>OX276344.1:18320999-20820999 GCA_946251885.1 Cosmia pyralina
CCCCTGTGTGACCCAATTACCTACATCGTGGTTCATACATTGATCATGCACTTTGGGTATCTGGTCGCTTAGTAAATATTTAAACATTATTTCACACTGTTTGTATGCGGTCCCGTAAAGCGTTGTTTAATAAGTTCTAAGTTTGAAACTTTGGAAATTGTAGAAAAAGTTTAGACAAAACCTTATTATGGATAGAACAAACTGCCTTCTTTAAAAGTAAACCTTATCACTGATGAACCATCGCGGACATTTTCGGTGAACCACTTTTGAATCCTAATACCATAGTAATAAGGTCGAAAAGTGGTTCACCGGCAATGTCCGCGATGGTACATAGGCACCACACTAAAGAGTAGAAAAAAAAAATGTCGATTCAATGCAAAAACATATATACTCATAAGTATGGTCACTAAAATAGCATTCAGCATTAAACTTCAGCTTTCCGTGACGGAGTGCTAAGGCTGTCGGGCTCGCTTCGCTCGCTCTTGCATCCTGCATTCTCCTAGTTCTCAAACTTTTCTCTATGAGTCAAAAAGTAACTCCTTTTACTGTATTATTTATTTAATATTATTATTATTCAAAAGAAAATTTAACGTAACGTATCGGAGGAGGGGTCCAGTGTTTGAGCTCGCTTTGCTCGCTCTTGCAGAAAAGGGCATCAGTTGACAAAGTACCTTCTATTAAACTGTATCAATGCACAGGAACAAAGACTAAAACCTTTAGTCCTCCTACTCTCCAAGAGTATTGTGGGGGCACCGCAGAAATCTCACCTAGAGCGCCGGTAGTGCTAAAGCCAGCACTGTGCAAATACATAATTAAAAATGAGTTTCTGACGAATTGAGAACCTCCTCCTTTTTTGAAGTCGGGTAATAAAAGCATACTCCAACTGATCAGCACAATTTTAATTATTACAAAAGTAAGTTCAAAAACTAAAACCCGACTACTGGAAAATCGAATTTTCAGCTGTCAGCTGTTAGGGCAGAAACGTCGTGTTTCAACAAAGAAAAAACTAAAAAATAATCCTGTGACTGTACTAATGCTTATATTTATCTGATTTTTAGTAAAGAGGCTGAAAATTATACAAATTATATGTGGTTTAATTTAATGCTTCTTGCTCTTGTATATTAAAATCAATTGCTGTTCGTTTGTCTCGCTAAAACTCGAGAACGGCTGGGCCGATTTGAATATTTCTTTTCTTGTTTTATTCCCCTCTTTACTGGGGTGGTTTAAAAGGAAAAAAAAAAGGGAAAAAAAAGAATATTAAATTTTGACAGTACAACGTCTGTCGGGTCAGCTAGTTCTAAATAAATTATATTTTAAAAACCAAAAAACACGCTTTAATACCATTAAACTGAAATAAAAAGTAAAAATATTTTTTTCAATATGAGAATAAAGTGATATACGAGAAAATTTATGTCATTGAAAAAAAGCGTGGGGTGCTTTGTACGTCATTCTTACACTAACTCTGTAATTCGAAAGCACACCACGTTTTTTTACAATGGCATTAATTTTCTCATTAATCACCTTATTCTCATATTGGAAAATTTATTTTTACTTTTTAGTTCAGTTTAATGGTATTAAAGCGTGTTTTTTAGTTTTTTAAACTAAAATTTATTTTTCCATTTTTTTAAAAATAAAATCGTTAATCCTGATAATCCTGATCAGGATAATTTTTTAAATTATTGTATTGTCATCGGGCCATGTTATGTGTGCAAAATTTAGAATAAATCTGACATTTAAAGTGGGTAAAAATCGAGTTCAAAGATTCCATTACATACAAACATTCATAATTTCATATATACTAACATACAGGTGAAGCTAATAAAAGCGTGTTAATAAAAAGGTTGCTTCTTTATTGAGACGAGTGAGAGACAGTAGCAATGGCATCCTCAAGATGATTGCTTCCCGCACAGACTGTCCGATCCAACATAAATGGATGTGTATATCTGGACAATACTGACATATTATTTTATTACTGACATTTTCTTTATTTAGAAGTAATGGATTTTGTATGTTTATTTGCTAATTTAATTGATTGATTGACGTAATAACATCTATTATTGACATTGAATTTTTTATTTAATCTTTAAAGTATTTCTGTATCTCCATTTTATTTCTATTGTATTTGCTATTATTTGAATCATTTTAATTTGTTAATGTTTATATTTGTACGCACAGCTACAGATCAAGCTATAAATTTCCAGTATAAGCTGATCTGGCATTATATAGAATTTCCTTACATTGAGAGGTCAGTATAAACTGGAAATGTATAGCTTGATGTGTAGCTGTGTGTGTACGCTGACTATTTTTTTACTATTATGCTTTATGGATTTTTTCTGAAATAATTTTATTATTATTTATGACAAAGTAGGTAGGTACCTTGACTTTATTTTAATTTTTCTTGTTTTTTTTTAAAATTTTTTAGCTAACAATATATATACATATATATATATTTGTAATGTGCTAATTAAGCTATTTCATTTGCTACACGGCATCATTAGAAAATTATTATTTTTTACTTAATTAGGTACTTTTATGTCCTCTAGGTGGCGCCGTATTCAATTTAATGTGACGCCACAAAGCCTTTAACCAGCGGACAATCAAGACGCTTCCAACGATACCTCATTTGTCGAATTATGACAAGAAATTTAGAAGTTATGTGGGAACAGATGAAAATACATACATACCAGTCAAAATCATCTCTGGGCACGCCACAATTGCGGCGATAAGTCCCCTCTTTGAGGAGTGGTTGGAGAGGCGCCACGGCGTCCTCACCTTCCGCCTGACGCAGGTCCTCACCGGACACGGTTGTTTCGGGAGGTTCCTGTTTCGGATAAGGCGGGAGGAAACGCCCGGGTGTCACCATTGTGTGGATCGCCCGGAGGACACGGTGGAGCATACAGTGGAGGTCTGCCCGGCTTGGGCGGAGCACCGCCGTGTTCTCACGGAGGCGATCGGTGGCGGCGATCTCTCGCGTCCAAACCTGGTCCAGGCCATGGTGCGGAGCGAGAGTGCATGGGAGGCTGTCACCTCCTTCTGCGAAGCAGTAATGCTCGCGAAGGAGGAAGCGGAACGCGTGAGGGAGAGGCAACAGCCGCGCCCTCGCGCCCCTAGCCGCCGTAGGAGACGCCCTGGGCGGCTGGAATCGATAGCCGATTCCCGGCCACCGTAGGCGCGGGCTTGCGGACGACGAGTAATGGGCAGCTCGCCGTTCGGTAAGGACCAGGCCCGGGTCGACGGCGCGTTGTGTTCCACGCGCGCCTCAAAGAGATGTCAGCAGTGACGGGGTCAATTGGGCCTATGCCGCCGGGGTCGCGGGTAGTTCGAAAGAGATACCGTGGCCCTGGCACGGGCAACTGAAGGAACATGGGTGGGTTTTAGTCAGTAAAAGTCTGACACGCCCTCCCGCTCTGCCCAGAGCGGGAGAAGTCATTTGATGATTTCCCATCCACAAAAAAAAAAAAAAAAAGTCAAAATCATCTCTCCTTTTTGCTTCGCCGTAGTCGGGTAAAAAGACAGAATCACTCTGTACCTACTTCTCTAAGAATAAATAATAAACAAACTCTTTTCCCATTACGTCATGTGACAGTCACAGACAGCAGAGAAAATAAACCGGCAGCATCTATTTGTATGCTTATATTGTCATCATGTAACCAACAACCTCGATTTCTTTTCTTGTTCTAGGGTGCGTTATTGGTTTAGAGTATCACTGTTCTTTAAGTTGGGGGTAAGATTCGTGTAAAAGGGAAGGGTTTGAAATTGGTGCTCTGTTCAATTTTTAAAATCAAACGAACTCAATACGTTTAAAAGAATAATAAAAGGGCATATAACTAAAGAGTAACCCCGCATCCTAACCAAAGCGATCGGTCGCGCGAATACGCGATCGCCGCGATCACATGGCACTCATTTGTTCGAAAAACTGAAAGGCACCCTCTGTTGGCGCAACTACGCGTTCGGGCTCGCCGAACAAAATGAATGAGACGGTCGCTTGTTCGCGCGACGTTTGCTTTGGGTTAGGACGTGACCTCACGGAGCACTCGCGGGCCTATTCACCAATAAAGATCCATGTAGACTTTCGTTCTTCAGAAACGTCTTCAGTATAAAGACTTTGTAGGCACACTAGTAAACGCTTCCGTAAAAAGGAAATAATTTACCAAGAACTCTTTGAAAATGGCCCAGTTAACAATTTGGTAAAAGCTGCGAGTGGAAAACATAAGATTCTTATGTTTAACCGACTTCAAAAAAGGCGGAGGTATTAATCGACTATATGTTTTTAGGGTTCCGTACTTCAAAATAAAAAAATGGAATCCTTATAGGATCACTTCGTTGTCCGTCTGTCTGTCAATCAAGACCCTTTCTCAGGAGCGCGTGGAGGTGTCAATTTGAAATTAATATCAAATACGTAGGTCTATGGTCCCTTGGAGTTCTAAAAAAATCAAGCTTCTAAGTTAACGCCATAAAAAAACGGCCATTTATGCGACATATTTTGATACTCGCAAGTAAATCAAAAACTTTCCGTTGGCCTAGAATCGTGAAATTTGGCAAGAAGCCAGGTCTTACAGCACAAGTAAAGAGAAAAGTCCGAAAATTGTTAATTTGTAACATTCACATAAAAACATTTTTTTTTGGGATTACAATGTTTAGTTTGTTTTGGGATAAATTATTTTCAATCACGGAACCCTTCATTGTGCGTTGTCCGACACGCACTTGGCCGTTTTTTATTTATGTTTGGGACGCGATTATTCCGCCAATTATGAATTGATATTGATGATTCTATTTGTTTGGTAGCTCATAGTTCAGAGGTGGTCCCATATACATTGTATTAACTTTGCTTGGGTAGTTTTTGAGGTAGCTTTGATAATACGTATTTAATCCACTTTGTGTATCTTGATGATCTTCTAATACTTCCTGTGACTGTTGTTTACATAGCAAGTACTGGCATACGAAATGATGTGGGGTAGGTACTTACCATAACTAAAAAGTGAAAAATAAAAAAAAAAATTACAAAAAAAAACAAACGACTTCCAAAAAAAAAAACACTACAAAGTGAAAAATTACTTTACATTTCGGAAGTCGGTGGCAAAAAATTAAAATACAGATTCAAAGACACCGATTTCCGAAATTAAATTAGTTTTTCACTTTTTAATTTTTTTTTTTTTCGGAAACCGGTTATTTTATTTTTTTAGCTACACATGATTTATTAAAATACAAGCCGTGCATCCGATGGGATTTCGCATTGGCAAAAACTTTCGTACAAACTTTCATCCCTATTTTTACATAACAATAGGGAACGATATTAAGTATAATATCGTTCCTTATTGCTCATGTTTGGAATATTTATTTATTTGTAATGTAAAGATTTCATGATTCTAGACCCAGCGGTTTAGGATGTACAATGTTTGTCAGTAAGTGTAATGAATTTAATATTTTTATTATGTAGATTTTACAGAGAATTTTGTGAGTGGTGTCCACAGTTCACTATTGAAATTCTCGATCTATCAAAACAGGTCCAATACTGGCTAGATAAAGACCATAATGGACATGGAACACACACGAGATTATTATGTTTGAATCATTAAGAATATAATTCAGTTGTACTAATTCAAAAAAATACAACTTAATACAACAACAAAAATATCAAAAAATACAACAAAAAATTCAGTTGTATTAAATACTAATCAGAATTTAATTCATTAATTAGGATTTAATTCATGAATTTGGGATTTAATTATTTAAATCCCAAATTCAGTAAGTTAATCACACTCAGCCTGGCTTTTACGATGTTCATCAATCAGGTGCAAAACATGTGAAAAAATTGTTTACAGCCAGTAACCAGGTGCGTTATAAAATTCAAATTAACGCATAAAAATTTTATTAATATAATATTGTTAATTTACAGACTTTACTGAGATTTGTATGTAATTATTCGAAACATTCATGAAGACTTACGGTAGTTTTCGTACGTTGTTACGCCATCTATGAAAAGTTCAATGAATGAAAAGGTTACGAATAATGTAGCTTCGTAGCGCATCCTCGTAGCGGTCGACTATGAAGTCACGTGAATGGCGTTGTTAGGTCCATCTCCTGTTCATAGATGGCAGTGAACACAAATTTTATATGAGTTGTGTATTTCTGTTACTAAATTACTTCTATCGTTCATAGCGCCGACTACTACAAGGTGAGGTGGGCCAAGCGTTTTTACGTTCCGTTCTTCAGCAGTTATAAGCATGCTCTCTTAGTTTTAAAGGTCAAAAAAGCCCCCGAAATTCAAAATTTCTTATGTTTTTGTAAATGCGGCGCTATTGGGCGTTGTATGTTGATCGCAATTTATTACGCGGCAATTATGATACATAATTACTAAGAATCGTTTAAAAGGTCAATATACTCGTAGCTCTCGAAACTACAATCGCTGCAATTCGCCTCATTATCACAAAATTTGAAAGAATTACCCTAGAGTAATTCAATTATATCGTCCTCAAAACAGTTAATCTATTAGCACAAGACAAGTAAACACCTAGAAGTTGTTTGTGAAATTGACCTTTGAATGTCTTCAAAATATATCTGGCTTTTGTCGCGTCGACGGTGCGAGTGCGTCGAGCGACGTGGCCGCGGAAATGTCGCGGACGAGAATAGACGGCACGTCGACAGCAGTGACGTCACGACACGACACGTCAACTCTTGCGCATACACTCAATTTTTCCAACATCTTCCTTCCGAATATTATTTTGGGAAACCACATCACTCCGCTGCAATTTATGCTGAATAAACTCGCCCATTTGTAGGCGATCATGAACTAAATTAGTTTTATGACAGGTGTTATAAAACTGAATAGGTATTTCATTATATTTAGTCAGTATTACATTTTATAAAACGGACTGAAGAGCATGGTTTTCAGCACAATCCTTCACCGATACATTCGGATTTCTGCTCCTATTACTACACTCAATGTCATTTTGTCAGATTCAGGAGTTACTTAATCGTAATATTTGTAATTTTTCATGAAACTGTCTGATTAAATCATATTGATGCAACGCTTCACGTACTTAGCTGAAAAATGGGAAGTGATATCAGAGATTCGATAGGTAAGTAGGTAGGTACTTTGGCCTAATGTTCTTGATTTTTCATTCGGTAACTTCAATCATGGAACATTGTAAAGCGTTTGTAATATAATATAACATGTGGAATGCTCTGAATATGGCGTTGATTAACTCCGTGAGTTATTGGTAAAATACTGGTATCCAGCTGCATCCTGCAGACTGGAAACTGACCCCAACATAGCTGGGAAAAGGCTATGCAGATTGATTATTAACTCCGTGAGATACGTTAAATGGGAGTTAAACACATTGATCAATTTTATGTATTTAAATTATCTATATAAATAAAAACAGAAGTCCTGACTGATTTACTGACTGATTGACTGACTCATCAACGCCCAGCCCAAAGCCTTGGACCTAGAAAGCTGAAATTTTGCACAGAGGTTTCCTTTATAATGTAGACAAGGAATAAGGAAGGATTTTCGTTCCCGTGGGATATTTTCCGACATCCACGCGGGCTAAGCCGCGAGCAAAAGCTAGTATGTAATAATTAGCCTGTATTGTCTCACTGCAAGGTAAACGCCTCCCTTTCGTTTTTCCCACTCAACTCGATTCCAAGCCAATATGGACCAATCCCTCAAAGTTCATTATAGTTATTAAAATTGGTTTACTCGATTCCTTTTGAATGAAACAATACGAGTAATTACTATTTTAGTACCTATTAGTTATTTAGAATTTAAAAATAGGCAGTCATAAATACGTAGGTAAGTACGCGATATTCGGTTTGTACCTGCTTCTCAATACTTCATAAAAAAAAAAACATATTACCTATGGCTTGTCCTCCGTAAAAAGCGCGGTTACTGTCGGACTGCATAGAAAAGAAAGAGAAGCGCGATGACACAACGCTGGTAATTTATTGCAAAATAAGAAGCAATTATCTATTTACAAAAAATCGATTGATATATTATGTATTGAGTATCTAAAAAAGTAATGACATGAAATCATTCCGCGTTATTTTGTAGAGAACTGTATACATTTATGAATCCTTTTTATGAAAATTGTAGGAGTAATATGGTAAAAACTAGAAAAAATAGACCTGGATTTAGTTTTATTTGTCTGTAGTCCTGTAAACTAAAATAGATTTCTGGACAAATGAAAGCACTTCTTATGTATTGTAGATTACTGTGTATAAAAAAAAACAACCGACTCCCAAAAAAAAAAACAAAGTGAAAAATAACTAATTTCGGAAGTCACTGTCTTTGGTTTTTAAGTTTCGTTTTTTGCCACCGACTTCCAAAATTAAAGTTATTTTTCACTTTTTAGTGATGCCTACCCCACACAAATTTGAATACCACTCTGAAAAATAAATTAGAGCATCATCTACATATAGACTAAATGGGAAAAATACGTAAGTATTAAATTATTAAAGCCAACTCAAAAGCCACTCGTCAGAACTTGAAGATAATATATTATGCGATCATTTCAGGAGTATACCATTTCAAATAAAAAAATTGCAAAAAGGCAAGTATACGTCGTGCTAAGTTGTGCGGTTGTGTAGGCGTAGTTTTATGTTGACCAGAGAGGAGATAACAAGGCTACGAAATCTGCCTTCTGACAATCAAGGTCACACATAACATACAACTCAAGTAGCGCAATTTGAAGCGGCATATAATTACCATTAAAATCATATAGCCAGAGTGCACCTCATGAAAATTCCAATAAGCCCAAACACTGCTAGGACACATTGTTTTATTACTGAGTTCCGATGCCTACCTTTCGGCTTCTTCATCAGATCGGTTCGATGGTACCATTTTCATCAGAACCATTTATTTAAAGCTTCGTCATAGTCGCCATCTTAATCGCGATATCTTATCGCCACCCGTGAAATACTTATTATCATCGAGGAGTTCCCGTCGCCATCTGTGGACTTCTTCATCAGTTCCACTTCACCAGATGATACTTTCTGAATGTAAACGCTTGATTTGTTGATGAAATGGAACCAATCTGGAAGTATATCCTTTCATAAATGACGGAGTACTGAGGTAACAATCATGAAAAAAAAAATTAAAAAAATACAACCGAATTGAGAACCTCCTCCTTTTTTTGAAGTCTTAGTTTCGCCGTATTTTACGGAAGAGAAGCCTTAAATATTACCTACCCGCTACGCTACCACTTACCTGGTCAGTTAGAATTAAGATGAAGTTAATAGCTATGATCATCAACAACGATATTTACCCTGAAATTGAATTATTAGTGTAGTATGTATTCTTTCAATAGTCATAAAATATGTTCAGCTAATGTGCCTTCAATAATTTAAACAACATTCTTTCTTTGCATTGCTTTTCGCAGACACAAAATATCATGATGCCTGTATTATTGTCTAATTTAACTATAGGCTAATGAGTTACCACTACGTATTGGCGACGGAACAAAAATACGGCGACCTTTTGAAATTGCACGGAGTTTGCATGTCGGTAGTCGGTTGAGCGGAGTGCATGTCAGCCAGGGTTGTGGGCTGGGGCACACGGGAGCACAGGGCACGGACACACGCGCTCGCCGTCCGCCGACACCGCCAGTCCGTTGTCGACCAGCGCGCCCGCCGCCCGCCGCGCCCGACGCGCTCGCTCGCGCGCCACCAACCCATGGACTACGATCGACCAAGCGAACTCACACTTTATTTTATCATCACCTCCTTAGCACCCCTTGAAACCCACGCCACAACCATCGAACGAATCCTACGAGCTTAAAATGACAATGAAAAGTCTTGTCGAAAAACTTTTGTCGACTTTCCAAAACTCTTAGTGATCGTCATTACCCGCTAAAAACCCGCTTCAAAGTTGTTTTATTATTCAAAAATGCTTCTCAGAGTAAAATTATATCGGAACCTATTTATACACAAGAAACGACTGAAATTTTCTGATTGCAACCTTTGAAAAGTTTACACACGGTTTATGAACTATTTACACTGTTTTACAAATAGTTTTGGACATTATTTTTATCCTTCGTAAAACTACCCCTAGAACATTAAGCAACTATGACCAAAGACATTTAAATAAACATAATATTAGTGTGCGTTTTAAATTGCTTAATTAGAAGTGTTGAAAGACAAACAATTAAGTGTGTTATCAATAGATTAGTTTTACTGTAAGACTAATTAGTGGGTGTGTTAGTGTATTTTGTAAAATATTATCATCGTATCCTACGGTTATTCATAATTAAATTGGTAAGTATTTTATCAGATTTTTTATAGACTTAGTACCTACATAGACTGAAATCATCAAGAATATTTTACATCTAGAAAACGTACAAAATACCAACCATTTTACGATCAGGTATTCAATTCAAGCAATTAAACCGGCCGAAGTGCAGTCAATCAAGTGACTATTAACCATTCAAATTAAACTTTTTATTACAGTGTTATTAAGAACGTAACACTACTCTTACATAAACATATTCTACGGAAGTTAAAACTTTACAATTGTTTCTTAAAATAAAATTGTTTTCGAGCGAGTGCCAGTACCTAACCGCTATTTTTTAAATAATGAGGACACGTACGAACTCTTTGAACTGAAAGAATAACCGGGACATACAGATATATTCAAAAGTAATTTTGACAGTTTTTGAGTACTCGTAAACAGGATTATGTGTTGTAACCAAGCGTGGTACGTAACACGGTAAGTAGATATTTTATATAGTGATCGTAATACCTATCTAGTCGGCTTGTGCCAAGTCCAATGACATCGTTGAGTATTTATAAAATAAATTTATAATGCCAAACGCCATCTGTGGCTTTAAAAAAGAGTAAGTGGTACCTACATTAATTTGAGTGATTTATTTTATTATACTTAAGATTTTTCCTATAAAATCATTGTTAATTAAACCAGACTTAATGAAAACGACCGTAGCTATTTCATTTAAATACATTGAAAACAGAAATGTATAGACGTGCGGATCTTTTTCATAATTTTCATATCCATTACGAAAATTACAAATATTTCAATCGGCAGTAAAAGCTATGTCCTCTATTAAATACGCGAACCAGTGAATTGAGTCATTTTATAAATAAATCGGCGACAACAGGCTGAATTGACAACCATACCTGAATTGACAAACATACATAGACCATAGACATTGGAACTACCGACTGAGCGTTCCGTATGCACTTCTGCAGTGAATACAGACCGAAAAGTACGAGAGAGACAAAGCGAATATGCGGCCAGTAGTTGTCTCTATCTAGAATTCTGATTGGTATAATGATGTTTTACTTTAACATGCTTGTAAAATGTCAGTATAATCATTGTTTAATAGATAAATTTATTAATATTCAATCAAAGCTATGACTTAATTCACCTTAAAAGAAAAAATAAATGTTATATTATAAAAAAAATCGTTACCATTATTGTTAACTTTAATTACTGTCTCAATTTCTATTTTGAAGAAAAAAATGTTGATAAAAAGAAATCTTTCAGCCTCGCGCCTAAGCTGCCAGTAAAGTCGAGAGATAATAATAATTAGTAATATTTAAGTAGAAATAGCTACTCTTTCTATTATTAATTTATGTATTTTTTTTATATTTTTCCCGTTCATTGAAATCGGAACACTGCGCCTTTGTTATAGCTTGCAAAAGAAGGGACAGGTATAGTGGCAGCTCATTTTATCTCTTTCTAGAGAGGGGTCACTTTTGTGAGGCTAACATTCTCTATGTCTATCTATGGGTTAGACATCAGGGCGACCAACATTAGTTTGAATTCTTTATGGGGATTCAAGTTAAATGTCGCATAGTAGGCACTGAAATATGTTGAACGGGTTAGTAAACCCTTAAAACCAAAAAGTTATTGCATACCTAGGGGTAACCCTTATTCGGTAAACGGGATATAAACCCATTCAAAATATTCATACCATGAATGGTAAACCCAATCAGAAACCGTACATGGTATAAGGCTTTTAAATGGTTTTTGTTTTCTAACTGGTTCATTGGATATGGGTTTCCTCGAAAGGGTTTTTAAAGGTTTCAATGGGTTAACCGTTCAATCAGTTACCAGAACGAAAGGCTTACCTATAAAATTCAAAGTGTTATCGCTATAATTGGGTGACTGCTTCATTGCCTTACAAGATGTTACATGCTCGATAAGGATAACCGAATGAATGGGTTACCGTTTGAACGGCTTAACCCTCAAGCGGGGTTGTATGGTCCCTGGTGTAATACCTAACTCGCAATAAAACTGGAGGCAATGCCTTCAACCAAAATGGCTGAAATACAAAAACTTTTTTGTTTGATTTATTGTATTACACAATAATAAATCTAAACCCGAATCAGTTAGAAATACGGATTTACATTCAACTTCTACTGTCTAAAGTTATCCATATTTTCAGTAAATAAGCGATTTCATGTCTGAAACTTTATTCTGTAAAGTCACAATTAAATCTGAAGCTGGAATTCTGTCTAACTTGTATATCATCTATTTTTGTCTTATAATTAATATGTGGTAGCTACATGTTTTGCCATTTATGGCGTACAAAATTAGTCGCACAAACAACGTACGCGTACAAACAAATACAAAAAAAAGCAAAGAAAGAGATTAGAATGTCGAAATTAGGATTACAATGTCAAAATTTAATTTATAATTACAAAGTCAAAAATACAAAATTAATATGTCAAAATTCAAAATTAAAATGTCAAAATTAAAATTTAATTTGAGAATACTATACAAGCAAAATATAATTTATGAATTCATATACACTATAATAGCACTTTTCTAGTAATAACCCCTGAAGGGACTTTTTACTTAAATATTTTAAAAGTATCGTGAACTGGGTTTAGAAAATTGGTTTAAATTTTTCAGTACATACTTCAGGATGTTAGATAAATAGTTTCATGAATCACTTCAGTCACAGATAGAAATTAAAGTTGTCGCAGACCGAACTAATTAATAAGAACCATTTTAAATTAATTTTTAAAGTTGTTTTTTTACAGTCTGTATAAAAACTTAATTTATCATGTCTTTATCCTATCTTATACTATTAAATGAGCAATATTTGTATACACTAAATGTGTGTAAATATTTGTAATCACGTTCTCGAAAACTTTAACTTTACGGGAGCCAAAAATCGATCTAGCTAGATCTCATATCTGGGAAAATTCGTTTTCTCCGTATTTTTACGCAAAAAGATTCGGTTCGTAATTTCGCGGCCACGCTATAACCGTGAGGTTGAAAAAAGTTAATTTGCTGTTCAATACTTTTTTATAACTTTTAATTTTCATTGGTATATAAAAGCTCCAAAATTGTGTAAGTATTTAAGTTTTATAAACTTAATAAACCCAAAGAGTATTTAATACTGTATTTAAAAAACTCTTGTCTTTTGTTAAATCTTGACTACTTTCTCCAAGTACCATCTATTTAATGAGTTAAAAAGTAGGTAGGCTTACAAAAAATAGATCTACCCATGTCTCATTTCTGGGAAAATTCGTTTTCTCTATTTTCACCCGAGCAGAGCTCGGTTGCCCAGGTACTGTATTTTAAATCCCAATTTAGACCGCTAATACATAATAAGCACGAAGTTTTGTGCAAAATACTAATGTGTTATTTAGGTTTAGGTCCAAAAATAAAAAAAATATAAAAAACATAATGTTCCAATTAGACGTTCTCGGATAGCGAGCGAGTAATGAGCCTCATTTCTTTTACTAACCTTCACATTGTTTGAAAAAGGACAATTTCCATGGGCTTACAAAAACAAGAAACATTTTGTTAAAAATGCTTCAAAGAATAGCACAAAGTTGTTTATTAATGTTGTTTTAGGAGCACAATTCATGAAATACAAACATTAATAATTTTGTGTAAACCGGTTTTTTGAGGACTTGCACAAATTGCTTTTTTAAATTACGCTGACATCAGCAATACGCAATCCCAATTTGATAAATCTGAGTATCGTCAGGATATTTAGGGCTGATTGTTCAATAGGCAGATAACTTTTACCTGAAGAATAAATGTGACAGTTTGACATATTTTCAATACAAAATCTGGCAAACCGCCATATTTATTCCTCAAATAAAAATTATCTGACTATTGAACAATCAGCCCTTAATATGGTTTATTTATTTATTAATTAATTTAATGATGTTCAAGAAAATATAGTACCTAAAGACAATACATGACACATAAATATGAGTAACATCAGGTATTAAGTAGGTGTACTTCTCCACTAATATGATAGCAAGCAAAGGAAGGAAACAAAAAAGTTAAAATAGTAAAAATTTTCAATGTATTTCAATGTGTTCAAATGGTTTGAATCTGATCTCCAAATTTCGTAAAGCTCAAATAGCAAACAATACCCTAGTTCCAATAGTAGCAATAGCCAACCGACCATTTTTTGGGAGAATTACTTTTTAATGTATAACTGTAGAAAAAAACAGAAGTTTCTACAAATAAACATTAAAAAGTCATTCTCCCAATTAATGGTCGGCTGGCCATTCAAACACTAGGGCGACGACAGGTACAGTCAGCAACAAAAGTCGATTAACACTTCAGTTTTTTAAATCTTAATTATTGAGCGAGATATTTAATTCAAATCGAAACAGAAGAAAATAATTTAAAGATCTACTAGACTCTTAGGTATTTTAGGAAAAAAGGAGATAGTCGAATCATTTTGTATTAATTTAATTTAATTAATTTAATTTCCTTTATTTCAGGCAGCTGTGGCCCATACAAAATACAATACACAAATACAAACAAAAAATATTACAACATAACAAAAATGATATACTAATACATATAAAATACAACTTATAAAATAAACTAAGACACACGAGGTGACGGCGTCGTGTTACGCTGCGCGGTGTCGCATAGCCTGCCGCGAAAACGTCGGTAGACTACACCCTTCGGCCAAAACTCTTCCTTTAGGAACGTGTCGAGATGCTGTGTCGGAACCCGCACCACAAACGACTTGAAGTTGGTGTTGTGTTGTGACGGGGCTCCAACTTCTCGACCCTCAAAAAAAAACAATCCCAATTCCAATTCCAATTACAATTATTTACTTTTTTTTTTTTTTTTTTATTATTTCCAATTTACATGATGTGTAAAAGTAGCAGTGTTAATCGACTTATGTTGCTGACCGTACCTACGCCTCCACCTTTTTTATAATATTTCAGTACAATCTACTATTTCGTTTCTGAAGTCCTCAAACCATTCTCAATAAAAAAAAGTGTTTCTACTTCTTAGGTGAATCGTGAAACACATTTACAAGTTCTGAACAAAGTCAGCGATCTTGAAATTAAAAAATGCCGATGCGTTCCATGAAGTTATTCGATAAATCCTTTAACTGGGTCATCTGTGGAATGCATTTAGTACAACTGACGTTTTACAGAACAGGATAAAGAAATTTATTTATTTCTTAAAGTGCATTTATGTATCCTGCACATTTAAGTCCAGCGCTGTACATGGGCTCAGCTTAACCGAGTTGTGCTTTCCTACCTGGTTAATGTTTTTACCATGGAGTCAGCTTTTCTTATTTCAATAGTTCGTGCTCTTACGAGAGCATATTTTCTTAGTTACGAAGATGTACACAAACGAATTCCATGTCTAATATTTTTGTACGGCAAAAATATTGCATCATTAAATATTTTCATCCTCCCCCATGGGGGTCGTAAAGAGGCATGAGGGATTGTATTTAATACAATGTCTTTTCCCAACTATGTTGGGGTCGGCTTCCAGTCTAACCGGATGCAGCTGATTACCAGTATTTTACATGGAGCGACTGCCTTTTTTTTTTTTTGTTGACGCTGGGAAAAATGCATTACGCATGCCCACCCGTCGGGGGACGGGTGGGGTATGTGGGACTCCCCGGTAAATCCGGTATACCCACTAAACGACCCAGCGGCGCTCCCGCATCGCCGTGACGGGAGGGTCATGGGAAACTGGCTCAGCCTTTACATCCACAACCCTCCCGGCACATGCCCGCCTAGCTGGCGGGCCCCGCTTGCCCCCCAGCAGGTTGAGGGGCTACGGGAATGGCCGGGAGCACCTGACCATTCCCGTCCGGCACTGGTGGAGGTCCGTGCGATACAGGCAAGGGTGCCCCCGCACCCGTTGCCTGCTGGCCTCCACCTGGGAGGAGTCGGAGATGAGTATCAAACTCACGTCTTCTTCGACCCCTCCTCCGCCTTCGGAGCGGCGCCGCGTGAGGATCATCCTCCCGCGCCCGCTCCGCCGCCTCCTTCTGGGACATGACGTGTTCGCAGAAGGAGGCGACCGCCGCCCAGGACCTCTCATCCGCCAGCATGGCGTTAACCACGCCGGGGAGCGAGAGGTCCGGTCCTATCACCGCGACCAGATCGCGGCGCGTCTCGGACCACGACGGGATGGAGCGACTGCCTATTCAACCTTCACAACCCAGTTACTGTATAACACGATACCCCTTGGTAAGACTGGTTAACAGCTTTTGGGCTTCTGACTGACGACCCGTAATGACTGTCAAAGATCCACGTATGACAGCCGGGACCACGTGCTTTCTCAGGCAAGGAGGAGTCTCAGTATGTAAAGATTGTCACCCATCCAGGACTAACCCTGGCAAGCGTAGCTTAACCTGATCCGTGTGGCAGTTATTACTTAGCCACGAGCATCCACCTTATAAAAGCTTCTTTCAAAATACAGCATGTATCAGAAAGGTCATATTGAAAGGTTGGTACAGCACATCGAACTGAAGAACTTTATCCATGCGACAAACATCGTAATTGCGAAATAATTATCAACTGTCCCTAAAAGTTCAACCGACCTACTCGGCATGTCCTAGAACCAAAAATTTGAAGACTTGTGATATCTACCAACCCGCACTGGACCCGCGTGGTGGATTACGTTCCACTCCCTCTCACCGAGAGGAGGCCTGTTTCCCAGCAGTGGGAGCATTATAGGCTGATTATTCTGCTTCTGCTATACTCGACCCAAATGTGGATGGATGATTATTTTTGATTGGTCCCCCATTGAGAAAGTTGTTCAATTTGATAGTCTGTACCAAACCCTTAAATACGACCACATCTTTCTGATGCACACAGAACTAGCGAAACGTGCACTTGTGTTAGAACGCAAAACCAATACCTTTTAGTTATGCGGAACTTGGCAATAGTTTAGCCAGCGCTATTTAAAGTGCTGTCACACATAGCAGTATCCTAAATAAATAAACACACAATCAAACTATCATTGTATGTTCACTTTGGTATCTAATCTTGCAACCTACGTGGTTGGGTCGATACATTTGAACTAATTCCAGAAATAACCAGAATAGAGACTTAACCCGGGTTTCCGTTTGACACATCTGCTCTATATTTCGGGATCTACTGATGAATGGACTACTATAACGGTTCAATTTGGTCTGTTAAAAGGTTATTTTTGAATTTCTCGTTTTGGATCATGTCTGAAGTCTAGACTGCTATTTTTACCATGATGGTCTTTGTAGTTTTCATACTGGCCTGGGAATGGAAGAGAAACAATGTAACTTAGTTTTATGCAACCACGCGAGTTGGAAAGTTAACTGAGTTATATGGATTATTTTTATAGCGTGCTTGTAATGTTTGACCAGTCTAAAGTAATCAAAAATGTCTTCAGTTTTATAGTCCACCGGGGAAAAGTGCTTTCCCCAGTGGACAGGAAGATCTGATGGCAATATCTCTGACTTTAAACAGAAAGTCGTTATATCGTAGATAAGGAAACTAATCGGAGCAATTCCAGAGGGTCGTACGTTGAAACGGTTTAATAAAGAAGATGGTGGGCACCATCTTCTTTATGTGCGGTCGGTAACTTATAGTAAGTAGATTGTGGAGGTTCCTCAGAGGAGCTTGATTGCTTTCCGCGCTGTGGAAAGGAATGAAAACGTTTTCCATGTTACTGGTAACTAACACAAAATCTCGTTCGCTAAGAAAGACGACTGTGAAATTAATTCACTTGCCTTAACAGACACTACAAGACTTAACTGTTACAAGAAGTAAACAACAATAAATTCATTATTCTGGCTTTTTTACCCCAGTGTTATGTAGGGTGAGGTTTGTGGTTTAAATGTGGGAGGCGGTCTTTTCTCACTTGTTAAAATGAACCATTTTAAATCCGCGGTCTGTGATAGGTGGCTGGATTTTATGCCCTTAGTGGTAGAGAGATTATGTCAGTAATAAAATGAATTGTTGAAAGTTCTACACGAGTAATGATAAACCCTCTACGTTATCACATCGCTGACAGGCTAAAATTTTAACCACGCCATGTTTTTCGTGCCGATATTCGGGAATCCTTTTATTCCTCTTACCTACATTTAAAATCATCGTTTCGAAACAGCTGAACCATCCTCCATTCAAAAATTGAACACAGAAAGGGTTGACTACCCAAATAAAAAACAAAAGAACGTTAGCGTCGAACGTGCCAAACTTCATTTTGAAAACGTTGTAGGTACCTAGTTTTACGTTTATAGGTACCCTAGAGTGTTAATTGCAGTGTGTTCAGTGCTCAATCAATCGTTTGTGAAGGCAGACAAAGACAGGTGGTGTTACTTAGAGTAGTTCCCAGAGCTCTCGACGTTGGAATGCATTATTAACGTCTAGGATTTGTCTCTGTTTTCCTTCACGGCTTTAAAGTTTGGTCGCAAGATAACTTTGTAGATCCTCTTGACTCCTATGTAGGTCAGCAAGTTATAAAATAATATATGACCAATTTTGTATTCTTTTACAGCGAAATGCATAGAAACATAGTAGTTACTTTAAGTGCTTGCAGCAAGTTACGTGGAAGCGCTTAGTATGAGGTACTACATATACCTACATAATATATATGTGGAGTAAGCTTTTGCATAACCAAAGTAACTGTCTGAAAGTTAAATTCCTATACTTATATTGATAATGTAAGTTATATGTATGATGTGTATGAACTACGTTTTAGAATGACGGTCTTTTTTAATTCTACAAAAGAAGGTAAGTTTACGTACTTAGCTAGTAGCCAAGTTATTTTTATACTCTTTTGAATGAAATTCACAATATTTATTACAATTTATTCCAAAGTAAAAAATATGAAATGAATGAAGAAAATGCACCGATCCCAGCGTGGTTTGACCAGACTATATTACTCGAATGAACTCAAAGATTCACACTAGCCCCTGGAGCCTCATGTTTCATGGGGTTATATGCAATGGCATATCAAGGAGTAGACCGGGGGGCGCGATAATGGTAGGGAAGACGTGCCCTTAGGATATGAAAGGATTATTAGAGTAGTAACGCATATGCATCCTAGAGCGTACTAGTCACTGGGTTGTGGAGGTCAGATAGGCAGTCGCTCTATGTAAAATACTGGTATTCAGTTGCATCCGGTTAGATTGGAAGCCGACCCCAACATAGTTGGGAAAAGGCTAGACAAATTGATTGAAATCATTTTCTTAAAAACTTGATAATGTATGATATTTTAGATAATGCGTCCAATTTGGGACAACGCTCCTTGAGGGCGAGTCCTATTACATGGGTGAACGTACAACGCGTTGCGTGAGCTCAGCACAGAACACGCAAGCGAACCACTCAAGGCCGTTTTCATATATCTGCGTCTTAACCAATAACAAACACATATTACGATCGGAAAATTGACATTTTTAGGGTTCCGTACCTCAAAAGGAAAAACGGAACCCTTATAGGATCACTTCGTTGTCCGACCATCTGTTTAACTGTCAAGACTCTTTTAATCATGAACACATGGAGGCATCATGTTGAAAATAATATCAAATACGTGGATCAACGGTTACTTGGAGCTATAAAAAAACAAGCTTTTTTTGATATCTATAGCGAAGCGATAAACTTTGACCCATCAGATTGCGACTTGAATTTGAACGTTTCTGGTTACGAGAATTGGCCTGCTGGTATCAAACTTGCATGCGACGAACGCACCTTGCGCTAATACTAAATAGCAAATTAACTGCAATCAACTTGGATGAAGCGCTCGCTCGGCTTTTTTTTTTTTTTTTTTTTTTTTGTGGATGGGAAATCATCAAATGACTTCTCCCGCTCTGAGCAGAGGCGGGAGGGCGTGTCAGACTTTTACTGACTAAAACCCACCCATGTTCCTTCAGCTGCCCGTGCCAGGGCCACGGTATCTCTTTCGAACTACCCGCGACCCCGGCGGCATCGGCCCAATTGACCCCGTCACTGCTGACATCTCTTTGAGGCGCGCGTGGAACACAACGCGCCGTCGACCCGGGCCTGGTCCTTACCGGACGGCGAGCTGCCCATTACTCGTCGTCCGCAAGCCCGCGCCTACGGTGGCCGGGAATCGGCAATCGATTCCCGCCGCCCAGGGCGTCTCCTACGGCGGCTAGGGGCGCGAGGGCGCGGCTGTTGCCTCTCCCTCACGCGTTCCGCTTCCTCCTTCGCGAGCATTACTGCTTCGCAGAAGGAGGTGACGGCTTCCCATGCACTCTCGCTCCGCACCATGGCCTGGACCAGGTTTGGACGCGAGAGATCGCCGCCGCCGATCGCCTCCGTGAGAACACGGCGGTGCTCCGCCCAAGCCGGGCAGACCTCCACTGTATGCTCCACCGTGTCCTCCGGGCGATCCACACAATGGTGACACCCGGGCGTTTCCTCCCGCCTTATCCGAAACAGGAACCTCCCGAAACAACCGTGTCCGGTGAGGACCTGCGTCAGGCGGAAGGTGAGGACGCCGTGGCGCCTCTCCAACCACTCCTCAAAGAGGGGACTTATCGCCGCAATTGTGGCGTGCCCAGCGCTGGGTTGCGACAATCGCACTCTCCATGTCGCCATGAGATCCCGCCGGAGCTCTGTCCGCTGTACCGTGATTTCTCGCGGCAGCGGAGTTACGCCCCGGCGTTTCACCTCCTCGCGCCACTCCCACACGTGCGCGAGGACTTTTGCCTCCAGATCCCATGGCGGTAATCCGGCAAGGAGGCACGCCGCCTCACAGGAGACCGTGCGGTATCCCTGGACTAGCCGGATGGCCATGACCCTCTGGGACGCGTTCAACCGGCGGACCGCTTGCGAGCGGTGAGTGATAAAATCTGAACCCTGTCGGCAAGTGCAGGTTCGTTCACAATTTGACGGTTTGATAGATTGATAGATTGACATGGATAGATTATAAACTATCGAAAACTAATACATTGTAAGCAGTATGGTACAGTTAACAATTTAGCGACAGCTTACAATCTCGCGAGATAGTTAAAGGAAGTAAAGGTGTTCACAATCATATGATTAGGTACATATAAAAAGGTAGATACACTGTTCGCATCACATGGTAGTAATATATTCATCGCGTCATCACCCTAGACTCGCCCTGTCAAAGCTGTCTCATATATTTCCGCGTCAGTCTTAAAATGTTACAAACACGTGAAGTGCATCACGTGTGCTCATAATATTTGGTTTTATGAGTGTTTTTAGATCCGTCACTCGTGCTAGGCTGATATCACAAGGCGTAATGACGAACAAAGTAAAGAAAATACTTTTTCCTTGCATTTTCTCGTCTGTTTAAAGCATTATTATGTAGCTTATTAATTAGCTTAAGCATGTCAGACCATACTTTTCTTATAAACAAATATAAGCTCACGCTTTTTTCACATGAGGGTAGTTAGAAATTATACAGAACGCCACCTGCTACGATCCTTACATATACCTGCCTTTTGCTTCGTTTACGTTCATACCTACATCTGGTCATACACGCACGCCAGTTGCAAGTACGACGCACCTGACCGTTCTGAAGAAAATTTACAATATGGTCACTATATTATTATGTCCTTTTAGAGCGGTCTTTTCTTATATTTTTACGCCATAACTGTAAACAAAACAGTATAATATTCTCTTTCTGTTTTGTTTATGTATTTTATAAAAATCCAGACTACTTCTTCTACTTGCAGTCTTATGAATATCTTCCTTATTTCCTTTCATATTCTACTTCTTACCCGACTGTGGCGAAGCCAAAAAAGGAGGGTTATGTTTTTGACTTGTATGTTTGTATGTATGTCCGTCCCTATGTTCCATCGTAACTACAAATTACCTTATTTATTTATTCATCTTTAGAGGAACTCGTGGCTTAGTAATAACAGCCGCATGGGTCGATCCATCAGGTACACTATGCTACGCTTTCCGGGGTCGGTCCGTAGATGGGTGACCACATTTACATACCGAGACTCCTCCGTGCCTCGGAAAGCAGGTTAAGCCGTTGGTCCCGGCTGTCATGCGAGGATCTGTGACAGTCGTTACGGGTCGTCAGAAGCTCGAAATTCTGACAACCAGTCTTACCAAAGGGTATCGTGTTACCAGTTAATGGGTTGTGGAGGTCAGATAGGCAGTCGCTCCATGTAAAATAGTGGTATTCAGCTGCATCCGGTTAGACTGGAAGCCGACCCCAACATGTTGAGAAAAGGCTAGGCAGAATGATTAATTTATTCATCTTTAACTCAGGCACATTACCCATAACTTGTTACGAGTAGTATTACTTAAACTATGTTAGTATAATTAATTAGGACACAAACATAAACAAAAAAGAAACAATAATAATAACATAACACAACTTATAGCATAATTATCTGTTATGCCATCTTCTGGAGACACCAAGCCACAATAGATGCACTGCGCACAGGTCACCTTCAGGTGACCTTCAGTCTTACTAGCAACAATGCTCAGGAGACTGTTGTCGCTGTCTTGCATCCGACGCAGTAGTGCGGCGGTTATTTCGCATGCATGATCGCAAAGAAGTCATCTGTACGCGTCGATGCGAACATACCTGACGCGCTATAGGAACGTGGCTGAATCATACCGCAAAAAGTTATTAAACCTAAATCATACCTGTAATGCAGTTCATGAATGCTCGCTTCCTATTAGGTAGATATACTGTTCATTATTATTTAGTTGAACATTTTGGAATTTCAAAATTAATTTTCAAAGTGGAGTAGCAAATACCTCAAAGGATGGGAAATAAATGAATACCTGGAATTAATTTTCACCCTTTGAGGTATTTTGTACTCTATCATATTTCGCTCACAAAACATTGTAATTTGCTAAAAGTGTTCATTTTAAACTATGTGTTGTGCAATGATCTGCTTTTCCTGCTGTATCAAGAACAAACTTATTATAACATCGACCACGAATCCAATTAGAGGGTTCCTGCATAATATTTGTGGGAGTAGTACTTTGCCGTACCAATTAGTATTAAAATAATAGTAACATAATTGCATACCACTATTACAAAACGGTATAAGTTTAACATCGAATTTAATTCGTTGTAATCGATACCTGTACAAATAGCTCGTCTATTCGATTAACTATAGTCACGAAATGTCTATCGGTCAACTAGTAATTATTATAGAATTAGGTTGGTTGATAAGTTACATATTGGTAATTGATTGACTTGGCTATTTGTACCAAGTATTAATTATATCAAGTCGTTCGAACACCACCTTTCTGGCCCGAGGTGACAATAGTAGTCGTAGAACAAAATATATGATAAAAGTTTTGTAGTAAATGTGCTTCGTTACTGTATTTTCCCGTGAGCTATAAGAAATCATTTAAAAAGTTAACCTACCTATATAGAAAGCAAAATCGGTAAAGGACTTAATATTATGTATCATCAGTTGTTGAGGATCTCTGTAGTCTTTTGCTAGACTAAAGATTCATGGATGGGATGATGCCTGGGTAAAAAAACGAAATTCTGTCAGATAATAAAAACCGACCAAGTGCGTGTCGGACCGCGCACAATGAAGGGTTCCGTAGTTGGGATGAATTTATCCCAAGAACCAACTTAACATTGTAGTTGACAAACTGGTTCTCCCATACATTGCAACTGTAAATGTAAGTTTGTACTCACAATATTGAGAGATTTTAACTACCTTTTGGCCTATTTTATGTAAACCTGTTTTCTTTATGTTTAATTTTGAAGGTGCAAATAAACATTTTTATTTTTTTTTTATTTTCCATGTTGTTTTAACACCACAAACTTCTTATAGGTTTTCCTGTAATTTTCAAGTAGATAATGATCTATTTTCTGATTTTTTTTTAAATTTTAGGCTGAGTAGTTTCGGAGATAAGGGGGGAATGGTCAATTTTCGACTATTTTCTTAAATAACTTTACAACAATTTATTTTAAAATTATAAAAGAAATATATATGAGACTCTCATAGTAAGCACTTTCATTTGATATGTCACACGGTATAGTTTGCAATTTTTTTTTTTTATTTGCCCTCAAAAGTGACCCCCATATTCAAAATTCATTTATTAACTTTACCCGTCCGTGTTTGGGTCACAGAAATTCATATGTGTACCAAATTTCAACTTTCAGTCCATTAGATTCGGAGCAAATTGGCTTTGACAGACAGACAGACACACCAGTGATCCTATAAGGGTTCCGTTTTCCTTTTGAGGTACGGAACCCTAAAAAATATTAGACTCGTATTTTATAAAGATTTTTTTTGCTTAAAAAATTTACTTCGATAAAACGCATTAAAGTTGGGGAGTGGGGGCTCGCTGCGTCACAACTATAACAAACTATGTATAAAATCTAGCAAGGAGTGACGCCATGCAAAAAATACGTGTCTAATATTTTTGAATACATAATCTACAATGCCGTACAAATAAAATTGTTTAGTCATCATCCCTATTGTGATTCAATAGTTCAGATTTGAACGATGCCGATGTAGCTACCCACTTAATATTGTTCTAAGGAAAAAAGGAGCTCATGACTTGTGTGTGAAAGAAAATGGTATCTATTCAACACATAAGCACGGTTCTTGATGAGTTTACGTAAAGAGAACGCATGGCTTGATAGCTCAACGCGTGAACTGAATATTGCATATGTCGCGGTAAAATGCTGGCTTGCACCGTACATGCTCCCCAGCGGAAAGATGAATGTGAGATGAAAATATGAATAATAACGCGGTGATTTCACTTGCTCCTTACTCGTATGTTACATTTAGAGCCTCTGCTTGAACTCTGTTTTACGAGTTACAGCACTTTAAACTTGTCTAGCTTATGCACTTTAAACTCCACTCACATCTAGCGTAGACGTTCGTCGAACATAATACACTGCGCTAACGTGACGTTAGTGACATTACAATAATGTCTTTAGTTTGTACGAAAAATGTATCTCCGCAAGCACGATTCTCTAAGGGAACTGTTTAAGGCAATTAACATCATGACGGTACCTTGTCAATATATCTACGAAAATATCATGTACGTAAGGAAAAATTTACATCTTTTTAGTAAAAGAGGTGAAAGGCATAATTATAGTACTAGAAAAAGGGACCTATTAGCTCAACCAGGTTTCAGACTAGCTAAAGTAGACTCGTCGTTCATGGGGTACTGTTTAAAATGTTACAATAAAATACCTCCACACATACTTCAACTCAATGAGACTAAATTCAAAACTTGTATAAAACGCACATTATGCAGGCAGGCATATTATAAGTTTGGGGATTACATAACTGATAAAAATGCTTGGCTCAATGCTGGTCCTGCTCCACAACCACAACTAAAAATTAACATTTGAAGATACTGTTGGAGCTGCTGAAGATTGTAAGACTATCATTGCATTGTATAGACTCAATCTCCTTTGTATTATATAATTGCATAGCACATGTGTGAGCACTATGTACATACTCTAAAGCTACCATTTACTGGGTACGTCTTTGTTTGACTTGAATGTGCCCTGGCGGCTGAGAGTATGTGACGCTCACTCTAATGTCTCGCTGATGGTGGCGCGTGTTGGATCATTTAGCTAATCCATGCGTCAGGTTCGTGAACAAGCGCTGTCAGTGAAGGCTGGTCATACCTTAGCGGCCACGGCTTATTTTAATTTAATTTAAATATTTGAATTGTTTTTTTTTTAAGGACGCTCTTATCGTTCTGCATCGTTCTCACATGTAAAATTTCAACATGAATGATGTAACCATTATTTTGTAACCACATCTTGATTTAAAAGAGTGTCCGTGGAGTTTCTTGCCCGTTCTTCTCCATAGGTACCTACTATGCTTTGGAATGGGCGCCTAGCTTCATCTTTTTGACTGACCGACCCCTTGACAATTCAAAAGTGCCTGTAATTGGTTTAATTGAAATAAATGCTTTGAGTTTGAGTTTGAGTCTGAGTTTGTATAAAATGGTTCAGAAAACTATGATGGTGGGTGATGGTTGGTTGGTTGGTTGATTTGATTATTTGCATACCTGAAATTAAATTTTTGAATCACCTTAAAGATAATGTTTAATTTGAAAATTGAGGTTTATTTCATAATCGCAATTTTCGTCTTAGGGTTTTTCAGTTGTGTTAAGAGCGTTGGCTCCGCACGGCATTTCATACAAACTTTCAAGTCCTTTTTTATCGAAATGAATGAACCGATTTTAATGAAACATCGTACGCATAAGCAGGACACAGGTCTAAAAAGTTAGTTAAGAACATTTTTGAAAAATAGTTTTGCAGTTAAATTCGACCGATTTTAAATATTCCATAGAAACAGAGATTTCCAATTATCTTTTTTTTATATAAGTTATTTCAAAAATGTTCTATAAGTACTAACTTTTTAGACCTATCTATCCTGCTTATGCATATGAAATTTCGTAAAAATCGGTTCAGTCATTTCGACAAAAAATTACTTGAAAGTTTGTATGAAATGCCGTACGGAGCCAACGCTAAACCTTAACAAATCTAATGAATATGTTACAAGTTACAATTAGTGAGTAAATGCGTAAGAATTTAACCTGAACAGGGCTTGTTTGCACTTTCATCTGATACTTTTGGAACAGCACATACGTGACGCTAGCGCAGCGTCGCCGCGTCGTCAAATCAGATACGAGGGCATTATAGGACACTGATTACGCTCTCTAACAATGCGAACAGTAACTGTGTATGGTAAGGTAGAAGCTCGAATACCTGTTACAGTCACAAAGAAGTAAACAATTATCACAATGTGCAAGCAATCGTTTGACCGATATCTGCTGAAGCACTGATATTTGCAGCGGAAATGAGACGCGTGACGCAATTCCAGCGATCTTTGACTGACAGACGGTTCTTTGATGGGGTATTATACCTTTATCACAATTTCGGAATGGTTCTTTGGGTAAGATGTATGTATTTTTTTTTTTTACTGATTTCCAAAAAGTAGGAGGTTTCATGTTCGACTCAATCTATCCACCTAGCCTTTTCCCAACCATGTTGGGTTCGGCTTCCAGTCTTACCGGGTGCAGCTGAATACAATTTTACATCGAGAAACTGCCTATCGACCTCCACAACCCATTTACTGGGTAACACGATGCTCCTTGGTAAGACTGGTTGTCAACCTTTCAGGCTTCTGACGACCACCCGTAACGACTGTCAAAGATCCAAGAATGACAGCCGGGACGTACGAATTAACGTGCTTTTTTGAAAAATGTAATCAATTAGCGAACTAATAAATAATAATAGGTAATTGAATGGGTACAGTCAGCAACAAAAGTCGATTAACACTTGCAGTTTTTTAATCTTAATTGTTAAGCGAAATATTGAATTAAAATCGGAACAAAAGTACTTTAAATTTTAAGAACATTAACTCTTATTACTTAAACGAAAAAACAGCAGTTTATCGAATCATTTTGTGTTAATTTAGATGATGTGAAAAAGTAGCAGTGTTAACCGACTTCCGTTGCTGACCGTACCTAATTTTAAAAACACACTTCTATTATGTTATCTAATAAACTCAGCTCCAAAAGTATTGTCTGTTTTTGAGATGAGTTAAATAAATGCCACAGTAAAAATGTGTTTTTAATAATTAACCTATTAAATTAATATTTTTTACCAGTTCGCTAATTGATTACATTTTTCAAAAAAGCATCTTTTCATTTAATATTCTTGAAAATTTGGTCCAATGTGAGCGAGAGAGGTGTCAAAATGCAACAGCCCTCTTAACCCATTCCTAGCGTTTTAGCTGCAACTGACGGAACAAACTCCCCAGAAACAAATCTTCCATTCCATCTGACTCATACGCGCTCTGATGTGTGGATCTTTGACAGTCGTTACGAGTCGTCAGAAGCCCGAAAGTCTGACAACCAGTCTTACCAAGGGGGGTATCATATTGCCCAGTTACTAGGTTGTGGAGGTCAGACAGGCAGTCGATCCAAGTAAAATACTGGTATTCAGCTGCATTCGGTTAGACTGGAAGCCGACCCCAACATAGTTAGGAAAAGGCTAGGAGGCAGGCAGAAATTCACAAATTGTCATTGTTATAATTACCATATTGTTATCAGGTTTTTCTGAGATAGCTAAATCTCACGATAATTATCTAATATGATTGGAAGATGCAGTTACCTTTAGGTATTTTACGTCAAAATTAGGTGCAAATGTAACAAATTATCGGCATCGACAATAAGACACGATTTAGAAATAGAAAATTAATATGTAACCTGTGTAATTATTACCTATTATGTAAAGGGGAAATCCCTTTTCGAAGAAACTGAAAATCAACAATATAATCACCCAAGGTTATATTTTTAGCGTTTAATTAAATTTTCGTCAAATTGACTCATCCTATTTTTAGAAGTTTATCAATACCCTACAATAAAAAACAACATTTACAAAGGTAATTTATTTAATTTGGCAGAAAAGAAGAAAACATATAACAGATACCAACATAAGAACATAATTATACGAGTATAAGTAAAAAACGAAGGCCCTCTTAGGCTAATTAACAATGTCTACTGAGATTCCCAACAAGAACTAAAGTCCTTCCTACGAAATACTTTGTACTTAACAAAACCATAGTACGGTATCATACGAGTAATAGATTCGTAATACCTGCCATAATAGTACGAAGAAGAACACAATTACGTTACCTTGTTATTATTGCATTATTTCAAGTTGATATCTACAATGGGAAGTATCGAAATCTCAAAGCTTGTTTAACATGGAATGTGATAAGATTAGTGTACAGAAAGATATATTATAGTCTAGCAGATGCAGCCCGAGGAGTAATGACGGAAGATCAAACTAAAGCACACAGCTATTTAATGCCAAAAAGTTAAGTTTCAGTAGTAAGATCATTTGAATTATGTACATTTCTCAAGCCATTACGTCTCGAGAACATGTTAGACATAGGTACATTGATGAAAAGCTCCCTACGCGATTCCAATGACTCCGCAAGCCACACGTGCTCCGGCGTTTCCTGTCGTCTTGGAGTCGGGGTGATCAGTCTTGCCGAAGTCATCCGGGCCTGCATGGAGGACTAGAGCCCTGCCAATGATGTTGTGCTCGCCGTACAGCTTGATCTTATGGTCATTGATGTCAATGTTGGCCGTTTTGCTCTCGTCGAACTTGACGTTGTCGAGGTCACCGACGTGACTGTTCTCATCATGGGAATGGCCGTGATCATTCTGGAGATTGAATTTTTAATATTAATCTATGGCATAGGTTTTTTCCTTATACGGAGAAGGGACATTAGTTGTATTTTTTCAGACAGCAATTTTTGTGCAATAATATATCCAAATAATACGTTCAAAGCCCGCTTGAATAAGAGGTGCAGTAAGCGGCCTTTGGTTAGGTACTTGATGTATATAACACAGATGATGTTTTAAAAATCAAAAAGTTTTCTAAAACTTCGTGTGCCGTAACAACAGCTGTGTTCTGTATTTCTTTGGTAGACAACTTGACTAGTGACAATAATAATAAAAAAAGAGAAAAGGAACACTTACTCCATGAGGGTTAAAGTGACCGCCGGTGGATTCGCAGCCCTTAGAGAGGTCTCCGGTCTCGTAGATGTTTAAAGCGTATTCGCCGGCTGGCATGCCAGTCACGGTGCCGGTGATGCTGATGAGCTTGCCGTCGTCTTTCTGCGTGAAGGTCACGATGCCGGTCACACCGTTACCATCCAACCGGACGATCGCGCGCTTTACCTCCTGATGTACGGAAAAATTATGGTCAGTAAGAGGAATGATGATGAAATGATATTTCTATATGAAGTTGAAAGGTAAATCAATATTTTGGCGGACAAGTATTTGAAATACATTTATGGCCCATGTTTAAAAATTGTTAAATATTATCATACCTAGACAGTTTTGATATACCTAGACTGATACAGAGATGCTGGGACGAGCTGGAATGAATTTAATATGGACTGGAAAATTATCCAGTGCGTAAGAACAGGTAAGGGTAAGGTAAGGTAAGGTAAGGTACCTGAGGTAAGCCCTAAGTTTTAAAATAGGCTTACTTGTTCTTCATTAGCAGGCGCGGCTGACGCCCACGCAACGGCCGCAGCCACAAAAAGGACAGTTTTGAACATCTTCAATTAATCTGAAAAAATAGAGCATAAACTCTTTTAAGCAACTACAGCATAATTTTTCCTCAAAATACAAAAGATTACAACAACAACAATATCAACATGATTTGGTTATTTTACTGACCGAGCGAGCGTAGCATCTCTGCTTCAAATCTGGCAAAATTTGCTTTCGTCTGTCAGTTTATTGCTACTCTTCTACAGGTCGTATTTTTCAACCGATCTGGACGAAACAGGTTTTACGACTTTATAGAATTTTTTTTCGTCGGGTATCTTTAATTGGAGCGGTGCTTCCTCCAAAATTAAAAGGAGGCTACTGGATATCTCCGCCCTATAAGATCCGATTTCGATGGTTCTTTTTTGTTTGAAATGTAGTAACTTTAACTTAGTCTCATAAAAATTTGTTGAAGATCTGATGAGGATCTTTGGCGTGATGAGCAGAATAGCTCTTCAAAAAGCAGTAAATGGCTCACTTTTGGATTTCTACCAGTGGAATCGACCCTTTAACCACTATGAGTAGGGATGGATGGAGCACCTGGGACCTCATAACTCTCATAACAAAACTAGAGAATTCTAAAAATATTTTTCAGAATTCTCTAAAACGAGCCTTTAAAACCAACTTTTAAATGTTGGTTTTACATTAAGGTCACTAGATGGCGCTACTGTGCACCGCTAGGAAACAAAAAGCATGGTAAACCAAACCAAACAACCAAACCAAACCAAAAAAGTTTGTGGTCGCGAGGTCTACTGTTCGCAGAACTACTAAACCTAGAAATCGAATTCGAGATCAAAAATGTAAACAAAGAAATGTCACTATCAAAGTGACAGCTCAGGGGTAGCCAACATTTCCCTAGTCATTCTAATTGTTTGATTTTGAAATCGGATGACAGTACTATTACTTTCCTCTGTGATTTTATTTCAAACAGTTATATGTTATTCTTGGATCGTAGTTTACATCACTTTAAAGCTGAAAACTGTGTGCAATATTATATTTTACCTGTTTAGGATATGCCTACAATTTTAGCACTATGTTACAGTAGTTTTCGGCAAATTGCACAATATTGAGGATATTATTTAAAATTGTCAACACCTTTGTTTACATTTTTGATCTCGAATTCGATTTCTGAGATTAGTGTTAGTTAGTGGTTATTTTATGGTACTTAATTATTGTTTCTATTTTTCAAAACTTAATAGGCCAATTATTTAGAATTTTACGACTTTTGTAACCTAGAAATACATTATCATTTGCAAGTTTTTTTGCATATTGCTTACCTAACAATGTTTCGCTAAGTTATCCTGATTACCTGCACACCTGACCTGCACATAAAAAGGTTAGCGAAAAACTGTGTATAAGTATCGTTTTATTTTCCGTAACGGTCTTTTTACCCGTCTGCCAAGGAAAGGTTATGTTTTTTATCTTACTTTTTCATTATGGTGTTTACTCATTTATAAGTAGGTACTTTGTTATTTAACTAAATGTACTTAATATGTTTGAATAAAGAATGATGGCACGTTCTGGAACTTTGCGTTTGGGTTTTGTTGTTCCATTTTTAGGGTTCCGTACCTAAAAGGACAAAAGGAAACCCTTAAGGATCATTTCGTTTTCCGTCTGTCTGTCAGTCTGTCAATACCCTTTTTCTCATGAACGCGTGGAGGTACCAAGTTGAAATTAATGTCAAATACACAGTCTACGGTCCATTGGAGCTCTAAAAAAATCAAGCTTATAGGTGAACGCAATAACAAAATACGGCCATTTATGCGACATATTTTGATACTCGCAAATAAATCAAAACGTAGTACCCGTTGACCTGGCAAGAAGCAAGGTCTCACAGCACATGTAAAGGAAAAAGTCCGAATATCGTTATTTAGTAGTTTTATCACATAAAAAAATTGTTTTTGCGATTACAAACTTACATTTGCAGTTGGAGAATTGACCGTGACGTATGTCGATGTATGGGAGAACATGTTTTTCAAGTACAATATTAAGTTTGTTTTTGGGATAAATTCATCCCAGCTACGGAACCCTTCATTCTGCGTGGTCCGACATGCACTTGGCCGATTTTACAAAAAAATACAACCGACTTCCAAAAACAACACTACAAAGTGAAAAATAACTTTAATTTCGGAAGTCGGTGGCAAAAAATACATTTAACACCGACACCGACACCGACTTCCGAAATTAAAGTTATTTTTCACTTTGTAGTGTTGTTTTTGGAAGTCGGTTGTATTTTTTTGTAAAAAAGTTTTTTTTTTTTCAACGCAGAATCACAAAAACTAAAGATAATGGGAAGTCACGTAAGTATCAAAATATATTCGCAACACTTCATAAGAATGAAAACGGATGATAATGTTCTACTTATTAAAAGAATAATAACAAGTATTAATATTGTAGAAGGCAAGTTCAAAATTTACAAACGGACGACTTACCTGGGCGGAGAGAAGCTGTGAATGGATCAGCTTGCTCTGTGCAGGAGACTATAGGGTTAAGACACATTCATAATCGAATATAATACTCTATCTGGTCAGCCACGAGGGCAGGGAAATCAGCAGAAGATCCACTTTGAATCAGCTTCGTGGTCGATCAAATAAATCGGCGAAGAAAAGGTCAGATTATCAAAATGTTTGGTTATAGTAACTTTAAGTAAATAATTAAATCTAATAAAATAATAAAGCATAATCATAATGATCTTAGTTGCAAAGTAAGGGAAAAAATCTAAACTTTTTAGAACTAAAATTAGCAGTCATGGTTCCAGCTAAAAGTGCAATAAAATAATCCAAAAGGATCTACAACAAACTTCAGAAATCAACCCAATCTTAGAAAAGCACCGCATAAACAATTTAAAATAGTCATTTGTTTGGGAGCTAAAATCTTGGTGTATCTCAGGCTAAAATACTCTTAATAGGCCAATATAGACTTGATTTTTTTTTAAATCATCTTTTTATTTGTTTCTCTTTTGTATATTTTTGGACAGTAGGTACTATGGGCCGAAGTTCGCATGATCACCTCAAAGGCGATAATCGCATAGCACGGCTCACGACTCGATCGCACAATGTTCGATTGTCACTAGCTGCGCTCTCACAGGAATATTTTCTAAAGTTACCATGCTTAAGTTTTGTCCATAGTACCTAAAGGACAAAAAATGTTATACCCACTTAGTTTCCCTGTTTGCTTAATGTGCACCGGAATTTTCCACCATACCTACGAACGGTACGACCTAAACTTCTGCTCATGACCTGTGTCGCGTGTCACTAGCTCGATTAATGACAGGAAACAAGGAAAATCATTTAGAAGTCAAAGTGAAGAACCAGTTTTTATGCGACCCAAAAAAAGGAGGAGGTTCGATGTTCGTCTTTATATTTTTGTGTGTATTTTTAGGGTTCCGTACCTCAAAAGGAAAAAAAACGGAACTCTTATAGGATCACTCGTGTGTCTGTCTGTCTGTCTGTCTGCCACAGCAAATTTGCTCCGAATCTATTGGACCGATTAAGTTGAAATTTTGTACACATATGAAATTCTGTGACCCAAACAAGAAGTGTAAATTAAATAAATGAATTTTGAATATGGGGGTAATTTTTGAGGGGCAAATAAGAAAATTGAAAAAAAAAATTTGCAAACTGTACTGTGTGACACATCAAATGAAAGGGCTTACTGTGAGTCTCAAATATATTTTTTTTAAATAATTTTAAAATAAATTGTTTTAAAGTTATTTAAGAAATTAGACGTTAATTGACCATTATCTCTGAAACTAATGAGCCTAAATTTTTAACAAAATACAGAAAATAGTTCATTAGAATTGCGCGGTGGTCCCTTATAACTTGCGGGGGTAGGTTTTGAGTTAGCTTCAATAATACGTATTTAATTCACTTGCAGGTTTAAGTAGATATGTTATAAAACTTATTGTCACTAGAGTGTTTATATAGCAAGTAGTGTTATACGAATGAGCCAGCCATTATTAGTAGCCATTATTTCCTTTAATTCATTTATGTACATATCATTTACATTTTAAATATTTTTTTATAAAAACATAAAATAAAAAAAAACATTTAAAAATATAAAACATAGTAGCCCATCGGTATCGAGAACAGGGTCCAAGCTTATTATTATTATTAGTAGCCATTATTATTATTAGTAGTGTTATTATTACCCAAAGTAGGTACCACAACTAGAAAGTGAAAAATAAAAACTTTTTTACAAAAAATACAACCGACTTTCAAAAACAACACTATAAAGTGAATAATAACTTTAATTTCGGAAGTCGGTGGCAAAAGACGAAAATACTGAACCAAAGACACCGACTACCGAATTTAAAGTTATTTTTCACTTTGTAGTGTTTTTTTTTTGTTTTTTTTTTTCCTTACGAATCCCTGCGTGGTGGAAAAGACGTAAGTAGTTGAATGCCTCAAAATTTATAGGTACTTATAACATGTTTCCTTTCGGCTTCTCTTTTCGAATCGGTTCTCTGTATTGAGTGCTTCCACCATTGTGGAGCTCGTGGCTAAGTAATAACAGCCGCATGGGTGGACAGGATAAGCTACGCTGCCGGGGTTGGTCCGTGGATGGGTGACCATCTTTACATACCGAGCCTCCTCCGTGCCTCGGAAAGCACGTTAACCCGTTGGTCCCGGCTGTCTTTCGTGGATCTTTGACAGTCGTTACGGGTCGTCAGAAGCCCGAAAGTCTGACAACCAGTCTTACCAAGGGGTATCGTATTACCCAGTTACTGGATTGTGGAGGTCAGATAGGCAGTCGCTCCATGTAAAATAATGGTGTTCAGCTGCATCCGGTTAGACTGGAAGCCGACCCCAACATAGTTGGGAAAAGGCTAGGCAGATTGATTGAGTACTTCCACCATTGTCACTGCTGCACTAAAACAAATATTCTGCCTAAAGGTTGGGTTTTCTAAGACAACGGTGTCGCCATATCTCATGACGGCCGTTGACATGAACAGCGTTTTTTTATACCGTATTATCAAAACGCCGGTGAAACTGACAGGTTTTTGTGACAACCGTCATTTGGCGGCCGTTACATGACGGCATCGCTTTTTTAGGAAGCCCAAGCCAAACCAACATGATACGATCACAAAAATGCATCAAACTAACTTTTGTTCATATTAATACCATAGTATCTAACAACGCCATACTTACCCCATGTCGTAAACGAGATTATAAGCCGAAGGATGAGCCGCATCGCCTCGCCTCCTAATATCTACGATCACTAATCCTTGACGTCATTATAGCAACATCTATAAGACCGTTTGTTGTGGTATGCTACGTGTGAAACTACATATTAATATGTAGTACCTGTAGTAGCTATATGGGTAGCTAAATACAAGCTCGCGTCGGCACATGCCATGCAGGCCGTGGTGTCCGAGTTCAGGAATACGTAGATGATTTTAGAAAATTGAAAATTAACTCCTTGTTGTATCTATTAACTGTTTGATATTTTAGAGCACTGGGTTACGTCGAAAGCTTTGTTGATGTATTAGCTTAACTATCAAATAAAGCATTGATAGCCGTTCAGTTTTGTAAATTTAAAGAAAAATTATATTTTCACAAATACATTAAGCTTGCAAAGGGGTCATAGTATCAAATCCTCGAAGGAATATGGATGGATGGACTGTGTGGAAGACGTTATGGCTAGAAAGGGAGTGACTACAAAGATGACGACTAATAGAGAAGTATGGATGAAAAAGACATGTTGCGCCGATCCCTAATAAATTGGGATATGGGTAGGAGAATGATGCTCGTGTACGAAGCGTTTTATAACCACAGCCCTAGGATCAACTTGATGAACTAATGAGATTATCCTTATTAGCGACTTGGTGCGTAAAAAATCCATCAAAGCTTACGTACAGCACTAATTCAATCTCAACCTCATAAAACGGGACGAAAGAATTTTATCCTAACTTTGCTCTCTCTCTCTGTGAACTTTAATCTAAACCCTTTTCAGAAAATATTCGCATTATTTGAAGCTGTATTATTTTGTGCAAAGAATCTTTTGCTGATCGGTATGATAGGAGTTGATTAAATTAATTCCATTAATATTTCCACTAGACTTGCTATCTTTCTCAGACTTTCCTTGGCTTCACTCTCAAGAGAAGTCTGTGGAGACAAAGTATTATTTTTAAAGGTTTAGGGTTAGATTGATTTGAATACTAAATCCGAGCGCAACGCGAATAAATTAGACGAACATTTTCTTAGTATTTCTTAGTTAGAGTGAATCCATTTATCAGCTAAACGAAACGTCTGACATGAATTGTTGTAGGTAATAAAAATACAGAGAAAACTCGTACAGCGAAGCTCAAAGAAGCGGACTGAAGATCGCAAATAGAACGGTTAGATCTAAAAACCCGAGATATTTTCACTTGTTATTTTAATGTAATCCTAGTGTCAATCCGGAAGACAGACAATCATATGGCGCTTAAAGATTTTAAAGGTCGTCGCTTGAGGAAACCGCTGAGCGGCCAAGAGTAGAGACGTCACGAACAGCTGAGCAGCAAGCCCCGGCCGCAGGTGGGCCGGCACACTTATATTTAGCCAGTGAGTCGTTGTGCGTTCATTGTCACCAACACGAGCCAAGGCCCAACTCCAAATTTTTGGCCCATCCGACACACCACACACTAAATTAGCGTTACATAATTTTGGCATTAAGCGTCATGATAATTGTTATTCCTTTTTTTTCGGCTGTAGAAAGTGTTCGGAATTTTTTGAAGACGTAATAATCATATGATTTTCAGTTGGTAATTTTGTAAATTAGAGTACTGTTTTATTTCCACACTGTCTGTTGCACTGCACCTATTCTTCTCGTTACTGATAAAAGACTGGGTGATACATTAATTCATAATAAACACCATACGTATGTTTACAATGTCAATTATTTATTGCAATGGCTATGTGCGAGGAAGTTTATGATGAATAATTAAAAATAACACATCTATATATTTAACCAGAAACGAAATTAATAAACTATTAAAATCGCTATCACATCTATATTATAAAACAAAGTCGAGTTATTTACACTATTTATAACTCAAGAACGGCTGGACAGAATTTTATGATGTTTGATTTGTTGGATTTGTCTCCACCCCGAATAGCAGAATAACTATTAAAACATATAAAGAAAATTTATTTTCTCATACTTACATGAAATTTGGACAGGGCAACTTCGTCGGGTCAGCTAGTAATGATATAAATAAATTGACACAACAAAACAAATTCCTATCCTTGATCAAACAAAGTGTTTGTTTCGTTAATAGATACTACAAATAATTCTTAAAATAAATGTTAAAAAGAAATACCTTGAGCACGTAATGACTTTTACGAAAACCTATGAGTTCAATTCAATTGAACGAAGCTGGTTTCTGGGTGCCGAATTGCTAAAAAGTCAAGATGTTAATATGTCACGTGAAATGTAAAAATATCTAATGTGCTCATCTTTTTGTACTTCTGAGTAGTTATAATTAGCCGCTTGAATAAACTTGCTCATATTTACCGAACTTTTGTTAGTCACAACATCGTATAAATTTAAAAACTACTTTCACGGTGACCTTGGTGGCTAATGTCTTTTTGACGAAATGATTTAGCAAAACACGATATGATACGTCGAAATACGAGCAGGAAAAATTTACAGAAGGTAACAAGCACGTCTCGTTTACCTAATATACCTACTAAACTAATTAAGTGTACCTATCCTTCTATTGAACAAGCGCTGTAGGAAACTTTGTTAAGAAACACCGCAGACGATCCATCACAAATTAGTGAAAAGTAGCAATACGTGATCTAAGTTCTTGAGTGTATTCAAACTTTACGTTATGTGTTCAACAACTCACACACCAACAAAAAGAGCCAACAAAATGCCATCGCAAAAATCCGACTTCTATTTTCCGGTCTCGAAAAAGAATATAGTCTGCAATTTTCTTTATTCTTCAACTATATATACAAATATTTTAAATGAAAGTCGCTTTTCGTGTCTGTCTCTGTGACCGCGTTGATCTTCTAAACTGCGCGTATTATGATGCGGTTTTCACTATTATTTAGATAATTCATTCCGGAAGGTTTATATGTTTAATAAATTTACATAAAACTATGTATAATAAAAAAATCTCGATGTTTTTTCAATTCGTAAAAACCGTGGTCGCTAGTACTTCATTTAATGATGAATAACCGACATCGTTATGTGTCTGCAACACTGTTGTCTTTACAGCTTGGTGGTAATAGCACGAAGTGTATAAACACTTCGTTCGAAGAGCCTGCGAGTCTGTTTACAATTTTCCCGACCATAAATTGCTCTTCAATGTAGTTCTTGGCACTACGAAGTCCATAATCCACAATATATGATTATTAGGTTAGCTAATGCTCAATTATACATTTATAAAATATCTCGTTTTTCCGGGATAATGTAATTTTAATAGCCAGCAGGGATGCACCAACATTTCGTCAGTTATTTTCTCAGAGTCTCATGCTCTGACTAAATAAAAAACCAAGACATAATAATAGCGCTGTCAACAGTGACGTGAGGCCTCACGTTTCGGATTTCGTAAACATGTGTGCACTTAATGAGGTGTAGTTTAGTTCTAGTTTAGGTGTAAATGTGTGCGTGTCAGCTTGTATGCACAGAGCGAGGTGTGGTATTGCGCATGCTTCACTATATTGTTCGCAGCGCTATAACTTGATTTTTTATTGTCTGAGGTGCTGCTGGTGTTGGTTGCTGGTCTGGTTTGGTTGCTGGTGTGTGTGGTGGTGGTGTTTGTCTGTCTGGTGATGGTTGCTGGTTGGTTTGGTATTGGTTGTGTGTGGGCCTGCGGACGACGAGTAATGGGTAGCTCGGCGTCCGGTAAGGACCAGGCCAGGGTCGACGGCGCGTTGTGTACCACGCGCGCCTCAAAGAGATGTCAGCAGTGACGGGGTCCAATAGGGCCGATGCCGCCGGGGTCGCGGGTAGTTCGAAAGAAATACCGTGGCCCTGGCATGGGCAAATGAAGGAACACGGGTGGGTTTTAGTCAGTAAAAGTCTGACACGCCCTCCCGCTCTGCCTAGAGCGGGAGAAGTCATTTGATGATTTCCAAATCATCAAATGACTTCTCCAGCTCTGGGCAGAGCGGTTTAGGATTGGGTGGATTGGAATCCACAAAAAAAAAAAAATGGTCCCATGTTATAGGGAGACGAGACTTTTACCATAAACACGGCACAAATCCAGATTACGGAACACTAATGAAAAATCGTATAATATCTCCACACACCCCGATCTAGGGATCGAACCGCTCACGCTCAGCAGACAGTAACGACCACTAGTCCAGTCTGGTATATCTAATAAATTTTCTCTTGATAAAGTTAATGTTTCAGAAAATGTTGCCAACTTCTTTAGACTTGGGTCCAACCGCAATGGCGCTGAGTTCCGCAAAGCGGCGTCAATTCAATCAAGGGGAGTCTAATATACAAGCTAAATCAATCAAAGTCGTCTCCAGTGAGAGCGGTTTAAATCACAGTTCACTATAAACTTAAATGGAACGGGCTAACGTACTAGTCTTGCTAATTTGTAAGTGATAGACTGTGTCTATTTCTGTTGTTGTACAGAATAAACTACTATGTATTTAAGTATTTATATCTGAAGTACATAATTTCTGGTCGTTGTAAAACTTAGTCACAAAAGCAAGCTTGCATCGACATCTTCAACACTTCGGTGAGAAAGTGGTCAGTAAGTATGGCTCATATATTGTGCCTTTTCTCGCCGAAGTGTTGATGCGGTTGACGATATCGATGAAAACATTGAAGGACAACATCATTGAGTCCAACAAAACGCCGCATCGCAAAAATCAGTCCTCAATTTTCCGGTCTCCAAAGAGAAAATGAAAATTAAGTCTCCAAAGGAATATGTTGTTAGTAAAACATAGGTATGTCACAAGGAAGGAGGCAACGTCTTCCTGTCTGGAGATCATAAGGATTTACTAATCCGCATTGATTATACAGTGTTTACCGGTAGAATTAAATAGTACAAATTAATTATGATATCAAAAATGATGTCAGTCAGTTGTTTTAATAGCTAAAGTAAATAATTACATATTCGACATAGTTATGTTTTTAGAGAGTACAGGTTCGTTGTCTCTAAAGCTATTTCGGTCAGCCACCGATATCGTAATTAGGTAATGGCACAATATAAAAATCTTGAACGATTTTTCCCACGTGATGGTAGTCTCATTGTTCAATTATTTCTAGATCAATTAGAAATTATGTGACACTTTTATTTACATTTGGAGTGCCTTACAAGTAATTTATTGATCAAACATTAACGAATACTTGGAGGCCTTAGGCAGTCTTGTAGGTAGTTCTAATCCAATAAAAAGTATCTAAGAACTTTGTTGTTGTCTACTCAAATATAGCTTTGCTATTTTTGGTAAGGTACAGATTGATTTCTTTACACTTTCTGGGAATCTTATCATGCCTTTTGCAAGTAGGCGGTAGTAATTGAAAAGATTATTATTCGTCTCCGTGATCATTCCCGCCAGGTGTTTATTTGTACATGTTTGATTTGACTTACACGTGGCTCGTGCCCACCTATTTTTGTTATTGTGACTTCTCATAATTTCATCATCTTTATTTTTGAATTATCCATATATCATCTCTTCGCATTAAAAGTGTCAAATCTTAAAAAAAAACTTACGAAATTGAGTTAAGTATACAGAAATGTTTAGTATCGCAAATATTTTCTCTCAAAAAGTGACAAAAGAACGTAGTTCGACAAATCGTATCTTTAAAAATCGTAGCATTAAAAGTGTACGCTATTACTTTTTCTGTATACTTAACTCAATTTCATAAGTTTTTTGAGAAATGCGAAGAGACGATATATAATACCTACCGTTTTAGTTGGTTAATTTTCAAAAATGTACGTCCTAGCAAGCGGCAAGCGTAGTGTGGATCGCCCCCCAGCTGGATGGACCAACGACCTGGACAGCCCGAATGCAGAAGGCGGAGGACAGGGTGCCTGGGAGAGGCCTATGTCTAGCAGTGGATTGCGATAAGCTGAGTCGAATGCTTGACGAAGGAATTTTGATTGTATTTTGTAATCATAACTTCCAGTTTCCAAACAGGAATATGTATTCAGAAGTTTACAGGAACAGTCAAAATTAGGTAGTTTTGACTAGGCTAAAACTAAGGCTATAAAGTTTTAGATTCTCAAAACGAACGAATGAGTAAATGAACGAACGAGAACGAGAAAAACAAGCGAAGAAACGAGCTAATAAAATAGTCGCTCCTGCGTGTTCATACTAACTTTCATCGTAATTAAGTTCGCAACAAAACAGTAACGAGGTGTCGAGGTCGTTTGAGATAATTCATAACTTCAGGTGAATGGGAATGCCGCAACAATCGGTCATTACTGAACGTTATTGCAGCATATAATGTTGCCAGCCGTAATGAAAGTCTTTTAATACAAACAATGTGACCAATTTACTGAATTGGATCGATAGCCTTTGATAATATATAGGTGCCCATTATTTATCGTCATATAAGTAATGCATGTTGTGCTTACCTGTTAGAAGTTGGTACACTAGTCAATAATTATTTTGCATGTATCTCATATCTTTGTATCAGTGTATTCAATTGTTGGTGAGCCAAATAAATAAAATAAAATAAATAAAAATATGTAAATTATAAACGTTTTTGCAAATTGAAATGAAACAGTGTTTGTCAGTTGGGTGGGGCCCAATACACTATTAACGTGAATCAACTTCAACTGCTTCTGTAAATATCTTTCTATCCAATAGCCTAAGTATTGAAATTAAATTTGCTTAAAAAATTAAATTCATTTAAAACTAGCTTTTGCGCCAGCGGCTTCGCCCGCGTGGATTGTGGAAAATATCCCACGGGAACGTTCTACCGGGAATGCCTTCCTTATTCCTTGTCTACATTATAAAAGGAACCTCTGTGCAAAATTTCAGCTTTCTAGGTCCAAGGGTTTGGGCTGGGCGTTGATGAGTCAGTCAGTCACTCGGTCAGTCAGGACTTCTCGTTTTATTTAGATAAATTAGACCTATAATTTTCATTCAAAATTTTTATTTTGGCAGTGACGTAGTTAATAAGGTACCTACAAGTAAAAAATTAACCTGGGTGCTTTTATCATATTTATTCTTTCTGGCATAGTTGGGGCATAAAAGGCTAGGCAGATGATGACGGTCTAGTCACTCCATGTAAAATAATGGCCAACCCCAAGGTTGGCTTGAATACCATTATTTTACATGGAGCGACTGCCAGTCTGACCTCCACAACCCAGTTACTGGGTAATACGATACCCCTTTGTAAGACTGGCTGTCAGACATTCGGGCTTCTGATGACCCGTAACGACTCTCAAAGAACGAATGACAGCCGGTGCCAACGACTTAAAGTACTTTCCGAGGCACGGAGGGGTCTTGGTATGTAAAGATGGTCACCCATCCACGGATCAACCGCGGCAAGCGTAGCGCTTAACCTGATCGATCGAACCGTGCACTGTTATAACTTAACCGCAAGCTCCTTTTTTATTATTTGACTGTAAGCTAAGTACCTACTCAAATAAAAATTCTTCAAGCATGTGAGTAAAATAACCTGGTTTGAAGAGTCTAACAAGATTATAAGGCAGATAACAGTAAACGGGCAAACCGAACATAAATCATATTTGCTGACGTAGCTTACCTATGTTCAAATTTTCCATTTTGCTTTCTAAACCAAGCGAATAGGTCACAAAATACAGTAAAGATTTCCTTTTTAGCCAGAACTTTCTCGATTTCTTTTATATTTCTCAAAGAAACGATTTTATTACTGCAATTCTATCATTTGAACCCGACCTTTATGTGAACCAAGGTTAAAAAGTTAAACAGCTAGTTAGTTAGCTTCTTCTAAACGGCTGACAGAATCAATTAAAAATTACCGAGTCTTCGGTAAGAAAGAAATTAGAAAGTTAAGTACTCTTTCGAACTTTACTTGGAGACAACAATCAATGCCTTTTAAAAACCACTGTTTTATTCAGCTTTTGTGTGCTTCTAGATTTCTTATTTAGACTAGACGAGAATAAAACGCGTTTGAGTCAAGTATTTTTTTTTCCAACTCTTAACCAAACTAATGAATGAACACTTGGCTTGTGCTCGTGCCATCAGGACTTCTCGGCTAGCCGGAGGTAAAAAAAATAAGAACAAATATAATAATAATACCAGCCTATTAATGTCCCACTGCAGGGCCTCTTCTCATACAAAGAAGGCATGAGCATTGATCACCACGCTTGCTCAAGACGGGTTGGCGATTTCAAACTTATGTTAACTAAATAAAATCCAGGTTTCCTCACAATGTTTTCCTTCGCCGGTATCAGTAATTTTCAAGATAAACTCAGAAAGTAGCTACATATGAATTGAAAAGTTACATTGATACTTGCCTCGTGCATGAGAGGCGACACCTTCACCATCACGAAATTTTTAGACGAGAATATTAACCCCTCAAAGACCAACTGCACCCCATGTGTGCATAAGAAAAAAACCCTTTACATAATAGGTATATAAGCTTATATATTATATTATATAAACGTAAAATAACATCATCCGATGGAAAAAAAATCATCCTAAGTAGTTGTGAACCTATGGGGTTCGCAACTAACCCCCCCTCCCCCCTCCCCCTGGGGGTTTTGGGTTTAAAAATTAGTAAATAATTTGCGTTTAAAAGACAAATTAATATCTTTTTAATTTTTAAAGTGACTTATAGTTTATAGAGAGATCGATTGCCTACTCATCAATTTTGTTAAAATATGCACTCAGGACATATTATTATGATAACATTAAATAGGCTTGATTATCTACATACTCAATCATCATTAGGCTCTAAAAGCTTATTTACCAAATAAGTAGTAGACTTTCCGGTAAACCACTAACGTCAATACAAATCAGTATTTTCATAAATTGGGACCAATTTAGTTACATATTATATATATTCTCACCATCCATTCCGCGAACTTAAAAATGTACCTACGTACGTAAGCGTCACACGGGCGTCTGTAAGAACCTACACGGTGCAGTTAAAAATAAAATATTGATCACTAGCTTCTGCCCGCGACTTCGTCCGCGTGAAATTTCAGCCCGCAACCCACCCAGCTCGTGGCTAAGTAATAACAGCCGCAAGAATCGGTCGATCGACCAGGTTAAGCTACGCTTGCCGGGGTTGGTCCGTGGATGGGTGACCATCTTTACATACCGAGACTCCTCCGTGCCTCGGAAAGCACGTTAAGCCGTTGGTCCCGGCTGTCATTCGTGGATCTTTGACAGTCGTTACGGGTCGTCAGAAGCCCGAAAGTCTGACAACCAGTCTTACCAAGGGATATCGTATTACCCAGTTACTGGGTTGTGGAGGTCAGATAGGCAGTCGCTCCATGTAAAATACTGGTATTCAGCTGCATCCGGTTAGACTGGAAGCCGACCCCAACATCGTTGGGAAAATGCTAGGCAGCAGATGATGAACCCACCGCGTCGCATCGCATCGCCCGCCCGTGCTATTACATCGTTTTCGCTTAACGTTCTTTCTGACTTATTTTCTTTTTGCTCTTATAATATAAATTTCTGATGTAAACTTCGATCGATGTAGTTTTCACACCCGTGATATTTTGATTTACCTAAGTGATACTATGTTGCGACAAAATCAGATAAATATTTTTCCTTTTCATGAAAGCTTCGCTTTTCAAAGTAAGTATATATCTTTGTACAGCTCCTTCAGCAACAGCAACACGTCAACGTTTTCACAAATATTTCTATAAAGTGAAAAATGCAATATTTTCAGTAAGCGAGAACAGGATGCAATCTCGCGAAGATCTCGTGATATGAACGCATCTCCTCATGTCTTCGATTCGCAAGTAATATTATTAAATTTAGAGGGTTCGTTTCGTGTTCCACAGCACGCGATGCCCCCATTTTAAACCCTGTCCTCAGCTCAAGTGCCACTGTTTACATTTTCGGACACTTGTTTAGACTTCGCTAAATGTAAGGAGAATTAAGGCTTACCGATGTTATTTATGCGTATTTAAATACTCATGAACAAAGTTCCCTTTCAGGTGTAAATAAAAACTTAGGAATCTCGGCTTTCGAAATGTTGTCATGGTTCGAAGATTTACAGAACCACTTTTTGAGCAACAAAAGCAATACATTTTGTTGTATGATACAAAAGGAAAATGAAATATGTATAGGTACTCTTTACTTTAATTGCTTGAGTCACTTTTGTGCATCGACAATGTTTTAGATTTCGTAAAGTGAAGGGTCCCCGAAACGATCAATTTTTACGAAATTTCATTTATTTATTTATTTGTACACAATTTATTACTATACCGTTGATACAGATTGATGCACAAATTGATCGTCCACCAAGTGCAATTGAAGCGATTGATAATATTACTACAATAGAAATTGATGGCAATTGATCAATTGCGATTATAAGTTTTTACTGATTGATGCACATTGATGCGCAAATCGATTGTCTACAAAGTGCAATTGAAGCGATTGACAATATTACTACAATAGATATTGAAGGCAATTAATCAATTGCAATTGATCGTTTCGGGGACCCCTTACAGATTTTAGTTGACACAGTCTATCAGTAGACTTCGTGGTTACGCCTTTCCCTTTTGCTGTAGTGTAGTAAAGATCGTCCAGCACGTCGTATTACGGTGGACATATCAGTAGCTATTTAATATTGATAGAATCACAAAAACAAATTAACAATAAATAGTAGTCACATTTGTGGCTAAATAATAACAGTCGCACGCTTGCCGCGGTCAGTTCGTGGATGGGTGATCATCCATTACATATCGAGACCCCTTCGTGCCTCGGAAAGGACGTTATGCCGTTGGTCCCGGCTGACATTCATAGACCTTTAATAGTCGTTTCGGGTAGTCAGAAGCCAAAGAAGTCTGACAAACAATCAACTCAATAACTGGGTTGTGGAGGTCAGATAGGCAGTTGCTCTATGTAAAATACTGGTATTCAGCTGCATCCGGTCAGACTGAAAGCCGACCGCTTGTTGGGAAACAGGCTAGGCAGATTGATTGTTAAATAATGTTAATAGGAAAATAAAAACAATAGGTTAGTGAAACAGTTTGCAAGAGGAACTAAAAACAAGTTCTTTAATGCATACACGAGTAGTGGCTGTTAAAAAAATAGCTAAATGCTTCACATCTATCTGCCGGGACGGTGCAAGTTTACGGCAGCTATTAAATATTTTATTGTTCAATGAGTGCTGTTCTACATTACCTTCTAATGGCGAATGTGTTATTACTTCACAAGTCATACGAGTATAAGCCAAGCAATTATCAATCAAGGTTCGTTTGCACTTAGCAATTTTAATGCTGTGTTGAGGTACATTATATTTATTTAAATGCCTTAAAACTACCTATCATTACAGGTCTTAACTTAATGCTCTAACGAAGTCACACACCCAAAATTAAAATTAAAGCACAAAATACATCTCAAGATCGTAAAGATCATCTTTTGTAACATAGTGTAAACAATAGTACTTAATTGCGAATTCACCTCAGTGACATGTAAATATATCAATTTCGACCTGAATATAATCATTTATTTATCTTTCAAACATTATTTTTAATACAGTTTACGTGATAATTAATTAGAAAGCAGCAAAACGTAATAAATAAGTAAGTTTATTTTAGTTTGAAATTAAATATGAATTCTCTGTAAAATTGCAGTGTGTTCAAAGGCTTGTATGAGCTTAATAAAAACTAGTATGTGCAGTAACACAAACACAAGTCAGAACTTGTGTTTGTTTTTAAATTATTAAGTTTGTTTTTATGTTATTAATTTAAATTAAGTCTCTCATTTGTAACGTTGTAATATTACACAACATTACTGACGACACGACACGGTTGGCGCAGTGGTTGAGCGATTGACTGCTGCGCAGCATGTCGCGGGTTCGATTCCCGCACGGAACAAATATTTGTACGACCTACAAGTATTTGTTCCGAGTCTGGGTGTTTTTCTATCTATAATATGTATGTATTTACAAAAAAAAAATGTATATAAGTAGTTTATCAGCCATCTCGTTATCATAACACAAGCATTAGGTTGCTTAGCTTGGGGCTAGATGGCGTTGTGTGATATGTCCAAACATATTTATTTATTATTATTTATTATTATTACCTTATTATTTTTAAATTGTTTTATACAATTTGAATATTTACTGCGTTTTAAGAAACATATTACAAATTTTAATGTTTTTTTTTTTATTTTCAGAACGCATAAAAGTAGGACCATATTGTTTTTCTTTACAGCCAAATAACAAAAATAAAGACCCCTTAGTTACCCCACTATGAAAGCATCGTGTATTAAGTACTATAAATAAATCATTATTTTGACCTTAAAATATGAGGCTAATAAATCTGGCTAGAGTAACGGAATCTTTGTCAACAATGGCGTGGATGGTATCGTTCGCACTCACTTTGCACCATTATCGTGCAAATATTGTTGTGTTTCGTATATTTTAGCTTTAATTAATGTTTTGGTTTGATTTTCCCAGTTTGTTGACAGTAACATTTAATACGTCACCACTTGAAGATGTAACGAGCGTTTGACATACACTCTCCTTTGAAAGATAGAAGATTAATAATTAATTAATTTACTTAATTAAAGCAATCAAATGATTTGCTACAAAAATAAACACTAATGCCTCGAAAATATAAGTAGAATATCACATGTATTATTTGGTTAGGTAATTTGCTATGAAAAACGTGAAATAAAATGTAAAAACGCTTTGTTGAGGAAACTTCAACCCTCTCCGCGTGTTTTTCTTATTCTTCTATTCAGAAAAAAAAGGGTAAAGTAAAGCTTCCGTGTCGAACACGCTGACCAGCTTTTCGAAATTTATTATTAATGAGTGGTACGCGTGCCGTGGAATTATTAATCCGGGACGCATGCGGGCCGGACCGGCGGGTGACGCGATTTCGTGCCGCCCGCCGCCACCGGTTCACGCCTGCCGGGAACACGGCACCTCCCGACCGTGTAGAACGTCACTTGAGTATTCACACATTTCACTCAACTTATAATGTATTCCGAATATATATATATGAGAGTACCCTTATTTGGATTTGTTTTAGAAGTTTCAATAAGGTATTCAAAGTAGACGGTCAATTGTTTTTACAGTCCCTTGTTTTGCTATCGGCAAGTGAATACAATCAAAACTTGCTCTTTCATACTAAAGGTGCCATAAATCTAAAGTGCCCACCAAAACGCTGAGCCGCGCGACATTTTTTAAAAGGACTTTGACCCAATAACCGAGGGACATAATTACCTACCTAGTCAAAGCTTCTAAAGCAATTTAAAATTTTGTTTCAGTTGTGTTTAACTTTGTTTTTTTTTTTGTAATTTGGTGTTTAGATTGGTGTTCGTATCAAAGCTTTATTGATGGCTAATATCAAAATATCAAACGGGACGACATATTTTCCGGTACGGTGTGCGCGATCGACTTGCTCTTGGCACGGGTTTTCCTGCTCATAAAACATCAAAGTTCTCGATAAATAAGCTTCATATTGTATTTAATGGACGGATGGGTGTTCATTAAATTGCTCATACATAAACTTATCCTGCACTCTGGTAATTCTTGCTATAAATGTGGCTTAGGGTACGTTATGAGGTCATGTGTCTCCCCTTCTGCAATAATTTCATACATACAAAGAATATGCGGTAATTTTCTTTGTGCCGTTTTTTTTTTGTAACACTGTATAACAGAGAAAATTAATTTTATACAGTTTACAAAAAACGATGCCGGAAATTGTGATATTTTTTTTTATTTTTCACCGTAAGAACAAACGACCGACAGAACCCATGTTCAATGAGAAAAATAAAATGTAAACGATTCGCTTTGATGTTGTTATTTAAATCCACGAAGACATATCCCATTAATAACAACCTAATAAAAAAATGTAGTGTTAAATATTTTAGCAACATAGGTCCTACTTACCTGCGTTAACATCCCGAGATAAAAGAATTTTCAGTTGTCAGTTGATAAAAAATCGGACAAGCGCGTGTCGGACTCACACGAACACGAAAGAACGAACGAACACGAACGGTTCCATACCACCGTACAATGTTTAAGAGTACATAATCACACTAATATTATAAAGGCGAAAGTTTGTGAGTTTGTTACTTCTTCACGCTCAAACGGCTGGACCGATTTGGATGAAATTTGGTACGTAGATAGGTTATACCCTGTATTAACACATACTTTTACTTTTTATCCCGGTCTAGGTGGGTAAAACTGCGGGCCGCAGCTAGTAATATGTATTTAAAAAAAAATCTTCAGTTAAAAAAAACACGTTTCTTGTATGGGTTCCTTTCATTTTTAACCTTATTTTATTTTTGTTTACCTAAGTTAAAAAGAGCCTTTCTGGAGAACATTGCCTTTCTCATCATAGCCCTGTATGATACCGCACCGGACCAAGTAAATTCACTGACGAAATGTTATCCTACTCCGTAATTGTTTCTGCAAAGAAGAGCTATTGAAGTTCCCCATTTCTCATTAAAGTACAAAAAAGATTTTCTTTTGAACATTTATAAGCATGCTAATGTTAACTCTGCTGCTGTTAACAATTGCTCTGTTAACAATTGGACGTCTGTCGGTTTAATAAAAATTTAAAATTGACGGAATGTGTATTGTTTTGTATTTGTTTAAAACAAATTTTTATTTTTACTAATTTATAAACCCAAAACCCCCAGGGGGAGGGGGGTTAGTTGCGAACCCCATAGGTTTACAACTACTTAGAATGTTTTTTTTTCCATCGGATGATGTTTTTTTTTACGTTTATATATATAATATATAAGCTTATATACCTATTATGTAAAGGGTTTTTCCTTATGCACACATGGGGTGCAGAAAGCCTTCAAGGAGTATTGTTCTTACACGTTCTTAGTTAGGTTACCAGCTAATCGTATCTTATATCTAACCAGACATGACTGTGTCAATGACAGCTGTCTAGATATTGTCACAATGCATTAAGCATAGCATAATCAGCCTAGAAAGTACCTACTGCTGGGACACAGGCCTCCTATCGGTGAGAGGGAGTGGGCCCAATCCACCACGCGGGGCCAGTGCGGGTTGTTAGATGGCACTTGTCTGCGAATTTTTTGGTTTAAGGACATGCCAGTTTCCTCACGATGTTTTCCTTCACCATTTTGAGAGCAGTGGTGATGTAATAATTTACCCAAAGTAAAGCGCCTGCCTGGGTTCGAATCTACGACCCCCCCCACCCCCCGGCCTGGTAAGTCGCGGCCGTTACCACTCTGCCACCACTGCTCTATTATAATTTCCTTTATTTTAATTATGTACGAGTACATAGGTACACTTTACATTTTAAATATTTTTTTATAAAAACATGAAATAAAAAAAAAATATAAAACATAGTAGCCCACCGGTATCGGGAACAGGGTCCAAGCTACCGGCGGTCAGGGCTCCAGAGAGAGGAACCTCCTAACAATGCGCACCGTGTCCAGAAGTACCGCTCTCTGAATCAGGCTCTTAATACAGCTGCCCAACGAGAGCCTCCTTAGATGTTGGTCGAGGCTCTTGGCAATTAAGCCATTGGCTGAGACGACTATCGGCACAATGATTGCTGAGTCCACATCCCACATGTCGACAACCTCGCGAGCCAAGTAAAGATAAACAAATCAAATATATATTTGATTTGTTTATCTTTCTCGACTTTCACGAGGTTCCCGTCATGTGGGACCGTTATGTCAATTATAATATTATAATTATTATTAATATTGTCACAACTCAGTATCTTTTACTATGCTATTGACCCCAAGCATAGTTGGGCAATTGTTGGCTTACATACCAGCACCCAAGAGTCAAAGCTTCTTGGTTCGTATTATTCCTCTAAATAATTAATCTTTACATATGCCAACTCCATTGAGGTGGTCACCATCAATGAAATATGTTGATTAGCCAACCGGTCCATAACGCTACACTTGAGTTAAATATTCATAGATTCTGTTGAAAGTACCTATAAAGGAATAAGTAATCACGGCATGGAATATAACGTAGGTGTCAATGAATATGTTCTAAAGGAAAGGACGGTATACCTTGATACCGCTAACCACGAAGCCGCAACATCGAACGATTCAAGGCAAACTTTAACTTTACCGTACTATTGAAATACCTGCCATGTTAATTTTGGTGTTAGCAATAAGAGTATATTATTATATTATATATTTTTAGTACCACAAGGGATTCCGCTCAGAGCACTGATTTCAACGGCACTTGACCGTACGGTGCCTAAGCAGTTCCGCACTAACCGCGATGACGAAACAAGAATTTAATACGAGTAAGTTAGTTTCAATGGAATTGTTCGGAAATTTTATAGCGCTTGATGGCGCGCTTCTCCCAGTCTGCTCCGACTTTCGGTATCTCGGTTCACTCGTGCAAAGCGATGGCGAAGTAGATCGGACGGTTAAGCATAGGATTAACACTGGATGGATGAAATGGCGGCAGGTCACGGGGACAATCTGCGACTCCCGCATTCCCCTTAAACTTAAGGGGAAGATATATAAAACAATGGTTAGACCTGCTGTCTTGTATGGATCAGAATGTTGGGCCACAAAAGGGATAAATGAAAAGCAGTTGCATGCAGCTGAGATGAGAATGCTAAGAGGGATGTGTGGTGTTACACGAATGGATAGAATAAGAAATGAGTACATATTAGGTTGGGGAAAAAGTCTTTTCGCATTATAGTATGTATGAACTTAAAATAAAATCTCTTTGGCTGTACTATTTGTATCTGGCTGGTTATGGTATCATTGAAAGTTTAAATTTTAAAGAACATAATTCCAAATTCAAATTAGGAAAATGTGTGTTTTTTCATTTATTTTTCGTAATGTCAAGATGAGTGAATCTAATGAAGAAATTCGATACATTTTAAAATTTTACTACAAAAAAGGTAAAAATGCAACGCAAGCCGCGAAAAAAATTTCCGATGTTTATGGACCCAGTGCAGTGTTTGTGAGAGTAGCGCAAATTCGGTTTAAGCGTTTTCAATCCGGAAATTTTGATGTCAAAGATGCACGTCGCTCTGGTCGCCCTATTACGGATAAAATGGATGCCATTTTTGAAAAAGTGGAGCAAGATCAGCATATCAGTAGTTACGACGTAGCTGAAGAACTGGGAATTGACCACAAAACAGTTTTGGCGCATTTGAAAAAAACTGGGTACACAAAAAAGCTCGATATTTGGGTACCTCACGAGCTCACTGAAAGAAACCTAATAAACCGTGTACTCATGTGTGATTCTTTACTACGACGTAATGAAACCGAACCATTTTTGAAGAAGCTGATAATTGGTGATGAAAAGTGGATCACGTACAACAAGAACGTGCGAAAAAGGTCGTGGTCAAAGGCCGGTCAGGCTTCACAGACTGTGGCGAAACCCGGGTTAACTCGCAACAAGGTGATGCGGTGTGTGTGGTGGGATTGGAAGGGCATTATTCATTATGAGCTGTTACCACCAGGCAGGACCATCGATTCTGAACTCTACTGCGAACAACTGACGAGATTAAAGCAAGAAATTGAGAGAAAGCGGCCGGAATTAATCAACAGTAGGGGTGTTGTTTTTCATCATGATAACGCTAGACCTCACACATCTTTGGCGACTCAGCAAAAATTAAGAGAGTTTGGCTGGGAGGTGTTAATGCATCCGCCGTATAGTCCTGACCTTGCACCTTTAGATTTCCACCTGTTTCGGTCTCTTCAGAATTCTTTAGGCAGTGTCAGGTTAACATCACGAGAGGACTGCCAAAACCACTTGTCGCGGTATTTTGATCAGAAGTCCCAAAATTTCTATAGCAATGAGATCATGTCCCTACCTACAAGATGGCAAAAAGTTATCGAACAAAATGGTACCTACATACTTTAGATAAATGTAAATAATGTATATTAAAAAATGTTTTGAATTTTCTTAAAAAATGCGAAGAAACATTTTCCCCAACCTATTAAGAGGAAGTCTAAAAGTGGCACCGGTGACTGAAAAGTTGTGCGGAAATCGGCTGTCATGGTATGGGCATGTGATGCGGAGAAGTGAGGAAAATGTCGTGAGGAAAGTTTTGAGTATGAATGTCGATGGCTATAAGAGTAGGGGAAGACCAAAGAAACGATGGATGGATTGTGTGAAAGATGACATGGCTAGAAAGGGGGTGACTACCGAGATGACGAATAATAGAGAAGTATGGAAAAAAAGGACATGTTGCGCCGACCCCAAATAGATTGGGATTAGGGCAGAAGAATGATGATGTTCGGAAATTTTATTTTTTCATTCCAATAAAGTTTGTTTTTTTAGTGATGCGACGTATGTATTCTTTGTTCAGGACATTACTAACAAGGCGCGATACTTGTTCTTAAAGTATTATTTTATTTTGTTTCAGTGTTTTTTCTTTGTGTTATGTTTACCGCAAATAAACGTATTTTCTTCCTTTTTTTTATATAAGAACATACTATTATGAAACCTGAAGACGTAACTTTATAAAGCCTTCCCACAAGGTTGACTGATAACCTTGTAAAGGCTACAGGAATCCGCTGGATAGGCACAGAACCGGTCGAAGTTGCGATGCTTGGGGGAGGCCTATATCCAGCAGCGGACGTCTTTCGGCTGAAATTATGATGATGAAACTAAACGTCTCGTTGCCCTAATCAATAATTATAATAACAATAATAGACAACCAAAACAGACGGATTTATCTATTATGATAGGAATGTGACAGGGTCCTATTCATAGAATCGATTAGTGCAACAACAGCTTAATCGAATACTTCAAGTAGTCAGAATTCCTAACGTCTATAATTTAAACAATCGATCGCAATCTGTTTTTTAGTGTGTTATTAGAATGCGTACATGTATATTTTCCCCGTTTACGATAAGGAATGCGACAGGTTCTATTTAAAGAATCGATTAGTAAATGGTTTCAGCTCATAATTGCTCGTGCTTTCTCGATTCATTTACAAACTCTTCTGTCTGGGGATTCTTAGAATCTGTAGCCGAGGTTCCTCTGGCACAGATAGATAATGAGTTGCCAAAATAGCGGGAAGATCGCGATGCGTATGACACACATTTTGTTAGGCGGCCAAGAACGGCCCAAATGTCGGTCAAGTTTGGTACAAGTTTAATCGGTGTACTGTAAACGTTATAATATTAACAACATTATGAATACGCGTCGTCATACCTACTGTGTCAACATCAACTTACGCAAATGCGGTCAGTGTCGCAGAACGCTGTTTATTTATTAATTGATATTACTAATTATACATGAATGAATGATTTAATTTATTGAATCAAAATGCGATAAAATGTTTTCGTATATTTGACAAAGCTATATTTGTAAACATAGATGCAAAGGTATGTGAACACCACCGTACATTGAATAAATCGAGGGTGTACTGCGAAAACCTGCTAACCAACATTTTTGACAAAAATTAGATAAATGCATTTAAATTCTCATCTTGTTGAGCTTTTTATACGGGTAAAACCGGCTAAGCGCTACGTTAAACGGTTTAGAAGATACTTCATGGATTTACTAAAATTATAGTATTTTAATTAGTTATAGACTTTTAAAACGCAGTAACTCGTAACTGACTTGACTGCACTTAGTTGGTTTTCGCAGTAAACCCTCGAAATATCAGATTATCAGATCAGGAAATATCAGATTATCAGATCAGGAAATGTACAAATTACACAAACTGTAGCGTCTACCAGTAAATCAAAACCACTAACACTACTGCATTATTATTTAGTACTAGCTTTTGCCAGCGGTTTCGCCCGTGTGGATGTTGGAAAATATCCCAACGGAACATATACTACCGGGAAGCCTTCGTTATTCCTTGTCTATATTAAAAAGGGAACCTCTGTGCAAAATTTCAGCTTTCTAGGTCCAAGGGTCTGGGCTGGGCGTTGATGAGTCAGTCAGTCAGGATTTTTAGGAGTCAGGCACTGTTGCTTTATATGCATAATAACAGCCGCACGGGTCGATCCATCAGGTTAAGCTACGCTTGCCGGGGTTGGTCTGTGGATGGGGGACCATCTTTACATACCAAGATTTCTCCGTGCCTCGGAAACCACGTTAAGCCGTTGGTCCCGGCTGTCAATCGTGGTTCTTTGACAGTCGTTACGGGTCGTCAGAAGCCCGAAATTCTGACAACCAGTCTTACCAAGGGGTATCGTATTATCCAGTTACTGGATTGTGGAGGTCAGATAGGCAGTCGCTTCATGTAAAATACTGGTATTCAGCTGCATCCGGTTAGACTGGAAGCCGACCCCAACATAGTTGGGAAAAGGCTAGGCAGATTGGATGTTGCTTTATACGCATCGCGCAAGTTCACATTATGAATAACTAACAAACTATGAAAAAGGATTCTAAAGAGCTCCTTGTAAAATTGCTTCAAACGCTTTAAAGCCTTATTAAAGGTTTAAGTCACTTTATATGGCTGCAGCGATGCTTACATTATTAACATTACGACGCCTTAAGAGTATACGTCGAAACATGGTTTAGCTCGGTGTGTTAGTGAAATGGAGTTATGGCTATCAAGTTTGTCGCGCGAGATAAAAGACTTTCACGCACTAGAATTTAAACACGCTTCGTTTAAATGTAGATTTATGTCAAAATGCTATACCTACTTAAATAAATGTTTAGCTTAGTAGGTTCTTAACATATTTAGTTACCTTCGATTTAAAGCAAATTTTACGGCACAATAAGAAACTGTTTACGTATAGCTATACGTAGCTATAAGTAGCTAGCTAGCTACTTTGGATTTTTTTCCTATAGGTAGATTTTTTTTTAAGTAATCATGTTTCGGTTTTAGTACAGCAGTAGACAATATAGTCAAATAACATAAATATAAGGAAAGTTCAAATGATTTAAACAAATACATTTGGTTTTATAGGAATTTTAAAAACACAAAATTTATCGTTGTATCCCCTTAACAAAACTTTTTTACAAAAAAATATAACCGACTTCCAAAAACAACACTACAAAGTGAAAAATAATATTAATTTCGGAAGTCGGTGTCTAGTTAAATGTGTTTTCGTTTTTTGCCACCGACTTCCGAAATTAAAGTTATTTTTCACTTTGTAGTGTTGTTTTTGGAAGTCGGTTGCATTTTTTTGTAAAAAAGTTTTTAATTTTCACTTTTTAGTTGTGTACCTACCCCACAGAAAATGTAATACCACTATCTGCAAAACAAACTAGAACATCATCCATATAAAAGTGGGGAAAAAATACGTATAATTGAAGCTAACTCAGAAACTACCGAAGCAAAGTTAATCAATTTTATATGGGACTAACTGTGATGTATACCCTCTTGAATAAAACAAAAAAAAAATCCAAATCGGTCCAGCCATCTTCGAGTAATCGGGGAAGGTTCCGACAAATTGAGAACCTCCTCCTTTTTCGGTTAAAAATATAAAGAGGAACATCTACTTATCTTCACGCGGAAATACGAATCGATTCGAGGAAATGGGCGCCTGTAGTGTTCGCAGACGATAGGTTGCCAATTCCACTGCATCATTCCCATTCTTGAATACCCGTATTACCGCTAAATGTAGCATTAACAATTGGATGTACTTGTACTACTTGGAATGTATGTAACACTTGGCTACTTCGTACCGTAAAGTAGTTCTCCAAACACATTATAGATACGAAAGAGTTATGATACAAAGCAGCACTTACTACTAGAGTTATCTCTCCTATTATTCTTTTCTCACGCATTACTCTAATAAATAAGGGTAATTTTTCAAATAGACTTAACAAACATTCATTACGGTCGAAGGGTGCCGGCAGACGAGTCTCATCGGTATTACTGACCGTCATATAAATTTTCATTAGCGAAGCGCGCTGGGAATTCCTTCATTCCTAATAAACACACGGTACGTGGGCATATTTTTCCACTCATAGGAATGTACCCCCTTGGGGAAGTAAATTAAGGTAACATGAACAAGAATGTTTATCCAATATATTTTATGCAATTGTTTGCAGATAACTAATGCTAGTTTATTATGTATTTCACCCACCTATAAAACACGAGCATTTAGATACTTACTTAGGCGTTATAATTCACATATCTTTCGGTAACTAAAACACAATGCAGAAATTATGGTGGTAAGATTTGTGTGATCTTGTAGCGGTTAGTCGTAGCCCGTAGTAGCCGCTACGGCGTAGAGGCATAAACCCGTAGCCTGATATTGACGTCCAATAGGAAACAATGTAATTGTGCATTGATATTATCAGCTAACTGAATTGTTTGTATTGAACATTGAAACTCTACTCCCTATGTTAGCATGACGTCACAATAGGGTTTGGGATTGATGTTATTGATCATCCGTCAGGTTTTTAGTATGCAGTTTCTTTGTTTCAGTAAAAAAATACGAACATTGACATATTAAAATACTAAAAATAAAATTAAATATATTGACAATACTAACAATATTATTACATAACTGCATTATTACATAAACTTATATTAATAATATTATCATTTTATAAAATAAATTATTTTGATGAGGCTCGGCGATTGCTTTCGAATGATTGCGATTATTATTTTGATTTAATTTCATTATTTGCATACATTATTAATGTTTTCTATTCACTGGAACTTCCCAAAATTCAAATCATAAAATTAATATCGCTTTCCGGGAACTGTACTAACCGTGTAGCTAAAATAAACAAAATAGAAATAAAATAAATAATACGATAACATTTAAAATTTCATATGTATTTTTATTATTGCCAATTTACATTTAAGTGGGATGCGCTAAGGTAACCCGCGAAATTCAAATTTTCTTGCACTTTTTGCAATTTACAGGTCAGTATCAAGTTGTATGTTGATTAAAATATGATTCGCGCCCGTAACTAATATGGCTTCACAGAATTATAATCATTAGAATCAGCAATACAACTCCATAAGTTAGAGTTGACATCAAATCTCATAATTTAATTAAATAGTCATTCAATATGGTAATATGAACATGGAGAGTTATTGTTATTGCTGATTCTAATGATTATAATTCTGTGAAGCCATATAAGTTACGGGCGCGAATCATATTTTAATCAACATACAACCTGACACTGCAAATTGCAAAAAAATAACAAAATTTGAATTTGGCGGGCTACCTTATTCTGGAAAATTGCAATATTTGGCATTCCATTTTCAAAAATTTGCGTTCTGAAACCGTTGTCTATCCTGCAAAACTGGCATGTAAGATACTTCAAAGTATTTTAGATTTTCAAGATTCTACGCCAGGCCCCAATTCCAATATTTCGAACCATTGAAACATATTCCTCAAGGAAATAAAGAATTCCTGTCAATTGGTGCGACGAAAATGCTAGTGCAAAACAAAATTTGAATATCTCCTCTTACATTTTTGCAACCTGCAAGTCGTTAGAAAAATTGTTACGTGTCTGTGAACCACAGTAATGATATTGCAAATTGACTGTGGGTATGTTATTGCAGTCGCAAGATTTACCTAGAACGCACTTACATGTAACTAGCTTTTGCCCGCGGCTTCGCACGCGTGCGTGTATGTCGGAAAATATCCCATGGGAATGTACAACCGGGAAATCCTTCCCTGTTCCTTGTCTACATTATAAAGGGAACCTCTGTGCAAAATTTCAGCTTTCTAGGTTCAAGAGGCTGACTCATCAAGGCTGGTCACGTTGATGAGTCAGTCAGTCAGTCAAGATTTTTTTCAGGAATAGATAAGCGGTCTATTTTATACCGAATAAATTTTGTTGTTAGTAGATGTTTATTATTCAATAATAATCAAAAGGAAAGCATGTCAAAGTTGTAAAGAAACTTTAAAATTAAGTCATTTTATACTGTTCCAAATCCTTATCCAGGACGATTTTTGGAGTCTTCTTCATCCCAAAAAAAATAGTCAGCTGCACGGAAATGAAGGGAATAAATATGATGGATAATGATCATGTTTTTGCGCTGGCGCATCAGGGCAAAATTCAAAACTATGGGTAGTATAGCAACGTTGTCAAAGGTGCACTGACCTCAATTTTGAAGAAAAATAAAACTGCATAATTTGTTTATTGAAAAAGCTTCTGCCTGAACCTGGAATCGAACCAGATCCCTTTTAAATCATAACAATAATAGTTTGCTCTTGAGGTGTTGAGTTTGAACTAAAGCCACCACACTCGTAGGTACTGTTAGGTAGGCTCGCCTGTTGTGAGTGTGAACTGCCGGGAAATTGCATAACACTCTTACAATGGTAATGCCTTTCATTTTGACAGTTCAACATCATTCATTGAGTTATTTACGTTATAGCTGACGAATTTTACTAATGAAGAATAAATGCCTTAGGAATAACTGAAAAAAAATAATGGTAAATATTTTCACAGATCCGAGGGGCTTGTAGCCAAGCTACTCGATCAGGTTGGTCCGTGGATGGGTGACCATCTTTACATACCAAGACCCCACCTTGCCTCGGAAAGCACGTTAAGTAGTTGGCCCCGGCTGTCATTCATCTTTGACTGTCGATACGGGTCTTCAGAAGCCCGAAAGTCTAACAACCAGTCTTGCCTAGGGGTATCGTATTACCCATTAACTGGTTTGTGGATGTCAAATAGGCAGTCGTTCCATGTAAAATACTGGTATTCAGCTGCATCCGGTTAGACTGGAAGCCGACCCCAACATAGTTGGGAAGAGGCTGAAGAGGATGATCATCATCATCATCTGCCTAGACTTTTGAAACGGAATTTGAAATAGTAGTTATTTCAAATTCCGTAAAACAACAAATATTCAAATAACATCTAATAGTCGAGTACAAAGCAAACCCAGTTATAATCTCGAGTTAAATGGATAGTGACCTACATAAAAGGTCAGCTTATCCTCAGTCTCCCAAAGTTAGGTATATCGTCCATTAACTATGCTAGTTCACTTGCACTAAGCTACGGTAATCAAACATTATGTTAACTGGTTTATGTCATAAATGAGGCTAATTAGAATTCTTACGATTTTAGGGTATGCTTAATAATAAAAAGGGTTAGTTTTTCAGTTACCTACCTATTGCAATACAGGCATTGTACTGCACGTTTTTAGCAGTGTTAAGGTTGGGTTAAAACGGCAATACCCCACTCTTGATAAAAATGTGTTTGAATAATGTAAAAACGAGCCATGCTGTGTGCACCCAGCCTTTATGCTGCAAAAAAAACTTGCAGTACCTACGATGCCGCGGAAACGACCATGCATAATTAGCCTATAATGATCCCATTGCTGGGACACAGGCCTCGGTAAGTGGAGTGGGCCACAATCCACCACGCGGGCCCAGTGCGGGTTGGTAGTATCTTCACAAGTCTTTGAATTGTTTTGGTTCTAGGATATGCTGGTTTCCTCACGATATTTTCCTTCACCGTTTTGAGAGCAGTGGTAATTATATAATTTACACAAGGTAAAGCGCCTGCCCGGGTTCGAACCTACGAGCTACAACTCGTAAATCGCGGCCGTTACCACTGGGCCACCACTGCTCTCACTGTGTGAATGACCTATTAATCTATTATCATATTATTTCCAAAATATTAAGCTTACATAATTATTTTTACTGTAATACGAGTACTACCCCTGTGTAAACCCTGCATGTCTTACTTTATCGTATTCACTTACACAATAACGTTATCCTCACATCAGACAGAAGAGACAACTCTCGACTTTTTTATTAGTCTTGTAAGCAACAGATGTTGCTTAAGGCGAGTAGACCTGCTAACCAGCAGTTCCGCCAATAAAAAATTAATTAGGCTGGGGATATGGAACATTTTTTACAAAACGGCCGTTTTTGGCGTTAACTTCGAACCTAAGAGGTTTAGTGTTGATTTTTTTGACACAAAAATTCTATCTCATCGGACTAAAAATGTGAGGTTCCATATCTCCAGATTTATTTATTTTTTTCTTAAGTGGGGCTGTTAGCTACACTCACCTTCCCCTGGCTGGAGGCTTTTGAGCTCGCTTAAAGGCACCCACAGGAAAGTCCGGTTAAGTAGTCGAGACCTCTCATGGTCACACTACGAGATGCCATACCAAAAAAAAAAAAAAAAAAAAAAAAAAACACTCACCTTAAACAGAATTTAATCCTCTTTTCTCAACCACGTCAATTTCCTCCTCATTTGTTTCTACAGCATGTATCAGAAAGGGTGTCAATATTTAAGGGTGTGGTACAGACCACCAAACTAAACAACATTCTCCGTGGGACCAACATCGTAATCGCGAAATAATTATCATCTATCCCATTCAATACTTCAATACCTACTCGACTCAAATGCATGGGACATCTGATTATTTGTAGCGATTACGATGTTGGTCCCATGGGAAAAGTGGTTCAGTCATGTTTAAGGGTATTTAATTAGTATATAATGTCATATTTAAGGGTGTGGTACAAACCACCAAGGTCTGTACCATATCCTTAAATATGATCACGCATTTTTTCTATACGCTGTTTATAATCATAACATGGTACTACATCACGCCACTCTTTAACAAAGTTACGCACCGGAGTATACCTATATTTATAGTACGTACAGCGGCGAGCCTATTGCCTTCAACCAGGCAGAAATCTAGTCACCGGGTTGCCATTGTGATATTCCTAATGGAATAACCCAATAACACTGCCCGATCTGGGACGTCAATTATTTTGTGGTTATATCTTAATTGTCCGATTTGATCGTGAAAATACGATGAACAGACATTTTCACGGCAATACTGAGTCCGAAAAGGAAAAATGACAAACAAGGCTTAGCGAACGCAATTTATTGTTATTATAAAGGGCACAATTGGTTGTCTCAGGTACAAGAAAAGAATAAAAGTCCCTTTATTTTTTTTTTTTTTTTGTTGAAAACAAAACTCTTTATGTCGGTACTGTAAAGATTTTAGCCTGCATGTCATTTCCATATAACCTCCGCGAGAATTTTAAAGTTGATGACACAAGATTAATATAATAATAATAATATAATTATAATTTTAAAAGTTATTTCGTATAAAGAAGATAGAACATAATAGAGACTCAGCCTGGAGAGCCGACAGAGCGTGTCATCAAGTAAAATAAATAGTTTTTTTGAAATAATGACGTGTTAAGGGCCTGTTTCACCATCTACAAAGTTCCTATTAACTTACTTGGTAGATAATTTTATACAAATTCTGTTCCTTTTTTGAATTTAGTCGGTAAGTAGTGGCTATTCGGACATCGTGAAATACGCCCTAAATATCACTTTATTCATTCGACCCGTTACTGTTAGCGCGCCTAGAGTTAACAGTAAGTACAATGTATGAGATGTCGTTAACGATTAAACATTTAGTTACATAGTTCTCAATTTAACACTAAAATTTTAGTTAGTTAGTTAAATTGAGAACATTACAAACGCAAGTTTGATATTATTAAATAGAATTTTAATGAAAACTTTTTAATAACATACGCAAATAATTACCTTGACTAGATTGAATGGAAAAAAAAAACATATCTTAGAACCTTTCAAAGTTGTAAACATTCTGATAAGGCGATAATAATTATGAGATTATTCGTAAACATACAACAAACAGAATCATAACTTTAAGCAAAGTCGATTCAGATTCACTAATAAAATAAAATGAAAAGAAGGATGAATTTTCTAGCAATTTTATGGCAGCAATAAAGATGTTTAATACCTTTATAATGGAATGCTGAGATATTTTTATACTTGCGTTATTTAATGTTGACACATCACTATTGTATATTGGGTGCGATTTAATAGGTTAACTATGTTTCCGCGTTGTATGCTTTAATATCATTGTAAATATGATGGCCTTAGTTAGCAATATCAAATCAATATCAATATATAATTATTACTTTTTAAATTAGATTCAATTTACTTTTGTCTACCACGATAGCCGGCTGTATTCATCAACATTTCACTAACATTTTAGCACTAAGAACAGTTTGAGAGTGAGACAATAAATATTGTCCAACATAAACATTTGTTTCTTCTCAAAAACACCGACACCTTACTACGTAACGTAGCCCGACAAATTTAAAAGAAAAACAAATATATTGATGTGCAAGTCGTAACTTATCGTTTAAACTTAAGGCCGTACATCCTAGCTTGGTTTAGCTCGGTGTGTAAGTGAAATTGCGTTATGGCTGTATAGTTTGACGCGCGAGATAGAAGACGCGCACCGAAATTATGTCGTAAACGTGCAAATAAAATCGTACAAAATTAGAAATTAACTATTTAATAATAAATAATCCATCACTGGATGCAGATTAGCATTTGAAATGTTATGGTATATTTTTAATTATAATTATAATTGTTAATGAAGGGATAAACTGCTTTTAAAGATTATTAAGAGGTATGTTTGAAGACTTTTTTGATGCATTAAAGTATGTTTAATCATGTTTTGAGTTCCATCACTGTATGCGAAAAGGACTTGAAAATATCATATTTTTTTTATTTATCAAAATTATTTACGGTTGGTGAGATACACTGCTTTAAAAAAACCCCCTTTTTGACAGTTTTCAAGAAATCTCCGTCTTAAACGAAGGATGTGGGAAGCACAGAACCGGTCGAAGTAGTGGTGCTTGGGGAGGCCATGTCCAGTAGTGGACGTCTTTCAACTGAAACGATGATGATGATGATGAAACGAAAGTAATTTAGCTTTTGGTAGGACTCATTTTTAACCGACGAAATAAAAAAGGAGGAGGTTCTCAAGTCGACACAATTTATATTTTTTTTTTATGTTTGACCACGCGGAACTTTTTACAGAGTTTGAAAGATTCTTGTTTTATTCGGGTGTGTATACCTCGGAAGTTGGTCCCATGCATATAAAATTTATTAACGTTGCTTGGGTAGTTTTTGAGCTTCAATAATAATATTTTTCCCACTTTTTATGTGGATGATGTTCTAATTTCTTTTGGCATATCAAGTTAGGAGGAGAGATGCATTTTTCATGCGAAGACACACTCAAACGTAAAGTGTTTCCCGAAATTCGATCCCCAGGGGTGAAAGAGGGTTAAATGTGTTTCTATAAAACTCGTAGAGCCTTCGGTCACTTTTAAGGAGAAATAAAATATTTACAAGTAAGGAACTGAATTCGTAAAAATACCAAGGGACAAACATATTCGCCTTTTTGGGTCGGACGACCATTTCTTTTACTGTATTTTTTTCTATAAAAATGTTTTGAGTGGATAAAACAAATAAACGTACTTAACATGTTATTTTTTTATTAAATAGTTTTGCGTGTTTTGAACCATTGCATGCATTTTTACTGATGCATTTCAAACGAGTTTGTTTTTCGATTCCAAATTGGTGCTGAAACGCTTACGCTCGTTTTTTGAACACTAAATTATTTTAGTACCTAGGGTATGTACACAAATAAGTATACATTTTGTAGGTAAGTTTATTAGTATTCGTGATGTTTATGAATATTTATTAAACCCGTAGTTTAATATACTCTTGTGTCAAAGAAAACCTCAGTCTTTTGACGCTTTTGTTTGCAAATATATGGCAAGCGAACTTAAAGGTATTTCATGAGACATGACAACACATGACATGTGGTGTCATTTTTTTTTATTACCCTGCTTTTTGTCCCACTGCTGGGCGAAGGCCTCTCCTTTTTTACTTCCAAACCTAGTGAGGTTTGGTACGACATAGCCAGAGATCACACAAGATGGGGATCTTGTGCGATCTCTGGCTATAATGGCCCTGTAAACTTTATCAGATCGTCACACTACCATCGCCGTGCTCTGCCTCGACAGTGCGAAATTCGTAGAAGTAGGTAGAGTTTCATTAGAAAATGTTCGCCCTGGGAAATAGGGCAAAAGAAGCCTTAAACATGTATAGGCATCGTTATAAAAGCAACTAGATGATATTATATTAATTTAATAATAAAAAAAAATATTAATTTTACTACCTTCTTGTCACATTCTTATTATTTATGATTACGGCTTTCAAGTGCCGCGATTTTTTTCCTAAACCGTCACAATTTCGTAATTACGTAGGTGAAAAATACCTCCATGAAGTACACAATTCCGCCACCAGCAGATTATAAAACACAATGACCATTTTCCCGCTTCTCTGAAAATGAAGCTGCTTACTTCCGAAACCCTTTGAAAGCGTGTTGAGTCTGATTTTCGTAATTTTCTTTAATTACGAAAACCAGACTTAACATACTTTTCTTGGAACACTATTTGAAATTCATAAAGCATTTTCGTTTCTTTTTTTTAAATTAATCTTTAAAATCTACTCCTGCTAAGTAGTAGCTAGTGTAGTAACAAAACCAGCTCAAAATTGAAAATTAATGCTCGAATTCAAACTGTTACGTTACGGAGTTTCTTGCCCGTTCTTCTCCATAGGGATCTACTACGCTTTGGAATGGGCAACTAGCTTCATCTTTCTAACTGACCGACTTATTGACAATTCAAAGGTGCCTGTAATTGGTTTATTTGAAACAAATGCTTTGAGTTTGAGTTTGACGTATATCACACATGATGGTAATCTTCTGAGTCAGTAAAGGGTATAGGTACGCAACTTAAGAATCTTCGTCAAGTGCTTTAAAGCGCTAGCAGTTCTCAAGAGCTCCATTAGACGGCAGTCAATCATTATTATTCACTCTACCGTAACACACTCACGGATAGGAGATCCGTACGACGTGGAAGTAACGAGCCAGAAAAACAAACATGAGGAACATAAAATAAGACGTTTAATGGCTTGACTTTGATTTGGTTTATTTACCGCTACTGCGATTACTACATTGATTTAAGATTGACGTTTATGCAAAGAGTGACGTATTATGAGAAACCAAAAGCGTTCGCATTCTCTCAGAAGGTGAAACTAGCGAAATTTTCTTTTCCTGAAGTATGTTTTGAAAGAGCAGTGTCGTAGGTTCGAACCCAGACAGGCGCTTTACCTTGTGTAAATTATTTTATCATCACTGCTCTCAAAACGGTGAAGGAAAACATCGTGAGGAAACCGGCATGTCCTAAAACCAAAAATTCGAAGACATGTGACATTTACCAACACGCACTGGGCCCGCGTGATGGATTACGGCCCACTCCATCTCACCGAGAAGAGGCCTGTGTCCCAGCAGTGGGTACATTACAAGCTGACTATGATGTTTTGAAATCAAATTAAGTAGATTAATTTTTTTTTTTTTATTATTATATAATATTTAAGTAACCAACTTGCAAGGAGTTTTAAGCAGCTAATAAAAACATGCTCTGTTTTACAGTCATTAATTTCCTTATTAAAGACTATTTCACTATACAAAATTGGCATAAAATGTCAAAAACGTAATATTAAAATATGAATTCATGTACAGTACTGTATTTACAGCCATCATAAAGTCACAAAAGTGATGCTTCGTTTACGTTTTATAACTCACATAAAGTTAGCAGCCGTGGGTAAGTGAGTGAAGGTGCGTACGAATCGGCTTTGAATGGGCAATTTTTGGTTGCGACCTCTCGCGGTGTAAAGATAAGCATATTTTTCGTTTAGCATGCTAACAATAGAAATACCTATGTACTTACAGATTAATATTGAATTCGTTTGCAATCTTTCAGAATATTTTTTTTATTACAATAGTGGCCCTTATGTCTTGTATGGATCAGAATGTTGGGCCACAAAAGGAATTAATGAAAGGCATGTAGCTGATAGGAGAATGCTAAGAGGGATGTGTGGTGTTACGCGAATGGATAAAATAAGAAATGAGTATATAAGAGGAAGTCTGCAAGTGACTCCGGTGACTGAAAAGTTGTGCGGAAATTGGTTGTCAGGGTATGGGCATGTGGGCACGTCACAATTGCGGCGATAAGTCCCCTCTTTGAGGAGTGGTTGGAGAGGCGCCACGGCGTCCTCACCTTCCGCCTGACGCAGGTCCCCACCGGACACGGTTGTTTCGTGAGGTTCCTGTTTCGGATAAGGCGGGAGGAAACGCCCGGGTGTCACCATTGTGTGGATCGCCCGGAGGACACGGTGGAGCATACAGTGGAGGTCTGCCCGGCTTGGGCGGAGCACCGCCGTGTTCTCACGGAGGCGATCGGCGGCGGCGATCTCTCGCGTCCAAACCTGGTCCAGGCCATGGTGCGGAGCGAGAGTGAATGGGAGGCCGTCACCTCCTTCTGCGAAGCAGTAATGCTCGCGAAGGAGGAAGCGGAACGCATGAGGGAGAGGCAACAGCCGCGCCTGCGCGCCCCTTGCCGCCGCAGGAGACGCCCTGGGCGGCGGGAATCGATTGCCGATTCCCGGCCACCGTAGGCGCGGGCTTGCGGACGACGAGTAATGGGCAGCTCGCCGTCCGGTAAGGACCAGGCCCGGGTCGACGGTGCGTTGTGTTCCACGCGCGCCTCAAAGAGATGTCAGCAGTGACGGGGTCAATTGGGCCGATGCCGCCGGGGTCGCGGGTAGTTCGAAAGTGATACCGTGGCCCTGGCACGGGCAACTGAAGGAACACGGGTGGGTTTTAGTCAGTAAAAGTCTGACACGCCCTCCCGCTCTGCCCGGAGCGGGAGAAGTCATTTGATGATTTCCCATCCACAAAAAAAAAAAAAAAGGGTATGGGCATGTGATGCGGAGAAATGAGGAAAATGTCATCAGGAAAGTCTTGAGTATGGATGGATGGCTATACGAATAGGGAAAGACCGAAGAAACGATGGATGGACTGTGTGAAATACGATATGGCTAGAAAGGGAGTGCCTACCGAGATGACGACTAATAGAGAAGTATGGAAGAAAAAGATATGTTGCGCCGACCCCAAATAAGTAATAAATTGGGATAAGGGCAGGAGAATAATGATGATGAGTGGTCCTTTTGTCTAAAATGTCGAAAAAAGTATAAGTCTAAAAATCTAATCTAATCTAATATAATAATCTAGTCTAAGTTTTTTGTTTCACTATTTCAAAATTGATTGTATGGTTACAAAATCCCTTCCAACCCGGAACAATTGATATTGAATTCAAAATCAGCCTGTATAAACGTAAGGATTTTTAAAAATGGAATCAGTACCCGTAATAATCCCGTTAGCGGCGTCTACATAATTTTTGTTCTCTTTCAAAGAAACCCGACCAATACTAAAAGAGAGAAAAATAATCAGTTGCAAATAGACTTCAATGCAGCTCCGTTATTGTCAAAGGAATAATACTGAACAAACAATTCAATAAGTGTCGATCATTATTGCTATTCTTTGAGCAATATTTCATAAAATAATAGCTAATGCATACGATTAGGTGTTAAAATCACGTCCTCAATCTATGAAGCCGTGTAGAGACAATCTGGGTAGGTACTTAGCAGTCTGAGTACCTACACAATCAGGCTAAATCCAGATTACGTATTTTCATAGAATGATTTAATGCGCTTACATTGTTCCCACGTAGAATATGAAACATACATTTTACGAGGTAAGGGGTTTGTAAAGATGCATCATCCTATCTCTTCCACTAAGGATTCAGAATATGAAAATGATTACCGTGCTTATGTTCGCAATTTTCTACGTAGGTAACTGCGTATGTTCGTCATTCTCTAAGGATCTAATCTTAGTAACTTTATAGTGGAATATTAACGTGTCTTAAGAGGGCGCAGTAACCCAGAAAAAAATCAAGTTTCACTCGCCCCATCTTGCCAACCCCTCTTAACAAACACGACGAAAACAAAACACAATCCCTTCCCGCCAGCAGAAACTTTTCGCCCGGCGATCTAGTTATTTGAATTTGAATCTTCTGTAGTAAGTATAAGCAAAATATTCAGATCAAACGGCTCTATTCAATGCAAGGATATAAGAAAGATTGTTTTATATATTTCTGCTAGCGACCCGGCCCTGCTTCGCACGGTTTTTAGGACTTGACAAAACATGAAGGTTTCTATATTATATATAAGTTTAATATTAATGTATTACACATTTAAACCTTCTATAAAATCTCTAAATGATAGTGAAAACCGCATCAAAATCCGTTGCGTAATTTAGAAGAACAACGCGGCCACACAGACAGACACAAAAAGCGACTTTAGTTTATAATAAGTTGATGAAGATGGTTCAATGTATTAAGACCGCTGTGTACAAGTAGTATATTATTCATTATTATTGTAAGTCCGTATTCAGCTGCTTCCGATTAGACTGGAAGTCAACCCTAACGTAGTTGGGAAAAAACTAGGCAGATTTTTTGTGTCCATAAATCTGTTACCGATGCTGGTGAGCTACTATGTTTTTAATTTAAACATTTTTATTTACCTGAACATAATTAATATCTTATATTCCGGTGTTTATTTGTCAGTAGGCTTAAAAAAACTTCTTTCTTTCTATATCTCCCATACGTCATAAACAAATGAACGATTCACGGATATTTTCCCTGCTTCTTACCTTTCATGATTCTATGACTTCAAGAGTCGAAAGAATAGAATTATATATGATCAAACGAACTTGCAAAAGTGAAGTTCGATCGATATTATATGAGTACGTTTCATTCGAAGATATAATAACAACAATGTAGTAATTTTTATCCTACTGGCAACTTCGCACTGGTAATTTAGTTACTTTTTTTTTTTTTTCTCTACCTCCGGGTAGGCGCTATGTCGACTCGTCATTATTTTTAGAGATATTTTTCAAAATTTTCAGTTTTGGGTATTGGGAGGGTGGGAGTATATATCTTCGAATGAAACGTACTCATATAATATCGATCGAACTTCACTTTTGCAAGTTCGTTTGATCATATATTATATTTCGACGTTTCATTCTTCAGATATAATAACAACAATGTAGATGTTCAGAGATGAAAATTTTGTGAAATAAATTAAACAGATTTACGAAAGGAAATAAGGATCGTCTTTTATTTTCTGTAGGTAATTAATACTCTAAATAATTAAATATTATTTATACAAGCATGTAAAGTACGGTACTAATAGGTACTAATCTATATAATCAATAACTTCTTAATTATTACAACTTAAATATAAATAATAACAAGAAAATTCAGTTCTAAGTTACTTAAATAATTTTGCCAATAAAATCACAAAGTACTGTTGTTTGTCTGTAATACTGACCGAGCAAAGTTACCTTCGTCCACTACTTGGCGGTGGTAGAACTTTGCGAAGATTTGAGAAGTGCTGGTCCAGCCAGCTGCTTTTCTAATGGCATCTAACGAGAGCCCAGATGCGGATGCAGCGGATGTGGCTGCGTGCCGCGTGCTGTACGCGCGCTGAACGCAGACACGTCCACGCCGCTCGCACACAGCACCTGCTTGATCCATCTGCTGATGGTTTGAGCAGTTGCTGGTTTGTGCGGACGCTTATAAGTTAATATAAGGCCGTTTGTCGCTTCGGATCTTACATCTTTTGTGGCGAACATGTAATCTTCTATTATAGTGGCGGGGCAGATTGCCCTATTCTCATTAAAGTACGGTAACATCAGTACAGGTTGTTCGCGTCCAGCCGCGGATGTTTTGATGACATCAGAAATACCTATCTGAATACCAGATGGACCTACCACAATATTTTCTAATTTTATTAGAGAGAACGTCTGTACTCTATGCGCTGTACATAATGCTAGGAGAACCACTAGCTTCTTGGTGATTTTTTCAATTGACAGTTTTCTGTTGGGTATCCATTCTGCGACAAAATTTAGAACTACTTGTGGATCCCAGGTACAAGTGTATTTTGGAAAGACAGGTCTTAATTTATTAACGCCTTTTAGAAGCCTTTTAACTTGGTCGTTAGAAGTTACAATACTGCCTAACAGCAAGGAAAGAGCTGAGCGATGACAATTCAGAGATCCGTAAGTGGCACCTTTGTTAAATAGTTGTGTTAAAAATAACATAATATCTGATGGTGAACCAGAGTAAGGGTTAAGACTGTTTGCTTCACAGAACTGCCACCATAGTTTATAGGTACCGTTGTACTGAGACAGTGTATTCTGGGATAGCGAAGCCATCATTAAGTCGAGCGCAAGGCTTGGCGTTCCTCTGGACTCGAAGGCAGACCTGAGAGCACTGCCGCAACCAGGGTAAACTGTCTCAGAGGGAGTTGGGGGGTCCTGAAAGAGGACAAGGAAATATTTGAATCAGGCGTTAAGTATAAAATATCAGACTGACGTATTTTATTGAGTAATGGAAACCAAGGCTGTGACGACCAATAAGGGAATATAATTATACCTATTGCTTCATCTATAATAATTTTCTGTATGCATTTCAAAATTAAAGAGAAGGGTGGAAATGCGTAGAAGTACCCTGTGTGTTTCCAATTTATTGTAAATGCATCTACTGTCATGGCATCAGGGTCTGGTTTCCATGAGACATACGTTTTGCATTTTGCATTAGTGCGAGAAGCAAAGAGATCTATTAGTGGTTCGCCAAAACATGCCAATACCTTCTGATATTCCGAGTCAGAGAGGTTCCATTCGATATCGGGGTTGATTTTCCTCGATTCTTGATCTGCTTATATGTTATCTTTTGTATTTATATACGACGATATTCCGTTTCTCGCACCACTGCCAGATAGTTTTTGTTAAGTTAGTTAAATGAGGGAATTGAATCCCTCCCATTTTGTTTATGTAACTAATAGCGGTGGTGTTGTCAACGCGTAGCAAAATATTACAATCATTGTACTTTGGGTCACGAGCGAAGCATTTCAGACCAAGAAAGACGGCAAGTAACTCTAAATAATTAATATGAAAGTTGCGCTCGCTGTCTTTCCAACCACCGTTGACACGTTTATTATTACAAAATGCGCCCCAACCTGTTTTAGAAGCATCAGTAAAGATTTCTAAAACAAAAATTTTTAGATTCGAGTGGATTTGATGTGAAATTTATATTTTTAATCCACCACTGTAAGTCAGATAATATTACAGCAGAAGGTCTAAATTTAGCTTCGTATGTTTGATAATTTTTAAGAGCTAAATATTTCTGTCTCTCTAATTCTTTTGTATAGAGCCAGCCATATCTTACCGCTGGACATGCTGCGGTCAGAACCCCTAACAAGCGAGAAAATTCCCTAATAGTACAAATCGGTAACTTTAAATATTTTTGCACTAATTGTAATATTTTGTTTCGCTTTTCTAACGGCAATGATATTGACATGTCTATAGAGTCGTATATAAATCCTAGATATTTGCAACATTGTTGTGGGTGTAAACTACTTTTATCAAAGTTAACTACAAAACCTAAGCAATTCAGTAATTTAAGAGTTTCGGTAACATTTATATAACACTCCTCGTAGGTATCTCCTAGACATAATAAATCGTCAAGAAATATAACGGATTTAAATCCACGGTGCCTTATATACCCTACAACTTCTTTCATGATTTTTGTGAAAGTCCGCGGTGCGGAGGATAGTCCGTAAGGCATAACATTAAATTCATATGTTTCGTCTTCAAATTAAAATCTTAAATACTTGCGATGGGATCTAGCTACAGGGACAAGTAAGTATGATTCTTTAAGATCTATGGTTGCCATGAAGCCATTTTTTGGTATCATTTTTGATGCAGTTCTATGATCTTCCATCTTAAAATGCTCATTTGAAACGAACTTATTTAATTGTTTAAGATTTAGTATAAATCGATAGCTACCATTCGATTTTTGTGTCAAGAAAATGTTAGATACAAATTGATCAAATCTAGGTTTTCGTTCCGTAATCGCGCCTAAATCTAATAAGTAATGAATAGCTATTTTCATGTCCCGTTTTTCCTCGACGGAAAATGAGTTTCGGGGAACAGTACTCTGTACAACTTTACGTGAAAAAGGTATGTGGTAGCCGTGATAAATCCAACCCAGAATAACCGTGTTCTTTGTAATGCCACGCCAACAATCATAGTAAAATTGTAGTCTACCGGCATGTACCTGAGTTATTGCCTCGTAGGGGCACGCTTGTTGGAGCTCGCGGCCGCACTCGCTCGCGCTGACGTCGACGTCGGTGGCGCGGGCGGCGCCCGGCGGTAATGTTGGTGTGCTGGTGCCCGGTACGAAGATGTCCGCCCCCCCCTTCTCGATGACGGGAAGCGAGGAGGCCCCGACCAGTTTCCCTGATTCTGAAAACGAGCACTCGACGTCGGAATGTTTGATGTTGATGGCTTTGGAATAGCTGCTTTTTTAATTTGCAGCCCTTGTTTCTCGATCGCTTTTGAGGCCTTGATTTTTTCCGGTAATTTACTTCCGAATAGGGTTTCATCTCTGTCTTGATCCTGTATTAAGGTTAAGAACGACTTCTCCAAACCTGGCGTCATAAGTTTTGTTCTTACTTGTGTCTCGGTAAAGTGGAGATCAGTAAGTATTCGGCAGCTGTCTGATAAAATTTTTACAGCTTGTACCTTGTCTTCACCGGTCAGCAGCAGGGTCATTGCCTTGTTGATAGCCGAAATACCCAGGCCGAGTTGGTCCTGTTTGGTTTGAAGCTTTTTGTCTCTGTTTCTTACTAAATCAGTGACAGCAGCCGATATTTCTACGTTCAAAGTAGGTGCTTTGAGTAGCTTGCAATTGTTAGGAATCGTATATCCTTTTAGAAGCATTTCTTTGGCTTCGCTTTGTATACCTTTTATAAGAATTGGTAACCAACGTTGAGCCAGCTTGTCGTGTATGTCCGGGCCGTAAACTGGAATATCGACAACAGCATCGCCTAAAGCTTCTAGTAGCTCTGGGTCAAGTTCAGGCTCAGTGTTTACTTGTTCCGAGGCTGGTGGCTGGTGATCGGGTGACTTGGAGGTTGATGGCACATCTGGTGGTGTATCATCGACATCAATGTGTACCTCTACGTTTTGCGTTCCGTTATCTGAAATTTTTTATTTTTTTTTATTTGAGGGTAGTTAACAAAAAAAAAATGGTAGGAAGATTCCTTGTTAAATCGTATATTTTATAGGGTCCATTGCCCACAGGGTCCAACGGTACCCTATTTTTGTTGTTTTTACAAGCCTTTGTGTTAACCCGCAGTTGAACCTCCAGGCTGATATTTTCTAGCGTCATGCTAACCCATCGTGATAACCCGCAGTTAATCCTCCAGGGAAGCTTATAGACGCTGAACGCATAAGTGAATTCCACTTTCTAAACAACAATTTCACTTTGTAATGGAAAAAATAAACTCACCTTGTATTTCCTCGGAATCCGATGACGAAGAGTACACTATTAAGCGACTACGCCTTTTTTCATTGCCTTGCTTTTTCAACTTTTTTATTTTTGCACTATAATATCGTATTCTTTCGTCAGCACTTCGTTTGGGCATTTTTCTTTTTTATATTTCTTAAAAACTTACTTTTAATCCGGAGATTGGTGCGCTTGTTGCCACGCACGAAAAAATAATGGCGAGTCGACATAGCGCCTACCCGGAGGTAGAGAAAAAAAAAAAAAAAGTAACTAAATTACCAGTGCGAAGTTGCCAGTAGGATAAAAATTACTACATTGTTGTTATTATATCTGAAGAATGAAACGTCGAAATATAATTATAATTATAAATTGGTACCATCTTGAGAGTCAAAATATGCGACATGAGTGGCCATTTATCCCATATGTTTAAATCAAGCTTCCAAGTCAACGTCTTATAAGCTTAATTTTTTTACAGCTCCAAGGAACCGTAGATATTTGATATCAATTTCAACTTAATACCTTCATGCATTTCTGAGAAAAAGGGTCAGACAGGTGGACAATGAAGAGATCCTATAAAAGTGTTTTGATTTTTCTTTTTGAGGTACGGAACCCTAAAAAACAAAAGCGCTTCCATCACAGCACTCATGATAATAGATCATGCATGAATCATGAATTTATTATGAAAACAAACTTAATAAACTTGACGCTATGAAAGCGATATAATCGCTTCACTTACCTTCCACTTTTTTTACTTTGAGGTAATGTAACCAAGCCTTTCTAGAACAATGACGTCATGCAATGCGTCATGATGTCATGCGTATTATACATGAACATGATTGAACAAAAATATCAATAATCGTAGAATATTTGTTTGACCGCAGTGATCAGCAACCCTATTCCTCAAAATTGCCCATTCTCTTTAGTTTCAATGAAAAAAACATGAGAAATTGCAAGTCCCGTGCACACCGTTTCGTAATTTTGTATATAATAAACCCATTACTTAGCTATTTTAGTTTTCCGATTTAATTATTTTGTATACTACAATAATAATAATATACCAATAACCTAATTTTATGCTAAACAAGTTACAATTTGTTTTATGATAGTCAAAAGTCGCACGAATTTGTCAACAAATGTGGGAGTAAGCGAATTTGGTTCCTGAGTCACATCGCAATAAGATCTAAAATCTCCAGCACAAACTTTCAAATAAACGTAGAATAAGTTAACAGTTGGCTATGTTGTACATTTTCCAAAGTATTATCTATTTCATGAAAAATCAAATATAAGATAGACAACTTTAGTTATTTTTTCCAGCTTGTGGCACATAATAATAATAGTACAAGTACAGAAGATTCACTCGTCAAAATCATTTAAATAAATAGCGACTTTTGCTACGACACAATAAAGTGCAATTCAGGTCACACAGCGTTAATTACCTACAGTTATGTTCACCTAGAAGTTGTCTCTCTTTCTATCGCGTAACTCTTATACCTTCTGACTCGTTAGGGTTGTGTTCTTTTACGACGCGGTGCATGAGTGAGTATCGAACTAACGTGCGAGCCAGCCGGTGCGCGGCAGCCCACACTGAATTACCGCGACAAGTCGAGTCCGCCGGGTACTTGTAGCTTCATACCTAAAATGCAGAGTGCGCCTAGCCTTTTTTTTTGTGGATGGGAAATCATCAAATGTCTTCTCCCGCTCAGGGCGGAGCGGGAGGGCGTGTCAGACTTTACTGACTACCTTCATTGCCAATATGTTTTTATCTTTTTTGTTTTGTCGACAGTCAAAACATAGAATGTTAGACTTCAAGGATAAATATTCTAAAAATAAATATATAAAAATAAATAAATAAAAGCCGGCTTTCAACAATTTTTTTAAATAAATTAATACAAGAATCGACCTTATCAACGCCATAAAAAACTTCCTTATGTTTACTTACCTAAATGCTTAATCAAAAGAAAATTTTATTACCAAACATCACGGACGGGCACTCAAAGAAACATTCAATTTAACTATATTAGCCACTCAGAAGCAAGACCTATGTGTATTTTATTTATAAATTGTTTTTCTTTACTTTATTATCTTTAACATAAATAAACGTTATTATTTAATAGATGTTTAGATTAACGAGACGTGACGTAAATTTTTCTGGCACAAATCTTTTTTGTAAAATGCAGAAAAGCGAATTAATTACACTAATTAAAAAAAACAAAACCTCTAAAATCCAGTCTTCAGTGTATTCCCTTTGCAGTCATGCAAACTAACAAGTTTGCATGACTGCAAAGGGAATACACTAACCTAACCTAACTTTGAAGTTCATCTTCAGCTATTCAACAGAACAGCTGAAGATGAACTTCAAAGTTAGGCAGAACTCCTCGACGCTAAGAGTTTCGACGAATACGACTCGGAGATTCAAATTAACGTAGTAGTTGGATAGCTTGCACTGGATTTGATTTACAAATAAGTCAAGTTTTCGACTGTAAGCCTAGAATAAAATCAATCTGCCTAGCCTTTTCCCAACTACGTTGGGGTCGGCTTCCAGTCTAACCGGATGCAGCTGAATACCATTATTTTACATGGAGGGACTGACTATCTGACCTCTACAACCCAGTAACTGGGTAATACGATACCCCTTGGTAAGACTGGTTGTCAGACTTTCGGGCTTCTGACGACCCGTAACGACTGTCAAAGATCCACGAATGACAGCTGGGACCAACGGCTTAACGTGCATTCCGAGGCACGGAGCAGTCTCGGTATGTAAAGATGGTCACCCATCCACTGACCAACCCCGGCAAGCGTAGCTTAACCTGAGGATCAAACCGTGCGGCTGTTATTACTTAGCCATGAGCTCCTCACTCACTGTAAGCCTAGAATAAACAATTAATAATACCCAATCTTCTTATCTGACAAACTTGAGAAAATTTTGACTATGACGCTGATGAATAGTAATTATTATTTTTTTTTTTATATTTGGTTAATATTCTGTTGTAATTTGAAATGTAATTATTTTATTATTGTTATTTTTATGTTTGTAAAATTCGAACACAATGTAATTTGTTTGATGAATAAATTAATATGGACATGATACAAAATATTAGGTACTGAATTTTCCGCTATTGTTCACGCTAACCTGCACGTTTTTTCAGAATCGCATAATTTACCAAACAAAACGTTTATCTCTACTAAAGAAGAATTTATAGCTGCGTCAACCGTTATGATAACGAAGCAGGAACATAATTGTGTGTTCTGCTGGGAACCATGCAAATCGGAAAACACATTACAAATGCAATCAAGCTTTCGACTCTCGTATCGGAAACCGATGTCCTGTGGGAAATGAGGTGCACCTCGCAATAACCTGTTTCCTCTATTAATGACCTGACAGTTACCTAGTTCTTGGGTTCAGTACACGATGGGTATCAAACGCAACCCTACTATTACTAAGCCTCCGCTGTCCGTCCGTCTGTCTACCTCATGAACCGTAATTGGTAGACAGTTGAAATTTTCATAGATTGTGTATTTCCATTACGGCTATTACAACAAATAGTAAAGATAAACTAAAGTTAAAAACTTAAAGGTGGTCCCCATACAGTAAACTTTTAATTTTGAAAAAAAAAATTCTTATCCTAGCATGTGGGGTGTCATTGTCTAGAACTCATCGAGTAAAGTACAAATATATTTTTAATTTTTTTTTATCTTGAATAATGAAGAAATAGGGGCTGTAAAATTATCAATTTTAGACCATTTTTGTACGAGCTCTTTCGCAACAATTAAACAAGTTAGGAATTTTGAGACTTCTGTATATCATGTACCATTACTATATTTAATCATGGTATTTTGTTTAAATATGGGCGATTTTATACAACTGCAAAAAATAACCTTGTACACAGTATCATTAAGAAATACAAAGTTATCTTTGCGATTGTTAAACATACTTATATAGTCCGACTCACACTTGGCCGGTTTTTTTTTTGCCATGCGATGTTCACGTGTTATCTAGGTTAATTTTATGCCAGGCGTCTCTGCATTTTCCATTATGTCAGAAATAATTTTTAGAGTGGCGCTAAATTGTTTCCCTCGGCAGCTTATAAAAAGTGAAAAACAATGTGCGCTATGATTACATTCCATCATTTCGATCAAACAACTTATTATGGAGGTTCTCATTTCTGTCGATAAATAAATATCTTATTACCATTATTGATGGGGCGATATTTTTCAGGAACATTTTACTCATGAAAATACCTTATGTATTGAGAATCTAAATTTATAAGTCGGCAGACTTTAATATCAGCAAATTAAAGTTTGGACGTCAGACAGCGAGATTACCTGCAATCCTAAGGGATCGGGGTCAGTATTCGAAGACCAATCTAATTTAGAAACGTATTAGGAAAAGATTCGATCGTCAATTGCGGTATATTTTTTAGAGATTACATGATAATACCCCTTTTCTTTAATGAACGTTGAGTAGGTATACAACGTGTCGTTTTGCATCCTCGGCAAATTTAAGGGTGTGATATAGACCATCAAACTAAACAACTTTTTCTATAGCACCAACATCGTAATCGCGAAAAAATAATCAGCCCTCCGATACATTTGCGTCAAGTAGGTAGGTATTGAAGTTTTCTATGGGACAGTTGAAATTTTTTCCCATGGAGAAAGTTATTCAGTTTGATGTTCTGTATCACATCATGAAATTTGACGAGGATGCAAAACGACACGTTGTTTAAACATTTTCATCCACAATTTTAATCAGAATTAATTGTATGTTTTTACTTTTTACAAAGCTCATGCAATACACGATAAGAAGACAAGGTAACGTTTTTCCTGACTGACGTTACCTAAGCAAAGCACTTAAAAATTTATTCGTACTTTTGTCCATTTCATGCTTCTTCTATTTTACCGACACGAGATAAGTACATAGGTACCAAATCGTAGAAATATTAGCCAATCAGCTTGATTGGTAAAAATACTGACTGCCTGGCTATCACACAGGTGTTAGATATTTCTTCGCTAAATTAAGTTCTTTTAATACCATAAACATCAGTTCGTTAAGGTGAATGCGCAATGGCAGCCCGCGAAATTCAAATTTTCTTACGTTTTTTGCAATTTGCAGGTCAGTGTCAAGTTGTATGTTGATCAAAATATGATTCGCGACTGTAACAAATATGTATTTACTTAATTATAATCATAAGAATCAGCCATACATCTCTCTAAGTTATATTTCAGAAATCATGACATTTTGGAACAAATACTGTGATGATTTTTTTCTTCTAATTTTTTCACGTGATTAGCTTTAGATTTCAAAATATTCTGATAATTCTACGGTTATAATTATGTGAAGGCATGTTTTTTATAGTCGCGAATCATATTTTGATAAAGATACAACCTGACACTGCCCTCAAAATTGCAAAAAACGTAAGAAATTCCAATTCCGTGGGCTACCTTTGCGGATTCACCTGCAAGCTTGACGCCTAAGACGCTGCTGACATTTAAAAGCACTTTACGTCTTTCCCAACGATCAAATACTTATGCTCACGATCAATCTCGCAATACTTGACACTAATCAGCGTCTAGACCACACGACACATGTAGGTACACGACATTTTAATGGCTTCTTTATTTACAAATTAAATTATATCTAAGTACGTTTAGTTACGATACCGGCATTAATATTAACTACTTCCTCTACGCACCTTTACAAAACGCTCGTGTGACATACAACCTTGTCGTTCTGAAAAATAACATCCGCTACAACCGAAGTCAAGGGCTTGGTATAAGAATAGCGATTTATTTTTGTTCTAATGTCGGCTATTTCGATCATTAACGAAAGATAAAGTAATTACTTTCGTGTCTCATAAATAAAAAGAAATATGTTATGAGAGTTTATTAGTTGCTGGTTTAGATAAATCAACTTCAAATGTTTTCACGTGATTAGCGTGATTTCAAAATCTTTCGTGTATATAATGGATTCGTTTAATTACAAATCGATTATTCGAGTCATTTTCATTACACTAATCATCTTCATCACAAAAATATTTAGACAGTAAGCAGACGTACGCGCGTACGTAAAAATATCGCGGCGGGATTTTATCGCGCACTGGATTTTTAACTCTCGGTGTTGAGCCGAGCATTGAGAATCCAACCTAGCAACAATTGAGTGCATCCCAGCGCGTAGAAAAACACACTGTTGGATTTTCAACTCTCAGCGCTTAGCAGAGTATTGAAAAACCAGTGCGCGAAAAAAAATCGCCGCGATATTTTTACGTCCGTGCGTACGTCGGCTAATACTTTACGGATTTACATATTTAGAAATATCCACGACCTATTTTATTAAATGTCATTTCTCTGTCACTTTCACGGAGATCAAACTCACGATAAAAATAGACGATTATGTTTATTTATAAAATCTTGTTGGGCTTCCCCCGCATATTACATTATTTTCAATTTCGTTATACCTTATTACAAATAGGCGTTATTAGGGGGGAAAAAATGTTTCTCCGTAATAAAGATTTTTTTTTTGTAAACTAAAAGTTTTTGTACTAAGAGCGTTCTAAGTTTTAAAAAGCTAAACAAAATAAGATGAGCTATGATAATGCTGAAATCTTATTTGAAGACATGTTTGGAATATAGATTTTAAGTAAGTTTGTTTCGCTTTCATTTTTAGTACTAAACTCATGTACTGCAGAAAATGTTAATTAGCGTTATCAAGAATAAGTAGATATTCGTGGGTACTATGAATGGTAAACACAGTTTAAACTTTGCGCTAACATACACGATACAGCCAATTAACCTTTAACTAAAGTTAGTTTAATCTAATGATCATTTATTTTACGTGTCGCCTTTATCAATTACCAGATTCTGCTCGCGACTTCGTCTGCGTGAAATTGCTTGTCCCCCGACCCACCGCGTCACATCACATCATTCACATCGCCTGCCCGCGCTATTACTTCGTTTTCACTTAGCGTTGTTTCTGACTTTTTGCTCGGCTCCTAAGGGTCTTATCGTGACAGTCTATTAACCTTCCACAAGAATTGGGCTACCAAATTAAAAAAATATTTTTTCAAATCCGACTGGTAGTGTTGGTATACTGGTAGCTCATTTTAAATGTGGGTGTACTTTTGGAACACTTCTGCCTTTCCCTTCGGGGACTACGAGCGTGATGTTATAATGTGTTATGTTACATTTTGTAGTAAATAATCTCCACCAAAACAATATAGGCAGAAAAAAAAATTATATCTGTCTTTAAGAAGTATGTTAAGAAATATTTCAGGCACACACAGTCCCGGTTTTCGGTCCTGAGCCTCCAAACCAGGGCCAATAAAAAAGCGATTTACAAATAAAAGCTAGGTATTGAAGATGGTGTCACGTTGAACCGTCCCAGTCTCGATAATGAGATGCCGAGACGTCTTCGCGGAGGCACGCACCGTTCCTCACATCATATGAACTCAAGGGTATGTCTCGTATCTGTCTTTTAGTAGTTTCGGTATCTTATAGGAATAGAAAATCGGTTACAGAACTTAGCGATGGAAAGTTCAAGCCCACAAACGTTTCCTTATAAAAAAAACCAGTCAATAGCGAGTCGGACTCGCGCATCGAGGGTTCCGTTCCGATTTCTGAAAAAGTGTGCTATTTAGAGACATCGTTTTATTTTTCCTGTAATTTTTACATAAACTTCTATCACATAATAATTTCAGATTTTTCTCTTTGCAAACTTCGGAGATAAGGGGAAACGATTTTTTTTTTTACATTTTTCATCATAAGTTACAAAACTGTACAGTCTAAAAAAAGAAAAAAAATGTTTGTGAATGCACATTCACAAACATCACAAACAGCGTTCTTTCATATGATACCCCATATGCCCTTTCCCACTTCGTTTTTTTAAGACCCCTTTTCGATCCCTTTTGAAAAAAAAAAAAAAACCTATATTTTTATTTCATTCTTATTTACAAAATAGTTGGGCAAACGTCATCTAAAACTTTTCCAAATTTCAAGTTGACAGCATTCATGCTCTTGAGATATCCAGCTGTTACAGACGGACAGACAGACAGACTGAGTCGCACCATAAGGGTTCATTTTACCAATTTCGTACGGAACCCTAAAAACATTAATTATAAGATGAAAGACTACGTCGCAGACAAGACATTTTGGCAATAATTTCTTCTATGCATGTGGCTTCCCTGGTACCTCATTAACGACATAAATATGTAAATTTCTATTAACTGCTCCCAAATTACGATGTTTTTTTTTTACATCTAATTTCAACTGTTTATTAATGGCTTTTGTGGACAGGATATTAATTCAGATTTGTTACAGTTGTAATGGCAATCATGTCATTAGGTTTAAATAGGTTTTTATTAGCATTATTTTATTTATCTTTTTTAAAGATTCTTTTATATATATTTTGTGAATGTGAGAACGTCGTAGACTATAGTCTACGACGTCTACGAAATCTATAGATTTGTAGAACATTTTCTATTTTGTTAAGTACCTGATACTTGTTGACAGGCCTATATACTGTCCTCCCATACATACCTACCTATTAACACTTTAATTTGAAAACATTGTAAAAGCCATTTATTTTTAAAAGATTTACCGTGGAGTTTCTTGCCGGCTCTTCTCCATAGGGAACGACCAATTGGAACCGTGCACCTAGCTTCTGAAGTTTCGTAAGTGCCCATGTAGGTTTATGTGAAACTATAGCTGACCTGATAGACGTTGCCCTATCCAAATTTCATGTATGAGAAAATGAATTTTCTTCATATTTTTTTTTTTCGTAAATTTTTCCTAAGTTTTAATAGTTATTCTGCTATTCGGGGTGGAGACAAATCCAACAAATCACAAATCGAAAAATTGGTCCAGCTGTTCTTGAGTTTAATAACTCAAAAAAAAAAAAAAGTAAAATAAAGTTGGGTTAATACCCAAGTTTATTTTATAAACAATAGATGAAATATTTTGATTTTGATTTTGACATGTCAAAAGGATAATACCTATCAGAATTTATTAGACTCATTATAGTTAACGATAACTAAAATTTTAAAGACAACTTAGGGTGTACAATTATACATTATTATTTTATTAATAAAATGAAGATGCTTGCCTTATACCTTTTAAAATTTCATAAGGTCCTATTGGTTGAGCATATTATTTGAAACGCGAACGTTTTTGCACTATACCTACTATTGGCGAGTTTCAACACAATTCAATTGTGGTGCTGAATTTGAGCACACACAACACATGCCGAGACTTTGAATGTATCACGTTTTGGTTTCACTAAAAGTACGTTGTCTGTTTGTTTAATAACCTCAATGTGAATAAACTCTATAACAATCTATGTAATGCCTACAATCAATTACCTATCTTCAAAATAATTAAAAGCAAAGAGACAGATATTAATGTTTAATGTGTTTTATTAACACTTTAAAAGTCCCCGAAACGATCAATTGCAATTGTCAATTGTTACGTGATCGATACACATTGATGCGCTTTATCATCTACCAAATGCAATTGAAGCGATTACCAATATTACTAAAACAGAAATTGATGGCAATTGATCAATTTCAATTGATCGTTTCGGGAGGAATTATCCCTGATTATAAATAAGAGAAAGCTTTAACAAACATCGTGTCTTTATCAAACAACATTAAATTAAGCTCAGTTAACAAAATAATAGGTGTATCATTAAAATTTATCTAAAACTTTGTCTATATTATTTTACTTAAAATTCCAGTTGCTTCAATAAGCGCTTCAAACTTTCGCAATAGAAAAGTTTTTGCAGAGACTTTTGGTTTCGTGCTCGAATTTTTTCGCAATACTAATGAGGAAAGGGTGGTCTCGTGACCGCGGCGTTCCATTGTGGAGAAACACTCGACCTTTTCATCCGCAACCGGATCCCGCGCCACTAGTGCACTTTTTGCTTCGTCAACAATATTCACACAGTATTTTACGTCAAAAATTGTAACTCTCACTACGTTATGCCGACTCTGTTTTGAAAAATTGACATTGCTTTTGTTCTGAAGTAGGTACTTCAGAATGGCTCTCAACAGATGTTAAGTGTTTTCCTTTTTCCAAATAAAGGTCACACCAATCTTTGTTTAGAAAAAAACCATAAAAAATTCTCACAACACAAGGAGGCAAAATAATTAATTTTCGTTTTCGTGCACACTTAACAATTCACAATATTCTTTATTACATTCCATAATGTTGCTAAAACCGTTGGTAGGCTTAAAATTAATGAAACAATTATGGACCCTGTCGAGCACAGCATAATAGGAGAGAGGAGGAAGAGCGCTTAAAATTTTTATATTATTGTTGTTGTCCGCGACTTCGTCCGCTTTTTAAATACAAATATACAAGTTAAAAAGTAGTCTACTACCTTCTTAAGGTCCCAGGCCTATATAACTGTCTAATTTTATAACGATTGGTTCAGGTAGTAAAAAAAAATATGACAAAAATATGGCGCTATGAGGTTTAAATTTAAAAGTAAATATCTTTTGATTGTGTAAGTCGATTTTGATGAAATAAACGCTAAATGTTGCTCACAATAAAGGTTCTTATGTTTCTGTGATTCGATTTTGAATCTAACGAGCGGTTTTTACGTGATGCGTGCACAAACAAACAAACAAACCGAAAAATAGACAAAACTTAAAAAAAAAAATTTTTCGTTCTTTTACTTAGGTATATCCAGCCTATTCCAGTTTTTTTTTTTGCAAAATTCTTTAATATATACATACATATACAGACACGGTAGGTGTACAATTTTACGAATATTACATGTATAGATTGATATATGTATAGAATATAGAAGATGTATTCTAGTATTTGTGTTTTTATTTTATCACTACATACTTACGAATGATTTAGGAGCTCGTGGCTAAGTAATAACAGCCGCACGGGTCGATCCATCAGGTTAAGCTACGCTTGCCGGGGTTGGTCCGTGGATGGGTGACCATCTTTACATGCCGAGACTCCTCCGTGCCTCGGAAAGCACGTTAAGCCGTTGGTCCCGGCTGTCATTCGTGGATCTTTGACAGTCGTTACGGATCGTCAGAAACCCGAAAGTCTGACAATCAGTCTTACCAAGGGGTTTCGTATTACCCAGTTAACGGGTTGTGGAGGTCAGATAGTCAGTCGCTCCATGTAAAATAATGGTATTCAGCTGCAACCGGTTAGACTGGAAGCCGACCCCAACATAGTTGGGAAAAGGCTAGGCAGATTGATTGACTTACGAATGATTTAGTGACGATCATCAAACACTCTCAATGATTTTCTGTCTTTTTCCATTCTTTGCTATTTATTTGCAAAACCACTAAAACTGTTTTCCCATGTAAAATTTGCAAATTCATCTCTTTGTATTATAGGTAGCTAGCTCCAAATCTGTTTGCTTACATTCATACGATGACCTACTTCGATCCACTTCTGAAATTTTAATTTCGTGCGGTAAACGATTTTATTTCGGAACCGAGTTCATTTTGATTCCTGACTAAAAATAAAAGATTATTTTAATTTAATATGACATTTATTTTAAGACGTTCTTCAGGAAATGCCACTCGTGTATATCTAATAGGACGTTATGAGTCGTCTGCTTTTCATTTATATCGCATTGCAGAAAGATTTCGTTGAATTTGTAATTTGGAATTGCATTGTACGAATTTTGAATTTTTGACAAACCATTACCACAATGTTCTACTACATCAAATTGGTTTTAATATCAATTTCAGCTAACCATTTCTTTTATTATATTCGTATTCGTGTAAATAAAATCATCAAACATTTGACATAATCCCTTAATTAAATGTCAAAAGTTTCCTTAGAAAGTTTGTTGGAAATAATTTGTGCAGAAATTACGATCCAATGAATAGGTACCGTTTACAACTTCTAAAGTGATTCTTTTAATGGAAATATGAAGTTTTGTAATTACTACTGAAACTTAAGAAATTGTTTACCTATTAATGAATTCGTAATTAATATTCCGACAATGAACTTGAAATTGGTCTGGATTCGTGAATGTTCGATGTTTATTGAAATACGATGAATAGGAGACGTAGTGAAAATGTGAAACCAAATATAGATAACACATTAAAATCAAAGATATAACTATTTATGTATATGTATACATAAATACTTACACCTCTTTGATTTGATTCTGCTTGGAACATGATTACTTGGAACTTGGTTCAGAATTTGATTTATGCATAAATTAACCTTATGTTAATGCAGTTCTGGAGTACATATGTTACATAATGATTGTTATGTAACAATAGTAGATCACCATCATGATCATCATTCACAGTCCGACTTCATCCACTGATAATTTTAATAAATATTCTCAGACCAAAGTCCATAGGTAAAAAATTACAACAATGATGTTATTTCAGTTATTACATAAATACTTTTTTTTTTTAATGTTATACCTAAAACTAGATAATTTAAATATCTATACTCACAAAATTACATTTAAGCAACTGCTTAAGTATTTCATTTCGACATTGTAATTGTATCTACAAATTCTTTTACCTAAATTGTCAGAAAGATTTAGATATAGTCTTATATTCACTTCAATTTGTTTACTCCAAATATCCATCTCTAAGAAGTGAAATAAAGTTGTAAGCAATCCATTAAAATGGTTCTTGAAATGTTCCAAACTTTAGCCATTGGATACAGGAGTTATAATACAAAATATTTCTACTAAAATAATTCATTTCGAAAGACAGAAATATTTCAGCACGTGTGTTTCATGGTTTCAGTACTCACGAAATATTACGTTATTGTGAATTATGATTTTGCCGTACCCACGTATATTCATACAAAAAAATCTAACCCATCAAGTACGTAGATAGACGTCAGATAGTGACGTCAAAATTACGTCAATATGATTAGATTAATAGCTCGTATTATCTTCATAACTCTTGCATTCTTCTCGAAATGTGTTGCGTACTTGCGAAATATTGTATAGAAGGATATTTCAAATTGAATTTTAAGTTCCTCATGTTCAAGTCCAATTTCTCGCGAGAAAAACCTATTTATTTCTCGGACTGTCTCAAAGACGCTGTGGAAACCTACTTACAAAGAAAACTGTCATGTACAAATAAAATTTTAGATTTCACCCAGAGCATGTGTTCACAATATTTAAACTCAAGGTTATGTAGTAATCTGATCTAGCGCGTTATTTAAAAAAAAAAACAACAATTATAAATAGCAGTATATTGTATCCGTTATTCAGTTTTCGCAAAAACGTCTCGTAGGCAATCCGCCAAGCCATTCGTTGAACCCTGCATACGAATCTTTATTTACGTGGCGTAACAACTCCACCAACGTAACCACCATTAAAATGCCGCTAACAATGTGAGACTCTTATAAATCTCGTACGTCTAATTGTTTTACGTGATTAGAGACTAAATAGGTCAATTAACGATTGAGTATAAGTGAGTTCGTAGTAGGGAAGTGTTTAGAAATAGCTGCACACTGGATGCCGATGGGCGCTTATCCTGAATTGTTATTTACCAAGTGGAAACTGGGTGTTAAAAGATATTTAAAAAAATCTAACATTTTATAAAGACTAAATTCAAATTCAAATTCAAATTATTTATTTCAGACACGAGTCCATAGTGTTAGTATAACAAAATTACTTAAAGACTAGTGTTAGTAAGTATAATACAAAATTATAAAAAAGGTACCAATATATTATTATCCTCAACTGGTGTGGATCCTTACCCAGTGACGCAGTAGAGGGGAGTCCCACCGATCACGAAACACACTCAGGACACTATTAGCCTTTTGACCGCCAGTGTCACCTATACGTGACAAGCGTAAACTGTCCCTGGACGCCAACGACGTGAATACGTGACAGAAAAAGCGGTATACAAAAACACGAAATAAACAATTTGAACATTACTTTAATGCCTTTTTATTTATATCACCTTAAAATAGAAGCTCTAATCCTTGTTTATTTCTATTAAACGAATTAAATAGCGCTTTAAATGGGGTTGAATAATGGGAATTAAAAAGTAAGAAATCAATTGTAAAAAAGAATGTTCTCACACGCCACTGTCGTGAATATGTGACCGCTAGTGATGTAGCGCATGTTAGATAATATCAAAAATGTACTTCAAAGATCGTTTAAAAACTTTCCACTGCAACGCATTATTTTAGATATAATTTGGTACGAGGGTAAAACAGCATTATCCACTCACACGTCCGTGGATAATACACTATCCACGTAATTTGTCCGAAACGTCAACGTGACAGCGCGCGAAATTTTTCCGATTTGTTTATATTATACTACGACTCATTCAGTGTGGTCTGACGTACTTTTTAAGATGAACTATTACATAAGCCATTGTTTCTAATCGCCTAAAACCGTGTTAGTAAGTCATAAATCTTATTTTTTTATATATTGTCGTTTGACGTTTGGGATGGTCTAGTATCCGGGACGTAAGACGCCCTTTTGTTCTTGGCTAATCCTGACTCCTCACATCGACAAGCGAGATATTACGTTGCTACATCCTTATTTCGGAAGCGAAATAGTCATAAAAATGGTGGGCCGTCCACGCCATTGTCACAAATAGAAGACAGCAGATAAGAATAGTGTTGTGTCAACTTGTGTCTATAGTTATTACATTTTCGTCTCATAGCTGTTATTACAGTGTTATACAACTCTGTAAATAATGTATAACTATTAATATAGTAGGAGCAAGGCTAATTTTGAATTAAATTTCAATGTTTTAAGGACATTATGTTATGAAATCGGAGACGAAAATAAAAATACAATTGAATATCGATGTAGTATTGGAATCCCTATTTTTTTCGTAGGTATTTGCGCGGAATTTGTGGCTTGGCGTTGAGGGCACGTTCATGTGTTTTTGCTCTGGCGGTCAAAAGGTTAGTGGCGGTGCGCAGCCGGCCGGACATGGATGCGGTCCTTTTTCTTACTATGGCGTAAAAATCATCTGTGTGCGCCTCCGCAAACATACCGGACGCACTACAACGCCACGACAGCCCCAACAGTATCCTGAACGCGTTATTGTATTGGACACGCAGATCGCTGTATATCTTCTGCGTAAAACTGGTCCAAAGACTGCACGTGTAAAAAGACTGGCAGAAAGCTTTAAAAAGTGAAAATTGGACTACGATTTAAAAATAAACTAGACGAAAATTGAGCGAAAATGTAAGACTGAAATATAGCCAAAGTGCTCTAGACCAGTGTCTTCTCACGCGTCGCACTCGCACGATACACCATTGGTTCTTAAGAAAAAACTTTACATAATATGTATATAAACGTATTATCATATATAATATAAACGTAAAATACCATCATCCAAACGCGAAAGTGGGCTTACAGTAGTTTATGAACCTATGGGGTTCGGTTGACATTCGAGCACACATATTCTCATAAATCTATGCGGTAAGGCGACGCTCCAGGGGTCAATAAATTACTATATACACCTATATCAAACACAGAGTAAAAATGCCAATGTTTGTTGTTTACTGTAAAATTCTCAACAAAAATTTCCATGTATAAAATTCAAATAAAGAGTCCTAGATCTACATCATCTACATGCATATTCTAACCTCATTAAAACGTGTGGTTACAAAGCATTCTCTTATTAGCGTAAGCAAAGGAAAATTTAAATGAATCTGTGGAGAATCGCCACGTTCGTGAAAAATTTTGAGAGCTGCTTCACTTTGCTCCCCTCGCCTATTGTGGTGATACTTGACCCGTTTGTCTAAGTTTCCGCCTAGTTTACACTTTAGCTAAATTGCTTATACTTAAACCTGAATTTTTGATGCTCCGTTGTTTATAGAGAAAACTTTAGCTCATTCGAAGCATCGCTCATCGCTATATGGTTACGATTGGCTTAGTTCCGATCATTACGTTTTGCTGGCTTAATTAGCGAATTCAATTCGGTCTAAATGATCCCTAAAACATTTATGCGCAAATTAATCGTCTACCAAATGCAATAGAAGCGATTGACAATATAACTAAATAGAAATTGATGGCAATTGATCAATTGCAATTGATAGTTTAGGGGACCCCTTAGGCTCTATTTTTGTAAAAAGGATTTATGGCTGTACGCTCTTGCATAATACACTGATATTTTGACAATTGAACAATATTAATTGCGTTATTTACTTTATCTACTTTGAATTTTTCAAACATGATTATGAATTTCCTTAAAAATTCTTTGAATTGTAAGCAAGTCCCTGCAAAATACAAATTCCGAGAAAATCTACGACCGCAATTGAGTACTATGATAGTAATTATGATGCACCTAAATAGGTGCATCATAATTATTATTATTAAAGGTACTTTATATAAAAGGATTATGAATTTGCAATGTTTTACAAAGAATTTTAATTAGATAGGTACCATACATACTATTACTGTTATATAAATATTCTGAATGTTAACACCAACCAATTTCATTTCCAATACCTTTCACCGCTGAAACCATTTCGTTGGTATTTGCTATACAAATAAATTTAATGTTATTTGAATGATTATTTGAATTCCAAACAATTTGAATATTTCAGTTTCACAAATCATGACTAAATATTATACACTGAATTTATGCAGTTTGGCTAAACGGATCACAATTAAAACTTGGTCGGCTACTGCATATGTACATTACGTACTTATGTACGTATGCGTGTCAGCGTATGTCAGCCCTGCGTGTTTAGAAACAGTTTGTACGGAACAAAATGATCCTGCGCCGACTTTATTTCCCACAAATTTTCCTCCTGTTTTCGCAACAGTCATGACTTTTGTTCACCAGGTAATAAGCATTACTTTTTGTTTCTCTAGGTTGAAGATTCGTTGTACGGAATTGGCAGACATTACACGAAGAAACCCTCCTACCCTACCTACTATGGCTCAAGATCCCTTCCATAAAACATTCCTTAATCGTTCTTCAACTTACATTGTAGTACGCAAAAGGCAACTTAACATTTAATAACATTCCAATCGACGTTAACTTTGTAACTTATTCGTTTGACAAATCCGGTTGTAACGGAGAATAAAATACCGAAGAGAGTTACTTGCCACTAGATCTTAGTAGTAGCTCAATCGACGCGCGTAAACCTCTTCGGAGGGCGCGAGGGGCCTGCGCGATGCGGTCTCGCCAGGGATGTACGTAATATATCCTGCGGACGAAGTAGTTTCCCTGACATACCGCTCGCAATCGCTGCCTCGGCCACGGCAGCGGCCTACGCTTGACTTGATCTTCGGGCCGCCGCCGCGAGCGCCGTTCAGCTCGCTACCCCCACCCCGCACCCCCACCCTCAATAAACCCAGCGATAAAACCCACCTCAAAACGGCGCCTCCGGAGCCTCCAGAGCGCGCGCCGGCATCGCCGACGCCGTCGCTCGAGCGCCCTAAGCTGCGCGAGCGCACTAAAGCGAAGCTGCTCAAGAAGCTCGGCCGCCATGAGGACAATGAATTTGGCAAAATTGTTAGAACCCCCGCTCCCGATGAATTTGAACTGCCTGCTCCCCTTCCTACTCCAGCGTTCTCAAGAAAAAACATTTTCGATCGCGACTTCGATGCACTGTTCGAAGTTGCGAACTCACCGCAATTTGGTGCACACATCCGAGTCACGACTCCGGAACCGGACCGCCGGTCGGATCTGTCAGCTGCGCACTTCCCAACACCTACAGCGTCCACGCTGAGCCTCCTTCCACCGCGGCCCCAGTCCGAGCCGAGCTCGCCCGCGACCTCAGCTCGCACCTCCACGCCTTCGACGCCAACACCACAACGTTCGTCAACTGAAGGTTCTGAATGAGAGTGCGGTTTGAGTTTGAGAACGCGTGATCATCAGACTAACCCGTATCGTCACATTAATTTAGCATGATTACTTGGCGAAATAACAGCATTAATGCTTAATAGGCACGTATCACGCCCATGAAGTTTTACATAACAGTGTGAGGGTTGTTGAATTGATTAATGAATGACTTTAAAAAACTTGTGCTGCATGTGATTTAATTCTGAGTTTACTCTGTTTTTCACAGGTCCGAATTCTAAGTCGAAGAAAGTTAGTTTCTTCCGTAAGCTGAGTCGAGCGAGAGAGCCGACGCTGCCGCGTCCTTCCATCATGCAGCAGCAACCCTCGGTCGAGATGGCGTTGCGAGAACTGACGCACCCGACACATAACGAGCAGCTCAAGAACCAACAACAAGTGACATTCAAACTTGTCAAAACAGGTGAGTGATTGGAATAATTCTTGACAGCTATCGTTACGATATAAAAATTCTGTTAGCCAGAGATCTAGGTTAAATACAAAACAGCGAAATACGTAAAACATTTCGTTGTTCCACAGTGAAATGCTCCTAGACAATTCATTTGCGATCTGTTAATTGAATTTCACTGCAGAAGCCGTCAGTTTGACTTGACATTGGGGTATGTTGAATACACATTGGATAATTCCCGTACAACATGGACTAGATAATACAGTATGTGCTGAGCTGAATAATACATGTTCTGACCCTACCATACCATGAATATTTGATTACCTATTAAATGTGTTTTGCTAAAGCTGTACGTGGCAGCAGTAAGCTATAAACTTGCCGTGTCGCGGAAGAAGCGAATGACCAGATTATACTATATGTAAGTACCTTCTTCGCGCAAAGGAAGTCGCCATTCATATCACCAATAAAACATTCGTCTGCCGAAAAACTTCGAGACGTAAACTATGGGTCTTATTCACATTGATTTTAGACAAAGATTTTTAATAAAAACAAAATAATAAAAATTTTCTAAGCGAATAACACTTTCCCAATACGCAACACGGAATGTTAAAGCAAAAAGCGAGAACTTTCACGAATTACCTACAAATTGTTCATTTGCACTATTCTATTAGATTCGATCTGGTAGGTACCTACGTGATACACGAGAAAATGATCAACGTCTGAACCTAAGCGAAGTAGTCTGCAATGAAAGTAGTTATGTACTTGGCAATTTTAACTCGTTTCTTTTTTACTAAGCACTTCAAAGTGGAACAATGAAGTATTTCACGACCCACGTCTGTTTCACAAAGGAAGGTCTATTATTTGAGTTCTCTTGTATAGTGTAATATCGTCACATCGACACGTTCCATCGTCAAACTAGAATCATTCGAAGGCTTACTTCCTTTGTGTACTTTTTTTGCGAGTTCCAATGTCACTGGCTCACGCAACTGCCCCGGGGGGCTGGCAAGTGATATCAAACCAAGGATACAATGAATTTCCGACGCGTTGTTTTGATTTCAGACTTTGGAAGTCAAATGTGAAACTTTTGTGAAACAGAGTAGGTAACGGAGGTACGAATTAATTAATACTATGAGTAACAGCCTTACTAATCAAGATTTACACACGACGTATACCGGAATAATAACGCTTTTTAAAAGGGCCAAAAGCGTTATAACTCCGATATACATCGTGTGCAAATAGTTATTAGTAAGGCTGTATTATCAGCTTTACTAATAAAGATTTACACACGACGTATACCGGAGTAAAAAAATCATCCTACCCCCCCCCCCCCTTCCCCTGGGGGTTTCGGGTTTATAAATTAGTATATGATATCACCTGAAGAGTTAATAGGGCCAAAAGCGTAAAAATAGTAAAAAAAAGTAAAAAGTAGTAAAATAGTTATTAGTAAGGCTGTAAGTTTTCATAATTTCGTAAGTTATTATGATTAATTTACATTATTATAAGTCAATTAAAAATCAAAATACTCGAGATAATTAAGCAAAAACGAAAGTATTTGATTTTATCCTATTTCCGAGGACTTCGCAAGCTAAAGTACGTTTACGCTCCGGAGAGAGATCGTGCCTTGACTTCGAAAGACGCTAACGATAAATAAACGACGGTAAGGGTTTGGCGCGTTAATAGTAACGTTTCGTAAATACAACGTTGATGAGAAAGTATTTCCATAAATCAAAAAGGAAATCAAAGAAAATTATAATAGGTTGGGGAAAAAGTTTCTTCGCATTTTTTAAGAAAATTCAAAACATTTTTTAATATACATTTTTTACATTTATCTAAAGTATGTAGGTACCATTTTGTTCGATAACTTTTTGCCATCTTGTAGGTAGGGACATGATCCCATTGCTATAGAAATTTTGGGACTTCTGATCAAAATACCGCGACAAGTGATTTTGGCAGTCCTCTCGTGATGTTAACCTGACACTGCCTAAACAATTCTAAAGAGATCGAAACAGGTGGAAATCTGAAGGTGCAAGGTCAGGACTATACGGCGGATGCATTAACACCTCCCAGCCAAACTCTCTTAATTTTTGCTGAGTGGCTAAAGATGTGTGAGGTCTAGGCGTTATCAAGATGAAGAACCACACCCCTTCTGTTGATTAATTCCGGCCGCTTTCTCTCAACTTCTTGCTTTAATCTCATCAGTTGTTCACAGTAGAGTTCAGAATCGATGGTCCTGCCTGGTGGTAACAGCTCATAATGAATAATGCCCTTTCAATCCCACCACACACACAGCATCACCATGTTGCGAGTTAACCCGGGTTTCGCCACAGTCTGTGAAGCCTGACCGGCCTTTGACCACGACCTTTTTCGCACGTTCTTGTCGTACGTGATCCACTTTTCATCACCAGTTATCAGCTTCTTCAAAAATGGCTCGGTTTCATTACGTCGTAATAAAGAATCACAAATGAGTACACGGTTCATTAGGTTTCTTTCAGTGAGCTCGTGAGGTACCCAAATATCGAGCTTTTTTGTGTACCCAGTTTTTTTCAAATGCGCCAAAACTGTTTTGTGGTCAATTCCCAGTTCTTCAGCTACGTCGTAACTACTGATATGCCGATCTTGCTCCACTTTTTCAAAAATGGCATCCATTTTATCCGTAATAGGGCGACCAGAGCGACGTGCATCTTTGACATCAAAATTTCCGGATTGAAAACGCTTAAACCAAATTTGTGCTACTCTCACAGACACTGCATTGGGTCCATAAACATCATAATTTTTTTTTCGCGGCTTGCGTTGCATTATTACGTTTTTTGTAGTAAAATTTTAAAATGTATCGAATTTCTTCATTAGATTCACTCATCTTGACAGTACGAAAAACAATTGAAAATCACACATTTTCCTAATTTGAATTTGGAATTATGTTCTTTAAAATTTAAACTTTCAATGATACCAAAACCAGCCAGATACAAATAGTATAGCCAAAGAGATTTTATTTTAAGTTCAATGCGAAAAGACTTTTTCCCCAACCTAATATTATAAAGTACCTGGATGTTAATATGACACATAGGGCTATAGACAGTGTCTATGATGCTGGTCATGCTCACATAAGAGTCCTCGAAACGATCAATTGCAATTGGAGTAAAATGGTCAATCGCTTCAATTGATTTTTGTAGACGATCAATTAGCGCATCAATGTGAATCAATCACGTAAAAATTGACAATTGCAATTGATCGTTTCGGGGTAGTATATTGTGATAGAGGTGACATAGGTACCTACTATAAAGTCGAAGTTGAGGATCCCCGAAACGTTCAATAATTGCAATTATCAATTTTTACGTGATTGATTCATGCGCAAATTGATCATCTATAAAATGCAATTGAAGCGAATGACAATATTACTACAGTTGCAATTTGTCAATTGCAACAGATCGTTTCGGAGAGCCTTTAGTATAGTTATACTAAAGGCTCTCCGAAACGATCTGTCATCTAGTTTGATGTGGCATATTTACAAACGTGTAGGTACTGTAAACGAGTTTGGCATATTCATTTTACGAGTTGAATACGGTCGTCTCAATCCGCTAGTCGAATCTCGTTGCTCGTTCTAGCAATGCAATTTGTAGTTCAGCCGCAGCGGCGGTCTCGACGCAGGATTACCTCCGTAATTACAAAGAGCAAAACACTTTGTTACACTACCGCTTTTTGGGACTTATTTCCCGTTTGATGATGCCATCCATTCATTTCCGGCGATGGAAATAAAAGCCTCAACGGTGAAGTTATATACACAGAGTGCTCTATCCTGCGCGAGGTGAAAAATTGTACGAGGTTTCCGAAGTGTTGTCGTTTACTACCACTTGTCTGTAGGTTATTTGTACACGTCATTTTATAAACGAATGAAACATGGGTTCAGCTGTTTTAGTTTTTAACCGACTTCAAAAAGGAGGAGGTTCTCAATTCGTCGGAACCTTTTTTTTTATGTATGTTCCCCGATTACTCGAAGATGGCTGGACCGATTTGGATTTTTTTTGTTTTGTTCGAGAGTGTATACGAGTACATCACAGTTGGTCCCATATAAAATTTATTAACTTTGCTTCGGTACTTTTTGAGTTAGCTTCAATAATACGTATTTTTTCAATTTTCAATTTGTGTGGGGTAGGTACACAACTAAAAAGTGAAAAATAAAAACTTTTTTACAAAAAAATATAACCGACTTCCAAAAACAACACTGCAAAGTGAAAAATAACTTTAATTTCGGAAGTTGGTGGCAAAAAACGAAAATACATTTAACTAGACACCGACTTCGGAAATTATTATTTTTCACTTTGTAGTGTTGTTTTTGGAAGTCGGTTGTAATTTTTTGTAAAAAAAGTTTTCACATACATACATGGCTTAGTATGAAAATTACATCCATAAAAAGCATAAAGAAATGAATTTTCCTTCCCACACAAATTGCAAGCGCCGTTTGCAAATCATATTAACAATCAAGCAGCCTCACTTGTTACTTTTACTATCACATCCTCCCGGCTAGCACACACTCAACTTATATCTGTCGCAGTAAACCCCCGTTCGGACGGGCATAATAAAATCGCGGCGGGATTTTATAGCGCACTGGATCTTCAACGCTCTGCTTAGCGCCGAGAGTGCAAAATCCAGCAGTGTGTTTTTTCGACGCGCTAGAATGTACTCTGTTATTGTTAAGTTGGATTCTCAACGCTCGGCTCAGCAACGAGAGTTGAAAATCCAGTGCGCTATAAAATCCCGCCGCGATTTTATTACGCCCGTCCGAACGGGGGTTAAGACGGTTGTAGCCGTACTATAGGGATATAGCTATCTACCTGGATATAGTTATATGATAGCTATGTATAACTATCTTACTAGGAACATAAGTACGCGCGAGCCGAACGAGCGAGCTCTACATCGAAATTGGTCGCAGTAGCAAAATTTGAACACTCCGACAGTTTTCATATTATAACTATATCCCGAGGATATAACTATATCACGTCTACAACCACCTGCGACATGTCTATCTAGTAGCTAAGTCTCATAAATAACAGAGACAGCAAAGTTGCCTTCGTAAATTAGGGAGACTGTACAAACCCTTGCAATTAACTTTTAAATACCCACTATTTAAGAATTTATTAGTTTTCTGATCCGTTTAAGTAGGTGTAGTTACCTTAGAGGCCTAATAACTGTTTGCTAAAAGTTGACTTTGTTGAAAACTGTTGTTGAATGAACCCCTGGACACACAACTTGGGACCTCTATTTAGACCTTTGTAATTTCTCTACCACAACTTTCTATGTGTACAGTATTAACTGTAAGTGAATAGAGAAATTAGAAGACAACTTTCCTAAAGTAAAATAAACGATAATTAACACAAGGATGATTCGCAGAGTAATATTGTGATTTTACTAACTGTAGTTATATGTATAAACAGTAAAACTTCATACTTTGAAATTACATTATTTGATGCACAAGTTAAATATTTTGTAATGTGCCAAAGCAATAATATGAATATTGAAAAATCCTGGCCGTTCTTTCAAAACAAATTATAACTGGTTTGCTCATTTTAACACACAAAGCACCGATGTATAGATGTACGTATTCAACTGATTACATACAATGAAAAAGCACAGGAAGCAAAAAAGCACTGAATAAATTGACAAAATGTAGCCATCCGTGAGAGCAGTGGTAGCCCAGTGATAACGGCCTTGACCTACTAATAGGTCGTGGGTTCGAACCCAGCCAGGTGCACTTTGTGCAAATAATTATTCATCACGGGTGTGGTGCTCTCAAAGCGGTGAAGGAAAACATCGTGAGGAAACAGGCATGTCCTCGGGTGGCAGGCATCTACCAGCCCGCACTGTGCCCGCGTGGTGGATTACGGCCTACTCCCTCTGACCGAGAGCTGGCCTGTGTCCCAGCAGAGCAAACGCTATAGGCTATTATGCAGTTACGCAGCCGTCCAAAAACAAACATACCTACCTAAGTACTTAGATTGCAGCTGGAGACATAACTTGTTTAAAATCGACTGAAGCCGCTGGATGCGCTTGATTCCTACCAGATGTGATTGCAGGAATGTGTGCAATGGAAACAAGAGATTCCCTTCTGTTTTCGAAATTCTGTCGTTTGGTGTTCCTGTTAATTTAAAACACAGTTTGCCATAACATGGGAACAACAGAATAGCTGTGCTATTTTAACATACGCAAACATTTTCCAGGGAACATTACATAGGTAAATGGAGTCGGCCATGCCTTAATAATGCAGTGCTCAGCCGCCGCGAACTAGTAATAAAGTTGCCAGTTTAGCATCGCGGTTGAATAATGAATTGCAAACTGTGGAATGAACCAATTTTTAATTACAGCTTCGCTTGCGTTCATATTTTCATAATTCTGAAAGTGTTTCACTGACCTTTATTCTCTCAACCGTGTGAAACTTTAAAGAGTCCCCCAAACGATCAATTGATTGATACACATTGATGACCAAATGCAATTGAAGCGATTGACAATAATACTACAATAGTAATTGATCGTTTCGGGGACCAAACCTCGAACTCTTAACTCTCTTACCAACACGTCGGATTACGTAGGTACCTAACGTAAACGTAGCTTTCATAAAGCTCGAAACAAGACTAAGAATTCCAAAAATCAGCGTGCTATTTATTTCCTAATTGGTGACGCGGTTGCGGTGACATTACAAGGCCTGCGGCCGGGGATAGCTAGGCCAAAATGGTGACTGTTTTACATAATGGGTTACATATTAAGCATACATAAAGCGTTCCAATATTGTTTTGATCATACTCGTAGCATAATGCATCGTTATTGATAAGAAAGTAAACGTTATCTAGCTGACATAATAATGATGATGAATGAACCGTAATTAACTTTTAATCGAGCAACCTTTCATCAAAATATTGTTTTATGTCGCGAACGGGTTTCTATGTTTTAATAAGAGCATACTTTTTTCTAGTTTGCAGGTTAAATTAATTAACGTTTGTTATCAATTTATGCAGGGAAAATTAGTGTATATGGATAGATGTTTTAAAATCTATCTAAATATGTTATTATTATAAACTAGCTTTTGCCAGCGGCTTCGCCCGCGTGTATGTCGGAAATTATCTCACGGGAACCTTCTACCGGGATGAAAAGTATCTTATGTCTTAATCCAGGTTATGAACTATCTGTATACCAAATTTCATTCAAATCCGTTCAGCCGATTGAGTAACAAACATCCAAACATCCAAATATCCAAACATACAAACTTTCATATTTATAATATTAGTAGGATTAAAGTAACTTTTCGTGTCTGTCTGTGTGACCGCGTTGTTCTTCTAAGCTTCGCAACGGATTTTGATGAATAGAATAGAATAGAATTTTATTTTGCAAATATGGGTACATTAGTTCTTAAGATTACATTTAGCTCAGCCACATTTTACCAATCGGCATGCAAACATTTGAAATTATTTATATCACTATTATTACACTTATTTAGATCCATTTATAAATTACTATTATAAAAATATTAAATCATCAACTTAATTAAAAATATATGTTTGTATTAACAGGATAATATAAATTAGTTATATCATCATTAGTTATTATTAATTAGTTTATCGGTTTTTATCATCATTTAGACGTGTATGATAATATATATTCAATTTATACAAAAACAAACAAACTAAACTACACTACTACTATTTATTTAAACTAATCTCAAAGTTTTCAAGTCGTAAAAACAGTGCGAAGCAGAGGCAGGTCGCTAGTGAACAATAAACAAAAAATAATCGCAATAAGACTAAATTGGGGTGCCTCAAAGCAGCCTCCAAGTGTGGTGATACTAAAAATATTTGGAAAATCCAAAAGTGCACGCCTCACAGCCAGAAAAATGTTGACGATAAATTTTACGGAATAAAAATTTATCGATTTTTGTTAATATATTTTGAAAGGTTACGAGTTTAATAACGAAAATTAATAGGACTTATCCGAAGAATGAAAGAAAGCTTATAGAAGAAGATTTAGTTTAATCCATTGTGTATGATGAAGTGAATCGTGACGACAAACAGAAACATTTCCCAACGAAAAGCACTACACGAAATTTAATTATATTTTTATTTTATCAAGGTAAGTATATCTATCTAACAATTTAATAATCTTAAAACTTCAAGTCGCTAGTTTTTTAAACTTCCCTGCTAATATGAATTCCATGTATAGTTGAGAGTTTATAAACGATTTTATGTTGGAAAATTTTGACAAGGCGACTTATCGAGAGTAGAGCAATCTCATACGCTGAAGCGTTGTGCAGCGTGCAATTAGGTACGTCCGGTGTACATGTTCTGGGTAATGAGCACTGAAACCACCTTGTTGACTGTTCGTGCTGATCTATATAATGATACGATGATAATTTTAATGAAAATAATAAAGGTAGATTATACTACTATTTTTTTAATTATTACAAAAAAAATAGGCCTCTATCCGTGTCCGTTACTGATCATATTTGTGTAGTCAAAAGTAAAAAAAAAAAAACCCAAAATTGTCCACGAAACTTTGACATAGGTAAGTAATTGGTTAATTGAATCAATCATTCATAACAATTGCTACTACAAAATACTACGCCCAGTGCTTTTCCATGATTAATGAATACCACTACGTAGCCTGTACAATATTTCCATAAACTGAATGGCATTTTGGGATATAAACAAACGCTAAAACTTTGCTGTTTATGAATATTATTTATTGAGACTTTACGTATATAATAACAAGACCTTCTCTAATAAGCCCTTTAAGTATTTGTTATAATTAAAAATTAGTGGTGTATAATATGAAAGTCTACTTGTTATACCCACTAGGTAGGTATGTCATCTGGAAGTAGGTCACCATGGTTCAGGACACTGGCTGTGTTCTCTTTTATGCACGGTTCACTCTCTTTATGTATTTTTAATTGTGCACACATGGCACTATTCTGAAAAGCAATTTTTAGCTTTTTATGATTACTAGAGAAGTTATCTGATAATAATAGTACTAATGTACCGGTTTTCTTAATTAAAACCTATGGCAACATTTTAAAAAAATGTTTGAAAACCATTGCCAGAAAGATTGCATAATATTATGTGAAATTACCTTACAAAAGAGAACGTAGGTACTTAAAGTGTCTGGCTCTGAGGGCTCTATGTTGTATTCCATACTAAATAAGCCCACTTCTCCTTCTTATCTGACTTCCCATGTTCAATACTTGTGCTCTGCCCATAGTAGAAATCTTCGTACAACCAACAATCGTCTTCTACGATGTCCTTCTCACCGCTCTAGTTTTATTCATTCTTCTTTCTTTGTACAGGCGGTATTTCTTTGGAATGCGCTCCCTGTGAACATCAGGTTGGCAACCAGTCCGTTATCGTTCAAAGTGAATGCACGTGAACATATTCGTTTATAGTTCGCAGAATCATCCCAGCGCTGATTTGCTGGATTCTTTTTCTCCTCTACCTATCGTTATTTCTCCTGACAAAGTTTATTCTGTTTACATGTATGTGTTTATTTATTAGTATTTATTCTATTACGAGTTATCTATCCCTTACGCTGCACCTGCCATGTCTTCTCTCTGCATCTAAGGTTGACTGGTAGAAAATGCCACAGGCATCAAGTCCGCCTTTGTACAGTATTTTTTTACTTGTGCATAAAGTTTTAATAAATAAATAAAGTATCGGTTCCAAAAGTACAATGGACCAAACTTAAGCATGCTCACTTAAGAAAATATTCCTGTGAGAGCGCAGCTAGTGACAAACGAACATTGTGCGATCGAGACGTGAGCCGTGCATGCGATTATCGCCTTTGAGGTGATCATGCGGAACTTTGGCCCATAGTACCTACGTCTGATGAAACTGATCAAAGTGTAAACAAACTCTGTTCAGGTTAAAGTCTTCTTACACCATCACTCACTAAAGGGAATTAGTGACACATTCATCTGTATTAAGAGCGGTTTCAACTTTATATCTGTCCACATTTTCCAACAATTATTGTTTGAATAACATTATTAAATTGAAAAATGATTGGTGAAAATTGAAGTTACAAAATTAACCTAAATGGTCAAACATTTGATCATTTATTTAAACCGATATAAAATTAGAATTTCAATAATCAAATTAAAGCACTCAATTTTTATGTGGCACTACAAATTGGCGTCCACAGGTACGTTCTAAGAACCATTTTTTTTATTTTTTTTTTTTTGAACAGACCGTAGACAGATAAGTACTTAGCTACGTTTGTCCTAAAAAATCAAAACATAATTTTTTGTTTTAAAAGCCACAACCGTTTATAGGGCGAAAATACACATGCCTGTAGCTGATAAAGCAAGTAGCTGGCATGCCATTATGGCATTGACCAATCAGAAGTTGTTGTAGCATACGGCATGCCAGCTACTTGCATAGTTTTGTACCAGCTACAAGCATGTGTATTCTCGCCCTAACACTGTTACAAATTCGTGTAATCCAGTCAGTTGTAACTGACAGCTAGTTATGGTACACTTCATAAACAAACGTCACAACATGTCTTTGTTCGGTAATCCATATACAGAATGATGTTTATTGTACGGTTAACAGTCAGTGCGGAGATGTGGTTGACACCTTACCACCAACGTTGAGGTTTCTAAGGAGCTTCACGTAAGAGTGAAAGAGACAACACTATATGAATAGCTTCAAATCCAACACCATTGTGATATTTACTCGCTTGTTATTAGATGAGAATATAATTATAACTGAGCCCCAAATCGTTCAAAGTTTTATCGGAATTTCTGAGTGTGATTAAGTACTATAAGTACTTCCTCTCTTTAGGGAAATATTGGCAGAAATAAATTAGTGGGTAGGTACCACATTTAATTACGAAATGAAAGTTTCAACAGTTGGTACGGTGAATTAAGCCCACAAAGAGACGCATTAAGAAATTAAAATGGAAGGATACAAAATGTTAAAACAATGATATTGGTTTGCAATAAAAAAGTGACCCAGTTTTAATGGATTACACGAAAAAGTAAATCCTTATTTATCCGACAAAATTAATGCCAAAAACGTCCTTAAATATAAAACTTCAAATGACTTTTTAAAATTGTTGAATATTTATCTTTGGCCAAAGAATTAACATTGCCATTCAACGTGGCAATGCTGTCAGTCTTCTGGGCACGTTTCCAGATGACATCGATGCGGACGAGTACTTCGACGCCTAAGTATCCTTTTGTTTTTGTATTTATTTGTATAGTTAAGTAGTTAGTTTGTCATTTACTTTAGTACTTAGTGTAAATAGTGTTAAAACACAAAAATAAAAAACTCTTAAAAAATGTTTTCTAGCTTATTGGTATTGCGTAATTTATTACAATATAAGTAAGAGGATTAGCTAGGGCGCTAATTTCTTGGTCAGGATATTGACAATCTCAACCTATATTTTTACATTATTATTTTCACCAGCACGGTCCATCACTGGCCAGAAACGTTCTGACGGCCAACAACCGGTGGGATGAACATCCATCACGCTTATTTCTACAAAGAACGGGTAGCAACATAACCGGGATGAGGAGATTAAATGCTCTTGTTGACATAACCGCACGCGTCATTCCTGCTAGGAATTATTCTTCAAACATGTCTAGGTAAAGTGTACGCGCATATCTATACGCGTGTTATGGACGCAACAACTCTCCCCGAATGGACTGCAGGGTCTGAACACCTCAGCTCGCCGTCCGGTAAGGACCAGGCCCAGGTCGACGGCGCGTTGTGTTCCACGCGCGCCTCAAAGAGATGTCAGCAGCGACGGGGTCAATAGGGCCGATGCCGCCGGGGTCGCGGGTAGTTCGAAAGAGATACCGTGGCCCTGGCACGGGCAGCTGGAGAAGCATGGGTGGGTTTTAGTCAGTAAAAGTCTGACACGCCCTCCCGCTCTGCCCAGAGCGGGAGAAGTCATTTGATGATTTGCCATCCACAAAAAAAAAGAAAAAAAAAAGGGTCTGAACACCTGGGGTGCCTGCTGGGTTTAGGCCTAGCACGAACGTGCGGAGTAAAGGTGATGTAAATTCGAATAATTGTATTTTGTAATGTAATTATTGTATTCGTTTCGCCCATATTTTCTTTTGTTTTTAAAACTTTTTTCATATCTTTTCATATCTATGGACATTTGTATTTCGATTCAATAATCAATTTACGTAAGGGCGCGCGTTCGTGTTATGGCCTTTAGTAAGGATAATATTCTGGCTTGATCTCGTGTATCCGTATGCTTGTAAAACGCCTTATCTGGACAAGGCTTCGGCAGCTCCTTGCAACAGATGCAGTGTATTGAGTAGGCGTTGTGCTTTTGTTTCAAAGGTGCGGAATCGAAATGTAGGAGTCGGCGCAACGGGCTAAAAAAAACTAACAAACACGCAACCACCACACCGTGGCTGGTGTATGGAGATCGTCCTTGTTGTTCATAATAGCCATTTCTCTAAAGCTACTCACTTCCAGACTACTGAGACTTTGGCCTTCTTCTTAACCTTCTCTTTACTTAACAGCCATAATTGTCAATACTAAACAGATATATTATATGATGACAAAAAAATAAATCGAATATGTTGTGGTCGGCTTCGAGTCTAACCAGATGCAACGCAATACCAGTATTTTAAATGGATCGAGTGCCTATCTGACCTGCACAATCCGGTTACTCGTTAACACGATACCCCTTGAGACTGGTTGCCAGATTTTCAGGCTTTGACTTCCCGTAACGACTGTCAAAGATCCACGAATGACATCCGAGACCAACGGCTTAACGTGCTTTCCGAGGTACGGAGGGGTCTCGATATGTAATGGATGGACACCCAAATGGATCCACGAACTGAGCGCAGCAAGCGTAGCTTAACGTTCGGTCGACCGGTGCGTGCGGAAGTTATTATTTAGCCACGAGCCCCGATATGATTCCCAACAAAATTTTAGCCTTAGGGACTCATGATTGTCACATTATTATTACAAACCCCACAATGCAGCGTAATCATGGAACCAATTAGACAAATGGATCATTATTATCGTCATGTTGGCGATCAAAGTAGGACACGTTTATACGGTAAGCCTACCTATATCAAAATCGATTATAACAACATAGAAGGGTAACATAATAACAAGCATATTATAATAATATGCGTAATATTCAAAGAAACATATTTTCTTTCTTTATTTCTTTCTTTTCGTCCTGTTTTTGAAAGCTCGACGAACGACCGGTTTCTCGAACGAAAATTATGTAACAAATTGTAGCACGCGTAAGCTGCTGCGATTGGATGTTGATAAATCATTCAACCCATCACAGCAGTCTACACGCGCTTGACAATTTGTCCGAGAAACTGGTTCTATAAGAGCCAATTTTACCAATGAAACTGAACGCGATCAACACATCTGAACTGCGTTCAAGAGCTGTCAGTGTTAATATTCCACAACAATGAGACAATAACACTAACTTCATATTAAAAATTGATTACGCATCAGAAATGTACCAATATCACTAAATAAATAAGTTATAGGTATGTCAATAATTCAGTAACAATAAATTAAATTAAATTAAATAACCAACATTTCATTAAAAATTACAATTCATTAGAAAATAAATAATAATACTAACAATTTAAGAATACAATATCATGTCCGTCGTTGGACTTTTATGAACTCATCGATACTATAAAAGCCCTTCTTCAATAAATATGTTTTAAATTTGTTTTTAAATAAGTTTATGCTGTGTATACTTTTAAATCCTACAGGCAACTTGTTGGATAAACTAACTGACTATGCCTCACCACGTTCAGTTTCAGTTGATTAGTAGAAGGTAAGTCTTTCCTTCGATATTATCTCTCGCCTGTCTTTCCTCATTTGTCTCAAATTTGTGCAAATTTTAACTAAGTTTGTTAACAACACTAGAATGTAGAGACATGGGACCGTCAGAATTTTGAGTGCAATGAAGTGGTCCCTGCATTATTCGGTTTGATTCAGTCGGAGCATTGTCCTGACAGCTCTTTTTTGCATTACAAATGCTGAGTGGATGTTATACTTATAACTATTACCCCAGAATTCGATACTATATCTGAGCTTTGACTAAACCAAAGCGAAATATACCAATCTCAGTTGAGCCAAAGTGAGTCCTCCCTTAAACTTCTGATTGCATAGCATGCAAATCAAGTTAAATAAAATAAATAGCCATTTAATCTATACAGAATGTTAGGTTAAACGAGGGACATACTTTAACGGAGTGTAGTACTCATGAAAATGAACAAGTTTTTCTATGGAACTGACCCTGAAATATGAAAAAAAAATCTGCTGTGTCGTACATTTTGATCGCGTAGGTTTTGCACTTTGTAGAGAACTGATTTTTTTTTCATATTTCAGGGTTAGTTCCATGGTAAAAGTTGTTCATTTTCATGAGTAGTACACTCCATTAAAATATGTCCCTCATACAAAATACAAATACAAATACAAATAGTTTATTTTCTTTAACATGGTATGTACTACATAGCTAGTGATAGAAATGTCCTTTTAAGCAAATAAATGCCTGTTTTAGGACACTCCGCTCTTCCGCAACTTAAATTTACGTAATGTACATTCACAAACAAAATTAAGCCAATGTTTACTATTTATATAATTTTGAAAAACTAAAGTAAAATAAAGTAAATTAAAATTATTCCAAACAAAGAATTGTAGAAGACTAAATTTTTATATCAGCTTATTACGAAATAATTGTCATTAACCTAACACCCTGTATGTATGTAGTCCGATTTAAATGATTTTCATTTAATTCAGGAACCTATACCTCGAAGTTGGTTCCATGTAAAATTTATTAACTTTGCTTGGGTAGTTTTTGAGCTAGCTTCAATAATACGTATTTTTCCCACGTAGTCTATGTGGATGATATTCTAATTTATTTTGCAGGCAGTGGTATTCGAATTTGTGTGGGGTAGGTACCACAACTAAAAAGTGAAAAATAAAAACTTTTTCACAAAAAAAAAAAACAATTGATTTCCAAAAAAGTACTACAAAGTGAAAAATAACTTTAATTTCAGATGTCGGTGGCAAAAAACGAAAATACAAAACTAAAGCCAAAACCGACCGACCAAAATCCACACCGACTTCCAAAATTTAAAGTTAATTTTCACTTTGTAGTGTTTTTTTTGAAGTAGTTTGTTTTTTGTTTTAAAAAAAGTTTTTTTGAGTTACATTATTTTGCGACCTTCCAATAGGATTCATTGCTCTTTCTAGCTTCAACTTCAAAGTGGGAGTAACCACCCACCCACTATAAAGTAGGTGTAGCAATTATTGAGACCGATATCTTATTTTCAAATCCCATCAAATCCCAAGAGACTCCTCCGTGCCTCGGAAAGCACGTTGAGCCGTTGGTCCCGGCTGTCATTCGTGGATCTTTGACAGTCGTTATGGGTCGTCAGAAGCCCGAAAGTCTGACAACCAGTCTTACCAAGGGGTATTGTATTACCCAGTTACTGGGTTGTGGAGGTCAGATAGGCAGTCGCTCCATGTAAAATACTGGTATTCAGCTGCATCCGATTAGACTGGAAGCCGACCCGAACATAGTTCGGAAAAGGCTAGGCAGATTGATTGACCTTATTTTAAAATATCCTTGACGTCATTCAAAGAAAACTCAAGTATTTTCTTTCATCAATTATGAATCGTTTAGAATCTTGAAGTCAGTCTCCAAAGCTCGCCCATAAATTATGAAGGTTCGTCTAACATACTCACTGAAACCGACTGATTCGAGCGAGGAAATCTAATTACTGCGATGACATTGGAGCTGGTCGTATAGTTCTACGAGTTCCAATCCTATCATAATCTCGCAGAACTACTTCAGGATTAAGCTCGCTCCACCATCCATAATTCTCTTAAATTAATTCTCTCAACAATGCATTCAGGATTCCTTTTACAATTAATTTTTCACTCTACAACGTTAGTACCTTAGTGTTTTAAAACTGCACTGTTGTAGCACGCAAATATGTGTTTTAAGCACGTAATTAGTTTTCATGAAAAAAGTAAGAACGTATGCATTTCCAGTACAAGTAGATAATTTGTAAAATGGCGAGAAGCCAACACCTTTTATCACCATTAGACATTAGTTTTTTTTTATATATTTTTCGTGTAGAAATTGATGAAGTGATCATTAAGGTCGGACTTCCACCGATTAAAACCACGCGGTGGCCGTCCTCAATCCAAAGTTTAGTTCGTAGATAAGGAGAATTGGGGATCACTGGTGCAACGGACCGATGCGGATATTTAATACTAGACATTAAGCCTCAGTTGTATTAATAAAGGCTACAAAAGGATTAAATTTCCCGTGCATTCCCTCGAGATATGCCACGGAATAAATGTGAACCTCTATGGGTCGAAGTAGCCTTTTCAATTCTACGTCGCTTTTATATTTGAAGACAATACATAATCAAGTTCCATTAAGCTCGGTTGAAACATTTAACCTAAATGTACACTTTGTGTCTAACCTTTTATTTTGGTTGGGACAATTCCACAATAATGTTTTTTATGTCATCACTGTCTACGCGACTTTTGTGAAATGGATAGAATTTTTCAGATTTTTTTTTTTTAGTTTATTGGAGGTACGCTATTGCGTGATACTAGAAAACCATTTAAAAAAAATAATATTATAAAGGAAGGTATTACTCTCTTGTTTATATTTTACGGTTGTGGGTTACCTTACCTTCACTTGCAACTTAAAGCATTCCATGGCACGTGCCAAACTGTAGTGGAGCTAATTGAATATGGGATTTTTAAAGCGCAATGATGAAAATATTTACTATTAAAATATGAAATAGTCGTATTATCGATGATTGTCGGTGCCCTGAAATTGCAACCAAGTGCGTTCATTGACGGGATCAGTGGCGAACAATAGATGACTATTTAAAGAAAGAAAGAAAACCAACATATTATGTATCCGTATCACTATTTATAACTATTTTTTCAACGTTCATATTTTATCCTTTTGTGTTCGTACCCTTAGTTCTTTTACGTGCTATTATACAACATTAATTAACGTTATCTGTATTATACCACATCTAAAACATTAAGCAAATGGATTCCTTTCGTGTGAACGTTAAATCCATGCATTATATAAATAACGGCCCTATTTCCAACCTTCCATTCAGACTCTGATTACATTTCTGTTTAAACCAAATAAAAGCCTCACAAAATGAAAATATTTAATAAAATCAAGGAACACATTCTGTTATTCTATCATAGAATTAAATACACTTGTAAAAATCTCACTGTTCACGGGCCGAGTTATCTCGTACGTAAGGATGTGCACTTCGTGTACAGATTCATCTACTTCGTAATTTACGTGCATGTGTGGATCATTGCCGTGGCTACAATACGCAAGTACTACGACCATTACCAAGAGAACACCATACGGTTCACAACGCGCACTGATTACCTCGACTGGAATACAACATTTGCATCAGTCACCGTGTGCGAGATTGCCAACATCGAAAAACTTTGGACACTCAGCAAGTTATTCGATATTAATGACGGAGAAAAATATGATCGCTTCCTCGCAGAAATAATATTCTTCAGTGGAACATGCTTCAGCTGCTCATCAACCTGCCAAAATACAACCATATGCTCACGTGATTATTCTGAAATTGTATCAAAATTCCGTACTTCCTGCAAATATCTATTTAGATCATGTAAATGGAATGGCCGAGAGATTAACTGTTGTAAATATTTCAAACCTCTGCAAACAGAGTACGGGAGATGTTACACGCTTAACAACAAGCACGTCGGTGGAAATCACAAAATGTTTTCCACGTCCGCTCTCGCAAAAAACCCAGAGGCGGGCGTTCTCGAAATAACTCTATCACAAGATTACGAGTCATTCATTCATTCACCCGAAGACATACCCTTTTGGAATATGGAATATGATCGTAGGATAACGACGCTCTACGGAGCAGAAGCCACAGTGAGGTTTTCAATTATGGATGTGGTGAACGAGCCGGAAGTACCTTTGATCGCTCCTGAGGTACGTCAATGTAGATTCCCTGACGAGGTTCCAGAGAGCTACATTGCTTTCCAGCAATACAGTTACTCTGTGTGTATTATTCAATGTCGCATCGAGGCCCAACTGAAGTTCTGTAACTGTACACATCACTTATCTCCGGTTCAATACAAAGATCGATATTGCGGCTTGGAGGGATTAAAGTGTTTGACGTATCACTACAAAACACTAAGAAAGCTACAGGTTCCGGGCACGAACGAGACGGGCTTGAATTGCGATTGTTTGCCTTCGTGTACGGAACCGGATTACAATGTAGTGTCGAAGACATTGCTGGAGCCTGAGAAGGAGTTGAGAGTTAAGCCTGCCAGGTTTATTCTGAACAACAGACCGTACCAGCGGGTGACGCGGCAGGTCGCACGCACTACGCTGGATTTAGTTGTAGCTATAGGGAATTGTTTCGGACTTTGTTTTGGTGGATCCTTGCTTTCAATAGTTGAAATAATTTACTATCTGTGTTTTAAAAGATGGAAGTTTGCATAAAAATCAATTGAGTGGGATAACTTTATTGTGTAACTTATTGGCTCTTAGAAAATTAGATGAAGCTGTCATAAATTCAAAAGCTCATACCGAACTTATATTAAATAGTTTTTCTGTGTCAATAAAGCTTTTCACCACGTTTTTCTCACATGAATGCAAACACGTGTGAAGAATTGAATTTGCAAAAGAAATTTATTGAAGCCAGCTGCTGGCACATCCCAGCTAAGTCCATTCGTCCGAAACTTGGCGCAGACAAAGTCGGTAAATAAGTTTCCTAAAGCGGGAAGTTTTACGTTCACGCTAATATTAGCAACAGAAATAGTTTGTAGATGATGTTTGTTATTAGTTTTTGTATTTTACTGTTGTTTGAAAGTAGATATTACAGCTGTTCGTAATAAATGTTCTGTAGTATGTAATCAAGTTCCCTTTTCCAAATGGGCCATGTAAAGGATTTCTGCGTTTTAATAAATCCAAATGTAGGTAAATCCGGTGGGCGTTCAGCCAGGAAATGTTTGGATATATCGGTATCTTGGGTATTACGGTTGTTTATTTAGACATGACACATAGTTTCCAATAAGTTAAGAAAGTTGATACTAGTTCCTTTTCGAGACAAGGAAAATTCTAATCCAATGTGCAAGTTTTAAATGTAAAAGTAATTAAAATATTTAAATACATCCGATTTTTTTTAGGGTTCCGTACCTCAAAAGGAAAACGGAACTCTTATAGGATCACTTCGTTGTCCGTAGTCTGTCTGTCAGTCAGTCTATCAAAGACTCTTTGTTTCAGGAACGCGTGGAGGTATCAAGTTAAAATTAATATCAAATACGTAGGTCTATGGTCCCTTGGAGTTCTAAAAACCAAGCTTCTAAGTCATGGGTCGTGTGATAAAATAAAAAAAAAAAAAAAAAAATATTTTTTTATGTCATAAACTACAAATTTACGATTTTTGGACTTTTTCCTTTATTTATACGACATATTTTGATACTTGCAAATAAATTAGAAAGGGTACTTCCCGTTGCCCTACAATCATGAAATTTGACAAGAAGCAAGGTCTCACAGCACAAGTAAAGGAAAAGTCCGAAAATCGTAAATTTGTAGTTTTATGACATAAAAAATATTTTTTTGCGATTATAAACTTACATTTGCAGTTGGAGAATTGACCTTGACGTGTATCGATTTATGGGAGTACATGTTTTTCAACTACAATGTTAAGTTTGTTTTTGGGATAAATTCATCCCAACCACGGAACCCTTCATTGTGTGTGGTTAGATACGCACTTATTATATATATATAAAAATTATTTCTGAGTTATGTATACCTAATAATGTACAAGAAGTGCAAAATTGGTGTAGGTACCATAGATATTTATTATAAAACAAAATCATAAATATTATCTACAATTCATCTAAACAAAAGACGCTGAACACCTATCTACTTAAAAAAAATGGCCCGGAATGTAAATCTGTTTAAAATACTGAGGATTTCCATTTTCCGGCTGTTTATCACTTTGCCGGAAACCTAATTTTACGTTAAATGGTCATAATCACAAAACAGTTACATTTTGTGACATTTGTAACTTGATTTACTGAAAAGAGATTTGCCTAGTAGTATTTTATTTTATTTGGGTTCCTTCCCTTAGTGTAAAGAAACTTCGTGGCGCAATAAGCGTAATAGCCAACGTATCATTCAACAAACGCCTACACTTGTTATAGGATGCCTTCATAAACTACCTTACTTTATATTTAATTAATAAAATTCCTGTCACGCAATACACTTGTGTTTTTCTATATTACATATAATTAAACTTTAATGATATGCATTCAATTAGAAAAGTGTTTGATAAAACTGACGTTATTCCTGTCATGTCTTTATTAAAAATTGTGAAATTATATAATGCGATGACTTTCTTTCAAGGCCTATTTAAATAGCAACCAACCTATCTCTATACAGGGTCAAATGAAATTAGCTAGCGAAACTCCGCAGACGTGATGAGCAACTATATATAAACACAACAAAACAAAAAGATTTGAGATTTTTTTTTTAAGTCAAAGACTCCTGTTAGTGTTGTTACTTTAAGTATGATTTGAGAAATCAATTATTTTTTTTTTGTTTATCGTGTTAACATGTCGATACTCACCACGTCTGTGAAGTTTACACATAAAAAACCGATTTTTTAAACTGATATATAAAATTTTCAACTACGTACAATGCGGTTGATGACCCGAAAAAAAATCATCAAATTTATTTATTTTAGATATCGATACCCATGTCTGCAGAGTTTCACTAACTAATTTAATTTGACCCTGTATAAAGATCATGAATATTTTATTTTTTTTCTAATAAAAACGCGGTTTTCATCAGAAGAATTTAAATCAAGGTATTGAAATGATAGGTGAGCAATGAAATCAGAAATCCTATTTACGTGTAGATTTTATTAGACTGATAAAAAATCAGATTACGTAATATCATCCGTGCAAGTGGTGGTGGTAAGTATAACATACTTACCAAAATTAGTCACCACTTGCACGGAAACCATAATCAAACAAGAAAAGGATGAAATAATGAAGGCTTGAAAATATCACTTAGGTTTATAAATATTTTGATTTAACATCAATTACTACCGACTCGCCCCTGGTTCTTTTGGTTTTTACGACTTGACAAAACCTCAAAATTTCTTTATTATGCGTAAGGTTACTTATAAAGTATCATACTCATATGTACATACATACTAACAATAAAACAGAAGAGTTTGTTTTTTTTTTTTGTATGTTTGAACGCTCTAATCTCTGGAACTACCAGTCGGATTTAAAAAATTGTTTTGCCTTTGATAGCCCAATTCTTGAAAAAGGTTACAAGCAATTTAATATCACGCTATAACACATATGAGCCGAGCAAAAAAAATTAGAAAGAACGCTAAGCGAAAACGAAGTAATTGCGCAGGCGGGTGATGCGATGGGCGGGGTGGGACAGGGAAACAAGAAAATTTACGCGCACAAAGTCGCGGGCAGAAGCTAATGTATTTATACACATATTTTTCATATTTATACACATAAATCTGCTGGAATATTTTTTTTAATGATTGTCAAAACTACATCAAAATCCGTTGGGTAGTTTATAAGAACAACACGGTCACTCAGATAGAAACGAAAAGCGACTTTAATTTATATTATTTTTATCAATACACTTCCTCAAAAACTGGTTCATATCGCACTACGATTAGGTTCACAATGCAATATATTTCACACGCGTGCGATTTTTTATTTTCCAACACGTGTGCGGGAATAAAAATTGCCACAGATAACTTATACCTATACTTAGTCCAAATTGGTTAAATGTCTCTATTCACACCGTCTCTATTCGGAGGTGAATGTTTTTTTTTAATCTCGGCCAAGAGATTGCGTCTTTACGGCGTTAATATTTTTTGAATATTTAAATAGTGTTTATAAATAGAATATCATCAAAAACCATGGATATTATAATAAAAAACGTTTATGAACAAATTAACATTTACTTGTGTTCTGAACTCAAAAATATTTGAATTTTCTATTTTTCATATTAGGCTGTTTATCGGCTTTATACCTTTGCTTCTCCTTCAACCTGGCGAAAGCAAAGCGCGGAAAAAAAGAAAATTTAAATCATAGTTTCCTAATAATTCATGATAAAAATATTTTTCGTTATTTTATTTTATTTCTTCAAAAGTGTATTGAAAAACGTCGTTTGATACACGTGGACATGTTTTATTGAAGTTCTCGGCTCAAAAACAACCTCGCCTACTGTTCGGGTTTTAATTCCGCCTCAAATGCAATAACAAAAATTCTCCACTTGTATCAAAATGTACTATTACTGTTTTTAGATAAACATACATAGATAGAAATAGGAATACAAATAGATTTCCAGCAAAAAGGAGTGAATGGAATTGCCCTATATAACCAATAAAGTCTTTGTTGGATTAAAACCTACTGCATTCTCAGAAAAATCCAGTGAATGCATTCGACTATTTCTCATTCATTCACTGACAGTATGTCCCTCAAACAAAAGCCTAGCTTTAATAATCGCGTTTTATATTTTCATGTTTCTTTGATTCCATTTGAATTCATAGAATCCAATGGATATTATTCAACGTAGTTTGCAATTTCCATCTGTTGGACTGGAAAGTTTTTGCTTTCGTAACAAATTTTCGGCACAATCCCTATGCGAAGGGTCAATTTTGTCGCTACGATTTTTTACTTTGGACTCTCAATTTTTTGTGACAGATATCTGAATAACGAAGTATTGACGAAGTAAGTTTGACCTAAGTAATCAAAGTTAAACTTATCTTTCAAATTGAATGACGAACAATCTTGTTATTCAGGATCAGTGAACTATGTAAGTCAATATCTTTAGCGGTAATTGAGGCATTTCAAATTATTATTATTATTTCCTTTACTTCATAAATATATACATATAAATTACATTTTTAAATGTTAAAATATAAAAAGTATAAAAAAATTTAATAATATAAAAAATAGTAGCCCAACGGCATCGGGAACAGGATCCAAGCTAGTGGTCAGGGCAGCTGAGAGAGGACCTCTAACGATACGCGCTGTGTCCAGAAGTACGGCTGATCAAGCCCTTGATCTAGCTGCCTAACGAGAGCCTCCTCAGTGTTGATCGAGGCTCTTGACACAATCGTTTTCATGTATTATTATTATCAATCATGTTTGAGGTGTAAACGACAACGAATACCAAGTGATTTCCAAAGCTATCAAATTAAAGAGATCCTTCCAAAAATATTCGACCCAGGAAGAAGTAATACCTACCGTATTTACTATCTTACCTATTCCTGCTGCCATACAGCATTGCTATATTCTACTGTATTTTGAAATCCTAACATAGACTGGTAGAAAATGCCTAGGGCATTAAGGGGTCCCCGAAACGATCAATGGCAATTAATTAATTGCCATCAATATCTGTTGTAGTAATATTATCAATCCTTCAATTGCACTTGGTGGATGATCAATTGCGTATCAATCACGTAAAAATTGACAATTCCAATTGATTGTTTAGGGCATCCTTAAGTCCTTCTTTGTACAGTTATTTTTACCTGTTCATAAAGTTCTGATAAATAAATAAAAATGGTTCTAGTTCCATTAACATTCATGTTTCTACGTCATCGTAGCGTGCCGATCAACCGGCACGCTTTTTGTGTCAATATTCAGAGGGTAACATCAGGTGGACTGTCCACCACTTCCTTCACTGGTAGTGACATAATGCAGTTTCATGTCAGGACAGCATTTGGACTTGACTCGTCGTAAAAATTGCAATCTCCGAACAAATTCATTATAAAGTTTCTATGAAATATCTATTGCGTTTGCTTGAAGGTGCTAAAATAGTTATTTATCGGTTTCTGGGATAACTTCTGACAAAGACTTGTGAAACTTGTGGAGTTACTTACCTACTTAACCTACCTAGCTTTACCGTCTGTGAAAAAACACTAGCAGCGAGACCTCAGACGATGATTTTAGTAATAACAACGTATAATACAGCATAGCTGTGACATAAAGAGTCATAAACGAAGTTTAAACGGCAAAAGATTCACCGGAGAAGCTGGAATTGAAGCAACACGGCAGCAACGTAATAAAAAAGCCCATCCATATTATATCACCCGTCTCTCCACTATTCCAAGGCTTACTTTACGGTGCATACTGGGTATGGCTCTTTATCCCACCCATATCCTAAGGGCATGTCTTCCCTACCATTACCGCGCCCCTGTTGCACCATGTAACATGAGGCAACAGGGTCTAGTGTGAATCTCTGGGTTCATTCGAGCAATCGAGTCTGGTTAAACCACGCTGGGCTCGGTGCAATTCATTCATTCACATTCATTCATACCTAATGAATTGTATATCACAGTGTTTGAATGGCTGAAATATTCATTTTCGAATATGAACCATAAATACTTCTTTTGTACGACTGAAACTTTTTCATGTTTTGATTCAGTGTGACTTTTTTGTCCGGTCAATGTAAATCTACTACAATTTCTTCATGTAAACCTAAAATAGAATTAAATGAAGTAACGACGCACAAAGTGACTATCACACAAAGTTGGTACGGTCAACCGCACGACAGCAGTCACTAAACCGCCCTTACTAATGCAAAACAAAGCCGTTGCAAAGTCAAACTTTTACTAATGAAATGCGGTTGCCTCTACAGTGACTTTTGTTTGCTGCAAAGTCTATTACACTCCTACCAACTTATCTGTGAAATGCTGAAAATTGGAACTACGGCCGTCATGTTGAAATGTCTTCGATTGTGCCGACGCAAGTCATTCGATTGTGTCGACGCATCGACGGTGCGGTCCTCTTTCAGTTCACAGATAAGTTGGTAGGACTGTACATAAAAATATCTGTCACCTACATGCGTTGCCTCGTATTATGCGAAAGGACTCTGTGGGCACCAACACAGCTAGGACTAGTCCTAGCTGTGTTGGTGCCCACAGAGTCCTTTGCAGCCACCTGATAGGATGTTTTAACACCCTTATACAATATTAAAGCTGCTACAGAGGAACAAAGTTTTAATATTTCGGCGATGTTTTCAGCTACGTGTACGTAATTATGATAAATTATCTCAATTATGATAGGATGTTAAAATGTCGGTCTGCATAGATAGGCGACCTCCTATTACATTAAGCGATACTCCGGGTGTGATACGTTTAACGTTAGACATTGAAGTTTGTTAGTTTGTTAATGTAGTTAAAAGTTAAATTATGCTTTTACACTGTGGAAGTTCGAGGACACCTTCAAATTAGTATGCTTTACACTCATTATTTCTATGTGGTATAAGTGCCGGGGTTGGTCCGTGGATGGGTGACCATCTTTACATACCGAGACTCCTCCGTGCCTCGGAAAGCACGTTAAGCCGTTGGTCCCGTCTGTCATTCGTGTATCTTTGACAGTCGTTACGGGTCGTCAGAAGCCCGAAAGTCTGACAACCAGTCTTACCAAGGGGTTTCGCATTACCCAGTTACTGGGTTGTGGAGGTCAGATAGGCAGTCGCTCCATGTAAAATACTGATATTCAGCTCCATCCGGTTAGACTGGAAGCCGACCCCAACATAGTTGGGAAAGGCTAGGCAGATTGATTGATATCTATGTGGTATAGGTATATGAAAATAGTCTGTATAGCCAAATATATCGTGACCTGATACGCCCTCCGCAAATGTTAACCTGAAAATAACTATAGTTATCATAATTGGTTTTCGTTAGAAATTCTTAAATACTATCCACGAACTATGATTACCAGGTATAATTTCGCTCAATTTCCGAGGCATTTTCCTAGTATTTCACTAATTATTCTCCGCCCTTTAACCCCAATTTGTATTGCTAACAAATCAAAGATTTCAAAATTAATTAATTATAAATTGCTGAACTTGATAAGGGTATCATTATAAAATATTGTCTGTAAATATTTTTGCTGAGCTCTCAAAATTATTTATATTTTGGATTTGACATTAGGGGTATTTTGTGGAGTTCTTCTTAGATTCCGGTTCAGTTTTGTACAAACTGTAGTTCGTAAAGTCTGAGAACTGATCGTGTTTCCTACCAACCAAATTCTATGGGCAATTTAACCTTTATACGCTTCAAAACGATGAAACAGACTCCTTTTAAAACTACACTTTGTTATTGGTGTTGTTGTTGTACCGTTGTTAGTTGTTAGAGTATCATACTCCGTACGTAATAATTATTTGGAATAAAGCAGAAGTTAAGTAAATAGGTATATAAGGTGTCATCACAATAACTTAAATCCTCTTAATGTGTCATTGTAGGTACTCATCATTGTGAACAACTTTTACTATGGGAGGAAACATGAAATCACGAGAAAAAAAATCTGCTGTGCCCTAGATTTTGACGAGTTATGCGAGCATAAATGTCGGGATTAGCAGATTTTTTTTTCACAATGACACCTTGTATAATATGAAAGCATATTGGTAAAAATTGTGATTTTCGGAGATAATTAATCACTATCTTTAAAAGACGGCTTGATGCTTACATCCTTATTTATAATGGAAGTGAAATAGAAGCCCTTTTTAGGGTTCCGTACCCAAAGGGTAAAACGGGACCCTATTAGTAAGACTCCGCTGTCCGTCCGTCTGTCTGTCCGTCTGTCACCAGGCTGTATCTCATGAGCTTTGATAGTTAGACAGTTTAAATTTTCACAAATGATGTATTTCTTTTGCAACAAAAATACTAAAAAAACAGAATAAAATAAATATTGAAGGGGGCTCCCGTGCACATACAACAAACGTGATCTTTTTGCTCGTTTTTGCTCGATATTGATAATGGCAACAGGTAGACGCTTGAAATATTCACAGAATATTTATTTATATATTCACTTTAAAAATAAATAATTAAATTAAAATAAAATAAATATTTAAGGGGGGGCTCCCATACAACAAACGTGATTTTTTTTTCCGTTTTTATAGATAATGGTACGGAATCCTTCGTGCGCGAGTCCGACTCGCACTTGGCTGGTTTTCATCTGCTACGACGTAGAGAAAATTCTAAAGGCTGAAAATAGTTTTTTCTCCTAATAACACCTTAGCTTTACACTAGAGTCCAGCTACACACTTAATTTAGGTACCTATTAATTTGGTTTGGGCAAAATAGGCAGCATTATCTAACTCTGTATGTACATTATTTAAGAAAAAATAAACAGCATAAATATAAACAGGAAAAGCCGCTGATTAAAAAAAATACAATCAACTGGCACACCCCATCTACTGTCAGGTTAACCCTTAACGGCTTAGATGGTCTCGCGGCGTCAGATTAATTTTATGTCCAGATTGTCTAAACAAGCGGAGTGATTGACCTTAGCGCGTCATCACACTGGCGTTTTCCCGTATTCTTAAGAACGTTTGTGTACGGGTTGTAGTAGTTAAATCCGTACACCGATTTGTCGTGAAGGTTTGTAAGATCAGAGTTAGTATAGAGAAAGACGTTCTACTAAGATGCACTAAGTAGTTAAGAGCCTATACTTACTACCTCAAATGGCTTAGCATGATCCTCCGTTAGGTCGAAAATACGGCAGCATTAATTTTGAAATAAATACATATATGGTAACGTTGAGGATTAATTTAAGTTTGACGAAAACACGATTTCATAAAATTTTCTCGATAGATAGAAATTCCAATGTTACCTCCAAACCAAACAATAAGCCGCTGGTATTCAAAAAATACTTCAAATTAGATCATGAAACTTTGCATACCAACTGAACTAACTATAAAGCAGGTCTTTTGTTTTTATTTTTGTCAAATTACCATTATTTTCACCATAAAAAGCAATTACAAATCAGTCTCGCTCTCACTCAGTCCGCGAGCAGTATCGTGCGAGCGAGATAAAAAGCTGAGGTAGTATGGGCTCTTAAGAGTTAGTAAGTGTACTAGAGTGGAAGGCGATTATTTATCTCAGTTGTTGATAGCTGCACAGTTAAAAGTTCACTATTTTTAAATTCGTTGGTCATGTTATTTTTATTATGCTAATTATTATGAAGCGCATCGTTGGCCTAAAGTAGGTTATAAAGTAAGCAGAAAAATGTACGGCGATGAGACTATAGTTTGCATTCTAATCTCAGTCGTAATCTGTCTAGAATACCTCTAATTTTCATATATTTTTGACAAATTTTTACATCGATTGTCGCCGAGATAGCGACTAGATTTTTAACGTTTTTAATTACGGGAATTGGCCTTCAGCTTGCAGCTTATTTTCCGGTGCGTAGCAAGAAAACTGTAACCCCGCTACGTATTTTGCTGCGCCCTCAAAATATTGTACATCTGCTCTCATTACCTACCCACGTGCAGCGAAAACGTTACACACACGGGGCGAGCGTGCTACGAACACGCGAAAAGTCCCCGCTCGCTTCGCTGGAAACACGCTCTCAAATCGCCAGTGTGTTAAGGTCCTAACCGCCTGCTCCGACTTATGAACTCTATTATTCAAGCTTTGCCTAATACCATCTGTTTCGTGGTTCTCTTTATACACAAGATATAGTCGGTCTACGCGAATACTCGGGATCCCTTTGTGAATTGTTTTGAAATTCACAATAAGACAGCTGACGGGAATCGAATTGTTCCAACGAGAAAGAAGAGAATTTTAGCGACTTGTTTTATTGCGGGATCGTTTCTGAGTGTTTGTTTTTTTACCGGTGTTTGTTTGTGTCTTTTAAAAAAATCACAAACCTTCACCTAGTTTCACATCCTTTCACGTAGATATTCTCGCGTATAAAAGAGGTTCATTTCAAGTACAAAAACATTAATGTCATGTGTCAAAAACTGTCATGTGAGCGCTTTTTTCTATCTGCCAATTTCATTCTGAATGTTGGCAGTACGAATCTCACACACAGCATGGTGCTAGTAAACATTGACCTTAAACTGTCTTATTACAAAACGAAGTTTTTCTTCCGTCATGGTTTAAATCATCGAGCCAGTTTTTGTAATAAGAACCTAGCTGTGATAGAATACAGTTCTTTGTACAAAACTGACAACTTAGTCCGGTACTAAGTTGTCAGTTTTGTAAAACTGACAACTTAATGTGTCGGAATAAAGTTCGAAATTCAAAAAAAGGGTCCATGGTTTAAACCTGGGTTTGAAAATGAACATTGTTTTGTAATAAAGTGAAATAACCACTCAGTACTATAATACCCTCTCAACTGCTATTAAGCTCTCAGTCGAAACTGAAATACGTTGGCAATAGTTTTGATTGCAACTTCTCAAAACCGAGCTCCATTTCGATGAAAACTAATTATTAGATTCCAATAGGTCAAATTGATGTACCATTGGATTATAGCAGTGAAATTGCAGATATCGCAAATCAAATTCTATTTCGACGTAGTAACATAGTACCAGACTGGATGCGGAAGGCGGAGGGCAGGATTTTGTGGCACAGCCTGGGAGTGGCCTATGTCCAGCAGGGGACTGCGATAGGCTGAGTTGAATGAACATAGTACCTAGTACCATATTATCATGCCTTTATGCCATGGAGCAGAAACTTTAGAACGCTATGCGCTAGAACCTTATGCTACGGTTTCTTAGAAGAGCGGTAGCCGCTTTAAAGGCCGCGGTGAAGACTGTCATGGAAATGATGGGAGTGGCAAAGATTTAAATCGTTAGATTCGCCTTACCGCGTCAAAAATTAGTCGCATTTCTTATTCGTTTTGACACCTCTGACACACAATGCGCTGTGACTACATTTGATTTGTCTTGGAAACGTTATTTAATAATGTTTGAGCTCACTCTTCTCAGTATTGACACTTTTTCTTGTAACTATAGGTAAATCACCGTAAACTTGGCCCTCCCGATGGCGAGCAGTACGTCGATTCTGTAAAATTCGAACAACAACTCGCATCTCACATCGCTATTCACTCTTACTCGTAAAATAGATGCTTCTTATTTGACATTTTGAATCGGGTTCGAGTGCGAAGTGAGCGTCGAAGTGACCTTACTGAAAACGAAAACCTTACGTCATCTCATACTTTATCTTGTCAAAATGTTACGGTCAATTTAGTTCAACTCGCTGACATGTTCGCAAGGGTAGCGCTAGTGTAAATTCGAATTATCAAACGAGTTTTTAGAATGCCAATCAAGAAACTCACAGCGGATTCAGATTCGAAGTTTCGAATGAGGTCTTACAGAATTACACGGCTGGACGTTTGGGTTGCGGGTGTGGGGAGTAGCCGATTGGTTGATTACCCGCGTCCCGCAAACCATGGGAAAGGCCAAGTTTACGGTAGTTAAATATTTGGGCAGCGGCATTTGTCTTAATGTCGGATACTGGTGAAAATGATAGATTTTCACGGCAACCTTTATAATATGGCGGAACCGCTTTTTTAGGAGAGCAGTGGTGGCCCAGTGGTAACGGCCGCGACTTACGAGTTGTAGGTCGTAGATTCGAACCCCGACAGGCGCTTTACTTTGTGTAAATTATTTCATCATCACTGCTCTTAAAACGGTGAAGGAAAACATCGTGAGGAAACCGGCATGTCCACAGAAATAAAAATAAAAATGCTATGCCTAGAACCAAAAATTCGAAGACATGTGACATCTACCAACCCGCACTGGGCCCGCGTGGTGGTTTATGGTCCGCTCCCTCTCAACGAGAGGAAGTCGGAAGGTGTCCCACTAGGAACATTATAGGCTGATTATGCTTTCCTAGGAAACCAAAGCTTTACATATAGCTGTACAAGGATCTTTTGGCGCGTGGTCAAAGTCGGAACTCACACCGCCCCGCCGTCGTTTTTTCAATACATTACACAAATGTTTACCAACAGCGCCTCCCTGTCAACGTCCTTCGAGTGCCAAAAGATCCTTGTAACACTGTACTCCTTTTGCTAAGTCTATATTCATACATCGGGCTTCAGCAATAAAGGCTCCCACAGACAGGTGCGACGTGACGGCGCAGACGCCTTTCTGCTGGAGCCTTAATATCTAATCTCTACTTAAAAATAACAAAATTATGTACTAACATAACTAAAACTATTAAAAAACTAAAATATGGCGTCGAAAAATTCCTCCGCATCTCTACTTAGTTATGATGTAGGTGTACCTTTATATAATACTAACAACCTTACTAACGTTTCATTTGTTAAAAATGTATTGATGTATGTCTGAAATAAAGATATATTATTATTATTATATAATATTAGTTTACAAGCACCGACTGCCTAATCAAATGATTAATAATGTTCTCAGTGGTGTAATACGTTTACCGGTAAATTTATGTATTAATTATTATAACCCTGTCAGAGACGATAACTTGGTTTATGTAGTTATATCCTAAACAGTAAGTACACTGTTATAATTATTTATAATAATTAGATATCTACAAGAACAGAACATGACGAGTAACGACTACTTAGTTATCACACTATGGGCCTATTTCACGATGTCCGAATGGTCACTACTTACGGAATCAATTCAAAAATGGAACAGAATTTGTATGAAATTATCTGGAACTTAATCGTAGGTGGTGAAATCCACCCCGGTCATCAGGGAGAGTGGAACCGGCGAGAGATGTCGTGCGGTGTCCCACAGGGATCGGTCCTGGGGCCACATGTGTGGGACATCGGGTACGACTGGGTGCTGCGCGCCGACCTCCCTAGCGGCGTCAGCGTTGTATGTTACGCTGACGACACGCTGGTCCTGGCGTAGGGGAGGTCGCACCAGGCGGCGGCCGAACTAGTGACACGCGGGGTTGACAATCGTAGAGAGGATCCGGCAGTTGGGACTCGAGGTGGCCCTGCACAAGTCCGAGGTCATGTGTTTTCATGGTCCTCGGAACGCGCCACCGTCGGGTTCCCAAATAACAGTAGGAGGAGTTCACATCGGGGTCGAGTCGACGATGAAGTACCTGGGACTCGTCCTCGACAGCCGGTGGAACTTCGTGGAGCACTTCCGACGTTTGGCTCCCAGACTGGAGCGGGCCGGGGCTGCCTTCAAGTGGCTCCTGCCAAATCTGGGGGGTCCAAACGCCTCCAGCCGGAGGCTTTACGCGGGGGTCGTGCGGTCCAAGGCCCTTTTCGGGGCACCGATGTGGGTGCATTCCCTGAGGCTGCGACTAGCCCGCCGGTTGAACGCGTCCCAGAGGGTCATGGCCATCCAGGTAGTCCGGGGATACCGCACAGTCTCCTGTGAAGCGGCGAGCCTCCTTGCCGGATTACCGCCATGGGATCTGGAGGCAAAAGTCCTCGCGCACATGTGGGAGTGGCGCGAGAAGGCGAAACGCCGGGGCGTAACTCCGCTGCCGTGAGAAATCACGGTACAGCGGACAGAGCTCCGGCGGGATCTCATGGCGACATGGAGAGTGCGATTGTTGCAACCCAGCGCTGGGCACGCCACAATTGCGACGATAAGTCCCCTCTTTGAGGAGTGGTTGGAGAGGCGCCACGGCGTCCTCACCTTCCGCCTGACGCAGGTCCTCACCGGACACGGTTGTTTCGGGAGGTTCCTGTTTCGGATAAGGCGGAAGGAAACGCCTGGATGTCACCATTCTGTGGATCGCCCGGAGGACACGGTGGAGCATACAGTGGAGGTCTGCCCGGCTTGGGCGGAGCACCGCCGTGTTCTCACGGAGGCGATCGGCGGCGGCGATCTCTCGCGTCCAAACCTGATCCAGGCCATGGTGCGGAGCGAGAGTGCATGGGAGGCCGCCACCTCCTTCTGCGAAGCAGTAATGCTCGCGAAGGAGGAGAGGCGGAACGCGCGAGGGAGAGGCAACAGCCGCGCCCTCACGCCCCTAGCCGCCGCAGGAGACGCCCTGGGCGGCGGGAATCTATCGCCGATTCCCGGCCAACGTAGGCGCGGGCTTGCGGACGACGAGTAATGGGCAGCTCGCCGTCCGGTCAGGACCAGGCCCGGGTCGACGGCGCGTTGTGTTCCACGCGCGCCTCAATGAGATTTCAGCAGTGACGGGGTCCAATAGGGCCGATGCCGCCGGGGTCGCCTTTGGTCAGAAAAATAATTATTAATCCCAACACCCTAAGAAAATGCACAGACTGACTCGGATTACAAATAGATCTAAACACACTTCGAATGGGCTAGTGTGAAATAATTATAAAAACCTAGATGTCCTAAAATATTGGATTTATTTATTTATAAATCCCTTAAATACCAATGTTTAAATCTTTACAAAATTCTCCCTGTTTCTATGCAAGACTTTACATTTAAAAAGTTTGTGTGAGCGTTCTTGCCTTCGTAGAATATTCAGAATCGAAAGACTGGTCGGTCAGGGCCGGGCGTCTCAAAAGTTGGGACTAACTTTTAACTTTATTTTTATCCCTAACTGGAGTTTCAGTTTTCTCACAGTCCCGTAAATGTAATGGGAACCTCGGATACTATTAGGTCTTTACCTATGAAATTGCCGTTCTGCAGTACTGGCCATTTCAAATCAAAATAATTTTTGTTTGGCAAAGAATTCTAATTTCAAATTAATTTTATTTTAAAAACTGGGATTTTTTTTTCCAAAAGTAGTCATTTGTTTATTGATTAGTGTTACATTTTCATCGCATTTCAATCTTTTTCGTCATCATGGATACGTTAAAAATTCGAGTAATTATGGAATATGAGTACCGTCGTGGCAGCAACGCGGCACAAGCGGCACGCAACATCAATGACGTTTACGGAGCTAACACTACAAACCAACGTACCACTTGTTATTGGTTTGCTCGCTTCCGTTCTGGAAATTTCGACCTGAAAAATGAACCTCGCGGTCGTCCGAAGACTTTGGTCGACAATGACGAATTAAAGGCGATTGTGGAAGCTGATGATACACAATCTACGGCTGAATTAGCAGCAGCTTTCGACGTTAGCGTCAAAACAATATTGGTCCATTTGCGTCAAATTGGCAAGGTAAAAAAGCTTGACAAATGGGTGCCCCACGAACTCAATGATCGCCAGCGCGAAGTACGCGTCGAGACGTGCCTTGCACTGCTCAACAGACACACAAATGAAGGAATTTTGAACCGCATTGTTACCTGCGATGAAAAATGGATTCTGTTTGATAACCGCAAGCGCTCAGCAAGTTGGTTGGATCCTGGTTCAGCACCTAAACAATGCCCTAAACGAAAACTTACCCCTAGAAAAGTGATGGTCACTGTTTGGTGGTCTAGCGCCGGTGTGATTCATCACAGCTTCTTACCAAACGGGGTGAGCATTACTTCAGATGTGTACTGTGAAGAACTGAACACAATGATGGAGAAGCTGGCACATCTCCAACCAGCATTGGTCAATCGGTCGTCTCCGCTGCTCCTGCACGACAACGCGCGACCTCATACTGCACAGCAGACGGTCTCCAAGTTGCAAGAACTGGGGTTGGAAGCTCTCCGTCAACCGCCCTACTCACCAGACCTTGCGCCTACAGACTACTACTTTTTCCAGAATTTGGATAACTTCTTGGCGGGAAAAAAATTCAATACCCGAGAGGCAGTACAAAATGCCTTTGAAGAATTTGTTGCCTCCCGTCCAGCTGATTTCTTTAAGAAGGGCATCATTAAACTGCCACTGCGTTGGCAAAGATGCATTGATTGCATGGGTGATTACTTCGATTAATACAAATAAAAAATGCATGGAAAAAATTCGTTTAAATTTTTTCATACAAAACGGCAATTTCATAGGTAAAGACCTATTATTTGTTTATTTTATGAATATGTCACTGCATTTGTCAAATGTAGGTTTGCGTTTTTCTTGAATACATGCCGCATGAATAAATAATAAGGTAGGGAATAGGTAGAAAATAATATAAAAGGAATATATTATTTTCTTTAGAAAGTTCAAGTGATCATTTTCGCTTTGGCAGCAAAGCCCTCTTGTCACAAAAAGGTTCGATTCACTGCATTGGAATATTGATCTCACCGGTGTAACATATTGACGTTTTACCATATTTTGTACATAATTCATGAAAACGGTCTTTTTAACATAACAGCGCAAAATGTTCCCTCATATTCAATTTGCTGAATATGATTTTTCGACGAAACATTTTATTCCAAATCTATTAACTTTTGCAAAAAGTTCCAACGTTATCTTCCTGTATCGGTTAAGTTAATTACCGAAGTAGCTATGCAAGTCAAGTTAGTTTTAATAAGAGCTCAGATAGTTACTAAGTAAAGGGCGTGCCATGGCAGAGTTAAAATTTTAAATTTTAATATTTAAAAAACCGTTTGAATCAATTCAAACGGTTTTTTAAATATTAATTAATAGATTTGTCGTTCATGCGGATTCGTCAGTCGCGATGTTACAGTGGTCTGGCACGCACTGTGCGTACGCTGTGGAAGAGTTTTTGAAGGAAGGAGAATCGTACGTTACGGCTCGGAGGCAGTTTGAATCCCACTACAAAATCTGACGTTTACGAGGGAATAAACTAAAACTTTTTTGCGCTATAAATCAACCACGTCTGGGCCCGAGCAGAACTTCAAAAACGGACGAAACAACAAATGAAGTTACAGCTAGCGTTCGTCACAATCCGCGCTTAACAATAAAAGGGCAGCGGCCTTTTATCATTTCAGGAAGGAGCTACTCCCCACACTATTAGAGCCACTAGACCACTTCGTGAGCTGTTTGCTCAAAAATCGATATCCCGCTTTGGTTGATATTCCACGGGCTCTGTGGTTACCAGATTTGACTCCCGGACTTTCTCTTGACTCCCGGTGGGGTATCTTAAGAGCAAAGTTTACGTGAAAACTCCAAGGAATATAGCCGAGCTAAAAGAAAGTATCCGTCGTGAAGTGCGCGAAATTGCGCGAAATTGCGCTCGCTATGTTTGCGCGTGTTATGCAGAATGCGATGAACAGATTCCGTGAGTGAGTGCTACGAAATGGAAGACATCTGGGAGACGTAATCTTTAAAACACAAACTCCGCATTGCTAGTGATTAATCTTCAATAACAAAATATGGATAAAGATGTGTAAGTAGGTTTTTCTTTCATTTGGAAATCCTAACTCTGCCGTGAAAAGTGAAAGGGTGTCTCCTTTATATGTATACGAGTAAGTAGGTACTGGGTTAACAGAAACGCTGTTTGCGAATACGAAGCGGTGAAACGCGGCGATCGTATTTCTTTTAAAAAATCTCGCGAGAGAGTAAATATTTTCAATGAATGATTGGATTTAATTTCCTAGTTTATTCTGGGTACTTATAAAACCGGTGTCTACGTGCTAGTACTTAGCTTGATAATCATTTCTGCGGGGTCATTGTGTAACACACAATGGCAATGCTTTTCACTTTGACAGTTCAACAACATTCATTGCGTTATTTACGTTGACGAGCAAGCGAATTTTTAAAACATATGAAGCAATGGTTCAGCAGGTTCCTTCAAAATCCTTCAAATTGTGACTTAAGTGTGTTACGCAGTTAAGAGTTTTAGGTTACGGTTTTAGATAGGTATATTTCAGTGTCAGTGAAGCGAAAGCAAACGAAATTCTACCTATATTCACTCGCTCACTGGCCTGAAAGTAATCAAATTAGGTTATAACATATACCTACGTTACTTTAAAGGGGAATATTAACACCGTCCACTACGCGTTACAAGAACACAGTTTTTATGAAATAAAAATTACGCAAACAAGAGTTTCATATTAGATAAGGAAAAATTATCGTTTACTAAGTTTAGTAAAACTTGACTTCGCAGAAAATCAGAGTGTACTACAACTTTTCCGATGACTCGGGTCTGATCAAGTCCTAACTTTTCTTAACAAATAGAAAGGTATAATTCAAAACTATCCTTGGAAATGTTAGAATTAAAAACTAGGCGGACATTAAAGATGAAGGCACGTTACTAAATCCGTACATACTTCAGTCATGTTATCATCAGCAAACCTCTTTAATAGAGACTTCCTCAAACAAATCTTTAACTTACTCGCTAGGCAGAGAAGATTAAAGTTTTCAGATCAAACAACTGAAAACTAGATGACCAGAATGCCTCCGTGTATCGCGCTCTGTTTCGTAGACACAACTTTAGCGCGAGTACCCCGACAACATAGCCCAGGCACATACCTACTTTACATTAAGGAAAAGTTTACTTACAAAGTTATACGTAGCTTCCCGTAGTAAAGTAAAAGTGTTTAATTCAACTCCTGGGAGTACCTGTAATGAATCGATGTATTGAACCTTCCTGAACAATACACCTGCTTTTTAAACTTATAATGAGTTTTAAAATCACGTGTATTGGAAGTATGTTTGAAGAACAAGTTTGCGATTAACATGATCTTAAAATTTGAGGAACAAATATTGTTATGTTTAGTATTATGTTGGATCATCTTCAACTTGGATGTACTTACGAATACATGTGGAAAGTTGTTGTTGTGCTTTGTTAATTGGATCAGAATGGCCTTACGTAAGATACATAATACATCTTGGTCCAGAATTAAAGAAAAGTGAAAACCATTTTTGTTATAATAGTAAAAGTTATCACAATAATATTATAAAGGAGAAAGTTTGTGAGAGTATATAATATGTGTGTGTGTGCGTGTGTGTGTATGTTTATTACTTCTTCATGCTCAAACGGCTGGGCCGATTTGGATGAAATTTGGTATGATAGCTTATACCCTGGATTAACACATAGGCTATGTTTTATGCCGGTCTACGCGGATGAAACCACGTGGCGCAGCTAGTTTATGATAATTGAGCTAGAAACTCAGACCACCCTTGGTGATCCCGTGTTGTCATTAAGAGATCTAAATATGTTTATTTTGTTCCAGTGGCCGACTTCACGACGCAGCTGTCCCAGCTGTACGAGCACCACTCCACGGAGCTGCAGGTCCTCGTTGCCAGCTTCCGCAAACGAAGCAGCGAGCTGAGGAAGGAAAGGTAAGCATAAATTTAAACATTAATTTAAGAAATAATTATTTCAAAAGATTCAGCGTTCTGTCCTTATGTATTTTTTTTTTTCGTGAAACAGGTTGAATTTAGATAAACTGAGAGATGTTTTAATAAAATTATAGTTTTTGAACTTTCAAAGTTTTTAGAATTTAATAAGACTTGTCTGACATAATGATTTGGTTTTACAAACATTTAAAAGAGAATATTTGCTGTAGGTGGATACTGTGGATAGGTACATATTTTATTTTAAATAAGTAATTCTATTTAAAACAGATTTTAAATAATCCATATAGGTAGAACAGAGACAGAATTTGGAAAAAACAATCTGATCCGTCAACGGCATTCAGGGGCATCGCTTTGAACTCATGCCATTTTTGCAATCCAAAAAGCGTCCATTCAGAGAAAACTAGATCATCCTAGTATAAACTAACAAACCCTATCTGGTTCAGTTTAAAAAATTGGCTTATACTGTAACCGGATAAATACACATACCTACACATTGTGAAATAATAAGATTTCCGATAGTATTTGATAAGCCGTTTTGTATTCTATAACAATTGAGTACATAAACTTTTCTATGTACCTACATAAAATACAAAGAGACAATACAAACACAAATCCACAATAAATTTTTCCTATAATGTCAACCAGAAATATCCGAAATCTCAGAACACGAGAGAACTTTTTCGATTACCTAATAGAAAATAACATTAGTACAATTTTAAAATGATTCTTCAAATTCTCTCAATTTCTTCGATTTGATTTGCAAATGGTGGCGTCATGATAATTTATTTGTGCTAATGTTCGTAAAATTCGAAATTCAAAATTTCATTTCGAAGATTCGGTCGTTAATGGCTTAAGTACTTAGGCAGAATACACATTGGTTACATCGAACGTCCCGAATTGCTGTCATACTGGCATCACGTATTGTGAATGTGTCTAATATGCGTAGCATTCCTTTGATGTACATGATAGCGATCACTGATTCACTGCCGTGCTGAGCAGTGCTTATTCACCGGTTTTATTGATGTATTGTCCATGTCCTGAAACAGATTGAGTATGTATCTGGTGTGTAGTACGGGAATAACAGTTGTTTGGTGTATCTACCTACGGTCCTACGTAGGTAAATATGAAATGAACACACAAACAGTATCTACCTACACGGTTTGTCACGAACTCAATAACTAGCAGATTTAAAAATCTGAACTTTATTTATGACTCCAGATAATTTATTTAGGAGTTTGAAAAAAAGTCTGTATTCACAAAAACATAACTTCTTTATGAGATGCAATATTAACATAATATTAGGTTGGAGAAAAAGTCTTTTCGCATTATAGTATGTATGAACTTAAAAATAAAATCTCTTTGGCTATACTATTTGTATCTGGCTGGTTTTGGTATCATTGAAAGTTTAAATTTTAAAGAACATAATTCTAAATTCAAATTAGGAAAATGTGTGATTTTCATTTGTTTTTTGAAATGTCAAGATGAGTGAATCTAATGAAGAAATTCGATACATTTTAAAATTTTACTACAAAAAAGGTAAAAATGCAACGCAAGCCGCGAAAAAAAATTGCGATGTTTATGGACCCAGTGCAGTGTCTGTGAGAGTAGCACAAATTTGGTTTAAGCGTTTACAATCCGGAAATTTTTGTCAAAGATGCACGTCGCTCTGGTCGCCCTATTACGGATAAAATGGATGCCATTTTTGAAAAAGTGGAGCGAGATCAGTATATCAGTAGTTACGACGTAGCTGAATAACTGGGAATTGACCACAAAACAGTTTTGGCGCATTTGAAAAAAAACTGGGTACACAAAAATGCTCGATATTTGGGTACCTCACGAGCTCACTGAAAGAAACCTAATGAACCGTGTACTCATTTGTGATTCTTTATTACGACGTAATGAAACCGAACCATTTTTGAAGAAGCTGATAACTGGTGATGAAAAGTAGATCACTTACGACAAGAACGTGCGAAAAAGGTCGTGGTCAAAGGCCGGTCAGGCTTCACAGACTTTGGCGAAACCCGGGTTAACTTGGAACAAGGTGATGCTGTGTGTGTGGTGGAATTGGAAGGGCATTATTCATTATGAGTTGTTACCACCAGACAGGACCATCGATTCTGAACTCTACTGCGAAAAACTGATGAGATTAAAGCAAGAAGTTGAGAGAAAGCGGCCGGAATTAATCAACAGAAGGGGTGTGGTTTTTCATCATGATAACGTTAGACCTCACACATATTTAGCCACTCAGCAAAAATTAAGAGAGTTTGGCTGGGAGGTGTTAATGCATCCGCCGTAAAGTCCTGACCTTGCACCTTCAGATTTCCATCTGTTTCGGTCTCTTCAGAATTCTTTAGGCAGTGTCAGGTTAACATCACGAGAGGACTGCCAAAACCACTTGTCGCGGTATTTTGATCAGAAGTCCCAAATTTTTTGTAGCAATGGGATCATGTCCCTACCTACAAGATGGCAAAAAGTTATCGAACAAAATGGTACCTACATACTTTAGATAAATGTAAACATTGTATATTAAAAAAATGTTTTGAATTTTCTAAAAAAATGCGAAGAAACTTTTTCCCCAACCTATTATAAATAAACATCGGTGTGTAACAGTTAAACAAGAAAACATTTAAATACATCGAACAAAAAATTAACTTTTGGCTTCAAGAAAATATTCAAATGGGTTTTTACATTTAAAACTTATATCTTTGTTTACATAAATCCTGCGATTGCAACCTCAATCAAAAATTACATTATTCCAAGGTCCGATGTCCACAAGTTCTTTCACAGTTTTCGTTTCCCCAAGGTTTAATAACATTAGGTACCTAACTGTTTAATTAAATGAAGGCCTAGATAAATGAACGCCATATTTACTCAGAGGCCCGACATAACTCTACCTGTGTCATCACTCAGGTACCTGACCCCAAGCTCGTAAATATACGATACAAGTAAAGAAAAATGTTGCCATCTTGATAATGCGATACCTAAATTCCGTGCAGAGATTAGATCTTTTGCTTTTTCGCCATTTCCCTTTTGTAGACTGAAAATAGCAACAACATTCTGCTTTCTTTGATAGTTTTAATTTGGCGACTTGGCCTTTTTGACCAGATCTAGATTCTGATTTTAAAGAGTTAACTTCCGTTACCTAAATAAATGTAGGTATTCAATCAAAGTGCCTTTTGCAATACCCACTAAAAGATAGATACGTTGCCTCATTCTTGACTAACAAAATAAATGAGAGGAAATACAATTAGTAAGTTTATCATACGTTTCACCAGTTTTCCTCTATGAGTTGTTAGATGGGCAGAACTCCAAACTGCACCCACACAGTCATGTATTATACCTACGCAAGCAATAACTTATATAACTAATCAATTACTGACCATTAGCCCAGTATCTAGGAGGACGTATTACATATTGCGTATTGGCTCTCACAAAAGGCCTCTTACGTTGGAGCTTGTGGCTAAGTAATAACAGCCGCACGAGTCGATCCAGGTCGGGTAATCAGGTTAAACTACGCTTGCCGGGGTTGGTCTGTGGATGGCTGACCATACATCTTTACATACCAAGACTCCTCCGTGCCTCGGAAAGCACGTTAAGCCGTTGGTCCTGGCAGTCATTCGTGGATCTTTGATAGTCGTTACGGGTAGTTAGGAGCCCGAAAGTCTGACAACCAATCTTGACTAGGGGTATCGTATTACCCAGTTACTGGGTTGTGGAGGACCGATAGGCAGTCGCTCCAAGTAAAATACTGGTATTCAGCTGCATTCGGTTAGACTAGAAGCCGACTCCAACATAGTTGGGAAAAGGCTAGGCAGATTGAAAAGGCCGCTCACACACTCTTATTGGGACCATTACATTTAGGTACATTAGTCAATAACTGACCTAAAGATAATAAATTCGTTTGAAGTGAGCCTTAGTATCCCTGTGGTTCGAAAGATATATTCAATCAAAGATTATTTTTCAATCTCAAGCAATACACCACCATTATTTGAACAATAAAACCTCCATGATAATGTTTATGGAAGCTTCGCGTATTTGCACCTCATAACACGTTCTTTCAATCCTTACGTGATCCGACAACTCAAACAAAGCAGCCTGACAAGTTTTAGATTGGTTCTTTCTCCCCCTTTGCTTTCACATCATAACATACGCATACATAATTTCCCACCTCCATCATTGAAGAATCGACGTATGGAAATCCACCCAGACTGACAGCTAAGGAGATTGTGACCGACAGATAGACAAGGGCTAAAACCTAGCAAACAAAGAACATTTGATCTCTGTACCTGCCTCAACCTTTTTGAATTATCGTTCGCTGTCTCGACATTATATTAGGTTGGGGAAAAAGTCTTTTCGTATTATAGTATGTATGAATTTAAAATAAAATCTCTTTGGCTATACTATTTGTATCTGGCTGGTTTTGGTATCATTGAAAGTTTAAATTGTAAAGAACATAATTCCAAATTCAAATTAGGAAAATGTGTGATTTTCATTTGTTTTTCGTACTGTCAAGATGAGTGTATTTAATGAAGAAATTCGATACATTTTAAAATTTTACTACAAAAAAGGTAAAACTGCAACGCAAGCCGCGAAAAAAATTTGCGATGTTTATGGACCCAGTGCCACAGTAAATAAATATACAGTAGGTTATCTAAGGCCGCCCGCCGAGTTATTAGCCTACTCTTGCGTTGATACCCAGGGTTGTCACTTTTACTTTTAGTTAATATTTTCGAACAAGCAGCACTTGATCTAAATTTATAAAATAAAAAGCATATTATGATTGAATATTTTACCAATTTATAAATTTAGTAAAAATAAAAAGCTTTTATTCACATAACATTTATTATACTAAGTTACAAATTTGATACCGAGAAAATTTTTCTCCTGTTTCTGCACGTCCGGAACGCTTTATTATTATTTGTTAATGTAAAGTAAATTCTCATTCTTATGTAAAGTTTTTGTAAAAAGCTTTTGGGAAAGCATGGACAAGGGCATCTTAAATTCTACATCATTCAGTTGATCGTATATACACCTATTATTTTTCTTTCATGATACCTTACTTTAATATCTAACTATCTGATGACGTAGGGTTTTGTGTAGATTCACCTAATAATGTATTACAAATTTGAACTTGAAGGTAGCGTGATGGACTATTTCCCAGGTTTCCCAGTTTTGTATACAAAAGTCGTTATATTTACAAAATGAAACCATATCTAACAAAAATAACTGTTGCATTTAGCACATCACCTTACAATAATAAACAAAAAGAACAGACCTCTTAACACATTTTTTTCATACGATAAGCGAAACAAAAACAAGTGTCAAGTGGCCGACCCGAACGCCGGCCAAAAAAATGCGATGTACACACAAGTATATAAGTCGATCGTCAGACTACCGGAACCATATTTGGATTGAACAACACATCAGACAATAGAAAAAATAATAATTTCAAAAGTAATTAATTTGCAATATTAATTATTGTGAAATTGCCCTTATTACAACTATACCTACGCGAAAAATATGTTTACCTAAACGATGTTTCGTACTCAATCCTCTATTTTATAGTAAAACTAGACTTCTTAAAATAAACTTTAGCTCTAAACATAGTATTCAGAAAAATGCGACTCGGCTACGCTCTTAATAAAGCAAATAAACTGTGAAATAAACAATACAATACCATATTTTCTAATAATATTTAAGTATAAGTAGGTACTTACATTTCTGGTTGAGTAGGAAGTATGAAGAATGATAAGTCCGGGTTTGCGAAATCATTATTGAGGCACCCGAAAACACTACAATATTTTTTTCCCCTTTTTGAAGTCATGATACTCGTAATTTACGACAAGTGTCCGCCGCCCGCGCCGGCGAGAGTTGACGAACGCAAGCGGTCATGTAGCGTACGCGCGTGCTCACAGTCGCGCTGCACAGCCCGCACTGCCGCCACCTTATTCCCCCATATATTATGCTAGCGTGTGCGTGAAATCGCGTGCCGACATGGCGCGCGGCGCGCACGCACACATTCAAACCGAGAGCGGCACGTTTGTATGAAGATGTTTTACTGTATATATTTACTGTGCCAGTGCACTGTCTGTGAGAGTAGCACAAATTTGGTTTAAGCGTTTTCAATCCGGAAATTTTGATGTCAAAGATGCACGTCGCTCTGGTCGCCCTATTACGGATAAAATGGATGCCATTTTTGAAAAAGTGGAGCAAGATCGGCATATCAGTAGTTACGACGTAGCTGAAGAATTGGGAATTGACCTCAAAACAGTTTTGGCGCATTTGAGAAAAACTGGGTACACGAAAAAGCTCGATATTTGGGTACCTGACGAGCTCACTGAAAGAAACCTAATGAACCGTGTACTGATTTGTGATTCTTTATTAGGACGTAATGAAACCGAACCATTTTTAAAGAAGCTGTTAACTGGTGATGAAAAGTGGATCACGTACGACAAGAACGTGCGAAAAAGGTCGTGGTCAAAGGCCGGTCAGGCTGCACAGACTGTGGCGAAACCCGGGTTAACTCGCAACAAGGTGATGCTGTGTGTGTGGTGGGATTGGAAGGGTATTATTCATTATGAGATGTTACCACCAGGCAGGACCATCGATTCTGAACTCTACTGCGAACAACTGATGAGATTATAGCAAGAAGTTGAGAGAAAGCGGCCGGAATTAATCAACACAAGGGGTGTAGTTTTTCATCATGACAACGCTAGACCTCACACATCTTTAGCCACTCATCAAAAATTAAGAGAGTTTGGCTGGGAGGTGTTAATGCATCCGCCGTATAGTCCTGACCTTGCACCTTCAGATTTCCACGTGTTTCGGTCTCTTCAGAATTCTTTAGGCAGTCTAGGTTAACATCACAAGAGGACTGCCAAAACCACATGTCGCGGTATTTTGATCAGAAGTCCCAAAATTTCTATAGCAATGGGATCATGTCCCTACCTAAAAGATGGCAAAAAGTTATCGAACAAAATGGTACCTACATACTTTAGATAAATGTAAATAATGTATATTATAAAATGTTTTGAATTTTCTTAAAAAATGCGAAGAAACTTTTTCCCCAACCTATTATATTTTGCATGACTGTCGATAATAAGAAGAAACATAGAAGGAACATTTACATAATAATTTATTCTAGGTTAAACATTGATATTTTTCAGACATTCAATACGGTAAGGTTGTGATAAGGTGGTAGGGTTGTGGTGGTGCGGTGTGGTGGTTGGTGTGGTGGTTTGATATGTGGTGGTATGTAGTTGTATATTATGGTATATATTTTATGGCAGAGATACGTACCTACATTAAATTGGCAGAAAGAGTGAAACAAATGAACGAAGGAACAAACTTCTGGAATTACGTTCAATAATCACTTATTTTCTCGACAAATCGCGGTTTCCTTTGTTTTAAAATGTGATACATAGAGAGAAATGACAGCATAATTATACTGTTCTGGCTCATCAATAATTTTAGGTAAAACAATAAGATATCAATATATTATTCAGGGAAGCATAAACATATAATAACATTTTCATACAGACATTTCGCTTCACTAAGTTTAAGTAATAAGCTTATCCGGCGGTGTCGTGTCAGCGCATCCGCGTTTCCATCTCGTAACTGTTGCCTACACTAGTTACAATATATTCGCTACCTGCGTCTTATTACATACACATAACTTTCATATAAAAGAACAAGAAAATAAGGAAATATAGACGCAATTCCGATAGGAAAACGTGGATATAATTTTTTTGATCCGTAGTATCCGTAGGTATTAAGCAAAAATAATATTATATCGCGTAAGAATTATTTTTAAGAAAAGAGTTTTTTATAAGAAATATATTTTCCTCTCAACCTACCTACCTATAAATATGCATTGCATTCCAAGCACAAAAGCTGTTCCCATCACCCTTAAAATTGAATAAAAATAAAATTCGTTTTGTTACCCAAATGTACATAACTGAAAAGGAAAACGTTTTGTTCAAATTGCGTTTAACAGCATTCCTTTAGAAACCAACATAAAAATAAAAACAATGCGTAGGAAATGTGTATAAAATATGTAAGTACCTTCAAAGCAATTTTAATATTAGGTCTTTACCTATGAAATTGCCGTTCTGCAGTACTGGCCATTTCAAATCAAAATAATTTTTGTTTGGCTAAGAATTCTAATTTCAAATTAATTTTATTTTAAAAACATGGATTTTTTTTTCCAAAAGTAGTCATTTGTTTATTGATAAGTGTTACATTTTCATCGCATTTCAATCTTTTTCGTCATCATGGATACGTTAAAAATCCGAGTAATTATGGAATATGAGTACCGTCGTGGCAGCAACGCGGCACAAGCGGCACGCAACATCAACGACGTTTACGGAGCTAACACTACAAACCAACGCACCACTTGTTATTGATTTGCTCGCTTCCGTTCTGGAAATTTCGACCTGAAAAATGAACCTCGCGGTCGTCCGAAGACTGGTCGACAATGACGAATTAAAGGCGATTGTGGAAGCTGATGATACACAATCTACGGCTGAATTAGCAGCAGCTTTCGACGTTAGCGTCAAAACAATATTGGTCCATTTGCGTCAAATTGGCAAGGTAAAAAAGCTTGACAAATGGGTGCCCAACGAACTCAATTATCGCCAGCGCGAAGTTCGCGTCGAGACGTGCCTTGCACTGCTCAACAGACACACAAATGAAGGAATTTTGAACCGCATTGTTACCTGCGATGAAAAATGGATTCTGTTTGATAACCGCAAGCGCTCAGCAAGTTGGTTGGATCCTGGTTCAGCACCTAAACAATGCCCTAAACGAAAACTTACCCCTAGAAAAGTGATGGACACTGTTTGGTGGTCTAGCGTCGGTGTGATTCATCACAGCTTCTTACCAAACGGGGTGAGCATTACTTCAGATGTGTACTGTGAAGAACTGAACACAATGATGGAGAAGCTGGCACATCTCCAACCAGCATTGGTCAATCGCTCGTCTCCGCTGCTCCTGCACGACAACGCGCGACCTCATACTGCACAGCAGACGGTCTCCAAGTTGCAAGAACTGGGGTTGGAAGTTCTCCGTCATCCTCCCTACTCACAAGACCTTGCGCCTACAGACTACTACTTTTTCCAGAATTTGGATAACTTCTTGGCGGGAAAAAAATTCAATACCCGAGAGGCAGTACAAAATGCCTTTGAAGAATTTGTTGCCTCCCGTCCAGCTGATTTCTTTAAGAAGGGCATCAATAAACTGCCACTGCGTTGGCAAAGATGCATTGATTGCATGGGTGATTACATCGATTAATACAAATAAAAAATGCATGAAAAAAATTCGTTTAATTTTGTTCATACAAAACGGCAATTTCATAGGTAAAGACCTATTATCAGCGGTATTATAAGAGAGAAGAAACAACGAACTTTTATATGTTCATGAAAAACGTATCACGACGTAAAAAAAAGTAGGTAACAGACTCACATGGTTCAAGTTTCCTGCACGAAATATTTACGAAAGCCTTTGAAACGACGCGACGTGCCAAGCCTTTGTGAATCACAAATGGCGGCAGTAAATAAACTCATAATTTATTCATCAGTGAAGAATTGTGAGCTGACATCAATTGGAGACGACTGCCTTCAAACAAGTCCTTCATTAATTGAAACGAGACAATCCAATTATTCTCAAGGAATCAAATCCGAAGGCACTTAACTCTGCCATTACAGGCCAATAAAAGGAATGCTCGATTCCCCCGGCTGATGCAGTGGGTGACTGTTGGGGAGGTTACTCGTTAGCCACAAAGATAAAATAAATCCCAGCGGGACTGATGTAGTAAAATGAACTTTATTGATACGGTACTGTCTATTCCAATGTCCATTTTCTTTATCTTCGAGTGGGCTTTTTCTTGTAGTTTAATTTATTACCAGTTGTTAAAACAATCTGTTTCAAAACATTCGATGTCTTTTTTACACCATTTCCTTTCCCCAAACATTTTAGTACGGAGCCCGAATAATCCTATCCTACCTCAAATTATTGTAAATGCGAAAGTGAGTTTGTTTGTTTGTTACGCTTTCACGCTAAAAAGGCTAAACAGATTTGAATGAAATTTAGCACATGGGTAGACCATGACCTGGATTAAGACATGCGATACTTTTTATGCCTGTTGTACGTTCCCGTGGGATAATTTTCGACTTCCACGCGGAATAGCTAGTCTTCTTATAAAATATTCATGTCAGCGTTATAGTAGGTAATGTAAGTACTTACTCTAAAACGGACTTCCATTAGGATCAAGAAAACTTTTCCCGTAACCCTCTAAGGAGGCTGTATAATCATCTGGTGTCCTTAATTCAAGCTGTCAAAAAAGGTTTTATCACGCGTGTTAACTGGGGCCTATATTAACACCTCCTATATATATTTATAAGTATGAGTATTAACATACGTTCTTGTGAGACTTACTTTCCATTTTTACCCGACTGCCCCAAGAAGAGTATATCTATTTATCTAAATGTATGTCTATTTCATCGGCATGCTCTTAAGCCTAAACGGCTTGATAGATTTTTACGTATGAGATGTTGTTAGATTCGTCTTAATTATGGGAGTGACATATAGGCTATATAATATTTACTAGCTTCTGCCCGCGTCGGAAATTTCTTTTTCCCCGACCCACCCCATCGGAATGCATCGCCTGCCCGCGCTATTATTTCGTTTTCGCTTAGCGTTCTTTCTGACTTTTTTTTCATTTTGCTCGGCTCCCGAAGGTCATAGCGTGATGATAAATGGCCTATAGTCTTCCTCAAGAATTGGGCATCAAATGCAAAAAGAATTTTTCAAATCCGATTGGTAGTTCTAGATATTAGCGCGTTCAAACAAACAAACAAAAAAACAAACTCTTTATCTTTATTATTAGTATAGATATAGATAGATTGCATCTTCACTGTATTTACTATACGCCAATTTATACATATATTACTGAGAATTATATGTTCCATCAGTAAATTTCGCTTTTTTTTATTATGTAGGTACCTGTCCCAATAAAATTTACTTACTGCGTCCCCAGAGGCCGTCCCAAACTGTCCAGAAATACGGCCAACATCTTTATTCCTACAAAACTTTCGGGTGTAACTTTAGCGATGATAAATTTTCGAAGAGTAATTTTTGAGTTAACTCTTCAAGTTCGTGCTAAAAGTTGTTTCTTGACAGTTGTAGATAAAACCGCCAACTTGTTGCTCTGAGATCTGAATGATTTTAATGAGTGAAACGCGATATCATAAGACAGGAAAAGAGTAAAGTATTAAATTCTGTGTATTAAATATTTAAACTGAAATTGTTTATCGGAAATCCAATATTCTCACTTTTCGAAAGAACAGTAGAATTTATTTTCAAAGCTTCCAACAGCTCTAGGCATTCATTTTGTTTCTGTAAGGAATATTTAATTTTCCAAATTCAATGAATACGTGACTCAATTTAGGCTTAGGTACGAAAAGTGTCCTTGTGAAGTAGCACCACGCACCTAAGGGAATAGCTTCCACTAGGCTGCGTGTGCTACCTTCACACTAAACTAATTAATACCGAAACATACATAAGTAGTACCTACCTAGTAATACATTTGTTAATGTCACGCCAGTAGTCCCCTAAGGTAATTTTACAGCTTAAGACGCAGATATATGCCAATGACCTTGAGTGGTTAGCTTCCGTGCTCTGTGCTGAGCTCACGCAACGCGTTGTACGTCCACCCGGTAATATGACTCACCCATCAAGGAGCGCTGTTCCAAATTAGACGCATTATTAATTTATTATACATATAACAAATAGTATTATATTAAAACACGTGTACTAAAAGATAAATAATTAAAATACGCTTTGTTTTTTACGTGATTCTCAGTTTTTTATCCACGTTTTACATAACTTTTTAAATTAATTAAAATAAGCAACACATATTAAGAAAATGCTCTAACATAACATATATTTTTTTCCAGCTCTCCAATTAAATCTACTCTTCTACTTTAGACGTGATCTTCAGTTTAAAATCATTAAAAGTCGGTTAACGTCGCCTTAAATATGCTATCGGAGACCTAACAATTCGCAGATGGAGTAAGTCAAATCAATAACATTGAAAACGCGATTGCAAGGTTGGACTGAAGCGGATAATTTCATTAGAAGACCAACAGTCCGGCCGTCTAGCGAATGCATTCCTGACAGCTGTCAGTTGGACAATTTCTAGTAGTAATAAGGATCAAATTCGTTACTCACATATTCGTTAGTATGAAACTGACACAACACATTCTCTCGAAGTTCATATAGCACTGCGTCGACTACCGGTAGGTACCGCCAGCATTTTCATTTCTTCAACAAACCAAAATCCGTTGCGTGTCTTGCGTGTGTGGAGCCGGTGCGGACCAGTAGACGCTCAGCTTAAATACTACTTGTCAAGGCAAAACAAAGAACCAGCGATGACTTTATTGCGAAACAAGTAAAAAAAGTAAGAAATCATTTCCAGTCCGTGTTTACTATTTTCAACCCTACGTTATAAACAAAAACACCAATGATCGCAAGCATGCAACAGTTCCACAAAACTATTGTAAACACATGCTGCAAGAGCTTTCTGTGACCTATGAACAGAAATATTCAAATACTGCGAGCATTGTCCCAAAAGCTAACACATATTTTATTCAACGGTAGGTGGCGCTAGCAATCAGAATAAGGCAACACACAGACAAAAGAAAATTATATGAAAAATGCAAAGTGTTGTATGTCGTGTAGTTTTTATTTCTACGTAATTCACTTCTTTTTGTTGGAAGATTCTCGGACCCTGCGCTGCAGTGATTCGCTCTTTTATTCAATACAAAAACAATAGAAATCAGACTTCGAGTATACAAGTCTTGAACCGAGCTGAATCTATTCAAATAAATAAAATCGAAGTGTCTGTTTGTAATGTCAAAACTACAGCTTTATACTAAATGCATAATGAAAGTATTTAGGGTAGAGAGTGCGATTGTCGCAACCCAGCGCTGGGCACGCCACAATTGCGGCGATAAGTCCCCTTTTTGAGGAGTGGTTGGAGAGGCGCCACGGTATCCTCACCTTCCGCCTAACGCAGGTCGCCACCGGACACGGTTGTTTCGGGAGGTTCATGTTTCGGATAAGGCGGGAGGAAACGCCCGGGTGTCACCATTGTGTGGATCGCCCGGAGGACACGGTGGAGAATACTGTGGAGGTCTGGCCGGCTTGGGCGGAGCACCGCCGTGTTCTCGCGGAGGCGATTGGCGGGGGCGATCTCTCGCGTCCAAACCTGGTCCAGGCCATGGTGTGGAGCGAGAGTGCATGGGAGGCCGTCACCTCCTTCTGCGAAGCAGTAATGCTCGCGAAGGAGGAGGCGGAACGCGTGAGAGAGAGCCAACAGTCATGCCCTCGCGCCCCTAGCCGCCGCAGGAGACGCCCTGGGCGGCGGGAATCTATTGCCGATTCCCGGCCACCGTAGGCGCGGGCTTGCGGACGACGAGTAATGGGCGGCTCGCCGTCCGGTAAGGACCAGCAGTGTTATTCTGTACAAATCTCACCGTGAAAACCTAGGTGAAGTGAGTTTCATTCTACCTTTTGTTAGGGATTGACACTATTGACAGCTAACTCCACGCTCACTTCACCTAAGTTTTCACGGTGAGATTTGTACAGAATAGCACTGCAGGCCCGGGTCAACGGCGCGTTGTGTTCCACACGCGCCTCAAAGAGATGTCAGCAGTGACGGGGTCCAATAGGGCCGATGCCGCCGGGGTTGCGGGTAGTTCGAAAGACATACCGTGGCCCTGGCACGGGCAACTGAAGGAACACGGGTGCGTTTTAGTCAGTAAAAGTCTGATACGCCCTCCCGCTCCGCCCAGAGCGGGAGAAGTCATTTGATGATTTTCCATCCACAAAAAAAATAAAGTATATACGGTACTCATAACAAAAAAACAGTTTTTAATATGTTTGTCTGTCTGTTTGTTCCGGCTAATCTCCGACACGGCTGGACCGATTTTGACGGGACTTTCACTGACAGGTAGCTGATATTAAAAAAGAAGTAACTTAGGTTACTTTTATTTTTGAAAAACAATTAGGGTTCCGCGCAAAAAAATAATCCCATGAAATTGTGAACAAAAAGTCATATTTGAAAAATTCTTTTTGCATTTGGTAGCCCAATTCTCGAGGATGGTTATAGCCGAGCAAAAAGAAAAAAAGTCTGAAAGAACTTTAAGCGAAAACGAAGTAAAACGCGGTTGGGCGAGTTAACGCGGCGGGTCGGGGGACGAGGGAGTTTTATTCTCGAACGAAGTCGTGGTGCACAGGTCAGCCATAATATTGCAGCTTTAAATTAGGTATTTTGATAGTTCGGATTCTCAGCGATTTTACTTGAATGTTATTGAATGCCAGTATATATTGTGTTCCTTATGTTCATCAGCTCTCAAGTTAAATTCAAAGGAGACCAATTCCCCAAAGAACCTTAGGTAGGTTCTTTGGGGATATGTATAAATGTGGGCTACATAAATAACAACGTAACATCACGCCTGTAACCCCCGAAGACCCCCCCCCCCTTAACCCCCCTTAACTACTTACAGAACACATTTCGCCAGTTATGATTAAGTCCCATGTAATAGGGGACGAGCCTATTACCATCAATCGGGTACAAATCTAGACTCCGAGCTGCTACAGAGAAATTTCTGTCGGAAAAACCCAATAACACTTTGCCCGACCTGGGAATCGAACCCAGGACTTTGTGCTCAGCTGTAGCCCTTGTAACCACTAGACCAACGAGGCAGCCCATAAATAATTGCCACATGAAACATCAAAGAAGACTGTTTTCGAAGTTTTTGTTTGACTTGACGAAGGCAAACTCCCGAAATTTCCCGACTTATGTTTTCAGAGATTGGACTCAAGGCGCAATAGGTTCTTACTGACTATAATTGCGTTTATATATTGGTGTCAATCTTCGCACCAGGCAGCGAGTACCCAATTGAATTCCTCTAAATATAATCTTCGGGTCCTATAGATTTGATTTTCGGGTCTTTAGAGGCTAAATAATTAAACTTCAGTTGCCAGGTAGATTATATTGGTAGTTCCTGGAAAATACGCCCAATTAAATACCTGCGGTCGTAATTCAATATCGCGCTAATTACTTTAGACCTGACCTTAGTAGTGATGATAAAAAACGAGAGGTTATTCCTACTACTAATTTTCATAAACCTACTAGCTGACCCTGCAAACGTTGTTTTGCCATATAAATAATTTTTAAGTAATTTCTAGAAAAATAAAAAAAAAATGAAAAAAAAAGAAAAATAGATGTTAGCCGATTCTCAGACCTAATCAATATGCTCACAAAATTTCATGAGAATCGGTCAAGCCGTTTTGGAGGAGTATGGGAACGACCATTGTGACACGAGAATTTTATATATAAGACTAGCTGACCCGGCAAACGTTGTTTTGCCATATAAATAATTTTTAAGTAATTTCTAGGTATGAAAAATAGATGTTAGCCGATTCTCAGACCTACTCAATATGCTCACAAAATTTCATGAGAATCAGTCAAGCCGTTTCGGAGGAGTACGGGAACGAACATTGCGACACGAGAATTTTATATATAAGATTAAAGGTAGGTAGGTAAAAAAGAGAAAACACTTAACCTTTAAAAAAATGTAATGATATCAAAATAATGTGCACACCATACGTAATCAAAAAAAGTAATTCAACAAATACCAAAAAAAAATATGCAGAGTATAACAGCCTTAATCACTTCGATTAATTCACTAGGAAAAGCGCTATCATTACTTTTCTTGTTGAAATATGAAATTCTGAAGCGATAAATCATCAATCAACAACAGCACGAACAATCCAGGATCATTTGTCATAATTTTGCTAATATCCTCCGCATAACAATGATACATTTGTAATCAAGAATCGTTTCTCGTCAGCCATTGGGCTATTTTCATGCTTTTTGTCGCCTTGTTAGACCCAACACGTTTTCTTATTTCTTAAATATTTTATGTATGAGGGAGTATCGCTTTTTTACCCAAACACTGAGCGGTGCCGATACAAAATGTATTAGTAGAACCTTTTCAAACTTTTAGCATCGTGGTAATGGATTTAAAGATTGCGGTGTACAACAGAAACCTTCGTTTAACCTCTTTTCACAATTGAATTATATATTACTTGCGGCTCCGTTGTTGGAAAGCCTTATTTTAGGAATGGTAAGTACAACGAGTGCTGCTTTTCTTAAATAAATTGTATCTTACGTACTCTACAGGCTGTATCAGAATGGTTTGGTTACATTTAAGGGTGTGGGACAGTCCATCAAACTGAACAACTTTCTCCATGGCACCAACATCATAATCGAGAAAAAATTATCAGCCGTCCCATAAGTACATTATTTAGGCCGAGTAGGTATTGAAGCTTTGTACGGGACAGCTGACAATTTTTACTCGATCACGAAGTTGGTCCCATGGAGAAAGTTGTTCAGTTTGTTGGTCTGTACCACACCCTTAAATTTGACCACACCTTTCTGATACACTCTGTATAGCTGTGTTTGTGCTTCTAAACAAAAAATTTTTTTACAAAAAAATACAACCTACTTCCAAAAACAATACTGCAAACTTTAATTTAGGAAGTCGGTGTCTAGTTAAATGTATTTTCGTTTTTGCCTCCAACTTCCGAAATTATGGTTATTTTTCGCTTTGTAGTGTTGTTTTTTTGTAAAAAGAAAAATATTTTTCACTTTTTAGTTGTGGTTACCTACTCCATACAAATTCTAATACCACTACCTGCAAAAGAAATTAGAACACCATCCAAATAAACTGAGGAGAAATACGTATTAATATAGCTAACTCAAAAACTACCCAAGCAATGTTAATAAATTTTATATAGCACCAACTTTGACGTATGGGTATACGTCAAAGTTGGTGAAAAAAAAATCGGGCTTCTCTGTAAAAAGTTATGCATGGTTAAACATAAAAAAAAAAACAAATATACGTGTCGACTTCAGAACTCCTCCTTTTTTTTCGTCGGTTAAAAATAGGTTTCAACTGCTACGACAGTGTACCTACAAAGATATAATCAAACTAACTTATGTATTTTTCACATACAGAAGTAAATAAAACTGAAGAATTATTTCGAAAATATCTCTGTTTCATGAAAAATTCCCACCTACTGAATAATATCAAATAGAACGCCCTTCCGGAAAGAGAATGAATGTTGGAATGTTCGTTTTCGATAGATGTATATGGACATACATATTCCATTGAAAAAAAAAGGCTTTTTCAAATTCGTTTCAACGCATTTCACATGACTTTTTTACAGCTTGCTTAACAACGAAATGGGTATTTTAGTTTTGTAACTTCATACATACATACATAAATTCACGCCTTCTTTCCATGGGGGTAGGCACAGATTGTAATTTTATGTCTTAACTTAAAATATTTATTTATACCTACTTTATTGTACACCACAAAAATACATAACAAAAATATATTAAACACTACAAAATACACAATGGGCGGCCTTATCGCTTTCGGCAATCTCTTCCAGGCAACCTTAGAATTGAAAGTAATTTACCTGGACATTAAATGGGGCCGCCGTTGGTGCAAATAATAAGTAATTATACAAAGTTATACTAAAATAGATACATACATATCCTAAATAATACATACATACTAAATATTTAAGCAACGAAAATAAATGAAGACTAACTACAGTTACGAGAACAAGATCACAACGACAAGTAATGTTCCTTTACGAGCTTTTTGAACATAGGTATATAATATATAATATTAATTGACACAACGGCAACCTAAGATGTAGTACTTATCTGTATGCACTATGACATATATTATAACGCCAGCGGGCCAAACTAAATCCTGTAAGCTACGTCACTCCGCCACAACGCAGTAATCTCCCAAGCCTATCTCTAGCATACGTCGTAACTACCTATTAGTTTACGTAAAAGGTCCATACTAAATTCATGAATAACTATCTACTACATCTCTACAAGATATAACTAAAGTCATTGAAAAGTGCATAACTATCTACTACATCCTTTACAAGGTATAGAAGTAACTCAAAACCTGAAAAGGGATCATTTTACTCATCATTCTGAACCACTTTTACTACGGGACCAACCCGGAAATCGACAAATAACTCGTATTAAACTGATATTCAAGCAAATAACAATATTAACTGAGATATTTAATTGCAGAGGGAAAATAGCAACAAAAGTGATAAGAATGAAGCCTTCTGAAAATTAATTCATTTATAAACGCTCAAGTTTCAACAAAACAAATAAAAACATATTTCAACTGCAACTTACTAGCATACGTTCCTAACATTTTGTTTACAAACCACATGAATTGCGTTGTCGTCATCGTCAGTTATTCAACATGGCGGTATTTGAACTCGGACAATTTTATTTTCAACTGTCAAAACCAAATGAAAGGTTTACTAAAACTGCAGGTACCTACCCATTTTAATTCTGCACGTCATACTTTGAAATTATTATAAGCCATATCTGTGCGAATTCAAACACCATTTTTTAGCTTGCACTTTACCGTTCAAAAATAATAAACATTTGAATATAGGGAATCTTAATAACATCTACAAATTCGAGCAAACCTAATTACAAAAGAGAATACCGTGTCTAATTTGTATAATAAGACTCCCTTGTGCCTAAACGGTTTTAATATTGCCTTGTACTAAATTGGAATGCTGCCTTATAAATTATAATACATATTTGCTTTCTGAAATAATTTTACACGCGTTTGTAATTCGAACTCGTTATTTTACATGTTTTGACGCTGGCCGGGCTTCGAAGCGCACGGTCCTTACATAGTTCAGTGCTTATCTCACTTTCATGATACAGCTCATTGAAGCATGTCGCAACTCTAGAGTGCTGCTGGCTTTATAAGTGTACCTACACATTTATTTCGTGCATTTTTGATATTATTTACATCACTTTACGTACAAAAATGAGAATTAAGACTATTTCGATCACTTTTGATGAAATGCACAAGTTCTAATGGTTAATGAATGAAACTGTACTACCTACTAATGTACCATTTCGTGTTAGATACCTACTCCATTGTTGTAAACACATGTTAGAATCTATATGTCACCGTATAATTAAGAACTTCGTTAATTTATAATCTAACTCATGAGATTGTGAAATGTCCATAAATTGTGACTGTACTGCTTACAATATAACGTATTTATTTTCGATAGTAAAATCTATCACAATTTTACGAGTGATAAAATCGGACAGATTGTGAACCATGTCTGTACGTGCAGGATTCGTTTACGATTTGACGGTTTGACATGGATAGATTATAAACTAACGAAAATTAATACGTTATATTTGCATGCCGTTTATTACGGTCGGACGCTGCGGAACTCGGCAATCAGCTGCGATTATTTAAGAACTGTGAACGGTATTCTGAGCTTAACGGCTTCTGCCTTATTTATGATGACTTGTAACTTCAAAATGAAGGAACACGGGTGGGTTTTAGTCGGTAAAAGTCTGACACGCCCTCCCGCTCCGCCCAGAGCGGGAGAAGTCATTTGTTGATTTCCCATCCACAAAAAAAAAAGTTGAGAGTTGTCAAGAGACACTCGGATGGAACGAAGTTCCTTTCGATTAATTAGTGAAGGAAATGTAATATTTTTTTTTTTTAAGTTATAATAATATTTTTTTAATTTTTTTTTTTATTTTTTTTTTATGCAAAACATTACAATTTTGGTATTTAATGCTAAAAAAAAATCAGTTATCGTCACATTAAAATAAAACAAATTATTTAACATTATTTATAAATTTATTAACAAATATAATTAACAAATATAATGTAATATAAACTTAATCTTTCTATAAGAGAGAAAGAGAGACAGACAGAGAAACATGCGCACGTCGCACAGCTTACAATAGCTTACTATAGCAAAAAGTGTCGGTACAACTTTTCGTGAGAATTTTTTCCGTCTAGCCCCCTTTCACAACGCGCGATAAGGAACTTCGTTCCAAAAAAAAAAAAAAATAGGGTATACCTTGTAGGAACACCTATGCCTAACTCTTCGTGGTAACAATGCGTGATTTTATGTGTAAACTTCAAAATGGCGATAAAATCACGTAATTTAGGTATATCGGAATAAGTATAACCGATCAATGTATATAACATAAAGGTAATATAAAGCTATAGGTATAAACTCTCATTAATTCGTCTTTATTCTTCCCAAAGCTCCTACTACCATTGACCGCAACATTCCAACACATCCTAGACGCCAATAATCCGCCATTTAACCCTGCACTAGTGCATTGTCTTGGAGCACCTTTGAACTTTACCAACCCGTGACCTGCCTCCCTTAGTTGAATTTCGCGCGGGAAACTCACGATAAATGCTTAACTTGGTGTATCCAACGTAAAGAATATGCAATGAGACGTTGTGTTGTGTGTTCTTTTGTACCCAGTTTTTTTATATAGAAAAGGTCTCATAGTAAAAGCAATAATGTAGCCTGTAACTAATATTCCTAATTGTAAGGTTCCTACAAATCCGAGTTAGAAAGAGGCCATGGACATTCAATCCATAAAATATCAATGTGCAAATATTATTAAAATACAATGCGTTTCAAAAACCGTCGAATAATGTTTGAATATGAACCTCATTGTTCTATTCTGTGGAAAGGTACCCATTCAGACGCAAGGGGTCACCGACTTGTGTTCTGCATTATTGATGAGGTCAAAGCCCAAATTCGAACATAGTCGCAGTGTGGGTTTTAAACCCATTCCGATTGGTTTTTCTGTTTCTATTATCATGACAATTAGAGTCACGATTAGATCGAAAAGGAGACGATTGCAGACTATAATGTAGGTACCTACTAGACTCTAAACGTGTTGAGAATCTCAAATTTTCTCAAACACAAAGCATTTATTACATTTAAACCAATTTTGAATTGTCAAGGATTCGATCAGCCAGACAGATGAAGCTAGTTGCCCATTCTAAAGCGTAGTAGATTTTATGGAGAAGAACGGGCAAGAAACTCCATGGACACTCTTTTTCTGCTGTTTGTTTCATAAAATATATCGAAAGCAACAACAAAAACTGAGCAATTTATTAATTCAACAAGTGAATTATTTAATTTGTTTTTTTTAAAGCAAGCTTTTCTGTCTGGATATCATCTAGGACCACAGACTCGATAGGGTTGCGTCGTTATATTACTGAGTTCCTATGGCCACGTTCCGGCTTCATCATCAGATCAGCTTCATGTCATAAAAAATAAATATTTATATCTCCACAAATTACATTCATATATTTCTTAAAATACTAGACAAATAAAAGATAATAATACTGCATTATCAATCGATTTCCTTCATGTAAAATTAGCTTAATCGGAAACCGGGAAGTAGGTCAAATTTAACTTGCAAGATTAGATTACAGACAGACACCGGGACAGGTGAAACTAAAAAACTTATAATAAGTTAAACCTTGTAGTAAACAAACATCAAACATGTAGCAGAATCCTTAGAGTACCAGCTTAACAACAGACAAGAAAGAATTACAGCAATCTGTCTAGTACCTATTCTCTAACAAAACGCCACGGGGAAAAACGCGACATTCATCATCTTCCTAGCCTTTTCCCAACTATGTTGGGGTCGGCTTCCAGTCTAACCGGATGCAGCTGAATACCAGTACTTACATGGAGCGACTACCTATCTGCCTTCACAACCTAGTAACTGGGTAATAAGATATCCTTGGTAAGACTGGTTGTCAGACTTTCGAGCTTCTGACGACCCGTAACGACTGTCATAGATCCACGAATGACAGCCGGGCCGAACGGCTTAACGTGCTTTCCGAGGCACGGAGGGGTCTTGGTATGTAAAGATGGTCACCCATCCACGGACTAACCGCGGCAAGCATAGCTTAATCTGAGCGATCGACCCGAGTGGCTGTTATTACTTAGCCACAAGCCCCTCAAAAACGCCACATTGTAACCAGCTATTTGATAAAAGGCAACAATTCCCAACTGTGTCGGCACATATTGTTTAGCGCGGCTAGAATAAGTTACTAATTTACTAGTGTTACGAAACCATTTGCTAAGCGAGTTGGTAGTTTTTGAGCCCTATAGTGTAAAAGCTTTTTATTAAAACTAGTAGACAGGGTCAAATTAAATTTGTTAGCGAAACTCCAGAGACGTGATGGGTAAACACGATACACTAAACACGACAAAATAAAAAAGATTTGATGATACTTTCTTGGGATCAACGAGCGCTGGTAATTTTGTTACTTGAATTATTAGTTAAGAAAAACAGTTTTTCTTTTTGTTTTATCCTGTTTAAATATCGATAGGAAGTTTACACAAAAAAAAAGGTTTTTTTTTTTAAATTTAATATTTCATGTGACAACTTACTCTACATACGGTTGATAAACCAAAAAAAAAAAAAATTTTCATTTTATCATGTTTAATATTGATACCCATCACGTTTGGGGAGTTTTGCTTGCTAATTTTGTCACCTTGGACGGATCTCAACAAGTTTCCCCAAAAATTATCTCATACACATTTGGACTTTCTTTCTACAAGAGTTTTCCTCGACAGTAATCGAGTTATCTTTCATGAAAATTACAATTTTCGTTAGTCACATAATTTAATTTTTAGGCCTGTCTTCCTTTTGTTTATTCTGTATCAAAAGAAAACGAGCAATTATATTTTGTGAAAAAACTTATGGAGAGGTTTATCTCGAGCCCGCATGAAAACTTTGCATCAGTTGCACTGAGGCTGCGATCTGAAACCACATTGCTTTACTATAAAACAAGCTAAATATGCGGGCGTCAAACCGCATGCGGGCGTCAAACCGCTTGCGGGCACGACCAAACTTCGCAACAGAGGTTATTCTTTAAAAAATATTAGAAGTTATTCAAGAAATTCAAGGCAAATTACTCATGTTCAGTATAAACGAATTCAAATAACCCATTACGTACAACGGCTCCACATCCCATTGAACTGTAATTAAGGTTAAACTCGCGGTCCTGATAATTACACAGGTAACGCGTCAACCGTGAGCATATCAGTGCAAGGTTGCCTTTGAAGTCTCTTGAAAAAATTAATGCTGATTACAGCTCTACATTACTACCGGATACACGTTGACTTTAATTTTTTGCTCGTTTTATTTAAAATAAATCATTTGAAAACTCTTGAAAATACGTTACTCAAGATTTAAATGGTTTAAATGCTTCCGTCTCCAAGGTTTATTCTGACACGTCTTAAGGCTCTTACAAACAGACGCGAATCGCACGCGACACAAAGGCACCTCGTGTTGCGCGACAAGCGGTGCCTTTGTGTCGCTCGCGATTCGCGTCGCGTGTCGCGCCTGTTTGAAGGGGCCTTTCTCTATAATTAAAAAACTTTTTTACAAAAAAATACAACCGACTTCCAAAAACAACACTACAAATAGAAAAATAATTTTAATTTCGGAAGTCGGTGTCTGGTTAAATGTGTTTTCGGTTTTTGCCACCGACTTCCGAAATTAAAGTTATTTTTCACTTTGTAGTGTTGTTTTTGGAAGTCGGTTGTATTTTTTTGTAAAAAAGTTTTTATATTTCACTTTTTAGTTGTGGTACCCTACACAAATTCTAATACCACTACCTGCAAAAAGTCCTGACTGACTGATTCACTGACTCGCCAACGCCCAGCCCAAACCCTTGGACCTAGAAAGCTGAAATTTTGCACAGAGGTTCCCTTTATAATATAGATAAGGAATAAAGAAGGAATTCCCAGTAGTATGTTCCCGTGGGATATTTTCCGACATCCACGCGGGCGAAGCCGCGGGTAAAAGCTAGTAAATAAATAAAAACGAACATAACATCACGCTTGTAATCTCCAATAGGTTAAGTAGAGGTACATCTATGATACACACACATTTTGCCTGTTATGTTTAAGTACATAATAGGCATATTGAAAGCCAAAATGTATAATGTATGTATTGTAATGTATTTATCTTATATCATAAGCTTCTTTACTTCAGTCAACAAAAGATTTTCAAAATCTGATTAATAGTGAAAAATAATTCTTTCTTTACACCAAGATATTTTAAAAGAAACGCATAACATCTGTATTCAACGGAATCTATGACATCATTAACACTCAAAAGATTATATTATCGAAAGTATAATCGCGTTCGATAATTTCAGCTGTTTCAGTGTCTAGTAGGCGATGCGGAGAATAAAAACATATTAGACACGTATTTTTTGCTATAACATATTAATAAAAAAATACATAGTTAAATAAAACGCATTAATGTTGGGGATTGGGGGCTCGCTACGTCACAACTACGGATAAAATCTACATGAGCGTGACGTCATGCCACATTCTCAATGTATCGCCGTAATCTTTTGAATAAGGACGCTGTTACAAATGGGTAGTCAAATCATTACTTTTTTACACAAAAGTGTGTTTATTAAATAAAATTCTTTGCATTCTTAAAATGTTTTTTGCCCGAATTGTTGATAGATGTGCAAGGTACGATTCTGAACTATAAATATAATATTAGATAGGTACAGTTTGTCAATAAATGTACCGAACTGAAAATTTGTACTTCGGTACATTTATTGAGAGACTGTACCTATCCAAAATTATTTTTATAGTTCAGAATCGTACCATGCACATCTTTTAACAATTCGGACAAAAACATTTTAAGAATGCAAAGCTATTTATTTAATAAACATACTTTTGTCTAAAAAAGTAATGATTTGACTACCCATTTGTAACAGCGTCCTTAAGTACGTAAAAAAAGAAAAATACGTGTCCAATGTTTTAATAATCTTTAAAACGGACACAAAAAATGTTTAGTCATCATCCCTATTGGTGGAGAAATCTATGTTGGTAATTCCAAAAAATTTGTTTCAAATATAGCTAACACTTATACATAGTATAAATTAACTCGTCGCGCCAATTAGCAGACACAACAGAAAATTTATTGTTATCAGCGCACAATGTGTTATCGACGTTTCAAGAGTTACAATCGATTTTCGTGTATGTCTGTGTGGCCGCGTTGTTCTCCTAAACTACGCGCAACGGATTTTGAAGCGGCTTTCACCATCATTTAGAGAATTTATATATATTGGGTGACTGGTAATTAGTGACCGATACTTGAACACATGATTATACTCATGATAACAAACAACTTTTATTATGGGACCAAATCTGAAATCGCATAAAAAAAAATCCGCTGCCCCATACATACATGTTCGCATAACTCGTCAAAATGTAGGGAGCAACTGATTTTTTTTCGCGATTTCAGGTCACCCTTTATAGAATTTATGATACATTAATATTAAACTTACATATAAAAAAAAAAACTATATTTTGTCAAGGCGTAAAAACTGTGCGAAGCGAAGCAAGGGCAGATCCCTAGTTGCTAATAAATGTATCCCCTAGTTTGCTAGGTGAGTTGCTCCATAATGCTCAATATGGTATGGCAGTATCTCTAATTTCCCAGCGTTGAGCGATTTAAGTTGCCTGTGTAAGCGTACCTTTATAGACGTGGCCGCGGAGTGCCGTTACCACACGCCCGTCATAATTAACCTTGTCTACGGAACGTTCTTGATCTTGACAGTAGTCGCCATCACGATAAATAAAATCACTGGAAGAGCAATTTTGTTTTGTGACAATTTTTTCACATTTCACAATAACTCTTGACATTTAACTTGATTATTAAGGCCTGAAGATATTACTTTTTGTGTCAGCTTTATGCTATAGTACAGTCAAGATAAACTAGTATTTCTAGAATGTTACTTTCTTGTTACCGAGTGTAATATCCGTATATGGACAATAAGAGTAACAACAAGCAGCACTGGGTGTAGGAACATTAACATACACCACTAATTTTTAATTAGTACAAATACTTAAAGGGCTCATTAGAGAAGGTCTTGTTATTATATATGTATAGTCTCAATAAATAATATTCGTAAACAACAAAGTTATTAGCGTTTGTTTATATCCCAAAATGTCACTCAGTTTATGGAAATATTGTACAGGCTACCTAATAGTATTAATTAATCATGGAAAAGCACTGCACGTAGTATTTTCTGGTAGCAATTGTTATGAATCATTGATTCAATTATGAAATTTATGAATTTACCAATTATGAAAAATTTTTGTGGACAATTTTGGGATTTCATTTTTTTTATTTTTGACTACACAAATATGATCAGTAACGGGTACGGATAGAGCCCCATTTTTTTTGTACTAATTAAAAAATAGCAGTATATAAGAGCTAAATGCCCGTTTAAAAATTTACTCTAAAAAAAGTAAAAACCGATTTCAAAACCAAAAACGAATAAAATAACTTTCATAAAACACTTAACAGCCTCTGAAGTCGGTGTCAAGCTAAAGTGCATTGAAGAATTGAAGACACCGACTTCAGAAGCTGTTGTGTTTTATGAAAGTTATTTTATTCGTTTTTGGTTTTGAAGTCGGTTTTTACTTTTTTTAAAGTAAATTTATTTTTACATTTTTAGTTGAATATACAATTACATAGGTAGGTAAGCCCAAGTCAAACCAAAAGAAGAATCATCAAAATCCTCTTAGAAATACCGGAGATACAGTGCATTTATGCATATAACTTCGTACATAAGAATAATTACATAATGTACTATATATTAAATCCTTTCTGAACGTATGCAGATCACGTTAGTGAAAAAATCATCAAAATCGGTTCATTAGTTTTTGAGAAAATCGCGGACAAACTAACATACATACATACGGGTCGAATACAGAACCTCCTTTTTTGAAGACGGTTAAAAAAACAATGTAGGCCCAAGTCGTTCAGATACAAGTCATCAACAATTTGTTGTACACCACAAATCTTGCTGTTAAATAGTTAACATCCATTCCAGCTTATAATAAATCACTGTTAAAGCAAAGTTATTGTGTTAACACCTTCCAGTCGCGAATTTAATGGTACAATGATTACGTAGCCATGTGACACCGCTAATACGATTGGCTTCAGTACTACGATACGGGGACGAACGCCAGCCGTTGGCAATGTCCCAGATTGAGACCAGATGACAGACGAACGGGCATTCATGCATTGTAAACTGTTCGCGACATTGAATAGTTAAGCTTTATTTACCTAGATACTATTTAGGTGCCGTGACCAGACGTTTAGGCCGCGCACTGATGTGTCGCGACCATATTGTTTTGCTGAATGTATCCAAATTCTTCCACAAGGTGGACCGATGACCTTGTGAAGGCCGCAGGAATCTGATGGATGCGAAACACAGAACTGGTCAAAATGGCGGTGCTTGGGGGAGGCCTATGTCCTGAAATGATGATGATAATGATCCAAATTCAGGGCCGCTTACATTGCACTGAGCCCTTCCGTTTAGCGCTCGGTCACTTTTCTTCTTTACATAATGAGAGAACAGAACTGCCTCGTTGGACCAGTGGTTACGAGCGCTACTGCTGAACATGAAGTCCTGGGTTCAATTCCCAGGATAGACAAAGTATTAAGTATTAGAATTTTCTATCAGAAATTCATCAGTCTGGGTTTGTTGCCCACTTAAACATAACTGGCGAAATGTAGGTGAACTAATAGGTACACCTCTGCTAACCATTTGGGGGGTTGCAAGCGTGATCATTTTATGTAAAATAAGAGAGAGCCTAACATTACTGGTCTAAAAATTGGAAATACAAACATTCCGTAATAATTTGTAGAGTATGTTTTGACATGTTGTATAAGCATTCTGTTTTTAATTGTAGACTTGTTGTAGTGATTCTGTGAGTCTGACGCGGAACAAATGTCTTTAGTATGTGTTTGAATAATAGCAGCAGCTATTTGTAAATCGAGGACAAAGCGAAGAATGTTATATGAGCCCGGTATTATGCGAGTGATAACAGATATTTTTATTTTAAGAGGTTAAGATACGATTGCCGGGGTTGGTTCGTAGATGGGTTACCATTTTTACATACCGAGACTCCTCCGTGTCTCGGAAAACACGTTAAGCCGTTGGTCCCGGCTGTCATTCGTGGATCTTTGACAGTTGTTATGGGTCGTCAGAAGCCCGAAAGTCTGACAACCAGTCCTACCAAGGGGTATCGTATTACCCAATTACTGGGTTGTGGAGATCAGATAGGCAGTCGCTCCACCTAAAATACTGGTACTCAGCTGCAGTTGGCAAAAGGCTAGGCAGATTGATTTTTGATTGAACTGATATTTTTATTTATTTTCAGTTTAATACTATCAATCATCACAATAATTATCTTAAACTATATAGGTTAAACATGTAGATTCTAATAGGTACTATCGCAGATATTTGCAGTGAACTACTTTTTGACCTTATTGCTATGGCAATAAGGTTGAAAAGTTGTTCACCGCAAATGCCCGCGACGGTACGTCGTAGGCATTCGCTAAGAATTCCTTAGGGTGGTTTGTATGTAAACTGAGCTACCGTAATTCTTGTTTGGATGGGTCGTAAGTAAGTTTGTATAAGAGGCCTAAAATAGCAAACATATGAGACGTTCATTTTCGACATGACACCAAATGGTACCATGCGATGTCACGCACGCCAATAAGGTATCGAGTTTAAATATCGAATTAGACGGGTCGGTACGCCTTAAATTACCGAATGATGATACGACGATGCCGAAGATAGGGAAAGGTAGCTTCTGATAAAGTGACATTTTAACATACCTACCTACATAAATTAAAAAACATATGTAATAAAATTTAACAGCAACTATTTATGTTTTAAAATTACCCTTATAAGGGGAAATTTAGTCTGAGTAGGTAGATGTTTATAACTCCAGATATGTCTGATATTATTACATTTGAAGACTCCAGGGAAAAAGACGAACTTGTCACTTTTTTTTCGAAACTAATCTGTGAATGCGATTTTGTAGGGAATTTCCGATACGATAGTAAACCGAATAGGGTAAAACACTAATTAGTCTTTGAGTTCTTGACGTTTAAAAAATCGCATACAGGGAAACAGTAGCATTAAGTAAGTTTTTAAAAATCTTTGTTGACAAGTTCGCCTTTTTCCCTGGGGTCTTCATTTTATAAGAGGTGACACATCTTTTTGAAGCTAATGCAGCATCCTATATTTTGGAGCCGCTTATCTCGTCAGAGGGAGACAAATGATATTCGCTTGGAAGCGATACTATTTCTACAATCGCTATTGCTTAAAAGTGACATTGACATGATCACGTGACATTTCGATAGCTTATGTCAACCCCATACATTTTTTGGCTTTTTTAGCTTATCTATTAGCGTCATCGCTAATCGAATATTACTTTTTCTAGGCCCTAAGATAGACTTTTGGTGTTTCTTCGATGTCACATATTTGTGCTGCCACTTGTACTCGTATACCTATGCATTCCACAAATGATCACATAAATTTGCCGTCATCTTGACGACAGATATTAATGGATGAATCATGAAATCGGATATTATTGCCGACCTGACCATAGCAATATTATTCGTGACTGGTTACCTACTTTAGATACATACCTGAATACAGAATCTATTCTTTATTACACGCCCATTAAACCATAGCTTTTGTGTTAACTATTTTAAGACAGATTTGATTATCTATGACAAAAAAAATACAACCGACTTCCAAATACAACACTACAAAGTGAAAAATAACTTTAATTTCGGAAGTCGGTGTCTAGTTAAATGTATTTTCGTTTTTTGCCACCGACTTGCAGGTAGTGGCATTAGAATTTGTGTGGACAAATTCTAATACCACTACCTGCAAAACAAACTAGAACATCATCCTTATAAAAGTGGGGAAAAAATACGTTTTATTGAAGCTAACTCAAAAACTACCGAAGCAAAGTTAATCAATATTATATGGGACCAACTGTGATGTATACCCTCTCGAATAAAATAAAAAAAAAATCCAAATCGGTCCAGCCATCTTCGAGTAATCGGGGAAAATACATAAAAAAAAATAAAAAAAAAGGTTCGGACGAATTGAGAACCTCCTCCTTTTTGAAGTCGGTTAAAAACAAACAACATTATCTATTAGTAAATTGCTTAGCAATTGTTTTCGATAATTGGAACTTTTCGGGAAATATCAGCTACAAGCCGATATAACAAAAATAATTAATCTGCCAGATGCCAGTCACGCAATTAATATAACCGGTATAACAATAAGTAATGGATATCACAAAACAAGGTAGGTATTAACAAACAGGAAATTAATACTTGAAATAATTTCCAAGAGTATAAATTATTTTCCACTCAGTGACAGACTGACAGCTGACAGTCAGTCGAGTACCTTCTTATTTAATGTTAAAGGGATGATCTGACTAAACAAATGATTCAAAATAGATAACAAGTCAGACCATCGATATGGTTAATCAATATCTAGTTACCTACATTTTTAACAGTAAATGCACCGAAGAAAGATGAAGTTTTCTTTCTGAAGAAACATTCGGCAAAACACACCAACAAAACAAACGATTATAAAATAGTACATTTTGATACAAGTGGAGAATTTTTGTTATTGCAGTCGAGGCGGAATTAACACCCGAGCTGTAGGCGAGGTTGTTTTTGAGCCGAGAACTGCAATAACAAATGTCCACGTGTATCTAACGACGTTTTTCAATACACTTTTGAAGAAATAAAATAAAATAACGAAAAATATTTTTGTCATGAATTATTAGGAAACTATGATTTAAATTTTCTTTTTTTTCCGCGCTTTGCTTTCCGCCAGGTTGAAGGAGAAGCACAGGTATAAAGCCGATAAACAGCCTAATATGAAAAATAGAAAATTCAAATATTTTTGAGAACACAAATAAATGTTAATTTGTTCATAAACGTTTTTTTTTATTGTAATAATCATGGTTTTTGATGATATTTTATTTATAAACATTATTTAAATATTCAATAAATATTAGAGCCGTAAAGACGCCGAGATTAAAAAAAAAACATTCACCTCCGAATAGAGACGGTGTGAAAAGAGGCATTGGACCAATTTGGACTAAGTATAGGTATAAGTTATCTGTGGCAATTTTTATTCCCGCCCACGTGTTGGAAAATGAAAAATCGCACGCTTGTGAAATATATTGCATTGTGAACCTAATCGTAGTGCGATATGAATCAGTTTTCGAGGAAGTGTATTGAAAACGATATTGAGAGCTTTCCTTCTTAGAACAGGTTTAGAAAAAGTAAAGGAAAATGTAATATTTTTAATTATTTGATTTAAAAAAAACTAGGCACTTAAGAATTTGCTATCACAGCCAATTTGTTAAAACTTTAACTTAAAATAATCAATGTTACAACAAAGAGTTAATTCGTCCCCTGGCAGCGTAATAGCTAAGTTTATAGAGATATTTAACTTTTCACTCATTACGATAAATTCGTAAAATGTAAAGTTTACAAAGTTTGTCCGCAATAGTGTTCAAGTAATTACTTAACTTCTAAAATTTGCTTTGCATTACAAGCTGAATGCTAAGTTGAATAATTAAAATGACTTACAGAGAACTCAGATTAGATGACCTTATTAGACAGACTTAGGTACAGTCAGCAACAAAAGTCGATTAACACTTGCAGTTTTTTAATCGAAATATTTAATTCAAATCGTAATAGAAGTACTTGAAATTTTAAGAACATTAACTCTTAACAGTTAAACGAAAAAAAGTAGTTTATCCAGTCATTTTGTGTTAATTTAGATGATGTCAAAAAGTAGCAGTATGTTAACACTGCTATTTTTTGATATCATCACTTCATCGACTTCACTGTTGAGCAAGCCGACACCCTATTCAATTTGTAGTGTTAGGGGTCCCCTAAACGTCAACTGTCATCAATTTCTATTGTCAATCGCTTCAATTTCATTTGGTAGACGATCAATTTGCGCGTCAATGTGTATCAATCACGTAAAGATTGACATTTGCAATAGATCAATTGCTATCAATTTCTGTTGTAGTAATATTGCCAATCGCTTCAATAGCACTTAGTAGATGATCAATTTGCGCGTCAATGTGTATCAATCATGTAAAAATTGACAGTTGCAATTGATCGTTTCAGGGATCCTTTATACCGATGCCGCCGGGGTCGCGGGTAGTTCGAAAGAGATACCGTGGCCCTGGCACGGGCAGCTGAAGGAACATGGGTGGGTTTTAGTCAGTAAAAGTCTGACACGCCCTCCCGCTCTGCTCAGAGCGGGAGAAGTCATTTGACGATTTCCCATCCACAAAAAAAAAAAAAAAGGGATCCTTTATAGCCATTTCATAACATAAAACTGTCAAAGTTGTGTTTTGAATATACGCACAATTATTGTTGATACTTAATTTGCTTAACAATTAATTTCCTTGACTTTACACCAAAAAATATATAATTGCAGACTTTACCGTTCATATTATTTTTCAAGCAATTAGCAGTTGTATACAAAAATAATGCAATGTTAAAAAACTTTTTTTTTTCTTTAGAAAAACTGCTGATAACGTAGGAGTACAGACACGCCTACATTATTTTTCTATATGAAGTATATTTTCTATCGGAATCTGAATGTAAGACCTACGTAAACGTCACATGACAGTTAGTATTTACTTTTTATTTTCAAATAAATTTGAAATTACGAAACAAGCACGATGTCTAGAGGACGTCGTCGCACAAAATAATAAATACACAAGAAACACTTCGCACAATTTATTTAGATGAACTGACATTGAACGAGAAAATGTTAAAGAAATATGTAGATTCTTTGATGTAGACGTGTAAAATAATTATTCACGAGTCGGTACAGAAGGTAGGTGGGTTTTGTACAGGCGTGAGTGGAAACAGAAGTGGATAATTCGCTTTTATCCTATGTACCAGTAAAGGGAGTTATTTTTAATCAAATTTAAACGCGTTTGATACGGAACCCTAAAAAAACAGCTTTCAGTCAACATTCAAAGGAACAAAGGATAGTGTTTTGTTTATAGAATGCTCAATTTTAGGTAGGAGTATTTATGTACCTACGTGGATCCTGTGATATTTCAATTTCAATTTATTTATTATATATCACCTAATGGTGTACAAATAGTAGGTGTTAAAATAACAATATCAATAATAATCATAATTACAATTAAAGTAAACAGAAGGAAACGTCAGATAAAAGCATTAAATTACACAATTAGAATGTCAGTCAACATATACATAAAGTACCATTATTATAATCACACATAAAAATAAAAATATACTATATTCGGTCATTAAGGAATTCCTCAGTAGAATATGTCTTCTCGATAAGAAACAGAAATAACCTCTTTTCAAATACATTAATGACGGCTGATTTGATAGACTTTGGTAGTTTATTATAAATCTTTGGGGCCATTGCATATATAATATCGTCATGGTTTGCTATACGTCTATACGTATCGTCGTGTCGTCACTATTGACTGCGATTGTTAGCATCGTAAGCATCGCGTTTCGTTTATCTTTAAAGTACCCCATTTATTATTCACGTACAAAGTCTATTGTTATAACTTATTCTGATCTAGCTCTTAGGATTTAGCAGCTTAACGTACACAAATAATGATATAGTATCAGGATTCACGTAAAAGATGAGTTGAATTATGATTCTAGTTTGTTACAGCGTTCATGAATCTCTATTGAATTTGGGCGAAAATTATTTTATCAAAAAATCTATCTGGGTCAATACCCAAATTGATTTTTAATAAGAGATTTTATGAGGTAAGTGCAATCACTTACCTTCCTCATAAAATCTCTTATTCAATCATTCAATCTGCCTAGGCTTTCCCAGATTCTAACCAGAGTCTAACCAGATTTAGTACCAGGATTTTACATGCAGCGACCGCCTATCTGATCTCCAACACTATACCTCTTGACTTGTCAGACTTTTGGGCTTCCGACTACGACTGTCAAAGAAAAAATAAATAAATATAAAAATTTTGATTAAACAAAATTAAATTACACGGTTTCATTTCGTTTTCGTTGATATTACTAGGTATTAGTAAAAGCAAGCAACGAGCGTACCGAAACGAGATTTGGGATACTTAGATTAGTCAAAGTAATTGAAATCCTATCAGAAAGGGAGACTGGCATTGGAAATTTGTACTACGAGTAATTAATTGGTCTGGTTCCATATGTAATTTTGACAACCTAGGAAAGGTTGACTGGTAGTTTTTTAATATATTTAATTAATAAATAAATAAGTAATGCAATTGATAAAAAAAAATCGCCCGACCTACTTGAAACTACCTTTATCTACTCAAGTAAAATTCGAATTATAAACTTCAAAACCAGTTTATTTTGACATACTTTATAAACTCAACACCGAAATTTAAAAATAGAATCATATACCTTTTCTTTATCAAATTAAGCAATTTATTTACCAATACAATACAGGGCAAATCAATGAAGTCCATATCACCAAGTAGATTCCATATTTTTTTTTTCTAATGGATCGCATATAGCTATGCGGGGTGCGCCATTTTTATAGCATAACAAAAAAGTTTTGATTCCAAATGAACTATTTCTTACTCTTTAATTGACTTTGATCTTTTATTTAGTACGTTCAATTCCAATGCATGAAAGTAATGGGTGATTCATTTGGAGTTACTTTTTCCAAAACTAAAAAAAATACGAATACAACAAATTTATCAGGTAATCTTTATTATAATACAAAAGAACCATTCCTTACATTTACTTTTTAAGGATTATTTCTTTCAAATGTTGTCCGTAATTATCGGTCACCATTGACAGACTGTCAATGGTGACCGTTATCGTACCATGATAACGGACTATTTGTTTCCTGAAATTGAAGCCCGTGATCTTCAGAACTTTTGGTACCAACAAGACGGCGCCACACAGCACGTGAAACCATGGCTTTGTTGCGAGAAAAATTTGGTGAACAGTTCATTTCGTGTTTCGGACCAGTCAGTTGGCCGCCTAGATCCTGTGATATCACACCCTTAGACTTTTTTCTGTGGGGTTATGTAAAGTCCAAAGTTTATATGGATAAGCCGCGTACGATTGATCAACTGGAAGCCAACATTACTCGCGTTATTTGCCAAATACCACTGGAAATGCTCGGTCGGGTCATCGAAAACTGGAACTCCAGAATGGACCACCTTAATCGCAGTTACGGACAACATTTGAAAGAAATAATCCTTAAAAAGTAAATGTAAGGAATGGTTCTTTTGTATTATAATAAAGATTACCTGATAAATTTGTTGTATTCGTATTTTTTTTAGTTTTGGAAAAAGTAACTCCAAATGAATCACCCATTAGTTATAGTAGTGGATGAAACTGCACATAACTAGGTATTAAAACACTGGTGTGATACTTTAAAAACCTCACCTCAGCTTGATTTTTAGGGTTCCGTACCTCAAAAGGAAAAAACGGAACCCTTATAGCAGGGATGCACAGACCGCGGCCCGCGGGCCGCATGCGGCCCCCCAGCATTATACCAGTGGCCCGCCAGCAAAAATGTTCCCTCGTACATTTGAAGGAAAAATATTGCTGAGGTTTTACAAAGAGTTGCGCACGAATGCCCTGAAATGCGCCAGCTTATTTGGTTCTACTTATATAGGGTGACTGGTAATTAGTGACACATGATTATACTCATGATAACAAACAACTTTTACTATGGGACCAAACCTGAAATCGCGAAAAAAAAATCAGCTTTCCCAAACATTCATGTTCGCATAACTCGTCAAAATGTAGGGAGCAGCTAACTTTTTTTTCGCGATTTCAGGTTTGGTCCCATAGTAAAAGTTGTTTGTTATCATAAGTACAATTGTGTTTAATCGGTCACTAATTACCAGTCACCCTATTTAATATGTGAACAAACATTTTCGGTATTGAATGAAAACAATAAATCGAAACCGCCATGCAAATGAAAGTTTGGAAGCAATTTTACGTGTACAAGTCAATTTGAGCCAAATGTTAAAAAGATTGTAAGCACAATGCAGTGCCACGCTTCAAACTAGTAAATTATTTTTTAAATAAAATTTTTCGCTATTTTTATGTTTTTAATTTGTGCTGGTGGCCCGCCATTAGTTCATCATTTCCCAAGTGGCCCATGGTCTCAATAAGTCTGTGCATCCTGCCTTATACTCGTAGGATCACTCGTGTCTGTCTGTCCGTCTGTCACAGCCAATTTGCTCCGAATTTAATAGACCGATTAAGTTGAAATTTGGTACACATATGAATTTCTGTGACCCAAACATGGATGTGTAAAGTAAATAAATGAATTTTGAATATGGAGATAACTTTTGAGGAGCAAATAAGAAAATTATCAAAAAAAGTTTTGCAAATTGTACTGTCTGACATATCAAATGAACGAGCTTACTATTTTTTATAATTTTAAATAAATTGTTTTATTGTTACCTATTTAATAAAATAGACGAAAATTGATAATCAGGGGATGATCTTTAGGGAGGGGGGGCTTTCCCTAATCTCCAAAACTACTGAGCCTAAAGTTTTGAAAAAAATACATTACAGGAAAACCTATAAGAATTCTGTGGTCTCAAAATAACATGGTAAATCTCTCAATGTTGCGAGTACAATCTTACATTTACAGTTGGAATGTATGGGAGAACATGTTTTTCAACTACAATGTAAAGTTTGTTCTTGGGATAAATTCATCCCCACTACGGAACCCTTCATTGTGCGCGGTCCGACACGCACTTGGCCGGTTCTTTTTTAAACACACACTCGTGTTTTAATACCCCTCATTATGCAATAGTTTCATTAAACTACTATTACTTACGAGTATAACCTAGGGATGATACTAAAGAATTATTAATGTAACTATCTTGGACACTTTTTTCGCTAGCTACTTGAGCAATATAAACTGAGATTACGCATTCAAAGTAACCCAAAAACGAAGTGAAACTTTAGGCGTAAACGAATATAAAATTCTATTTCATATGCAATATTTCCTTGATAATAACACACTCAGGGAAAAAATACATTCAGTTTGTGAAATTGAAAGTTGTCTCTCACTAATATTAAAGGGATTATTCCTAATATTTGTGTCGATTATACATTTGGCATAGAGGGTTGAGACTCGAGAGGCAATTCCGGATTCCTGACAGTGATAGCTTTGGACTTGGTGTCGGATAAACAATCTCATCTCATTTCGGACTAAACGAACAGCAGTACCCACTCTGAATAATTAGTAATAATAAGTAATAGGTAATACGGGCTGGTGTCCACAACTCCACGTCAAAGCGCGTATTCCCGATTAGTGATATCTCACATCTTTCCTTCCATTTCTTACACGACTGCCCCAAAAAGGACTGTAATGTTTTCAGGGTTCATGTATGTTTGTGAGTTTCTTTATTCCACCGTAACTTTTGAATGCTTGCATAGATTTCGATGCATGGGGTATCGTTAGAATCCTTACATCGTCCCTACTGACACTGGCTATTATTTTTTTTAAGTAATATGGTGGCAGTATGACTCAAATTTCAAATGTGAAAAAATCTCATCAATTATTACATCATGGGTATCAAATGGAAGGCCTCGATGAGCACATTCCAAAAAAAACGTATATAATTTATTGGCATAAATTTACATAGGCTCATGCAAAACAAACATTTTATCTTTGGTTGCAAACTCAGACTTTAGTAAGTAAGACTACGAATGTCTGAATTGCCACTAAAATGTATAAAATAAAAATAAATAATCTATTTAAATATATAATAATTAATAGGTAAATAATAATATATATTAATATAATAATATATAATAATATTATATAATATATATTATTTATAATATATATTTATATAATATTTATTAGTATTATTTATATTTAATTTTTAATATTTTATTTTATTTAAATTATCTATTTTTATTTTATACATTATTATTTTGGTATGGGCCAAAAGACGAACTAAAAAGTAAAAAAGAAAGTAGTTGTATTCCCTAACTAAGCAGCAAAATAAAATTGTCATTGCAGTCGGGGAACCTCTTAGATTTAAGTGTTCTACAGATCGGTCCGCCGACAGCAATGACAATTTTATTTATCTGTTTAGTCAGGGAATACAATTTGTTTTTCACTTTTTAGTTCGTTTTTTTGGCATGGCAGTCCTGTTTTTGAATTTTTTTAATTATTATTATTTTTTTTTAGTTTAGCGTCCATGAAGTATTTAATTTTTGCGGTAATGGTTGCGTGTCAACAAATAAGGAACTTTATAGCGTCCATGAAGTATTTAATTTACCGTGACATCTGTGACGAACTTTATAATTAAGTATTATTTATTTTAAGCATTGTTCTCATGTAAGTGACTTGTCTTTTTTGAGAATAAATATCTTTAAACCTAACCAAATTTTTTCGTCTATGGTTGCCTGTCAATAAATAAGGAACTTCATAGGGCTGCTTATGTCAAAAGTAAAATAAGGTATGGTTGGAACGAGTTTAATGAATTTCAGACCGGAGTTGAAAAATAATTTACGCTTTCCAATGTAAAGAACGGAGTTTATTTTTTAGGAAGAATTTCATCCAAATAGCTACTAAAAGTATCGACGTCGGATTGTTTACTTGCTTTTTGTAACGGAAATAAAGCGAATGGAAATATAATTGTTTTTAATCTTAACTAGAAATGTACTTAAAATATCTGTTTCTAACATTTTCTTAATTCTATGAGATAAGAAATGTATTTTTAGAATTAAACGGTATTATTGGAATTCATGGAATTATCAGAATAGAAAACTGATGATATTTTTAATTAGGCCTATGGAATCTGCTATCTAAAACATGCCTTGGAACGTGATCGTAATAACATCGTTAAAAGGGTCTCCTGAAAATTGATTTAGCTAAGTGCCGATTTCTTTCAGTAAGTCAAGAGATATTTGAGTTTTATAGAATAAGGCTTTTGGTCTCCGCCACATAAAGGGCTCGTTACAGGATGTAATACATTAGAAAATTATTCAGAGTGAGAAATACCGCGAACTGGGGCACCAAGAATCAAAGAGAATTGGGACAAAACATTTTCTTTTAAAGAATAAGTACTTTTTCTTTCCGTCAACGAAGTAAAATGTTCCTTAATTCTGTGATTAATTTTCTCCAAGAACTAATTGTCATTTTACTTTTTTAAGTTTTAAATTGATTAACTATTAATCATTACATAAGGTTTAGCTATAGTTGCCAGGCCGGGACAAGATCCATTTTGTACAAGTTTAGGTCATTAATGCCCGGTTTCTGAAAAATTCTTAAACGGAGTATAAACTCTCAATAGCTATTGATTCAACAAAATTATCTATTTTAAGCGAATTCCTTCCTTATGCTCGGTGTTTTGAGGTCCTCAGACAAACCCTCCATAGTAATTTACTCGACTTTTAAGCTAAATTCTTCCTCAACGAAGCGTTCAGAAAAACAATATCGAACCAATAAAAAAAAAATTGTTTATTGGGTCTCAAACAGTTACATTTGCAGATGTGATTGAGACAGCCCCAGTAAGTAATTAATAATACTTGTGTTAGGGTTGACTCGCTCTTTCCCTTAATTGATAGCTATACACTATTGAGACTCTGTAACAATTAAAATAAAACTAATACAGCTAATTGAACTAATTTAGAAACAAAGAGAATACAATGTTTTATAAATAAAAATAAGTAATAATAATAATAATTAGCAGCTCTGTGTATTTTGCAATTGTGGGTATGTGTTGTGTGACTGTAGTTGTGTCTGATCATAGGTTTGTTTGTGTGTGTGGGGGTGTGTGTGTGTGTGTATTAGTGTGTGTTTATGTATGAGTTTACGTGTAAGCTGATAGTGCCAATAAACACCATCGAATGAATAAACTCCGTTTACCTAAAAACCTAAGAAACCGGGCATTAGTAGTTGGACGAAAATAGTGTCATTATTACAAAACTGTTTTGCTGGTCATTCATTAACATCTTGCTGTAGTTTGCTACAGCAAGGTGTTAATGAATGACCAGCTATCCATAGTAATAATATACATATACACACATTCATCATCCGCTTAGCCTTTTCCCAACTATGTTGGGGTCGGCTTCCAGTCTAACCGCATGCATCTGAATACCAGTATTTTACAAGGAGCGACTGCCTATCTGACCCCCACAACCCAGTTACTGGGTAATACGATACCCCTTGGTAAGACTGGTTGTCAGACTTTCGGGCTTCTGACGACCCGGGACCAACGGCTAAACGTGCTTTCCGAGGCACGGAGAGTCTCGGTATGTAAAGATGGTCACCCATCCACGGACCAACCCCGGCAAGCGTAGCTTAACCTGATGGATCGACCCGTGCGGCTGTTATTACTTAGCCACGAGCTCCTCATACATCCTATACATGTACACACATTATGGATAGATTTTTTTAAATTTAGTTGTTATTAATAGGTAATTATGTGCCAAAAGGGGTAGGAATTTGACTTTTTATTCCTTACCTACGTCTCAACTCTCAATAAGGATATCCTAATCATTTAAAAATATTATCATGTCGTTTAAAAGAAATACTGGTGGTAGTAGATTATTTGCAAACAAACGGGTATTACCTATCTACCTTGACATTGTACAATTATGTACGTAGTACCTATAATACCTACCGTTCTTGAATTCAAAGTCTTTTGCTGCGACACTCAAAGAAAACAAGTAGAGATATGTTTTTTTTTTCGGCTAACGTATGTAAAGTTTCTCTACTCTAAAACGTGTGAAAAGGACCAGTTTATTTTCAGCTTAAGGAAAGAAGAGCAAAACGCAATTTGCGAGCATTTAATTGCTCCATTTAGCTACGTCATTCGCTGAAAAGATAATTGCGTAAGTGCATCTTAAAAATAAATGTATGCACCATTGTAGTGCTTTACTTTACATTCTTACCCCGAGCTACTCTAATTGCACGATTAGCGGTTGAGTACCTACAGCACAGATAACAATAATGTAGGTATATTCAAACTCAAACACAAAGCATTTAATTAAACCAATGACTGGCACTTTTGAATTGTCTAAGAGCCGGTCATTCCAGAAACATGAATCTACTTGCCCATTCCAAAGCGTAGTCCTACCGTGTAGTAGTAAGCGTAGTACCTATGGAGAAGAACGGGCAAGAAACTCCATGGACACTTTTTTATGTCACAAAACGTCGTGTCGTCGTCGTCGTATTATAAGTCTAAACGTTGACAGAAAACATAATTCAAGAGGGAAGACCCAAAAATAATAAAACCCGGTAATTAAAACATCATAATATAACCAATAAACAAGCAGATTGCTAAAAATAAAGTTACTTTTATTTTGTTATCTGTGACAAAGTAACTGGGAATAATTTCAGGTATCTGATGCTGCGTCACTCATCAGTGTGCTGCGGGTTAAAAGATGCTATTTTCTCTCGGGACACATTTATTTTGTTTGAGGAAAACAGAAAAAGAAACCTCTTAACGCTTTGAAGGACACTAACGAGACACAATATAAGTTTTATTGTTATTACTGCTATGACCGCATAGTGTACTTCAAGTTGTTAAATACGTTAAATTAAGCTAAGACCCGATTGGTCTCCTAGAGACCGGTAACAGTAGAAAGGAAATCATTCATCGTCCATACATTTTTGCGCTAAATGTGAAAGTCAAACAAACAAAAAAACTATTTTCCGAAAGAATACGTTTTTCTCTATTTATAATATTTATATTTTTCTTTTATTGTTACACTATTATTCTTTTAACTAATTGGCTAGAAAGGGGGTGACTACCGAGATGACGACTACTAGAGAAGTATGGGAAAAAGGGACATGATGCGCCGATCCCAAATAGATTGGGAGGTAGGAGAATAATGATTTTTGAATACATACTGAAACAGTATTTTTCAAACTCGTATAACATCGCTGGGAATAATCCTACAGATTTGGTCGTTCATCCAGACAGACAAACTTACAAATGTCATCATTTGAAGGTTTGTCTGTCTGGATGTTTGGATGAACGTAGATCAAACTTTTTGCTGATAATTCTATAAAAGCCAGATCGGTTTATATTTGATTGTGTTTCTAACATGACTGTAGAAGGTTTAACTCTGTCCGCCGATAGGCTTCTTGTTCCTCTATAAGAACTCCATTCACACTTTCACAAAATACCCTCGTAATTGTAAAATAAACCATCAACCATGCGGTAGTGCGGTGCCGAAGCGTTATTTGAACTAGATGTTCCGTGTTCCACAATTCCTACTTACCCGTTGCAAAAGGAACAATGTATCGATTTATTTCGTAAATAGTATTGTGGAAACTTAACAGCTGTTTAATGCCGCTTAATTTTACCTGACACTGTTCCATTGCGTTAATTTATTTAAGGCTACATCGATTGGACTTACATAAGTAGTATCAGATTTATAAGGACACATTATAGGTAACTAGAACTGATCGAAACGGTTATAACAGCTTAGTACGTAGGTACTAATCTTCATGATTATCAAAAACAATATGTAAATTTTTAAATGTTTTAATTTTGTAGGTTCTGCCTCAATTGCAATTTCAGACTTTTATCATACCTATAATATCTTGACTCTTAACTCAATCAATCTGCCTAGCCTTTTCCCAGCTACGTTGGGGTTGGTTTCTAGTCTAACCAGATGCAGCTGAACACTAGTATTTTATTTGGAGCGACCGCCTATCTGACCTCCACAACCCAGTGACTGGGTAATACCATACCCCTTGGAAAGACTAGTTGTCCGACTTTCGGGCTTCTAACGACCCGTAACAACTGTCAAAGATCCACGAACGACAGCCCAACGGTTTAACGTGCTTTCCGAGGCACGGAGGAGTCTCGGTATGTAAAGATGGTCACCCATCCACAGACCAACCCCGGCAAGCGTAGCTTAACCTGATGGATCGACCCGTACGGCTGTTATTACTTAGCCAAGTGCTCCTCTTGACTCTTAACTGTTTTGTAAATTAACATGTCCTATTTAAGAGTGCCGGGTGATCTGCAACTCAGGAGCCTGCTACCTCTGACATCTTTCTTTATTTAAGATTGTGCTTTTTCTTATCCAGTCCCTGTAATATGATGTTGAGATAAATAATTATTGATGAACTAGTGTAAGTTTATTAATTGAACAAGATTCTACTCTGTAATACATGTAGGTAACTAAGTATACTAGCATATAGGTGCTTATGTATGTCATTCTTCCCTGTCCCAACCTTCGATCAATAATAGCACTAGATACAGGATCAGGAACAAAAATAAGTCGCTGTAGTGGCCACGTTTACACACACATAAACATTTACATTTGTTACTACGAAATATAGAAAAAAGTTTTATAATATTTACAACTTCAATTCATTATAAACCTTAACAATCAAACATAAAGTTTAATTACGATTGCAAAATATTTATATTTAAGTCCTTCTATCATCGGAGAAAGGTAAAAGCAATAAATTAAAAATGTCGCTTGAAAATAAAAGGTCATTTTTATAACAAGTACAAAAATATTTATTCTAAAGTGAAACTTAAAACTTAAGCAATAAGGTTAAAAACATTTTGTTGAAAATTTTGTGCTTACTCTATTTTGGAACTAGACATAGTTCTTGGTATTTACATTTCAATGCTCAGAACACAGTAAGTATTGAAAGATGTAGAGTAGCAGAATAATAATATATTTTTTAGGCCAAGGTTCGTTTTATATGGTAGCAAATATTTTTGACCGATTTTTAAAAGTAGAAGGAGTAAATTAGTACAATAGTTATTTTAATTTTGATTATTAATTTGATAATTAATTATTTTAATAAAAATATTAAAACAAATTGTTGAATTTTTACAAGGTTTATATATTTCTTCTCCTCTTTCTTTCGCGACAATAGATACCCATTCTGCATTGCGAAATGGGTCACTAGGAAATCTACAAACAAAAACAACATATAAAGTAACAATACTACTCCATGCATTTCCCTGTTCCCGAACAGTCGATGTTTGAAATAAGATCACAAAAGTATTTGTGTTTTTATTTTTCGGGCCGTTTTTGAAGCGCTTATCGGGAATCTAGTACTATTATTGATCGAAGGTCCCAACGTATAAATAATTTTGTCAAATAAAGTAACAGATTAACCCATGCGATGGATGTCTGAAATTATTCACATGGAAATTTTCGAGGATGCTCGAATAGTTCCGAACACGTACTCCAATCGTGCCCCTTTATAAAGCCATAAATATATTATCGATCACTTGAAAAGATAATGTCATCAGTAAGATTAAAAAAGCCGGCCAAGTGCATGTCGAACCACGCACAATGAAGGGTTCCGTAGTTGGAAAGAATTTATCCCAAAAACAAACTTAACATTGTAATCCCAAAAAAAATTTTTTTTATGTGATAAAATTAGAAATTAACAATTTTTGGCCTTTTTCCTTTACTTTTGCTGTAAGACCTTGCTTCTCGCCAAATTTCATGATTCTAGGACAACGGAAAGTACCCTTTAGGTTTTGATTTACTTACGAATATTAAAATATGTCGCATAAATGGCCCTATTTTTTTATTGTGTTGACTAGAAGCTTGATTTTTATAGAACTCCAAGGGACCATAGACCTACGTATTTGATATTAATTTCAACATGATACTTCCACGCGTTCTTGAGAAAAAGGGCCTTGACAGACTGACAGACAAACGGACAGACGGACAACGAAGTGATCCTATAAGCGTTCCGTTGTTTTTTCTTTTGACGTACGGAACCCTAAAAATATATTTATGTCATTGATATATTTTTTTTTACTATGGATGAAGCCGATATTCCTAAGTGTTTACTCAGGAATATCAGCTTCATCCATAGTATCGAACATAGTAACGTAACGAGCCATTTAGGTTGATAATGTATGTCATGATTACAATGCAAGGCTGTCAAATTCATAATCGCAGTGTAATTGTGTTAACCCTACCAATCTCGTCAACGTCACTGTCAATCATCGGCATGCCCATTCAATTAGACATATTTTAGACATTCACAAGTTTGTAGACTAAACTAATCTATTTGTAGAAAACTGGAAAACAAAAGCTAGAATATTTCACCGTTTTGAGAGCAGTGGTGATGAAATTATTTACATTCGTGTTCGAACCCACGACTTACAACTTGTAAGCCAGGGCCGTTACCACTGGGCCACCACTGCTCTCTCTCAGAAAAAAAAAATACTCTCCCCACTACCGCATTTACCGTAGTGTAGGTACGTATACCATTTCAGAGTAGACAAGCTCTATTTGTGTACCTATCAATAACAGAGTAAGGATGTTCGCTTACCTGAGTCAAAACTGTCTATAAGCAGACTCCCGCTCTATGAAAACAAATGAAGGGCGCACAGTCGCACACTCCATACAAAAGCCTCAAGGGTCTTAACCAAAAAGACCGCTCGCGCGTATAACGATTGTCGCGTTCATATGTCACTCATATTTTGTTCCGAAAACCGTAAGGCGCCCTTGATGCGACCACGCGTTTGGGTTCGCCGAACATAATTAACAAGACGATCGTATACTCGCGCGACTGTCGCATTGGTTAGGACGCGGCCTCATAGCCAAAGTTTCCAAAGCAAAACCTTTTTGACACACCACAAAAAAGTTACACCTATGGTACTGTGAAGCCTCGAGCTTCACAGTAGGAGATTAGCTGAACTATTAAATAATACTAGAGGGACTATTTAACTGGGGCTGAAGCCCGCTATATTTAAAGCTCAGAATAAATTATAAAACACTCCTACTAGGGCCGAGCCCTCACCAGATTCTCTATATGTCATCCTCCCATGAAAAACCGGATTGTTTTCTTGACAGAAGATATTCTATATTTGAATGACTGAATGTCAGCCAGCATTATATCAACGAGGCTTGATCATAGCATCAATCCTTACAGTACACTCCTACCAACTTATCTGTGAAATGGCGAAAATTGGAACTACGGCCGTCATGTTGAAATGTCTTCGATTGTGCCGACGCATGTCATTCGATTATGTCGACGCATCGACGGTGGCGTCCTCTTTCAGTTCACAGATAAGTTGGTAGGACTGTAGACGAAACAATGTTGACTTGGGTGTGCGCACTGCCTAATCTATTCGTGTACATATCAATACCAGAGTTACACAAACTAACAGAGTAACACAAACTCTCAAAATTCGTAGCGTGCAGCCAAATATTCTCGTGTGAGAATCCCATTCTCGACTGATTGGATTATAGACAGCGTTGTTGTATTATGTAACCTAGTTCATATAACGGAAGTAGGGCCACTCTGGGACATGTTAAATCAGTGCTTTAGAAACCGGGAACTAATATTGTCACAGTTTTTAACCGATTTCAAAAAAAGGAGGTTACTCAATTCGACCGTATATATATATATTTTTTTTTATATGTGTTCGCGGATAACTTCGTCGTTTATGAACCGATTTTTATGACTCTTTTTTTGTTGGAAAGGAGATATTCCAAGGGTGGTACCATAATAAGGAAACTAGGATGTGATGATGGCATCCCAGAGAAATCGAGGGGAACCTTAAAATTTTATAGGCACACCTATAGCGATTTGGGTATTTTTTATAGTATATATATATATAACATATATATATATATAATACATATGTTGAAATGAGGCTGATGGTGACTTCACCATCAGTTCCAGTTCTCCTGGTTCCTTACCGGGAGAACTCCTCAACAATTAACGTCCTTGTATCGGGAAAAGCAATATTTTGTAAAGGTGATGAGCAGTTGACGTTAGGCTATTGTAACTTAGATGAATTACAGACTGGCCCACTAAAAAGGTGAAAAATAAAAAAACTTTTTTACAAAAAAAAACAACCGACTTATAAAAAAATACTACAAAGTGAAAAATTACTTTAATTTCGGAAGTCGGTGGCAAAAAGCTAAAATACAGATCCAAAGACACCGACTTCCGAAATTAAAGTTATTTTTCACTTTGCAGTATTTTTTTGGAAGTCGGTTGTTTTTTTTTTTTGTAAAAAAGTTTTTATTTTTCACTTTTTAGTTATGTACCTACCCCACACAAATTCTAATACCACTATCTGCAAAACAAACTAGAACATCATCCATATAAAAGTGGGGAAAAATACGTATTATTGAAGCTAACTCAAAAACTACCCAAGCAAAGTTAATCAATTTTTATATGGGACCAACTTTGATGTATACCCTCTCGAATAAAACAAAAAAAAATCCAAATCGGTCCAGCCATCTTCAAGTAATCGGGGAACATACTTAAAAAAAAAAGGTTCCGACGAATTGAGAACCTCCTCCTTTTTGAAGTCGGTTAAAAAGTTTTTTTATAAATTGTTAATCCTTAAACGCAGCTTAAATCGGACTTACTTTAAGTATAGTTAGTTTCCTTTACTACACAAGTACTTTTATGGCTGATTTATCAAATACTCACAAGTGACAACAGTTTGACAGTTTTTGTATAGAACATAATGTCATGGTATGACATTATTTTTCTTCAGACAAAAGGTTAAAAAATCATTGAAAAAATCAAACACAGGAAACCAACCACTTCTTGAACAGTTTAACCCGTTAATAACGAACTAGAGAAGTTAATAGGGCCACAGCCGTTGAGAACTTAATAAGGCCAATTAATTATGGCCGCTAGACGTAATATGGCCGCCGACTGGCCATTTTCACCTCAACACTGAACTAGATATTTGACTTGCTAGATTAAACCTGAATAGTTGGAACAGGCAACAACAGGCTATTAATTTCTGTCCACTAAACGCCCTTTGTAACGTTGGATTTGTGACGTAGTTGTTACTGTAATCGTTCTGAAACAATGTTCAGAGCCATTAACTCTTAAAGGTAGAACAGGAAATTCTTGAAACATAATTCATTCAATCTGCCTAGCCTTTTCCCAACTATGTTGGGGTCCAGTCTAACCGGATGCAACTTGTAACGAATCTACTCAAGTAAAGAAATAAGAAGGGAATAGACTCGTAAACAAAATATAATTTAGAAAAGGGAAAATAAAATAAAAAATACAGAATATGTTAAAAAATACAGACTCCCTACCTATCACACTCTCAGTATTCTGACTTCCCAAAGCGAGGCGATGGCGTTACGACGCTGAATTGCTGATTGTGAGTTGCAGTATAGAGTTTCATGGATAGAGCGAAATCAGAGTTGAAGCGGCGCCGAGCGACCGAGCTATAGCATAATGTGTGCGATGAACAGGGGCCCATTCGTGACAGACCGCTTTTCCGAAGCAGGAGCAAGAGGAGCACTTAAAAATCACTGATCCCTCAAATACCAGCAGGCAAAAATCCTCTCCTGTGATCCTCTCTCCATCAGTCAAGTCTCCCTTTTTTTCAAAATCCCTTGTCAGTCATCGAAAACCATAAATATCAGTCTTCATTCAAGAACCTCTTCGATGAATTCTGAGTGTGTCACTTATTTATATAAATCTAATTTAGGATACAGTTATTCAGTAAACAATCATAATTATCTATAAAATACAATATTTGAGCTAACATATTGATAAAAATAATTTAAATTATATAAATCAAAAGTAACCTTCATAGACTAAGCTAGTAATAAACTCTATGAGAGAAAATTTGGAAGAAAAAGTAATGATAGCTTGACAGCCTGACATAAGTGTCATAACAATGAAAATTAAAGGAAACAAATCGTTTTAGACCGATTCGCAAAATATTAACGCAAAATCAACAAAGAACTATGATATATACATATATTAATGAATGTAAAGTGTAAGTATATGATGTAAAATGTCTGTAGTACGTAGATACTAGTACTTTACATGGATCGACTGCCTATCTGACCTCCACAACCCAGTGTCTTGGTAATACGATACCCCTTGGTATAAGACTGGTTGTCATGTCAGATTTTCGGGCTTCTGACAATAATCCGTAATAAGTGTTTATTAATTATCTATTGTGTTCTCGTCTGCGATAAAGTCAGCATCTCGTGATGAAGAAATGTATCTTAACTTTTTTTCCGTTCCATTGTTGGGAAAGACTTGTCTGAACGGTTCCATTCGTGGAGCAACCTCTGGTTCTTTATTAGTTACCTTAAGTCTTATTTATACACTTCCGATGTAGAAGCGAGATCTGACAGTAGGCATTTACTCGACGTGAATTCACTAGAGAGACGCTCAGATCTCCCGTGTGGATACAGAATATCAAATCTATTTCGGCTCCCTATTTTAGTTTCGCTATTTCGGTAACAACAATAAGGTAGATGCTTGATATTGTTTTTGTGTTCGTGTTTGTTATCCTAACTTCCTAACCAATATTATAAATACGAAAGTAAATTTGTTTGTTTATTACCTTTTCACGCCTAAATGACTAAACCGATCATCCTGAAGTTTTGCATATACGTTGTCAGGTGTACAGAAACGGACATAGCTTTCATCCCGAAAAGAAGTACTGTTCCCGAAGAATACAACAATAACGTTCTTATGATAATAGATGGCGCCACGTGTCTTTCGAATCATGATTGAATTATATTATTACATGCAGAGTACAACCTGAATTGATTGTCAAATTCTAAATTAACGCGAAGGAAGCCGCGGGCAAAAGCTAGTAGTTTGTATAATTGATTTAATGTACCGACGACTTATATAAACTACTTTACAGCACGTAAACTCGCAATTAAGTAAGTTTAAATATGTTAGTGTTTTTTTAGAACTAATTTATTATTTAAACTATTATATGTTTATTAATTTTAATAAATGGTAGGCTGTTCATACCTACGTAACTTTAAAATGTAAATTAATATTAGCTTCTAAAAAAAATTTTTTTTCTCAACTTTTCTTACCTTTTATCGATTTTTTCCCCTGTTCATAAAATATTTCATTAAACTACTATTATTGTTATTACACGACTGCCAAAAAAAGGAGTGAAATGTTTTCAGAGTTCATGTATGTAGTATTTATGTGTGTGTATGAATGTGTATGAGAGCAGCTTGTGGCTAAGTAATAACAGCCGCACAGGTCGATCGATCAGGTTAAGCTACGCTTCTCGCGGTTGGTCCGTGGATGGGTGACGACCATCTTTATATATTAAGACCTCTCGTGCCTCGGAAAGCACGTTAAGCCGTTGGTCCCGGCTGTCATTCGTGGATCTTTGACAGTCGTTACAGGTCGTCAGAAGCCGAAAGTCTCTGACAACCAGTCTTACCAAGGGGTATCGTATTATCCAGTTACTGGGTTGTGGAGGTCAGATAGGCAGTCGCTCCATGTAAAATACTGGTATTGAGCTGCATACGGTTAAAGTGGAAACCGACCCCAACATAGTTGGGAAAAGGCTAGGCAGATGATGTATGTATGTGAGTTTTTTACCAAGTGTTCTCCATTTTCTTCGTCGATGAAAGTACCTTTATACGCCACTTATGTAAGACGAATCATTTATATCAATCTGCCATCTTCTTTACTTGCCAAGCGGGAGAGAGTTTGTGTCTCGGGAGACCAACAACTTTGACAGCCGTTATATGCTCGTAAAATAACCAAATAATAAAATATATAGTTTTACAACGTAGTATTATATTATCTGTGGTTTTACGAAGAAAAAATTACGTAAAGTATACAAAATTACGTTTACCTACATAACCTGGTAATGGCTTTCAATTGTATAAGTTTGCTATAACAGCTGTAAGTTTTTCATATGAAATACCTATATAAGTCGTTCTCTTTATTAGAGTTCCGTACCAAAATAGTAAAAAGGAACCCTTATGGTGTGACTCAGTCTGTCTGTCACAGCTGGATCTCAAGAACTACTAATGCTATCAACTTGAAATTTGGAACAGTTTTAGATGACGTGTGCCTACTATTTTGCAAATAAGAAGGAAATCAAAATATATATGTTTTTTTTTGCAACAGGGACTGAAAGGGGGTCTTAAAAATTCGAAGTGGGGCTACTAGGTCATGTGGTCATATGAAAGAACGCTGTTTGCACGTTCTCAAATAATGTTTTTTCTGTTTTTAGGCCACTTAGTTTTCGACTTTTGAGGAAAATTGTTTAAAAAAATACCGGTCCCCCCCTATTTCCGAAGTTTGCATAGAGAAAAATCAGAAATTATTCGTTGTGATAGAAGTTTATGTTAAAAGGAAAAACAAAACGATGTCTTTAACGAGCACAGTTTTTCATAAATCATCAACAAAAATTACATATAAATGTACGGAACCCTCAGTGCGCGAGTCCGACTTACTCTTGACCGGTTTTTTTTTTATTACAAGCTTTTATTTAGCTATTTTTTATTTACCTGTCCCGGTGTCTGTCTGTAATCGAATCTTGCAAGTTAAATTTGACCCACTTCCCGGTTTCCGATTGAGCTGAAATTTTACATGCATATGTAAATCGGATGACAACGTAATATTATTGGAGCTGATCCGATAATGAAGCCAGAACGTGGCCACGGGAACTCAGTAATAAAACAACGCAACCCTATCGAGTTTGGGCTCGTTTGATTCGTCGTGACAAAGACTCTGGTCCTGAAGATATCCAGACTAATAAAAGCTTAGTAACAAAAAAAAAACCGGTCAAGAGCGAGTCGGACTCGCGCACCGAGGGCTCCATTGCATAGTTTAGAAGTATAATGCGGTCACACAGACAGACACGAAAAGCGACATCAATGTATAATATATACATATGTATGTATAGATTGTGGCACTGGAACGCCACACCTACAGTAATTATACATAATAATAATATCATAATTGTCTACTCCTGACGCTTTAACATAGTAGCAAAGGAGGTTAATATCAGGGGTCCGTACATGCCTGCATGATTCAGCAATAGTCCGGTCAATTATAACACAATACCGCTTTACAAGCTTCCATGTTATCTTAAAACTGTACACAGGATTGCTTATAGTAAGCTCTGAATTTCAATTCACACGTCACATTTCTTCAGCATTAGCTCAGTGAACAATAATGGTGGTCCATTGTGTGTTTAGTAGTGCAGTGTACGTAAGTATCCAGCTTTGATATTGCTAATCTTGCAGTACTTAATGAACTTGACTGTACACCTACTTACATACAAATGCAGAAATGAGAAGGTGAACCTTTATGATATATTTGATAGGCTACGCTAATTTCAGTATAAAGCCCAGCCAGCAGAATAAAAAAAAGTTCCCACAGATGGGATTTGAGTAGAAAAACTTCAAAAACTTACTTCTGAAGTCAGAAACTGTTATCAATGACTGTTAATTTTTTAAGTGAAAACCTTTTTAGGCGCGTCCAGTGATATTTGGTAGGGGGTAATCTTACGGGTTCGCGTCACCGCGTCACAGCGACACCGCGACATGCTATGCATAGTTTTACGTTTAAGTTTTCACCTCTGTTGGCAGTCCCCATGACTAGTAATTTTATTACTTTTTTTTTCTTGCCGAGGGACATTAAGAAAATAGTTGTACTGTACTTATATAGTACAACTATTTTCTTAATGTCCCTCGGCAATCACCGCATTTCCTTCCTTTGCTCCCATTTTCAAAATAAATTACAAAGTATACAAAAATTAAGTATAAAGAGTATTAACAACTCTATATACTTCCAAGTCGATTGAGAGCGTACGGTCTGCACCAAGTGCAAGGGGCAACTGACAGAAATCCGACAACTGACGAAACACGAAGTTTGCCGAGGGACATTAAGAAAATAGTTGTACTGTACATACTCCAAGAAAATAATGCGCTTCGAGAATCATCGTTTACTAGCTTATACTCTATGGCGCGCTAATTCGGAAACTCAAAGATTACCGAAGCGCATGCCTTTTCTGGTTAAGTGTAGATTAATCTTTATAGTGGTGGAGTAAATCAAAAAGTTACAATAAATTAAAACTTTTAGTATTTGATAACTACAGCTCTTTTTTATTACAAGAACAAACGAAAACTCATTTCAGTGATAAAATCTTTGATATGACATCTCTCACTAGGTCAGCCTGGTATGTCCGGATACTTCGCGAAAATCAAACAAGAGCTCTACAAAGTAAATTCTATTTCGCATTTCGCCGTTGACGAACGTTTGGTCAACTTGGACGTTTCAATATTTCATATTGCATTATAGTTACTGAAGCTTTACAGTACTTAGACTTTTATTAATTTTTCAAATGTTCTATTTTTACGGGTTTTATCAATGCTCATTCGCTTTAACATAAAAGATACCGTAAAATCTGGGTTGATACCTATGCATTTATCTGTATATTCTTCATAGTAAAACATAAATGGTTTGTTAAAATAATAAATAGCAAAAGGTATTATCTTATCATTTTGAAATGTCTTTGACATATCTCGGGACCCTGGGGTCCCGGACCTTTGGAAGGCGTACGAGGAGCCGAAGATAACTCGCAGAGGCCCCTTGGACAATTTTAAATGATGAGGAGGCACCAGCCGACGATTATACCTGTATGCACAATGCAAGTGCACCCAAGGACAACCCCCGGTTGGTGCAGGACTATTGCAGAACATGGAAACAAAACATATTGGGCTATGGATTTGAATGGCTATAGTGGATTGGGTACCTTGAACTATGGAATAACTATGTCCTCTGCCTGACCAATCTTATATATAAAATTCTCGTGTCACAATGTTCGTTCCCCTACTCCTCCGAAACGGCTTGACCGATTCTCATGAAATTTTGTGAGCATATTGAGTAGGTCTGAGAATCGGCTAACATCTATTTTTCATCCCGGTCTACGCGGGTGAAACCGCGGGGCGCAGCTAGTGTTATATAATATACACAGATAAATTGGCAGTGGGTGACTTGCACACTTAATAATGGCCCCCCGGAAACGGTCGCTAGCACATAGTGACGAAGCGACAAGGAGGCAACATGTCCTGAGGTGCTTTGAGGAGTGGAGAGGCATTCCACGGCTATCAGGACAATCTCGGAAGTACGGTCAAGATCCCTACCAGCATCTTACTGGAATACTTCCTTCCTCCGAGCACTTTTGCTCTTACGAATCTATAATAAAGGCAAGAAAGAGGTGGGAGCACTGTTCCTCGTCATTGTTCACTCCAGCCGGCCAATAAAGGCAAGCCAGAGATGAAGAACAAGACTTCTCCCGGGAGATAGCGTCCGTGCTGCTCACCACAGCTCGCCACATGCTACCCGGTTCATGTATCTCTCTTGATTTGGCTCCTCATCCTAGAGCTGTTCCGGCAAAGTAAACTCTACCGGCACATACCTAGTTTAGAGCGCGCAAGCCCCACCACGACATTAGCGTAGAGATACGGTGGTGGGGATTATCTTATTATTATTATTATTATCTCCGGAACTATTCGGCTAACGTAAAACTACATTTAAAAATGACAAGAAGAAGTCAATGTTACCTTTAATATTAAAAACGTACACATACATAAACTCATGCTTTCTTCCCATGGGGGTAGGCAGAAACTACAGAATGCCACCTGCTACGATCCTTACATATTACATACTCCTTTTGCCTCGTTTACGTTCATATAATTGGTCATACACGCACGCCGGTTGCGAGTACTGCGCACCTCAAAAACTTATAATTACATGCATAATATTTAAACTAAACTAACAGCATACATAAACACCTTTCCCATCAAACATTTATCTTTATTTCCGCCAGCAGGTGAGCTTATTATTATGTGTAGGTAAGTACATAGTTAATAACTGCTAGGCCATTCGCCATTGTCGCTTCGATTACAGTTTGTGGGTGGTACTAGGCAAAATTAATTTGCGGTCCCTTTATCCTACACCTATTCTGATAAAACCGCACGTTCGAACGTTCGTTGGTTTAAACCGGTCATATACAGAATCGGCTGTAATGCAATAAGACAAATGACGACGTGAGAGCGGGAGGTCATTTGAAGATTTTTTCGCTTTCGCCCCTAAACGTAACGGGTGAATTGATGAACTAAACACTTCAGCCTGTCTTTTCAGGTAACACAGACGTAATGTAATGTTCTGTGAAATAAGTAACAAACTCAGGTTGAGCATGAACCAAATTTTCAAACTAAATAATAAATATTATGTGCGAAACGAGTACAGTACGACAACGTTCAAAATTTCCATCGTTTATTTTTGGATAAACCGAACTTTGCCGAATTAAATGTGACTGATCCAATAAGACAATAATAATTTAGGTGGGAATATAAATCAATTTCTATTAGTCTAGTCACATTTTATTCGAAACGATGGAACCTTTGAATGTTGTCGTACTGTACATCTAATTCAAAAATCGATCGAATTTAATTCAATCTTTCGTTTTAGGCCCACTGTTTCCTCAAAAATAAGAACTGCCAGGGAATTGAGTTTTGATTATAATCACCCTGCTCCGCAGTTGAATTGGTTGTAGCAATGATAACGTTGTCTTATTCGCCTATTATTGCCGATGAAGCCGTGCACTCGAAAATGACGAACTTCTATACAAAATAAAACTATTTAAAACTCCTTTAGTGGATGAATATTCAAAATTTTTTCCTAGTTCTCACCTTCGTCGGTTAGGGAACTCTTGTGCAAAATTTCACGCTTCTAGACACAGCGGTTTAGGCTGTGCGTTGACTGTCAGTGAATTTAAGATAATTTTTAGTAAGGGGTCCCCGAAACGATCAATCGCAATGGATCAGTTACCATCAATTTCTATTGTAGTTTGTTATATTGCCAATTACTTCAATTGCACTTGGTAGACGATCAATTTGCGCACCAATGTGCATCAATCACGTAAAAATTGACAATTGCAATTGATCGTTTCGGGGACTCTTAAGTAGAAGACAAGGAATACATTATTTCCATGACTTTATTGTATTACTAAAAAAAGTATGTGTGTGTCAGCTCCGACGCACGATAGGAGTTTACTCCTTAATGACATGTACATTACATCCTCTTTGTCTTTGAATATAATGGATAGATTGACCGCTACAATGAAGACTGGCCGAAAATAAACAAAACAAGTATACACATACATGATTTCAAAGTGAAGTGCGCAAGGTACGTTACCTAGAAAAACATAACGCTTTTGAGTTAACGCTTGTATTAATTTCACTCCTCATACCGAGGGCCTTATATGAAAATCGATTCCTCTGGAGTAAACTCCAATAAACTCCAAAAAGAAAAACCTACGACAAACAGTAACTGATTTGTCATTCAAGCGGCATTGCGAGGAACCACAGCACTAGATCAATAACGAGCTATGTAAACGATTTCACGGTGATATGAATATTTTTCCAACGTAATACCTTACGACAGACACGACATACCGCCGAGTTGAATGACCGTCACCGTTTTTAAACTAAGTTGGATATCGATTGCTCGTAATAACGGCCAGTAGGTACACAGCGAATTACAACAATAATTAATTAAATTGTCATAAAACCATAGGTAGGGATTGTTTTACTAAAATGGATATAAAACCTGGTGTTTCAGATTTAGAGATTATACGGTACGTTTACGGTTTTGATTTTTATATTTCGGGTTTTTTAGTTATCAAATAAAATATTTCTGGTTTCTGATTTCTGATTTCAAAAAGGAAATTGGTAACTATTATAGGTATTCACATTTTATGGGTAAGTGTACCTGTAGGTACAGTCAGCGTCAAAAATATCGGGACGAACAGACTGTTCAAAATGATCTCAATACGAAGAAAATTAAACTTTATCTCAATTGGATAAAGTTTTTGTCAGAATGGTAGTTGTCGTGTGCCGTCTTCATTCTGAAACATTCCTTGTCTCTTCGTCCGGATATTATTGACGCTGACTGTACAGTGTAGCTCAAATGGCTAGTAAGTATTACCTACTCAGAAAATAGTCAATTATTTTGACTATCATAAATTATATGTGACGGCCATTTTGTTTTTGTGGGCTTTTTGCGTGAGAGTATTTCTGGGCGGTCTCGCTTTCGCTCGCTTATTTAAGGGTAATAACGTTGTTGGTTTGTTAGAGACTTGACATGTGACGGTATGCCATCTTTGTTTTTTCCCTACACTTTGTGCAAGTGAGAGTAGTAAAGATACAGTTTATGAATACAAAAACAGTCAAAATAACGTCGGGAGCCGATAGGACCACTGATGGGGAATTCCTCATATTCCTCTTCCTCATTCATAGCGAATTCCTTCCTTATGCTCGGTTTTTGAGGTCCTCAGATGAACGTTTAAGCTATATTCAATATCGGTTCAATATCGTGTTTCTGAACTCAGAAACACGATATTGAACCAATAATTACTATCGAACGGATAAACTCCGTTTAAATACCTCAGAAACCGGGCATAAGTAATGTATATTTATGCTGTAAATCGTCTTGTTATCCTGAAACGCCTGAAAAACACAATTTATTTTTCGTTTTCTTACGCAATTCAATCTGCTGGAATTGCTTAAAAAAACATTTAAAAATAAAATACGAATATTCAATTGAAACCTTCCCATTCTGAGAATTTGCTGGTTTACATACATGTGTATACCAGTATCTATGAAATCACACTTCACACTAATACTATAAAGGCGAAAGTTTGTGAATGTGTGTGTGTGTGTGTGTGTGTGTGTGTGTGTGTGTGTGTGTGTTTGTATGTTTGTTACTTCTTCACGCTCAAACGGCTGAACCGATTTGGATGAAATTTGGTATGTAGATAGCTTATACCCTGGATTAACACATAGGCTACTTTTTATCTCGGTCTACGCGGATGAAACCGCGGGGCGCAGCTAGTCGTAAATAAAAAACAAATCGTATAAGTCACGAATGGAGCCTGAATAATATGTAGGTAAGTATAGGTAATACATCGTGCCCATGATTACGTTTTCGTAGCGGTAAAGAAGTCGCGCATACAAATTCGCGAGCAAATCGACAAAGACTTATTTGAATAGAGGCAAAGTTTTCAATAAAAGTTTATTTAATTATATAAGAATAGTGCAGAACATCTAATTTCTGAGATTGACTGAAATGTCGTTTACCAACGATCTTTTTTTGTAATTTATGTGTACCTAGGTAAAACAAAATTTGAATAAGTTTTAGTAATTTTAAAAGAGGTAACCAATTATCTGACGTAAAACGCGATGTTTTTCATTGAACTATTCAGAAAACTGCGATTTCATTTCATTTCGCATAAAACCGTTTCACCGAACAATAGAAAAGTCAAATATGTAGGTACACTGCAAAAATCAAAATTCCATTTTATTATATTATAACCTAACATTTACGACAAGGATTTAGTATTAACAGAATGACTTTGTGGTAGTTTCGCCCGAAGCCATCGCCAGTCGCCTAGTTCCTACGGAAATGGAACGGTAGACGCAATCTCGCGCTTTTTAAAAACCACCAGCGTCTTTTTCCTTTTTAAATTCCTCAACACTACAGGCTTAACTACGACTAAACGTACCACTTACAATCTGATCTTTGCGTCAAAGCACACGTTTGAATTTTATTTAAAATATTTATTTAATCTTGGTAAATGTACAGACGGCCTTTGAAAGGCTAGGAGCATACTTGGAATGGAACTTTGTTATACTAAAGACAGATTTTTTTAACGAGGAATAATATTGAATTTTTTACAGATTTATCATAAAAAACCGTCAAAAATATATCAATCTTACTAGGCGGATAAAAGATTGTAGAGGTGTTTGAAAAATCATGCATCATCTAAGAAAGACACAAATGATAAATACTTGTTATGGAACGAGTTGAAGCCCGGTTCCTGAAGAATTCTTAATCGGAGTTTAAACTCTCAAAGCTATTGATTCGACAAAATTATCTATTTAAACGAATTCCTTCCATAAGCTCCGTTTTTGAGGTCCTCAGATAAACCCTCTATAACAATTCACTCGAGTTTTAAGCTAAATTCTTCATCGAAGTGTTCAAAAACACTATATTGAACCAATAATCACTATCAAATAGATAAACTCCGTTTAAAAACCTCAGAAACCGGCATTAGTCTTTTCAAAGATGCCATCTAAAAGGTACACTTATCTACGTTAATTTGTTTGAATCATTAACTAGCTCTTCAGAACGATTTAACAACACAAAATAGGATTAAATATTTATAACTCTATTCAGGTGGAAGAGATTCACCAAAGTAGTTAGCAACCTAACAGAGGAACTTGAAGTGTCCAAAATTGCTCTCAAAGTTGCATGCATAATTAGAGCATTAATATTGAGAGAGAAATGGAACAAGTTAATGTACCAAGATTTAGCGCAAATTATGGGAGTTTAAGGATTACCTCCTGACTTCTGTACTTTCTCTTGGATGTTCTGGAGACGAACAGTACAAGAGAATTAACAGTAACACTCGTGTGAGTGTTACTGTTAATTCTCTTGTACTGTTCGTCTCCTTGAGTGTTCAAACATGGTGATTAGAACTATATTTATAGTTGTTCTTTATTACCAGGTACAACCAATTTCATATGCATTCATTAACTATTAATTCAAATATCTGTTTTTAGTACCAAAAATATTTACTGACACCTAAAGCAAGTTCGCAAATGTAATTTCCACGGCGTATTTTTCAATTTTCCATGAGTAACAAAAGGGATATAATCCTTAATCCTCAATTAAGTCACCCTTCCATGTAAAGGGTTTCACGTGGTGTGAGGATGTACTCGAATCGTTGCTGTAATTATACAGTAGGTAGCTACTAGGGATGCATCGACACGCCTTTTTGCCGATACGATACCGACACCGGCGATACCGATACCGATGCCTGTTGAATTTATTTATTTATTTATGTTAATACGGTTTGTGGACCAATTACATTAACACATACAGTAAATATAACATAATCATAAAAAAGACAACAAAAAAAAAAAATAGAACAAAGATATTATAAACAAAACACAAGTTTTAAATTTATGTGCTCTCACAAAAGTGAAGACAAGCGCACAAAACAGTTTTGAGATCATCTGCAAATATAGGTCACAGTTCGGGTTGGCTTCCATGACGTTATTAAGCGCAGTCAGGGCGCGAGGAACAGGGGATGAGGCGCGGGCCACTGTTCGAGTTGTGGGCACGGCTAGTAGACGGTGTTTTCTACCACGGAGATAGCTGCTTGGAACGTAAATTAATTTAAATGAAGGTAAAATAAATACAAAACATGTTAGGTTAATTTTTATAAATTAATATAAAAAATTACATACAAGGATTATTTATTAGATATTGAAATTGACATTAATAAGATTTATGTTTAAAAACAAAGTATTCTCAAGTTTTGCGGAGATAAGCGATTTCGCAAGTCTGCAACACACACACACACACATGCGGTGGAAATTAGTCGACAAAATGACGCAGAGAGTTCTGATATCGCATCTGAGAAGATGATGAGAAGAACTCTGCGCCATTTTTTCCAAGTTTGGGTACTTATAAGACGTCATTGTTCGTGTCTCGTTTGCATCTAAATAGACAAAACAACACGCGCGCTTTCATTACTATTTTGAATCGTTGTTCCGGCAATAAAAATATCGCTGATGCCAATATATTGGCAAACCCGAACTATCATCCATATATCGGCATCGGAATCGGTATCGGATGCATCCCTAGTAACTAATCTTACTCGACCGTAAATATAGCACATAGAGTTTTAGGGAAGGTACGATTTTGTAGAACCTCGTCTATTCGTCGCATATTGACATAATTTATTTATTTTACCATTAATTATGCACACACATAAACAAACAAGAAGAAACGAACAGAAACATGCGTACAAAGGTGATGCTCATTTCTAAAGACAGCTCTTCCAGCATACAATCTACTCATTACAATGTTTTATGAGTTGTATTGCAATACAGCAAGTAATTTAATTTAATGTCTTGTGTTTCTTTGTTTTGTAATTTAAATTACTTTGCTTATTATTGTATTTAACCAAGTTATTCTAACTTAACAGACAACTTTGCTGCCCTTCACCACTTCCTAGTGCTTAATGCTCTAATTAAGCACTAGGAAGTGGTGAAGGGCAGTCGTTTTGGGGGAATATCTTATGTAATAGTGACTTTCGAAAAGTGATGATTCTCAGCCTAATTTGAATAAATGAATTTTGATTTTGATTCTTACCTGCGTGAGTCTCTTTCTAAAGCCAGATGTGTCATAATAATATTAAGGCCATACTGCACGGCCAAAGAGCGATAATTGTAAGCAATTTTCAAACAAATTCCTTTCCCACGCAGCGGGCGCATGTCACCTTTTCGAAAATTCATTTTCACTAAAAATGAATTATGACGTATTTGGAAAAATTATAAGGTGCAAGTAAAAAATATCCTTAAGGTTTTTAAATTATTTATTCTGTGACTGTCCCTACATACATTGCAGGTCATCCATCTATGACATGAAACCTATAATAATCTAGACTAGGTGACTAGGTGAGTAGACACGACAATTGATAGTAAAATAATTAAGGTCGGTCTAATCATTCTTGTTCATATTTTATTAAAAAGTACGCAGTAAAGTCCTACCACACGCCCAGTAGCGACCTATAATTAAATATTTATTTATTCCATTGAACTATATCTGCTGTTGTATTCAAAATAATTAATGAGTACCTTTTTACCCGACTGCGGCGACACCCAAAAGGAGGGTTATGTGTTTGACCTGTATGTATGTATGTATGTCCGTTTCTTTGTTCCCTCGTAACTCCAAAACAAATGAACGGAATTGGATAAATTGTACGTCTTTAGATTGGTCTTGGTAGCGCAAGTGTCACTGGCTACATTAAAATAAAATAAAAAGTAAAATGGCAGATTTGGGGTGCCATATTGTGGAGATCGTTTTTTTTTTTCTTCTAATACCATCGAGTGGGATATCAAAATGAAGGATTTTTAAAGGTGATTACAAAAATATATGCAACTTTTATGGTTAAAAGTAATTCAAAGTGAAAAATCGTAAAAAAACACGTAAAAAAAAGGTTTGGCTATTTTTGTGCACTTGATCCAAAAAAATTACTCTCACGACCAAAACTCCTTGCAAGAACTAAATCGTCTGCGAAATCTTTCACATTTGTAAACTAAAAAGCTGGAAATAAAAAAAGTAATTAAAAAAATTAAAAAACCCGACTGCGGTAAAAAACTGAAAAGCTAAAAACAAGCCCATTTTAAATTAAATGAAAGTTGGATGCAGGCGGGACCCATTCCATTTTTATATTTTCTAACTTAAATGGGTCCCGCCTGCATCCAACTTTTATTTAATTTAAAATGGGCTTGTTTTTAGCTTTTCAGTTTTTTACCGCAGTCGGGTTTATTAGTTTTTTTAATTACTTTTTTTATTCATACATAGATACATAGTGCAGCTATAGGTTCTCTTGCTGACAAGTACTTACTACATGTAGTATTTATCATGTATTTGAACGCTGCATTGTTACTCTTCAATGTGTAGGTACCTACTTTACCTAAGTGTAAAAAAAAATTATGTCATTGTAAAAAAAAGCGTGGGGTGCTTTCAAATTATAGAGTTAGTGTAAGAATCTCGTAATACAAAGCATCCCACGCTTTTTTTACAATGACTCACTTTATTTTTATACTGAAAAATTTATTTCTTACGTTTTAGTTCAGTTTCATTAAACTGAACTAAAAAGTAAAAAATTAATTTTAACGTGTGGTTTTTCGTTTTTTAGTTTTTTAAACTATAATTTATTTTTCATTTTTTTAGAGATAAACCGTTAATCCTGATGATCCTGATCAGGATAATGGGACAAAAATCTTAAATTATTGTATTGTCATCGAGCCCTGTTATTTGTGCAAAATTTCGAATTAATCTGACCGTTTAAAGTGGGTAAAAATTGAGTTCAAAGATTCCGTTACATACAACATACAAACATAATACATACATACAAACATACATACAAACATACATACAGGTCAAGCTAATAAAAGCGTGTTAAAAAAAGAAGCAGTTTCCTTTGTATGATTTGACGGGGTAAATCGAGGTCAAATCAATGGTTTACCCTATTAATTCAATGTAGACAAGATTTTAGAACCTACAACATATAATATTCATGACCAAACCTTTGCAGTAATTTAACCTTAGTGTAAGTGACGCCTTCAATGATATTTACGTTTAAGTCAATAATAATGTACAGTTTATTCAAATGTTTCAAAATCAAATCTCACAATATTAAATAACAGTGTAGCCAACTCTTTCACGTAATAAAAGTATCGTTCACAACAAACGAAATGAATATGTAAATATCGGTTTCCGGCTACGATATCTGCGTTAACATGAATGGAATATTATTGATACTGAAAATTCATATATTATTTTATTTACTTTAAAAGATGGCTTTATGTACTATGTTATTTACCTATCGAAATTTTTTCACTGATTTACAATATTGTATTCTTTTAGTACGCACATTTAAGGGACCTATTAACAGACTGTGAAAGGATTTATAACATTTAATAGTTCCGTGACATCTTCGTAATTACCTATTTAAAGCGAAGAACTTAGAAGTCATTGACCTCATTACGTGTTGCTCTTCTTTTGAAGAAAACACTCGCCCAAATTATCTCACGGTTTTAAAACGAGCGCCTTTAAAAAGAGGTCAAAACTCATAAGATTCATATTTTGGCATGCTTGAAAATGGGGTTAATTAGTGTAGTATATAATATGTAGATAGATCACAAGCATGGCGCTATCAGGCAGGCACACACGTCGGTACATGCTTAATTGGATGACTCTTGCATAAGTGATACCAGGGGGTAGGTAGTTTAGGCACTAGACAACGTGACGTCGACGTCGCGAAGCCTCTCTGAAACTACCGCTCTCATGTAATTATGCGGGAAGCTTTACTACTTTACAATTCACTGTACAAGAAAACTGGAGAACACCTACTAATATAATATTACTAACTGACCCGCCAGACGTTGTCCTGTCCAAATTTCAATAATTCATACAAAATTCTCATAGGAAACGCACTTTCAGTTTTCCCGAATTTTCCAATTTCCTGACCACTTTTCCTATTTTTAGGGTTCCGTACCTCAAAAGGAAAAAACGGAACCCTTATAGGATCACTCGTGTGTATGTCTGTCTGTCTGTCTGTCCGTCTGTCACAGCCAATTTGCTCCGAATCTAATGGACCGAATAAGTTGAAATTTGGTACACATATGAATTTTTGTGACCCAAACACGGACGGGTAAAGTAAATAAATGAATTTTGAAGATAGAGGTCACTTTTGGGGGGCAAATAAGAAAATTTAAAAAAAAAGTTTTGCAAACTACACCATGTGGCATGTCAAATGAAAGGGCTTACTATGAGGGTCTCAAATATATTTTTTTTTTATAGTTTTAAAATAAATTGTTTTAAAGTTATAGACGAAAATTGACCATTCCCCCCTTATCTCCGAAACTACTGAGCCTAAAATTTGAAAAAAAATACAGAAAATAGATTTTTACCTGTAGATTACAGGAAAATCTATAAGAAGTCTGTGGTCTTAAAATAACATGTTAAATCTATCAATATTGTGAGTACAAACATACATTTACAGTTGGAATGTATGGGAGAACATGTTTTTCAACTACAATGTTAAGTTTGTTCTTAAGATAAATTCAGCCCAACTACGGAACCCTTCATTGTGCGTGGTCCGACACGCACTTGGTCGGTTTTTTTTTTTCATCATAAGAACCTTCCTCGGACTTTAACGAATATTTGGAAAAGAAAATTAGCCGAATTGTTCCAGCCGTTCTCGACTTTTATGCTTAGCAACACATTTAGCCATTCAATTTTATTTATATAGGTATTACTTTATCAAAGGAAAATGCTCGTTTTTCACAACCCTTGAACTCCATTTTCATATTGCAAAAAATATAGCGCTTACCCAGCTTCAAATCCCTAGATACCGCTATAAATATAAAGCTAATATCTTTACAGAAACATTATGTCAGCTTTGAACCACACGGGCCTTACTGAAACCTGTTTTTATTTTTCGTAAATGTTATAAGTTTTCGTATAACAATGTGGACATGAACATAAACACACAATTTACTATTAGAACTTACACGAATGTTTTTGGTGTAATTTTTCACACAAAGACGATAAAATTGAGTTCATGCAACTGAGGTAATTAAAAAGTGGCGAGGTGTAACAAAGTTATTCCTTTGAAAAGGTGAATGAATGTTGCTCGTACGTTAACCTAGAACATAACAATACGAAGCGAATCAACATTTTTACTTATTTGTAGGAACGCATATTATAACAAGACATGAAAAAGCCGAGCAATTTATTTAAATGAAAAAACTAGACGACTGCAAAAATTGATCGTCAAAATGAAAAATTCGTAGGCACCTTTACAAAGCCCAATTTCTGGCAAAGTAGAGTTAAACCGTTTTTGCACAAATAACCCCGTAATTTGTTGGGCAACTGCTGAAAAGTTTTAAATTTCGTCAAACTCCTCTGAAACGGAGAATTGTTATTAATTTACTAATAGTAGCAAGTTGCGCGTACTTAATTAATTATTGAAATGTTCAATGACATCATCGCTCCATTTTAATGAACTTTGGGACCTTTAAAATGTCAGTTCCATTAAGAATGTTCAACTAAACGTCCCTAATGTGTAATTTTAATAACGGGTATTTATGCTTTTGGTAAAATATTTTACGAAAATCGGGAAATCTCAAATATGTGTAACCAAATTGTAGAGATGATTTGCCTTCAATACAATAAAATTCTGCTCCAATTTGATGCAGCAGTTCAAGAAAAATAGACAGTTAACCCAATTTGCATAACGGAATATATTTTAGAATAAAAACTTTAAATTGAATCCAAATACAATTCCAAGCGAATGCATTAAATACTGTGAGTAGTGCAGAAGTAGTGTGGGGGCTGAGTTAATCCTATTAAGCGATTGCAATAACATGTCATGTATGTATACGAGTATGACACAGTTAACAAGTTAGATATTTGAATTTCTATATAAAACTGTAAGTTCCTACCGAAATTAAGCCGATTAGGAAATTTTAATGAAAAGATTAATGTCAACCAGGTTTATTCCCAGAATTTTACTTTTTCGGTGAATATTCAGGAATTATTTACTCTGAAATCTTGTGAATTAGGTACGAGTAGGTAATACTGAAATATTGCTTTAGTATAAAAATATTGGATTCTTGTTAAAAAATAATTGAGGATTTTTTTTAATGGTTTGCTAAGCACTCTTTACCCGTGATTTTCCATTCACATACTCTTAGATTAATTATCTAGACGGTTGATAGAGGTGTCTATTAATAACGGCAAATTGTGATGACCAATTAATCCATTGTGATCATGTCAATTTTCCCTTTGACAGTTCAATGCAAATTGTAGCAGTCACTAGAAGGGGACGTTTTAACCGATACTATGATGTGCAGACTATCTGTAATAAATAAACAACTGTTTAAATATGCAAACGCAACGTTTCATTTGACTTGACAGCTCACAAAATACTGTATGATGAGTTTGTTAACATTAATTAATTACTGTTAATTAGAGGATGTGCTCCATGGAAATATGATATACGATAATAAATAGTTGATTAACTGATTTATCAAATAATACATGTCATTATTGGATAAATAAATCATAATCATCGCAAATATTTCATGACACTTAGCCATGACATTTATACATGGATCTATTTATTTATTGAAGTCATAATATTTAACTGTAGAAGTAAAATAGGGAGGAGCTCGTGGCTAAGTAATAACAGCCGCACGGGTCGATCCATCAGGTTAAGCTACGCTTGCCGGGGTTGGTCCGTGGATGGGTGACCATCTTTACATACCGAGACTCCTCCGTGCCTCGGAAAGCACGTTAAGCCGTTGGTCCCGGCTGTCATTCGTGGATCTTTGACAGTCGTTACGGGTCGTGAGAAGCCCGAAAGTCTGACAATCAGTCTTACCAAGGGGTATTACCCAGTTAATGGGTTGTGGAGGTCAGATAGGCAATCGCTCCATGTAAAATAATGGTATTCAGCTACATCCGGTTAGACTGGAAGCCGACCCCAACATAGTTGGGAAAAGGCTAGGCAGATTATAGAAGTAAAATAGCATAAATAGAAGCACACCACATTACAATGTTTTTATTAAGGAATTATTTAGTATATTTTTTATTTATTTTTTACTATTGAGGCCATAATTTAAGTACTTATTTCTTTTATTTTTTTATTTATAAAAGTAACGCACTGACATGTTTTATTTTTGTTTATATATTTCTCTTTATTCATATTAGTATTAATGTTCAGCTATATTCACACGTACGTATCGCTGTGAATAAAACTTACCTGAGTTATTAGGTCACACAGGGGGGACGTCATTGCGTCATTCGATAGGTAGTTGCTGAAAATCAGCGCCGCTGACGATAGGCTCGCCCGTCGTCTCGGCATTTTGCTGAGCAACGACCTTTTCTCGCACAGATACGACGCACGGATTAATTTGTTCTTGTTGTTTTTGTTATAAAAGTATTATTTTTTTACTTTTGTTTTGGTTTGTTTTCAATTCTTAATGTCACAATACAGAGCAGGGGCAATGTGAGTTGTAAACTGGAAATTGTCTTTGTCAATCAAATTTTAATATGCTTTTGCTCACATTGCTTTTGAGTGTATTTTGTAATTTTTTATTTATTTATTTTTTTTTAATGTGCGTTTTATTTGTGCAGAATAAACAAGTTTTCTTTCTTCTTTCTTTTTCTTTTATAAAACAGGAAATTTTGGAATTGATGGCCCAATACTTATTACATCGGCTTAATTATTGAAGCAACAATACATGTCCGTTATATTATGCAATTTAAAATATATTACAGTAAAGAGAAACCCCATTAAACGAATAAAGCAAATTTGTCAATTCGCGGCAATATTTTTACTCCAAAAAACCATCAATCAAGTATAAAAATCGTTTCGTTAAATAAACGACGCGCTTCCAATTTCCAATATTATGATCGAATTTTAATTGGTAAAAAATCTTACCCCGGTAACTAGAGCTGGGAAAAATTAAAGCTAGATACTTGAAGAAAACGATGATCTTAGAATTTTAATTATTCATTCCACAGTGATGAAAATCTAGGAAACATTTTTTTCCTCGTGTGTTCATTTGAATATCCAAATGAATATGTTATGGTACTAACAGAATCATTTGAGTAACTTTTGTTTAAACTTTAAACGAATAACAGTTCTTTCATAATCGAATAACCATTTTATAAACGAATAACTCTTTTATAAACGTTGTTTACCAGTAAAGATAATATTCGATTTGAATAAAGCCTATAGTGTACCTATATAGTGTAGGTACCTATTTTGTAATTACCTAGTCGTTTGAATTATGTAGTTAGAGTTGATCTTATAAAACATTTATCATTCTCACAAACGCACAAATTAACTCAGTGGTAGCAGCAAATTTAAAAAGCTTTACAAAGTTAATGTTGACATCGGGCTCACCGCAGTAAACTAAGCTTCGCTCGCTCCGCTCTTTGCTGTCAGTTGTGGTGAAGCTCCATTAAGATACCGAACATTCAGCTCGTTAAATAATTATGTTATCTCATATTTTTCAAGCCGAATTCAATACTGAAATAAAATGTATCGTGAAAAATGACATTGACAGATCAAACGTCCGCCATCTTTAACATTTGTGCGGGAATAGATTACTTACCATAACAACATTATAGCCTGTTGAAATGAACACAAAAATATTAGTTCCTATTATATTTATTTTTCCAACATAGGTACATTAATTTTTAATTTAAACAATTTTACTCGCCAAACTTTGAAAACGCGAGAGTAGTGGGTATTATTTATTTACATTTTAAAATTACTCTTGTTATTGACACCTATGATATCTGATTGTGAGTTCTGGTCCTAAACAATTACTCCTGGCTACACACGAATGTTCAATCTATTTATTTAGGTACGAATATACGAGTGTTATTTGTGTGTTATTGTGTTATTTATAACATGACATAGTACGCTTTTACTAGAAAACATTAATACTTATCACTTAGGTGTATTGAATAACACTTAGTAATTCAATATAATATTTTTTTGTTCACAAAGAATTAATTAATTCCCAAGAGCGCCATTCTTCAAAGCTTTTGTCATACAAATACTTTTTCTACAAATTTTCTTTCCCTACATGACAGGTAAACGTACCTACATTTAGAAACTGAAAGAGAACCGCTTTGTACTCATAGTACTAAAGCAATATGAAACAAAGCTTTTAAAACCATCACGCACATAAATATTTCAGGTACCTACTTATAAAAGTACAATTGGCAAATTAACAGAAGTGAAAATCGCTTTATTGCAAACAATAGCACTTACGGATACATAAAACAATTATCGGCATGTCCAACATCAAATCTTGGGACACTTAAGGGTTTGAAAGTTCCGTTTCGTCGGCAGTTACCAAGTAAGACATTTAGTTCCTCGGGGTATATTCTCGACATGCCCTTTTAGCGGTAGACGTCGGTGATTAGTTTCAGGGGTTCATAACCGACATGTCGTCCCGTGAACCCTGTATGTAGCTGTCAAACGTTGATAGATGACTTCCACACTAGTTGGAAATTGAGTTGTGTGATCCCTGCTAATAGCTCGCTAATGGAAGAGCTGTAGTTAACAGGTAACAGTTTACTGAACAAATGTTTCTTAAATACAAGAAAAAACAACCTGGAGAGCTGAGGTGCAGTACTAAAGTTTTAATCAGATTGACACTAATTTGTTGCAAAGCGTTTCCAAGTGGAACAACTTTCAGTTTGATTTAAATATAAGCGTTTCCAAAGTTCTAAAAGAAATAAGACTCTTTTCTTGGGGTGAATAATAAAAAACCTCTTACAACCACTGAACAAATCCTTTAACGTGATGAATATTCATTGGCGCAAAGAGGGGAAGCTCTGTAATAGAACAACACAGACTTGTCTAGATTTTTTTTATTGAACTTTGAAAATTAAGTTCTATTTACGTCAGTCAAACAGTCGAGAGTGTAAAAAGTGGACCTCCGTCTAAATGACGGACAGTTGAGAAGACAAATGGACATTAAAGTGTTCCTAGGAAAGATAAAATGGGTTACGAAACTACTACGAGTCTGCTATCGTTAAGCGTAAACTTTACGACATGTAGTGAAACGCTAGAGTAAATTGGAATTTAATATTTACAGTTGTTTGTCAAGCCTTTGTCGGAAAGTGGATTATAACATCTAAATACTAGATTAGATGTTAAAATTTTAGTAGTTACTGTTCAACTACTACTGGGTTGGTAAACAATAACTGTTATGTTTCTATACGGGATGAAATTTAAAACATGTACCAAATCGAAATGGGAGATTATACTCATCATTATGAACAACTTTTACTATGGGATCAAACCTGAAATCGCGAAAAAAAAATCAGCTATTCGGTACATTTATCTACACCAAACTCGCCAAAATGTACTGAACAGCTGATTTTTTTTTCGCGATTTTAGGTTGGTCCCATAGTAAAAGTTGTTCATTATGATGAGTACAATCTCCCATTTCAATTTGGCACATGTTTTAAATTTCATCCCGTATTTTCGATTTATTTATTTATTTAATTAATACTTCAAGCACACAAATGTACAGAGGCGGACTTAATGCCATAGGCATTTTCTACCAGTCAACCTTTAGGTGATGCAGAGACAAACAGTGGCAGGTGCCATTATGAAAAATTAAGGAATAAATATTTATTCAAATATAAAGATACTCATATACCTATTACAAACTATAAATATAATAATGTATACCTAATTATATATAAATATAAGCACAAATAAATATAAAGTAATACACGAATAAACTAAAACAAATATGACAAACAATGGGAAAATATTACCGTTGTGATGACACTGCCAACTTCGATTGAACTCTGTCGTCCCATATCATTGAAACACTGTTAGTTGAAAATATTGTAAAAGCCAATTATTTTTAGGGGAGCGTCAGATAACTTTTAGTTGAGGAAAAAATATGGCAGTTTGACATATTTTCTGTACAAAAGCTGTCAAAACGTTAAACATGTTCCCTATTTAAAAGTTACCTGACAATTGAAAAATCGGCCGTTAAAACAGTAACCGTGGGGTTTCTTGCCGACTCTTCTCCATAGGAAACGACCAATAGAAACCGTGCACCTAGTTTTTGACGTTTCTTATTTGTCCATGTAGGTTTAATAGTATGTGAAATAAAATCTTTTGATTATGGTTTTGAACTAAAATAATTATAATTCCTGGAGTGTAAGCAACACCAAAAATCATCTTTTTCTCTTTAATTAAATCGGGTAATCAGAAGGAGAATAACAAATCCAATTATGTGAGTAACTCGAAGAAGAATTTGCGATTCGTGTTAACAGATTAGCAGTTGTTTTTCTTTTCTCTGTAAGCACCCGAGGCGACAAGAGACTTAGCTGTTGTTCGTGTCAATACTGGTAGTGTTGTTCGAAGGAAAATAAAGTTTCTGAGGGGAATGTGTGCACAGTGAAGTACGTAACGTTGCTTGTACAATCAAAGCTGTAGTAAGATTTTGTAGCAAGCATTTTAAGTTCAAGTGATTTTACGTAATACCTGCGTCCATTATATTTTATCTTTTTATATATAAAAATTAATTGCTGTTCGATATTCTCACTACAACTCAAAAACGACTTGACCGATTTGAATATTTTTGTTTATTTTGTTTGCTCTACTAGAGTAGGGTGGTTTATAAGAAAAAAAAGGAAAAAAAAATAATTTTGACAGGACAACGTCTGGCCGGTCAGCTAGTCTATGAGGTTTATAGGGATCGTGACATGTTTCCAGTAACCCTGTATAAAAATCAATAGCCATGCGTTAGTCTCGCAAAAACTCGAAAATAGGTCGACCGATTTGAATATTTGGTTTTTGTTTTATTCGCCTCGATACTGGGGTGGCTTAGGAAAAACCCAAAGGAACAGCTGAAAAAAATCAAAATTTTGTCTCACGTGGTATGAAGTTCACCGGGTCATCTAGTAAAAAATATAAATAAACAAGAGTTATAAGGTTTCGATTTACCTCTTTTGGTACGGAAGTCTAAAAAGAATAAAACGAATATTTTATGGTGTCTGAGCCGCGTTTATTGAGAGTCTGTGCCATAGTACTAGAGAGAAGAGAGGAGCTCGTGGCTAAGTAATAACAGCCGCACGGGTCGATCTATCAGGTTAAGCTACGCTTGCCGGGGTTGGTCCGTGGATGGGTGACCATCTTTACATACCGAGACTCCTCCGTGCCTCGGAAAGCACGTTAAGCTGTTGGTCCCGGCTGTCATTCGTGGATCTTTGACAGTCGTTACGGGTCGTCAGAAGCCCGAAAGTCTGACAACCAGTCTTACCAAGAGGTATCGTATTAGCCAGTTAATGGGTTGTGGAGGTCAGATAGGCAGTAGCTCCATGTAAAATACTGGTATTCAGCTGCATCCGGTTAGACTGGAAGCCGACCCCAACATAGTTGGGAAAAGGCTAGGCAGATTGATTTTGTTTACTGTGCCATAGTACGCACTCATACTGTGCAGTATACTTTCATGAGCGAAAATAAAATATATGTCTTGATGGTATACTCGATTTATGCGCGATACTTAAGTATAATTTTTTTTAAAGTAAAATAAAGAAGTTCAGAAACTATACTAGGCTAGTATCCATTAGAAAAATCAATTTGACTAATAAGTAATAATCTTTTTTGAACATTTTAATGAGATATTGTATGCATGCTTTTAAATTAGTTTACTTGCTCAGATTATAGAATCGTATATCGCTCTAAAAATGGGAAGGCGATTTTATTTCATGTATTACACCAAAAGTACTAATTTATTATCGTGACATGAATAAAATATATGTCAGATCCTGTGATGATGTATGCACTTTATAATCAAAACCCAAGCGTCTTGTTGGCGCTCGCAGTCTAGGCGGTATGGTGTCGCTATGTGAACTATGGAGTCAGTTCAAATCAAATCAATTTATTCGCCATAAGTATTGGTACAGTTTCGGTCAATATACAGATCCATAACACTTAGTCATAATGATGTGACTTGTAAACATTTGGGTAGTTATTATTGAGACGCGGTAGTGACACCTACTAGCTTAGGAACTGCTAGTATTTTCTTATAAGTTGAGCTAGTGCTTCCTTATTGTAAACCTACCTACATAACTTCACTTGTTTACTAAAAACACTGCCACGTGTCGCGTGATGCAATAGAAAAACGGGATGTGTAAGTAACTATTCTTCCGTGCAAAAGAAAGGGAAACCATTCTAATAAAAACTTTTTTACAAAAAAATACAACCGACTTCCAAAAATAACACTACAAAGTGAAAAATAACTTTAATTTCGGAAGTCGGTGTCTAGTTAAATGTATTTTCGTTTTTTGCCATCGACTTCCGAAACTAAAGTTATTTTTCACTTTGTAGTGTTGTTTTTGGAAGTCGATTGTATTTTTTTGTAAAAAAGTTTTTAATTTTAACTTTTTAGTTGTGTACCTACCCCACACAAATTCTAGTACCACTATCTGCAAAACAAACTAGAACATCATCCATATAAAAGTGGGGAAAAAATACGTATTATTGAAGCTAACTCAAAAACTACCGAAGCAAAGTTAATCAATTTTATATGGGACCAACTGTGATGTATATATACCCTCTCGAATAAAACAAAAAAAAATCCAAATCGGTCTAGCCATCTTCGAGTAATCTGGGAGCATACAAAAAAAAAAGAATAAAAAATAAAAAAAAAATAAAAAGGTTCCGACGAATTGAGAACCTCCTCCTTTTTGAAGTCGGTTAAAAATGGCGGGCATGGCACTCATCGAGTATAGTTTCTGGCAAAACACGCCTGGAAAACATACTCATCTATTGCGCAGTGTTACTAACGAAGTATGTTGTCCAGTTATTATTTTTGTACGCGGTGCTTGAAAATATACTCGACTTTTGCGTACTAGCAAGGTACACCTTCCGCAACTGATGCGTGCAATTGTGATCTGAATGTATACTCGAGTAATGCGCAGCTCTGCGCACTAGTATAATATACTTTTAATAAACGCGTCTGAGCCCTCCGCAAACATTTTTCAACGGTTTGTTAATGACACTTCGCTTCTAAAACAGGATAAAATAGGATTTTGGTTAGCCAAGCGGTAAATAGGTTTTTGAATTTCGGAATCCACTTATTGTGGAAACCCGTATTTTCTTAATTTTGTTCATTCCATTTTTATGATTGTTTTACTGAATTTTCTTTTTTACTTACAGTCTTTCTGTGAACTGATTATGTTAATGACATTGCAATTATTTAACATCAAATAACATCACAATTGTCCTCAAACAAATCTTGATTGTTAGGACTAAAAATGCAGAGGAATTCTGAAGCAATTTGTCAAATCAACAAACATTTACATTCCAATTTATCATACCTACGCATGGAAGGGCATTTAGGCCGATTAAGGTTTTTTTTTTTTAATAAGGAATAACACAAAGCTTAGCCTTAAAGAAAATAAATGAAGAAACTTTGAAGAAGTCGAAGCAACAAAAGATAATTGAAACTAATCTTTGATGCCTCGCTTTTTCCAATAATTCCAAGTGTTGAGCGGGGTTCACAATATCCACTCCAGCACGTCTGTGACTGACTGAGGGCCCTCCATGTCGTTTCGTTGTCCGCTGTGTCATATAAACCAAGCTTTAAAAAATTATCTAAAGCAAAATAAAAGGTGAAGTTAGGTCAACTACACAATGGAACTTTTCAACGAAGTTGTGTTACTTTTTCCCTGATTTATCTTTGTAAATGTAATGTTTTGCATTTTAAGTTCCAGTAAACTTTACGAGTCCAAAACAACGTAATAGTGGTTCGTGTTTGGTGTAAGTACAAGAATACTTTAGTTTTTATTTTGAAAAAAAAAATGTTTTAGATAGATGATGCAATATTTTAATTCTTACTTAACTGATCTTTAGATTGAGAGATAAAATAGAAGGACGGTAAAAAAATGAATCGTTATTTCATGCTTTAATTAAAATGACCTGGTATGGACAACATATTGACATAATATAAAACCCAAATGATGAAATCACATGAAACTCAATGAGGCCCATATAAAATTATATTCAATAACCCTTCAATATGCGATGAAACAAAGGCCTTTAATCTCCACTGCTCCCAGTGGCGAGCTTTTACCTAGGCTCGACCTATTTTGGCGGATTTGAAATTCAAATTAAAACTATGTATAATTGCTGAGCTTGTTGCCCACTGTGCAAAGTAGAAAAGGTTTCAAAGTATGTTTTACATTTTGAGCAATGAAACTCTCCAATGGTAAGAGTATTATTTTTAAATTGAAAAACTTAAGATCTAACACAATAATATCTGAAAAGAGAAGTCCTGAGAGTGACTGACTGACTCATCAACGCCCAGCCCAAACCCTAAAACCTAGAAAGCTGAAATTTTTCACAGAGATTCCTATTATAATGTAGACAAGGAATAAGGAAGGATTTCCCGGTAGTACGTTCCCGTGGGATATTTTCCAACATCCACCCGGGCGAAGCCACGGGCAAAAGCTAGTTGTTATATAAAAATCAATTGCCATGCATTAATCTCGCAAAAACTGGAAAATGGTTCGACCGATCTGGCAGATTTTTTTTTTTTGTTGTGTTCGTAATATTGTTAAGACAAGGTTTATAATTATGAAAGATTTAGTTTTAGAAAATTCATCGGGAATGTCGGAAATCACCTGGGCGACGCCGGGCACGAACAGCTAGTAACAAATAAATAAGTACGCTTTGTAAAACATCTATTGTTCCATTTATTGATTCAACTTTTTAGTGCAAAAATTTTAGTCTAAAAATTTGTCGGAATTTTTTCATTGACATACATTTTCAGATTAAGAGGATTACCCAATGATAAAAAAATTGTAATATCAATATATTTTTGCATTAAGTATGTGCCCTAAATCCTGCATATCAAAAGCCTGTGACCCGGTTTCCCGCGGCAATGGCTGCTATCTCCCCACTTAGCGAACGTCAACTCAGACCACGTCAAGAGAAGTCGATGCACTTATTGGCTATCGGATATTGATAAAAGTTTTACATTCTGTAACCGCCTTTATTTTGAATTTTTGAACATGGAAGCTTCGCGAGGGTTGCCAACTTAGCTTTATTTTTCTCGTGTTTGAAAAATTATATAGTGTTGTGTTTAGTATACAGGTTTTAGTTTAGTGTTACAAGAGAACTTTATTTAGGTACTTGTCTCTTTTTTTACCCGACTACGGCAAAGCCAAAAGGAAGGATTATGATTTTAGCAGTCTATGTATGTATGTATGTATATAAGTATGTATTTACGTGTGTTCCACCGTAGCGCCTAAATTACTGAACCGATTTTAATTCATTAATTAAAATCGGTTCAGTAATTTAGGCGCAATTTATTTCGCGTAATTTATTTCTAATCTATTGATACCTCATTAGGTATCAATAGATTTGTAATAATGGCTCGGGTGACATAGGCTATATAAATTCTCTATGATGGGCTTCACACGTAAATTTCTGATCACGAAAAAAATTTCATTGAGATAATAATGGCAGGTTTGATGTCAAAAGAAAGGTCTTGACGAGCACATTACAAATATGTATATAATATATGTCTTATTAAGTTAGTAAATATAATGTTTAAATTGTTAAAAATAAGTAAAAGTGGAGGTAAATAATATTAATTTAATTGGTTACAGACCGACCTCGGCGAGCGTGATTTTTCAGTCCGGTTTTAGTTTTTAAACTTAGTTTTTTTTTTAAATAAGTTTTAATATGACTCTTTTGGTCTACATACTATTACATTTTTAATATTTTGCTTTAACATCTAAAAATAATTAGTCCCTTATCATTAAAAACTAGTCTTAACATTAATTTGTTTGTGCTGGTTTGATGAAAATTGTATCATACTATGTAGGTATACATGAGCGGAATTCATTCCTATTTGATGTATTTTCTAAAACGTATTCACATAAGTCACATGCAAAAGTAAGATGCAAAAGGATAATCGTTTGATTAATAAAAGTAATCGTACGTTAACATCAACAACATTCTAAAATAAACATTACTTTTGTCCACAAAACGTCGAAATCATGAATTCGTGATTTGGCAAGACATTTATGCTATGTTTCCCTTTATGCTTGGCTCATTTATCTGTTCTTGACAAGTTTAGGCTCATTAACCTTCATCGTAATAATTGTCAAGATATTTAAATAATGACAAAGTGCTTTTCTCTTCAGACCTACAGACAGGCCAATTTGTTATTTCAATAATAACTTACAAAACCAATTTACAGCATCGTTTCAAGTTTAATTCCTCTATCTAAAATTGTAACTCGCTTTTAAGCCGAAAAGAACAAAAGGTTTCAATAAAACAAACACGCTGTATAAAAACAATTATAGATATAGATGTGGGTCGGATTATTAAAATGGATGCTTTTAACCTTATTGACGTTTTATTTGCAGGCGGTAGGATATCAGGAAACTGTTTCATACACACATGCATGATACTGAAATAATAAGTTGTGCTATTGAGGAAATTAAATTAAAACAAAGCTAGTTTAATTTTACATTTTCAGAATATTAAATTCTTGGTCAATTTTGTTAAATTTTCGTCGGAAAATAATGAAATCTGTAAACTTTATTGCTTTTAAACAACATCATTGAGTTTCCAATTAGTTTGTTCTTGATAACTTTCCGCGTTTTTTCACTCTCGTGGAAAATGACGTTACAATTCACTACAAAATTGGAACGGTTGCATGCACTTTCATACGGACAATTCTATTACTTCTGCTGACAGTTAAAGTGGTTCACAGTCAGTTGTGTCAGATTGAATAGTGTAAAAGCTATGTTACTTGATCGAATCATCATTATGAAACAACTGTTTCCTGGAATAGATAAAACTTTATTAGAAGATAAAAACTTTTTTACAAAAAAATACAACCGACTTCCAAAAACAACACTACAAAGTGAAAAATAACTTTAATTTCGGAAGTCGGTGTCTAGTTAAATGTATTTTCGTTTTTTGCCACCGACTTCCGAAATTAAAGTTATTTTTCACTTTGTAGTGTTGTTTTTGGAAGTCGGTTGTATTTTTTTGTAAAAAAGTTTTTATTTTTCACTTTTTAGTTGTGTACCAACCCCACACAAATTCTGATACCACTATCTGCAAAACAAACTAGAAGAACATCATCCATATAAAAGTGGGGTAAAAATATGTATTATTGAAGCTAACTCAAAAACTACCCAAGCAAAGTTAATCAATTTTATATGGGACCAACTGTGATGTATTATACCCTCTCGAATAAAACAAAAAAAATCCAAATCGCTCCAGCCATCTTCGAGTAATCGGGGAACATACATAAAAAAAAATAAAAAAAAAAAAAAAAGGTTCCGACGAATTGAGAACCTCCTCCTTTTTGAAGTCGGTTAAAAATAGACACCCTTTTGAATATTTTACTGACACTGATAATTTCGTCTCGGAATGATCGTTGGTAAGCCCTGAAAAAAAAAAAATAAACACGGATGCGGCCTCAAACACGACAAATGAACATGTTGAACTGACAACTTATCATTACGCAATAGGTACGAAATACAAAACCACGGACTAGAATAAAAAAGAAGGACTCCGCGCCAAGCGTATCGAAAGTGAAGCACCGTACCCCGATCTATGTGTGCGTGATTTGAAAAAGACACCGTCGCCGTCGTGTCACGTAAAGGTGGCCGGTCGGCATACTATGATGTAAATGTGTGCGTGAGGCGTGTTTGTACAAACGGTCCCGGCATACTTACTGTGCTTCACTTTCGATATGCGTGGCGCGGAGACCTTCTTTTTTTTCTAGTCCGTATACAAAACATATGAAAGTATTAACTGATTAACCACGAGGTTTGAAATAGATCACAACAATAAATTACGGGTCGATATTGCGCAATAGAGTTACAGCAATGGGCTAGTTTCGTAAGCCGACGATATGCCAGCCAACTGAATTCCGTCATATAGCACATACGACGACGGCTCCATTAAGATCGATGACATGTTGAGTATATGGATAGGTACCACAGTACCTATGGTACGATGAGCTATGGGAGGTAAATTACTTTGTCACCCAATGATAGATCACTATTGATCACCTGAGTCAAGGAATTTGAGAAATTCTAAAGGCGCGCTAATTATGCACGCGAATCCTGTTTTGCTATTCTAAAGATCATTTCTAAACGCGATAGGTGTTGAGGTGTGAATCCCAGACACTGACCAAGATATAGGATAAGTTAGGTTAGGTAATAAGATATACAAGTATGCTGACCTAAATATACTATCAGAAATGACAGTTGATTTTTGTGCCGATTCAAAGCGCCCCGCTCGAGCGTCTCAGGAACTAAAATTGACATATTGTTGCAAATGGCAAATAAGATTTGTTTTGTGAATTTTGTGTTTACTACGTCATATTTAGAAACAAATTATCATGGTATATGCGCATTTTGTAAAATTCGCTATCTTAAAGGCAGCGGAATAACCTTCTACAATATAATAATAGGTCTTTACCTATGAAATTGCCGTTCTGCAGTACTGGCCATTTCAAATCAAAATAATTTTTGTTTGGCTAAGAATTCTAATTTCAAATTAATTTTATTTTAAAAACATGGATTTTTTTTTTCCAAAAGTAGTCATTTGTTTATTGATTAGTGTTACATTTTCATCACATTTCAATCTTTTTCGTCATCATGGATACGTTAAAAATTCGAGTAATTATGGAATATGAGTACCGTCGTGGCAGCAACGCGGCACAAGCGGCACGCAACATCAACGACGTTTACTGAGCTAACACTACAAACCAACGCACCACTTGTTATTGGTTTGCTCGCTTCCGTTCTGGAAATTTCGACCTGAAAAATGAACCTCGCGGTCGTCCGAAGACTTTGGTCGACAATGACGAATTAAAGGCGATTGTGGAAGCTGATGATACACAATTTACGGCTGAATTAGCAGCAGCTTTCGACGTTAGCGTCAAAACAATATTGGTCCATTTGCGTCAAATTGGCAAGGTAAAAAAGCTTGACAAATGGGTGCCCCACGAACTCAATGATCGCCAGCGCGAAGTACGCGTCGAGACGTGCCTTGCACTGCTCAACAGACACACAAATGAAGGAATTTTGAACCGCATTGTTACCTGCGATGAAAAATGGATTCTGTTTGATAACCGCAAGCGCTCAGCAAGTTGGTTGGATTCTGGTTCAGCACCTAAACAATGCCCTAAACGAAAACTTACCCCTAGAAAAGTGATGGTCACTGTTTGAGGGTCTAGCGCCGGTGTGATTCATCACAGCTTCTTACCAAACGGGGTGAGCATTACTTCAGATGTGTACTGTGAAGAACTGAACACAATGATGGAGAAGCTGGCACATCTCCAACCAGCATTGGTCAATCGCTCGTCTCCGCTGCTCCTGCACGACAACGCGCGACCTCATACTGCACAGCAGACGGTCTCCAAGTTGCAAGAACTGGGGTTGGAAGCTCTCCGTCATCCGCCCTACTCACCAGATCTTGCGCCTACAGACTACTACTTTTTCCAGAATTTGGATAACTTCTTGGCGGGAAAAAAATTCAATACCCGAGAGGCAGTACAAAATGCCTTTGAAGAATTTGTTGCCTCCCGTCCAGCTGATTTCTTTAAGAAGAGCATCAATAAACTGCCACTGCGTTGGCAAAGATGCATTGATTGCATGGGTAATTACTTCGATTAATACAAATAAAAAATGCATGAAAAAAATTCGTTTAAATTTTTTCATACAAAACGGCAATTTCATAGGTAAAGACCTAATATTAGTTCCATGTCAAATGTCAAAAAATCAATATAATAATATTTCCATGGACGCTCAGGCTGCTATCAGCGCCAAAATGGCGAAAATCAAATATCTTTATTTTGACATCGATATTATGAAGTCCAGCGTACTTGTATATTAGAGGTCAGTGATCCCAGATGATTTTAGATGTCAATTTTAAAGACAAATGCATCATTATCAGTTTATAAACTTTTACAGCTGAACCTCCCCGAGGTTCAGCTGTAAAAGTTGTTCGTACTCCACAGGAGGTGCCCTTAGCGTGCAGTCGCTTAAGTTAGTTTTATGCCCTGGCTGGAGGCTTTGAGTTCGCTTAAGGCACCCGCAGGATTGTCCGGTTAAGTAGTCTCGACCTCTCAAGGTCAAATACGAGTAAACTTACACAAAAAAAAACATGGCACATGATCTTTCCAGAGTCTGCTATGACGAACGCTTATAAGCGAGCTTGGTAGACGCAATTTAATGGTGAATTTTGCTGCCTTTAGCAGATAGACCGACGCCAGTGCCTTCTCTCTTGATCCCTAATTTTCTTTACACCAATAAAATCTAGTTGAAACAACTGAAAACCTCAAAAGGAGTTATTATACCTACTCATCAATATGTACAACTAGTTGTTATAAATAGATAGTATTTATGTATATTATACGAGTATGTTCTAAATTAAATCCTTCTTTTTCAGAGCAACATGTCCATCATCACTCTTCCACACGTGGGAGACGTTACTCCAGGAGGTGGAAGCAGATGTGCTGGGGTTCAACAATGCAGCGCAATCATTGGAGAGGCTGGTGTCGACACCACTCATAGAGAGGACCTTCCACATGAAGGTGCAGGCACGGAAGCTGTTCGCCCACCGGGAGGGATGCGAAGTGATCCTCGGGAAGGCTGACGATCAACTGACCAAGGTATTAACGATCTTCAAGAGTGTGTTTTTAGTAGTATGGAAGCAAGAAGTTGGCATACGTGAACACTTCCGGGCATTTTGCTTTTAAAACTTTTCATATTTCAATTCTTTTCTTAGTGATCACGATACATAGGTAGTTATGAAGTAGTTACAAAGGTAGGTATGTTTGCAGACGAATATCAAAGTTCCCCACTTTACAAACAAACAAACAACGTACCAATAAGGTGCAGCCCCTTCAAACGACTGCTAACAATATTTTACGAACTTTCAACAAAGTCACGTTTAGTCACTTAAACAAATTATTTATTGATATGGGTCCAGTAGATAAAAGTACTGACCCAAATTGATAGAACCCATACTTTGCCGGTAATTGTAAAAGCAAATTTATCAAGTCACGCTAATAATTAATTAATTAAGGAACATAACACCAACGTAACACACAATAACCCAGACACAGAATAATAAAGTTACAGTAGTACGTCTGGGCAGTGACCTTGAGTTAATTACCTACGGTCGCTCGGTAGATAAATCCGCGTCCGTTCGTGCATAACCGCCGCGCACTCAATCTGTGGCGTACACTGAGATTTTGAAGCGCGTCGTTTCGGCCGTTTTCTATGAAGATGAAACTACTACTGTAACATTATTATTCTGTGGCTCAAAAGGGGTAGGCAGACTGAGAACACAGAGTTCCCACGGGCATCGAGGCCGTAAAAGCTCCTAACCTGATAAGTGATAACGTATAGTGCTTTTATCGAACTATCGGCTCTTATCGGCCGCATTATGTAGGTATATTGCACCAAACTTTTATGAGAACAAAATTCAACGATGAAGCGTTTATTTTATACTAAACAGACTGAAGTCAGCTTTCTTTTTGCTGGACAGGAATCACAATGCAATGCATTCGTGATAACAATTATGATGTAAAAGCAATCTGACCAGCCGCAATTGTGATGTGATACTTACGAATTCAATTCAATTCAATCTTTTGTTTCGGAAATCAACCATATTGTTTTTGGTTAGTATTAAAACTTACAAACTATCTTAGTGTTAAAATCAAAATCAAAGTTAAAATTAAAACTTAAAATCAAAATCAAAATTAACATCAATATTAAAATTAAAATCAAAATCACAATAAAAAATCAATCAAAATTAAATTTAAATCAAATCAAAAATTAAATTACTAATCAAATCAATTAAATTAAAGATTCATTAAAATAAGTACGAGAGTAGAGTCGTTGTCGAGTTAGTTTATATAAGTTCGACGTCCAGGAGATCAGGAACCCAAAACCAAAACTATAGGTACAATATTCGCACTGATATGTTGGTGGTAAAGTAAATTACTTACAATTTAAAAGTCCCATAAATAATTGCACAACATAAACCGGTACGAAGAGCACAAAAAAATATAAAAAGGCATTTTCGCTTGAGAAAAAATTGATTTTATCTTAGCCTCTAAAAACTATAGCGTGGAAATAGTAGCGAATCTATCCGAAAATACCAAAAGAAATTGGATTTAAGCATCCATCCAATCCCGAAGCGAAGTGTGAGTGTTTGAATCAATCTGACGCTCCCAAAAGGACACCGATGTGTTAAAACGACATTACTTGGCCATTCCATTCAATAATTTTGGAGGATTAATTTCTTCCAAAATAGCTTAGAAAACTCTAGGGCCTCTGGCTTAAAATACGTTTTACATAACGTAGACTTTAATACACTTGTCTTCTTTCCTGTAAATATGACAATCCTGTAGATTTACAAAGAACTCATACTGTAAGTGCCTATAAATAATTCAAGGCTGAGTTTTCCGTGCACAACTAACCTTTAAATAATGCATTTGAATATCTTTGAGATCGAGACGAGGTGCTATTAATCTTTTATAACTTTAACTCAAAATGTTGGTGACGACGCGGACGATATCTCCTCAGAATATGGTGACTTTACATCTGTTGCAAAGCTAAAACCATATTTACGATCAAATATTTCTTAGAACATCGACTAATGTCGTTGAAACGACAGTCAAACACGTAATGGGATATAAAATCAAAGCTCTAAACTCTTTACATAATTTGATGTCGGTAAACTGCGAGCTTCTAGCATTTTTCTCATTTTATTTTCCCATTCGATAAGTACACAAATAATCTCAGCGCTTGGAACATTTTTCTTGTAACGACTTGGTGTCTACTCTCCGCTTTAGAAATTAACAATTTTAATTTAATTTGTTTTATTCTTTCGCCTTCTTGAGTTATTTAAACATAGCAATCTACCTATCCTTTTCCCAACTATGTTGTAGTCGGCTTCCAGTCTAACGAGATGCAGCTGAATACCAGTATTTTACATGGAGCGACTGCCTATCTGACCTACACAACCCATTAACTGGGTAATACAATACCCCTCGGTAAGACTGATTGTCAGACTTTCGGGCTTCTGACGACCCGTAACGACTGTCAAAGATCCACGACTGACAGCCGGGACCAACGGCTTAACGTGCTTTCCGAGGCACGGAGAAGTCTCGGTATGTAAAGATGGTCACCAATCCACGGACCAACACCGGCAAGCTAGCTTAATCTGACGGATCGACCCGTGCGGCTGTTATTACTTAACCACAAGCTCCTCAGTTATTTAAACATAGCAAACGACTTATATATTATTTCCATTTCTTTTAGCTTTAGACGGCAACGTAGTTTTAATAACGTCAGCTTCATCATTAGCAGAAGTTCGCGCTTCATTGTTCGATGATAATGATACACTCACCATACTCATATGCTTTTATTATGTCCTACCTACGCTACGTCCCGAATTCCGACGGCAAAAAAATCACGATTGCTTTATCGCATCCCGTAGTCGGCTATTCATTTGGCTCTATGCAAAAATCGCCATCGAGAAATTAATTGCGATCGCATGCGATCTTTGTATGCCTCACCGGGAGCACACTGGAAGCCAATCAGCCGTGCGGTCGGACGACCCGTAACCGCTATGGATTGTCGAGTACCTATAAAATTGATCGCCCTAAAGGCAAATACGTGTATAGGTACCTACATACCTACGTATAGTCTGTTCCAAAAATATCTGATAAAAGTGTAAACAAACCCTGCATAGGTATCTACATTCTTACGCAATCACTCACTAAATCAGCCTCAAAACATTTAAATGCAAACTATTTAACTTTCTTTTATGCAAATGTTATTACTCGACTGAAGATTTTATGACTGAAAAATTTACCTAAACATTTGAACATTATTGCCTACAAATCATATTTTATCTACTTGACTTCATTGAATTTTGACTTATTATAATTAATCTCTTTTACTTTACTTTACTTGTCCAATTTATTTAAATTATTTGTAATTATAATTCTTATGATTAACAATTTATTAATAATGTAATGATATTCCATAATTTTACAAACTATAGTACGCCGGAAACGGCAGAATATTTATGATCATAATACTCCACTTAACAGCTTTGTACAATATTCTGACAAATAAATGCATTCCTCTTCTTCATCTTCTTCTAAAGGAAAAATAACACATTCAGCTGTATTAAGAACGGTTTCACCTTTATACCTCATCACTTTTTCCAACAATTATGTTTAACATTATTAAATTATAATTGTAAAACCATCGACAATAATGAGGTTATAAAATTAACCTCAGTAAAGAACATTTTAAGGTGATTTCAAATTCGAATTCCGGGTGTTCAAATAATAAAATCAAAGCGCTCAATTGACACTGTGACACTATAAACTGGCATCTACACAGGTACGTTTTCTGATCCATTTGTTTACATTTTGACCTGATACTTTTGAACAGGCAATGAAATGCAATAGTCAATTCGCTGAGGAATTAAATAACTTAAATAGAACAAAACCACGCTCGTTAACAATTTTACGAAGCAAAACTAATTTTAAGTGTCATAAATACACAAATAGATACACAATGTCAGTATTATTGAGTGGCCGTTTTGAACCAACTCAAGCATTGTTAATTTCCGTGTGAGAATGAATTGTGGAGCCAAATTTTCGTAGCAAACATTATTGGGATATGACATTTTAATAACACCGTTTACTTTGGGCGTTCACAGTACGAGTGTACGACGCCGCGTCGTTGTGAGCATTTTAATGTGACGACATACAATAGAGCTCGCTTTTCACTGTGAGATATCGGTAATAATTATATCCCATAGTGAAAAGCGAGCTTTAGCGGCTTAACTTCATACAGCCGTAAGTTGAAAATGAAACAATCCGCTAATGAAAACTGGAAACTGATGAATACCTACTATGTAATATTTATTTATTAAAACTTTATGCACAAGGTAAAAAACCGGCCAAGTGCATATCGGATCACGCACAATGAAGGGTTCCGTAGTTGAAAATAATTTATCCCAAAAACAAACTTAACATGTAGTGGAAAAACTAGAAATCACAAAAAAAAATATATGCGATAAAATTACAAATTAACGATTTTCAGACTTTTTCCTTTCCTTGTGCTGTGAGACCTTGCTTCATGCCAAATTTCATTATTCTAGGTCAACGGCAAGTACCCTATAGGTTTTAATTTACTTGCGAGTATCAAATTATGTCGCATAAATGGCCGTATTTTTTTACTGCGTTGATTTAAAACCTTGATTTTTTTTAGAGCTCCAAGGAACCATAGACCTACGTATTTGATATTAATTTCACCTTGATACCTCCACGCGTTTCTGAGTAAAAGGGTCTTGACAGACTGACAGACAGACATACGGACGTACAACGAAGTGATCCTATAAGGGTTCCGTTTTTTCCTCTAAAGGTACGAAACCCTACAAAATACTGTACAAAGGCGGACTATTTTCTAACAGTCAACCTTAGGGTGATGCAGAGACAAAACATGGCAGAAAAACATAAGGGATAGATAACACGAAAATATTAATACATAGATACAAACATATCACATAAACAAAATAACCTTAGTTAGAAAAATAACGACCGGTAGAGGAGAAAACGAATCCAGCAAATCGGCGCTGGGATGTTTCCGACAACTTCTTACGAATATGTCCAATACTCTGATGTAACAATAAAGAAAATTACTAAGTACTCTAACATCATCATCATTCTCCTGCCCTTATCCCAATCTGTTTGGGGTCGGCGCAACATGTCCTAATAAGTACTATACAGGGTTAGTTTTCAATGACCAGCCAAATTTTCACAGGGTGTTCTACCCATGATTATGAACAACTTTCACTATGGGACCAACTTTGAAATCACGAAATAAAAATCAGCTGTTTCATACATTTTGGTCGAGTAGGTATTGAACTTTTGTATGAAACAGCTATTTTTTTTTTCGTGATTTTAAAGTTGGTCCTATAGTAAAAGTTGTTCATATTCACGGGTAGAACGCCCTGTGAAAATTTGGCTGGTCATTGAAAACTAACCCTGTATAAGGAACATGAATCTATCAGACAATATTAAAAGATGCGGATTGCTATTGTAGGGACTACAAGCAGCAATGTGCTAACGCTGCAAATGGTAATATTCCCCCGCGCATATGGTTTAGCCGGGAGTCGTTTGCGCCGCGCCGATTTCCGCACTACTTATACACTTGCTGCTTACTGTTCGTTTACACTAACGCACTGTCCGAATTTATCCTACACAACCACGTCGCTAATAAGATCACGTCGGGGTCACCAATGTTGAGGTCGCTAGGTGGTTGTGGTGAGGAGTGTAAATAAAATGCACAAGTCCGTAAAACCAGTCTATTCGATATTCACATTGACAGGAATAATACAGTGTACACAAGTTACCGTTTCGGCGCGGCGCAAACGACTCCCGGCTAAACCATATGCGCGGGGGAATATTACCATTTGCAGCGTTAGCACATTGCTGCTTGTAGTCCCTACAGCTATTGTTCGGTTCTCTAGGTAGCAATACGACCATAGAATAATAAAGCTACAGTAGTTTATCTGGGCAGTGACCTTGAATTAATTACCTGCGGCCGCTCGGTAGATAAATACGTGTCCGTCAGTGCGTAACTGCCGTGCACTCACACTGTTGATATAATGAGATTTCGAAGCTCGTCGTTTCAGCCGTTTTCTATGGATATAAACTACTGTAACATTATTATTCTGTGATGCAACCGAATGCAACATGCTGAACCACGAAGTAATTAAAATAGTACCGTTTCTAACGTAATAAATACCTGAACTGAAGATTGTTTACTTTGTGACCGTTCTAATATCAACTTCAAAGTAATTTTACACCTCGTATTTTACTTTGTGTGCTGTACCGTTTTATACGAGTACGTAATAGTTGAACTGAAGATTTAGCTTTGTGACCGTTGTAACATGAATTTCAAAGTAATTTTCCAACTCGTATTTTACTTTGTGTGATGTACCGTTTTAGACGAGTACATAAAAGTTGAATTTAATATTTACTTTTTTGACCGTTGTATTAAATAATCTAAAACTTCAAAGTAATTTTACATATTGTATTTTATTTATTTCAGCATTGAGACTTACAGCAAAAAAAAAACTTAACAACAAAACGGGAAACAACATACTGTACTAGTACTACTATTTTACTTCATGTTGTGCTGTACCGTCGTATACGAGTATGTAATACCTGAACTGAAGATTGACAGCTATAACATCAACTTCAAAGTAATTTCCAATATCGTATTTTTCTTCATGTGCTTAACGTTGTATACGAGTATGTAATACCTGAACTGAACTGTCCATTTTAACATCAACTTCAAAGTAATTTTCCATATCTTATTATACTTCATGTGCTGTACCGTTTTATACGAGTATGTAACACCTGAACTGAAGATTGTCCATTGTAACATCAACTTCGACGTAATTTTACGTCTCGTATTTTACTTACTTCGTATGCTGTACCGTTTTATACACGTAACTGAGCCGATTATTGTTTAGACACTTTGTAACTGATGGTGGTGATGGTGGTGGGGGTGTTGGTCCCGGCAGTCTTTCCTAAAATAATATCTTTGACAATCGTTACGGTTAGTCAGAAGCCCAAAAGTTTGACAACCAGTCTTACCAAGGGGTATCGTCGTGTTACCCAGTAACTGGGTTGTGGAGGTAAAATAGACAGTTGCTCCATGTAAAATACTGGTATTCAGTTGCATCTGGTTAGACTAGAAGCTGACCCTGATGCTGGAGGGTCTCGACAACGACCCTTACGGGAGGCCATATAAGGCGGCGCGCAACAAGCTGCGCCCCTTTGGCCCCCCGGTTGCCGAGACCCTGGAGCCCTCGTTTCTGGATGGGGTGGTTCGGTCCCTGTTTCCGTGCAGGGACAGCTTCACCCCACCAGTGATGGACCCGCCGCGGGGCAGTGCGGCTCTGCCGGCTGAGGAGGAGGAGAAGCAGGCCCCCCCTCCTGTCACGGAGCCGGAGCTTGGCGCGGCAATTCTCCGCATCCGCGCCAAGAAGACGGCTCCGGGCCCCGACGGGGTTCCAGCCAGAGTGGTGGCGATTGCCGCCACCGAAATGGAGGAGCGGTTTCGGGACCTCTTCAGCGCGTGTCTTGCGTGCGGGAGGTTCCCGAAACCGTGGAAGGAGGGGCAATTGTGCCTCCTCCGCAAGGAGGGCCGCCCAGCGGACTCCCCCTCAGCATACCGGCCCATCGTTCTGCTCGATGAGGTCGGGAAAATGTTCGAGGGGATAATCGCTGCCCGGCTCAAGAGCCATCTGCGGACGATCGGGCCGGACTTGTCGGACGCTCAGTTCGGTTTTCGGGCTGAGCGCTCGACGGTGGACGCGCTGACCCGCCTGGAAGACCAGGCGAAGGAGGCGATGGAGGCGGGGGACGGGTTGTTGGCCGTGTCATTCGACATAGCCAACGCCTTCAACTCTGTTCCCCACTCCACGATCCTGGAGGCGCTCCGATTCCACGGAGTGCCTCGGTACATGCGGCGTCTGCTGGCCAGCTACCTGGACGACCGGGCGATCGTCCTGGTGGACAGGACTGGCCAAGTCCGGCGATACGGCGTCGGGGCCGGCGTTCCGCAGGGCTCGGTCGTGGGACCTCTCCTGTGGAGCGTCGGCTACGACTGGCTCTTGAGGGGAACTCTCCTCCGAGGCACGAGTATCGTCTGCTACGCGGACGACACTCTCCTCACCGCCCGGGGAGGGAATTTCCGGGAGGCGGCCAACTTGGCCTCGGCGGGCGGATCCTTGGTGGCAGGGAGGATCCGCCGCCTGGGTTTGACGGTGGCGCTGCACAAGACCGAGGCCGTGTTTTTCCACGGACCTCGGCAGCGCCCCCCATCTGACGCCCACATTTTCGTGGAGGGCGTCAGGGTCGAGGTAAAGGCCCAGATGAAATATCTGGGCCTCGTACTCGACAGCAGGTGGCGCTTCGGCCCGCATTTTAGCGGGCTGTCGTCGCGCCTGCTGAAGACTGCAGGGGCGCTCTCGTGGCTGCTGCCCAACTCGGGCGGGCCCAGCGCGCGATGCCGGCAGCTCTACGCCGGCATCTTGAGGAGCATGGCCCTCTACGGTGCCCCCATCTGGGAAGACTCCCTCCGAAGGAGGGAGAACGCCGCCGCGTTGCGGGCGCCTCAGAGGGTCATAGCCCAGCGGGTCGCGCGGGCCTACCGGACGGTGGGTTTTGCGGCGGCCTGTGCTCTGGCCGGCACCCCCCCTTGGGAACTCGAGGCGTGGGTGCTCGCCAGAGTATACGAGTGGACGGCGGGGCGGAGGGCGAGAGGAGAACGCCCGGCCCCGGAAGAGCGCGAGGCCCTCCGACGGGAGTCGCGAGACGCCATCGTCGTCCACTGGACGGGAGAACTCGCCACTGCAGTCTTTGGCCGCCGGACCCTCGATGCGCTCGGGCCAGTGCTGCGAGACTGGCTCGAGCGGTCGCACGGGTTCCTCTCCTTCCGTCTGACACAGGTGCTGTCCGGACACGGCTGTTTCGGGTCGTACCTGCACCGAATCGGACGGGAGGAGACGCCGTCGTGCCACGGTTGCGGTGCGGCGGAGGACACGGCGCAACACACCCTCGGGTCGTGTCCGTCGTGGTCCGAGACGCGCCGCGATCTGGTCGCGGTGATAGGACCGGACCTCTCGCTCCCCGGCGTGGTTAACGCCATGCTGGTGGATGAGAGGTCCTGGGCGGCGGTCGCCTCCTTCTGCGAATACGTCATGTCCCAGAAGGAGGCGGCGGAGCGCGCGCGGGAGGACGATCCTCTCGCGGCGCCGCTCCGCAGGCGGAGGAGGGGTCGGAGCAGACGACTCCTCCCAGGTGGAGGCCAGCAGGCAACGGGTGCGGGGGCACCCTTGCCTGTATCGCACGGACCTCCACCAGTGCCGGACGGGAATGGTCAGGTGCTCCCGGCCATTCCCGTAGCCCCTCAACCTGCTGGGGGGCAAGCGGGGCCCGCCAGCTAGGCGGGCATGCGCCGGGAGGGTTGTGGATGTAAAGGCTGAGCCAGTTTCCCATGACCCTCCCGTCACGGCGATGCGGGAGCGCCGCTGGGTCGTTTAGTGGGTATACCGGATTTACCGGGGAGTCTCACATACCCCACCCGTCCCCCGACGGGTGGGCATGCGTAATGCATTTTTCCCAGCGTCAAAAAAAAAAAAAAAAAAGAAGCTGACCCTAACACAGTTGGGAAAAGGCTATAGGCGGATTGATTTTGACTTTGTGACTGATTTAAAAACAACGTCGAAGTAGTTTTACATCGTCTGTTTCTGATTGTTTAATCAAGCCTGTGATTATAAGGTAAGTATAGTTGCCGGCACGAGTCGTGACCACAAACTCTACTCTTAAGGTTGAACTAGTCGCGGGCTCGAACTCACTGGTGGGGTTGGCCAAAAAGCACGCTATCTCACCTGGCAGCGTTTCCGACAGAGATAGTATCATTGATGAGCAGTTAGACGCTAGTAAAATAATAAACAGTTAGTAGTAGTAAAGTAAAACTAGTAATAGTGAAACGAGCGCGTAAAAATTTACGAAAAGTCCTTTGGAAGATCGAGTTTTATGAAAAAACCTCTGCATAAATCAATTACAAATAAAGTTTATTGAACTTTCGGTAATTGAGCTTTGTCGGTACCGATTTTGTTTTGGAGATTTTACACCTCTTTTGTTACTTATTTACGCCCAAAGTTGCTTTATATTAACAAGCGAAACGAATCTTTGTTGGCTCATAACTTTTTAATGGCTTTTTATTTTACTATTTGTTTTCCGCACAGATAACATTAATAATGAGGCAAAACGATTATCATGTTTAACTTTGGATGCACAATGTCAAACAGTGGAGTAATACCCCCTCGAAATTTGTATGGAAAAAATATCAACTAGTTCCACCTTAAACCCAACGAATCTTATTTCCTATCACGGCAGGTTGCACACGGGCGGGAGCAATGAAATCAATATATTATCAAGCATATGTAGATAGAGATATAAAACAGAATACAAGAGCACACTTACGAGGGCAGTTAAGGTTTAGATGGAATTTGTGCTCACGCGTGCCGGCAATTATACCTAATTATTCTACTATCAAATTCTAGGTTAGCTGTTGCGTTTTTATTTTATTTTTTTATCCTGTTCTGTCCCACACCTGGACGTGTCCCACAAAAGCCACCCTCCATTCCTTCCACCGTTCACGAGCCCGCGCGTCCTCCTTCCAGTCGACAGCCAATCAAATAATTTGACAAAAGTATTCACAACACATTTATCAATTGAATAAGCTCTCAGAAACCGTTGACCTCATAACCGCTCACACGGCAGGTACGCCCGCTTAAAAAACTATAGAACATGAGAAGACAAAAAACGTGAAAACATTTCATAATTAACGTAAAAAGTAGGTAGATCATTTAATTAATTAATTAATTATCTATGCTATATTTTAATTACTTACCTTGTGTGTAAAACTAACCTCTACTTCTATTCTGGTGTAAGTAGAATTACTAAGTAATAATTTTCCCTTTTTTTTTTTTTCGTGGATGGGAAATCATCAAATGACTTCTCCCGCTCTGGGCAGAGCGGGAGAGCGTGTCAGACTTTTACTGACTAAAACCCACCCATGTTCCTTCAGTTGCCCGTGCCAGGGCCACGGTATCTCTTTCGAACTACCCGCGACCCCGGCGGCATAGGCCCAATTGACCCCGTCACTGCTGGCATCTCTTTGAGGCGCGTGTGAAACACAACGCGCCGTCGACCTGGGCCTGGTCTTTACCGGACGGCGCGCTGCCCATTACTCGTCGTCCGCAAGCCCACACACAACCAATACCAAACTAACCAGCAACCATCACCAGACAGACAAACACCACCACCACACACCAGCAACCAAACCAGACCAGCAACCAACACCAGCAGCACCTCAGACAATAAAAGTTTTCCCTAAGCATTAATTCTATCTTTATGAGCAATATTAATTACTTATAATTACGTCATTTACTGTATTCCTCTACAATTTATGTTTTAATATAGACGTACATGACGGGAAGTATAACTACAAACCATTAGCTTATTACCTACATACCGTGTTGTCCTAAATTGTCAATATAAAACACAAGACAATGCTAGCGCAGTTACATAAAAGAGGAGGCTACATAAAATTGCCCGTTTCGCCGTTTACTTTAACTACTTACGCGAAAATATTCATCGCGAATTGCCTCGAAACATCGCATCGTTTATAAAAATAGTTGCTGAACTAGTATGTTTGTTATTCTGTTGTAATAGGGATGTTTCCTGGGTAAAAAAAAAAAGTAGTTTAAGTATTTAAGTAGTTCGTCAGTTAGATGATAAAAAATATTAGACACGTATTTTTTGTTATAACATGTTACCTACTAAAAAAAATACTGTGATAAAACGCATTTAAGTGGGGGCTCGCTAATAATAAACTACGTATAAAATCTAGCAAGCAGTGACGGCATGCCACATTTTAACTCAATGAATCGCCGTAATGTTTTGGCTACGTAAAAAAAGAAAAATACGTGTCCAATATTTTTTTTAAATTTGCATGATGGACAAAAAAATTTTTTCGTCACCAGCCCCATTTACGGGAGTATAGACTTTTTTAAACTGCATTCACACCGACTGCAAAAGAGCTTCCGGCAAACTGCGATCAGCCTTTCGACATTATTGTTGTAGATGTCTATGGTCTCACTCATGACGTCATCATGAGTAAATGGTCGGTCGGCCAATTACTTGAATAAAAATAATTTTAAAAAAATTGTTTATTTCAATTAGGTAAGTACAAAGTGCATTTACATACAAGATTTGGAGATCACCATCCTCCTAAAACAAGCAAGGAATTGCTTGTTTTAGGAGGCTCCGCTCTTCCACTTAGCATTAACCATTAATTTGCAATTGAGTGTAATAAAAACTTTTTTTACAAAAAAATACAACCGACTTCCAAAAACAACACTACAAAGTGAAAAATAACTTTAATTTCGGAAGTCGGTGTCTAGTTAAATGTATTTCCGTTTTTTGCCACCGACTTCCGAAATTAAAGTTATTTTTCACTTTGTAGTGTTGTTTTTGGAAGTCGGTTGTATTTTTTTGTAAAATCGTTTTTATTTTTCACTTTTTAGTTGTGTACCTACCCCACACAAATTCTAATACCACTATCTGCAAAACAAACTAGAACATCATCCATATAAAAGTGGGGAAAAAATACGTATTATTGAAGCTAACTCAAAAACTACCCAAGCAAAGTTAATCAATTTTATATGGGACCAACTGTGATGTATACCCTCTCGAATAAAACAAAAAAAATCCAAATCGGTCCAGTCATCTTCGAGTAATCGGGGAACATACATAAAAAAAAAAATTAAAAAAAAGAAGGTTCCGACGAATTGAGAACCTCCTCCTTTTTGAAGGCGGTTAAAGTTAGGTTAGGAGTTAGGTTAGTTTTAAATTATAGAAAAGGCAATTTATATAAATAAGATACTTAATACGAACAAGATTCACAGAGTACTCGAATGCAGTCCCCGTTAGGAGATACTATTGTATTCTATTTTTAATAAATGCCAAGCAAAGCCGATGTCGACTATTCCGCCAATGTCTAAAGTGAGCTAGAAAAACAAGTGTGCATGAGAAAAAAAAAAGTTATTTACAAAATAAAATTTGATTGATTGATACAGTTGAACACAATGTAGATCTTGTTGGGTTAATACGGGACTGAAACAAACAAAAAATAAATATAAATAAATATTATAATTGTTAAAACATAAAATAAACGCATATCACACCCACACAGACAACTCAATTTATAATTTTATGTTATTGTGACGGATGAAGGATTGACCTTCAGAAGGATTACCATCAGTTTTAGAGGGTTGTGGTTAGAGGATTACTTCCACCCACATCTGCCTATCACATCAACAGAAATACTTATCAGTTTTTTCTTTCCAATTTCCAGAGTCGTCAAGACTACAGAGGGGCTTTCCTGCACTACTGCAACAACCCGACGCCAGCCACTTTAGCCACGTACTATGACTCGCACAACACGTACGTGCAACAGCTGACGGCCACCAACGCTATGCTGGACCAGTATCATAAGCATACACTGCCGACTATACTGCAGGTAAGCAATCTTGAGCAAGACTATTTACACCTTTCAGGACTTGGCATCCAGTTTTCAATGATTTTATAGAGGCTGTATCTTTGTTTTTATTGAGGACCTTACTTTATTTTTACATCGGGATGTTATACAGGGTGTATCAGAAAGGTGTGGTCAAATTTAAGGGTGTGGTACAGACCATCAAACTGAACAATTTCCTCCATAGGACCAACATCGTAATAGAGAAAAATATATTAGCTGTCCCGTACAATATACTCGTTCCAAAATGTATGAGATAGCAGATTATTTTTTCTCGATTACGATGTTGGTCCCATGGAGAAAGTTTTTCAGTTTGATAGTCTGTACCACACCCTTAAATTTGATCCCACCTTTCTGATAAACCCTGTATATACATATATACAGGGTGTCCCAGAAGTCGCCGTGAAGCCGGAATTGGGTGATAGGTCAAGTCATAATAGTTAACAGAAAAATGTAAAAAAAAATCTTTGCTATGTATTTTAAAAATTACGGGTATTTATAAAAAAATCAATAAAATCTACTCTCTGTGACGGTATTTTTACTCCTGTTGCTACAAATTTAAGTATAACACAAAAAAAGACTGTATACACGATGTAAAAAGACCCATCACGAAGCCATTCACCTGAGGCTTTAGTGTGAGTTTTTATACTTACTCGATCACGTAAACATAAACTACAATTTGTACTGAAACTGAATAAGCGCCGTCTGGTGACTATAATGGGAAACACAATTATTCCATACAAATTGACGTAAGGTAACGTTAACGTAAACGCGATCGAGTAACTATAAAAACTCACTCTAAAGCCACTGTGCATTAAACTAAGTGACTTTACGCAAAAATTGCTGGGAAACGACTTTTATTTTTGATGTGAAAATTCGCTGTTTTTTCAATATCTCCGTAACCAGAATGTTCCCAGATAAGGTCCAGTACAAAAAAAAATATCACAGTATCGGGAAAAACACGTGACCCTCGGCTTCGTTAAGGGTGTTTTTACACCTATTTAAGTATGTAGTCGGCTTGAAAAATGTGGTTATGGTGGAGTTTCTAGCCGGATTTTATTCGTTATCATTATCAACCTTATAGAATAAAGCACTCAGTGTCCGCTAATAGATATACACTTAAACTTCTTCAAAGAAAGCTAGTATTAGGAAACGAGCTCTTCATTTTTGACTTGAGCTTATACAAAACTAGTTTATTTGAAGAAAACTTTAGAATCTTTGAAAGCTTTCGTAGACGAGTATACATTGGTGCCGATTCTCTTGTCACAAATGCCACTAAACTAGACTAAAAATCACTAAAATTTAGTTTATTCCTGTCAAACGACGATTTCCCATTCTGAAATTGACTAAAGTGACACAACTTAACTATATTTTAGTTTGACAGGACTAAGATTGTACGGAGTTCTTAGTTTAGTGAAAATGGCAATTTTGCTATTCTGAATTTGACTGTTTTCACATGGTTTTCACCTAAAATTTTAATTGTCAAACTAAATCAGACTATGTTTAATCGCGATTAAAAAGGTGTGGAATAAAATTAGTTGATATGAACTAAAATTCACACCGAGACCTTGACTTCGGATGCAAAAACAGTAGTGTATTTTTTTCTTTTCTTTTGCATATATCTCGAAAACGGTGAGTCCTATCGCAAAAATAATGAAAATTTGGCCCCCCTTGGCACATGAACACCTATGACTCAACATGTAGGCACCAAAAAAAAAAAAAAGTACCAAAACAAAAAGGTACCAAAAAAAAAAGGTACCAAAAAAAAAGGTACCAAAAAAAAAGGTACCTACATTCCATATAAAACACGTTGAAGCTGCCCCCTCCCTGCGCCCCTCCAGCTCTAAAAGATATTTGACCCGGTAACGACAGCGATGGCGGTGAACAAAATATGACAAGCCTGTCACTTCATAGTGATTTCGTTAGTTTGGAACTAACGAAATAAAGCCACCGGGTCAAATATACTACAGGCACTATACCACGCGGAGTCACGATTGTCAAACTCGATTTTAGTTGTGTCAAAATTGTTATTAAATTTAGAGGTTTTTTTTGTCAGAATAGCTCTAAGATTCTCATAGCAAAAAGTAAGGAATTTTAGTGATAGTTTAGTTAGTTTAGTTCGGTGTACAACAGAATCGGCACCATTGTCTTCTTCTGAGAACTGGGCCTACCCTTATGTATGCAAACATTCGGGGGTTATATAAAATAAACACTCCTTAAGTATCTAGTGCTTTGTTTTTGAATAAACACGTCTGTCTGTCCAGTACAAGTACAAGTTCTATATTTAGCATTGTATTTTGTTTGTGAAAGACTTTGAAGAACTTCTGCTTCTTTAACACATTTGATCTCTTAGTTATTCGGCTACCCAATGTATTATATCCATTTTTAGGGTTCCGTACCTCAAAAGAAAAAAACGGAACCTTTATAGGATCACTTTGTTGTCCGTCTGTCTGTCTGTCTGACTGTTAGTCTGTCAAGACCCTTTGTCTCAGGAACGTGTGGAGGTATCAAGTTGAAATTAATATCAAATACGTCGGTCTATAGTCCCTTGTAGAACTAAAAATCAACCTTCTAAGTTAACGCAATAAAAAAATACGGCCTTAGATTCGAAAATAAATCAAAACCTATAGGGTACTTCCCGTTGACCTAGAATCATGAAATTTGGCAAGAAGCAAGCTCTCACAGCAACTTACAGTACAGGTACTTACAGGAAAAAGTCCGAAAATAGTTAATTTGTAGTTTTATCACATATATTTTTTTTCGCGAATACAAACTTAAATTTGCAATTGGAGAAATGACCGTGACATAAATCAATGTGTGGGAGTACATGTTTTTCAACTACAATGTTAAGTTTGTTTTTGGAATAAACTCTTTTCAAATCTCCCTTCATTGTGCGTGATCCGACACGCACTTGGCCGGTTTTTGTTTTCTTTTCTAAAATTCTCTATTTTGATTTGAGACCAAATATTTACCATTCGATTATGCTCATCACACTGAAAATCATCCTTCAAATTCGATCTCTTTAAACACCGTAAAGTGAGATCCATTTCCTGAAATTATGAAACAACAAATATGTCCGATGCTTCACGGCCAATAGAAGCGATAATATTTCATACACTTATAGGAGGATACAGCCTTTTTATGCTGCTGCAAACATTTCAATCACTTAAAGTATTACCGAGTATCTACGCTTTTTGTGTTTGTGTGGCCGCGTTGTTCTTCTAAACTACGCAACGGATTTTGATGCGGTTTTCACTATCATTTAGAGAATTTATTCCGGAAGGTTTATATGTATAATTCATTAATATTTAACTTATATATAATATAGAAACCTTCATGTTTTATCAAGTCGTAAAAACCGTGCGTAGCAGGGGCGGGTCGCTAATTTAAGTAATAAAACTTAACATTTCAGAGGAAGAATATTATAAGTACTGATGTAATAACTTTAAGGAAAGTCCAATTTTATTAATGGGTAACTTCAATCACAGCACTGAATTATATGATGTAGGTCTGCACTCAATGCATGTTTCGGAACAAGTATTATAATGTAAGTGCCTTACCCACCCCATTTAACCTTGCGGGAATCTTCGGGACGAAACAAAACATCACTAGTCAAACTAGGGTCGCAGTTACGAACTCAAAGTTCATCCCTGTTTGAAATACGAAAATCTGTGCTACCACAAAATTGCCTGATAAAATCGGGAAATCGAAATAGAAATAGGTCGAATCCCAAGACAATTGGTATTGACATGTGACAGCGAATGGGTCGGTATTCGTACGTAGATCGAATTCGCGGTGTTTGACAGCCCTCCACGGCACCAGTAGCTGAAGAAGGTTCAGGCTCCAAACAGACTCCACCTTTAATTAAACTGACGCTCACGTAGCTTCAGATATTAGAAGCCGATTTGATTGTTGAATAAATAAAAACTTTTTTACAAAAAAATACAACCGACTTCCAAAAACAACACTACAAAGTGAAAAATAACTTTAATTTCGGAAGTCGGTGTCTGATTAAATGTATTTTCGTTTTTGCCACCGACTTCCGAAATTAAAGTTATTTTTCACGTTGTAGTGTTGTTTTTGGATGTCGGTTGTATTTTTTTGTAAAAAAGTTTTTATTTTTCACTTTTTAGTGGTTCACATGTGTTTACCCCTTCGCAGCGTACCGGCGTGATGTTATGTTATAAACTGGTGTAAACAATAAACAGACATGACATTTCAGCAATCCCAGTCCATTTGCTATCATTTATTGAGGAGTTCCGTTGCCTATCTCAGAAGTTCTTCATCAGATCTTCACCAAATTGAAATGGGACCACTCCGAGAAAGTATTCTTCCAAAAACTATCCAAATCGCTTCAAGTGTGCCTATAAAATTGGAAGAGTTCTCTCAATTTCTCCAGGATCCCATCATCAGATCCTGACTTGATGATCCTGGGACCACCTTTCAAACAAAAAAAAAATAATCCAAATCGGTCCAGCCATCTTCGAGTAATCGGGGAACATACATAAAAAAAAATAAAAAAGGTTCCGACGAATTGAGAACTTCCTCCTTTTTAAGTCGGTTAATTAATTTATTCCTCTGTAGTATTGTAAAGGATTCAGGCAGCAAAAAAGTATCTATTTAAAGAGCCCGAGATGGCGCTAACTTTTTCGATCTCAAATCCTGAAAACTGGTCACTTGAAGAAGTCAATTACGTACCTAATCGTATTTATTTACCGTTTCTATTTTATTTCAGGAATTGGAAGAGATACTGACCGATGTGACCTCGGCAGTCAGTGAAGCCATTTGTCAAGAAGGAGAAATTGTTACGGATAAGGTAAATACTTACTGTTTTTTGGTAGATCGATTGCCCAACGAAGGAAACGTAAAAGTTCTTTGGTGAAGTAAATTCTTTCGGCCTTTGTTGAAAACGAAAAGTTTCATAACTTTTTTGTCGGTCGTGATCATTGTGAAACTCTCTTTTTAATAACCTCTACGTAAATAGGAAATATAAGCTCTTACTTATGTAACGGAGTTGAAAACGAAGCCTTAAAAGTACTTATTATCTTCTTACTCCCTTCGCAAAATTATTAAATGCTTTGAAATACTGTCAGCTCATTTAACGCTCAATATTCGAAATCGGTTAAGTATACGACACGAGTACATTTTACGTAAATAATATAGAAATGCACCCTAATTGCGTAACAATCAATCGGAGTTGGTTTCATTTTGACAGTCCAATAACATTCATTGCGTTATTTACGTTGTCGAGCAAACAATTTTTTCGAACATATGAAGCAATGGATGAGCAATCTGTTTCAAATTGATTCAAATTCCGATTGATAATGTGTTACGCAATTAGGGTGCTGGCCTAAATAGTTCTACGCACATTTCCAAATGACTTACCCTTTTTATGTCAACGATAACCCGAAATTCCCAAAAACTTCAGTAAATGCTCCGTCATGTCAAAATGACAGTTTTGAGAGTCATCCATCTCGTGTCCGTATTAGTTGCCTCCTCAACTTGGCCGGGCTGATGAACTTAGACAGTTATTATAATGGATCCATTAGATAATTTCCGAAGATAAAGTGGATTGGCCTGTATCTTTTATCCCTCAGGAGGAGATCGAGCTGTCGTAAGGAACCTCTAGAGATTTAAAAGATTAAAGGTTATAGCGCATAAAATAGCAATAGTTTTTGGACTGTGTTGCTTGTTGAATCATCAATGTTGATGTTGATGTTGTTGTTGTTATTGATTTATTCTTTAAAGAGGGTTTCACCTACATAAAATCAATCTGCCTAGCCTTTTCCCAACTATGTTGGGGTCGGCTTTCAGTCTAACTGAATGCAGCTGAATACCTGTATTTTACATGGAGCGACTGCCTATCTGACCTCCACAACCCAGTAATTGGGTAATATGATACCCCTTGGTAAGACTGGTTGTCAGTCTTTCGGGCTTCTGACGACCCGTAACGACTGTCAAAGATCCACGAATGACAGCCGGGACAACGGCTTAACGTGCTGTCCGAGGCACGGAGGAGTCTCGGTATGTAAAGATGGTCACCCATCCACTGACTAACTCCGGCAAGCGTAGCTTAACCTGGTGGATCGACCCGTGCGGCTGTTATTACTTAGCCACGAGCTCCTCCTAGGTTAGGCTAGGTTTCACCTCATAAATTACTTTAATAATGATAAAACCCATCTTTCCCAAAGCTATTGCTACGACCTATACGGCTTTAAATGGCTTTTGTGTAAGAAAAAATTATTCGTAAGGTTAGTAAGGTAGTAATAAACTCGTACTTATTGTACATATAAGTATGTCTAACTACGAGTAACTCTTCAGCTTTATTACTAGATACTTATATTGTACTTATAAGTATCTAATAATAAAGCTGAAGAGTTAGTCTTTTTTGTTTATTTGTATGTTTGAACGCGCTAATCTCTGGAACTACCCGTTGGATTTAAAAAAAAAAAATTTGCCTTTAATAGCCCAATTCTTGAGGACTGCCGGCAGAAGTGAAAACTTAAACGTAAAACTATGCATAGCATGTCGCGGAGTCGCGGTGACGCGGTGACGCCAACCCGTAAGATTTCCCCCTACCAAAAGTCGCTCAACGCGCATAAAGAAGTTTTCACTTCAAAAACGGTTACTGTTGCTGAATGACCGTTCACTATAACTTGTCCCTTGGCGTTATGTTGGCACCATTGCTTTTGGTTTGGTTTAGCATTGGTCAAGCAATGATGCCAACATGATGGCAAGGGACAAGTTATAATGAACGATCTGTACCCAGTTGGTGCTTATCATGTGTGATTGTTTACTATGAGTTTTAATAAATCCATGATAAATATAAATATTACTTAAGTGCAAAGATTACTTAGGAGATAAAACAACAATACTTAATTCTCAAAAGCACAACTTTTATTAATCGTAACAAAGAATACCTACTACAACAATTACGAATATTCAGCACGCTAAGCCAACATTAAAGGGAATTCTCGTAAGCGTCTGTTACATTGAGCATTGTGGTTCCTAACAGACACTTCTTATTCAAATAAGGCAATTAAAATATCCTGTTTACACAATACGGTACTGATATTATATCGGGATTTGCACAACAGTAGTTCCCGACTTGCAAATTATTTGGTGTGTTCAGCTGCCTAACTTTAGATCTTTGTAAAGGCTCCTTCAAACAGACGCGATTATATCGCGTGTGTCGCCTGTTTGTAGGGGCCTTTAGTTGGGAACTGATATCCGAACATACATTAAGTACTATACAGTACTGCTGCTCGTATATACCTACATAATGTGTATTGGTATTGAAAGTTGTCTTTTACATGTACTTATATTGGTATTTTATATATCTAAAGGTACTTATTTATGTCTTTCGATGTAAGCGTCGTAAATCACGATGGAGATTTATGATTTTATATGTCCATTTCCAAGAATCGTCACCGTCTAAATAGTGTTTGTCGTTAGGAAAAGTAAAATAAATTGACATTTGGATAAACTCGGTTAACCTAGATAGAGTAATCTTAAAAGCCTTTTAGATTGGTTACGAACAAAAATTGCAGTATATAATTGTCCTATTTTATAGCCCGAGTTCCTTTAGAAATCGAGGGAGATACGGATCCAACAAAATGGACAATTAAACTGCAATGCGTTTCACAGAAGTTTTTATATGAACACAATGTATTGTACGACCCAGATAGCTCTGAGTGGTTTGCATCAGCCGCGGGGTTCGATTCAGAATGAATATTGTTGGTATTTTTGCATTGAATTACTTTTGAATCGTTTACATAATGTTCTTTTTGTTCAGTGAATCATAGGTTCTATCTATCTATATAAAAACAAAAAAAAAAACATACAGCCGAATTGAGAACCTCCTCCTTTTGGAAGTCGGTTAAAAAAAGAAGTCCTGACTGATTGATCTCATCAACGCTCAGCCCAAACCCTTGAACCTAGATAGCTGAAAGTTTTCCCAGAGGTTCCCTTTATAATGTAGACAAGGAATAAGGAAGGATTTCCCGGTAGTAGGTTCCCGTGGGATATTTTCCGACAACAACGCGGGCGAAGCCGCGGGAAAAAGCTAGTGTTTGAATAAAAATCCCATTACCAAAACAATAACACTGTGATAAAAACGTCAGGTTTTTAAATAATCAGCTGTTCCGTACATTTTAACGAGTTATGCAAACATAAAATATGTAGGCAACAGCTGATTTTTTTTTCGCGATTTCAAAGTTGGTCCCGTAGTAAAAGTTATTCAGTTCAATGATCTAATTCTAAAGCACTCCTTAAAATTTTTAGAGTTAATTTTTTAACACCTTATACAGGGTGTAATTGTAAACAAACACGCTTATCCTGTTAAGGGGTCATTGTACCCATCATTATGCACAACTTTTACTATGGGACCAAATCTGAATTCGTGAAAAAATATTAACTGTTCCCTACATTTATGTTCGCATAAGTCTGAACATCTGATTTTTTTTCGCGAGTTCAGTTGGTCCCATAGTTAAAGTTGCTCATAATGATAAGTACAAAGACCCCTTAAAAGAATAACGGTGATTAAAATTACACCCTGTATAAAGAAGGTGAGACTACGGAAGGATTTTAGAAAATTCGTTCTCCAAACGGATTGAAAGTTTTTATATACCTAAGTTCCGTGTTCGTCATTTTTGCCGATGGAAAATTGCATCGCACGGTTTGTTAAGTAATAAAACTTCTCTCTTCACCAGAGCAACAACCAGCTTCGTCGCTACGAGTCCCTATGCGCGCAGGCACGCGCGGTCTCCAGCACAGCAGATCTGGCGCATCTAGCAAGAACACTACTCACTGCCACGCCCCCCATGCGACCACCGAAGAGGCCCTTCCTACCACCATACCCACCAGACAACGATGATCCACCCCTGGATGTACCTGCGGTAATGTTTGAATAAATAAAGAAGGAAATGACGAGGGTTGAGGTTCCCTGTCAAAAGTGAAATTGATCTCGCTGTTTTCAAAATTGTTTTATCGTAGGAGTCATCTTCTGCAGCTTGTTCCATTTTGACTTTAGGTAAAATTTATACTTTGCCATACAGAAGCATCATACATTCACACCTGTATTCCGTGAAGGGGTAGGCAAAAGTGTGTGTAACAGCGTACCCTTACTTTGCCAGTTCTGTAGTAGGTATAAGTTAATAGACATAGTTTCATACCAGCACGCTTAGCATAACCGCCATAGAAACCGGTTTTTTCGACGGAAGAGTAGACAAAATGGCAGATAGTAGAAATATTTCTACGCATTCTACGCGTCGTAGCATGGCAATGTGTAGTTTTGTCTATTCTTCCGTTGACAAAACGTCGTCATGCTACGCGTGTACGCACGGCTACAGAACAAGCTATATTTTTCCAGTATAAGCTGATTTCGCATTGTATAGGATTTCCTTACAATGAGAGGCTAGTGTAAACTGGAAATGTATAGCTTGATGTGTAGCCGTGTGTATGTACTTAATGAAAATTTTACATTCAAATAGTTTTGTTCGTCCAAGTCCAAGTCCCCTGCAATAACAAGTTTCATTATTTATTTATCATTTTGAGTAACTCGTAGCGCCACGGAGAGGGATTACTTCAAATTGCTTAGGGGATTAAACGTAGGTACAATTTCGAAACGGAGGCGGTTAAAATTAACATTCCATCTTTAAATTTTAATGCACGAAATTGATATCGAATCGATAATTTCACTGTAATTTAGTTAATTTGATTGAGGTAAGTAATTGCTTCATACTGAGTTCAGTTATTTACTAAAAATACAACATATCATTCATCGTTGAGTATGCAAGCGATTATTATAAAATCATTTCCATTTAATTTTGATGTGATGAACCAAAATTATTTTACCTATTTACTTTAATTTATCTTTTACAAACAATATGCAAGTTAACACTATTTACACTAGGTACTAAATTAAATGACTAACTAACTAACTATACAAATAAATACAAAAACAAAAGGATACTTAGGCGTCGAAGTACTCGTCCGCATCGATGTTATCCGGAAACGTGCCCAGAAGACTGACAGCATTGCCACGTTGAATGGCAATGCTAATTCTTTGGCCAAAGAACGAGCCAGGCCTCTGGTCACGTGAAGTCTCGAAATTTCCTTAAAAAGTAGACGCGCACTCGGGCCCCATGACCCGAGCGTTTCGACCTCAAACGGCTCAAAACTGTAGTTACCTATAAGGTTACAGTATTTGCGTCGCTTGAGGGTCTCAGCAGCCGCAGCCAGCGGCGCCAGCACAGCACGTTGTGCTTGGAACATGAGATGGCGCAAAGGTGTCGACACAGGTTGCGTGCCACACCAGAGGCCTACCCATCTTCTTTTACCTGTTGCAATATTTCATTATTTTTTCTAAACATAATATAGGCACTGTAAATTTACTATCACTGCCTACAGGCGCCATTTCCATGTTATTATTATATTTTTAAAGATTTTAAGTACTGTTGGTCCGGGTTATAGCTATATAAAATGATACGCTTATTAGACTTGCAATTCGATAATTATTTAGTATAAATCACTTTTATATTCCGACTAGCTGCGCCCGCGGTTTCACCAGCATAAACCGAGATAAAAAGTAGCCTATGTGTTAATCCTGGGTATAAGCTGTCTACATACAAAATTTCATCCAAATCGGTCCAGCCGTTTGAGCGTGAAGAAGTAACAAACATACAAACACACACACATACTTTCGCCTTTATAATATTAGTGTGAATCACCGTCTGTGTATCTCTAATGTTTTCCTATTCTTAATGTTGATTTCCAAATTATGCCATTATTTTGTAAACTATTCGAGGAGGTTGGATAAAACCTCCACAGTACGGTTTCAGGCATGGGAAGTGACTTATATTGAAGGCAATGATATTTTGTGTAGAAGATGTAATAGTTTATCCTAGTTATCGTAGTATTAGGTACGATTCTAACTACTTTCTAAGCCTTAAGATCTGTTCCATGGATTCCATCTGTATGCACATATATACGTACATATCTATTCAATTCTGTTTCGCAGTCTACGTGTGCAGATTAATGAGGTCATTTCCTTATTAAGAATTTTCCGAGGCGGCATCCCTAATGACTTCAGAAAGTACCTTAAGTACCTCATATTGTTTGTAGGTAGTTGTTCGGCTAATTGGTCTTGTTCATAGAACCAATTGTACATACGAGTACTTAATGACTGTAATCATATAATGTCCAAGTTCTTAAAGATCACCGACAGACATTACTTATAGGGAAAAGTACATAGGTACATACAGAGGTGTTTTTTAATTAGTACAAAAAAAATAGGGCTCTATCCGTACACATTACTGATCATATTTGTGTAGTCAAAGTAAAAAAAATGAAATCCCAAAATTGTCCACGAAAATTTGGTAAATTCATAATTGAATCAATCATTCATAACAATAGCTACTAGAAAATACTACGCGCAGTGCTTTTCCATGATTAATGAATACCACTACGTAGCCTGTACAATATTTCCATAAACTGAGTGACATTTTGGGATATAAACAAACGCTAATAACTTTGCTGTTTATGATTATTATTTATTGAGACTTTACATATATAAAAACAAGACCTTCTCTAATAAGTCCTTTAAGTATTTGTACTAATTAAAAATTAGTGGTGTATACGACAAAACATGAACATATTTTAAATTATACAGTATGTAATTAATTAATAATGTCTTAAGGGGTCATTGTACTCATCATTGTGAACCCCTTTTACTATGAGACCAAACCTGAAATAGCGAAAAAAATATTATCTGTTCCTTAAATTTGATTTGAACCGCTGATTTTTTTTTTCGCGTTTTCAGGTTTTGTCCGTTAGTAAAAGTTGTCCATAATGATGAGTACAATGATCCCATAAAGAAGTTATCTATTAATTACGGGACATCCTGTAAATACGCATGAAAAACGTGAGTGTGTTGTGTACCTACCTATTTAAATCTATTATAGTAAAAATTTTATCCTGTTCGTTGGTAAGCGCATCACTTCAGTTCTGAAGAATGTAATGAATGTCCGTAATAACCCGAATAAGGTTTTTACGGAAAGAAAAATTGGAAAATTCGTAAAAACTGATAAAAGTGCATTTTTATGGGAATTCTGTTTGAATTATTGTTTGGGTCCTGTCCAAACAATAATTCAAACAAAAACGTCTGTTGGGTCAGCTTGTACCCTATAAAATCCTTCCATAAGTATCTCCTATGAAATTATAGCAACTTGTAAAGCCTATTACACCTACAGATATTTTATATCTAGTGTAGACACAGATGTTCAAAATCTGATCTTAGAATAAAGTTTCATAAAGTGTATAAAAGCTTAAAAAAATAACGAATCACTAAACGAAAAACTAGATTACATAAAACATAGAAAAAGAAAACTCACCGAACCTAATACAGGGTATATTTTATTTGGCTACTTATAAGATACTTGTAACATACCTAAATTGCAAATAGAGCCTTTTTCTAACAGCTGATACATTAGATTAATCTAGACTAATCTAAATTAATCCCTTGAGCCTTTATCCTACTAAGTGGATACACAAACGTGTATAACTATTATACTGATTCTGTAATGAAAGGGAAATGCAACATCTCGCCATGGTTTTAGGTGTAATTAAGACAGATTATCGGAAACAGTGTATATGACGTAGAGCTTATCGTAGTCAGAGATGCGGGTATTCTGTGATGTCTATTGTTCTGCTGGCTTAATTGATATGCAAGACCTAAATACCTACATGAACAGAACTGTATTATCATACGAGACTTATCCAGGGTGGCAGGGACATCGACGTGCAAACTGTAAACATGAATTCAGCACATGATTCTGGTAGCGTAGAAATTTTTAGTCGGTTATCAAAATTAAAACCTACTGTTTAATATAAAAGTGCAATACCTACGCGGTAAAATGTTTTATGTTCTAAGTAAGGTGGTTAGGTTTCCGCACTTAGTCCTTCAGGTGGACCATTGTGCGTGGGCCATGGGCCATGCCAGCCGTCGGTGGTTAGTCCAACCAGCCCATCACCTACCTCCAGAATTTAATCAAGTCTCCAGTCTAATAAAAACATCTGTGAAAGATCTGGGTGCCCCGAGGCTTTCTGTTCTAATCTGGGTGACGCCTGTGCATTCAAAAAGCACATGCGCAACGGTTTCCTCAGCCTCCATGCAGGCCCTGCACAGAGGACTGTCCGTTATGCCTACTGTGTGAAAGTGTTTGTTCAGTGAGCAGTGTCCTGTGATGGTCCCCGTCACCAGGCGCAGGCTGTTCCTGTCCAGGCGTAATAAACCTACCATCTAGGGATAGCATAGCCTCCCTGGACTGACTGCAGCCCAGTGTCGAGGAGTAATCAAATCTCCGCTTGTGTGCGGTCAAAATGTATGGAACAGCAATATTTTTTTTTAATAACCGTCCAAAAATTTCAACACAGGGTAGTTCAGAATCATGTTCTAGGTACTGAACCCATGGTAACAGAATGTGCGTCGATGTCCCTGCCACTCTGTATTATTTTATGCGTAATTATCCGTGTTCATAGATAAAGTCAGGGAAATTAATTGTTAAGCAAATTAATGAACTTAAAGTTCAAAAAACAACTTTCATTCTTTGACACCCGTATATAATGGCTTTTAGGCAATTTGATTAACAATTACTTTCCCTTACTGTACCTACATCTGTACCTACCTAAACTACCATCACTTTACGCCTGTATTCCATAAAAGGGTAAGGAGTACAGTACAACCAATCACGCCATGAACCAAGCAGCATATTAATTTGTTTATAGCCGATAGGCTGATTGCAAATACAATATTTTTTTTTTAAAATCTGAGGATAAACAATTTTTTTTTTTTTTTTTTTTTGTAATAATTATTAGGGATATTTTTTAATGGCCACTAAGAAGTAACGCAGTTTTCTTTGGCAAGTCCATAATTGATTAAAATACTTAAAACTGAGATCAAAAATCAATTTGCCTAGCCTTTTCCCAACTATGTTGGGGTCGCCTTCCAGTCTAACCGGATGCAGCTGAATACTAGTATTTTACATGAAGCGACTGCCTATCCCTCCACGACCCAGTAATTGGGTTACGATACCCCTTGACGACCCGTAACAACTGTCAAAGATCCACGAATGACAGTCGGGGCCAATTGCTTAACGTACTTTCCGAGGCACGGAGGAGTCTCGGTATGTAAAGATGGTCACCCACCCACGGACCAACCCCGGCAAGGGCGGCAAGCGTAGCTTAACCTGGTGGATCGACCCGTGCGGCTGTTATTACTTAGCCACGAGCTCCTCCTTCAAATAAAACTGAGATAATGGAAAAAATAACAGCCCCGGTATTCCTTTGTTATTTTAACTTGTTTCATTTTACCTATATCAGGAGGTGTTGCCATAATTGATTGCTTGCTTATATTTTAATAGATTCCGTCCGGTGGCGGCGAAAGAAAAACGAGGAATTATGCATGTAGGCAGGAAGTAGAGACCGCATCTGATCGATATTACAAAATGAAGTGTCTGTCGATTTGTCTTGAATACTTAATTCATCTGCTCGTAACCTACATAAGTTTGAGTTTTCCGAAACCCATGCCGTAATTATTAGTCTGTTATTAGTGAAAACAACATTTAGTGTTGTTTTAAGTATAAACGCAGCTCGTCAATGATGTTATCCTGTCTACCTCTGTGACTATCCTGAGTTGGTACCGCTTTGCCAGTCTGGTAATCGAATCATCTTCTATCTAAACTAATATTTTAAAGAGAAAAGATTCTATTTTTTGTTTGTTACGCTTCCACGACTAAACGTCGGAGCCGATTTTGAAGAAATTTGGTGTGGGGATACTTTGAACCCTGGGGAAGGACATAGGCTACTTTTTATCGACATACCACGCGGGTGAAGCCGCAAGCGGAAGCTATTTTGTTATAATTTAATCCCGTAGGAAGGTATCTACTGTGGATGAGAACTTCCAAGTAAAAATCTAGTAGATACCTAAGCTCTTTTTCCGAAAGCTACGAAATCACTGTAGAAAATCGAATCGCTCTGTAAGTGTCTTCCATCTCTACGATTGTATCCCTTGCAGTAAAATACCTCTTTCTTTTAAAAACTATCGCCTCTAAAAGTAAATCATCTTAAAATCAGTACTGTAAAAGTTGTCTGCAAAAGGCAACCTTACGTCGCTCGCCGTCGCTTAGGCCGATAGAAAAATTACTCTGGCTGCATTCGAAAACACAAGCGAATTTGGAATTAGCTTTAAAAATAAAAATATTAAGTTTTTGTTTGGAAAAAAAAAACAAGAGTGAGCGATAAGTACCTAATAGGTACGTATAGACGTGAATACGTTTTTCTTGAAAAAAACGGAATAAATATAATTTTATTTATTACTAGCTGCGCCCCGCGGTTTCACCCGCGTAGACCGGGACAAAAAGTAGCGGTATGAAAATTAGATGTTAGCCGATTCTCAGACCTACTCAATATGCTCACAAAATTTCATGAGAATCGGTCAAGCCGTTTCGGAGGAGTACGGGAACGAACATTGTGACACGAGAATTTTATATATAAGATTTACGCTGCATAATTGCTATCATCAGCACTTCTCTAGTGCTGACTGTACCTACCTACAAAAATCATCACACTTGACGGTTGATTTTCTGTTTAACAGGAAAGCATGCCGCCTATCCTTCGTGGTGAGATCCTCCTGGACCGCATGGGCCCACAAGCGCGCCTCAACTACGAACAGCTGAAGAAGGACGCACTAGAACTAGACCTACAAATTAAACAGCTACAAGTTAGTAAGACTTAATAACTTGTACATAATACATTACGTACATAAAACTCACGCCTTCTTCCCATGGGGGTAGGCAGAAACTACAGAGCTCCACCTGATACGATCCTTACAACAAAATCGTTTAGGTATACTTTTTATACGTACCTTAAATCTTGAGAGTATGTAATTGAAATCACTGAAAACATCTCAAGGAGTTACTGTACGTACTCATCGTTATGGACAAACCTTGAAATCACGAAAAGAGTCAGGAGTTCTCATTTTGTCGAGATAAGGGAGAATATGAAAAAAAAAAATGAAAAAGTGTTTATTCACAGAAATATTTTTTTCAAATACATATTACTTCTGCCAAACTGCAAAGCAGTTTGTTGGCAGACGTAGCCCCCTTTTTCTTTGTAAATTTCATATTTTTTATAATAGTGACACTTTTTCACATAAACTACTATTCAGTGAGACTTTGACAAAAATATTAAGGAGGTAATTATGAATTTTATTTTTACAGGCAGTTTTTGTGATACAACTGTTTATATCGACTGGAAGGTTATTAAAAATAGTTGGGACTAAAAAACTTCTACACCTTCGACCATAGTAATTATTATTAGAAATGGGCACAACAAATTTTCTCATATTATTATTGTTCCATTGAGATCTTGTGCGTATAATATTGCTCGTAAATTCATTGCTGCAATACTGTTCTAAAGCTACTGACAACACTACCCTCTCATGAACCGGCAGCATTTTACATTCCAAAAATAATTCTTCGTAATCACTACTTTTACAACGGTTTTTTGTGTTTTTATCTACTAATAGTTTCATGAATCTGATTTGCAGTTTTTTTATTTTATCTAAATATGTTTTAAAAGTGCAACAACTGATATTTTTTTGTCGCGAAAGCGTTGTCGGTTCCGCGGGACGCTCGCAGTAAAAGTTGTCCCTAAGTAATGATGAGTACCTACTTACAAATTTAATGTAATTATTTATGAGGTTTTCAATTATTTCAATTACACCATGTAGGTATAAATAAATTTTAATACTACTTACTCATTCATGATGGATTGGCCAAGATATGGTCACACATAGGAAAGTGTGTAAGGCTATAGATGTGGGCGAGCTTTCCCGGTAGGTAGTGGTACAGTAGGTACAGGTTAAAATACAAATTGTATAAGATACCTACTTACTACCTGTTCTTTAGAATTTTAAGGGTCCCCGAAATGATCAATTGCAACTGTCAATTTTTACGTGATTGATAGATACACATTGATGCGCAAATTGATCCTCTACCAAGTGTGCAATTGAAGCGATTGGCAATATTACTTTTTTAACCCGTCGCGCGCTAATTAGCAGACACAATTGAAATTCTATTGTTATCTGTACACATGGTGTGCAATCGACATTTTAAGAGTTAATGGCAATTGATCAGTTGCGATTGATCGTTCCGGGGACCCGTTAGATAATTCTCATTAACATGGACTTGTGTTGTGAGCAAGATGTTAAATAAATACATTTTATTACAGGAAAGCCTCGATGCGCTAGGTCGTCATCAAAGCAGGGGTATTGAAAGTAATCTTTACAACAAAGTTAACGAAATACAGGTAAGTTATTGAGTTTAAGTAAAAAAACAAACAAAAAAAGGTTGGTACCTATGGAGCAGCTACAAAACAAAAGCAAAAACGAAAAAGTCTACAAAAATTATTGAAATTCCTACAACAGTTCGATTCAAACTTAATGGATGGCGGCTCGGAAGTTAGCTGCGAGTGTGTGTGGGTACAAACATAATGGAGCTAAATCTAAAAAGATCTTACGATAAAAAAAAAAACTAAATGGAGCCTATATTATTGTTGACTTGACTGTACCTGTACTGTAACTTCCGAGCCGTCATCGAACTATACCTATCAAAATTGATTCAGTAGATTTAGAATATTATACGAAATAGTTCTGCCGCCAAAACGTTAGAAATAAAACATATCTACATATTTTTTCTCTTACTTTGATCGAACTTATCAACAAATGGCAAAACCCAACGGAAAGACCCCTTGTAACTATATCAAAGTTGAGAAATGTAAGAAAACCTGGTAAAGTGAAGTCGCCCGTAAAGTTAAATCGAAAACGAAAACATTTTTGGAGCGAAAACAAAATCGGCCTGATTTCGACGTCATTAAAATTTCACGCTCTGCCTGGTATTGGAGAATAACGCACAATGGAACTACAAGTGGCAATACTTTACATCTGTTGCTTACCTACACCTATATTCGTAACTAATTAATTCGGGACCTAAACAAATTTTTTTTAAATTTTTTTCCCAAAAATGAAATGCTTATACATAGACAATTTTACAAACTTCGCCATAAAGTAATTTTAAAATACTTTAAACTATTTTATTATACAATACCTACTTACCACACAGTAACAAAAACTTTTACAATGAAACCACTAGTGACACCTCGTGATCATCGTAGAAATTAAACAGCGACACATTACATTGGTTTCATTCATATTAGACTTCATTCATGTTAGATGCCGCTGTTTTTGTCTGTCAAGGGATGAAAAAAACCAAACGTGTCCTATCTAAAAGTTCATTGGAACCGGCGATAGATGTCGTGGTATACAAATCTGCGGCGCTTTTTCAATTATCAAATAAAATTTGTGCAAGGAGATTTTAACTGAACTGGCCAAAAATAATATAAGTACAAAGAAAAAAAAAGTGAACGGAAATATTTAGAAACTCATTTTATTTCTCTGTTTCATTGTTTAGGATAGGTACTTACCTACTATTTTCGTTTGTTTTTGTCTTCAGTTTTTTAATTCCTATTTAGTAGGTATCTACATAATCAGATTTATGGTTATTTTCGGTTTAATATTTTAAAGGAAGTGTTGGCATTTTTTTTAACTTATTCTTTTACGTAACAGGAGGACATTTCTGTGAAGAAATACGACTACAGAGCGACGCAATTGCATCTAGCAGCCGTTAGAGCTCAGGTAAGTCTATTTTATTACTTACCTACTTTGTAAAGTTCAATTTAACTAGGTACCTCCTACTTAACAACAGCAATACATTTATATACCGACGTGTGTTGCAAACTAGGGCGAAACTTTATATTTTAATAAACGGGTCTACTGTCTATAGCAAAACTTTTTGTCATAATATTATTTTGCGTATCAGCGGATAGGATAAACTTCATTTCGCAGAAAATCGTTTGGCAAACACTCATTTATCATACATTCAAAACTCATAATTTTGTAAGTCAGAATCATCTTTAGGCATTTTCATATCCATAATAATTAAAAAGTAGAATCATCGTATCGCAGAAAGTTCACAGTCAGAATCGTGTTTCATATCGATAGTCATTAAAAGGCAGAACTATCATATCTCAGAAAGTTTACAATTAGAATCGTCTTTTGGCATAGGCCTACCTACATTTCTTAACCATAATAATTTGAAAGACTCATCTATCACATACACACACACACATCACATTTATAACATGCAGCATGCAAACATTCAAACAAGCATACCTACACCATGTCACCATGCATGCAGCAAGCATGTATGCAAACAAGCATACACCATGCATGCAAGAAAGCATGCAGCATGCAAGCGAGCATGCAACATGCAGCAGGCATGGTTTCTGTTACGGCTCCGGCGCTGCGGGGCTCCGGACGGCGCAGCAGTCCCACGCGAGCTTATCGTCGCAGATGGCAAAACACCTGCTCCTCAGCTCGCGGGCCACCTCGCCCCTCTGCGCCTACGCGGGCTTAAATTACACTAGTCTAGGGGTAGGGAGTACCGACTACGTGGAGTCCACAGAAAAGATAAAGAGATCTCTTTATCTGTTCTGTGGAGTCGGTTTTGCAGCGATTGGTTTCTGTCACCAACTATTGTAGGTCTGAAGAGCAACATAATATGACAATATTTTAATTCTAAGGTTATAAATGCTATAATATAGAAATGGCAATTTGATTAATAAAATTATTCCAAATGAAATTCTGCCATCTTCATAGTACCTCATCGTCGCTCTACCACAGGCTCTACATAAAAGATAAGCTAAACGAAATTATGCGGAATTTTAACTTTGCTAAAGGTAATTATGCCAAATTAAATTCTGCCATCCATTGTAAATTCGGACATTTATAAACATTTGTCCAAACAATAATGAGTCTCTATAAGATTATGCCAAGTGTGTTATGCGAAATAAATTTCGGAGCATCAAGATTCTACCAGTTAAAGGGAACTCTTACCTATATTTTTTTTTTTATTAAGTTATTTCCTATAAGCTTAACAAACATTTACTGAAAGCTTCGTTAAACTTCGTTTGCACTATTAGCCAACAATATTGTAAATTATTCATGCGCTATTTTTCGCGTCACTGACGAACATGACAAGCGTCACAACATGTTGTGCTTGTCACAGATTATGCAAGCTGAAGTGACAATGGGCCGGCTTAGACGTAGAACCGATCTCTCGCGTCCGAACCTGGTCCAGGCCATGGTACGGAGCGAGAGTGCATGGGAGGCCGTCACCTCCTTCTGCGAAGCAGTCATGCTCGCGAAGGAGGAGGCGGAACGCGTGAGGGAGAAGCAACTGTTGCGCCCTCACGCCCCTAGTCTCCGCAGGAGACGCCCTTGGCGGCGGGAATCCGTAGTCGACTCCCGGCCACCGTAGACGCGGGCTTGCGGACGGCGAGCAATGGGTAGCTCGCCGTCCGGTAAGGACCAGGCCCGGGTCGACGGCGCGTTGTGTTCCACGCGCGCCTCAAAGAGATGTCAGCAGTGATGAGGTCCGATTGGGCCGATGCCGCCGGGGTCGCGGGTTGTTCGAAAGAGATACCGTGGCCCTGGCACAGACACCTGAAGCAACACGGGTGGGTTTTAATCAGTAAAAGTCTGACACGCACTCCCGCTCCGCCCAGCGCAGGAGAAGTCATTTGATGATTTGCCATGCAAAAAAAAAGACGTAGAACTGATGACCGTTGGGGTTGAGTGGAGACTGCGAATCGGCAAAGGTAAGGTAGAACGCCCTCAGGCTAGGTGGAGCGACTATCTTCGCAGGGTGGCTGGTAGCAGCCGAGAATTGAGTTAAACGGCGTGCGATTGGAAAGGCCTAGGTATGTCCAGCAGTGAACTGCTGTAGGCGTATGCAGCTCGGGCTTCGTCGGACGACTGCATGATGTATAGACAGACTGTGATATTGGTTAGTAGACTCCACAGAACAGTTATCTGCTCTGTGGTAGAGACACCATGGAAATAATGTAGGACTGATGTCGGTAATGTGTTATGTAGGTGTTATGACAATTTGCAGTAAGTAAATATAATTTTGAGAGATATAATTGATGACTAGGTACTTACTAAAAATAGGGTGACTAGTAAATAGTGACCGATACTATAACGCATAAACAAAAAATCTGCTGCCCCACTGTGCCCATACATTCATGTTCATTCATGTTCGCATAACTCTTCAAAATGTAGGGAGCAGCTGATTTTTTTTCGCGATTTCTGGTTTGGTCCCATAGTAAAAGTTGTTTGTTATCATGAGCACAATCATGTGTTTAGGTATCGGTCACTAATTATCACTCACCCTATATGTATAAGAGGCAGATATATAATGCCAGCCTTGAGTGGTTAGCTTGCGTGTCTGTGCTGGGCTCACGCAACGGATCGTAAGTCTACTTGCGTCCAGTCAGTAATAGGACTCGCCATAGATCTTTTTTTTATATTTTTAAGGGACTCGCCATCAAGGAGCGCTGTCCCAAATTAGACGCATTATTCATTTATTATACATAAAACAAAAGGTATTTTAATAAAACACTTACTTATACTTACTAAAAGATAAATAGGTTTCATGAAAATTCGCCTCATAGTTTCTGCGTGATTCTCAGTTTTAATCTGCGTTAGGCATAGCTTTACAAATTAATTACACTGTGTATTAAACTTAATCTAAAATATTCACAAATAAAGTTATTATGAAAATGCTTCAAATTTAACCTATCTGGGTTCGGACTCGAGACCATCCGACTTGGCAGTCCGACGGTCACACCACTAGGATATCACTGCCGTTGAAGATGAATCTAAAATGATCTACCACTATACCGGCAATGTAATATTTTTACCAAATCATTAACAATACCTACTCGTTTAGACGTGATCTTCAATTTCAAATCATCTTCTAAGCAACCACTCCCGTAATCCCGTTTTATTATTCGTTTCACATTCACTGTAGACAATAACTCGTTTCCTAGCAACAGATTGACAGACACCGAAGTTGACCTTAAAATTGGAAATTTCGAACTAAATTTCTCCAACTCAAAAAAGTAATGAAAAGCAAAATCCCCATCCTACAACAAACCTGGGTTCTGAAAATGTAATAGGTAACCTACCTACCTACGTAAAAGATAATGAATGATGCCCACCTCTAACGGAATGCATACGAAACGACCAAGACAAAGCGTTCCCATTAAAGTTAATGAACAACATTTTGCTTTTCTAGTACGCGACCCTTCTTGTAGATGAATACCTAAACCATTCATAGGAAACCGTCTAGTGCGCACGCCTAATAACTCTGGGCACATGCGAAATGACGTTCGCAATTCAAATCAATACATTCAAATGTTCCCGCGGTTACGTCAAAACAAAAGAATTCATATTTTTTTACTTATATTGTTTTTATTTGAAAAAAGTTAAATGATAAACGTTGAGAACAACACTGCGAGAACTGAGAAAAATCGTAGGTATGGTAGTAGTTATTTTTTTACGCACTCCAAACTTGACTGGAGTCATTTGAATTAATTTTATCCATTTTGTAAGTTTTATTTTGCAACAATGTTTGTTTTCTCTGCATACGTGAGCACTTTGTTAAAACTTAATGTTTTGTAGACAGCCGCGTTGCCGCATTGCGCACAGCCTCCCACTCAGTCCGAGAGCAGATCTCGTAGACCGTCATAACGTCATAACCTCCCAATTCGCGTCGCGTAAAGCCTCGGCTTTAACAACAATAGCGTTTTATTTCGCTGTATTGGACATTATTTGAGCTAGTGTAGTATAATAAATCGTTAAACACGGATAATCCGAAACGTAAACTGAAGTTCCGTGCCAAGATGGGGTGGATTTCCATGAAAAATCATATGGTAAGGGAAATATTTTAATAATACGGTGCTTAGAGATACCCAAGTAATTTTTATAGCAAAATAATGCTTATATTTTGATACTTTTAATTTATTATTATAGTCAAATCTACAAAAACAGATACCTACTTATAGATATGATATTCATTTCAAAAGCTGTGTGCTTAGCGCAGCTTTTGAACACTATTGACATAACGACATAATGTAGGTAGGTATTTAAGTACTAGGCCCAGCTAGGTGCTAGGACAAACAGTGCAGAGGCAATTAGTAAAAGTAAGCTTCCATTATGTGTTGATAAACGGCTTTTCCTGCGAACAGAAATTAAGATAAAAATAATAATTTTTAAATCTCTCGGAATTTATGTCCGGGCTAACGTAAGTAACTACATTAGCACATAAATAAAACATAATTTAAAAAATAACAAGTTCGCTTAAAATTGTTACCTTTACTGAAATTGTTGCCTACATAGAAGGGCAGTCTTTTAATACTCGTAGTACCTAGGTAATTTACCTATTTCCAAGTAGGTACTTAGGTAACCTTTTTATTTTGTCATTACATGATAAAGTTCCAGTCTAATCATTAAAAACGAAACGATTATATTAATAATCGTTTCGTTTTTAATGACCTATTAAGCCTATTAAGGTACCTATTAAGGTAGGTACCAAAACATACCTCGATAAGTAGATACGTTAGGTACAGTCAACAGTTCAGTACAAACACTAGCACTACGAAAATCGCCCTTAGCGCGAAGACATAAAGGCGATGTCAGTGTTGATCTCGAATTGTTACCACTGGTGTGCGTTTAAAAATATTACATTACAGTACATAGTACGGTACGGTACGGTATTACAGTACTGTACCGAAATAAAAAAACTTCTTTCTTAAATCTATGCCGAGACACCACCTCAGATCTGCCGAGTCAATTTCAATAGATTGTAGCGAAATTCCGAAAGCGTTCAATCGAAATACCCGAATTTTATAAGTATCAACAAATTTATATTTCTGAGCATTAAGTATAATGTAAAACAATGCAAACATCAAGTCACTCTATTTCGTTACAGTAAAATTGTTTTCATTTGGGTTTTCCGCTATAAAATGACGAACGCTCCCATAGTTTTCCCGCGCGCAACTCTATGTACGCCTCTAGCGGACAATTTCGGAAACACTTTGCGTCATGAACACTCCAAATCGTGCGTGTCGTGTTTGTATTCGTGGATAATATTTATTTATTTTTGACTCTTGTGACCAACACAGTGAGTGAATACTTGGTGAATAATAATGAAACTTAATAAAGGTAAGTTTTATTCAATAAAATATCATGATTATGTAATAGTAATTGCCTATCAAATGTTAATGATGACGAGACATTATTCTAAGCAAAACAATAATTTAGCTAACTTAAATACAATAGTTACAGCTAATATACCTCTGTGGAGTATGATTTACATTATATTTATCCATCACTTCATAGAATTATACAATTTTATTGAAAATCTAAGTCCCATAACCTCAAAATATTATTATCTTCAATTTCCTCGATAATGGATCCTGTTTGTTGCAAATATCATTCCTATTTAACGCGTCATATTTAAATATTCTGTAGATAATTTTAGGTTATTGACATTACTGTTACGCTACATCAGCTTTACTTACGCGATATTGTTGACCAAAGTTTGGGCGGGAAAGCACTATACGCGAAATCACTGCCTCTTCGAACTCATTCCCCTTTTTATGTACCTGCCTACAACATAAGTTTTCTTTGAGTTTTTAAACAAGCCATTAGTTAATTTAATTGTAACATTTTACTTATTTATCTTGTTTTTGTCTCATTCCAGTTGCAGTGACAGACTGTTTATAATCTAATACTGATACTGATTAATCATATCAACACAATGAAACCCGCATCTGTCGATAAGTCGTCGTCTAAGAAAAATGGTTACCAATCAGATGATGACAATGTAAGGTACAAGTTAAACACCAATTTCTTCAACAATACTTGTAAATCACCCAAACTGAAAAAGATAGAAAAAGTGGAAGAAGAAGATGACAACATACGTTATAAATTCCCCACAGTTTTCAACAAACCAAAGCCTACTGAACAGAAACCTAAACCTAAACAGAAGATCAAGGTTAATTTCTGGAGCAATAAACAATCAGTGAGCCGACTTCATAACTCCGAATCAACTAAGCAGAAAACAAACCGTAGACATACAGTAGGAGCTACATCTGAGGATGCTACTGCTTCTAAACCAAAACACTCAGCTGTTAAAGTTAGAAAACGGGTATCATTCCTGCCATCCCCCATATTTTCTGAAAATCATGTACCCATGGTAACGGTGCCTGATGATTTGACTATACAGTTAAATGAGGAAGAAGCTAATGATCTGGCTGACGATTTGAACCTGGCATTTGTAAACAGTGGCATTAATAATAATAAGGCTAATTATTCACCAAAAAGAAAAGCTAAAAATGCAAATCTGACCAATCCTCGGGAGGCTAAACGTAAACGGAGTTTAGAGGACGAACCAAGAAGTCATGGAAATGAACTGGAATTTTTCTCTAAATATGTTGTCCAGAAACTGAGAAAAATGGAAACAAATCAGCGTATTTATTCTGAAAATTTAATTAATACTGTCCTTATGTTAGGGCAGCTCGGTGAATTGAATGGTAAATCAAAGATAGCAGAATCATAATAGTTTTAAAGCATTTGTTAATTAGTTAAATGAAGTTAATAGATTAGCATAATGTTTGATAATTAATAATTTATCTAAATATCAAGGACCAGAATATGCACAAAGACATACATGCTTAAGTACAGCAAATATCTAATGGTACTTAAGTGTTTGCCCCATAAAGAGTTAAGTACATAAAAAGTACACTAAGTTGATAAGTACAGAATGTCAAGTAAATAAGTTTAAGTAACATGTTAATATATTTAATGTAATAACCAGCAGGGTAATTGCGTAACACACTTAGGGCTGTGTTCACCAACTTTTAAAATGGCTGATTAGATATTTAATCAGTTCTTTGCATAGGAAGTTTGACTATTTATTTATTTATTTATACAATCTTTCATTATCATAACAGGACATAAATCAACTGTTTAAACACTTAACCGGTGGCAGTTTTAATGTTGGTGAACACAGCCCTTCCTACTGGAATCGGTTACATTTTGTAAGATCAACAACATTCATTGCGTTATCGAGTTTTTGAGCAGACACATTTTTCGAATATTTGAAGCAATGGATTAGCAGTAAGCTTCAAAATGATTCAGATTTTGATTGTGTGTAGTATGCAATTAGGGTGCGGAACCGAGTTAGGAAAATGTTTTTAGTGACTGGGAGATATAATTGCAAAAAACTTGGTTTTATTAACAGTTGAAGTACCTAACTTTGCTTCTTGTATGTAGGAACTTGTACCATTGTTACCACTTAGTTAATCACTTCCATGTTTCCCCCATAATTTTAGCTTTTTTTTAATGCTTTGAAGGAGATTACACAACCATAGCAGTAATAACAATAAAACTTGTGTCTTGTTCGTGTCCTTCAAAGCATTAACCACCATGTCAATTTACAGCGAATAAAATACTTGTGCCACTCATAATGATCTTATTGGATTGTTAAGGTGATTTGGTCATTATTGCTATTAATGCTAAACATTTTATCATAGGGTTACTGCTGTAGTAATTGGCCTCGCTTTAATAACTGGCCACTTACAAAAAAAGAAGTAGAAACAAGGAGAAGCAAGCTAATGAATGAAAGGACGAAACATATTGTTTTGGTCCTTTTCATTAATTAGCTTGCTTGCATTACCTTGTTTCTACCTCTTTTTTTATGAGTGGCCAGTTACTAATGTGTGGGCAATTACTACAGCAGTTATCCTAGTTTTATGTGAATGGGATGTCATGTTTTTTAATAATTGTATGTGGATAATTTTACATAAATTATTTACTCAGGCTATGCTTATGTCAGGTGTTAAAAATCATGTTAGGAATAACTTGTTAAGACTAGAAAATCTAAGGTTATTAAATTTTTCTTCATATAGAGCTATTTTTGTTATTTTAATACATATCACTTTGCCAATTGTGTCTGTGATGACCAGATGACTAAATAAATGTCTGCACAACTGTTTTAAGGTATTAAGTCTGATGAAATCTTGGCAATTTGTTGGTGTTATTTTGGCAGATTATATATTTACACCATGTATTTATTGATTGTTGTATATTTAAAGGAAATAGTAGAAGATTTATGTATTGTCTTTTGACTTTTAACCTAATTGTCTCTATTTGTGAGAGTTACTAAGATGTAATTGTCTGCCTTAAACTAATAATAAAGTATTCATAGTTATAACTTGATTTTTTGATTTATTGCACGCAATACGCATACCTAATAGTAACGTAAGATGAATCCATTAATATTTTCTAGTTGTTGAGAGAAGCGACAGGTAGGTACATAGTTTTTGAATTTTTATGTGACTGACACTGGTATGGCCACCATCATGGATTTTTATTTTGATAACAAAAAACTTTTTACTACAAAAAAAACAACTAGACTCCCAAAAAAAACACTAGGTACAAAGTGAAAAATAACTTTAATTTCGGAAGTCTGTCTTTGTTTTTTTTTTTAGTTTCATTTTTTGCCACCGACTTCCGAAATAAAGTTATTTTTCACATTGTAGTGTTTTTTTTTGGAAGTCGGTTGTTTTTTTATTTTTCACTTTTTAGTGATGATGCCTAGCCCACACATCGAATAGCACTGCAAAATAAATTAGAGCATCATTCACATATGTGGGGAAAAAAACGTATGAAATTATTGAAGCTAACTCAAAAGCCACTCATCAGAACTTGAAGATATTTATATGCGACCATCTCAAAAAAAAACCTTTGCAAAAAGGCCGCCGCCGTACGATACGATACGTCGCGCTAAGCCGTGTTAGAAGTTTGGAAGGCGTAGTTTTATGTTGACGGAGATAATGAGGCTACGAAATCTGACTTCTGACAATCAAGGCCACACATGACATACAACTCAAGTAGCGCAATTTGAAGCGGCATATAATTAAAAACATTTATAGCCAAAGTGCATCTCATGACAATTCCAATAAGCCCAAACACGGCTAGAATACATTGTTTTGTTACTGAGTTCCAGTTCCTATCTTCCGGCTTCTTCATCAGATCTGTTCGATGGTACCATTTTCATCAGAACCATTTATTTAAAGCTTCGTCATAGTCGCTTAACTATCTTAATCGAGATATCTTATCGCCACCCGTGAAATACCTACTTATTGTCGTTGAGAAGTTCCCGTGGCCATCTGTGGTCTTCTTCATCAGTTCCACTTCACCAGATGCTACTTTCTGAATACAAATGCTTGATTTGTTGATGAAAATACCAAAATCGCTATATATATGCCTATCATTTTTGAGGAGTTCTCTCAATTCCTCATGGATCCCATCATCAAAACTGGATTGATAGACATGGGACTAATCTGGAAGTATATCCTTTCAAATAAAAAAAGAATTTTCCAAATCGGTTTATAAATGACGGAGTTCTGAGGTAACAAACATTAAAAAAGAAAAAAAAAATACAACCGAATTGAGAATCTCCTCCTTTTTTGAAGTCGGTTGAAAAATTGGTCGCCGAATATCAGAATTAGTCGGTCACTCGCTCCAAAGTTATAAGGGTTTATAGGTGGCCGATCTGGGGAGCAACTCCCCAGCTTGGCCAATTTGAATCTCAAAAGCACCTAGCGAAGATCTGTTTTCTCCCAAATTTAGCCTCTAATTAGTCGCAATTTTTCACCAAGTCACAAATTTAGTCGGGTCATAGTTTAGAAGAAATGAGTTAAATTTTTGAGATATAGTCCACGAGCTAGATCGAAGAGTTTTCGTAAATTCTTTGATCTAGCTCTTGGACTATACTTTAAAATTGAACTCAATAAATTATCTTCTAAACTATGATCCGACTAAATCCAACAGTGGGATAGTTGCCCTAGGAGGATAGACGCCCCATAATTCACGACAGCGATGATAGAACTTTTACAAGTCACAATTTGAATTATGGGGCGTTTATCCTCCTAGGGCAACTATCCCACTGTTGGACTTAGTCGGGTCCAACTGTTCCACTGTTACCCATAAAAAGCAGGGTGTCGTGTTTTGTAAATTTTTCATTTAACTTTTAAGTTATCAATCGCGAACGATGCCAGTCATATCTATTTAGCAATCGGACAACAATGCCAAATAGTCATAGGTTCTATGTGTATTAGGTATTGGTAGAAAACGAAATTTCTTCTTTTTTTTAGGTAGGTACCTACTCTGGGCATGTCTTCTCTACCATTATCGCGCCCCCCGGTCTACGTAATCCTTGATAGGTAATGGTCCCTGTAACCCCATGAAACATGAGGCTCCAGGGTTAGTGACTGTAAATCTTTGAGTTCATTTCAAACCAGCGCCGTTGATTCGTGCCTTAGTGCACGGGCCACGGCATTATGCTATTATGAGCGTTAGCCGTTTCGCGCAGAATAAATGCCCATTTGTTTTTGTTTATAGGCATAAGTTGAAAAACAATTTTATGTCTATGTGCGTCACTTTCACGTGAATAAACCGTTTTGTATTTGAGTAATCGTGTGTGGTCACACATTACATTTCATTCATATCTTTTTACAAGCTTTTATTTACTTAACTTGCAATCCTCTTAAGTATCTATACCGGCCGGCACATAACTTGACAAGAATCGTTAGATAAGAATTTGGTTTCTTTAACTTTCTTCTTAACAGACATGTTTAAAAATAAATTATATCAATAACCATAGAATAAAGGCAAGCAACAAAAGTAAACAAAAACTTGTAGCACTAAGTGTACATCCGCAAACTTACTCCCACTATGCCAAAACCTTGCCAAAGTTACGTGCCGGCGACTATACCTAAGTTGTGCAAGTTAAATTTGACCAACTTCCCGGTGTTCGATTTAGCTGAAATTTGGCGTAGATAGGCAGGTATATGTAAAATCGGTGACAATGCAATAATTTGGTACCATCGAGGCGATCTGAAGATGGAGCAGGAATGATGCAACCCTATGAAGTTTGGGCTCGTTTGATTTGTCTTGACAAGCACTCTGGTTCTAGATGATATCCAGACTTCCAGACTAATACCTACAAGCTTATTTAAGAAAAAAAAAATAGGTAGGTAAGTACACCTACTCCTACACTTGGTTACTTTTTTATTTGAATTGTAGCCAGTGATTGAAAAGTCTTCAAATAGTCTTTGTAAAACTATAGAATACCTACCTACCTACTTGGAACACAATTTTTTAATTTTGAGGTGTAAAATATTGTGGTAAGAATATTTATTTATACAATCTTACACTATTCCCAAAATAATTAATTAATTCCCTTTGCTATATTGGTAAAAGGTAGGAAACAAACATTACTATTTACGCCTGTATTCTGCGAAGGGTTAGGCAGACATGCCCGGTTTCTGACGTTTTTAAACGGAGTTTATCCATTCGATAATGATTATTAGTTCAATATCGTATTTCTGCACACTTCTTTATGGAAGAATTACTATCGAGGGTTTTTCTGAGGACCTCAAAAAACCGAGCATAAGGCTGCCTATCCACCGGAGCCACAGAATAGATTTTTTTTTGTTCTGTGACCGGAGCAGTGCGAGGCTGCGGAGCGGAGAAACGGAGAAATATTAACAATAAGTAGCTACCTAATGTGAGTTTAAACTCCGTTTAAGAATTCTTCAGAAACGGGCATTAGTAAAATTCGAAGACTTGTGACATCTGCCAACCCGCACTGGGCCCGCGTGGTGGATTACGGCCCACTCCCTCTCACAGAGAGGAGGCCTGTGTCCCAGCAGTGGGAACGTTATAGGCTGATTATGTGGGCATTAGAGTACCTACCTACCTATGAGAAGTATGGAAAAAAAGGACATGTTGCGCCGACCCCAAATAGATTGGGATAAGGGCAGGAGAATGATGATTAGAGTACCTACCTACATGCCACATTTCACCAGCAAAGTTAGTTCTATCATTACAGAGGGTGAGTCTATTTATTGCCTTTAACCGGGCACGAACCTAGAATTAAAGCTAGTAGAGAAGTTCATAATAGAATAGCACTATTTTTACACTATACCTACACTCCTGGCTTGGGAACCGTGCTCAACGGTCACGTATAGGTACACAACCATTTAACCTATTATTTATTCTGTGACGGAACCAACGAAACGAGGCAGTATGTAGGTACCTTAAATCGGTATATTTGCCATGTAAGGTAGCGTCATCTAGTGACCTTATTGTAAAACTAATAATTGTTTTAAAACCTCGAAAAAAAATCTCATAATTGTTTTCAGAACTCTTTTATCTGTTCTGTGATACCAACAAACTGACAGAGGAAAGCAACTTTTGCCAGACTTGAAGCCAGACATCTAAAAATCTGCAATCTGCCTAGCCTTTTCCCCAACTATGTTGGGGTCGGCTTCCAGTCTAACCGGATGCAGCTGAATACCATTATTTTACATGGAGCGACTGCCTATCTGACCTCCACAACCCAGTAACTGGGTAATACGATACCCCTTGGTAAGACTGATTGTCAGACTTTCGGGCTTCTGACGACCCGTAACGACTGTCAAAGATCCACGAATGACAGCCGGGACCAACGGCTTAACGTGCTTTCCGAGGCACGGAGGAGTCTCGGTATGTAAAGATGGTCACCCATCCACGGACCAACCCCGGCAAGCGTAGCTTAAACTAATGGATCGACCCGTGCGGCTGTTATTACTTAGCCACGAGCTCCTCCAGACAAAGCCAGACATCTAAGAAAGAAGTATATTTCTATGCATGAAGCAGAGACGCTTCGCTCTTTATTCAATTTCTGCATTCAAGCCTAATCTTATGTAGGTACCTAGTAGGTACCTCTTAATACGCCCCATACCTATTGTGTTTAAGTTTTAAAAATGGCAGTTTCCAGAAGCAGTCTGTTAGTGTGTATAGATTGTTGTGTCTGGCAGCGTTCGGCTTACAGTTAGTCACTATTAAGTGTCTGGCTTCAGCCATTGCTAATGCTTTAGAGATTAGGTAACCTGACAAGGAGAGACAATGGTTAATTATAGATTAAAGACTAACAAAATCGTAGGTACCAAACTCGATGCGATTTCTTTGTCACGTGACTAAGAAATCGACCCTACCAAACCTACCAACCTACCTACCTTTCCCAATGAGAGGTGGCAAGTTATTTTAAATTATGTCCCTTGTTGTTTACACCCAATGGGAGAAAAGAGTTAAGTTAAAGAGTAGTAGGTAGGTTTCCAGCTTTTGTCAGCTTTTGTTTGATCTGGTAAGTCTGTGAATTTGTAAACCTGTCTAGACCGCCGCGTCACTCCGATGTGGTTTCTTTAATTTGAAAGTCCCAGGTATACTTACCCTATATTGGTTACTTTATAGAATTATATAGGTAGGAATGGACCTATCTAGTTCGACTTGAACCTTTAACTAGTCAGAAGGACACCCGCTGTATAAACTTAGGTACAAACCTTTTTTTTTTCGTGGGAATATCCTCATGTAGCCTCCGTCTGGGAAGAACGAAGGGTTATGTCAGACTCCTACCGACTGAAACCCCACTGTCCCTCCTCTAGTGCCATGAGTCAGGGGCCCGGGAGATACTTGTACATACGAGAAAGGGGATGACCCTAGGGCATTCCTTTAGGGGATGGTGTCATAGCAAAAGTTGTTCATATTGATGAGTACAATGGTCCATAGAGAGCTTTCAGTTTATTTCAATAAATTAGGTAGGTAAGTACCTACATCTTGGATTAGGAAATGCATTAGGTAGGTACTTATTTACCTGTTTGTAAAAGTAAGTTTATTATTAGATAAACTTCATATCAAATAAGTTTGGGAACCTTATTTCCAAATGAATAATTAAACATGTAGCAATCGTTTCAGCTATTTTCAGTAAATTAAAAAAAAAAATCAGTAAATTCCGCATAAATGAAAGCGTAATTAGGCTGTTTATTTCGTCTATACCTCTAGACATCTTAGGATTGCGTGTTGTTTGCAAACGGTTGCCGGGTTACGTCGGATCGCCGCCACGCTACATCCGGCGCCCAGCCCACTCCCCAGTCACTCCGCGCCCGCCCTAACTAGCGGCCGCTAACCGCGGTCGCGTTCACACTCAAGTTTCTAACAGTGTCGCCCAGTTATAACTATGTTCTTTTATATTTTTTATTACTTATATCTCAAAAAGTCTCCTTTATTTTCAGTGCAACAAAAATGTTCAGTTGCGGAAAAGAATTAATAATTTCTTCAAAAACTTTTGGAATAACTTAAAAGAAAAATAAAATTTATACCTACACTGTTTTCACAACCTTTTGTCCGAGAAAACGACGAACGTTTTCATGAATATAAACTTAATAATTTTGAACTAAACTTCAAAACTTCCATTAAAATTAATTATTAATTAAAAATGGATATCATTCATCGGTTACACTATTTAGTGTTATCGCAGAAATCTGATCTGATGACAATGGACCGTGAGCAAAGGATGCGTGTGAGAAGACAGTCCAGCCTCCCTGAATACAGCAAAGCTAACAGGACTCGACAGCGGTTGGAACAAGCTTATTTCAATGATGTGAGTGTCCTGGTGGATCCACCTTCGTAGCCTCGTAGCCTTTACCTTAAGTGTTGTGATGCCTTGCTAGGGCCGCGTCTAGTCTTAGCCCTAGGAAGCAGTAAGTAGGTAGTTAGAAGATGTAGAACTACTTAGATAGTCTTGTGCCATCTCATCCGTTGAATTTTCAGATCACATATCTAATAGTTTTACTTATTTTGTAGGAACCGCTACGGTTTATTTATTTAAACTTATCGCACTTAAAATGTACAAAGGCGGACTTAATGCCTTAGGCATTCTCTACCAGTCAACCAAGGGTGGTGAAGAGATTAGATGGCAGGTGCTCAGTATGAGAGGCGGTTATATTATAGTTCTTTCTTATAAAGGTACCTGTAGCCTCGTAGACTTAATAAATGTTGTATTGCTAGCCTGCCTTATTCTGGACTGAGTCCTGATAAACATTGGCTAAATAGACAAGTAAACTTGTTTCTCTTCATCTGTTGAACTGTTGGGTTTAGTTATAGTCTTTTGTAGAGACCTCTACGGCCAGTTCTCTCATTTTTAATTATAGTTGATCATTTTTATGGTAGTATCTAGTCAATTTCGTGATCATTCACTTAGTGTTGTCTCTTTTTAATCGACGAAAGAAATGGAGGAGGTGCTCAAGTTGACACGTATGTTTTTTTTATCCTGATGTTGGGCGTCGAGAATCAAGCTGTTTGTAGCAACTTCAGACCTCTATATATAGAACACAGCTATAGGCATGACCAGGTAATCACCTCAGTGCATATTATGTGCTTGTGTTGCCAGTTTTGCCTTGCCATATTAAGTGCTTAAGAAAATTATTGAAGTACCTACGCCAGTTGCCTTGTTTTGTGATAAGCTTTTCCTGATGACAGCGATGCGGGCGATTTTCTAATGCCCTTTGATTTTTTCCCCTCCTTGTTTTGTATACCATGTACCTACCTACATATTATTATCATTAGGTTAAGTCTGTTATCTTATGTGGGTCGTCCTTATTTTTCATCGACAGTGAAAGGCTCCTCCGCAAAAAATCGTTTTTCTTCCTAAATATTCAGGTCCACAATTTTTGTTTTCACAAAATTTTTTTTGCCAAAAATCAATCTGCCTAGCCTTTTCCCAACTCTGTGGGGTCGGCTTCCAGTCTAACCGGATGTAACTGAGTACGAGTATTAAAACTGTTCCTCAAGTTAGCATTAGTAGTTCTTGAGTTATCCAGCTGTGACAGACGGACAGATAGACAGACAGAGTTAGTCACACCACAAGGGTTCCTTTTTACCATTTTGACGGAGGTGACGGAGGTATTGTCGGTAGAAAAGAAGGTCCCAATATATTATGTAAATTTATTATCTTGTTTGAAAATAAAATACACAGGTCTAAGGTGAAATGTTGGGACAAGCAGATTTTTCCCGATTTGGGTTGGATGGGTTTAAGTATAGGTCACTAATTACCAGTCATCCTATAAAGAGTGACTGGTTTTCATATGCCTATGAAACATCACTGGCGAAACTCAGCGGTATATCTTCTACACAGTAATGCTTTCTGATACCAAAGTACCATGTTGTCTCACCAAAATATTTCGTAGGATCCCTAGAAGTGTTATCCTGTCATGAGCATAGAAATATCAGTTCCTCACAGGAGCCGCTATCTTTATCAGTATAAAATACTGGGTACTGCCTCGGCGTATTGGTAAATATTTTTCAGCTTTGAAAGGAGATAGTTTATCACTTGAGATAAGCTTTAGGTAGGTACAAATATCTATGGTTTTTATGGCTTCCTGGTATTGGATTGGAACAATTATTTTTTTGGGGTTTCTTTTTTATATTTTTTTTTTCGGGGGCTATCGGGGTGTTGTCGTGAGTAAGTACTTAGGTAAGTTTTTTATATAACTTTAATTACCTCCATATTCGTACCTACCTACCTGCCTTTTTTTTTTTTTGTGGATGCGAAATCATCAAATGACTTCTCGCGCTCTGGGCAGAGCGGGAGGGCGTGTCAGACTTTTACTAACTAAAACCCACCCATGTTCCTTCCGTTGCACGTGTCAGGGCCACGGTATCTCTTTCAAAGTACCCGCGACCTCGGCGGCATCGGCCCTATTGACCCCGTCACTGCTGACATCTCATTGAGGCGCGCGTGGAACACAACGCGCCGTCGACCCGGGCCTGGTCCTTACCGGACGGCGAGCTGCCCATTACTCGTCGTCCGCAAGCCCGCGCCTACGGTGGCCGCGAATCGGCGATACATTCCCGCCGCCCAGGGCGTCTCCTACGGCGGCTAGGGGCGCGAGGGCGCGGCTGTTGCCTCTCCCTCACGCGTTCCGCTTCCTCCTTCGCGAGCATTACTGCTTCGCAGAAGGAGGTGACGGCCTCCCAAACACTCTCGCTCCGCACCATGGCCTGGACCAGGTTTGGACGCAAGAGATCGCCGCCGCCGATCGCCTCCGTGAGAACACGGCGGTGCTCCGCCCAAGCCGGGCAGACCTCCACTGTATGCTCCACCGTGTCCTCCGGGCGATCCACACAATGGTGACACCCGGGCGTTTCCTCCCGCCTTATCCGAAACACCTACCTACCTGCCTGCAGCAGGCTTCAAGCTATTTTCGACGTGGCTATAAGGTGGAATAATAACATAGGTATAAGCTTCAAAGCTTGTACTCAATTGTCATACGACTTTAAGCTATTGGAAATAATTGTAGGTAGGTAGGTATATAATTTCTTCTACGTAGATAATTATATAAATTATTTTTCATTTAGACACTATGAGTTTTTTCTCATGCAGCTCTTTATAAAATCATATCTAAGTCTAAGGTGAGAGTGAGAACCTAGATAGGTGGAGTCCTGCGCTATGACCACGATATGATTAATTTGGTATTGCCATTTGGCACCTTTATGCGCATTTATAATCTTCAATCAAATGTTATTTTGTCCCAATTCCTACGGTACGGTCGGCTGTTACTTAGTAAAATACTTACCTACTTTCCTGACCCCTGCATGCTGTACACGGCTACATATCAAGCTATACAATTCCAGTATAAGCTGATCTCGCACTGTTTATGATGTCCGTACAATGAGAGGTCACCTTGTACTGGAAAAATATAGTTTGATATGTAGCCGTGTGTTCCAATACCAGATATCTGCTCCAAAAATTCAATTCAATTCCTATGCAGCTCCAACCAGATACTGCATTCCGTAAACGACTGTCTTTACGAAATTACCTGGCTGGAACCTGTTTGGTTTCGTAATAAATTTAAGTAGTTTAGGTAAGCACGGTACTCTTAAGAATTAATAAAAGACACCCACTTTAAAAAATTCCAAGGTAAAGGAGTAGATTCTGGCGCCGGCTTGAATAAAAGAGGATATAAAGGGTATGGTAGATAAGTCGCTTCACGTCATCGTCCATCCGCCGCGATAAGGCGCTTTATGGTCCCGGCCTTTATTTGAACTTGACACGATTCTCTTCTCTATCTTGATGCAGTTAAACTTTCAAAGACATAAACGTGCTTATGTTGATGTCTATTAAAAATCTAGGTAGAAGGACATCTTCATCCTAACTATAAATATATAATATAATAATATTATAATTTCGAAAGTAAGTTTGTTTGTTTGTTTGTTACCTGTTCACGCCTAAACCACTGAACCGCATAATATACGTTGTCAGGTGTACAGAAACGGACATAGGGTGCCTTTCATCCCGAAAACAAGTACTGTTCCCGAGGAAAACAACAATAATATTCTTATGATAACAGATAGCGCCACGTGTCTTTCGAATCATGATTGAATTACATTATTTTATTACAAGCAGAGTACAACCTGAATTGATTGTCAAATTCTAAATATAAATTAAGAATCGGTACAAAAATTAAAACTATAGTTAGGTAGGTACCTTCGAGACTATTATACACACATTTTATTGTTAAAAGTTCAGACCCATTCATGTATGTAGGTACTTACATCAACCTACATACTCGTAATAGGCAGACCACAAAATTGCCATTTTAGGTATCTATTGTGCGCCATTCCAAACTTCGACAGCTACTAAGACTTTCCTAACCGAAAAATCTTCGAGACTATTATACACAAATTTTATTGTTCAGAGCTCAGACCCATTCATGTATGTAGGTACTTACATCACCCTACATACTCGTAATAGGTAGACCACAAAATTGCCATTTTAGGTACCTATTGCGCGCCATTCCAAACTTCGACAGCTACTAAGACTTTCCTAACTGAAAAATCCAATAACAGCACTTTGCTCGGTCTGGAAATCAAACTTAAACTTTAATATTAGTAGAGCAATGTGGCAGTTGAACAAAAATCACTAACTATCTGAAATATAGTAGCTCACGCCAGCTCACGCAATAGTTTTCGGGCAGTGAACGCACGAAATCGTGTTCGCATCGCATGACCAATAACGAGCTGCTTTTAGTGTTTCAAAGTCAAAAGGCTAATGTTTTGTGCGCAATTTAATCTATATAATTTTTTTCATAGGCTAATTTCGTAACACAATATCGATCGGAATCTGAATCATTTTGAAGCAAATTACTAATCCATTGCTTCATATGTTCTAAAAATATGTCTTCTCAACGCCGTATAATATAATGCAACGAAAGTTGTTGAACGGTCAAAATGAAACCGATTCCGATTGATAGTGTACAACGCAGTTTTTTTTTTTTTTTTTTTTTTTTTATATGTTTGGACATATCACACAACGCCATCTAGCCCCAAGCTAAGCAACCTAATGCTTGTGTTATGGTAACGAGATGGCTGATAAACTACTTATATATATATTTTTTTTTTTTTTTGTAAATACATACATATTATAGATAGAAAAACACCCAGACTCGGAACAAATACTTGTAGGTCGTACAAATATTTGTTCCGTGCGGGAATCGAACCCGCGACATGCTGCGCAGCAGTCAATCGCTCAACCACTGCGCCAACCGTGTCGTCAAAGTTAGGGTGCGGGTACTCTAAACTGACTCGTTGACGATATTATAAGTATGTAAATACCGTCAGACACCCTCCAGAAATCAGGAACAGTATTTACCTAAATTACCATATTATTTAGAACTTCACTCAAGTTAGTATGAATATTCTATGACTCCTACAATTTGTTTTTTTACGATTCAATTTCCTTTGTTTTTGTAGAATTCAATGAATTAATGTTACTGGTGATCATTATTATAGTTGCAACCTTGGAAGTTCACTATTGACCTTAGTATTCTCCAGTTCACTAACACAAGTTAATTGGCTAGACAATCAATAATCTATATCTATCTTCTATATAAATAAAAAGAGAAGTCCTGACTGACTGACTGACTCATCAACGCCCAGCCCAAACCCTTGGACCAAGAAAGTCGAAATTTTGCACAGAGGTTTCCTTTATAATGTAGACTTAAGGAAGGATTTTCGATCCCGTGGAATATTTTCCGACATGCACGCGGGCGAAGCAGTGCGGGAAGTGCTAGTCCTAAATAATTACAGTTTCAGATCTAGCTAGGATGCGCTGGCCCTCAAGTCATGCCTTCTGGCTTTTTCACGTACCTATGTCCTTTATCTCGCCATTTTGATACTTTGACCCGATTCTGTCACTCCCGAGCCCCCTACACCCTAATTGCGAACACACTAACAATCGGAATCTGAATCATTTTGAAACAAATTGCTGATCCATTGTTCGAAAATTTTGTCTGCTCACCAATGTAAATAACGCAATGATTGTTGTTGAACTGTCAAAATGAAACCGACTCCAATGGATACTGTGTTACGGAATTAGGGTGCCGCTTACGAATAAAAATTCAAATTCAAATTAAGTAGGTACCTACTTACAACAGTCTTGCATTATCTTAACATAACTACTCGTAGCACTGCACTTGTCTAAAGTAACGTTAGAATTTTACTATTTCACTGAATACATTACACGAATATCATCATCTTCCTGCCCTTATCCCATATTACTTGGGGTCGGCGCAACACGTTTTCTTCTTCCACTCTCCCCTGTCAACCGTCACGCTATCATTCACTCCCTTCTCTTTCATATCATTCCTCACACAATCCATCCATCTTTTCTTTGGCCTTCCTCTGCCTCTCCATCCATCAACATCTATATTCATCACTCTTTTAGTCACATGCGTTTCGTCTCTCCTCATTACATGCCCATACCAAGACAAACGATTTCCTTTCAACTTTTCTGTCACTGGCGCCACTTTCAAACTTCCTCTTATATACTCATTTCTCACTTTATCCATTCTTGTCACTCCACACATCCATCTCAACATTCTCATCTCCGCTGCATGCAATTTTTTTTCATCCGAATACATTACACGAATAAAACTCTGATATTCCGCTACGGAAACATAATTTATTCCTCTGTCGTAGATCTAATACATAAATATTTTAGCCTGACGACAGGACCGACGACGACGTACAAATTTAAGCAAAAAATTTAAAATTTCTCCGCAAAAAGTTGAGAAAGGCTTGAAGAATGAAAGGGATGTAAATGACTTAATTTGCATCACATAGTGCGCGGTTAAGGTTAAACCTCTATTCCAAAATTGTGAGGCCCATGCCGCCCATGGCTTATAATATGATTCGATAAACTGCTTTTTTTCGTATAACTGTTAAGAGTTAATGTTCTTAAAATTTTAAGTACTTCTGTTCCGATTTCAATTAAATATTTCGCTTAATAATTAAGAATAAAAAACTGAAAGTGTTAATCAACTTTTGTTGCTAACTGTACTACAATCTGTTTTTAAAGATAAAGATTATATTATTATATTTATTATTTCCTACGAAATGTATGGGAAAAGTTTTTTGCGATTTCTGACTTTTCTCCTTATTATTATATGAAACAGGATTGATTGACGTAAAACGTCTGAAATGTAAATTGCCTTAACAGCATTACGTCTGCTATGGCCTGTCCTCAGCCTTCCGCATCTAGTCTATTATAGCCACTTTCTTCAGGTCTTCGGTCCATCTAGCTGGGGTCGTCCCACACTACGCTTGCCGATACGCGGTCTCCACTCCAGGACTCGTCTGCTCCACCGGCCATTGGTCCTTCGATAAACATGGCCAGCCCATTGCCACTTCAATTTGCTTGTTACTCCGGTTTTGACGAGTTTTGCGAACATAAAAATGTAGGCAACAGCTAATTTTTTTTGTTTCGCGATTTCAAAGTTGGGCCCATAATAAAAGTTATTCAGTTCGATGGTCTAAAGCACTCCTTAAAGTTTTTGTAGTTAATTTTTTAACACCTTACGAGTATACCTACATCTTTCATTTCATTTGCTTATGTACAGTAAGTAGTTCAATCTGCGAGCTCAAAAAAAAGGCGTCGCGCATTTTATGAAAAACTTGCTCTGGAATTTTTGCTTTATAATTTTATACAAAAAAAGAAAATTTTTTTTTGCTATAAATTAATAAGAAAAAATTGCGAAAAGCGAGGCCGCTATAAACCATAGGTACTAATAAATATTCTCCACCACTCAGTAAGTAGTTGTCGAAGTATTTCTGTTTATCAGAATAAGAACGCCAAAGTTGGCCATTTAACGCAAAAATCACGGTCGAAATGTAACAGGCCTCTTAAAGGTAACCTACCTAAGGAAAAACTTCCCTTTACTTCTCATACAAAAGAAGTCCCTGGCACGTGAAAGCTCTAAAAAGCGTTTCGAAATAAAAGAAAAGAAAAATCTTTTGAATACCGGTTGGCCGTTTTTTTAGCGCCCTACCATCATTAGGTAAACGAAACAATTATGACATCCCTCGCTATATGTATTAAAACTGCCTATTGCAAAGTCAAGGACCTTGCTCTAGACCTTTCGATGAACACGTACAGCCACAGCACATCAGTGGTAAACTTTTACACTACGATGATGATGCCCTTACGGCTACGAAGTTAAGGCGCTGTCAATCTCAAATTATTATCAATGACGTGCGGCTGACTGTACGATTTTACATTACGAAAAAAAATTAATTATGATGTGGATGTCTATGGATGTGCTCTGTGAAAGATGATATGGCTAGACAGGGGGTAACCACCGAGATTACGACTAAGAGAAGTTTAAGAGAATTATGTAGGTACTCGTATATGGATGAAAAAGATATGTTGCGCCGACTCCAATTACCTACTTAATTGGGACACAATTATTGGGATAAGGGCAGGAGAATGATGACAAGCTTTGTTAATAGTTAGGGATAGAAAATGTTCAACATATTTTTCTAGTATCATATAACTGTAAGTATCTAGTCAACTTCCATGTAAGTATATAGGTACACAATAAATCCATTACTTCAATTTAATATTGTGTTTGCTTCAGTAGATCAGATATGCACTAATTCGGCCTGTCAATCAATTAATTATGTATTTTAGCAATTAGCATTAGGTATACACTAATAACAAGATGAGTAGAGTACCTTGTAGGTACTACCGATGGAATCCGATGGATGGTTTATATGGTTCGATCTGTCCCCCTATTGGTGATAGGGGGACAGGTGACACTTTTTATTCCTATTTGTCCCCTTGGTTTTTTATATACTTTTTATTTCTTAAAAGTAATGCCACATAATATTATAAGCAACATTACATTCAATAAAAGACTAGTGGTTTTGGTTTATAATCATCTGTATTTAAATAAATTACTTTTATGTTTTTCTATCAATCAGCCACAGTCTCATAAATGTCAGTAGGTATTGTAGGTACAATTACAATCGGTCTTCTGATTTGAATTAATTCAAATTACGGTGAGTTGTACAAAACCAATATTAGTTTAATGGAGACTATAAATTGATGCTGTCACTTTCTTTTACATAGTGTAAGGGACGGCATGCATTAAAAGTCTCTATTAAACTAATGTTGGTTTTGTGCAACTCAACCTTACAAAAAATTTAAATTACTAACATAAGAATATTAATTTTGTTTGTCCATCAATCAGTCAGTGTGAAAATCCGGAGTCACACGTCATGGAGTCAATCGAACAGATTACGTGTGACTCCGGGTTTTATTTCGTCTGTCTTTTTCTAATTTCAGATGAGAATATTTTCTTGTTTCATACTTTTTAGAGTGATTTTTCAGTAGTCGGGTTTTAGTTTTTAAACTTACTTACTTTTTATTTAAATTATTTTGGGGTTATAATTTAGTGATAAAGTATTTGCAGAGCCACTTTATATATTTAAACAAGAGTAATTATTATAGGTATGTATTTTGGGTAGGTTTGGAGAGAAAATATGTTTGGCTCACATCAGGGGGCCAACCACCACTTCTTAAAGCAGTATTATTTTAATGTTATTTCAGTGTGAGAAAGAGATGGAGCTATACAGGACGTCTAGCTCCATCTCTTTCCCACACTCATGTAAGATTAAAATAATACTGCTTTAAGATGTGGTGGTCTAGCTCCTGAGGCGTGATTTTAGAAATTATTCCCAATTATCGGGTGCATACAAGCAAAGTCCCGAGCAAGAGCAAACAATATATTTTTGAAATGTGCTAATTATGCCCTTATATTTGATACCATACGCGGCATCATTATTTTTTTTTTTTTGTTCAAGACTATGTGCTCTCTTCTTCTTCGCTTCGCTCTTGACAGAGCGGTCGTGGTCACGATGAACTGTGTCCAATCGCAGATGTAACCGTTGCCCGCTTCACGATCTCTCTCCATCTGGTTCTGTTAGAAGACAGTCTGGCGCATTCATTAACAGGGCCTCCAACTGCGGATTTTATTTGATCGGTCCACCTCATCGGTGACCGTCCGCGTGGCCTATTACCTTCCACTCTGCCTTGCACCACAAGACGCTCTATGGAGTCATTGTTCCGCCTGGAGACATGTCCAAAGAACTTAAGTATTCGAGACTGTACTAGTGCTGATAAACGCTGTTCGACGCCGAGTTCTTGGAGTATGGAGACGTTTGTGCGGAATTCAGTCCATGATACCCCAAGGATTCTTCTCCAGCACCGCATTTCTAGAGCATCTACTTTTTACTTTTCCAGCTCTCGTAATGTCCACGTCTCAGCTGCGTAGAGAAATATGGGGAATACAAGTGTGCGGACTAGCCTGATCTTAGTGGCCTTAGTTATGTTGCGATTCCTCCATATTTTTTTTAGTTTGTCCATTGCTCCTCTAGCCATAGCCATACGCCGTTTCACCTCATCCACGCTACTGCCGTTATTTGCGATCATAGCACCAAGATATACGTAGGATTGAACTACGTCGCAGTTCGCAATCTGTGTCATGTCTGGAGAGTTGATGTTGCTACGGTCTACAACCATCATCTTGGTCTTACTGCGATTAATCCTCAATCCAAACGTAAGACTCACGCGCTCCATCTTAAGGAGTAGTTCCTCCATGTGTTCAGCACTCGTTGCAAACAAGGTTGTGTCATCAGCGTAGCGTAGGTTCGCAATTTTGTAGCCACCAATCGCAACACCGTCAGTCCAGTCGTCGAGGGTGATGCGCATAATGAGCTCCGTGTAGATGTTGAACAGGAGTGACGAAGTATCGTACACGGAGTAATACATCCCTGGCGGACACATGCACTGGGATGGAAGCTATCCGAAATGTAGTCGTCTGTTCGTGCTGATGCTGTTCCTCCTTCGCAGAGTTCTCTAAGAAGGTGCACAAGGTGCTTTGGTGTGCCCATTTCCAATAGCGTCTTCCACAAGGTTGGCCATTTCTCGGCGTCAAATGCTTTTGAGAAATCAACAAAGCATATGTAGGTCGGCTTGTTGAATTCTCTTGCCTTCTCGATTATCTGACGAACAATAAGAATCTGTTCACGTGTTCCCTTTCCCTTCACAAACCCAGCTTGTTTTTGCGCAATCTCTCGCGATAGATATGTTTTCAGACGCTCGTTGAGAATGTGTAGCAATATTTTGCTTGCGTGGCTGATCAGAGCAATAAGGCGGTAGTTGCTGCACTTTTTGGTGGACCCCTTTTTGTGAAGAGGAATGAAAACTGTGTGAGCCCATTCTGACGGCCATTTTCAAAAAAAAAAAAAAAAAAAAAAAAAAAAAAAAAAAAAAAAACTTATTTGTAACCCTAGCGATTATTCTCATTGTTTGTATCCTGTAGTTAATCTGTGAACAGCGTTGTGGGCTGCAATATTGTCTATATGTTTTGTGTATTTCTTTTTATATGTTATATATTGTAGCTGTTAGTTGTTCCTTTTTAAATAAAATAAAATAAAATTTTCCTGCCAGCCATATCTTATTGCAGATGGTGTGAAGGATATGAACGCCGCGTTCTCCCAATGCTTGCAATGTGCTCTAGAGGACGCCATATATTCAATTTAATGTGATGTCACATAGCCTATAACCAGCAAACGATCAAGACGCTTCCAACGATACCTTGTTTGTCAAATTATGATAAGCAGTTTAGAAGTTACGAGGGAACAGATGAACATACAATGTACATACATTCACACCTACATACGTACATACATACATACATACGTACCGATCAAAATCATAACCCTCCTTTTTGCTTCGCCCTAGTCGGGTAAAAAGAAAGTGACAGCATCAATATTTTGCTATTTACTCTTAAAATAATCAAGACAAACTTTTAGAAATGCGACGTTGCCAGCCCGCGCGTGATTAACGCTATTTTCGTTATATAGAGTCAAGTGAGCCCGCTAGCTAAATGGTTGTTTTGTTTTGAAAAAAAATCACGGAATCAATTTAAAAGGAAAACTATCACAGCTAAGTAGGCTGGCTTTACAAGTTAACGAGTAATAGTCGACCAACTTACATTTGCAGTTGGAATGTATGGAAGAGCATGTTTTTCGACTAAGTACAATGTTAAGTTTGTTAATGGTATAAATTCATCCCAACTACGGAACCCTTCATTGTGAGTGGTCTGTCACGCTCGTGGCCGGTTTCTAATAGGTATAACGTATAAAGGGTACAACTCAAAATAATCCAAAATCGAATTATTGCGATTAATAAAACAGTGATAGGTACGTGTATTTGAAGTTAAGTAATTGAGCAAATTGATAACTTAATATACTACATCATACAACAATATTTTTAATCGATCAAATAGAAAACGAGTAGGTAAAATGTTTTTTGCTGTCCCTGAAAAATGTGGTGTACTTATATTTTGAGTTGTGCCACCCTTTATCTAGGCGTGCGATATGTTTTATTCGCTATGGTATGGGTATAAACAACGTGGCAAACCAAGTCACATATACCTACCTATCTATCGTACAGACCATTTCTTTGTGTAGAATTTAAGATCATCTTGACTGACCTAAGTAAGTACGAGTAGGTATAAGGTTCATTAAATCATTACCTCGAGTGTGTTAAATACCTGCTCAAGGTATATAGGCAATGATATTATATGAATAAAGAGGCAGACATAGCACTAGCGCGCGCAAATTGTTGCAGACAAATTCAGACAATTGTTGTAATTTGATTTAGTCGGCTGATAGCAGCGAGCGAAACAAAGCGTGTCCGTGATTTAATAATAAATCTAAATAAAATACCAAGCAATCTCTTTCTGTATCATACGTTCCGTATTATCTATCGCAGTCATACTCGTAGTTGAAAACTACTGTTTATTTAAATACTTACAACTGTAATAACAACGCAACGATTTCTGATTGCCGCTCAGTATGAACGTAGCGTATCTTTCCTTTATAACATCATTGTATATAGGTAGGTACTTATATCAAATCATATCATCAGCTTTCAAGGAAACCTTAAATACCTTTGGAATGAAACTGTGTGTGTACAAAGAATTCGATAAATAACGATATTCACCAGTAGAATAGCGGAAACATAGTTGGCAAGCACTGTTGGCTTACACTAGCTAAATCCTGCCATGATTGTGTACAGCTATACATCAAGATAATAAATGGAATTAAAGCTACTAGTTTCTCTCTCCTTTTGGCAAAATATATACTTTCATTACAAATAAACAAAAACAACGAATTCTAAAACAAAAGGAATTTCAAGAGTTCTTTCTCATAAAAGCCGCCGTATGCCGATTAGTACAAACAATAGTTAGAAGATCTTAGTAGGTAGCTAGGTAGGTACTCATACAGTCCGTTGATAATAGCTTCTCTCGACCGAAGAGCACACTGACCTGTATCCAGCAATGTTCATCTTGCATGTTCCTGAATTTCATTCTCGTGGACAAGTCTGGTCAAACATTGATGTCAGTCAACACTGCAACAAACCAATAGAGTAGAATCTATAGGTAGTTTGTTTGTAATAAGGCAGAGGACAGACGTGTGTGGAAAAGGAGAGAGAGGGCTTTGTCCATAGCATATTACGGGCTAAAAGAATCTATCTTTTACTTCTTAAAGATTTCGTTTTTAAATAAGTACCTACCTATGGATATTAAAATTTCTAAGACAAAATATCCATACTAATATTATAAATTCGAAAGTAACTCTGTCTGTCCGTCTGTCTGTCTGTCTGTCTGTTACCTTTTCAGTTCACGCCTAAACCGCTGAACGGATTTCAATAAAAAACTTGGCAAGGCTATAGATGGCATCCTGGGAAAGGACATAGCCTACTTTTTGTCTTAAAAAATTACCCGACGGGGGTGATAGAGGGGATGAAAGTTTGTATGGGAAACCCAGCATTTCTTAAGTTAAGGATATGAAAATTCAAATTTATGCTTTTCGTAGGAAACAAAGAAATATGCGGTTCAGAGGTTTTGGAAAATCATCCCCTAAGGGGGTAAAATAGGGGTTGGTTTTAAAATTCTACTATTTGACTGTATAAGCAGTGCGAGAAGACATTGTTTACTTGGATTAACACTTAGGGTAGATACTTTTAATCCCGATAGTACGTTCCCGTGGGATATTTTCCGACATCCACGCGGGCGAGCCGCGGGCAAAAGCTAGTACATTTATAAACAACAAACTTTTGCCCGCGACTTCGTCTGCGATCTAGGATGAAAAGTAACCTATGTCCTTTTCCAGGTCATGGTCTACCCATGTGCCAAATTTCATCCAAATCCGTTCAGCCGTTTTAGCGTGAAAGCGTAACAAACAAACAAATTCACTTTTGCATTTATAATATTCCAACACATTTCTTATCATTTTCTTTGAAGGTCTTCTAGATAATTTATTGCACCCTCGCCCAGAGAAAATGATTACATAAGGCAAGTCTTTCTTATTGAACGATCACCTGGAAAAGGCACTTAGCGCCGCGTGAGGCTTGACATGGTTGTATAATGTACCTAGGTAAACATTATTAGGTGAAAACTGATGACATAAGATTTTGTTCCATTAACTCGCCTGTGGGATCATTTACAATATTATTTCTTCTTAACTTCTTCAGTAAATAATATTATGATATACTGGAGCTGCTATTACAATACCAAATTTTAAAATGTTCGCTGTTATAGTCTGAACATTTCCATAACAAGGAATATTTTCTTCAAACAGAGAGAGCTGTTCGCTGCAAAAGCAGACAGCGGATCCGCAGCAGTCGACCGAAAGCTATCATCATCATCAGCTGGAAGCATGAAGAATAAGTGGCTAAAGGCTTTCCGAAGCCTAAAGCCCCCCAGCGCCCCCCCACCCCACGCAGCACCCCCAGACAAGTAAGACAAAAATGTATAACCTTTATTCTAAAACAACATTGATTAATTAAACACAAAAGTTCATAAATAAAAGCATGGGAATTTAATTATAATCACAGGTTACAATTTTGCTATATGTATCATCAAAATGGATGCTGAAACTAAATTAAGAGGGTGTGGTGTTGAATACATAGTAGGTAATTTGTTGTACATAGACTTAATTACATTTTTGCTTTGTATTCGTTGTAATAAGTCTCGACACAACAGTAGGAAAGTAAGTAAATAAGTGTCGAATTGTGATTGTCCTCCTTTTGTCGGTTTTAATACTTTGTTTCACTAAGTAATAGAAAGCACTTAGAATCCTGCCAAGAGTGTCAGAGGAAATTATCCAGCGAGCAATAGCCGATGCCAGGAAATAACAGTTCGTAATGGCTTATACACATGTGTACCAAGTGTATCTTACTTATAACTTTATTAGCTTTAATTTATGAAGGAAGTGAAAATGAGAATAATAAACCTACAGTATATGTAATCTTAAGAAGACAATTTTAACAGAATTAGAGGGAGAAAGGTTTTGATTATTTCCTGAAATTAAACTAAAGAAGCAACATTTAAATCATTCGGTATAAGTATTCATAAATTCGTTGTATAGATGTTTTCTCTATAAACTTATTATTTAATTTATATCATGTTTACTCGTTACGATATAATTTTATTAATTTAGTTTTAACATTTTATTCACTTGTATTTTTATGAATCTGTCGTAAATTAATGGTTTTACCACTGTTTTTTTGTGCTAGCGGTGTTAACCTGTAATTAATTGTTGCACCTGCAATTGTGTCCTATTATAAATAATAAGCTGTTAATGTACTGGTGTAAGCAATTGTTGGTTAACCTTAAATAAAAAGAAATAAAAAAACTTCATTTCTTATAGGCCCGTTAAAAGGATATATCGAAGCGTGGTTTAGCTCGGTGTGTAAGTGAAATGGTGTTATAGCTGTCTAGAACTCTAGATTGACGCGCGAGATAGAAGGCTCTCCATGCACACCGGAATTTAAACGCGCTTCGTTGTAGATTTATGACAAAATGCTATACTTAAATAAATTTTTAGCTTAGTAAGTTCGTAACATATTTAAATACCTTCAATTTAAAGCAAATTTTACTGCACAATAAGGAACTGTTTACGTGCAATCGTATAAAACAGAAAATAGACGGTGCTACTTTGGATTTTTTTTCTTCGAAAGAATTTCAAGTAATCATGTTTCAGTTTTATTACAGCAGTAGATAATATAGTCAAATAGCACATAAGGAAAATCTAAATGAATTAACCATATACATTTAGTTTTGTAGGAATTTTAAAAACGTAAAATTATCGATGTATACGTAAGACTTTGCGGTAAACACAATAAAGTCGGACTTAACAAACCTAACTTACTTTACAACGGTTATTAAACGCAAATATTTACTTTCCTCTTTAGTAAACTCGCTGGGGCAAGTTCTATTAAACTGTACCATGTACGCCGAAATTAAACCAGCTGGATTTAAATCTACAAGCCAAGGGCGATTCACTCCATACGTGGTATATTTCAGTTGGAAAATCTAGGAAAGACTGAGTTCATCCAGTGTCACGTTAGTTATAGAAATCAGATTACAAATTACTGATCACACGCATTGTGTAAGAGTCTTATGTCTCATTGCAAACAAGATTACTATCGCAAGTATCCGCTTTACAATGTAAGGCTTCTAAATGTGCCTAACAATGTTAATTAATTTTATTATTTGAAAGAGCTATGAAGAACTGTTACACGCCTCTAGCTGATTAAGCTAAAACGGAAAACCCACCCACCATAATGCTGAAGCTGTCAACTTAGTAGGCCAACGTTCGCACGGACGTAAAAATATCGCGTCGGGATTTTGTCACGCACTGGATTTTCAACTCTTGTCGTTGAGCCGAGTATTGAGAATCCAACTTAACAACAACAGAGTGCATCCCAGCGCGTCGAAAAATCACACTGTTGGATTTTCAACTCTCGGCGCTGAGCAGAGCGTTGAAAATCCAGTGCGCGAAAAAAAATCGCCGCGATATTTTTGCGTCCGTGCGTACGTCGACTTAATGTTTTTGGGTGGGAACGATTGAAATTTAAAAATACAAAAACTTTTTTGCAAAAAAAAAAACAACCGATTTCCAAAAAAGAAAAACACTACAATGAAATGAAAAATAAAAAATAAAAAATCGGTGTCTTTGGTTTTGTACTTACGGTTTTTGCCACCGACTTCCGAAATCAATAGTTTATGTTACCTACTCTTACATAATGACTTCTAAAACACGAGTGTTCTAATACATACGTGTGTGCAGTTTCTTACACTACTTTATCTACTCTCATGCAATAGGTAGTGTATATACTCATACTCATGCAATACCTATTTATAAATAAAAAATCAAATTTAGCAAAAAGTAAACAAACACAATAATGGCTCCGAAACCATCACAGACATAAGTATAGATACACGAAAAAGGGAAAGAAAACCATCGTGACGTGATCATCATTCGTCAACCGCGCATGCGCCCTAGCGCGGTCCCCATATAATTATGTACCTACCATATGTAATGATAAAAATTGAAATGAAAACTCCTTGGTCGATCCGAAGTGTACTCTAATAGACAAAAAGTTATTTTATAGCATTATCTTGTTGAGAAATCTATATCATAATATTCATAATACAACTTTTTAATTTTATTTCAAGTACAGTTTACAAGGTACTATTTTTGAATTCATAATCAGAACTTTACGATATGAGTGTAGGTAAAGTTATTTTTGACTTTGTAGAGTTTATTTTTTTTTTTTATAAAAAAACCAACCGACTTCCAAAAAAAGTTGTAAAAAAGTTTTTATTTTCCACATTTCAGTTGTGGTATGTACCTACCCCACACAAATTCGAATACGACTATCTGCAAAAGAAATTAGAACATCATCCACATAAAAAGTGGGAAAAATACGTATTATTGAAGGTAACTCAAAAATTACCTAAGCAAAGTTAATTTATTTTACATGGGACCAACTTCGAGGCTATCTGAGTACTCTGTAAAAAGTTATGCTTGGTCATACATAAAAAAATATATACATACAACATCAGTTTTAGTATATGCGAAACCCGAAACACGTGTCTAGTATTTTTATGTAAAGAATCTATGTACAAAATTTCAAAACTGTATCATGAAACTGAAAACGTTACTCGAATGTAAACTTAAAGTAAATAACTGGCTCTTTACACTTAATTATGAGGATGTAGAGAAATTAATAAGTAATTAATTTCATTCTACAAAGTAACACATACATAAACATACCTTTCTTTCATACACCTACTCATACACAAAACACGAACGACCCACCCACACGTACACAAACAGACCTCCCACATACACACACACACACACACACACACACACACACACACACACACACACATACACACACAGCACGATGTAATAATTTAAGAATGTTTTTCCATGTTTTTTCAATTTTTTGTTATTATACTTTATTTCATTTTGTTGTAGCTTCTTTTAAAATTGTATTTTGTAGCACATCTGTTTGTCTATTCCTATGTTGACATTAGTTTATAAGCCAAATAAAATGGGAGATTGCGCTGACTCGTGACATACAGGTACACCTAGTTCAGGAGTCAGAGGCTTCAAACAAGTTTATGTCAATAAAGAAATATGAATTATAAAGAATTATGAATTATGAAAAATCACAAAGTTATAAGCTTGTTATGTTACCTGGTTGTCCGTACAAAAACATGATTACCACGCGGCGCCCGCCTGTGCGCCCGTGCCTAGTGCTGCTATGACCTGTAGTGACTTGTGTTCGTCGCGCGGTATCCATATTGTAACCTTTTTTAAAGAATTTTGGGGCAAAATATAACACGGTATAAAAATTATCGGAATCAATTCAGTTATTTATTCTGAACAAACTATATTCAGGTTTCGCAGATACTAAAAATAATGTTGTATAAATATATACAGTGTGTCCAGACATGGACTAGCGAAAATTAAGGGGGTGGTACAGACGATCAAACTGAACAACTTTCTCCCGGGGACCAACATCGTAATCGTGAAAAAAAAATCAGTCGTCCCATACATTTGGCCGAGTAGGTATTGAAGTTTTGTATGGGATGACTGATTTTTTTTTCACGATTACGATGTTGGTCCCCGGGAGAAAGTTGTTCAGTTTGATCGTCTGTACCACCCCCTTAATTTTCGCTAGTCCATGTCCGGACACACTGTATACAACGTGTCGTTTTGCATCCTCGTCAAACAGGGTGTGATACAGAACATCAAACCGAACAACTTTCTCCATGGGACCAACATCGTAATCGCGACAAAATTTTCAATTGTCCCATAGAAAACTTAAAATATCTACTCGACGTAAATGTATGGGACGGCTGATTATTTTTTCGCGAATACGATGTTAGTCCCATGGAGAAAGTTGTTCGGTTTGATTGTCTATACCACATCCTTAAATTAGACGAGGATATAAAACGACACGTTGTATATTTTTCCGTCCAGGTACCCTATTAATTGCTGCCAGACCACTAATTATTTCACCTTCATCGAACGAACATCTGGGTTCACGTGATCTCAAACTTGGAATCCTAACAAATATTATAAATGCGAATGTGAGTTTGTTACGCTTTCACGCTAAAACGGCTGAACGGATTTGCATGAAACGTGGCACATGGATTGATCATGACCTGGAATAGGACATAATGATACTTTACATTGTGTTAGTACGTCCACGCGGGCGAAGCCGAGGGCAAAAGCTAGTACGAAATAAATTTAACAGAAAATTTTAAATTACTGTATTTGTAACAATAACTTAACAGCGGTAGGTATATAGTAAAACTGTAAATAAACAAGATAATTCAAGCGTAACACTGAATCTTTAACGAGGGTGTTGGTAGGGTTTCTCAGAAACTGTAAGAAATTCCGCTGCTGGTGATATTTCGAGCGCTCTATACAAATAATGAAACTCAAGATAACGAGATGTACACAATAGTCACAGAACTACGAACTAGGCTGTTGACACAATACATAAGGAGTGCCACTTCACCGAATATGATTCTTATTTTCTCACTTCAATAATCGTGTTCACGAATTTGAATTTATATTGTGGACAGAGTAGGCGCGACACCGTTATAATTTCGTTCAGTATGTGTTCACTTGCTGTAAATTGCTGAAACATTTTTACCACAAATGGAAATAATTTATTAAGCTTCACCACGCTACGTTTAAATTAAAGTCTATATACTAGACGCCAATCATTGTTGTCGATGCTTATGCTCAATGTATTCTCTTTACACCACCGTCAGATTAATAATGTCTGTTTATTTTTTTTATTTGTTTCACATCCATTTTGAAGCTGATTTCCAACAATTTATCATGCCTCGTGTGTAGTAACAGCCAATGCGTTTAGTGTAAGTCCTTTAATTTCATCTAAACACATTAAACAATTGTATTTAAAAAAAAAAAACACTATTTCATTAAAGTAATTAATATGTATAGTAATAATTGAATCACTTACACTTTGTAACTGTAATCTGTGATGGTGTTAATACTCATCGAAAGATAAATAAACCTCAGAAACCTTTGTTAATTATATCATTTGTTTGTTATCAAACGCATCGTTATCTCACAGGTTTCTGCACTAATTGTATTTGATCACGTTTATTTCGTGTTATGTTCATCTTGGTGTTTCTCTCTTTTTGCATCGATAAAGAAAAAATCAAATGTACCACGCGGTGTCGACGGTAATGGCAATGAGGTAACTGTGCCCCGTAGGTGTGAGCCTATGTTTGTAAATGTTTCATTTTGTAACCCAGATATTGGAACTATACCGCTCATCCACTTGACACGTAGACACAATCCTGAACAGCATGTATATATTATTTATGCTTGTGTACACTGACACACAATATTTATGTTAGCGATAACTTTTCACCAGCTTTTAGATAAAACAATACACACTTCTGCCAAGTAATGCGCTTGGAATCCTTCAGTTGTAAGTTGTACTCAATCCTTTCGGCTTTGAAATCAGTTCGCAATAAACAAAAAATCTGTGTGCTTGCTTTGTTTCCAGTCTTATTCAATTGATAACGTAATTTGTGTTGGAGGCAGTTCGTGTTTGGAACAAACCTCAAGGCGAAGGGAGGCCATTACCTAACAGTTCATTCGGTATTGTGCCGGTGTCGGCTGGGGACTGATTACCAACCACCTCGCAGACTGATCCATGAACTGTCTCCCCTTGACCTTGGACGTCATCGGTCGATATCCATGACGTACAAATATTATAATGTGACAGAGCCAGCCTATATACGAAATTAATAAATGTCATTGTTCAGTACCTTGCTAGAATATCACTAAAAACTCTTCACAGCTAAAATAAAAAGAAAGATGATAATATTGTCTTGGACTTTATATAATATCTACTGATCTATTAGAAACAGTAAGCATGTAGAAAAGCTAAAATCTGTGTTTTTATTTGAGACTGAATCTTTAGCCGACTTCTGAAATGTACAATAAGCTTCGAACTAGAATGTGTAAATGTGGATTGTTTTGTAGGAGGAATGGAGCGGCTAGAGACGCAATGCGCGCTGGCGGAGATTCCGAGGCACATAACTTTCAAGAATACACGTACAAGAAAATAACGCCTTGCGATGTCTGCTCACAAGTGCTTAGAGGTAAGTAGTAAAATATTGTAACGAAAATTTGTGTTACGAACTACAATAATAATATTCCAACACCATTCCCTGTGACATCTCGAATAAACGTCAATTACCTACATTTTTAGCTCGTTCATTAGCAAATAGGGCAGGAAATTATTTTAGTAAGTATACAAATTGTGTGTTATAAAGTGCTAAAGCAATCCCACTAATTAAAACCAGGTGATGTGGACAGTAAATGGTTGTATGTATTCCCTGGGCAGCAAGAACGACACGCCTTATCACTACGTTGTTTTTTTTTTTCACTAGCTTTGTAGCTTAACGATGGAGTCAGTAGTGCTATTCTGTAAATATCTCACCGTGAAAACATGAGTGAAGTGATCTTAAAGTGAGCTGTCAATAGTGTCAATCCCTAGCATCAGTAGTGCTATTATGTAAATATCTCACCGTGAAAACATAAGTGAAGTGATCTTAAAGTGAGCTGTCAATAGTGTCAACCCCTAGCAATAAGTGGAATGACGGCTCACTTCACGCTCACTTCACCTGAGTTATCACGGCGAGATGTTTACAGAATAGCACTACTGGTAGAATGACGGCTCACTTCACGCTCACTTCACCTGAGTTATCACGGTGAGATGTTTACAGAATAGCACTACAGTAGTCACTCTGTACAAGTCCATGAGACCAGTGCCCAATGGCAAATTGTTTTATATTGGATTTATAAATTGAGTCGGCAAACTACAGTAAATGTGAACCCAATTACGAGAAAGCAAAGCCATTAGTGTTAGGTACACGTGATTCTTGTTATCAACGTAGCTTTTATAGTGGAAAATGAAATGAAAAGACCTGGCCTTAAAAACAGTTACGTAATGTCATTAATAATTTACACTTCTTTGTAAGTATCTATCAACTAGGTACTTACCTGTTTTTAAATATTGCTGTAGAGTCTTTTAGTAACATGACACTCTAATGATGAAAAACACTGCCCCTCGGTCAACCATAATTCAAATTCAAAAACTTTAATTCGAGCGATCCACTAATTTATCTCGTGGCTAAGTAATAGCCGCACGGGTCGATCCATCTGGTTAAGCTACGCTTACCAGGGTTGGTCCGTGGATGGATGACCATCTTTACATACCGAGAGTCCTCCGTGCCTCGGAAAGCACGTTAAGCCATTGCGCGTTGGTCCCGGCTGTCATTCGTGGATCTTTGACAGTTGTTACGGGTCGTCAGAAGCCCAAAAGTCTGACAACCAAGGGGTATCGTAATAACCAGTTACTGGGTTGTGGAGGTCAGATAGGCAGTCGCTCCATGTAAAATATTGGTATTTACAACATAGTTGGGAAAAGGCTAGGCAGATTGATTTCTAACAGTGTTCTATATAAGCAAAACCAAACGATGGCACATGGTAACTGACAGCTGTAAATTACATGCGGACAGTCCACTCAGTCAGCAATCATCTTCAGAACCCTGTTCGGGCTGAACATGACTTGAGCCACCATCGATGCTGCGCGCTTGCGCATTATTGTGTAAAAACAATCTACACGCGCCGCCGCAAACATCCCTGACGCACTGCTGCAACCCCATCAGTTTTCCGAAGGCGTTATTAAATTGGACACGAAGGACTCCATACGACGCCCGAATATTTCTCCCACAAGCTGCACGTGTAGAAGATGGTGCAGAATGCTCTAAAGAGGGTCACCTTTATGCCTGCAGTACGACGTGCAAACCTGCGGGCTATCATATTCGCACGCACGGAAAGAGCCCTTCGTTCCCTTTCAATGTCAGCTCAAAGTTTCAATGTCAATAATCCTAACTATCCTAACTGTGCTAATATTATAAAAATACGAAAGTGAGTTTGTTTGTTGCGCTTTCACGCTAAAACGGCAGAATGGATTTGGATGAAATTTGGCACATCGGTAGACCATGACCTAGGATAGGACATAGGATACTTTTTATCCTGTTATTTCCACGGGATCGAGACTTATAAGGATGAAACCGCGGGGCGCAGCTAGTTGGAATATAAATGTACAGCATATACCATAGAATATTCCCAAAAGATCTCAGTTTGTTAGTGACATACAAGACAACAATACATTCTACAAGTTTACAGTTATTATCTGCCACGATATCGTTAAATCTGAATAAAGGTTTTATTATGTAGGCACACACCTTGCCAGACAGGTGTTTCTGAAATTGGGAAAGGTATCTTATACAAGTGTTTCTAAGCACGCTAGGTCTATACACTCGCTCAGTCAGCTTTGTACGAAGGGTAACAATCTTTATTGATATAAGCTGTGATTATGTGAAAGCACGGATTCTAAGGCCGTCATAAACAGTCCGAGGGAGGAGCCATGGAGTGATCCTTAAATTTGCCGTGACAGCTGAACAGATACTCAGCCTGGAATACAGTGTGGGTCCCCAGTGGTGTTTCGACTTCGATTGAGATTCTCAGAGAAGATCTTGAATCCAGAACCTGCCTACTTGGAATTTGGGTTACTCAATGTGATGTCAAAATCGACATCATAAACCACACAATCATAAACCCTTCAATGGCGGTGGGCACGAGTCTCTTTCGTATTAAAATTATCACAGTCTTAAATTCATATGTATGTATTTGCTAAAAATACTAACATTCTGTAGATACATTAACAATATCTCAAGACGTTTAGAAATAACAATGATAAAAACATGAATATTATTATTGCTGCTGCCCGAGGCTTCGCCCGCGTGGATGTCAATTCTTCATTAGTTGAATTGGATTTTGTTCACAATTTCATGGATTTTAGTTTTTTTGCGCGGAGACCTACTAATTTTTCTAAAGTAAAAGTAGTTTAAGCTACTCCTTATAATATCAGCTATCTGCCAGTGAACGTCCAATCAAAATCGATCCAGCCGTTACGGAGATTAGCCGTAACAAACAGACAGATTTTTTTTTTAAATATTTTTCTTGTTATAAATACCGAATATACTTTTTACCGAAGGGGAGGAGCTCGTGGCTAAGTAATAACAGCCGCACGGGTCGATCCATCAAGTTAAGCTAAGCTTGCCGGGGTTGGTCAGTGGATGGGTGACCATTCTTTACATACCGAGACTCCTCCGTGCCTCGGAAAGCACGTTAAGCCGTTGATCCCGGCTGTCATTCGTGGATCTTTGACAGTCGTTACGGGTCGTCAGAAACCCGAAAGTCTGACAACCAGTCTTACCAAGGGGTATCGTATTACCCAGTTACTGAGTTGTGGAGGTCAGATAGGCAGTCGCTCCATGTAAAATACTGGTATTCAGCTGCATCCGGTCAGACTGGAAGCCGACCCCAACATAGTTGGGAAAGGCTAGGCAGATTGACTTTTTACCGAATATAAAAAGCTGTTATTTTGACATTACAAACAGACACTTAAATTTTATTTATTTGGCTCTAAATAATCAATATTATTTTCAGCGTGCGGCGTCCTTGAGTACGCCCACAGAACAGAAAAAAACCGGCCAAGTGCGAGTCGGACTCGCGCACGGTCCCGTTTTACCGTTTGGGTACGGAACCCTAAAAACAGAGTAGGCCTTTATCTAAAGTTCGTTTGGGTGACGGCACTACCCTTAGATCGACACTTATTTCTGTAGAAAGAGGAGTCCCGCAGGGCTCTATATTGGGACCGATTCTCTTTATCCTGTACTGTGCGGATAGTATAAAATGTCTCCAAAGATGCAAGTTCCATATTTACGCCGACGATGTCCAACTTTATATATCATTTGGACCAGACGAGTACGATCCAGCCATTAAGGATCTAAACGACGATCTTAGGAGAATCGCTGCCTGGTCGGAGGAGAACTGCCTGTCATTAAATCCAACAAAAACTAAATATATGGTAGTCGGCATAGAATTAATTACTCTAAGGTAGTCGGCACTAGACAACAGCTGGCTCGACTACCTGTGTTTTTTGACTTGGAACTTATGGGCGAACCTATTGAGCGAGTGTATCAAGCGCGGAATCTGGGTGTTACTATGGACAAAGACCTTCGTTTTGAGAAACACGTAGCTGACTCGGTTAGGAACTGTTTTTATCGCCTAAAGGTTCTGTACAATATGAGGCCTTATTTATCTGAAAGGCTACAGGAACAACTAGTAGAAACCCTGGTGCTGTCTAGGTTGAATTACGCTGACACGGTTTACGGCCCGCGCCTACTAGCTCGTACAGAACGCCTCATCCAAAGGGTACAAAATGCTTGTGCTCGGTTTTGTTACAATATTCCTCGCAGAAGCCATGTAACACCATTTCTGAACAGGCACTTTACTCTTAAAATGAAGTCCAGACGCAAACTGCACTTGGCTTGCCTTCTGTTCGGTGTAGTTAAATATCAGAAACCGGACTATCTATACAACAAGTTAAGTTGGGTGGCGAGTAGACGGGAATGCGGGAGAAGGCAATGCTCGCAGCAACTCACGACTCGGTCTCAGGGTACAGCCGCTTTTAGAGGCAGTTTTCGTTATGCGGCTTCCAAAATATGGAATAACCTGCCACCACCGATTAGAGTTATTAACACGATAGGCGCTTTTAGACGACGCTTACGGCAGTACCTCATAGAAGAGCAACAAAAGTTGGATTTGGTCACACTAAATGTCTCAATTATATAATGTATGTACATACCTATCCACTTATGTATATAACAGAGTTTTTTTTTGTCAGTGAATGTTGCACGAAAATTGAATTTAAATAGCTGCTGTTATACTATACCGTTGCTGGGGATTGTTCTCGCTCATCCTAACGCTCGACTCGGCTTGCTGGCTCATTGTCCCATACGTTTCGGCTCGGAGATTGTTGTTGCGATATCCGCGGAATCGCTTCGTCCCATTGGCGTATGTGAGACCTATACATAATGATTACAATACAACACATTATAATAAACGTTTATCTCAATCTCCAACTTACTGCATTGCTAACCACGATGTGTTAGCGCGTGGAAGTCTGGCATCGTTTAAACAGGTTTTTTGTTCTGATACAATATCACAATATTTATGTAAGTACGTTTATTTGACACAAACTTATTTTTATTTTTTTATTTTATTTTAAGTAAGTACACATCACACGTTGCAGTATAAAACTGATTTACGTCCGTCACCTCACACTTCGGTCCAGTTGAAAACCAGCGTCAGGCACTAGTTGTCTGGCATTTTTTTGCTGAACTGGGCCTTTTTGGCACAGCCGTGAGGCACACTTTCCTGCATTGTATTTTTTTATTTTTTGTTGTTGTTGCATCGCAAATGTAGATTTTTAAAATTTTATTGTTATTTTTTACTTTTTGTTTTGCCTCTAATTTAGACTGTGCTAAATAAATGTGTTTTCTTTCTTCTTTCTTCTTTAAAGAATGTGTCAAACTTTACATTGTTTTTACTTTATTACCGTGCTTTGCGAGTCTGTGATTGCGAAATAAATTGCTTCAATTTTCAGTCTCATGACATTGAATATTGAATCAGTATGAGTAAGCAGTTTCAGCGAAACTATAACTGCTTTGCCATGACTCAATCAGAAAGGTACCTACAAGAATGTGACTGTAACTTGGGACTGATTGACGCTGATTGCATTTTCGTGTGGGGTTTCTTTCTTTAAACTATTCGTGATGTAGCTTTTCTTCGTATATACTAATTAGTTAATTAATCTTTATCTTTAAACACCTGAACGTAATTTCGTAGTTCGTATATGATCAGCACACTCCATAAGAAAGGCTTATTCAAGTCTCGGAGATGACGTTATGTAATCTTTTCCACCCGATAGAATCCATTTAGAACCAAGGCAGCACAGCCTAAGTACGGGCAAGTCAATCAAGCTATGAATGACGATAGCTATAGCTATGATGCTTATTATGGCAGAAGCAGTAAAGCATAAAGGGTTCAGACATGCTAGAAACACTTTGAAATAGCAAAAACAAACAATCCGATTAATATTTGTGTAAGTATATGTCGTGGTGGCCCGAAGTTTTGTGGAACCACTTCTTAAGGCGACGATAACCGACTTTTAATGATTATAAACTGTGATAAAATATTATCACGTCCAAACGACTAGTGCTAATAATTTGGAAAAAAATACATGTTAAATTAGAGCAATTTGTTAGTAACGTAATATGTAAATATTTGCTATTATGTTTATATTACATAGTGTAATTAATTTTTAAAATTATGTCTAACGCGGATAAAAATCTGAGAATCACGCAAAACTATCAAGCGTACTTTTGTGAAACCTTCACCATTTTAAAGTGCTTGCTGTTAGTATACGTGTGTTAATTTATTACCTTTTGTTTTATGAATAATAAATTCATAATGCGTCTAATTTGGGACAGCGCTCCTTAGGGCACTTAGGGCGAGTCCTATTAAGTACTGGATGGACGTACGACGCGTTGCGTGAGCTCAGCACAAAACAACTAACTCAAGGCATATATCTGCGTCTTAAGCATTAAGTTGAGAAGTGAGCGCGGATGTTGGCAAGCATGATTGATCCATACTTGTAACTTTTCTACATGAGAAGAGGCTTTTGCCCCGCAATAAGGCAGTAACAGACACGTTTCACGTCAACTGTGGCCATATTATCGCCGCTCACATGACAACAAATTAATTTTGTCTAATAAATGGTTATTTTAATACTCATATTAGGCACTTGGGTATTATATAACATGTTATATAATAACCTTATTACATGTTTTATTAAGAGGTTAACGCTCAACCCACGTTAACTAGTCCTAGTTATATCTCTATAGAATTCTCAGTAGCGTGTTGTTTACAATTTAGGTAATCAGGGGTGGAAAATCAGGAGTAACTTAGTGCGTGCTTCGATTTTCTTGTAAAAGGCAGCAACTTTTTTAAGAATGCCAGGAAACACGGCGTTTGATTCATATCGTAAACATTTTTGGTAGAAGAAATATTAATCTCTGTTACCTAATTATAGCGTGTATAACTTTGTGTTTTGGGTCAAAGTAATTTCAGTGTCAGTCTAAATCTATATATATAAAATGATAAACTGACTGACTGACTGGGTAATATATCAACGCACAGCCCAAATCGCTGGGTCTAGAGGTTCCAAATTTAGCACGTAGGCGGTCTAGGGACCTAAGAATTTTTTTAAAGGATTTTTTCAAAATGCACCCTCTAAGAGGGTGAAACGGGGTTCCAAAGTTTGTAAGAGAAATCTTATTCCTTGAGTTAATAGACTTGAAACTTGGCATGAATATTTATCAACTTACTTAGACAAACACTACTACTACACTTAAACTTACACTACATACACACACAAAAACACACACACTACACACACACACACACACACACACACACACACACACACACACACACTTACACTTTTACTTAGATAAATATTCGTGCCAAGTTTCAAGAAAAATACAAACTTTATAATTTACTTAGATTCTAAGTAAAATATAAAGTGTGTCATTTTTAGTTTTCATAAACTACCACTAAAGAGGGATTGGGGGTGTCAAATTTTGTATGGAGTAATTTTAACGCGCGGTTCGATTAACTCGAAATTCAGTATTTATACTTGAGACCAAAAATGAAGAATAACGTGTATCAAGGTTTTTCGAAAATCTCCCGCTAAGGGGGTGAAGATGGGTTGTAAATTTTACAGGGCAGGTTTTACTGCGGGGCTTAATTAACTCGAAAATTGGTGTAAATAATATTTCAGTCAAGTTACGGAAATATCCCAAACGGTTTTTTTAAATTCCACCCTTGCGGTGATGAATACAGGGAATATAGTTCATATGAAAAATCTTATTCATTTGGTTAATTAACTTGAAACTTGGCACAAATACTTGCCTAAGCAAGTAATAAAGTTTGTTATTAATAGTTTTTCCCCCAGGGGAAAGGGTAGAAGGTGGTGAAGAGGGATAGGGGAAGGAATACACCCTCCGTATTGAGGAGAGAAAGGAGGAAGGGGAGGGTGAGAGGGGAGGGAAGGAGAGGGGGTTAGAGGCAGAGGAGGAGGGGGAGAGGGCGACGAGTACCTTTACACCTTAAAGTTGTTTTTTGTATAGCATTAAACCCAGCAAGAATCCCAGCCCGACAGATTTCTATTCTAAGAAGAATAAGAAGTCGGAAACTCGGAACGGCACAAAAAACAGGAGTTAACTCCAGTCGTGCGTCGGAGCTGACACACACTTTTTTTTGTTTGTTTGAACGTGCTAATCTCTGGAACTACCGGGCGGACTTTAATAATTGTTTTTGCATTTGATAGCCCAATTCTTAAGGAAGGCTATAAGTAGGCATATTTAACATCACTCTAGGACTCTTAGGTGTCGGCAAAAAGAAAAAAGTCAGAAAGAACGGTAAGCGAAAACGAAATAATTGCGTGGGCAGGCAATGCGATGCGATGGGGTGGGTTCGGGGAACAAGAAATTTCAGCACCAAGGAATTTCAGAGTTTTGGCAGAAGCTGTTATCAATATATAAAAAGAAAAGTCCTGACTGACTGACTCATCAACGCCCAGCCCAAACCCTTGGAACTATAAAGCTGAAAATTTGCACAGAGGTTCCCTTTATAATGTAGACAAGGAATAAGGAAGTAAAGGAAGGACTTCTCTTCCCGTAGGATATTTTCCGACATCCACGCGGGCGAAGCCGCGGGAAAAAGCTAGTGTAATATAAAAGTCTGAATGGTTTTTGGTTGAAATAATATTTACGCTCCACTTCAAGCTTGTACTCGTACTTCTGGAACTTATTTTATAGTCAGTTTTTAGGTTTGTTTAAAATACAATTGACTACAAAATATGTTTGCAGCTAATCTAAATAGTTTTATCGGGGTACCGTAAGGGCGGGTTACTTTGACTCTAGGGCATAAATTTGGCCAAAATCGAGACAAATATTTAAACTGCCCGAAATGTCGCGACCACAACCGAACATCGTTTGTCCTTCAGTAGCTAATAGACGACAATATACATAGACGCGTACTTACGGAACTTTGTGTGGATTTAATGACTTTAAACATCTGTCTTGATGTTTAGTGTCATTAAATCCACACTTTGACTCTAGGGCATAACTTTGGCCAAAATCGAGACAACTGTTTAAACTGCCCGAAGTGTCGCGACCACACAACCGAACGTCGTTTGTTCTTCAGTAATAATAGATAGCAATATAGACGCGTACTTCCGGAACCTTGTGTGAATTTAATGACACTAAACATCTGTCACGATGTTTAGTGCCATTAAATCCACGCTTTGACTCTAGGGCATAACTTTGGGCAAAATCGAGACTGCCCGAAGCGTCGCGACCACAACCAAACGTCGTTTGTCCTTCGGTAACTCCTTCGGTAACTAATAGATGGCAATATAGACCCGTACTTACGGAACTAAACATCTGTCTTGATGTTTAGTGTCATTAAATCCACACTTTGACTCTAGGGCATAACTTTGGCCAAAATCGAGACAACTGTTTAAACTGCCCGAAGTGTCGCGACCACACAACCGAACGTCATTTGTTCTTCAGTAATAATAGATAGCAATATAGACGCGTACTTCCGGTACTTTGTGTGGATTTATTGACACTAAACATCTGTCACGATGTTTAGTACCATTAAATCCACCCTTTGACTCTAGAGCATCACTTTGACCCAAATGTCTCGATTTGGGCCAGAGTTATGCCCTAGAGTCAAAGTAACCCGCCCTTACGGTAGGTATTGGAATAAAATTTTCTACCCATTGTCGTTTCGCTATTCATTCAACCCTAAACTTGTACCGTTCCGATTACGCATTTTTTGGGTCAGTGACTACTTAGATAAGTTAAGCGTAGCAAGATTAAAATAACCTATATATTCTGATTGATGTAATAGAGGAGCTGACAATCAGTTCGTGTTTAAACTTTGTTTGTACATCATATATATCACTTAGGTACTTTTCTTCGCTCGCAACATGTTTACTTTATAAATTATTCGAAAAGTGTGGCTTGGGAACTTGGGAATTATGGTCGTAATACACGAACATTGTGGAAAGTTTAGCAATGCTTTGATTTTGTCATTGCAGTGGTTTCACTTCGGTACTCTAAATAAGTAGATATTAAGTCCAGCTTTTAACTGTAGAATCAGAATACAAACAAAGTGTCAGATTTAGAAAATTGGTGTAATTAAACACATTATCTACCTATGCTCTTCTCTAACTAATCATTCATGTGTTGTCAGAAAATAATATCCATGAGTTCACATAACTACAGAGAAGTATGAATTTTTCTTCCTGAAACTTTCTGTTTTTAATGAAAATTGGTGTATTTTGGTTTTTTTTTTGTTTGTATAGGACATACACGCCAAGGATTGCGTTGTCGACTATGCAAGCTGAATGTGCACACCGACTGCATGCCTCAGGTCGGCAGGTGTCAAACCAAGTCTCGACTCCTGCGCAGGCAGAAAAGCACCTCCGAGATAGAGTCCCACAGAGTACTAGAAACAGCCTTCGACGATGAAAGTAAGCCTATATGGAAGCTTCTATTTTAATTTAAAATTATTAGCTATGTTATAGTCAGAGTAATATTTTTGTTAAAGCTAAGATGAATTCAACGAACTTAATATTGAACTGCTTACTAATCAATCATACCATTTATTGAAGTTATAAGTGATGTCAACCTCAGTACAGTTAAATAATTAACAAATATAAATAAATTCTACGATTTAATACACTGTTGATACTTGTAAAATTTACTCATTACTTGTAAGACCATGCTGTCAGAAGTTATGGTAAGTTCTATTAAGGTGTTATGAACTTTGAAATTTTGATTCACATTCAAGTTCAATTGGGGCAATTGACAAATTAACTCAATAATATTACAATGATGTACTGTTGGGAATGTTGATTTTAACAAAATGTTAATTAATAGATAGTTGAATGAATCACTTTGAAAGTGAGAACATAATACACAGCCTCATCGAGCTTGCAAAAACACACAACGATCACATTCACGTAAAGCTATGAACACAGTCGGAAGCTAACCTCACGTTGTCCAGGGGTGCAGGACGGGTGGCTGCCGGGACAGAGACTCACCAAGATCTCGTTCAAGGGAGTCGAATTCGATGATGATTTCGATAGCTACTGTGACTCGGGTACGGTATTCAGACAGGAGTGACCCCTGTGCACCCTCCCGAAGCCGAGCGTTCGATCTGACTAACAACACTCAACGATCCTCTGCCCAACTACAAATACTGTACATAAACGGTTAACCTACTAACAAGCGAGTTCCAGACATGATACGCCACCTCGCACACAATAACAGTTCCAGTATCACTAAACTGTCGTCGTTATCGCGGACTTGAATTTAATCGCATTTCGCTCGATGCTCAGAGGAGGAAGTGGATCAGACCTACCAAGTTCTGAAGCGGGCCAACGAAATTGGGAAGCCGGGCGGCGGCGGGGAAGCGCGCGGGGGCCCGGTAGTGCGCGTGTCGGCCCCGGAGGAGACGCCACCCGCGCGCTCGCCGGCGCGGCCCACCGCCGGCCTGGCCGTGGCGCCGCAGCCCGTCTCCTCTAGCTCAGGTCTGGCGCCGCACCCGAGCTCGCTCGCTTCTCCGCTCGAGTCGCGCCGTAGGCCGGCGGCCGTTCGCGTCACGCCACGACGCGCGGCGGCCGACCGGCAGCTTCACTCAAATTCACTCGTTTTCAGTAGTGTCGAGTTGTTTTTTGCACGCATTGTATAGTCGCGGGCGCAGGGCGGGGGCGGGGTGCGGTCGGTACTGACGCTGCTTGTCGGTAGGCGGGGCGACGCGGCCCGACGGCGGGGTGCGGCGGAAGCTGTTCGCCGGCGTCAAGAGTTTGTCCATGTGGGGCTCGCGGTCGCGCCGCGGCTCGCCGCAGCACCGGTCCATTTCCCTGCCAGAAAGTACGCGCCCACGGCTGCCGTAGCGCAACAATCTCTCAGTCTCACAGCTTTATTTGTCCCGTCTGCTGGGTTACGGTGCCACGTTTACGTTGTGTGTTCAGTATTTTATGTTATTTATTTTATTTCGCGATTGCAGTGTTAGATTAGAAATAGGACTAAACAATAGTCGAAGCTCGGCAAGCACCTTAGATGCTTTATCCCGTCCCTGCAGGGTTCATCTACCTTTCCTGAACAGGCATTCTTTGACGAACTTGGCCCAATGACATACTCGACCTGAACATTTCCCTTTGTTTTCCTACTATTTTGTTTGTATTTATGTTACTGTATTATTTATGTTGCTTTTATTTATTTTGTTTTGTCCGCGCGTTATCTTTACAGAGACGGAGGTGACGACCACGCGCCCTTTCGGACAGCCCCTATGTTTAGTTAACGAAAACGGCGATCCACCGCCTTCGATTCTCAAGTCCACAGCGAGCGTCCGCAAGAAATGATTCGCGACATAGCAACCCCAAGGGATCGAGACAATGATCATATCGCCTCGTAGGCAAGAGCACTGACTCAGCGCGGCAGTTTGGCATGTCCTCTATAACCGCTTCTCGGATGTCTTTGTTATAACTACCCCGAAGCGCCCCGCGTACTGTGATATATATAATTATATTGTTACTGTTACAATAAACGTCAAAAATAAGCTTCTTTTTCTCTGATTACCCTCGAGCACTCTATTTTACTCTTGATTCGGAGTCGTCTGTACATTATCTGCGAGTGCGTTTTGATGTAAGTGGTGCATGGCTTAAGGCGGCGTGCCGATGTTTGCATGCGTTTTAACATTGGCAGTACACACTTTACACGAAGCCTCTCTCCTCTTACTGCACTCACGACCTGTCATTTGCCTTTCATGATTCAAACTCCACTTCAATCGTTTCACGATGTATCAAGCTCACGTTAACCCGTAACTAACACGCCGAGCAAACATCACAGAACACGCAACTCTATACTAACCCTACCTAACCGCTAATTGACTGAGGTTTCGTTTGATTTCGCTTTCTTTAGGATTTACCCAGCGTTAGATTTTAGATTTGCGCAGGGCATGACCCGCAAAAGGAATAAGTAGAATTAGTATTGAAATAATTATAGATTCGCTCCTGTTTACTTGTCCACACAGGTTCAATGAAGAACTCCAAGAGTGCCCAAATGTTGAGGCAAGCAGACCGCACCAGTCCCTTACCTGGTACCAATATTGACATCGTATATAAGCGAATCCCCGTAGATTACTTCCACGTTGTTGGTTACGATATACGTTGCATCGATGAGCATTTTGACAACAAACCTCATTCATGATGCCACATTTCTGTTACTATCTGAAAGCTGCTGATGACAAGCTGCATCTGATAATAGATTAATGAGCCACTAGTTGTCACTCAAGTTGAAGCGTCACAACCAAAGAGTAGCTTTCACTATAGTAGTCTCTACTTACTACTGTTTGTAGCTGATAGGTTTTTACTATCGTCTTACTTTTTGCATCTCTATATTCTTCTCTTATTCTAACTTTACTTTTGTTCGCACTGCTTACGCACATTGAATTTTAGATTGGTTTAATTTTATATTACTATAGTTTGCCTGTATTCTCGTTCTGATTGTTAACATACATATAACTAAGACCCTATTCGCAGTCTCCACCAAGTTTCTTTGTTGAACTTGCAACCTTGCCATCTAAAGCCGGAGAGCGATTCAGAAGTACTTGAAGTTGTTAAAGTTGAAGATTGTGAATAAGGCTGTCTTAGTAATATCAACATACTGTATAAAGTCATTAAAATTCAGTAAACTTGAATACTTGCCCCACAAAAGAAAATTTGTTATCGTTTCACCAATTAAGCTAAACTTACATACAATATCATACTTGCAAGTAATTGAAGGCAATCCATGAACAGACCTACATACAATGAGACACATCGTTGTTCAAAATTGAAATCATAACAAATGGTGTGGGTGAGTACTAGGCTGTAAGCTCATACTGCATCAATTTTATAGCGCCGCATTCTCCGAGACGACAAAAGTTGAACCTTAGGATGAAGAGTTTGTCGCTGGATTCGCCGGAGTGTGGCGAGCTGAGACGGCGACCTGCACGCGACCAGACCGCACAGAGCAGCCGCGTGCTATGTACGACCTGACAGTAATACACACGCCTGGGTCCAAATAACCTCACGCTTCTATGTATCGCTTAAGAGGAGTCGTTCACTTGACCTCTACCAACTGTCCCTAGTGGATAAACCATTGTGTCTAGTGTTTTTTTTTTTTTTATGATAGCGAAACATAACGAGGGCTGAGTTTTTTTGCACTTGCCGTGTGATCATGGCTCCAAATAATTTTAATGAGTTGGAGATAGAAATCCAGATTATTATGTCTAGCAATGGGGACAGATGGTTAGATTAACGGACGCCTCCACTCGCTAAGAGCTCCGTTTTGAAGCCATGCTTGCGAAGTCGCTAAACAAACCTCAACGAAGAAAGAGGTCTATAATTTGGCTGATTGTTTTGGTTCTTTGGACTCCGGTAGGTACTTGATGTCAAGCTGTGTTGTAAGCACAAGCAATATTCACCTCCAATGTCTATCCTTCCGGCTTAGCTTGTGTGTATTAGTACGTTGGTAGGTACCCACTGGTTATTTATTCTGTCTAGACATTCTTGCAGTATTCGACGTCGTACTGAATCGAAAAAAGAACTGCTGTCTGTGGATTCTCGCCTTGTACGTCTTTCTGTTATTCTGCTACGACGTGAACAGAATTCCCAAGTAATCAAGTACATAATATTGGCATTTAAATAACGATTTTCATAATCGATAATTTATTCGTCTTTTATCAGGAAAAATCACCTCAGATTAAATCAATTTGTCATTAAAATTCTGTACACTCACTGTCAAACTATTAGATTTCTTCCACGATAAAACAGTAAGTAATGTCTTTAGCATGCCACTTATGATTTTGTTTTTATTTTTCTAGGTAACTGCAGAGCAGTTTGCATGAGGCATGGCTTTAATAGAATAAATAACTACTCGATTCATAGTTATACACGTTCATGTACGTTATTATTTTATTTGGAATAAACAGTAAACAATGTGTGTAACAGTAAAGCGAAAATGCACAAAAAAATAAAATAATAGAGCTTTTATGAAGTATCCAATAACAAGCGAATGGTATTGTTGTCAAAGATAATAGATAACGTAACACTCTGTATAAAGATCGCATATTCATTAGTAGTCTTATCATTTACTGATACAACATTGTTTTTCAGCGTTATTTAATAGATAAGTAGCCTTAATCTAATAAGTCACTTGAGTATTTATGACCCTTGTAACATTGTGACGAACTCTGCACGTTAACATATTGTGTATCTACCTATCTATTAGTAACTCTTATGTTTTTAATTAATATTATCTCACCACGTAACCAGCGACCGCAAGGCAAGTGATCACCACTGATGATAATTCTTGTTATAATGTTGTCGTACGCAATGCAAGTTGTCTAACCCGATTTCAATTCGAAGACAATATAATTTTGCAAGGGCTACCCTTTATAACTAAAGATTCATGCGTGAAATGGACCAAAAAACCCTTTTGAATACGAAACGTTAGAAAGTGACAGCAATTCTATTAATGCGAAGGAATCGATAAGAATATAGGTCCCAGTTATAAATGGATGTCCTTAGTTCAATGGGATTCGCTGACACTAACGCTATTTGTCAAAGGCATTGGCCAACTGTGAAAAATGATTATATTTAAATTGGTAAATTAGGTCTGAGTCTGACTCATCGCGATGCCGACATAAAACTTTTTCCTTTGGCAAAGGCTTGAATAATTAAACCTTATGAACAACCAATTACGCTTTTATATAACAACCTAATCTAGGGATGATTAAGATGCCGACAAAAGTAATTAAAAGATGATTATATTCTAAAATCTTAATTCACAGTTGGTTAACGTCAACGCCCTTTGGTGTGCTAACAAACCAAGCTGTGTATACGCAAACTATATTAGTATTTGACGATGTACAGCACCATCATCGCCGGTGCACAGCCGAAGGATGCTGACTGCGCGCGTGGGTCGCATGAGCAGTGTGGAACTGCCTGATGAGCCAGATAAGAGCCTGTCTTCTAATAGTGCCAGCCCGTGCCCTTCACCGGTTAAGCAGATGAGCGTAAGTAATTCCTAGGTATTAGTGCTTGCGCAAGCGCTAGTCACCGCCTGAGTTATGTGAGCGGTGAGACGGGGGGGTTAGATAAAAGCCAAGCTAACTCAGTCTGCTAATCTTGTCAATCGCACCATCCCCTGTCTCACCGCTCACATACCTAAGGATGATAACTAGCACTTGCACGCGCACCCACCCATGGTACCCACTCACCTTTTTTTCGTGAGGAATTCTTAAAGTAGGTACATACCTCGTCCGGGAGGGCGGAAAGTATTGTTGGACTTCGTCTAACTAGAATTATACATGGTAATCCAAAGGTGTAGGGGTTTCGGGATTTGCGATCGAACAGAGAAACATCTAGTGATGAAAATTTTTTAACAAGTTTCCTTTCGTCTAGTTTTCAAAAAATTCACATACATTTTTGAATCAACTTCCGTAAGAAAATATCACCTTAATGGTCATAAGTTTTTCGCCCTTATCCTGTATTAATTTCCCATTTTCTGTTATTTCTTTTGACGGAACCGTATACATAATAAATATTAATTATTTATCTACCTAATACCTCACATTTCCTGATTCAGGAACTGGCACACGTGGCGTTCGTACCCAGCCACACCTCAGTTAGGTACGGAAATCGATTATTATGTTGGGCACAATGCATAGGAACGCAAACAAACGAGCCTGAGCTTAGGTAGTACGGCTCATGTACTTAGGTATTTAGGTAAATACCTAATTCTATGTAAGAGAGAATAAGTGTGTTAAAATTTTAATTAATGGATTCAGTTTTGTACTTAGTAGATATCTACGTACGTATGTAGGCAAAAAGAGATTTACATACATAGGTTGTACATACCAGATAAATAAAAATACAATATAAATTGTATAAAACAATCTGCCAGATAAATTAACCGCAATTATAAGTAAGTAGTGAAACAGATTATATCTTCCATAACACTTTATGGCTGTAAACAACAAAGTGCTACATACATACACAAGATAGCACTTTTATTACCATCTAAAGCTGTAAAATTCCAGAAATAGATGCGAAGGAAAATGTTTATGTTGACATGTAGGGAATATCGAAGTGCGAGTACCTAGAAAGAGATTTATCTCCCGGTTTTCATACGTCTCGGGTCATCGTACTGTCTAAAGAATGCTCCTAAAACAATTCTAAAATGCTTGCACAGATTCTAAAGTTCATTTTTTCCGATCCACTAGCGTAATATATGCTCCCTATTCATGAATTTACAGCGAGAAAACCGCTTGGATTTTATATAAAGAAAATCTTCTAATCCATGCAAGTAGTAACGTGTCGGCAATTCTAGCATTGCACACATTCTTTGAACATGCAGTAGGTAAACGTAGAATCATTTGAAAGTAAATATGAAAAGTGGAGTTGTGATTGCAGAACATAGAGACGTATTTATTGGAGGTCTTGAACGTCTCGTGCATATTTTATGAAGACATATTTTTTCCTTTGTAGGCTCTAGCATAGTACAAAAATTCACACGTTCTATTCTAGCAACATTTTTAGACCCGTAGCACACCTCCGTGACTCACTGATGTTCCGCTACTCGAGTAGCGGAACATCAGTGGAACATCAGCGGAACATCGGCGAAACATCATGCGGTTTCGCTGTTTCGCGGCGGAGATGTGCTAAGGCCCTTAAGGGGAGTATTAGTAACGTCGGGAAACAAGTAGGTACCTGTTTACCTCGTTAAAAGGAATATCGCGAGAAGACCCGTTCTTAGTTTTGTTTATAATGTGGAAGTAGTAATGCCAACTAGCGCCAGCATGATACTAACGAGATATTAATTAACTAGCACTTACGCCAAAAACGGCCATTTTTGGCGTTAACGGCTAAATAATTAATAATTAACTGATAGGCCTTCGAACCTAGGAGGTTTAATATTGATTTTTTTGACTACCTAATCTGACTAAAAATGTGAACATAGGAAATTTCAAAATGTTCCATATCTCCAGAATTACTCGTATAATTTTTTCTCAATGGTGGCTACTCGCCTTAAGTAACCCTTTTCTTGACTTGTAATGTTTGAAGAATAGTATGCTATAAATGATGTTTATTTCTATAAGTAACAAACACAACAAACACATAACACAGTAAAGACTTTAACACGTCAAATATATTTTAAAAACTAGATGAGATCGGTGTTTCCGAATATCTGACTACTCTGAGAAGAAACACAAAAACAAAATACCTATGCTCACTTGAAGATTATGAATTTATAATGCATAATAAAAAAAAATCTTCTGTTCCAATTGGTTTTACCAAGTCTTGTACTTAACTAAAACGTGAGCAAATTGGAAATTAATATATGATAAGTATACGTAATTACCTACCTACCTTACCTACGAGACTATGTTGACGATGTCATCATACAACCATGTTCCAAAATATCTCCAAGATTGTTTTTCCCCAGAAGCACCAGCGCCTACTACCGACAAACCTGTACGTGGTGCTATACAACTTCAAGTCACGTCATGCCGACGAACTTGACCTTAAAGCCGGCTACAAGGTCACCGTGATTGATACCTCAGACCCTGATTGGTGGAAGGGCAAGTGTCTCGGCAAGATTGGATACTTTCCTTCTAAGTACTGCACCAAGCTGCAAGCTGGAGAGAGGGCACTGCAAGTCACGCATAATCTTCAGGTAACTTGATTTTTTGCTGAAATATGAAAAAAACATAAAAATAATTAGTCTACCAGGCCAAGAGTGAGAGGGAGTGCCCAGACCGGGTTGGTGGACATCACATATTATATGATTTTTAATTCAAGGATATATCGAAAATATTATACGAAGACAAGAATTTTCCTTATCTTCATTCACACAAATTCACAAGAAATCAAGAATAAAGCTTGACTGTATTAAACTAAAACTTGGTACTTACAAATATTTGTAGAACATCAAACCGTTTTATGAACCGTTCAGAAATCGAACACGCGCGCGCCACGTTTCTTACTTAGGACATAAGACTAAACTTTCCTTTCAATACTTATGTAGGTACTTACGATAGTTTCAAGTGTCGTACGTAGCAAAATACGTACCTGTCTATCTATACATAGGCATTTAGTCCATAAAAATCTATACCACTTAAGGATCTGATATGTATCACGTGAGTGTAATATTATAGGTAATCTTTAAAGCACAAAATGAAAACGCTTTGCAAAATTGGCTAAACGTCGCCTTTATGTTACTAATCACAGGATGAGAGTTGTTATCATTTCCTTTGCCAAAAAACAAGTACAAACACAAGATAATTCAAGTAATAATTTATTCAATTCAACTCCTATTGTATTGTATTCTGTCTTTGTGGTGAGCGGAAGTTCGAGCGATGAAAACTCAAGGTTATTGTTGGTGCATTGTTTGCAGCCTAAAGTTATATAACATTCTTGACAGCTGGTGCAGTGAATAAATAATGCTACTTCGACTAGCTAACTGAAAAGTCCGTTTTTATAGGTATCAATTAACGGTCGTAAACAATTTTTTTTTTCACAATAATATGGGGTGAAAAAAGATATAAATGAAAAGGAGTAGTTTAGTTTTTGGCACATTGCCAATGTGCACTGGGATTATCCACCCGTATAGGTACGGTGCGGTACACAGTACCTTCTGCCCATTTTCAAGAGTTATATCTAATTAACTTTGAAATTAATAATACAACAAGACATTTTGAGAGTACAGGCCAAAATCACAGAAAAGTGGTTCTCCTTTGTACTGGCGAAACATCGCACAAAAATATATTGATGTCTCTATTTCTGTCAATATTTCTGACAGAAATATCAACCTGAATGTTTCGTCAGTGCAAACGCACGGTTAAAGAATAAGACAAATGAAGCGTCCTATAACGCATACAAGAATCAAAGTTGTGCAAAAAGTTTTTAGTATTGAGCTTGTCGAAGTTTCACTCGGTTTGGCACCATTGCACACTGCGACAAAAAAAAATTCTCCCCTAAATTGAATTGTCATCATCGTTAGCCTACAGCAGAAGTTTACTGCAGCTGGACATACCTAGGTTTATTTTAATGCACGCTGTCCTCATTATCAACCACCCTGCAAAAGATCTAAGCTCCAGCTACCTTGAAGATCTTACCATACCTTGTCGTCTTCATTCAAAAAAGACGTCATTAATTGGCGTTCAACTTATTTTTTTTTTCTTTTTTTTAAGTATTTGGAACAAAGTTTTATTTCACAAGCAACCTCTGAGAGCTAGCTGGCTTGCCTAACCGTACATCAATATTTTCATTAGTGGTGGCTCCAGGAGCTAGTGTAAATCTTTGGGTTCATTCGAGTAATCGAGTCTAGTCAAACCACGCTGGGGTCGGTTCATTTTATTCATTCAATAATTCATTGACAAGTAAAGATACTGGAGGATTGACAAAATAAATATGTGGATCCTCACAGCGCAGTGTTATTACTAGAGAAATATCGGTAACGATTTACGCAGATAGAATATGCTTTATTGCACACCATTTAACAAAGCTCATTATTATTTCCGCAGGTATCAGACGGCGAATGCGGCATGATGCTGCTCCGCGACCAGATCGTGATCCAAGTGGGAGAGGAGGTCGATGGCATGATGTTGATCCGCTCCGGCGACAACCGCCAGGCCGTTTGTCCGGTGAAGTTTCTACAGGAAGTGTGACGCTTCAAGCTGCCCAATTTCGATTTTATGAGAGTAAGTTTAAAAATAATTAAGCCAATAGTCTTAAAATGTTGAATTAAGATTAATTTATTATTTCAATTCATATGTACTCTCTGAGTTTATCTTGAACATTACTGACATCGGTGAAGGAAAACATCGTGAGGAAACCTGGACGTATCTATATAAATAAAAATCAATTGCCGATTGTATATAATGTCCGCGCATCACTTCGGGACGGTTGCACCTATTTAGTTAATTCGTTTTTTTTTGTGTATGTAGGTAATTGGCAGGACAAGGTTCGTATGAAAGAAAATGTTTGAAAAACTGGAAAATTCTGGAAAACTGAAAGTGCATTTTTTATGGGAATTTTGTATGAATTATTGAAATTTTGACTGGAAAACGTCTGTCGGGTCTGCTAGTAGTTAGTAAAAGTTTGAAATTGCCAACCTGTCTTGAGCAAGCGTTGTGTTTAATTAAATTAACTGCCATTAAATAAGCTGAGTCAAAAGTCTTAAAGTAATGTACAATACATATAATAAATAGTACAATGCACAAGTATTTGACGCGCGTTTTTTTTTTTTAGTTTCTTAAAAAAAACGCGAAGGGCTCGACAAAAAATTCACCCGCATCGCTTTCAACAGAAAAAGTGTCCAAAAGGCTGGCAGCATTGCCACGTTGAATGGCAATGCTTATTCTTTGGGCTAAAAATAGGCTAGCCCAGTTTAGAAATTTAAAAAAAATAATTAATAATTTAAAAATATATGAATTTAGCCTGTAACTGTCTCACAGCAAGGCAAATGCCTCATCAGTAAAATCACCAATAAAAAGTCACCAATAAAAACCCATACAAAGAATGAAAGAAATTCCCCTAAAGAAGATTTCCGTTAAAATATCATCAATTAAAAAACTTTTTTACAAAAAAATACAACCGACTTCCAAAAACAACACTACATAGTGAAAAATAACTTTAATTTCGGAAGTCGGTGTCTAGTTAAATGTATTTTCGTTTTTTGCCACCAACCAACCAACCCTCTCGAACAAAACAAAAAAAATCCAAATCGGTCCAGCCATCTTCGAGTAATCGGGGAACATACATAAAAAAAAACCGACGAATTGAGAACCTCCTCCTTTTTGAAGTCGGTTAAAAATCGGTCACATAAATAACATAGAAAGTAGAAAGACTTGTAGAAAGAGGAATCCATAGCGGGTCTGACAATATTAACTTACAAGTTAGGGTACCTTCTACTCACATTGCTTCTTGGAGTTTACTCCTTAACTCTTAAAATGTCGATTGCACACCATGTGTACAGATAACAATAGAATTTCAATTGTGTCTGCTAATTAGCGCGCGACGGGTTAAGAATCAATTTTCATATAAGGCCCCCCGGTATGGAAATTTTATGAGGAGTGAAATTAATACAACCGTTAACTCAAAAGCATTATGTTTTTCTGCGCAACTTTCACTTTGAAATCATGTATGTGTATACTTGTTTTGTTTATTTTTGGCCAGACTTCATTGTAACAGTCAATCTATCCATTATTTTCAAAGAAAATTAAGGAGGATCCAATGTACATGTACCTACATAAGGAGTAAACTCCCGTCGTGCGTCGGAGCTGTGACATACACACACTTTTTTTATTATTGTATCTCATTCTTTTCATTAAATTACACTTAATTTATTTCTCGTTTAAGTACCTAGACTGCAGTTTACATAATTATGCAAAGCTTTTACATTTTCAATAGAAATGACGTTACGCATTCTCGCTACGAAGTTTCGTGGACGCGATCGTTAAATATGTATTTTCAGTAATACACTCTACAAGATACTTCTTGGAGATTGAATAATTATTATTGACTCCATATACCTACTGAATACCTACTGATAGCTAACGTCCAGTTGCTCTTGAATTCAATCCCCTCATACTTAGGATATAAGCTGATAAAAACACACTTTGGCAACAAGTGGCAATTACAAATGTGTAGGTAATTAAAATACCGATATAATAATATCTAAAGCCTTGATAAGTACCTACGCTACGGGCAAGGTATGACGGCATACGGGCATATGGGTATGGGGTACGGGCATGAGGGACAGAGTGTAAAGTTCACTCATCCACTATTGAAAAGGGAGGATCCTCCGACCAGTCGGGTGTCGTGTCTGGTGGGCAACTTGCCCGACGGTTGATGTCGGGACGCTGCATATATGCTAGTTGCGCGGTAAACTCTAATTGCGTGATGCAGGATTGCGTGACGTCAGTGTGACGCGTAGTAACGTAGTTCGTATGTGGCGATGTAGATGCCGCCACATCACTCCCCTCCTGAGACCGAAGGTCGATAGTGGGCTGAGTCGTGTATCTTGCGATGCTTGCCAGTGCCAGTTGTGGTTCCAGTGAGTCGGAACCGGGTGCCGCATAGTTCACGGTGAGTCGGAACTGTCTGCGGTGATACCCCAGTGAGTCGGGGTGGCGCTGCGTTATGCTCCAGTAAATCGGAGTGTACAGCGCTGGGTTGAGGCTGATTGCTTGCGTCGACCAGGAGAGGTAGGGCTCTTCTTGTGGACCGGCCGAGAGTGCAGTGTGCCGTGCCAAGGTTGCTGACTTGGGCGCGGATTCGGCTTGCTAAGGCAGTCATTGTCATTGGAGTGAAGTACTGTCCTGGTAACCGCAGCGGTTCACCATAAACCAGTTCTGCTGCCGTTGCTCCGAGGTCTTCTTTCCAGGCGCTTCGTATACCTAGCAAGACCCAAGGTGTATTTCAACCCAGTTTGTTGTGGTGTGTCACGTCGGGGTCACCAGTTTAGAGGCATGAGGAACAGAGTGTAAAGTTCACTCATCCTCTATTGAAAAGGGAGGATCCTCCGACCAGACGGGTGTCGTGTCTGGTGGGCAACTGCCCGACGGTTGATGTCGGGACGTTGTATATATGCTAGTTGCGCGGTAAACTCTAATTGCGCGATGCAGGATTGCGTGACGTCAGTGTGACGCGTAGTAACGTAGTGCGTATGTGGCGATGTAGATGCCGCCACATCTATACCTACAGCTACAAAGCTTACTTGTAATATCATTCACGTGCTTCACAACAATCACGACTAACTTAATTGGATTAAGTTTAGACTTAGGACGTGTGTGCGAGCCAAATCGATACACCTACAATATAGTATTGGCTACAATAATGGCGTTGCATTGATTAGCATGAATGAAATGAAACTCGATGTCAGATAAACAAATAGAAATGAAAATACAATATAAGTAATGTATTCATGTATTGCAATCGGTATTAACATAATTTTAATAAACACTTTCAGAAACGCGGCTCCCTAACTGATCAAACGATACCAATACGCTCTATACCGAAAACAATCCGAAGTGCTCCAGTGACGCCATGCGACAGCGAAACGTCCACGTGGTCGGATCGGAACCGTAGCAAGACTGGCTACGACTTACCCTCGGGGTCAGGCTACGCTACGAGCTACGGCGACTACGAGAAGCCTAGCTACAGCTACGAAAAATCGGGTTACGAAGCTAGCTACGAAGCTTCTACTTCTACGGCGTCGGGGTCGCAAACAAAAGACAACTATGAATCGGGGGCATATGCAAAGAGTTACGATTCGTCGTATGATAAGGCGGGATACGACAGTTCGTATAGGACTTACGATGGGTCTACAGGGTACGACGATAAGGGGAATGTAAGCGAGGGTTTCAAGCACAGTTATGAGTCTGAGGGAGTGTGGTGGTGGCGGCGGCCGTTGGGCGTGCGGCGCGTGTCGTGCCGCCGCTGCGGCGCGTCGTCGTCCGCGAGGCCGCTTCGCACCGCGCCCTGCGCCGGCGCCGCGTGCGCGCCCTGCCCCGGCGCCGCGTGCGTGCCCGCGTCCGATCTGCGTCTGCGCCGCGCCTTGTCGCGCGACCGACCATTGCTTTTCGTTAAGCAACTGTTTTTGTAATCTTTTTTATATATATATATATTTCGCAAAAATATAATGTGTATGTATGTACTTTCCTTTCTTTTCCGTGGAGCATGTTTTCATACTTTTTTTATTTACTTCGGAATAAATTACTTTTGATTGTTTACAATATAGTATTTGTCATTTTGATAACTTAAGTACTTGACTTTTCATTTATTTATGTGAAAATGTTTATTTTTAGCTATGGTCTGTTTTTTAATCTCAGAGACTAAATTGACAAGTGAAAATGTTTAAATGACCCCTATGATAATGTAATGTAAGCCAGTTTGACATTTGCACTTGTCAATTTAGTCTCCGAGATTATAAAATGCACTTGAATTGGGCTAAGGCAATAATGACTAGGTATAAAAAGACGGCCTACGATGAAATAATTACTTTTGGTGATTTTCATAATCTCCCAATTTACATGATTTTATAATATTATATAATTATATATTATACACATTATAATAGGTCCATTTACGAAAATTACTTGGCTACATATCATTTTTCGAACAATGTGATTAAAACTTAAATTAATTTAATTGGAATATGAATATGTACTATTGTATAAAAGAAGACTTATGAAAGAAAATTAAGCGTGATCTACAAACGGAAAATACTTTTCTGATTAATATGTTGTATGAATTAAATTGAAAATATTCCCATTGCTTAAAGCTGAAGAAGAGAAAGTAGACAAGGAATAAGAGAAAATAGTAATAAGAGAATATTGGTAGGTAGTGAAGAGATCGTTAAATAAATTAGTGTATATGTCACCGTATAATTATGAACTTCGTTAGTTTATAATCTAACTCGTGAGATTGTAAACTGTCGATAAATTGTGATTGTACCATACTGCTTACAATATAACGAATAAATTTTCGATAGTTTATAATCTATCCATATCAAACCGTCAAATTGTGAACAGGCATCATACAAATAAATGCGCGCTGATTGGTTGAACGCCATGTACCCCGCGCCGCAATATAAGGTGTCGTCTGTCATCCGCTGTAATTCGTTCGTTTGTCACCGAACATAAAAAAACCGGTCAAGAGCGAGTCGGACTCCCGCACCGAGGGTTCCGTTCAGATTTCAGAAAAAGTCTGATATTAAACACTTGACCGTTATTCGAAGCATAATTAAACTATTGAGATAGGCTGAACCATGTTTCCTGTGCCTTTTTTCCTTACGTTTCTAGCGATATAGCTCTGTCTCGCTCTCATGACGTCACCAGGTCAGAGAGGGGAGCGCATTTTTGAGCTCGCGCGCTCGGTCTTGTTCATTGGCGTTCTTTTCCTTGCCGGAGACGGTTGCTGCTTAGCAGGTGAGTTATCTATATTTCTTTTTCACAACCGTCTATATTTTTCCTTTCGACGAAAGTTGGCATACTTACCAATTTACAATTTTTATTAAAACTGTTTCTAGTGAATGATTTGATAATACAGTGAATCAACGTTGATATTTTCAGAATTTAACGGTTTTCCGTTCGCGTGTTGTTTATTCTTTTTCTTTTCCAGTGTGTGTAATTCAATTGTTTTCAGTATAATACCGAATATGTAATGGATAAAGAAATAACGTTGATTTCGCAAGATAAACCGGTCGCAGGTCCTTCGAATACCGCTAATAATAGAGAATCTAGTGCCAAACGGATGCGTTCACATCCGAACAGCAGCAGTAGTAGTAGCTCTGATAGTAGCGATTCTAGTTCCAGTTCATCTAGTTCTTCTGACCATAAGTCTAAACATGCGCGTCGCCATCACCGTAAGGAGGGGCAAGCACAAGCATCGCCGCTCGGAGCGTAAAGTGAAACATAATATAAATAATAGTATACCGCTGCCCGACGACGCCCTTTCCCTTTTCACGGAGGATGATTTAGAACTGGAGGGTAGTAGTCTTATAAATAATTTAGATGTTGAAACTAAGCTTAAGGAACCGGCTGTTCCAAAGACAGACGAGCGTTACTTGAACATTTTAAGAGAAATTCAGTTTTAAATCGTATAACCATAGCCCGGGTTTCGTCGAACTCGAGGCAAACGAGATCAGACCACGGTATTTTAAAACAAAAGGAGAAGGAACTTTGTGCATTTTTGACATGGATCCGAGACCAGAGAGAATTAACTTCGAGGCTATAAAAAAGTTGAATGACATTTTCACTTCTGGTGAGTTCAGAAGGTTTCGGCAGACCTATTGCAAATGATTTGCGGCCATAGTGCTGAATCTATACAGATTCGCAGAGACAGCATAACTAATGCAGTTCGCGATCCCTTAATAAAAGCGGCAATAAAGAAAATACCTCCATCTGAGGTTAGCTTATTCAATTCTTAGCAGTTAGTTGTTGCATTAGAAAAAGCTGGCGGTATCAAAAAAGCCTTCTGGCCTGCTTCTAGATCGGCTGGTACATCTACAAAATCGGCTTATGGTAATACCTCAACTTCGCAAGTTGGAAAATGGCTCAAACGTCCCTCGCATGGGCAATATTCAGTTCCACCCTCACAGGGTAAGAACTATAACTCAAGCATGCCTTCACAAGGCTGTAAGAACTGTAACGTCCCCTCGCAGGGTGGCTTTTTGCAGCATAATATACAGTGTCCTTCGCAAGGACCAGCACATGCGTATATACATCCCTCGCAGGGGCAATATTCAGTTCCACCCTCGCAGGGTATAGAACTATAACTCAAGCATGCCTTCACAAGGCTGTCAGAACTGTAACGTCCCCTCGCAGGGTGGCTTTTTGCAGCATAATATACGGTGTCCTTCGCAAGGACCAGCACATGCATATACGTCCCTCGCAGGGGCAATATTCAGTTCCACCCTCGCAGGGTATAGAAATATAACTCAAGCATGCCTTCACAAGGCTGTCAGAACTGTAACGTCCCCTCGCAGGGTGGCTTTTTGCAGCATAATATACAGTGTCCTTCGCAAGGACCAGCACATGCGTATTGCAACTATCCTCAACAGGGTAGTGGCGTAATGGATAGAGGTTCCTTTCGCTCCCGCGGGGCAAAACAAACCCAAAGATACGACGCTCATAAACGTGGCGGAAATAAGCGAAGGTCATCACCTTCAGGCTTAAATGCCAAGAGAAGTAAATATTGACATGAAAATATTTCAAGCCGGTCAGTTATCGAATTTCGTCGATCATTGGAAGGAAATGCAAGCACCAGATTTTCACCAAAAACTTTTGCCAGTTTGACAAATTGGATTGCCCAAATTATGAGAAGCCAAGGTGTGAGAATATTAGTATTTCTCGACGATTTTCTTTTGGCTCACCAAGACCCAGCAGTTCTCGCAGGCCATGTAAGTCTTCTCGTAAAAACATTAAAATATCTGGGTTGGCAAATAAATTTCGAAAAATCTATCCTAACACCAAAGAAATCCCTGGTTTACCTAGGAGTACTGTGGGATCCTTGGCTAAACCTCGAACGTCTGCCAAGGGAAAAAGTAACCTCATTACTAGCGAAGATTCGCGAAATCGTAGATTTGCGGAAGACAAACCTAAAGAAGTTGCAAAGAGTAATAGGAGCACTAAACTTTGCGAGTTTTGTTGTCCAAAGAGGGAGATTGCACTATCGAGCTCTATTGAAATTCCTAAACACACTACAATTGGACAATTCTGTCAAGGTATACACTGTACCTGCAGATGCAATAGGCGACCTACAATGGTGGAGCCACAATTTGCAACATCCGTCAATTCTACACCACGCACCAGCGACTAAAACGGACGCCTCCGACTTAGGCTGGGGGGCCCAGATGGACAACCAGTCTCTATGGGGAACGTGGTCCCAGAACGAGAAGAATTGTCACTGCAACGTAAAAGAAATGTTGGCAATATTGAAGGTTTTTCAAAGTCATCCAGTGTATCTGAGTTGATCTACGGTCACCATACAATGCGACAATCGCACGGTAGTAGCGTATCTCCGTCACGCAGGGGTAACCAAATCCTCGCGATTGATGGACATAACATACGACCTGTTTTGTTTGATAGATCAGTACCAAATTCATATCAATGTGTACTACATTCCGGGGAGGTACAACAACCATGCCGATAACCTATCGCGGTTTCGCCAGGTCCCCGAATGGCATCTGATACCCGAGATTACCAAGATAATATTTTTAAAATGGGGAATTCCCCAAGTGGACCTGTTTGCTTCCAGCAACGGTCACGTAGTCCCTCATTACGTGACGAAAGATCAGAACGACAAACAAGCTGTAGCCCACGATGCATTCTCGATTGCTTGGAAATTCGATCTGGCATGGGTGTTCGCACCCCCGTTCCTAATTCCCAGGGTTTTTGAGCTACCTCAATCGGGCATCAGGAATTTACTTGATAGTAGCACCGCGATGGGAGAAAGTCTTTTGGCGCGGAGGTCTCAAAGCCTGGGCTCTGGCCCCACCGTTCACAATACAGAACCTGAACAAAGTATTGATCGATGTGACAACGGGACTGCCACCTCCTCGCGTCCAGGATCTAGTGTTGGAAGTTTGGAAATGTGGGGGTGGACACATCATTTAGGTAAGTGGAATAATTCTCAGATAGATCTTTTGAAAAGTTCTTGGCGCGATTCTACCCTAAGAACTTGCAAACCTGCATGGAACCGCTGGGTTTCGTGGTGTAGAGTCATATTAGCCCTAAGAATCCCTCAGGATCTGACCTAGCTCGTTTTCTGGCTGATCTGCATATAAAACATAAACTGTCGTATAATACAATATTGTTACACAAGTCTATGGTCTCCACCCTTTGTAATAATGTAAATGATTCAGGTGTTCTAAGTAATCATGCTTTGGTGTAACATCTTTTGAAATCGATTTCAATCAAAAACCAATTGTTTCTAAGTTACCCGTGTGGAATATTAATGATTTTGTATGTTTTCTTGGCGTTAGAACAATAAATCATGACTACATTTTTGATGTTTCGAGTCAAGCCGCTGCCCTCTTAGTACTCTGTTCTGGTAGGCGTATTCATGACTTGACACTCCTAATGACCGATAACGATAATATGGACCCCGTATACTGGGTTGAACAAACTGTATCACTGCTTTCCACTAGACGTCAGGAAGCTAAATGTCCTAACTTGTTTGTCACCACGGCTCGTGCGGCCTCACGAACTATTATTGCAGGCTGGATTAAAGCTCTGATGCGTCAGGCAGGTATTGTTGCTAGTCCTGAGTGTCCCTTCCGCTGTTGCTTCCAAGAATTGGTTGGACAACTTCCCCATGGAAGATATTATGGCTCGGGGAAATTGGAGGTCCTCAAACACTTTTAATCGATTTTATAAACGACAGGTTTCGGGCTCTTCTAGGAGTGACAGCATTACTGCTCTATTTAAACCTGTCTCATAGTGAATTATGTTGATTTATTGATATTTTGTTGAATATTTTCAAACACATCTTTTCTTTTTTCTTGATCTTTCCCTACACATTGGCGTTCGTCATGAGCGTCACCAGGCGATAACAGACAATATCTCAATAGTTTAATTATGCTTCGAATAACGGTCAAGTGTTTAATATCGGCGTTTTACCTGAAATAAAACGCTTATTAAACTACTTACCTTATTCGAAGCATAATATTAATTTCTGCCAGGTGACATAGTCAATCATCCAATGAACAAGACCGAGCGCGCGAGCTCAAAAATGCGCTCCCCTCTCTGACCTGGTGACGTCATGAGAGCGAGACAGAGCTATATCGCTAGAAACGTAAGGAAAAAAGGCACAGGAAACATGGTTCAGCCTATCTCAATAGTTTAATTATGCTTCGAATAAGGTAAGTAGTTTAATAAGCGTTTTATTTCAGGTAAAACGCCGATATTTAGAGACATCGTAATCTTTACGTAAACTTCTATCACATGGAATAATTTCAGATTTTTCTCTATACAAACTTCGGAGATAAGGGGTGGAGGGGGGGCGGTATTTCTTTACGTTTTTCATCAAAAGTCGAAAAATTCAAATTCAAATTATTTATTTCAGACACGAGTCCACAGTGTTAGTATAACAAAATTACTTAAAGACTAGTGTTAGAAATTATAATAAAAAAATATAAAAAAGGTACCAATATATCCTCAACTGGTGTGGATCCTTACCCAGTGACGCAGCAGAGGGGAGTCCCACCGATCTCGAAACACACTCAGGACACTATTAGTAGCGGTGCGCGGCCGGCCAGCCATGGATGCGGTCCTTTTTCTTATTATCCTGAACGCGTTATTGTATTGGACACGCAGATCGCTGTATGTCCTCTGCGTAAAACTAGTCCAAAGACTGCACGTGTAAAAAGACTGGCAGAAAGCTTTAAAAAGTGTTACCTTAACTTAATGAGTAGGTACAACGTGCAAATCTTCGAACCAGCATGTTACACTACATATAGAGAGGGAGCGCAGGTCGCTGGCCGTTCGATGTAACATGCTGGTTCGAAGATTTGACCCATGTTAAAGGAGCGCCACAGAGAAGGACACTGGGAACATCTGAATAGTTTATGTCACGCGCTTTAAACATCATAAGTTCGCTCTTCGTGACATTGTACTTGAGCCCATGGGTCACTGCATAGGACTCACAAATCGCCACAAGCGTCCTCAAAGTGCCAATCGATGGGCTCAGCAACACCATATCATCGGCACAACTAATATTATTCATACAAACGCCGTCAATATGACATCCAACTCTGGTGCTGCTGAGTTCACAGATCAGCCGGTTTATGTATAAGCAAAAACTAAACACAACACTAAAACTACGCAGCCTAAAAAAAGACAAAAAATGTTTGAGAACGTGCAAACAGCGCTCTTTGATATGATACTCCACATGCCCTAGTAGCCCCACTTCGAATTTTTAAGACCCCATTTCAGTCCCTGTTGCAAAAAAAATACATATTTTTTTATTTCTTTCTTATTGCAAAATAGTTGAGCAAACGTCATCTAAAACTGTACCAAATTTCAAGTTGATAGCATTAGTAGTTCTTGAGATATCCAGCTGTGACAGACAGACAGACTGAGTCGCACCGTAAGGGTTCCTTTTTACCATTTTGGTACGGAACCCTTAAAACTAAAACTTAGTTTAATAGTTTTCGTGATAAAAATAACTAAAAGTTAAAATAAAGTTACATTTAATATTAAAATTAAACTACGATTAAACAAACAAGTGAGTGATAAATAACTGTCAGTCGCTGCACGGCTGAACGTATCCTAAGTTATACGTAACGTACCTACCTAGTTATTGATTATTAATATTGTTCATTAATAAAATATATTGATTGACATACTTGATCTCAAACAATTAAATATGCATTTCCTTTATTTGACTCCTGTTTATTTCCACTCTATGGACACAGAACGAGCTACCGCTAAGACCGATCAATCAGGGACGATTCACAATTTTACGAGTGACAAAATCAGACAGATTGTGAACCCTGTCGGTAAGTGGATTCGTTTACAATTTGACGATTTGACATGGATAGATTATAAAGTATCGAAAATTAGTACGTTATATTATAAGCAGTGTGGTACAGTCACAATTTATCGACAGTTTACAATCTCACGAGTTAGATTATAAACTTACGTAGTTCATAATTATACGGAGACATATCAAAGTAAAGATTAGAACCGCACTTTGTTTAAGTTAAATATATCATTAGTTAATTGCAGGAATGTTTAGTTTAGACTTTAGTCTTACATCGTAGTTTGAAGTAGCCGGTGGCATTAACAATGCCACCAATGCAAATAAGATTAACTTATGTGAAGTGGGATAGTACCCTCTCATTCTGTAATACATACGTCATATAATAACGGTTACACAAAAACAAATCTATTCTCTATCGTCATCGTTCCGTCTCAGGCCAATGCCCTAATCCTTCCACTAAGCAATTATTTCTAGCTTGATATGAGATGATCGCCAAGATATTGCTCAGTCTGTTATTGCTAAATTCATACAATTTCCTGCTCGTCTTATTGAATCCTACAACAGATTCTAAATATCTACTTCCTTTCTTTTAACTCTTCTTAGTTGTTTTTATGTTTGAGGTCTGGTAATAGACCTCGAATCAACGCATTCGTTTGATTTCAACTTCTTTGAAGATTGCTACGCCACCTTTTCCCACCACCATACATGCATAAATAAACTCACGCCTTCTTCCCATGGGGGTAGGCAGAAACTACAGAACGCCACCTACTACGATCCTTACATACTCATTTTTGTTATTACGTACTATCTGAACAGAGCAGTTTAGCTAGTCAGCGAAGCTAATATAAATGAGGTGTGGTCTTGCAGTTGCTACGGGCATTAGGAGGCATGCGGTGAAATTAAAACACCAAATCTTGAAGTAACTATTGGTGTATTCCTTGATCATCAAGTAGTCATGAATAGCAAATTTTAAACTATTCTAAATGCAGTATCAAACATATGAAGACGAGACAAATATGAAAAAAGTGTTCTCACTATGATGACGTTTTGACAAGAGAAGGAATGAAACAATTGTCTTTGCATAGAGTAAGAACCATCCATCCTCTATGATCTATGAATTACTAATAATTAAAGCGTACCATGCATGTTTCATCACTTTTGTCTCGTTTACGTTCATACATCAGGGCCCTAATTCACGATTCCTTACTTCGAAACAACGACAATTCCTTGAACCAATCACATATATATTAGTATTATTTTTGGTGAAATAAATAAATTATTATTATTATTATCTGCTAAAAACGTATTCTCTATGACACAATGAATGAAACCGCCTATATCTATATAAAAAGTACTTTGTGATGGGTTTCTACAAGACACGATATTGATGTGGTTTGGACTTGGAATCATACAGAATTGGGGCCCTGGCCGCCGCCGCCGGTTGCGAGTACTACGCATCTGACCTTTCTGAAGAAAGGCGCGGGCGTTCCTAGGGCATCCCTTCACGACGTTAAAATACCATCTCCATGGTTAACGATCGATGTGACTGGTTCAAACCGAAAATTATTCCTTGGGAAGGTAAATCTCAATAAACCAATCATTAGGATGCATACTTAAATGTTGTTATCAATCAATCGATCACCTATCACAATAAATTAGCCGATATCCAAGTGGCCTTTTATTCCCTTGATGAGTAAAAATTGCTAGCTACACACCTGCTGATTGCTGAAGAACCAGCACTTCCACTCATACCTAAATTACTTAATAATAAAATAAAATATCAACAATAACCATAATAATTCTAAATATAGGTAGTATCAGAATAATATCAAATTCGTAGGAGAAATAACTAGATTTATAAGCTAGTTGAAACGTGTCGTCCACTTGATGGCTCTTCATTTCTAATTAGTTCATTAATTAGTATTATGAATGCTATTTTTATGTATTTATTAAAATACACTGCTGCGTTCAGATAAAAACTTAATGAAAATATACTTCAATAGTGTGCAACTAAGCCTTCTTTACCTACACTCTACATCTTACAATTTCGATTAATTAACGTTTATGGTTACTCTAAGTATGACCTAAATGTTTTAATTCGACTAGTTTCGAGCTCGAACACGGTTCAAACAGTTTCGTTTGAGGTCGAAACCAGTCGGATAACCTCGATTAAACAAGTGAGTAAAACTGTAAACGTTAGTTACCTAATAATCTATGAATATTTTATGTATATTTTGATATATTCATTGATAAGCAACTAAATACAAAATATAATATCATTATAATAAACATTTATATCTAAGTATATATTGGTGTCACTAGTTCTGCCTTTTATCTTAGTTAGTGCCATTACTCGAGGATCTTAGATAATTTTCAATAGTTTAAGTAACGTCTCACAGTACGAACAACAAAATTAATGCGACAGCCAATTATTTTATAATGAAGTGACGTTTTTATCACCTTGACATAATTGTAGGTAATTAGATATGATTTATTTATTCATTAATTGTCTTAGTAGCTTGTCGTATCAAGAGAAACAAAAATTACTGTAACTAGTCATTTAATTATGTATTATTATTTTTTGTTTTTTGTATCCATTATTGTCGAATTAGTATTAGAAGAATTAAAATAGGACTTAATGGTATTTAGAAACGCATTAAAGTGTTGACTATTCATTTATTTTTTCATATTTAGATCCAAAAGAAATTATATAACTTAGTATATTTATGAAAACTATTTTTCATAACCTGACATTACCTATAGAATTTTCATATACTTCTTATATTTGCCATTCAAATATTATATTTACAATATTCTCTATTCCTAATTTCTTGACAAAAGAGTAACTATTTATTTCACAGATTTTCAAAGTTTATCATGAAAATATCCTAAATTATCGATAACTTTATTAATGTTAACGCATTATTTTAGTTAACACGTTAAGCCGTCCCCTGAAGTTTTAAGAATATATACGTATATGAATATATAAAATATATACATGATACCAAATTATGATAAGAGGCACATAACATAGATAGCTTAGTACGTAAAACGTAACGTAGGGGTGAACGTTGAGAGTATTATCAGATTTACTGATTTAGTGGCGATTCGTAGGTACTACCTGCTAGGAATACATACTAGGTTGAGAATCCATCTCAAATGATGGCACATCCACACTGCACTGATTTACACCCAACACGACAAAATGGCGCGTTCTGCCGTTCTAGTTGACATCTTATAAGTATGTTTTTAGTCGCCGCAACTAATAAACAATAGTTTTTGCGACATACGGAAGGCAATTACTTGAGAACAATTTAATGGTGAATGTTCGACCTTGTTGAAACCACCGGTAAAAAGTAAAAGAACCTTGTGAAGGGGCTTTTGTTAGAAAAGTTGACTCTAGAGAAATTTAGTCGTCTCGCATATTTTATTATGAGTATTTTTTCAGAGCTATTATATTATTTTAACCATAGATAAAATGAGTCAGGTTCCTTACAAATATTCTGCATATAATTATGTAGTTTTATTCATATTTTTCTTAGTAAAAGAAAGCTTTATAAAAGTTTATTTATTTAAAAAAAAATTATGTTTTGTGATTAACGCATGGACCTGAAATCTGTGACGGAATAGAAATAAAAATAACCTACGGAAAAGATTAAAAATTAAAATATTTCCTGAAACTGACTGGTACACGAACTGGTAGTCTATTAGTAAATAGTTTCCAGTTATACCTACTTAAATAAAATTGAGATCTCTTATAAAAAATATAAAATTATTCAAGACGAATGATGCATACAGAATGGATTCCATTCCATATTCTATATGCCGTACTTATTTCCATATTATTATATGCATTATCCAACACTATTTGTATACTTACTATTTTCTTGCTACACTTGCTGACATTACTTACTTCTAGCTTACATACTCATAATGAACCTTCTACCATGAAAAACTGTCGAACTTCAATCAACTTTTTCTTATTTTTATTAGATAAATTTCTTATTTATTTGTTAAAACTTCTTGTTCAGTAGTGGCGGACTTAATACCACAAAGCATTATCTACCAGTCAACCTATCATTATAATAATATATTATTTTATATTATTAAACCTTTAAACTGTCTCTATCGTTCATGATTTCCAAAACACTTCTGTAATCACCGAATAACATTGGGTGACTAAGTAAATAACGTTTGTATCTAATTGTCAGTAAGTGTTGCATTAACTTAACCGTTGTAGTGTTAAGAAACAACCTGTATACTTTATCTTTACTTGATAGAAAAAGAAAAATTGTCTAGTCGTAGTAATTTATATTGTTATATATTTATGTATATACCTCCACCTTCCTCTCCTATTTCCATTATCTCTGCTATTAAACATCCTTAGACCTAATGACTCTATAATTCTATTGCCGTCTTATTTTTTCTTACCAAAATGACAGAGACAGGTATAAGTTGAATCTGTTACAAAGTTAACTTTACCTGTCACAAAATCAAGTAGGTACCCAAAAATTGCTGGTGACCTATTAGTAAATAATAAACTTATAGGTATATTTTACTAATTGAAGATTAATTATTTACCATAAAGACTATATACGAAAGTGTAACTAGTATCCGTATAGAATTATTTTGTAGGAGTAGCCCCGTGCTACGAAGTGTAACTATCCCTTAGTCTAGTTAGGTGTTCGTGCTAAATGTTCTAAGATATCAAACACTTAGATGGTGATCCACCTTAAACTTACATGTTATACCTTTATCCATATAAATATTCATTATAAGTATAATAAAAAAAAAACACTTACGAAAAACGGAACCAAATTATTAAATATTATGTATTAGCATAGGCCCTAGATACCTGCAAAACGAATCCCAAGTGAGATGTTTGTATTATAATTAAATGGATATTTTAGTGATATACAAGAAATGATGATATATTACATTAAATTATTATTGATGTTTCGGGTCTGTCTCTAACTATGAAGTATAACAACTACTAACAAAATCGTGAATTTATGCTCGTTTGGTGCATTTTTTGTGAGTAGACCATTAAGTATGAGGAACTTTAAGCTTGGCATTTTTTCTAAAGGAAATTAAACCTTATTGCCTATGCCTATGAGATAATATCGCGAATACGAACTACTTTCTCGAATCTTCCACTGAATATTTACCCTTCATATTTATCTGATAAACTCTATATACTTACCCCAAATAAATGAATTTTTTGAAATTATATTGATAAGATTGTATTCAATTGTTTCAAATAAATTAAAAATATTCCCTAAAATACCTAATTATATAATTGTAATATTCTAATTTAATCCCAATGCAATTTAAGTGTGAAGACTGAAAAATCAAATTGTTGTAAAGTTTTTGGACGGAGTAATTATACTTGTAGTTAGAAATGGCCACACTTAAATGTTAATCGTGAATACGAATTATCCAATGAGCTATTATTGTACATAAGGAACAGCGACTTAGGTGTAGCTGACGTGATGCAGTACAGCACTCTCGCACACGGCACACTTTTTGTAGGTCCTACAATCGGTCAGTTTTTTTTGTGTGACCTACATTTTGTAGGACGTGTGCGTTGATACATTGATCTCTACTGTTTCATTTGGCTCCTACAAAAATCGGCCACCGATTGTATGCCGTCAATGAACTCTTATGTGACTTACCATTTAGTTAGGTGAAGACCTAATCGTAAAGAGAATTATTGTAAAGTAATTGTCGCTTTTTCTGTTGACGATGCGTTCATTTAATTCCGAGGTTTATTGAAAATGTTGTGTTAGAAATAAAGATTGTGTCTTGAAACTGAAGTTTAACTTGAACCTTGCTTCTCAACCAACAAGCCATCGCAGATTCCATAAAAAAGTAACTTTTCGCTGAAACAGAAACACTTAATTTGGTATGAAAAACGCTAGCGAATTTGATTCCCCTTCGGGGCCCGCCAACGAATACCATATAGATAGTTAACCCCCTTCATGTTGAAGAACTATTTACTGAACAACGAGCAAGGTTGTTCTGAATTTATAACAAGTAACACTCCGCAAAATGATTTCGCCCTAAATACTTAGTTTATGCTCGCTCTAATTGAAAACATCCCAATAATCTAATTAAACAATGTCATCTAGTGTCAGGAATGCCAATAAACAAACGACAGTATATGCCTCAAGTAGTCGATAGATGGCGGTAGCTGTGTTGTAAACTTTTCAAATTGGGCATGCGTCGCGTTTGCATACAACACATTCTAGTGATGAGAGATACAAAGAGAGCCGCCGACAGATGCACAGCTGTTTATCAGCGGGCAATAGATAGATCAGTAGATAAAAAGTAAGCTTGTATAAAAGCATTTTTATGCAACAGTTAGATTGGCTAGATTCTATCTTTTTTGGTTGCCTAGTATACTAATAAGAAATGTAATTTTCTTACGTCATGGTCGAGAAATTCCATAATCTTAAATTATAAATTCCAACGAAAGTATCGAACCGAAACAGTGTGTTATGCTACATGCGCAGGCCGGCACGGCGGCCAGTCGCTGCCGACCCTACTCCTCGCCTCCACGCCATGTGTCGATAACCCTGCAGCAGACGCGGCTTACCAACATCACGCCTGCGCCGGTGACGTCTCTCAGCGGCGGCACTAAACTGGACGCATTCCAATGAATTCGCGAACACGCCGCGCGACACTTTCTTATTCTCTCTTTGATCCCAAGAAACTGTGCAATAAAGACTTATTGACACATTATAACAAAAGAACACCGTTACTAAACGTTTTTTATCATCTTTAGAGCAAAATGTTATTTAATGAACTAGGGGATATAAAGTCTGTGCTGCTCCAGTGTGCCGCCTCTCGGTGGTTTAACATTCTTTCACATAGATGGCAGCAGTGAAAATATTTGACATTCCTTGGATTCCAATCGCAGTGGGCTCGGCTCAAATGTCAAACGCGACTATTTCGTCAACAGAGTCGTGGCGCGATAGTTGGATTTTATGAAATAACAACAAATACTTCTACACAGTGCGTTTGACGGACAATGGATAATAAACGATAGAAGTCAGTATATTTTTTTGCGTCGCAGAGGTAACTAGCGTGTCGTGTTAATCTGACGAATGTATACAGAGTTTGTTGCGATTTCGATACTTACCTATTGATTTTTGTTCTTCGCCGGTTTTGTAACATTGTCATGAAGGTTTCAGTTGTTTAGAACGCTATCAACTTTACAAACTTTAACGTTACATCGTGTTCATTGATTAAAATTATAAATATTGTGTGAAACAACATTTCCCTTGGTCTCATTGAAGAGCATCGTGGGAAAAACATACATTGTGTAAGTACCCACGGTTTATTTTGTTATTTTTATTAGTGTTAGACTGAAAAATTAAGTAGGAACCATTTGTGTTTCAGCAGGTGTTAAATAATATCGTGTTTACCTATGTTATGTACGAGTAGGCAGTGTTCACAGAATATTTGAAACTAATTTAGATATGTTCCTATTACCTATTGTAACCTCAATACTTACCTAATTAAACCTGAATACTGCCTGCTTTGTAAACAAATAAAATGCAGATAACAATTGAGCTATATGTATATTAGTGCTTATGCGACTAAATGGTAGTGATATGCTTACATTGGTTATCATACAACATGATCTACCATCATCTAAGTTCCTACTTAACGCTGCTATGCTATAAGTAATGTAATGACTAGTTACCTACCGGTTTGATTTGCGAGCGCGCCATGCAAAAAATTTCGCCGCTATAATACGGAGCGAAGGCAACAAGGTATTCAGCGAAGCTACATGGCATGGAATCTCGCGAACATAATAGTGTGGAATGCGACCGTACGCGGCGTACCTACAAACGCTCTATTCCACACAAGCGCATGTAGCGGCCGCACTTCGTGATAAGAGCACGATAAACGTCGCCCGATTAGCCAATGTTGACGGTGACCCCGTACGGATTCCGTCAATTACATTAGAAGAACTACAAGACCAAGCAGACTCGACGCTAGACTTTTCAAATGACTCTCGAATTTATCATAGTGTGAGTAATCGTTACGGCTAAATGTGACTGTGTACATATCAAATCAATTTCCCCAACATACCACGTGACGAGTCAGTCAAATATTTACATTGACGATTGCCTGGAACTGAACACAAAGAATTTTGTATCCAGGAAAACTTAAAAGATACTGTTCGTATAATGTACTCAATATGTAACTCATTTAACAGTTTCTAAGTTCAGTTATCCTAATTACAGAAGAGACTGCAAAACAAATTAACATAGTTAACGTAATTGAATACCTAGTTAAAATCGCTAACGGTGTTTTTACACATAATGATTCTAAACTCGAAGCTGCCAGCGTTACTTTTTGGGAGCATCGACAATATACACGAGGGGGGGATCGGCAACCCTACAATAGTAACATCTGCCGGTATCCCGGCCCCAAGCCACGTGCGCTCGAACGCAGCAGGGGTAGCGACCGTCGTAAAAGAATACGCCTCACCCCAAATGCGGGCCAACCGACAAAAGAATATTTAAAACCGTTCATATATAACCGTAACCCCTAGTCTTAAGGCATAGTTTCAAAAGTTTTACGTTAAAACTGAAATAGATTATTATTTTTAACATTTGGAATGTCAAGGTTCGACCACCATGTGGTTTACGTTTCGATAGTGGCAGGTGATAACAATTTAGGTTGTATTAATTGGCATTGCCTCCTCATATTGTTACTTGTTGCTTTCAGTCGATAGGTGTTATTCACGATTTGTGTTAAACAAATGAATTTGTCGTCTTAGATGGACGAAAAATCCAATGTATTTTTTGCTCTCGTCACACTCGAATAAACTTGCAATAGAATAGAATATACTACTGTAGTACGAGTATAAACAACACAACATAAATGTATTTCTTTAACGTACTCTTTATTCAAATGTTGTCTGTAATTGTTTTCTGTCTAGCAGCAATTATTATTTGTTATTTATTTACTATAAAAGGTTATAATATTCTAGGTAATAAGTCTCTGCAGATGTTAAACAGCTCTGGAGTAAATGTAAACACAGCCATCCTTAGTTATTTCAGTTGTTTTAGTTCTGATCACATTGTTATTAAAACCACTAATAATTTAATCAAGCCCAAAAATGTTTATCTGATATGATACTCCTGCCCCTATGCCAATTTATTTGGGATCGGTGCAGCATCTATTCTTTACCCATATCATTTCCTATACATTCCATCCATCGTCTCCTTGGTCTTCTATTCTTTTCGAAGCTATCTAAATTGATCCTAATTACAAATTACATTTTGCCGAAATTCAAATTTGGTTTTCCTTGAATTAAGATTTTATGCAAACGCTTTCTATCAATTCTTCAAATTCCTTTTTTTACCACAAATTGGTTATAGATAATGTTAATGACTACTTGAATTTATGTTTTTACTTTCATACGTAACAAATTGTAATGTACACCTATAAACTTGTCCAGTTGTGATTCACTTAATGCAAATAATGTTACAAGAATTCAAGCTCGGGATTAACATTTTTACCGAGAAACTTATGTACTAGTAACTTTTTAATGGAATTTACGTGTCAAATTCCATTACAATTTCCATGTTCCGTTGAATGGGTTCGTGACCATCTGACTATGTGTCGAATGATCTATTCGACGTGTGTATACCGACATACCAACACTGACCGTACTCGTGACTTCGCCTCCGGCCAGAAAAATTCTATTGTGGTTAATGTACCAAATTCCTCATCATTAACGTAGTCATCGCATCACTCGTCATTCCAATGTTTTGTTTACCCTTCCCTTCATCCACACCTCTGTACCTTATTCGAGAATAACACCACGCTACGTTACTTTTAAATGCAATGTCATTATTTTCACATTCCAGGAATCTAACCTCCATTTAGATTCGTTAGTGGCATTTGTTTATGAATTATATTAAAATGTACTGTACTCGCTTCTCAGGGAATGCACGTCTTCGCTTCATTCGCGTTATTATGTCTTTAGTATAATTTGATTTGCTGTCGGTTTACTGCTTTTTATAATATTGCTACTGACTGTCAGGCATTCAGTTTATTAAGCGATGACATTGTTGTCTATTTGTTTTGGTTGGCATGACCGTCACAAAAATATGTTGCTTGGTATGCAGATTTAACTATGTGAATCTCGTTTATTATTAACACAATATTTTGGTCTGCGTTGTCCAATAATACGCAAAGTTTTTAGGGTGGCCAAATTATATTTAAAATTATGATGATAGTTTTGAAACCTGGTCCAAAATATGCGACTCATCAATCATCAAACTAATTAAGAAATATTGAAGTCACAAGCGGTCGTGAATACCTCGTTAATCATTAATATATGGCGCGCAACTAGACAAAAATACATTATAAAAGGTTTAATATAATGTATCGGTACTTCCATTGCATAGATAGTCTTTGCAATGAGCTTATGAAGTTCAAGCTCTCTGGTGAAGAGGTTATTGAAGTAGATACCTATTACTTACTCATAAACTAGTAGTAGGTAAGTAGTAAGTACCACATACATACACACCTAATGGATTAGGTAGGTATATTACTGCGCATTTAACTGTTGTTCTTTCATCTTCAGTTCTTCTGATGATTATTTACTAGTTCATCGCTAATGCCACTTGAGTTTTCTACGTTATCTGTAGTTATCGATTCTTAAAACTTATGGTGATAGGTGCTCGGAATTTAGTTTTAAAAAATGTGTGAATTGCAGTGTAATCAGTAGGTGCTTCATTTAATATACTAATGTCACCTTGACTAGCTCAGTTATTATTTAACACTGTTGACTGTCGTGAATAATTGAGATTTTTATGTGTTTAGTTGTTTCCTTTTTTACCATATCAACTTCCAAACCCTTTCTAGCCATATCAACTGTCACACAATCCATCCATCGTTTCTTTGTTCTTCCTCTACTCTAATAATTGCCCACATTCACACTGATCACATGTATACCTATGCTCATTTTTAACCCGTGCAAAAAAAACAGTGGTTGCAAGTTAATTAAAGATGAAATGCTAATATTTTGGCGAAGCGTTAGTGTCTGATCTGCGATACAGTGGTCCATTGGCTTCGTTCCCGGCGCGGTCGCGGTATGCGGCCGATTGCCACGTTTCACAACTCTTTGTTTGATCATCTGATTCCTCCCTCTTATTTACGTGGTGTTCGTACGACTCGACGCACGTCTGTCCACCGTCTAGCCGTTTACGTGCCGTGAGGAATTTCCGTTGCTTCGGTATTCGCATGCCTTTATGACTTTTAGTCTGCGATATTTAATTCCAAGCCAAACAGCTTTGCGCTGCCAGACATGAATTCCTTCAAATACGACTAAATGAATGATGTAGACATCTCGTTCTCGAACCAAAGTATCTGTGATGATATCGGATTGTCATTTGTTATGATAACGTTTAATTTTCATGTAAGCTGTCAGAAAATTGACATAATGGTTTGAATCGTTTATACTTAATAGGTATGGCATGGTCTACCAATCTCATTTTCTCTTTGTATACTCCAATTCTATATTATGTAAAGAAGACACATGCTTTAACTGTGTGTTATTTATTGTATCAGGTAAACATGGAGAAGGTGGAATCAGCACTGGACGTGCTATCGCGCGCTGCAACGATGGTGCAGCCGTGTCCCGCGTACCCTGCCAGCGATTCAGACAGCTTCGGTAAATATATTTTATATTCAACATTTTTATTTGTGCTTGAGCTCCAAAGGGACTTTTACCTTGTATTGTATCATTTGTTCAACTACCGAACTCTAAAAAACGAGGACGAAAGAACTGTAAGTAGGAATGCGAAGCGGGTGATTTACACTAACGATGACGATACATCTCTACAAACGATCGAAAATAGTTGTCACTTAATAAAAAGCAATCAAAATGAATATGATAAAAGTTGATAAAGCGTCCGCTGAATATCGACTACCTATACGCGAGATTGCACGCGGCCTTGTAGGCGGGTCGCATTCCAGATTCCACCTGACATTGTTTAATAGACATCCAACAAGATTGTCGCGTGCTCGCTCTGTAAGAAAAGGAATCTATATAGCTCCTCACATATTATATTAATTTATTTTTAGAAACTTGTACAGTTCAACTGGCCATTTTGACTGCATCTCGGTTTTTGCTCTGCAGAATCCAATTTAATAATCATCATTGCTTTCCATGATCTGTGTCGTTCAACTCTACCGAATAGCAAACAATTCGACGTTTTGTCGGAACTGTTGCTTCAAGCGGATTCGGACCGACAGTCGTTTCACAAAGGATACTATTGTTTATCTACTTGGACTGGTTTCGCGATGAAAGGCTTCATTGACGATTAAACCTCGCTACCTCGCCGATGACCGTCTGAATATGACGGTCACGCCGACCAATTTTTTCTTGGTTACACGCACTCGAGCATCACATCCGGGTTAAATGTGGATAAATTCCAATTTCGCATACATTGGCCGTAATTATTATGAAGTCGTGAACGATTAACCATTAATAAGCCTTTCTCTCTAAGAATAACTTAACAATGGAGTTAAACCCCGATGAGAAAGCAGAGCTTTCTGAGAGCACCGCGAGAATCTACCTTGGCGACGTGAAACGCGTCCCGCGCGAATTTCGCCGACCCACAATCTGTCAGCCCATCCGGCTTGCCCTGAATCCTTCTGACAAATATCCGGAAACCGATAAATACCCACATTACACGGGTTTTTAAAACAATACTGAACATCCTTAGGACCTAGTTGCAACCATATCCCTGGTAATTGCGCTCCAGCCATTGAATCAGCAGGCAATTTATTGGAGTTGGTACTTTGAAAATAAATAATGTATTAAACACAGGCATTTACGTAGTATTCTTAACATTATCATGTAGACAATTAGACTGAGGAATTTCACAGATAAAAAATGTGTAATTTTAATTCCACTTATAACTATGCAGATTTGATACGCGTACCTATCTAATCAAAATACGGTCACGCAATTTAAATGGTGTGTTCTTGTTTATTGAGTGTTTACAAACAATGGTCGGATCGCGGATAATTATGCAACGCTATGACAGCGGCGCGGGCGCACGCGGCTTGGCGCTCACTTTCGTTGGTCTGCGTGCGCAGGCGCCGAGCACGGCGCGTGCGTGCCCCGGCCACCACCAGCACCACACCAGAGAAAGCGTTCAGGAATTTGGTCGGACCATGCTCTCCACCGACCAACAAATTGGCACGGCTCATGTTTTAGGGCTGCCTCGTAAACTACGACCACGCTGCGCCCGCGCTACGCTTATGTAAAGCTCGGCTTACAAAAAAGTGGATACAGTTTCATAAGAGTAGCGAATGTTTGAATGTAGGCTCAAAGCCTATAAAGCCATTACAACAATTAAGTTATCTTGGACACACCACACCACTTCAAGTTTGCTTAGCTTGAGTATTCAAATGATTACCTAATGGGTTATCTCCTACTTAAAACTACAAATATTTTACAACTTGGTAATCTAGAGGTGGTTATCATTGTATCATATCAATCGCAAATTACTTTGTGTAGTAGCTTTACAGCTCTCTAGAAATGCAATACCTGGCATTCTATCACATGTATCGAATTGAAATAGGTTTTATTGCGAAAGATATTGGGGTGAATGTGGCATGAACGTGTATATCCGGAACGCAGAGGCGGCGTGTTACGGTTTCGAAAAGAATGCTGAATGTAGGTTGCGTTGCGGACTACAGTTACAAGCATTCTTAGGACGGTATACAATCACTGATCACTATTGTTGTAACTACAAATATCATTTTCAGACATCGTAAATTAAAATTTTGCATGTTGTTTACGTCCGGCCGATAGTACAGCGGACAAGAAAACAATAAATTAAGTTAATTAATTAGTATCTGCGCAATGCTCTATGATACCTCATACCGATACCCAATTAAAATATGAAAGCTTTTACAATTAATAAATTCCAACAGTTAGTGCTTGGCAAAAATGTGAATGCGTGTTACAGTGACACCTGAGGCGGGTGGACACGGCACGCGCTGCAGAAATCCCGATAGCAATGAAGTCATCATGTACTCAGTAGAATTTCTAATGGCAATGGATTCCATTTCGTTGGCAGCCAAGCGAGAGTGCAGCTATTTGAGCTATTCGGGCCGTCTCGCATATTGTTACAATGAGCTAATAGAGGCTGCTAACTAGATGCCAATGATATTTCTACAATCTTTTTTGTATTATTATCACATAATTCGACTCGTTACGTATCACGTTTACATGTATATGAAAGGAATATTTCGAAAATATCATACACAAAATAGTTGTACTCTGAACTGACCCGTTTGTGTGACATTGAACGCGAATTGATATTTTATGACGCTTTGGTTGGAGACACTTTATTCGTAAATCGTGATGGACGTCAACAAAGGACGACTACAGAGATTTATAAACGAATAAAATTACTATTACCATGGAAAACACTTCCAAATCTTTGAATCCTTATTAGTAAACTTTCCGTGCCTTCGGATAGAGAAAAATAATGGTCCCTTAGTAAACATTACATCACACATAAGTACCTACCTACATGCACGTCTTCTTGTGTGTTTTAACGAATTTAAGAGCTGCATTAAGTGTGATGCCTATTACAGATTCGTTCCGCGATTCCTACGACATGACTTGATACTCGCATCGACTCGTACTTATTAATAAGTAAGGAATGTTAATAGCCTTCGGAGGCGTTAGATTTTTCACTTGACCTCACCTAGTCATGTTATCGTGTCTTCAAATACTTGAATGTTTACGCCACCAGGAATGCACAGTTTGTACTCGTTGTAGATAATAAAATTCTCAATAAACAGTAAGTAGACAGATATTAAACATGCATGGATTCCAGACAACGCCCGTGGCCGCGGTGGCGGTGATGCAATGTGCAATGTCGTGATGCCGAAACTACGTAATTTTTTACACTAAATAGTATTTTTTTTAAATGCCATGGGCGATAATAAATCGTAGAAAGTTCTTTAGAATTGAATCTAGTGAGTTTGCCCGATTATGTGCGACGTTTATGAATTGAGACGTTTTTCTCCGCTTCATTAGGCGTTATGATAATATGTTATTTTTTATCCGAATTCCATTCGTATGCGTGGTTGGACGTTGTATGAAACATTAGGCCAATATTTGAATCCACATATGGGATCTCCTTATAGTTGCGATTGAATTGATCGAAGCATGTCAGGGCTACCACACGTACTGATACACGAATGTACTACGTGGTGATATGTTATGTTATGTAATAATAAGTTCGCCGCATACATAGCGGGGTTGGGAGCCTACCTGCCCGACTGGACTCGGCTGCCTCTCGAAACGAATTTAAAATATTTTGCAACTTTGTTATGTTTAGGGCTGTCTGCTCCCATTATTTTCTGTCTGTCACCTATCTTTAGTTAGGAGACAAGAATAAAATAAATACTTTGTGATTTAATTACTGTCTACTTCATCCAAAAATCATCATCATCTGCCTAGCCTTTATCCCAACTTATGTTGGGGTCGGCTTCCAGTCTAACCGGATGCAGCTGAATACCAGTATTTTACATGGAGCGACTGCCTATCTGACCTCCACAACCCAGTAACTGGGTAATACGATACCCCTTGGTAAGACTGGTTTGTCAGACTTTCGGGCTTCTGACGACCCGTAACGACGTACTTCATCCAAAAATATCGCGACGATATTAATTGATATTTTTCGAACCATTAATTACCCACATTATAATTTCGTAATTTTGTAGGTTCGCTAAACAGGTCATACCTACATAAAACACAATACGACATCGAGTTTTTCATACAGGACAATTAACAATGCATTCGTATTTTGTTGATTCACCCAAAGTCCGGGCACAACTTCAAACATATTCGCTCGCAGTTTAATATTAATGACCACTGAAAATAATTACAGTAAGAACCTATTTTATTGCTGAATAATCTGAAAATTTACATTTCGCTTAAATAAACTAGGTACGTTCTCTCAGTGAAATCCTCGGGAAAGCCTGCTATCAAATCAGGCACCTATAGGTACCTATATGAACTGTTATAAAAATACAACTAAGTACTTAATAAAAATTGGATTGCTTCAATATTAGTATCATGTTTTTCGAAACTTAGAAGTTATTAATGAAAACATCGAATCGAAAAAATCTTAGAAATCGCGCTTATGCAAGGATAACTCTATTTTTAACCGACTTCCAAAAAAGAAAGAGGAGGAGGTTATATGTTTCACTTTATGTATTTTTTAGGGTTCCACACCTCAAAAGGAAAAAACGGAACCCTTCTAGGATTACTCGTGTGTCTGTCTGTGTCTGTCCATCTGTCTATCACAGCCAATGTGCTCCGAATTTAACGGACCGATTAGGTTGAAATTTGGTGCACATATGAATTTATGTGAGCCAAACACGGACGTGTAACGTAAATGAATGAAATTAAATGAATTTTGGTTATGGGGGTCACTTTTGGGGGGCAAATAAGAAAATTTAAAAAAAAAGTTTTGCAAACTGTACCGTGTGACATTTATCAAATGAAAGGGCTTACTGTGAGGGTCTCAAATATATTATTTTTATAAGTTTAAAATAAATTGTTTTAAAGTTAGGTAAGTATTTAAGAAAACAGACCAAAAGTTTGAAAAAAATACAAAAAATAATAAGAAGTCTATGATCTAAAAAAAACATGGTAAATCTCACAGTATTGTGCGTACAAACTTAAATTAGCAGTTTGAATGTATGGGAGAACATGTTTTTCAACTAGGTACAATGTTAAGTTTGTTCTTGGGATAAATTCTTCCCAACTACGGAACCCTTCATTGTACGTGCTCCGACACGCATTTGGCAGGTTTTTTTTGCAATGTATGTTCACCAATTTCTCAGTCAATTGTGGACTGGACCGATTTTGGAAATTCGTTTTTTGTTTGAAAGGGTATGCTCTCCAACTGGTCCCATTGTCACAAAGTCAGAACATAATCCCACGGGAATCGAGGGCAACTCTCAAATTTTATACGCAAACCTATAGCGGTTTGGGTATTTTTTTATAGTAACTCATGCATTGCTCTCGGAAAGCACCATTTGGTGACGTGGAACTGATGATGAAGACCACAGATCTACTGCCATCGGATCTTTTTAAAGTATTTCACGGGTTGCGATTCGATTACTTTAATATGGTTGCTAAGCAATTTATGCTCGTCACAATGCATATTCTCCTGGTTGTTACTATGGGAGAACTCTTCAAAAATTAACGTCCCTGCATTGGGAAAAGCAATATTTTATAAAAGGTGATGAGCAGATGACATTACGCTATTATAACTTAGATAAATTACAAACTGACCCACTAAAAGTAAAAAGTGAAAAATAAAAAACTTTTTTACAAAAAAAGAAAACAACCGACTTCCTAAAAAACACTCAAGTAGGTATAAAGTGAAAAATAACTTTAGTTTCGGAAGTCGGTGGCAAAAAACTAAAATACCGCTACAACAAACCCAAAGACACGGACTTCCGAAATTAAAGTTATTTTACACTTAAAAGGTGTTTTTTTTTTTTGGAAGTCAGTTGTTTTTGTTTTGTAAAAAAGTTTTTTTTTAAACAAGGCTTTACGAAACATTGGATTATTTATGTCAGGTAATAAAGCTATTGTGCTAGCTATAAGGTACTATAAGACTTCGATCAAATCCTACTCGAAGAAGCATCTACCTACATAATCTTTCAGTAGAAGGTAGAAACCTAACTTCCATATAAGAAATTCATATTTTCCAACTTCCATATAAGAAATTCATATTTTCCGCCTGGAGAATGCTACCAACAATTTTGACAAAAATATCAAGGGAAGGGAATTTAAACCCGTTTCCTACTTCTGCATAGGGAGAGACATTTCCGAGTTTTCGCTCTAAGGTTCCTTTGACTCGCGCGCAGTTTGAAATGTCTCGTATTTTCATAGAAACTCTATGGTAGTGGGTATCACCTCAAAGGCGATAATCGCATAGCACGGCTCACGACTCGACCGCACAATGTTCGTTTGTCACTAGCTGCGCTCTCGCAGGAATATTTTCTTAAGTGAGCATGCTTAAGTTTTGTCCATAGTACCTATAACTGCTGCAAAACAACATCAAACAATGATTTGAACTGCGTAACAGTAATTGATGTGCAGTTAGTCAGCTTTTTTATACTCTGTCGCACAATTAGCAGAGTTGACGTTCCATTGTATTGTTACTGAGAGTCGGTAATCATGATCGGTATGCGTGGAGGTACCTACTGTGACTGATCGCTCAGGCTTCCATATTAAAATTACGATCTAACAGCTACCTTGGACGGTGACATTGTTAATTATGATTGAATTTTAAATGTATCTTTAGTAGATACCTACTAATAAGAGCCCTAACAGAATTGTATGTAAAACATAGATTTGTGAAATAAAATGGGCATCTCCAAAGTCTTGGCTAAATGTTAGTTTAAATTCAATAGTTGAAATGAGGTTAATTACATAATCAGGCAATAGTACGTGATCTGAATAAATAATGATGACCTTTATGTTAAATCTCTGTTTAATCAAGGATGATATCAACTGGATCCCATTAAAAATAAACAATAACAATCTAGGCCCATCGTCAGTGATTTATTCTTAAGGGGATACATCGATCATTTTGTGTTTTTAAAATTCCTATAAAACCAAATGTATATGGTTAAATCATTTTCATTTTCATTATCATCAATACTGGTATTCAGCTGCATCCGGTTAGACTGGAAGCCGACCCCAACATAGTTGGGCAAAGGCTAGGCAAATTGATATGGTTAAATCATTTGGATTTTCCATATACATATGTTATTTGACTTTAATGTCTACTGCTTTACTAAACCGAAACATGAATTTTTTTCGACAGAAAAATAAATCCAAAATAGCACCGTCTATTTTCTGTTTTATACGATTATACGTAAACAGATCCTTATTGTGCAGTAAAATTTGCTTTAAATCGAAGGTATTTAAATATTTTAAGAACTTACTAAGCTAAAACTTATTTAATTGATTTGCATTTTGTCATAAATCTACATTTAAACCAAGCGCGTTTAAATTCCGGTGCGCCTGAGAGTCTTCTATCTCGCGCGTCAAACTAGACAGCCATAACGCCATTTCACTTACACACCGAGCTAAACCCCGCTTCGATGTATCCTCTTAAATTCTTAATTGCATTTACATAACATTTAATCACCTCTGAACGCTTACTTTACACTTTTGACTTTTCGAATTTTTCCACTGTTATCAATTCATTTGATTGCCTTATCCATTTGTGAAAGCCATCATTTAATTGGATTATCCTCTCTTAAAACTTGGTCTCTTCAGTTTTCTGTTGATAATTTAGTCTTAGACCATCTATTCGTTCTATCCAATATTTCACCATTCTGCTGTAACATTTATCTTAATCCAATATTGAATAATACCTAACATTTTTCATCCCAGAAATGACTTTATCAACTAATATTATAGGTAGGTATAATGTAGTTTCATATTTTGAGTAGCAACTAACAATCTATAGAGTTCCTTATCAATCAATCTGCCTAGCCTTTTCTCAACCATGTCGGGGTCGGCTTCCAGTCTAACCGGATGCAGCTGAATACCAGTATGAGAGACAAAGAGTTCGTTATATATAATAAATGAAACCTAAAAGTCCATACACTAACTATACATACATACATGAACATACATCTAGGAAGGTCACGGGCGAAATGTTCGTTCCTCTACGCAGCCAACCAAGCAACGTCGACCATCCGTCATGCTTCGGCTGCAACCCCAGGGTGGAAACGTTAATTACTGACTATTACACTAGGTACTCATGTTATATTACTTACTGTTACCGAGCTAATCTCGACTAGGAATTAACAACGATGTTGGTAGGTAGATACGGTATTTGCTACTAATAAGAAACAAACGTAGAACTCTGTTGAAAGCCTTCTCTGCTACCTACTGACTCCACCCGTAAACTATGTAGGTATTAAGTAGGTGGTTTGTAATGACTTTTTTTGCTAGTAAATAGGTACTCTGAACTTACATACCTACATGCTGTCAAGGTTTGTCTTGTTACTGATTTTTAGGGTTCCGTACCTCGAAAGGAAAAAACGGAACCCTTATAGGATCACTTGTGTGTCTATCTGTCTGTCTGTCCGTCTGTCACAGCCAATTTGCTCCGAATCTAATGGACAGATTAAGTTGAAATTTGGTACACATATGAATTTCTGTGACCCAAATACGGTCGGGTAAAGTAAATAAATGAATTTTGAATATCCTCTATATTCATTTTTGGGGGGCAAATAAGAAAATTAAAAAAATAAGTTTTGTTAACTACACCATGTGGCATGTCAAATGAAAGGGATACTATGAGGGTCTCAAAAATATTTTTTTTTATAATTTTAAAATAAATTGTTTTAAAGTTATTTAAGAAAATTGACGAAAAAAATACAGAACATAGATCTTTACCTGTAGATTACATGAAAACCTATAAGAAGTCTGTGGTCTTAAAATAACATGGTAAATCTATCAATATTGTGAGTACAAACTTACATTTACAGTTGGAATGTATGGGAGAACATGTTTTTCAACTACAATGTTAAGTTTTTTCTTAACATAAATTCATTCCAACTACGGAACCCTTCATTGTGCGTGGTCCGACACGCACTTGGCCGGTTTTTTTATTTCTAGGTTGTGTTTTGTGTAAGTATTTTTTTTCTTTTCTTTTATTAATTTAAATATTGTTAGAGTTATAGAGTCTTGGTATGGAAAACCTGACAGAGCGAATAAGTAAATTATTAACATTCTAGCATTCCTTTTGCATTGCGTCAAGCAGTTACGTTTTTATTCGGGCTCAAGAAATCGAGATATACTTCCGGAGTAGATTTTCCATGATCTTATTAATATTTATTCATGTTTTCTGTTGAAAAGTCATGATTATTCATGAAATTCCTGTATGTTATGAGCTTATGAGGTTAATTTGCTTGCAATTCTTGGCTTAATAGCTCCCATATTAACTTGAAAAGTGGAAGGGAACAGTTCGTAAAGTAATTTAATAGCAGCTGTACATTACAATAACCCGTTTTACTGCCATGCATACAATAACGCTTATCAGTCGATGAGTAGAATGAGTACACGAAAACAGTTTCCCACTGTTTTTTTTTAGGTCCGATAGTGACTCCATCTTTTTGGAACTATTCGAACTAAATGTTCTGAGGCATGTTTCAACTTGCCCCTACAGCCTGTTTACTCTACTTTCCATAAAACTAGATGGCGCTTACTCGAAATGTAGTTTCAGGTTGTATAATTTTGATACGCAACAGAGGGCGCTAGTGGTATCAAAGTAACCTCATGCTATTGATTCGTTGTGAGTACTAAGGTTGGTTAGATAGAACGGCCTTATTACCTATGCAAGACTTATTATATACAACGGCAATAGCCTTTGTAAACTTATTCAGTGTGAAATGAAGGAAATATTTTCCCAGATGTCGTTGAGAAGTTTTCATTTAATATCTTTTCTTTTTTCTTGCCAAAATGGTGGTAGTCGTGCAGGCAATGAAATTGTTGCCACGTCGCTCTTTACTGATGCGCTGCCCTGAGCGTCGCTGAAATCTTCGTTATCTTTCATCCTGGTGATGGTTCTTCTGAGATTCTATGGGTCTTGCAGGAGCTTGATGCTTTGGAAATCGGCTTCGGCTTCAGGTTCGTGTTCGTCTTCACGGGGTCACCACTTTAGTGTATCAGTTTAGTGGTGACAGGTACTGTGTCACTACAATCTTACCGGTCTACCTGATAATCTCTACTTATTAGACTTACGTTCGCACGTTCGTCCCTTGAACTCATTGTTGGACATGTTTATAAGTTCTTGGCATTTTAATAATACAGCCTTTACCGATTCACATCTGACTTCTAGTTAACGTCTAAAAATGTGCGCATTAATTACTTAACCACTTAAATAAAAACCCGCGAATTCTCTAAATGCAGCAATCCGAAACAAATGCAAAGAGTCACGATTTGAAATCAATTAGAATTGAATATACACGTAATAGGTTTTCGAAATGCGTAACAAGATCGCAACGTAAAAGAATGCAATTGTTATTTACAGAAATATGGCAACAAATATTACCTAATTGAAAACGTATGTCACCTAAGAATATGCGCTAAATAGACTCAATAAAAATCTTAAAAATAGTTAAAATATTTGCCTAATCAGTAGAAAAAAAAAATATAATTAGGTACAGACGCCAGCAGGTCAAGCCACCCGAAATTGTCAAATTTTCCCAATCAACCTTGAACCTTATACGTTGGCGATATAGATGAAAATCTATTAAAAAAATTGGACACATTGTAGTAGCTTGACGTGCTGGCGTCTGTAACTCTGTACATAATAAGCGGAAATCTAATAGTCATAAAAATATTGATACCTACCCACCTACCGTAGCTTAATGTGTTTTAAACACATAAAAATAATAGATAGAACTTTACACTAACTAGACGAAGATAATAAAACAGTTATGCTAATTACGTAGATACAGATTCAATTGATAGGGACATAAAATAAATTCTAATTACGGCCACTTGAGTTGATAGGTACCTACCTATACAACGGCAAAAATAAATAAAAAGAGGTACTTAGATAGGTTAGGTTACCTACCTAGTAAGTACCTAACATTCGATCTTCAAAAACGGCACAATGTCATACTATTATATACTAGATGACACGTGGAAGTAGGACAGCATGTCTTAATTATCGGGAGCGAAAAAGAGACAAGACGATACGTAACTAGGCTAATTAGCCAAGTTTTGACGTGCCATTTACGGAGCGAGTATAACCTATCTAGGTACTTATAATACCTATAATAATAATAATAAACCATTAATTTCAGGCGACACTGGCCCATAGACCTTAACCTAAACATACATATTTGAATATAAACAAAACTTTGTGTTAATAAAATAGGCTTAAGACTATGTTAGTAGCACTCCTCTTTGCACTAGCTTGACCTTAAGTGCTGCCCTGTGGAACTTGTCCGCGGAAGCGACGGAACACCACGTCCTATGGCCAAAAGTCTTCCTCCATGATGAGGGACAGGTAACAGTTCGGTACACGCACCACGAACGCCTTGAAGTTGACGTTGCGGCGCGACTCCAGTAACTACCACTGGGTATAGCTATAAAACTGCACCTATCGCCAATCACAATAATATAGTGCAACATTCAAGTCTGCATGTAATGGAATGCGGAATGATTGGTGGCGCTTCCCGTACTTTCGCTTCACACATCCGCCTTCCCAACTGTACCGGGCTAACTTCGTATGTTATGTAAACAAATCATTCGACACATCTTTACAGCCGTCTTCAGACAATAAGCCGTGTTTTGTAAACAGTCTTTAATATCATGTTATGTCAGCCGTCGATAGACGAATCTGTTTTGACTAACCGAATTATTGGGCGCCTGTTTCATGAGCTCGTCACTAGCATTGTTATATTCTGATTTGTGTATTATAGATGATTTCAGGAATGCAAAACTATTGAATTATTTGGAAGTTATATCATCTTTATAGTCATAATAAACAAGGCGGTAAATGTTAATGTGGCGGTAATGTGTTTACCGATGGTGGAAACTACTCAATTATACTTAGGCAGGATATATACCTACGTAGGAATTAGGCACACGACAAACGTGGAAATTAATGAAAATTCAACTGTTAAGTAGTGGTTTCTGAAGTTTCCATTGTAAACTACTTACATCTGAATTTTTCAATGCTTATGGCAGTAACTATTCTAATTACTACCAACATAGACTCTGCACTTTCTGCTGAGAACATGGATAAATTGGATGCGAACTGTTAATTACACAAATATCTTTCGATTGTGTGTTTATACAGCTACAGATAGAGAAACTGATATTGCATGTAGCTGACATTGCATAGTACGACATAATACGCCTTGAGGCAGCGTAACCGAAGTTAGGTATACTCTCAACTCACTATTTTCGGTATCCACAACGTTTCGTTTAGATAATTATGTAAATGCTTTACTATAAGCACTATGTATAATATCTATAAATGATATTATTCCTGGCTACCGACTACCGAAACTTCGTGCTGTAAAATATGCCTCCGAGGTGCGCGCGCGCTTCCTCGATAAACGAAATCTAAATTCTTTTATTATGCTTATTATAACAAGTTGATGGTTCTGCCCCAAGACACGGACGCTGCTACCGGCTTCATGCAAACGAAAACGAGATTTTTAATAAAATTAAATAATTTAAAAGGAAGGCTTTCCGGCTTCTGTCGATTGCGATTTGCTGCACGAAAAGTTTTTGTTAGTTGCATACCTAAAATAAATGAATAAAAATACTAATTTATATGTAGATATAATTATTTTCTTTGAATAATAAATGCATGTGCAATGTTCATTGCTTTAATTCTAATACTTAATGCTATTTGCAATACTTATCTGCATCCGTTATTTGGCAATTTGAATGCTATTTAGAAGTTAGAACTGATCTATCACAGAGAATCTTTAAATCAAATCCTATAAAAAATAGCCGTAGCAGATAGCCAATTTTAAAACAAAAAAATAATGAACATTTACCTCATTTGTGACTCGCAAGTCGTAAATACTCGTAAATGTAATAACAAATTTGCTTAGGCATGCGGAACTGACGCCTTTAACTAGTTAATGGTAAGTTATACATAAATGTACTTAGGGAAGCGCAAGCGCCGGCAACGCGGAATCACTGATGTTTTCATGTAATAGGTATGCGTGATTACATGAATATGAATCTGATAACAAATTATGCAAATGTCTCACACGTAGTCGAATAAATGTGGATTATTTTCGACCAGCTTATGAGTGGCATTTGTTTATTTGGAAATATTCGCATTTTTTTAGCTGCCTATTACTTGATTTTCGACGTTGCAATGACTAACTTATGTCGAGTAATCTTGTTTGATGAATAAATTACTCTTTACTTTTCTCGGTTTGTTTCTAGACCAGTGCTACTAGATAAACTTACCTAGGTTCAAGTTCTTCGTATTAAATGATGCCCTCTGGTTTTCATACAAATTAATTCACCTTTGACATGCGTAGCGGTCGTAGCGGGTAGCCCAAAGCCCGCAAATTTGACAAGCGCTCCAATCTTAGATTTAGCTCCCTCAGTAATTGGATTGCGGGGGTCAGGTAGCAGTCACTCGGTGTATGAACTTGTAGACACGAAGGTGACTGTAGCATAGCAAAAAGGCTCTAATATTCTAGACTACTTATACTGATCAATTGATCATGACTGAGACTAAGGAGCCTATTTATTTATTGGTTCTCTACTTAAAAAGTATGAGTTTTACGAATTCAACGATAGGTCTACTTAGTAGGGAAGCTGACGTCAATCCCCCTCGGCGGGCATTAAATCATCTCGGCACAAAGTAGAGGTATTATTACGCGAACGTAGAGTCACTTAACCTTTACTCAAAAGGGACCCCCGAATACTTCAAACGAATATTTATGTACGTGCAGAATTTTACGATCCCGCAGATGTAAGTACTCTGCCGTCTGCGTAGTCTGCGTACCCTCTCTTTTAAATGATCGATATGCGTGCAAATAAGCAGGGTATACCGCAGGAGAACGGATGGGCGCCCCGGGCGGCCGCACCGCGCATGCGCCCACCGAATTACTCCTCACTCCCTATCAAAATATTATACCGTTTATATTGAAAACAACATGCAAATTGCTGCTAATTTTAACTTAATATTTTATATCAGTTTTATCGTTGAAAAATGGTTTGATGCGTTTCCGTTGAAGTCTTTTCGCTCCCTTTTAGCGCCCATTATAGTTATTACGGGATCAGATAGATCGAGAAGTAATTTTATTCTTTATAAGAAAGTATTAGCAAGTTTGCAAGGCTTGTGTGACGCTGTAACTAGTACTTGCTACTGTAAAAATAGACATGAACGACTAAGTTGCTTTCATTGCTATTCAAGTGTCAAGGAGCTGCACTGCGGTGGTGTGTGGAAAGGCCACATAAAATGTTAACTAATTGGCAAAAAAGAACTAGTCTGCGATAGAGAGATAAAATACAAATTAGTATAAAACAGTCTACAATTATTTTCGTTAAGAAAAATAAAAGCGAGCTGTAGAGAATAGAATAGAATACTCTTTATTATGCATGGAGGAGCTCGTGGCTAAGTAATAACAGCCGCACGGGTCGATCCATCAGGTTAAGCTACGCTTGCCGGGGTTGGTCAGTGGATGTGTGACCATCTTTACATACCGAGACTCCTCCGTGCCTCGGAAAGCACGTTAAGCCGTTGGTCCCGGCTGTTATTCGTGGATCTTTGACAGTCGTTACGGGTCGTCAGAAGCCCAAAAGTCTGAAAACCAGTCTTACCAAAGGGGTATCGTGTTACCCAGTAACTGGGTTGTGGAGGTCAGATAGGCAGTCACTCCATGTAAAATAATGGTATTCAGCTGCATCTGGTTAGACTGCAAGCCGACCCCAACATAGTTGGGAAAAGGCTAGGCAGATTGATTGATTGACTCTTTATTATGCACACCATTTAAATTACAGGTATGAATGTTGAAATTTTACATAGGGTGACACAATGGGTACTATTATAGCATTTAAGATGATGTCTTATATGAATCCTATCCTAACTAATATTATAAATGCTAAAGTGAGTTTGTTTGCTTATTTCTTTGTTTGTTTCATGCTAAAACGGTTGAAACGGATTTGGATGAAATTTGGCACATAGGTAGGTCATGATCTAGTTAGGATCTAGAATACTTTCTATCTCGATATGCCCACGGGATACTACTACTATCGAGCCTTTGCAGGTGAAACTGTGGGGCGCAGCTAGTTACCAAAACGTCCATAGGTATCAAATATATTTTTGTGGTTTCGATAGGTTACACCAATGACTAAGTTTTGAGATGATGGTCTTTCATGAGATTTCCCGTAGATAAACTTCACTTCTCTGAAAATGTTTCTCCTTTTGCGGAAAATTACTTTGGGACTTTTCTTACTTCTTACTTTCCCTATCATATTATTTTCATTTAACTAACTTTTACACAGCTCGTTTCGTCCTATATACTAGGCCAGCAGCGTGGCACAGAAATCGAATCCCGAGCAACAATGACCGACAAATGATCCGCTTCACTGGAGCCAAGTCACAAATAAACTGAATAAGAAAAAAAAACATAACTTGACAATTACAGCTGCCCGATAGATGTTTATGTATTATATGAAACTTGATTAGGGCATTAAACGTTTGAAGTAGTAGGTAGAAACTTTCATACTTCACCTGAGGCCCTAAACTTAAGGCTTATAGGTACCATCTACAAAAGCTAGGATTTTCCAATTTTGAAACAATTTTGCTTGCAAGCTGCAATTGTACTCATGACAATGCTTGTCCTGCTCCACAAGGACGCATTAATTAATTGATTAGCATTCGGATATATTGTTGGACCTGCTGAAGATTAAGATGAGAGAAAACTTTCTTTGCATTGTTTAGATTCAATCTCTTAGTATTATATAATTGCATAGCACGTGTGAGCACTATGTAGCTACTATTAAGCTACCTTTTACTGGGTACGTCTTTCACTGACTTGAGTGTGCCCTGGCGGTTGAGAGTATGTCATGCTCACTCAAATGTCTCACTGATGGTGGCGTGTGTGTTGGATCATTAAGTTCCCTTCAAAATGGTTGAGCTAAATGGTGCTGATCCATGCGTCATGTTCGTGAACGGGCGCCGTCAGTTGGGACTGGTCGTCTCTTAGCTGCCATGGCTTATTTGTAATTTTAATATTTAATTTAGTTGTTTTAGTTATTAGCTTTTTATTACGGACGCTTTTTAACGTGCACGTCTTTCTACATTGTTCTCACATGTATATTTTCAACTTGAACGATGTAACCAATATTTTGTAAAAATATTATGATTTAAAAGAGTGTCCGTGGAGTTTCTTGCCCGTTCTTCTCCATAGGGATCTACTACGCTTTGGAATGGGCAACTAGCTTCATCTTTCTGACTGACCGACCCATTGACAATTCAAAAGTGCCTGTAATTGGTTTATTTGAAATAAATGCTTTGAGTTTGAGTTTGAGTTTTGAGTTTGAATGTAAAACAAAGGATCATAGAGGCAGGGTTTTTTCAATGAATCAGTGTATACAAAAAGCAACTAAGGTGTAAAGGCGTCTGTTTTGTCGTTAGTACTTAAGGAATTATTATACCAACTTGCGGACTTGCGGAGAGCTATGCTGATAGACTGCCAGAAAATTCTGCCTAATTCATAGGTTACCCAACTACTAGAATTATATTTCTCAAACTGGCGTTGGCTCTTCTATCGTGTCGATGGCATTGCACTAAATTTTACTTAGTTTCCAACTTAGGTAACTTAATTTGTAACTTTTTTTATTTTATTTTATTTTTTACATACTTCCTTGACATAATCATTTAATTAAGTATATTACAATGTTATTCGATTCTAATTTCAACTATTTATTTAGTGGCTTTTTACAGGATATTAATTCAGATTTGTTAAAGTTTGTAATGGCAATCATTTCATTTCGTTTAAATAACCAAATGAAATGATTGCCATTACAAATAGGTTTTTATTTTAAACATTTTATTTATCTTTTATATTTTGTGAATGTGAGAACTTTGTAGGCTTAATAGACTACAGATACCCATAGCTTATTTAATATTTTGTTAATTACCTGGTACTTCTTGACAGGCCTACACTAGCCTCCCATACCTATTAACACTTTAATTTGAAAACATTGTAAAACCAATTATTTTTAAAAGAGTAACTGTGGAATTTCTGGTCGGCTCTTCTCCATAAGAAACGATTAATTGGACCCATGCACCTAGCTTCTGACGTTTCAAAAGTGCCCTTGTAGGTTTAAGTGAAATAAAATATTTAATAATTTTATTAATAATAATTTTATTTTTGATTTTATGGACAAGGAGCTATGCTGTAGACTGCTAGAATAATTATGACTAATACATAGGTACCTACTTACTGGTAGAATTCAATTTCTTTTTTCTGTGTCAACTGCTTTAAATTTTAGGTAGGTAAGTACCTACTACATGTATAGCCCAGTATCAGGAGGGAGGGCTCGTGGCCAAATGATAACAGCCGCACGAATCGATCGACGGTTAAGCTACGGTTGCCACGGTCAGTTCGTGGTGGGACCATCCGTTACTCCGCGCCTCCGAATGCACGCTAAGCTGTTGGTCCCGGCTGTCATTATAGATCGACTCGTTACGGGTCAGAAGCCCAAAAGTCTGAAAACCAGTCTTACCAAAGGGGTATCGTGTTACCCAGTAACTGTGTTGTGGAGGTCAGATAGCCAGTCGCTCCATGTAAAATACTGGTATTCAGCTGTATTCGGTTAGACTGGAAACCGACCCCGACATAGTTGGGAAAAGGCTAGGCAGATTTTTATTTATATCCCGGTATCTTGCTAACGGTCGGTGCTTTTGTCATCTTTCATTAGTTGACAAATGTGAGATGGTCAAAGTTTGTAACTCGATACTATATTGTCTGAACCGCTTAAAGAACTCAGCTGTCGAATTTGTTTCTACTTTGGTCGATTTGAGTTCATCGATTCGGTTAAGGGCTCTCCTATCATCAACTAGTTGATCATCATTAGAAGCATTATTCGTAGGTGTTCCTGATTGTTATTCTTCATTTTTTGCCGCACTGGTAGAGTCCTCAGATTCAGGATAGATTAGTGAATTTTGTTTTATCTCATACCAGCTGACCCGACAGACGTTGTCCTGTCAAAATTTCAATAAATCGAACAACGGAAACACAAATGAACTGATTATAAAATTAATTTGAATTTGGAATTCTAAATAGAATGAAAGTTCCCAACAAACACGGTTGTCCTGTCCAAATTTCATTTATAAGAAAATTAATTTTCTGCATATTTTTTTTGTGAATTTTCCTATGTTTTAGTAGTTATTCTGCTATTCGGGACGGAAACAAATACTATAAACCAAAAACCATGAAAATCGGTGCAGCCGTTCTCGAGTTATAACTGTTCAAACAAACCCGACTTTATTTATATAATAGGTTGGGGAAAAAGTTTTCTTCGCATTTTTTAAGAAAATTCAAAACATTTTTTAATATACATTATTTACATTTAACTAAAGTATGTAGGTACCATTTTGTTCGATAACTTTTTGCCATCTTGTAGGTAGGGACATGATCCCATTGCTATAGAAATTTGGGACTTCTGATCAAAATACCGCGACAAGTGGTTTTGGCAGTCCTCTCGTGATGTTAACCTGACACTGCCTAAAGAATTCTGAAGAGACCGAAACAGGTGGAAATCTGAAGGTGCAAGATCAGGACTATACAGCGGATGCATTAACACCTCCCAGCCAAACTCTCTTAAATTTTGCCGAGTGGCTAAAGATGTGTGAGGTCTAGCGTTATCATGATGAAAAACCACACCCCTTCTGTTGATTAATTCCGGCCGCTTTCTCTCAACTTCTTGCTTTAATCTCATCAGTTGTTCGCAGTAGAGTTCAGAATCGATGGTCCTGCCTGGTGGTAACAGCTCATAATGAATAATGCCCTTCCAATCCCACCACACACACAGCATCACCTGTTGCGAGTTAACCCGGGTTTCGCCACAGTCTGTGAAGTCTGACCGGCCTTTGACCACGACCTTTTTCGCACGTTCTTATCGTACGTGATCCATTTTTCATCACCAGTTATCAGCTTCATCAAAAATGGTTCGGTTTCATTACGTCGTAATAAAGAATCACAAATGAGTACACGGTTCATTAAGGTTTCTTCCGGTGAGCTCGTGAGGTACCCAAATATCGAGCTTTTTTGTGTACCTACCCAGTTTTTTTCAAATGCGCCAAAACTGTTTTGCGGTCAATTCCCAGTTCTTCAGCTACGTCGTAACTACTGATATGCCGATCTTGCTCCACTTTTTCAAAAATGGCATCCATTTTATCCGTAATGGGGCGACCAGAGCGACGTGCATCTTTGACATCAAAATTTCCGGATTGAAAACGCTTAAACCAAATTTTTGCTACTCTCACAGACACTGCACTGGGTCCATAAACATCGCAAATTTTTTTCGCGGCTTACGTTGCATTTTACCTTTTTTGTAGTAAAATTTTAAAATGTATCGAATTTCTTCATTAGATTCACTCATCTTTACAGTACGAAAAACAAATGAAAATCACACATTTTCCTAATTTGAATTTGGAATTGTGTTCTTAAAGTTTAAACTTTCAATGATACCAAAACCAGCCAGATACAAATAGTATAACCAAAGAGATTTTATTTTAAGTTACTACTACTACTACTAACTACTAGTACTACTACTACTAGTTACTTTTAAGGTACTATAATGCGAAAAGACTTTTTCCCCAGCCTAATATATAGCTTATTTATGTACCTACCCGTTATCCCTATTGATAAATGGACGCTCTTCATAAATACTAAAAACTAAACATATTAATTTTATCCAGCTAATCCATATACGTTTATAAACGTCACCTACTGAGGTTAAACCTCGCGTAAACCTTTAGTTAATGAACTCGTTTATCTAACCTTACAGGCATAATAATATTGTCTAGCTGGATTTATTGATAACTTCACATAAATATTATAACAGTAATAGTAATACTTAATCATAGCTATAAATAATATGTAATTATATGTAGGACTAAATTCAAATAATTATCTCAGTTTTGTCGTAGAATGTTTTACACACTTACTCGTATGTTATTTGGAGAAAAAAATAATTGCTTTCTCTGATCATCGTCTCTAATAGCCGTGTTAATTCCCTTATTAATTTACCATTTTTATTCGGCGAAATCCTCAGACATAATTAAAGCACGGCGCCTAAGTCTACCTGTCGGTGTACCTTTGCCCGCCGCTCTATTAGACAATAAAAAAGTTAATGCCTATACAGGCCTGCAGAGATGCGGCAACTTCTCACAGTCCCCCACCCTTGCCCCTCCCCGCGCACCTCCAACAAAAATAAAACACAACCTTCCAAGGATACAACCACCGTAATTTTAAATTCAACCTAACAACACTAAATTGGCAAGCAAAATTCAACACTGCCACTTGAGAAACAACGCTCAATTTCTTTGCTCACCCGTCAGCTCCTATACCATCTTACAGCACGACCTAATCAAAACTTTAATGTCTTAAGAATACAGTTCAGTATTGCAAGAAAGTTAAGGCAAATAAGGTTGTAGACGCAAAGGCAGGGAGAAGAGTAAAGGGGATTCATTAATCCCCGCGCCCTGCGCGCACGCACTTTCATGAATGGACCGAACAGGTTGATGTGTTTCAACTACAGGATGATTATTTTAAGCTCAGTAATTTAATCAGTAATTAATTAGAGGAATTATTGTCGTATCTCAATTTATAAACTCAAAAAGATGGTGATGAGAAGATGCGAGAGAAACAAAGCCAAAATTTGAATATTTGTTTATACGAATACATCACGTAGGCACATTTGAATGCATTTATTCGTACCGACTAACGGAGATAATAAGGTCACTGATCAAAATTACAAAACAATGTTTTGTGTGATATCGCGAAGTCTTCACTGACTACCAAATTATGTGATGTCATCAGTTCCTTTGTGTTCAGATAGTGGGCACAGATGACCGTATTTGCTCTCAATTCTTTCACCTTTTGCTCTGGTGACAATCGTCGTAGTGTTGTCGAAATTAATTGACGTCTTGGGTTTTTAACATTTTATGTTTTCATCAAGTTTTTTTTTGTAACTGTCTCTACTAATTTGGTTTAGTCTTGCTATTCAAAAAACTATCTTTTCTCAACTTTCAAAGTCTTAGTTCATATAGCTTTATCTGTCAGTGGACACTCAGCAGTAATGTTGGCGTGTGTGCTATGTGGCCAAACAGGTCGTTCCACTAACATCCTGTGCATGGAAGGTTCGAAGGAAGCGCCGCAACGTCCGGCCGCGTGGATGTAGCGTGATGCTCTTTTTCCTTTTCGGTTTGTTTTTTGTTCATCTCATTTATTTATTCCAATGTAATCTCTTCCAGTTCATTTTTTATTCAGTCGGCCTTCAGTGTTACCTGTGGCGGGACGCCAAAGCCTTGTCTATATTATCGTCAGCACATTTGCTAAAGAAACGTTTTGGGTGTTGTATTTATTTCTTCTGCGAATATTAGTGACATTTGTAACGGTTCTAGTTGTGATTTTTGTGGACATGTGACTAGTGTCAGTTGAAATCTAGTGCTGATCTTGTGTGCTGTGATGATGGAACTACCGCACTATCTGTTTCTCTTGGCTCGGACTTCACTGAGTAACTTGAATCTCCTCTCGATGGAACCTCCACAGTCGCCTAAGTTTAATATGCCTCTTTGGCAGCCGTGGGTTGCTTCTCCACAGAAAGGTACCTAGCATTTATTTGTTAGCTTCTATTTACAGATTGTTTTGGGTCCCAATTAGAATGGTTGTTTTGACGGTTTTGTCGGTATCTGGAAGGCTTTCAAGCCTTCCAGATACCGATATGATTTTCAACAAGTCTCAAAGAGAAACTCAGTAATGTAACACTAGTTTCTAATACCAATATTAATCAGGTATAATTTCCAATTTGTGAAATTTATTAGCAGCTTCTATTACCTACGAAGTATCAGGTTCTAAAATAGTATCGGATTGTAAACTGAGCAAAGGCCTGAAACCAAATACCAATTAACTTCGTAGGAAGGAAAGCTATTAGTTAACTAAGACCTGAAATTGGACCTAATGGTCCGACCTCAACGGCACCCAATTAGGTATTTTACTCTTAATTCCTAAGTTACTCGTGAGCACGAGTAACTTATAGTATGGTTTTCTCAGAAAATAAAACATGAACTCAATTTATACTTGATGGATGGAACTTTTAAAAACATCGGAGGACGATCAGCAAAACTTTATGACTGTTAACTGTCTGCCTTTGACAAAATTGGCTTTTTTAAAACACTTCATCAACAGAAACCTGAGTTCTCGGGGTGGAACTTAAAAAGCCTTCAAGAATTAAATCATTATCAACACATCTTTTCAACTTTTCCTTTACTTAAGATAGACCATCAAGGAATAGAGTATTCTCATGGAGTATTTAATTCCAGAAACCCCAAGTACTGCATCCAGCGGGGAGTCGGAAGGCGACCGCACCCTGTCTCCAGAAACGCCGCGCGCGCAGCCCAAGGAGCTCACCGGCAAATGGCGCAGGGAGAGACGGAACACACGCCTGCCTGATTATAGACCTAGGTAAACAATATTAAACATTGATAATAATGATTTAAGTTTGGTCATGAATTTGTGCTGACATTCGGAAATTTGTTTGATAAAATGCTTTACTTTTTTTTGTCACCGAAGGAATCGATTAATCAATTTTATTGCATAGTGTATTTGGGATGAAGTTGTCGTTTACAGTGTAACATTAAAAAGCGCGAATATCTGTAATTACGTTCTAAGTTGAATTACTTAAAATTCCGGAAGCTTGTTTCCGATCGTTTATAAAATAACTAAGTAAATTTACTTCTAAAAACAGTAGCCGTTTCGGACGACATTCCAGTGAAACACAAAAATAAAACAGATTGCATCTTCCGATTTAATTTCCATAAATTAAATTTGTTTCCAGGGAGAATGGCAAGATGGCGCTTCGGTCGCAGTCGTTCAACGAACGGCGCAGCGTGGCGTCTGTTGCGCGTGCGCAGCCGCACAGCGACGGAGAACTCTCGGATGAGACCGATGAAGGACCCGCTAACTTAGCTATTAACGGAAAACGTAAGAAATCTCTAAAGTCATAAATTTGCGAGTATAGAGGTTTTGGATATGGTAGTTCCTATCTGAAGGAAGTTGTCTGCTTTGAATAGGTTCAAAAATCTGTTGTTCAGCATTAGTCGGCTCGGCTACGCACAGTGAAAAAATTTGTCTACCCTTGATTTCGGCATAATCACAGCTCTATGAGAGGATTGGAAATCTCAGAAGTTTTAGAAAAACCTTTAATTTGTTTACTGTAATGAAAAAACTGAATTGCTTCCAATCCAATCCCATTTCGGCCGTGTCCTTCACAACGATAGCGGATATCAAACAATAGCTCGGTTCCAATTTCCGGTTTCGGTCGTGGAAATTTATTTAACGAAAAACAAATTTATTAGGGATTGCTTAGTAAACAATTTTGCTAGCTAAACAAGCACTGACATTATTCAACAACCTTGATTGGATTTTCAAACAACTTTGGCAAAATGTGAAACTAAGCCAAGGACGCGATAGGGCCACGAGACGAAGCCAATATAAAACTTCTTAGCAAATCCGATTCCTTAAATCCTAACTAATGAAATTTGCCGTCCTAATCTCTTCAAAAACATGTATTATGGCTGTATTAGATTTGGTGTTCGTCTTTGATATCCATAATTTGATATAAGGTGAAGCTAAATCAAGTTACGTGCGAAACCGGGCAGTTGGCAATCTCACGTATCTATATTATTTAGTATAGGACTCCTTTGAACGTGTACAAAGATCAGACCTTTCTTTAATAAATAAACCGTCTTTAGTGCTTAGTCCTACCTTGTTTCAAGAATTACTTTATTGTGTTCTATTATGGATGCTAGTGGGGAGTTTCTGTTTTGATTGACCTAGGAACTAAGATGGTCCAATCCCTTGAGGTTTGCTCAAGTTAGGATTAACAAAGTAAGACAGTTCTGACTAAGAATTATGTATTCAGACATAATTGGGCTGATCTTTGGTTTCAGAAAATTAAACGTACATCCAGAGTAGTTATTATTTGATTGAGATATTATTTTTATTACGAGTAAGTATTTAGTGAGGTTCTTAAATCATTGTTGTGTGTATCAAAGCAATTATGAATAAGAGATAAGTTTGAAATTGACGCATTTAGGCTGTTTGCTAATCACTCAGTTATTTATGGTATTCAGTGTGATTTCCGTTTGCCGTGAGTGCACGCGATAAATTCATATAATAATATGCACGATGCATCTAATTACCGTGAATACGAATACAATTATATTCTACCAGAGTTATTTGTTTTGGCACTGCGATGGAGGCAATCTTTCTTTATTAAGGCGTCAAATATCAATATACTTATCCATGCCATTAGCATTTCGAGAGACTTCTATGGAAGTGTCTAATCTTCTGGGAATACAACATCACCGAAGTATAGACTTTGTTCAACAGCTTTGAGTTGCCGATAATCCTGGAGAGTCTCGGATTGTTGACAAATACTTCGTAGTCTTTCTCTGTCTGTATTTGGATGAGACCAACTCCATCAATCATTTTTAGTATCAAAGTTGTGAGGTACCTAATATTACTGCTGTTGTTCCATGATTGTTCAACACCCCTGAAAAAGTAGTAATTTTAAGTATGAAATACTGAATATGTCTCATGTTTGTTACAGGAGCGCCTCCAGAGTACCCGGGCTGTAAGCACGAGGCTCCGATAGACATGCGCTTGCGATCTCGGCCCGCGCCTCCACCCTATACGAGGCCTTCAGTCATCACCAAGAGCAATGACACGCCGCCTGGTAAGGACATTTAATACTCACTTATCAATAATCATTAACCCGTCGCGCGCTAATTAGCAGACACAATTGAAATTCTATTGTTATCTGTACACATGGTGTGCAATCGACATTTTAAGAGTTACTAGAAGTAAAAGCCCCACATAGGTGCAACAAATCTTGTCCTAACTGGCTATCATAACTATCACGATTATGTCTCATGAAAAATTTCATCATCAAAATTTTCCATGTTCCAGAATTTGATCAAATGTTGTTAACAGTTAAAACTTTTCCTCAGGTTCAATGTCGATGTGCGACCCCGTCATCGACGAACATTTCCGGCGTTCATTGGGCGATGATTACATGAACTTATTCAAGAAAAACAATCCAGAAATTCCGCAGCCTGCACCAAAACCCAACATGAAAGACCGCGCCAGCAGCCCTATACAGTTCAAAACTGAAGAGCACCCCAAACCAGCGAAAATAATTGCTATGGAAGTCGACGACGCAAGTATGTCAGTAGATGATCACTTTGCAAAGGCTTTAGGTGACACCTGGAGGCAAATACAGACATCAAGGCTAAAAGATAATGAAAAAATACAGCCAGCGAGCAAAGGTGGCGTCGACGACCACTTCAGTAAAGCACTCGGCGAGACGTGGAAACAAATTCAATCGTCCAAATTGAACTTAGACACAGATACCGACAAACCTAAAGATCAAACGACGAAAATTATTTCAAGGAGCGGAGTGGTAATATAATAACGGTTGTTAAGCCGCTGGGTGGTTCAGTTTATGGTCTTGTAAAATTTACGAGGCGTTTTCATGATACTAACTGGAGTATCAATAAATTCCCACTTGTTTTACATAAAGAAATATTATTTTGATAATGGATACGGAGCGTGTGCCAGTTCTTATGGTGCCTTTACACCTGGCCCACCTGGGTGTTACCTTAAGATTTTTCAAGCATATTTTTGTTACACGGCTGTTTAGAACATGGCTGCTAGCTTTTTGGCACTCGCCACTGTTTATCATAAAATGTTTCCAATGTTTCAGATAACAAAATGTCAATAACACGTTATAACAGATAATATAAAATTGTTAGAAGCAACGTTAACAGTAGATAACAAAGTTACTCGCAGGCACATTTATGTTTAATAAAATCGAGATCCATGACAATTATTCTGTTACCTTAGGTTTTGGGTAATATTTTTGTATTGTTATTTAATTGTAAATGATATATTAATAGTCAATTAGTCACCAGTTACACATTGTAAGTTATTACCTCAATATGAGCGCTTTTGCACAATTCACTAATAGGTTAAGTAATAATGTTGTAAATAATAGTCATTGTATGGTTGGAAGCGATAGTAAGTATGAATATTTATGAAAGGAGATATTTAGATATGTTTGACTAACTGTGTTTCATTTCAACATTAAATGTTCCTCGTGTAAAATGTGTGTATGAGCAAGTAAAACTTCGAATGTAACGAAATGCCCATCGAAATTTTACGTCATATGTTTTGTCGAAAGTGTAAAATACTTTATTTTGATATTTGATTAGAAACTGAATGAGTAGGACGAGATACGTTTTAAGGAACACGGAAAAATAATTTATAAAGCTTGCTGGGAAAAATTATAGAAACATTTTTTAACTTTGTATATTTCTTCTATATATTTCAATGTTAATAACTTTACTATAAAATAAGTTATAACAAATATTCTATGATCGTATGCAATAATCTCACTAAGAACTCTCTTTTGCGATTACCTGCATCCTCAAACAAAAGAAAAAGCTTGATGTTGGAGCAGTGTGGCCATTCACTGAAAATTAAATTTTAATTGTAGGTAATAGAGCACTAATTACGTTAATGTGGTTATTATTTTTCTCACCAAGCTTCTTTTATTTGAATATATCGAGGGGCAGCTGGCTGTCCTCTCGTGTCCTACGACTTAGTAATATAATTAAACTTCAGTTTGATGTATGTAAATAACGTTTTCCTATTTATGCACTATAATTTAAGTATGTATAATGTCGTTAAAGACGAGCAAATACACATAGCCTTTAAAATTATGAGTTTTATTTCATGAATTACTTCCAGAACACACTTAATTTGATAAGCTTCAGAGCTTATCAAATAAAGTAAAGACAATAAAATGCTCCTGAACTTATTAAGTTGCAATTCCGTACTTACGGTAGGCTTAAGTAAGTGCCTACCAGTCTGTAATTGTACTGTCGAAAACAGGACTCGGGACTTTTCACATACTTACAGCACAGAAAAAGCGAGCATTGATTGAAATATTAGCTCATAGCTCGTTAGCGATTTCAGTCTATTAATTTCAAGTATTCTCACGAACTTTTCATGTAGATTAGAAATGTCACAAGTACTTAATTTGCATGATTTCGAACATTCACTCTGAAGTTTCAGGAGTGGTCCCTCGAATCTCCTGGCAATCGCTACCTACAGATTTATCGATACAAGGTGTAACTTAGATAAATACGGCCATAGCAGTAATAACAAAAAACTTCTACTGTGTCTCGTTTTGGTCCTTCAAAGGGTCATTATGAACAACTGTTACTAGGTATAATCGCGAAAATAAAATCAGCTGTTCCGTAGGTACGGTCAGCAACATAAGTCGATTAAAACTGCTATTTTTACACATCATGTAAATTAATACAAAATTATTTGATTATCTCCTATTCCTAAAATATCTAAAATAGATCTTTAAATTATTTTACTTCTGTTCCGATTTTAATTAAGTAAATATCTTGCTCAGTAATTAGGATTTAAAAAACTGATGTGTTAATCGACTTTTGTTGCTGACTGTACATTTATCTACATCAAACGTCAAAATTTAGACGTTTAAACTTGACTTGACGTTTTGACTTTTACTATGGGACCAAACCTGAAATCGCGAAAAAAAATCGGCTGCTCCAAAATGTAGGGAGCAGCTGATTTGTTTTCGTGATTTCAGGTTTGGTCCCATAGTAAAAGTTGTTCATAATGATGAGTTCAATGACCCCTTAAGCGCTTGTGCCTTCAATTCTGGGACATGTTGTATACAGAGTGTTAGGGACATTGACGCGCAAACTGTTACCATGAATTCAATACTTAGGTTGAAAATTGTCGACGGTCATTTAAAAAAATAAAACAGCGGTTCCATACATTTTGACCGTGTAGGTATATTGCACTTTTGTATGAAACAGCTGTTTCTTTTAAGTGATTTTTTTTTTATGTGCGTTGAGCGATTTTTGGTAGGAGGAAATCTTACAGGTACGCGTCACCGCGACACCTCGACACCGCGACATGCTATGCATAGTTTTACGTTTAAGTTGTCACTTCTGTCGGCAGTCCCCATGAATGCTATTTTTTTTTTATTTAACCTATATATTGTCCCATACCCACTGCTGGATAAAGGTCTCTCCCAAAACTTTCAATTTTCTTTTGTGCGTCGCCTTCTCCGACCAATTATTGTTTTAATTACTGCTGAAAAATTTCTACGCTAAGATCTAAAATCATGTGCTGAATGCATGGTAACAGTTTGCTCATCGATGACCTTTACACCTTTTACCTTGCCTCGGATGGCACGTCATGCCGTTGATCCTGCCAGGGTCGCGGGCTCTTCGAGAGAGTTACCGTGGCCCTGGCACAGGCAACTGAAGGAACATGGGTGGGTTTTAGTCAGTAAAAGTCTGAAACGTCCTCCCGCTCCAAACAGAGCGGGAGAAGTCATTTGACGATTTCTCACCCGAAAAAAAGATGTTGTTGATCCAGGCTGTCATTCGTAGATCTTTGACAGTCATCATGCACGGGTCGTCAGAAGCCCAAAAGTCTGACAACCAGTCTTACCAATGGGTATCATGTTACCCAGTAACTAGGTTGTGGAGGTCAGATAGGCAGTCACTCCATGTTAAATAATGGTATTCAGCTGCATTCGGTTAGACTGGAAGCTGACCCCAACATGTTGAGAAAAGGCTAGAAGGCTGGCTAGGTTGGTTATGAGGGAACAGATGTACTTACTACTACTACTACTACTTACTTACTTACATAAATACATACATACCGGTCAAAATCATTACCCTCCTTTTTGCTTCGCCGTTGTCGTGTAAAAAGACAGATACTCGGGAAGAAACACGATATCGACACCCAGTTATATTATGTTCGAAACAGTATCCATCCAGTTTTATCTGCGAGGCGATAAGATAAACAGTTAGGTAGGTACCTATGTTCGGAAATTTCGGCGATTTGCTATGTGAGTTCGGCCTGGATCTGGATAGCTGTGACGTCACATTTTGCTACTAGTATTTCACATGTTGGAAGTTTGTTTGGCGAACATATTACAATTGGGGACACAGCATAAACATAAACCGAATGCGGAATTTTTAACAAATATTTTATTTAATTACTTTTAATGAAATAAAAATTACGAGCTTTTAAATAATTATGTAAAATGTAGCTAAGTATTAGGTAAGTAGACGGGTCATATAAGAAAAAAACATTCCATTAAAGCTCCCCTTTCTTTTAACAACAGCTAATTTTCTAAAAGGAACTGTCTTAAAGAGTAACTGTCCTTCTTAAAGTGGAAGTTCTAATTCAGTTACACGAATTAACATAATTGCAGCCAACAAGACAGACAAGGGAAAACAAATGGAATTTAACTTGAAGTCATGATCTTAAGCTATCAGTGAGTGTAATCTCTTTTTGCCATGTTTTTTTTCTATATAGTTTTGTCGTTTCTGGCACTCGCCGGCCGCAGGCGCGGCAAAATTAAAATTAATAAATTAATTAAAATATTATTAAATTTAAAATTGTAAGTTACAAATCTTTTGTATTTATATCAAAATAAAATTGCATTTTTCCCAAAAAAAACTTATTTTTGCCTTTATATTTTTTTTGTCATAGCAAATAATTTAATCAAACGTTTATTCTCTAAAGATTGTTTGCTGTATTATATCATTTGATTGAAGACCAAATGCCATAATGACATTATCCTTGGTAATATTCCGCCAAGTAAAAATTTGACCAAATGAATAAGTGCGTACTAAAATCATTCCAAATATTGCATTGGTACAAAAAAAGGTTGCTAAAATTTATTTGGGTAGTGAAATTTTGTCAAAATCTTTTTGACAAAACGGCAGGCTCCCAATAGTTCTATCAGTAATTTTAGTAAAATAACGGCAGCAGCAGCACATGTATGCTCCACGTCCTATCCTGCCCTCTGTGCCCCAAAACGCAGCCAAAGTAACCTTTGCGCTGCCACCGACAACGCCGTGGAAGTGGCGAAGTTTTGAGCCAGCATAATTTGAATAACTGTCTCCTCCAACGACACGAAGAAGAAGAAGTAATGATTCTCTTGAAAAGAGCATCTACAAAAAGAAAGAAAAGACTGCACATGTAATTTTACATAAGACTCTACCTGGGCATGCAGTTTTCAGCAACTGATGTTCATGTGATTGCGATTTTGTAAACACTAACCAGCCATCTTAATGGTAAATGCTAATCGTGATGATTAAGGCATTACCTACATTAAGGCATTAAGTCATTACGTGATGATTAGAGCAGTGGTGGCCCAGTGGTAACGGCCGCGACTTACGAGTTGTAGGTCGTAGGTTCGAACCCCGACAGGCGCTTTACTTTGTGTAACATCGTGAGGAAACCGGCATGTCCTAGGCCTACGGCCCACTCCCTCTCACAGAGAGGAGACCTGTGTCCCAGCAGTGGAGACGTTAAAGGCTGATTATGTAAGACATTACCTAATTGTGATAACCACATGTTTCAGACCAAAAATAGATGCACAATGAAGCTTATTTCTCTTTTAGTTCATGCTGTCATGTGGTTACGATCTTGTAAGAATCACCGCGTCTGAAAATTAATTTTCGCCCAGAGTACCTCCTACCTAATCTTAGCTTGATAATTCGTGTTGATAACCCCTTTTTAGGGAGCTCGTGGCTAAGATAACAGCCGCATGGGTCGATCCATCAGGTTACGCTACGCTTGGCGGGGTTGGTCTGTGGATGGGTGACCATCTTTACATACCGAGACTCCTCCGTGCCTCGAAAAGCACGATAAGCCGTTGGTTCCGTAGATCTTTCACAGTCGTTACGGGTCGTCCAGATGCCCAAAAGTCTGACAACCAGTCTTACCAAGGGGTATCGTATTACCCAGTTACTAGGTTGTGGAGGTCAGATAGGTAGTCGCTCCATGTAAAATACTGGTATTCAGCTGTATCCGGTCAGACTGGAAACCGACCCCAACATAGTTGGGAAAAGGATAGGCATCTAACAACATTTAGAATCTAACAACGCATACGTACTTCTTCTCCTTCGTCGTTCCCTCAATCGCAACCACATACGACGCGTCTCCAAGCTATGCGGTCTTCTGCATCCTGGCTGGACCGCACGGTAAATGCCACCACCATAAAAGTCATATCTTAATTATGTATAAATTCAGTAAGAACTAAGAAGTTATCTGCTTTACTAGAAAATATTTTGCGCATAAATAGAGCAAGTTAGTCGACCTACTTCACACTGCCTAGCAAAATCCGAATTCGTTTGTATAATCTAGCGAAAAAACCTAACACAAAGTAGAGAATTTATTAAAATTACCTTCTTTATACCAATTTACTGTGTGAGTTTGTTGCCGGTTACGAAAGCAAATTGTAAGTTAAATTCCTGAAAACGATAAGGCAGCACAAGTGTATATTTGAGGTGACCCCATTAGAACGTAAATCGTAGGTTAGTTTTTTGAAAAAGTAAATGTAATAAACATGTTTTATTCATTACTTTTCCTCAACCACCTGGGGATATTATAATTTCTACTTTATTAGGTAAACAAAACACACCTATGTAAATTAAGTATACAGGGTATAACCAAATGAGTCTACCTTCTAAATTTTATTTGGTTTAGGTTTAAGATTATTGAATAGATTCGATTCATCTGTGCGTTGTCACCTTTCTCTACAATATCTCTAATGAGACTATCTCAGACGATTTCATTTCATTGCATTGAGATGGTAGCAATAGTCTTCCCTATTGGTTATCTGACTGTTATTTGTGCGGTCGACCAAAACCTCTGTGACAAATTGAAGTTTGAACCATAGCTTCTCCGAAATGGTCACCAAATCTGACCGTTTCGTCCATTATTTAGGTTAGTGATTAGTAGAGATACTTACTTAGTTATTTTATGTAGCTTCCATTCAGATTTAAAGGAGGAAGAACCGTAGCGTGAATTGTTTAAGACTTTCAGTTTCATACATAAAAGATTAAAGGGGTCCTTTGTTCAACAGTGTAAGTAGATAGAGACGTTCGTCAATACAACGATTCGTATTTATACAACATGATATACAATAATAATAACATAATTAACGCAAACCCTCTTAATGGGTCATTGTACTCATCATTATGAACAACTTTTACTGTGGGACCAAACCTGAAATCGTGAAAAAATCAGCTGTTTCATACAAAAGCCTACTACCTACTCGACCAAAATTTATGAAACAGCTAATTTAAAAAAAAGTTTGTTCATAATGATGAGTGCAATGACCTCTTAAGAGGGTTTGCGTTAATTACGGGACATGTTGTATAAGAATGGGACAATGGTAAGAAAAGTAAGTAAAGGGTAGTTTACGATGATACAAATCAATAACAATCCAATCGAAATACCTACTTCATTAGATCCACCCCCATAAGCAAGTATGCACTGGCCATAGAAATATAAAAAACAGGCACTAACAATTACTAATCGAAATAGGTACCTACCATGGAGTTGTGTTCCTCATTAACTTATAGGTACCTATTATAAAAGTACGCAATTATGTACTTATCGATATACCATTAAATTATGTTCCTGAAATCCTCATTACGTTACCTATAGGTAGGTACCTATTATTAAAGTACTTTATACAGCTAGACGCTTTATAAATCACGCCCGCTCATTACCGCCCGGCAGCCATATGCTAATAGCGTAAATTAGAGCCTAACGAAACTGTCAAGCAGCATTATTATCTAACTACATGTGATGTGATTATGATTATGTTACATACATAATTTAAATATTAATAATAAATGTCCCTGAGCTTGGTAATTTTGGTAATAGACCAACATTGCGGAACACAGGTTTAGGCAGTTTTTTTAGTCACGACACGCATTTTCAGAAGGTTTCTCTGGAGTCCTATCCATCGGTATCTTGGACTCTGTTTTCATGTTGTTATTAAACCTATTTAAAAAATGTTGTAAGTAGGTAGAGGTGGGGGCGGTGGCGGAGGTAGCGTAATGTGGTCGTAAATGATCACGAATTACAAACGGATTTCTTCAGTTAATAGCGTACGTCTATTCGAGATGTGGCGATTATGTGATTATTGTCTCGATTGTGTAGCGTGTTATTTATTAATCATCGTATCAGCCTGTAAGCCTCCATTACCGAACACGGTGATTCTTCAGTTTTAACATTAATTCCGGAAAACAGTATCATCCGTTTCCATTTGTTAAGGCTATGATTTAATTAAATGGTCAGCTAAATTGTCGTTTTTACCTACCTATGATGTCAAAATAATATATAGCTGATTTTTCTTCCTAACCCAATATTTAAATGTCGAATCATTTATTTAATTCTCGTTTGTTAATATTCTTTCCTCTTAACTTTCATTTCCAAGAACTTTAACATTTTCCAAAGAGTCACCTGGAAAATAATTCAACACAAAATGTATCCCTGAAAAGGCAGCCGACATAGTTGCGTGAAAGAAACCTTATTCCTAAAATACGATGTAAATGTCATGTAATAGAAAAAAAGTATGTAAGGTAAAAGGTGAAGCCTTGTTCAATATGTTTCAATATCGTAGCGTTTGTGTCACAATCGTACAAATGCGGTATGAATGTCGTACAGGAAACTACACGACGTAATACATATTGTACCTAATGTCTTGGTGACTAGAATTTGGATGTTGCGTATCAATCGTATGAAATATTGGGTATAGAGATATTAGGTACTTGTAGGAAATATGTTTCAGGAAAGTTGTGGTAGGTATCTTGAAACATTTCAATTGAAATAATCATTGGTGATGGGAGTAGGATTGTGGATAGCGGCAGTAGAACTGGTACTATTGTCAGATTTCTGTTACTAAACGTAATTGTAATGAATATTGGTTATAATAAGGTAGACAAGTACTTCGGGAACTAGAAATATTAAAAAGTCCTTAGAAAAGGCCGTTGCATGTTTCATACAGAAAAAAACTACTGTATCGATTTTCAATACATCGTTTATTCAAGGTAAAAATAACAAAAGAACAATGCTCTAACACGCTATCCCTATCTAGAAAGTAGCAAGACAAAATAATTGTTCCGTTTCATTGACGAACCTGAAAAATAATAATTTGTCAAAAAACATCATGATGTTACAAGTAAATCATTGTAAAAATTGTTACCTAAACATAACAAAAATGAAACACAAATTAGTTACGAAGAGAGCTAAAAATATACATTTTCCAATCCGATTTTCCCCTGGTTTGACGAGTATCCACATTCGAGCACTGAATTCGAATGGTGCTAGAGAATGACAACACTCTAACCCACACACTCGAATACAGTTGTCAAATTATGGACCGATGATGTATCCAACTTCTATCTTCAAGCTACCATTCTTCTCCAATCTTCTCCGACGCCGAAATCTGCCATAATGCTATATCTACCTATATATAAGAGCTATCGAGCTTTTGCAGGTAAACGTGTACGACTCCTTCAAGAGTCATACTCCTTCTGAATTATACGGAGAAGAAATGGGGAAACCGACTCATGGGGAGCGGTAGGTACTACACACAAAGATCTGTGATTATAATTACAGTATGTATTGGTCGAAGTTTCCTGTTGTTACGAAATATCAAGTCAACGAGGGGTTTCATTTGATAGGTATAAAAATCGATAACTCTTACAATCTTGATTAGGTATATGAATTTAGGTGATTCTTTTTTCTTGTAGATACCGTTTTCTGCGCTGTCCCGGCCCTGTAAAAGACAGAAATATAATATGTTACTGTTAAAACCAATTTCTTAAATCAAGCTCAAATAAACCTGACACAGCAGGTTCCTAAGCAAATAACTCAAAGTTAGCTAGCTACTAATAACATTATTTTAGAAAACGTCGCAAAACTAATATCCGGAGGCGGAAACTATTTCTTGATTGGAGATTACATGCCTACCATGTGCTAGGTATCGTAGAACCCTGGCCCGCCAATATCAATCCTATGAAACGGCGATGTAGACAAGAAATGACTTGGCTGCAGAGGTCGGACAACTTTGTATCGAGTTAATTTAGTAAAATTGTTATGTTACTATAATGTAATTTTATATTTTGTGCTTTCAATCAAAATACGGCGTATAAACCTTATCGATCTTAAACCAAAAGCCCTGCACTTTAATCATTTTTCAGCAGCAAAGTTCAGCGTAATTATTATTAATGCATCGTTTCCTCGAGGCGAGTTATATAAAAACCATAATTAGACCTAGCCAATGAATAATAGAGATACTTTTCCTTGAAAGGAATTGTGATAACGGTGAATAGCTATAAAAAGAGACATGTTGAGCCACGTGCCACATGGCATCTGATTGCTATTGACATTTGACACGAGGCGTCCTCAGAGGGCTACGCTGAACGCTTTCATTATTTACGTGTAGTGTACCTGTCCGGCGGGGTATCGATCGCGCGCGCCGCCCCGCCGCGCACCCCGCACCGCCACATCCCCTCACAACTGACTAAATATGAAAATAATTGGTTCACGTGTGCCTAATATGATTATGACACGGCGTGGAGCTGAACTTGAACGCTTCGTAGTCGAGTAAAAATTTCACTAGGTTATTGTTTCAATCGAACGACCAATTTCTAGGCTACATTATACCTAATTAGTGGGATTTCTTCACCTACATAAAATTGTATAGATATTGTATTGGTAGATATATTGTCACTTGATTTAGCTTCTTTCGATATCATCAAGGCGCCAAACACGCGATTCGCTCACGATTAATTTCGGATCACAATTGAGTTTTGAGTGTCGCACGATAAATTGGGTCAATATTACGCGAGCAGTTCGATCATGATGTAGGCCTTATTTCTCAATTTCAACGATGAACTCATGAATAACTGCCGCACTTAGAAAACGATGAATTAAGTATGCATTAAAAATCTCTTAATCAGTTTACCCTCTGTCCTGAATTTTTAAAGTAAGGTCAATGTAGAACGAAGTAGAGATTAATTATTCATGAACATTTTAAATTTAGAAGAGGTATGAATTGAAAAACCGTTGGGATAGGTAGTAAGGTTATTTATAAAACGCAAGGCGTTGGTGTAGTACCTACACACCCACTCGGAGCTAAGTCTAAAATAGGTACCTAGTTACTAAACTTGATCCGCTACTCCATGAGTGGTACAATCCCTGTTTATGTATTCAGGGCCGAAACACGAAGGGACTATTTTGCTTTTCATTGTAGAACTTTTATTAAAATTTTCCCATTTTATTTAGGTCCCTACGTACCTAAGTATTTTTCCTGGCACTTTACCCTTGGGTATTTATAATAAAGGAAATGCGAAAATTTAGAAAATGAGTGAATAAAGTAAGAGCAATTAGCGGGAGTTGTTCGTCGCGCTTTGTTTTCTTACGATCTCGATTACGGGACAACTATCTATTGTGTTTACGTCTCGTGTGAATTCTGTTAGTATCGTGAACTGTAGAATACCTTCAACACGTCAAACAAGTGCACGCTACACTACACCAACAATATTATGGGGTTCTCGTGATTAAATCAACTAGACGAACAGTGCTTTACTAGACGGTTGTACAATTCATATTCATATTCCATACACAAACTCCTCGAGCTCGAGCTATCTGCGGTAAGTAATATTGAGATATTTAGTTATGGCTAAGTAAACTAAAGACTGGTTGAAGATAAGATTTTTTTTCGTTTTAACACTGTTTTAACTTTTAACACTCGCGGATTTGGATGGAATTGTGAGGTAGTCCTTGTGATGCTTGTTCGCTGTTGTGATGATACTGATGCTGCTTGTCCAGGGATAGTTATTTAAAGCGTGGAGTTGTTCCGCGCGAGAGGTCCAGGACAATCAGATGGGCGCTCGGCGTCGCGAGCTACCGGCTTGCACACAAAGCCTGTAAGGGGATACTTCCTCTAACAAAGGTTTCAGTCGGTTCTTGGGACGTTCTAGTCCGACGCCAACATGAATAGAGGACCCTCCACAATAACCACACTAGAGCCGTCTCGACGTTACTTAATTGTATCTCAAAAATATTTTCACGAAAATTCGTTAATCTTTTTGATTCGATGTCACGTGTTCAGGAGCGATTTCTTTTGTACTTCACGTAATCCCTCTGTAATTAGAGACAAGATCCATTATCTACATGTGAATAGCTGGACACGTGGTAGGTACAAGTAATTAATTCTTGATTGACGAGTCGCAGAGACAGCTGTTAAGTATTTAGTGTCCAGTCTAATGGAGATACTACACAGTTGGGATTCATTGTTCTGTGCATGTTTATTATACCTACGAGCATTAACGCTCCCAGTGACGACTCGAGGAATTTGCGAAAAGCCCTAATCAATTACTTGAAACATTTGGTAGATTTATCAAGCATTTGGGAATAGATGTTTGTAAAGAGGAATTTTCAGACAACTTCATTAATTGGTTATCCTTCACGTCTTGAAAAACCTTAGCAATACGAAAGATAATCCTTTAATGGATCTTCACAATTAAATTGATTTAGGTAACTACATCAATTTAATTGTATAAATCAATAGAACAGACGATGATGCCCCATTGTAGGTGGCCCATGGAGGCGCCAGGCTTTGTCATTTGATGCTACAGATCGCGTTGCGTTGGGATCTACCGTTATGAATAGAAATTGTGAGGCATCATATTTTCTATTTGAGACACGTTAATATTCTGTTTCATTCCTGAAAGTATCATATATTTAATGGTGAAGTAAATTAGGTACCTTACAGTAATAAGTCACTGAAAAATTTAGTTCTGCCACCACACAAAAATAAAGTGTTGAGTCCGACCCCTGAGTAGGTAGTAGGTAGGTACTTACTGAGAAACCACACAGAGCAATGGCCGTCAGGGTGATAAGAGGATATCGTACGGTCTCCTTCGAGGCGGTTAGCCTCTTGCCTCTCTCCTAGGATCTTAACGCCAAAAACCTAGCGTCACTACGGTGGCGGCGGGACGCGCTGAAGCGGGGCGAGCACCTGATGCCTCATGTCGAGGTGTACAGGGCTGAGCTCCGCCAGACCCTAGTGGTGGAGTGGGAGCAGCGACTTGCGCAACCCAGCGCAGGGCACGCTACTATAACGGCGATAAGACCCGTTGTAAGGGAGTGGCTGGAGAACGGCATGGCGCCCTTACTTTCCGGCTGACACAGGTGCTGTCCGGACATGGGTACTTCGGAAAGTACCTGTGCCACATAGGCCGGGAACCGACACCCGGTTGCCATCACTGCAGCTGCCTCGACGACACGGCGCAGCACTCCCTTGAGGAATGCTCTGCTTGGCCATTGCAACGCCGTGACCTCGTCGCGGCGGTTGGTGCTGCGGACGCTCTTTCGCTTCCGGACATGGTCCAGTCCATGGTCGGAAGGGAGAGCGCGTGGGACACCGTCACCTCCTTCTGCGAGGAAGTGATGGTCGCGAAGAAGGCGGCGGGAAAGGGAGGATACAATCTCCATTCTAATCTGTAGCAGACGCACCGGATGCCGGAGGGCACGGAATGATCTCCGGCCGCCTTAGGGTGAGGCCTGCAGGCAACAGACTTGGGGAGTTTGTTGCCTGAACAGTGAAAGGCCCGAGACGGCGGCGCGCCGTGTTCCGCGCGCGCCTCTCTCTAGAGGGATTGCGGCCGTATAGGTCCGCTGAGGGTGACGGGGTCCGCATGAATTCAGGCGGGCCGTCACCTAGCTGTAGGAGCGTGACTTAATGCGCAAGCACTCCAGCACCCCGGCTAAAGGTAGCAGCAGAACACCGTGTGGTTTTAGTCAGTAAAAGTCTGACAGACCCCGGGGTGGAGGACATTCATGAGGATTTCCACACGATAAAAAAAGGTACTTACTGAGACTGACTTTCTAATCACAAAGGCTCCAAATAATTTAAAAGGGTTTCCACCATGACCGCTGAAGGCGTTCCTCGAGATGTTTTAAACATTGCTTATCTTGTGGGGTCACAATGAACACGACCTTTTATTGAACAAGATTAAGAAATGTTACAGTTCGAGCTAGACTCTTTGAATTTTCAGCAGAATCTTTTAATGGTTGAGTAAAGCACATCTATTTCACATAATATCGCGCAAAATTATCCCAAGTCAGCAACAATATAAATTTATTTGTGCCCCAGGGTGATGAGCCCAAAACATTTATGAATAAAGCCACGGTGAGAGTTTTTGGAACATTCAAGAGCAAGAATCGCATGCCATAAGCACGTTCAATTATAGCCATTCAAGAATTGCATGCAAGTGTTTACATGCGTACAATTTCCATAAAATGGCATACAATAATTGAATGCAAGTTTTGCCATTTAATAATTGCAAGGCAATTATGGCATGCAAATTTTGCCTCGTCTAAACACAGAGTAGTTCGTCCTTGTACAATTGATTCAAGTAACATCGCCCGTATTTGCGCTGCCAAATATTTCATTAAATATATTGATCGTCTTCTCAAGATTTTTTTTAACTTGTTTCGTTAGCTCACGTTTGAATGAAAGAAAATGTATCTACATGCCAGAATTGAATGCAATTTTATTGTACGTGCTGTTTACACCTATACCAGTTTTGAACGGCAACTAACTTGCCCGTGTCGTGCAACAATTTTTGTATGTGTCGTTTAGACGGTGACAATAAAATTGTTGCTTCAATTTTATGGTATACCACAGACAATAAACTTGCACCGTGTAAATGTAGCTTAATTGAAGAGCAGTCGTGGCCCAGTGGTAACGGCTCCGACTTACGAGTTGTAGGTCGTGGATTCCAACCCAGGCAGGCGGTTTACTTTGTGTAAATAATTTCAACACCACTGAAAACATCGTGAGGAAACCGGGATACCCCGCACTGGGCCCCCCGCATGGTAGATTACAGTCACTCTTTCACGAAGAGAGGAGGCCTGTGTCCCAGCAGTGAGAACATTATAAGCTGATTATGCCTAATGCTTATGCTAGTCACTTTGTTAGAAATCATCCAAAAGTGCCAGCTTTCTTGAAATGGAAATTGTCATTTGCGCTAAATGCGATATCGACACAGCAGGTACTCAAAAAGTACAACATTTATAGCTCCTGAGGTAGCCAAGAACGATAAAGCGAGCGTATAAACAGGTGCCAAGAACGTACACCTGGTGAACAAGTAAACAAATTAAAAGTCCGAAAGAAATACGAAGGTACAATGTTCAGTCACTCAAGACTGCTAGTGGAATTGTAGGAATTGCGACATTCATAGCTGTAAATACACTGGAATATAGGTCGCTGAAGCTCCACCAAGTTGAATGGCTATTTAATAAAGTAAGTGTACGTCCAAGTCGGCGAAAGTGGGTGGGCTGTTGAAGGGGGCTAAAGTTATTTCGCGATACAGACAAGATATAAAATGTTCTCATTTCGCGACAGCGACGGTTAAAGCACTGCTTAGGTACTGCTTTTAAACATTAAACTAAAGCATAGTGTTGCTAGCACACTGCATAGTTGGAAATATCATAATTTGTCCGGTCACTGGTTCAAAAGTTATAAGGGTTCATTGGTGGCCGATCTGGAAAGCGTCTCCCCAGCTTGGCCACATTTATATCTCAAAAACTAGACCACCTAGCTAAGATCTGTTTTCCCCCAGATTTAGTCGCTAATAAGTCGCAAGTTTTTGCCAAGTCACAGATTTAGTCGGATATTAGTTGAGAAGATATATTTTTTAAGATAATCCAAGAGCTAGATCAAAGATTTTATCGTAAACTCATCGATAATAAGCTGGGGAGACGCTCTCCAGATCGGCCACCAATGAACCCTTATAGATCTTATAACTTTTGAACCAGTGACCGACAAATTCTGATATTTGTCGGCAAATTTCGTCTAATTAGCGACAAATTTTTTTTTGTTATCAAAATTAAAATCCCTGTTGGTGGCCATGCCAGTGTCAGCCACACGATAGTTAGTGCAACATTTTGCTATAATAGTTTTTTATTTAATGAGTTTGAAATAAATCAAATTAAAACTTAAATTTAGAAAAGTCATTTACTCGAATTGACACTAACTGCACTTTTTACTTTTTACCAGTAGCAGACGATATTTTAGTCCTATAAGAAAAAACCAAGCGCGTTCAGAACTATTACCGTTATATTTTATTTGGTTTTCACTACATTCTATTTTAGTGTTAGCATTTATTTGTAAAGTGTCAGTCAATCACCCGTCTACCATTAGTATAAAGTACCCACGCATGTACGATGATTGCTAAGAAGCAAACATTTCATATTATCCTTTGATTTGTAGAACATAATTCAATTTTGCTAAATGTTACAAACTCGCGCCACCGTAATGAGACACATTAGAAACTTTACCATTCCTGGTAATTCGTGAAGCCTGCAGGAGAAACCATATGTTTTGGGAATGTGAAACTACCTTGTTATCTAAATAGTTGTTTTTAATAAAAATACAACTGAGTTGACCACCTTCTCCTTTTTTGAAGTCGATTAAAAACACAAAGTTCTGTGAACATAACAACAAATACTTCCAACAGCCGAAATAAAAGGATAGGTAAGCTTCCGAAGACTGTGAGATTGGTTCATCAAAAACAGTCATTCAATCAATCTGCCTAGCCTTTTCCCAACTATGTTGGGGTCGGCTTGCAGTTTAACCGGAAGCAGTTGAATACCAGTATTTTACATGGAGCGACTCTATCCTCGATCTGACCTCCACAACCCATTAACTGGGTAATACGATACCCCTTCGTAAGACTGGTTGTCAGACTTTCGGCTTCTGATGACCCGTAACGACTGTCAAAGATCCACGAATGACAGCCGGGACCAACGGCTTAACGTGCTTTCCGAGGCACGGAGGAGACTCGGTATGTAAAGATGGTCAGCCATCCACGGACCGACCCCAGCAAGCGTAGCTTAACCTGATGGATCGCCGTGCGGCTGTTATTTACTTAACCACGAGCTCCTCCAAAAACAGTCAATACCTACAAACTTATTATGACGAAGCATGGACGGAGCTTAATTTCGGTAGTGATTTCGAACCATACGTCGAACAGTACCTAACAGCCTATGTGAGCATTGCGAGCCCACACAAGTTCTACGGAAGTCTTTGTAAAATCTCGATGGGTAAATTTGAATCTGACTAAAGTGGGGACAAAGAGCGGGAACAATGGAACCCTTCGTAAATATCTTTTATTATCTGTCTTGCTTCCGCATCCTCGCCCAAACTCGACTGCCTGCTTGCAATGTTTGTCAACTTTTACCGCTTAACGTTGCTTGAGCTTGACTGAACTCCTTAAGCCAGAGTCTTGATCGAGAAAGCAGCTACCCGTTAATAATAAGATTATCCCGAGATAGGTGTAAATCTCTCATAATTTTGAGATAGAAATTCAGTAAGCAAGACTACAAAATACTCGGGAATCTTCTAGATAGCCAGAGAGCTATTGGACCCCAAAGTTAGTAATGAAGAGCACTATTTTGAAAGGCCCAAATGCCCCAGATCCCTACATAATTCGCTAAACAACCATTTATTGCAACATATCTACGAAAGGAGCGAGCCAAGCGGCGTAGTAAATATAAATTCAGTATATTGCAGTTCCAACATTTATTTGGCAAAAAATATTACAATATACGAGTTTTATTTTGGCTCACAGTTTTAAGTTAACAAAAAAATATTAGGTACAACGGCAGGAGGCATCTTTTATGTAAGTATAAGACTTTTTTTTATGAAATAAGTATGTAACAAAATGGAAAATTCGGTTGTAGGTATAAAAGGCGCTGATATTTGACAAGGGGGGTGATATTTGCAGAGCACTTTTGGGTACTATCAGTGACGTAATCGGTATTGACAGGCGACCTGCAGGCTTCACGGTGATCGTCGACATGGCAAACAGCGAAACTACCGACCTGTAAACACAAAGCGGTAAGCTACTCATGCCTGCTTCGTTTAGCGCTGCCTGGAGCGTGTGACGACATCCAGGACATCTTGTGAATGCACACATTGCACACTGTGTGTAATGATAATTAACCGTAATGATAATTACTATGCTTTATTTAAATTACCTTGGCTGACAAAGGTGTTGACTGGTATTTCAGTTCCTATGCATGATTATTTGAAACCGCTGAACAGCTACACAGCTGTGTTTTAATTATGCGGGATATAACAAGACGTGCACCTATGTATTTCTAGTTTTGAAAGATAAGAAAAATAAGTGAGAGATTTCAGAGGATTTCATATTAGGTAGGTACCTACGTTGATTTGAAGATTCTATATATAGGGTAACTGGTAATTAGTGACCGATACTTAAACACATGATTATACTCATGATAACAAACAACTTTTAATATGGGACCAAACCTGAAATCGCGAAAAAAAATCAGCTGTCCCATACATTCACGTTCGCATAACTCGTCAAAATCTAAGGAGCAGCTGATTTTTTTTCGCGATTTCAGGTTTGGTCCCATAGTAAAAGTTGTTTGTTATCATGAGCACAATCATGTGTTTAAGTGTCGGTCACTAATTACCAGTCGCCCTATATACTAAATAAAAAAATTAAAGAACAAACTCTACAAATTTTATTGCCATTTATTTGCTCGCTACGTTATGCGTGTAATGTGGAACATAATCATTAATTATTGTACCTATTAAGCAAAAAAAAAAAAATGTTTCCTTAACTAAATAGGTAAGTAAATACTCCCCAAATCGAACGTTGACCTCTTCTTACCCGTGGATTAGATATATGCGCACATTTTAACTAACTTACCTACTTTCCAAGTAAGAGTTTTCTTTGGCTTCGCTGCCTGTATTAAAGTAAGTACCGGCATAATATGTATATATACCTACTCTTGTACTTTTGATTGATATCATATATGTAGATATTTTTGACATGAGGGTGGGTAAAGTTTTTGTTTGAAAAATAAAAAGAAGATAAAACCGCAAAGTTCTCTTACAGTTATTATAATCAATACACATATCCCCAAAATCACTAAGAGACTGAATCCTCGATGTAATTCTACTATTATCTATAAATCTTAACATAGGTCTGTCACAATGTAGCGACAAGACAAGAACGACAATCTAGGCTCCAAGATAATGGATACAAATTGATAAACGTTAGATTATTCTCGCCTAGAAGATTCTGTGTTGTAGGTAATTGAATTTTACGTCAACGCGACACAGTTAGGTACTGAATAAAAACAGCTATTTTTAGCGAGGAAGTATCAAAACAGGTGAACGGAACATAAGCGGGAATAATGGTTTAATGTAAACAAAATAAACATAACAGAGAAGTATAATGGCCGCTACTAACGTGTGATACACGCCTATCCTTTATCGACTTGTCCACACGACGCCGACCAGTGTGTGACCTAATAAAGTAACCGACTGAAACACATACACCGACAAAAATTAATTTACCTGCATTAAACTGACACTACAGCCGCTCCACATTACCAAGCACGAAGCTTTCCGTGCTCATAATATTTCTTAAAAAACATTTTTTAGTTCTGACTAGGAAATAAGTGCAAAAGAAGAACTCGGCACTCTATTTAACTGAAACTTTTCGCTTCACGGTTCACGACTTTAGTGCAATTTAAGCTTTCATAATAGAAACGTTTGAAAGTTCTTTCTGAAAGTCAGCATCGGCCTCTGAGGAGTCGTTACATATTCACATAAAATATTAGAAGAGTGTCGATTACACGAAATAAGCTTTTCATAAAGGAAACCTTTTAGGAAAAATTTTTATTTTAAAATTAGCAGCAAGTTAGTGTAGGTAGGGTACTGATATGTTCGATAGGGCACGGACAATCATTCTAAGCTTAATTAGCTTTAAGTGTCGCCGGCGTCAAATTGCCGTGAGACTACGGCCAGTACGGGACAAGTTTTTAACTTAATGAAAAGGAATTTAGTCGGTAACTTAATTTAGCGAATGATGCTTTCTTAGCCAGTTGACTATTTTGAAGTAGGTAGTCGCGTAAGTTAGAGAGACAGCGTAGCATATTGGCACAAAGCCAAGTGGAATGTCAAGAAAGAAAATTGACGCAAGTAAAGTAAGCGGAGGACGGCCATCATTATACTGGAATAGTCACTAACCGGATTCTGCTTTCTGCGATAACCCTTTTTGCCACTAAGTTCTACTTTCAGTGTATTTGGTAAAGTATCCAAGTATATAACTTTATTTTATCCAGAATAGCGTTACAAATTTTAACGGGTGGGTTTCTAAATTCTCATGTTGTTTATTTTCTCGTTTTTTCAGAATTTTTAGTTTTAATGTATTTTACGAAGGTTATACGTACGATTTATACGATTAGGATTACGTAGGTACGATTGATAAGAAAAACCGGAGGCAGACCCTGGGATGTATTTTGTTCGGTCTAGTACGCTGTACCTACATTTCGATAATGATATTTATTTAGGAACGTTCTCGGTAGCCCCCTCACGACACAATATGGTAGGACGCTGACACAATAGAATACTTGTAAGTATATCTTTAGTCCAGATTATTGGAAATATGTTGTTACCAACTTCAAGTCGGTAAATTGGCCAAGATCTTGTTTACAAGCAAAACTAGATCATACAAGGTAGTGAAGATGAACAAGGAGGAGGAAAATCATCTAACAAATTAATTGGAAATTTAATTAAGTGTGTCCTCAACGTCGGCTGAATTCATAGTGACCAAGACCCGAGGCAACGGGTCAGCCATAATTAAAAAAAAAAGACCCAGGTTCCTACTTACACAAACTGAATTAGGTACCTATCTGCAAATACCTTAAGATAATTAACATTCATGTTTTGATCTTTACGGTCATACAGCATGTCGCTGTCAAAAGCGTAGAAAATAGTGAGTGAGGTCACTGAAATATCGAAAAAACGACGGCTTTTGAGATAAAACGGCGGAAAAGTAATAGAAATGTTGGACAAGCTACTGCGAAACATAAAAAAAAACCGGCTAAGTGCGTGTCGGACCACGCATAATGAAGGGTTCCATAGTTGGGATGAATTTATCCCAAAAATAAACATAACATTGTAGGTAGTTGAAAAGCATGTTCTCTCATACATCGATATACGTCACAGTCTATTCTCCAATTGCAAAATGTAAGTTTGTAATCGCAAAAAAAAATTTTTATGTTATAGGTTAACTCTGCGATATACATTTTGAACATTATTAAAAAAAAAAAAAGGTACCTAACTGATAAAACTACAAATTAACAATTTTCGGACTTTTTCCTTTACTTGTGCTGTGAGACCTTGCTTCTTGCCAAATTTCATGATTCTAGGTCAACGGGAAGTAGGTACCCTGGTTTAGTACCTATTTGAGAGTATCAAAATATATCGCAATAAATGGCCGTATTTTTTTATTGCGTTGACTTAGAAGCTTGATAATATTAGAGCCACAAGGGGACCGTAGACCTACGTATTTGATAATAATTTCAACTTGACACCTCCATGCGTTCCTGAGAAAAAGGGTCAGACTGACAGACAGACGGACAACGAAGTGATCCCATAAGGGTTCCGTTTTTTCTTATTGAGGTGCGAAACCCTAAAAAGAGAAAAACCGAAATAAATTTGTCGCTGAATTCCCTGTTCCTTCACCGCGACTCTTTCAGTAAAGTTAAATACATTTTAAATGTCCCTTTGCAATGAAATATTCATACATTTCGAAACGTTTCCGACATGCCCTGTAGACAGGCATCAGTATCAAAAACCAAGTTCATTTATTTTATCATCCCTCAAACTAAGCCACGTCGAATAAATCAATAATAACGAAGTTCGCTCACGTAAACAGTTAACACAATAAGTGCGAGCAAAATTGCCTTCTGAATTGACTAAGTATTTCTACTTAACCGTTAAAAGGGAACCAATTTGTCTAGAATATGCAAATGGCGCCCTTGATCCTTGACTGAAAGTTTAGTAAAGTTGAAAAAGAAAACAGAGCATTAATTAAAGTTTTAGGCTGCCAATCCGTATATCTACAATCTGTGAATTCAATAAATCATGGCCATTCTTGGCCTATAATAGTTGAATATTGCTAGCACTGAAAGATAAAATAATACGCCTAACGACTGACAATTCACGCTAATCTCCGGTCAGACCGCAACGCCCTCCAAAGCTGTGGCTACGATTTATATCTCGCTCTAGCACTGCGCCATTTTATAACTCTGCCTCGCTCTTATCTCTAGAATTCTGAAATGGCAAATGTCGATCTCGATCGTCTGTCTGAAGTACTCTTAAAGCCACAAGATAGCCTTCCTGCTTCAAGAAGGCTTGTGTTGAAGGAACCGGTTGAAACAACAAAAATGGGACGATATTCGTTTTAAGTCAAGCCAGCCAGGGTCAGTTAAGCCAATTTCATTATTAGGGAAATAGTATTTATCAATAGCATCATGCTTTTCAGCAAATCCTCAATATCGCTACCAACCAACACGAAAAAAAAACCAAACCAACAAATGAAACTCGATTCATCCACTCGTTATTTTTCCTTTCAGTAATAAATGACATTACGCTGGCACAGCTCATTAGATTTCGAAAAGAAACATTTTTACGATTCGGTGGTAGAGTTACGTAAGGGTTTCCGAAAGTTTACCTTTGACAAACCACGAACAGAAGTATGTTCCACCGCGTTCCTCCGCTAACAAAGTTACTGTCCGGACGATAAGTAGGTACGAGTACGTATTTACGTACAGCCTTAATTAAACAAACAAACGTACCTACTTACTACCTACGTACTACTGTATTTCACAGAGACATTAGCATTTTATTATAATTACGAACGTATCTCATTGTAGGTACATGGTACGAGAGCCCATTACCATACTTTTTGTCTCATCGTTTTACGACCGTTTTGTTCGGTCTTATATGTGTACAATCGATAGATTTGGTTATTTTTAATAACAGCCGCTGGGTCGATCGATCAGGTTAAGCTACGCTTGCCGCGGTTGGTCCGTTGATGGGTGACCATCTTTACATACCAAGACCCCTCCGTGCCTCGGAAAGCACGATAAGCCGTTGGTCCTGGCTGTCATTCGTGGATCTTTGACAGTCGTTACGGGTCGTCAGAAGCCCAAAAGTCTGACAACCAGTCTTACCAACGGGTATCGTATTACCCAGGACTGGGTGTGGAGGTCAGATAGGCAGTCGCTCCATGTAAAATTCAGCTGCATCCGATTAGACTGGAAGCGGACCCACCCGTAGTTGGGGAAAGGCTAGGCAGATGATGATGAGATTTGGTTATTTATAATCCAAAAATCCTAATTCCAGAAAATTTCCGCGTCACGTAGGTATGACCTGAGCCTGACCGCATTTTCAAATATGTCAAAAGAAATACCGAACTGTTTCATAGCAATCAGTCTGATTTTCAGAATGTAATGTAATGTAGAAAACACAATTTTCAGAAACCAGTAGCCACCCACCACGTACCGACGTACCCAGGTGACCATTTGAGAAAATTAAAAATGAGGCAGAAATAAAAACCCATAGCAACCGTCTGAAAATCTTGTTTTCAGGTGAACATTGGTCAGTTGATGCGAATAAATCAACTTTCAGAAGAAAGTGTGCGGGCTTGCGGACGACGAGTAATGGGTAGCTCGCCTTCCGGTAAGGACCAGGCCCGGGTCGAAGGGCGCGCGTCAGCAGTGACGGGGTCCAATAGGGCCGATGCCGCCGGGGTCGCGGGTTGTTCGAAAGAGATACCGTGGCCCTGGCACAGGCAATTGAAGGAACACGGGTGGGTTTTAGTCAGTAAAAGTCTGACACGCCCTCGCGCTCCGCCCGGAGCGGGAGAAGTCATTTAATGATTCCCCATCCACCAAAAAAAAAAAGCATCGTGAGTTTTAACACCATTTTGAAGGTGTCGAAAAAATTTTCCGATTGGTAACTTAGCTTTGCTTTGGTCTGAATACTGTTGGCCATGATGAAAAAGGTTGCCCAGATGTAGAAAAAAAATATATCAGACAATTTTGGTGCGACACGCACCTTACTAATCGACAGCTTTTCAGTAGTCAAAAATAATTTAAAAATCATATTGCGGCGTATTTACGTCTATCGATCAAATGAATAAATTCCAACTCTCAAACTCTTAGATGTTGATTAATAAGAGCTTACCCAAAACCATCGAACTGAAATTAAAAGACTTTTTTTAATAAATTGGACAAAAGGAAACTGGGATAACGTTTAAAAAATACTGTAAATTTCATGGTTTTTAATCAATGTCAGACTCATCATCATTGTCGTCATCATCAAAATCACTCTCCAGTACAGTATCTTCAATCTCTTATTGTCTTTTTGGAATTTTAGGAGACATTAAAAATTCCTGAAAACAGGTTTTTGGTAACCCAGGTAACTAATCAAAAGATTTAAAACCAGGTCGCTATGAGACAGGTCGATTAAATTTTTTGACATTTTATAACATGCGCTCACGCCACTTATGACGCGCAAAATGTCTGAAAACAAACTTTTTCATAATAAAATTACGAAACCTATGTACAGTCAACAAAAGAGATATCTAGGCAGGGTATACTAACATATTTGTATGTGAAATGCTTCATGTTCAATTTCGTGATAATATACAATTTTGTGTTGGTGCGTTACAATGAAAAAAATTGAACATGAAGCAATTCATATACAAATATGTTAGTATACCCTGCCTAGATATCTCTTTTGTTGACTGTACATTATTAATATCAAACTTATTGTGATAAAACCATCTGCCTATTTTTTTGACATAGCAGAAATTGACTCCCATAAAACTGTGACGTTTCTGCCGTTGCTGCTGTCGGGTTCAGAATCATTTACACTAACGTTTTTATACGGTTTTGGCCGTAAAACCTTGCGACATGGTTTTGGTCGTAGGCTCTCGTACCAACAAAGACGTTTATTAATTTTCATTCTTTAGCCAGTGAAACCTTCAACAAGTTTCTTAATTCACTGAAAGTGAAGAAGATTAGGTACTTCGACATCTGTATCTGCACTACTTGCACCTTTATGTAATTAAAAAACAGATTTATCTAATTTGTTTTCAGGATAGTAGTTTAGTTAGTGATGATAAGAAGCTATCGTAAGATAAAATTAGATAGGATAATTTATTACAGTACATTGTTCTATAAACTAAGTGTGGGTAGGATCAAACAACAATTATCTACTTTTGTGTATGTGGCAATCCTAAAAACGGAATTCGATAGATAGCGATGGAATTCTTAACTACCCGCTTCAGCAAGCTCTTAAATGAGCAGTGAATAACGATACTTACCAACGTAATATAGGCCGGCTACTTATTACTCTTATTAACAACTTAATTGACATTTACGTCCATTCAGAACTTCATTTATTACCCAGTATTTTATTGTGGAACTTTACCAAAAACTACTTAGCCAAGTCCTCCGACTGCTGAGCTTACGAGATCTGAGAAGTTCATGCGACGCCATTTTATAAAACTTGTGAGAGGCTGATACAAAACTTTCCTTGATTACAATCGACTTGTTATTTTTACGATGAGAACTATAAGCTGACGTAGGTACTTACATTGGGTAGGTATCTACTACCTATAGAAAACAGGCAACAAAACAAATAGGTATTATTATACAACTTAAGGTAGGCCTGGCAAGGCTACGGTGGATATGGTAATATTGCAAATTGCAGTATAAATTAAGAACAAATGGAGGGAGTGCGTCTACTCCCCAGTTCGGAGCGGAAATTTGTAAATATTTGATGTCGTTAAACTTTCACACTTCGACCACGTTCTCACCTCGTGTCGACGGCAGTGAAATGGTCCAACATCAATTCATAACTAAACACGTAGCTTGTTTGACTCACAAATTCAGGAGTTTCACGATATTCTTGCAAAAGCAATCTGCAAAGTAACGGAATTGTTACAGGTAGTACCTATGAAAGCGAAATAAGTCTGCAATTTCATCGCACAGCGGACAGGGATCCGTTTCTGTTTGTTTAAGCAGAATTTTATTACTAAGATCCTAAGCACAATATTCTTGTTTCTGTATGAGTACAAACAGTGAAATAAACAAGTTGAATTAATCAGACCAGCAATTTGTAGCAGTAGTTAAATAATTTGCTCTCAAACCCGACTGTTCTGCCAATGACAGATATGACGAGGGCGAATAAAGGGGTTGATGATAGCGAGCTGAAGGATGGAGGTGTTAACTGACGTCACTAAAACTAAATACAGTTTCATAAAAATTATACATAAGTATTATATTATAAAGTGTAATTATATCATTGTGATTGTGTGTGTGTGTATATTGTGTTGTGTGTATTGTGATGATTGTGTTATATAAAAGAGCAGAGGTTTTGTTTCGTTAGCGATAATTTAACAGCCAATTGCTCATCATAATTGGCAATTTAAGAAAGAATTATTGAGGTGGGGTTTTTCTTAGATATAAACTTAGATTCTATTAACCTATGCAAACTAATGTTATCTTGTATTTATTAAAAATGATGCAGATACAATAATGTGTACAGTCTTCACTGTCGTACGTACCTATGTATGAGTGACTGCAAAAAGATAATGTATCTGTTTGACAGGTACATTGATAACGTGAGTTTTTCAATAAAGGGAAAAATTTAATAGTGCCTGCAAGCGACTTTATATGGCAGATAAAAAAATATATAAAGCAAACACACATTTACAGGTTTAATTTCACAGTAGATTGCGCAATGTAGCCGATCAATGTTAAAGACCACGTTAAAATAAATGTTGTGGAGGACCTACAAACACAATTCCAATTACGCGTTCAAAAACTTTTCGTTTTTGTTTGGTTGGAGTATTCTATCGTTTGTAAAAGCAAAATATAGGAATTAAGCTATCGATAAACCCATCATTCCGCACATTAAATACATGATTTATTCATTTTGATAGCTAGCTCTGATTATACTAAAACGAAAATCCGAAACAGTCATTACGTAGATAAAAATCCGACAAATTGATTTAATAAAGCGCATATTTTATACATAGTATCACCGTTCTATTATATTCCCGCTCTATAAATCTCTGGGCGAAGTCTGTTTTATTCCAAGATAATTAGCAATGCTCTATGTTAAGTATAGGTAACATGGTCTCACAAAATAGAAACTAATTAGATACTATACGGACTGAAATACTAGATAGCTGAACTTTCCTAGTTATCAAACTTTTGTAATTGCAGTTGTTCAATGGAATATCAGTCTGATCCTGTAGAAGTAGTTACCTATATATATTCTATAGTTTCTTCTATTTGTGCCAATGACCGTACAGATACAGACCGTGGTAGTCGGTTGTGCATAGATCTCGTAAGCTATGCGATCTATATTTGCACAAACCAAGTTACGTTGTTACGAGTCTTAACTTGGTTTAAGGTCGCCTTTGTCATTAATAATTACACTTATTGATAGGTAGGTTTTCAGAGGGTTTTGACAGCCTACGTGAGTTTTGTTAAAATTGTCAGCTTAGAAATAGTAGGGCACAAATATTTAAATTTCCTATTATTAGATAATAATAAATTATAATACTTTATTTGTTATACAAGTAAATTTAACAACTAGTGATTGCAGTCTCCTTTTAAGCAAAAAAGCCTGTGTTAGGAGACTCCGCTCTTCCAAAACTTAAAATATTAACATAAAATTACTTGTTTCAAGTGTTATAAAAACAGGCGATTTAAAATAAAAAGAGAAAATTAAAACTAGACAAGAAGCATGCAAATGTGTGAGTGAGAGTAGGGGTGTGTGAATGTGAGTATGAGGGTGTGTGAATGTGACTATGAAGGTGTGTAAATGTGAAAATGGGGGTGTGTGAGTGTGAATACTAAGGAGTGTTACTGTGAGTGTAAAGGTGTGTAAATGTGAAATTGAATGTTGAATGTGAGCATCAGTGTGTATAAAAATTAAGTGATAGTGTGAGGGTTTGTTAAATTAAATGTAAAATACAGAGTGAGTGTAAGTGGCAATGAATGAATCAGACTGTATACGACAAGTACGAAAGATGAGAGCATTAAGTGTAAGGTTTTATTTTATTCCAGTAGCTTCTCCGTGTCATCATAAGTAAGTGGTTTTATCCAATTAGTTACTATTTTTAGTATAGAGAAAGGCAAGTCCTCTGTCAACTCCCGAAACCTTTTGATTGACACCAGCTTTACAAAACACTAAGCAGTGATCTGCACAGGCCGCTGGCTGCTGGCCTGATCAAACTCGTGTCTACGTCATTTATTTTTGCGCAACGATTTCTATAATCTTTTTGACTGCACGAGGCTCGAAAATAAAGCGATTGGTATTTATACTTACAAAGTCTGATTTCAGTATGCTTTGATTTTGCACTGTGTTAAGTATATGTTGCTGTAGGCACAAATATAAGAATATTGTTGCGACTGGGTTTAAGTAAAGCATCATGAATAAGTAACTTATTGCAGCGAAACGGCTTTTTAGTAGGTAGGTACAGTAAAATTTATATGCCACCTAGCCCGTCCGTAGTCCGTTAGTAACATCTAGTGCTCTAGAATCGTCCTTGGCGAATGTTAGTCCCTTAACCGACCAAATATGACCATGAAAATAAAATATAATCAATACGTATTATTTGTATAAAATCATGATAGGACAAGAGAAAAGTCTTACTTAAATTCGTAGTAACATAAAACATTTTCTTCTTTTTATCGGTATTCCATGCACGTACGTGCTTTTACGACGTATAACCTTACTACCAACATATTCCCAAGACAATGTTACTACAACTTTTGAAGGTAAATAAACAGAAAAGCAGAGAATTTTACGGTAGAAAACACGCTACAGTAAGCAAACTTGATCAGTGCTAGCTCCTTCTCTGTATGAAAATTAAATTAGGTACCCTGAACACATTGAAACGAAAATACGTCTAGAATTCGCTCAGAACTGTCAGAACTGTTGATCACGTAAGCAAGCATGTAATGTTTTATAAGTAAACAAAGTTTTCAACGCTCAACTTCATATGTTTAAATCATAATAATATCGTTATTTATCACAAACATAACTTGTTCACCATATAATTCAGCATTCCTCAATTTCTTTAACAAATTCCTCTCATCAAAGTCATAAAGCAGCTTCCTTTATTTGTAGTTATACCTACTCATATGTTTTCCCAAGAGAAACTGCGTAGGTAGGGTTGGAAGAAGAGCAAATTAAAGACAAAAAGACGAAAATATGGTGGTTGTTATTTTGTACGTTTCCATTTCTCTGTAGGAGCTTCTAGTTGTACCTACGTTATTATACCTACTTCTTTTAAAATACTAATCCCTATTTAATTATATTTTCCTTCATTATACAAACTACAATCTGAAAAAGGGCCCTTAATCAGCAATTAATATCCTTGTTTTAAAGCATAAATAATTAAAAATTTCTTTTTAGATCTAAAGAACACTTAATACTGAAGTTTTTAATTACTTTACTTTACAGAAGCCGAAAGACAAAAACTTCAAAAAGATTGGCGGTGTATCAACAATGCCAATCGAAAAAAAAAAACCGGCCAAGTGCGTGTCGGACCACGCACAATGAAGAGTTCCGTAGTTGAGAATTTATCCCAAAAACAACAAAATCCCAAAAAAAAATTGTTATGTGATAAAATTACAAATTAACAATATTCGGACTTTTGCCTTTACTAGTGCTGTGAGACCTTGCTACTAGCCAAATTTCATGATTCTAGGTCAACGGGAAGTACCCGGGTTTAGGGTGTAGGTTTTTAATTTACTTGCGAGTATCAAAATATGTCGCATAAATGGCCGTATTTTCTATTGCATTGACTTAGAAGCCTGATTTATTTAGGACTCTAAGGGACCATAGACCTTCGCATTTGATATTAATTTCAACTTGATACATCCACGCGTTCCTGAGGACAAGGGTCTTGACAGACTGAGAGACTTGAAAATATTTTTTTTCTGCTATAATTACAATTTAACAATTTGCGGACTTTTCCCTTTATTTGTGCTATAAAACCTTGCTTCTTGCCAAATTTCATGATTCTAGGATAACGGGAAGTACCTATAGGTTTTGATTTACTGCCAAGTATCAAAATATGTCGCGTAAATGGCCGTATTTTTTATTGCGCTGACTTAAAAGCTTGATATTTTTAGAACTCCAAGGAACCATAGGTCTACGTATTTGATATCAATTTCAACTGGATACCTCCACGCGTTCCTGAGAAAAAGGGTCTTGATTGACGGACTGACAGACGGACAACGAAGTGATCTTATAAGGGTTCCGTTTTTTCCTTTTGAGGTACGGAACCCTAAAAAACCAGCTTAAAAATAAGTACAAAGCTATTTTGTTACATTAACGTTAAATATTTATGTTCTAGAATAACTTGAGTTATATCAGTATAAAAGAAAACTGTCCTAGAATTGTAATAAATAAAATTATGTCAAGATAATAAACGGAGCTGGGTCTGGTCCCAGAAGGAAAGTAGATACGTTCCGGCGCGTCGTGCCTCGTTTTAATTTGACCAACTCCATTTCGGCGCACCTTTGTAGTGGAAAATGCGACACGATCATAACTAGATATATACGGCATTGACCTTGTAGAAGATAGTGTTTAGCCATGAATTGTTTATAGTAGGAGTAAGAATTATAGTTAGTTGCTGCTGGCTAATTGGCTACTAAGTAACTAGGTATTAAGTAACATGGCTACTGCGCAGATCGATTGTCCTACTAGGTATCTAGCTGAGGTCATGCCATAAATGGGCGATAACTCCTTCTACATCGTCACCCCTCCTATAAAAGAAAACATGTTGCTAAGGTAGGTGGTCTCGGTTGAAAAAAAGTTGTTCCAGTCTAGCCTGAAGTCGCTATACGAACCGCAGTATTGTAGGCTAGACGAAGTGTGACGACGAGTGGAAATGATAATTTTATTGGTGGAACGAGGCATCTCTAGTTCTCAGCAGCGCCGGGGTAACAATAGAGCTCATCCACCCCTAAAGCGTCGGTTCTATTCTCGGCGGGCTTGTCATTGACCCAGTTCTATGAGGCAGACAGGCGCCGAGTTGCAACTCGCTTCTGCTAAATTAATACTAATAAAGGTAAATGGCTTAATGCAAACACAGCGGTACCAGCCAGTGCGGCGCCACGCTCATGCCTGGTGCACAAATTCCGTTTACCGCACGTTTTATCTCATTACTGTGTAGCATAAGCCTTAGATGGATTACTTTAAAGTTGCAAAAGCTTTAAATGAAGTTACGGTTTAGTGAGAGAAAAGTTTGGAACGTTTGTCTCTTTTTCGCGTTGGCAGGAGCAGCCAGAATTGCTCATGCGTTTGTGGAAAGATTCGACAGTCAGAAAAATTGGTAGTGGGCTGACTGCCCAGTGCCAGACCAGTGCCTATTAGGACGCTAAATAGGACCTTAAATTAAGAAATTAATCAAAGCACAAAATGACAGAGTTGGCTTTAATGGGAAGCCTATTGGAGGCAATAGAAATATTTGAGAAAAAGATAATATCAAGACTGCAATAGACTTTTTGTTAATGTTTCTGAAAAAGTGCAGATTCTAATACAGAAGTTGGTGGCACCCTACGTAACGGTCAAAGGAATCTGAAAAATATCAAGAATACAAGCAATAAAATCTATGATAGAAAATTTACCCAGTGCATTCTGTAGAAAATAAGAATGCGCCGTACAAATGTTGTAGTTTATTTTCATTCGCCGTTGATTCAAGCTTCAGTAAACCTTATAGAGTATCATTTCCTAAAGGAAACGTGTTGCTTTGTGTTTATGTTACTGACAATTTATTGGCTACAATAAGAGTAATGAGTACTTTGTCGATTCTTTTAAGAGTATGGCAGTAAGCGTCAGCTTTCATCGGTGATTAAAGAACTGTTAGTTCTATTTCACTATCCTATTCTGTTCTGATTCTCGTTAAATCTTATGATATTTCTTAACATTTGCACAAAACTATTTTGTGACTGACTGATTGCCAGACAACGTTTATCCCAAACCACTGAATCAAGGACCGTACAATTCCGGTTAAGAGTATAAGTCTTTCGAAGGGGTAAACCGTTTATGAGGTTACCTTTATCACAGCAAAAGGGTTTCCTTCAATATGGATATCCCATTGAATGGGTTCTATACATGAAACTCAGTGAAAGGGTTACCCCTTCATTAAAATAACCTATATAACATAAGGGTTTTGTTCGGGTTACCATATTAGCTATTTGCAACGTATGCCCATCATCGAGAGATCATATTACATTGCTCCGAGACGGAATGTTACGCTGTTGTCGTTTTTAAGAGAGTCGAAGTGAAACCCTTTTGAAAGGCTTAATTTAAGCCGTTCAAAAGGGTTACCCACATCGTATGGATTTTTGTTTAACTGCTTAGAAAAACCCCATCGAAAACCCTTTCAATGGATAACTAAAATGGTCCCTTGAAGCCATTCAAAAGGGTTACCCACATCGTATGGGTTTTTGATTAACTGCTTAGAAAAACCCCATCGAAAACCCTTTCAATGGATAACTAAAATGGTCCCTTGAAGCCATTCAAAAGGGTTATCTACATCGCATGGGTTTTTGTTTTACTGCTTAGAAAAACCCCATCGAAAACCCTTTTAGTGGATAACTAAAATGGTCCCTTGAAGCCATTCAAAAGGGTTATCTACATCGCATGGGTTTTTGTTTTACTGCTTAGAAAAACCCCATCGAAAACCCTTTTAGTGGATAACTAAAATGGTCCCTTGAAGCCATTCAAAAGGGTTATCTACATCGTATGGGTTTTTGTTTTACTGCTTAGAAAAACCCCATCGAAAACCCTTTTAGTGGATAACTAAAATGGTCCCTTGAAGCCATTCAGAAGGGTTATCTACATCGTATGGGTTTTTGTTTTACTGCTTAGAAAAACCCCATCGAAAACCCTTTTAGTGGATAACTAAAATGGTCCCTTGAAGCCATTCAAAAGGGTTATCTACATCGTATGGGTGTTTGATTAACTGCTTAGAAAAACCCCATCGAAAACCCTTACCATGGGTAACCAAAATGGTCCCAGCTGAAAATAGAAGAAACATAACATTTGGAAGATATACGTCCCTTGCAGGGCGTAGACGAGTGAATAGGATACTAGAAATATTTTTTCCAAACTCAACCCTTAAGTGGCAACAACAGGGGCGGAAAATTTATAATATTATGCGAACGAAGTCGCAGAAAACAGCTAGTATTCTTACGTATATTTCAATCGTTACGTTGCTATATTCGTTTTTAATTCAAATAATCAAGATTTCATTACAATTTAATGTCGGTTCCCTGTATAAATTACATAAATGAAAGCTATTAGCTGTCCACTGTTTCAGGTAAGTGAGTCATCTAACGATTCGAAATGTGTTTGATCAGTTAATTATCTGTACTGTTTAATGGATAACGTTACGTATATTACGTTGTGTTTACTTTATTCGATTTCTGAATATTGTACCTACTCTAATTTTATCTGTTACATATAATTTAACATTGGCGTTACTAGATATTATCATTGTCAGTACAGTCAGTACGTCAATTGTACTCGTATTTACCTACCTAAGCTTACCTACAAGGTATGTACCTATATTTCGTTCAGTAATTCGAATAAGTACTTACTTATTTTACTGCAGACCTTCCTTTTTCCAATAAAAGCTTAATCATTTATATAGTCTTGTCATTGGCATCACGATAATTGTTGGAAAACCTTGACAATCGGGTCGTATAAGTTCGTAATCCAGCAATGTCTACCAATGCCATAAGTATTTTTGGTGCTAAGGTTAGTAATCAACACTGCTGACGATCGGACAAAAAAGAATTAAGTAGGTACCTACTCCTTTCGATTGCTGAATAATTCACAAAGACTCTTTGAAGAAGTCTTTGTTAATTATTTCCTGAAAAAAGCTGAGCATATAGGTAATAATATATATTCATAAATATGTAGGTGTCTGATGATCATCACTAGAATGGAGAATCGACTGCTTGTTGCCAAGTCAAAACCTTGAAAGCTACAAAATCTAAATGAATTTACGATAGCACATTTTTCCCTAAAAGCTACTTTGACATTTCCAAGATATGAAAGAACGACAATAAGAACAAAAGAATCCGCAAGTACACTTATGTGTTAGTAGTTATAACATGGTTTATTTTTATGTGGCACTTGAGCCAAAGGGCGCGGAATATTTGGCGGAAAAAACAGACCTGTTTTTATAGGAAAACTTGACTCTGAAAACATAATTATTATTATCTATCTTTGTTATAACTGTGGTTAAGTTTGTTCATCAATTTAAATCTTTAGTTGTCCAATTTTAATTAAGAAGACGCTATTAAAACCACTGAAACCCAATCCTTAGCGAACCTGAAAATTTAGATGAATTGTAAACATTGGGTGATTTCTACAGCCATCTCGCTCGTAAACACGTACCAATTATAAATAGGTTTCTACCAAACATTCGAAATCCATCATTAAAGTAAATAACATCAGCTTGCGATCGTTCCGGCAAAATATGAACGACTAAATGAGTGTTTTCGATTTCACTTAAAACGAAAACGGAAAATAATTCTTTTATAAGGGTTCAACTCAATTACACTCCAGAAACTAGAAGAGCCTCTGTTTCTTTTTTCAACTCGAAGTTGTGCGAAGTTATAAAGGAAAAAGCGAGCCCAATTTTTTATAATTTCTTCATGAAGATATACCAAGATACGACTGTACCTAGTCGTATTATGAGCTAAGGAACTGATATCAACAACTTTTAATGAAACTGAACATTTACGTGCCTTTGATATCTTACTCTGAATTATGATGTAGGCATACTCTATCAAGCATTCAAGCGCAAATCGTTCGATAAATCAACTTACCTACATAATGAACACAAGACAATAATATACATTAAGTAGGCAGGTCACGTGGTAGTGAACTACATAGCTAAGGCTGGATGTTCCTTGTTATTAAATAACTTTTATCGACCTACGCCCCGCCGCTTTGCGTTCTCGCTACCGACCAAGCCCCAGCCGGAGAACTTATTACAAGAAAAGATACAAAAAAGTAAGCCTTATCAGAAGAAAATGAAATCATAGTAGAATTGCAATTTGTTGCCGATGATATGTTACTTTTGTGAGTGTATATAAAATCTTATTTACTGAAAATCTGGATGAACCTTCACAAATGGATGTCATATCTGACATGGTGGTTTGTTATTACACAGGCATAACTCCTAAAAAGCTATTTGAATATTAAAGTACGACACAATAGTTCATGTGACTCGTCAAGTTAAACAGAACCAAACAATATTATTGGTACATTTGATACACAAACTAAATATTTCCCTTGTTGCCGAAGCCCTACACATAGTTCAACAAACGTTTGATATGTTACACTTGGCATGATTGCTTAGCTTTTACGACCGGCTACAGACGTATTATTGATCTGCACTTTATGGTATCTTAAATAAAAGCACCGAAACCTCTTATTGTTAACATATAGGTAGATTAAGCAAGCATATAGCTACTGTTACATAAGCAAACAACAAATAACAATAAGGCTACAAACACTACAATTTACGGGCTATTATTATGATCCTGAAGCAGCATGAAAATGAAAACATAACGTTGAAAAATTACTTACCTTTTAATTTTGTACGTAAGTACATTTATGTTTTATAACACGAGTGTTGAAACTTGCTACTATTTAACTAAGAATTTATAAGCAGGACTGCATATTCGATGATTATAAAATAAAAACGAATTTTGAATGGAAAACATAATTTGAATGCCTCCTAGGTTCTTAAACTCCATTTTGAAACTAAAACTGAAATGAAACTCTAATACATAATTGAATCAAAGAAAATCGATGTTAAACGCCGTTTTCAAACACAAGGAATCAAAGACCGTCTTGATGGAGGTATTTGATCGGCACGATTAAGCAATCATTGGCTCGGGTTTAAGTCAAATTGTGGTGGTGTTTTACAAATATACCCATACTATACTATCTATACCCCAGCATCTTCCCAATTCGTAGGCCTTCGGAAAACGATTACCTTGGCAGAGAAGGCTTGCTTTTTCAAATAAACGAAGTAATAAAATCTAGTTTTCTTTGGTAGGCGACATGAATTTATCAATAATTAAAACTTTTTATTCGCCGCGATGTCTCGGATCCCGAAATAGCTGTAAGTGCTTTGTATAATAATTTGGTGATATTAAAGTGGTCTCGATCGTAAAATGAAGAGGTCAACAGTTGGCGTCACGCTGTCTGCGACCCTAACATTCATCACCCATCTACATAAAACAACTTACGACATTCCAGAGTCAGACGTCAGTATTACACATTCGCAGGACAGTGACCTGTTTAATATTATCTATGTTAAAGCTAGACTCATAAATGCGGTGTAGGTATTAGTTTGGCGCGAATCGAATGAAAGAATTCTGAAGAATAGACGGCACATTCGTGTGACATTAATCGGGCACTGAACGTTCCTTGGCAACGTATTTTTCTTGATAACGTATTGAATATATTTTACATTATAAGAATATTATGTGTTGTGAAGGTCAGTTAGGCAGTCGCTCCTTGTAAAATACTGGTATCCAGCTGCATCTGGTTAGACTGAAAGGTAACCCCAACGTAGTTGGGAAAAGGCTAGGCAGATTGATTGATTGATATGAACATTCATGGGTATCTTGTTTAGTAAATGTGACACTCACTTTTATTTGCTTAGAAGAGTAGAAATTAGAAAAATAATTAATTAAAAAAATCAATAAACTCGACTGCGTAAAAGTCAACTTATATGCAATGCACTAAAAAGACCTAAACAAGATTGAGAATAGAAAACAAAATTAAAATAAAAAAACAAACTAAAAACAAAGCAAACTCTATTTCGGTTTAACATACTTACTATAATATGAGCTGAATAAGTTAAATACTCGCATTAAGTTTAGTAGCACGCGGGACTTATTAATTTTCTTTCGGTTTATAATTTGCAAATGGGTCCCGCCTGCTATCAAACTTAATGCGAGTATTTAACTTAGGCTTAAGTCATAAGTCATTTAATCATTTGTTAGGTACAATAATAGTTGTTAAAAAAATATATACAAGCGCGCTATGCTATACCAGAAGGCGTACAAATATTTATGGCTTTCAGCTCTTATTAAATAGTATGCTAAACCGAAGTAGAGTTTGCTTTGTTTTTAGTTTATTTTAATTTTGTTTTCTATTCTCAATCTTGTTTCGGTCTTTTTAGTGCATTGCATATAAGTTGACTTTTTCGCAGTCTGGTTTTTTGATTTTTTTAATTATTTATTTTACTTTAGACTTTCTAGTGTCCCGGCACACTCGTACATATGTGAACGAAAACTGTTTACTTTTATTTAAAAAATACTTAATAATTATAATACTTAATAATACTTATAATTATAATTTATTTCTAATACTTTTAGTAAAAATGCGTAACACGAAGTCCGACACTTACTTGTCCGATTTCTACGCTATCAAAAACTATAAATAAAACCATTTGAATGCATTGATTGCCAATTTATTATTCCTAACTAAATTGAAACATTGAATTATGTATATTTTTATAATCTCCTTTTAATTTCCTTCATTTTGATACCCTACTCGTTAGGTTTGGTTAATTATTTTTTTAACGACTCAGCGCCAAAAAACCACCATTTTTTTTAACCTATCTAAGGACACTTGGGTTTTTGAGACGAATCTAACGATACCTTAACTGTCGAAATCCATCCAGCTGTTTGGAAGATACCGTGGTAATAAAGAAATTTACATACCTACATACAAACAACATACGCGCGAAAAATATAACCCTTCCTTGGCAGTCGGGCAAAAAGCCGGTAGAAAATAAGTGAATACCTACCTAAAATACAACACCCGGACCTTTCTTTTGAGACTAAAGTGAACATGATCGCGTGAGGAAGACGGAATCTCCAATATTAAACGCAATTCCGCATCTATCCTCCATAGAAGCCCCAGTGCGGGTCATTGGACCCCTAAAGCAGTACTTCGTTTCATATTTCCCTTTGAGATTGTAATCACTTCATAACTTCTTATAGAACTCGCTTTTACTGTTTTTTAATTTTTTACATATTCTATGTTCTCTAAGGTACCAAAGCTAGTTTTTTAGGGTTCAACAAGGAACCCTTATTGTTTCGCTATGTCCGTCCGTCTGTCCGTCCGCAGCTTAACTCAGAGACTCTTAGTACTAGAAAGCTATAATTTGGCATGGATACCTATACATATTCATCACGCCGACAAAGTCGTAAAATAAAATCATGAAAAAAAACAATTTTTAACCTTCTTTTTCTTTCTTTCGTAAAGTGGGGATGATTTTTTTTCTCTTCTACCCCATGGTGTGGGGTGTTGTTGGATGGGTCTTTAAAAAATATTGTGGGTATGTGAAAACAATTTTTTGATTTAGGGATCCGTTTCTGAAATATTAAGCTTTAAAGTGCTAATTTTTGTTAGAGTCAAATGTCTTCCCCCCTGCCAGCTAAACAGTTTAGTTTTGGATGGGTGAAAAAATTCAGGGTAGTAGTGGTATATATAACGAAGTTAAAAGGAAAACTATCACAGCTAAGTAGGCTTTTCAATTTTACGAGTAATAGTCAACCAACATTACATTTGCAGTGAATGTATGAGATACCATGTTTTTCCCAAGTTTGTTCTTGGGATAAATTCATCCCAACTACGGAACCCTTAATTGTGCGTGGTCCGACACGCACTTGGCCTGTTTTTGTAACTACATCACGATGACATCTACGATATAGTAATACTAACCAAGCCCTTGCCTTTAAAAGCAAAATAAAAATAATTAAAATAATACGTGTACATCTAAGCTCGTTTGGAAGGGGTAGGCACTGAGGAGGTAAAAGCCTCCACATTGGTAGATAAGGCACGCACGGACGGCACTGCGAATTTCATCATGACTCTCCTTCCTTGCGTCTTTATTTACTTGGAAAATAAAAATACTGTTACAGCACGTTCGCTTTTTTTTTTTATAAAATCCTTTACAAGTAAACGTAATAAAACCACATCAACGAATGTTTTCCACGGTTTTCATTAAAGTTTATGACTAGGATTGTAAATTATATGTCTCCTCGTTCTTCAACTACGTTATTTGCACACAAATTTAAAGTCCCAAAAATCTCAACTTTTTTACAAACCTTTATACAGCTTTCAAATAACGTCTTTCGTTTCGTTCGTTGCCGGAGGGTTCCAACCCCGCGAAGCCGGGATTGACATTAATTTTAACTTTGAGGAAAATGTGAAGAGGCATTGATCACATTACCGTTTATATTCGCTTCGGAACCAATGATCGTGATATAAAGCGTTATAAAACATATTCGCCATTCGCTGCTGTAAAACTCGTTTAAAATAAGGATTAACGTCAGCCAAGCGGGATCATTAAAAGGTAAAGAGCAGGCGGGGAAGCCAAAAGCTGCACACTACTTCATGTTTGTACGTAAATTGTTTAAATGAAGCCATCGTTTATCGGTAATCCTCAACATTATCTATTCCTAACTCATTTCCTAAAATAATACCTATCTACTGCTACCGTACATAAAATAATATATATCGTTGCTTACACATACTTATTACTTATTCAGAATATAAAGTTTATGGAGGTCTGTCGCAAATAAAACAATAAATCCCCAGGCCCGTCTGGAATATCGCGAACGATTTGTATATGGGACAATAACGTGAAAGAGGAATTCCTCAATATAAAAGAAACGGTCTAGATTTTTACGAATCCAAAGGCACATACATTTCGATAATAGAATTTCTTTCGTATGCTTATTGGGATTCAATATTGTCTACAATACAATGCCAATTTCTTTTTATCTAATAAGGCAATCATGTTCAGAATCCTATGATCCAATCTCAATAGATTGTGCCTATAGGTACATAAGTGAGAGGTCACAGATTAGGTGTGCGTACCTCATACCAAATCCTGCAATCAACCGCAATCTCCGTAAATCATGTCACATTTACATAATTCTACTAAATTAGTAGGTTCAGACAGAACGAAAGGTAGGTAACTGATTGTTTGAAATGGATTTCTTTATTATTTTATACTACTGTACTGTGTGTTTTCAGGGTTCTGTACTTCAAAAGAAAAAAACGGAACCCATATAGGAATACTTCGTTGTCCGTCTGTCTGTCTGTCTGTCTGTCAGTCTGTCTAGACTCTTTTTCTCAGGAACGCGTTTCTCACGTTGAAATTAATATCAAATACGTAGGTCTATGATCCCTTGGAGTTCTAAAAAATTCAAGCTTCTATGTCCTAGAATCATGAAATTTGGCAAGAAGCAAGGTCTCCCAGCACAAATAAAGGAAAAAGTCTGAAAATTGTAATTTGTAATTTTATCATAAAAAAATATTTCAAGTCTGTCAGTCTTTCAAGACCCTTTTTCTCAGGAACGCGTGGAGGTATCAAGTTGAAATTAATATCAAATACGTATGTCTATGGTCCCTTAGAGTTCTAAAAAAATCAAGCTTCTATGTCAACGCAATAAAAAAATGTGGCTATTTATGCGACATATTTTGATACTCGCAAGTAAATCAAAACCTGTTGACCTAGAATCATAAAATTTGGCAAGAAGCAAGGTCTCACAGCACAAGTAAAGAAAAAAGTCCGAAATTTTTAATTTGTTATTTTAAAACATAAATCTTTTTTATTTGGGATTACAATGTTAAGTTTACTTTTGGGATAAATTCTTTTCAACGGAACGGTTTTTCATTGTGCGTGGTCCGACACGCACTTGGCCGGTTTTTTTATTGTGTGTTACTGTATTATCTTAAGATATTCTCGACAAGATAAGTAGCTGCGATATCCATTAGCAGGTAGCAGTAGGTGCTGATGTGCTTTTCATAAAAGTTAAAATCTTTTACACGTATTCAATCAAATAAAACTTATGGTCTGGGAGAGGATTTTTACTTGTATATAAAAGAATATGCTACTCAAATAGAGAAGCATAGATGAATAATTCAAACACATCTGTTGGTAAGATCCGCATGCAGAGCTAGTCGAACGTCTGCGCTGCTCCCAGCTTGTTTGATCATATTCGGATTTTGATCACGTAAAGGGAAACTTTCAATTTTATTCCTATCTTCATTATTAAAGCTTTGTCGTAATTTCCGACAAACGAACTGGAATACTGAAAACGAGCTTCGATTACAAAGATGATCCTTTATTTTCTTTTATTTGGTAATCGTTATTGAACGTAGTTAAATTGAAATCAACTGTTGTGTAGCGTGCATAAGCAAGGGATTGTGTGTAACCGGAGCTACTGCAGTATCCGATGTCGACCGCCCTACGCATACAACTGTGTTTCAAATACTAACACAACTATAGAATATCAAATAACCAATGTATTGTAGAAATACAGAAATGTTTTCAACCTAACACTGCCTAGACCTAAAGCTGGCGCAGGTTTCTCGTAAAAGTGGAATATGATATAATTGGAACATCTTAAATATCACTACTTACTTCACTAGTATGTAAATGAGATTAACAACTAAGTTCCTGCAAATTTTAGGAATGTTAAATGTATGTACGTATTACAAGCATAAACTGAACCGCTGTTCTAAGCAATTCTTTCAACTGATGTCGTTAAACTGATGATACAAACATAGCAAACATCTTATCTAGAAATTAGCATTTATATTGGCCCAGCCTCGTCTGCCTCATTCTGCAACTGTATGTCATTCCGTATCTGTGACATGAGTTATCCTGGTTGTGTTCCTGGTTTAATAACTCAGAAGCATGCAATAATTCCATGCATAAGTGTTAAAAATTTAAAATTTTGACTAGCAAGTAGCAACTGCCATTGTGATCTTGATAAAATATGCAAATGTGTTGCTGTTGGGAGCATGCGTAAATAAACAAAGCAAAAATGAAAATTGTGGCAAGTAGCCATTTCATAAAGTTAAATCTATAAAGATATAAGACTTCGTGGCGAGTAGAGTGGCGGTAAGGTACGCAGCGCGACATGACGTCAGCGATGGCCGCGCTACCCCACGATCACGCGGCTTCCGCACACAGTCACAAGTTCTACACGTCTCGGTAAGCTATCCGCCACGCGTCGTCATCCGCCCGGTTTCCGTTTTCCACATGGTTTAGCGATCAGCTTTTACAAACACTTGTATAAAGCCCTGCGGCGTGACCCTTCGTTTTCATGTTAACGCTTACCATCGTAATACCATGTTTGGTGGCAAAATTAGTTAGAAATAAACATCATAATGTAAAGTTATTATATCCATCAAATACCCACAAATCTAACCAGTACAGTCGGCCTGTAAACGTGATTGGATTACATAAATGTTGCCCAGTTCTACAGAACATTACAAAAAGCCGATATGAAATTACATAAGGACATTCGCTAAGGTATATATGCGCACAGATTAGGTAAGTGAATTAGGCGAATGATGGATGGATGCCAAAGTCGAACTTTAGCTAATATTTTGATAGTGGCTGTAAGGCTCTATTATCCGATATTTTTACAATGTATAAAGTTACCTACATAAAAATCAATTTGTTTAACATTCCCTCAGAAAACGTGGTCGTCACGTTGCCGTGAAAATGTACAAAGTTAGGTACTCGTGTCTAAAATATTATATCTGAAATACGCGCGTCGCTCTGGGATCAGTACCTAACCAAAATAAATAAAATAGAGAAAAGATATCTCCCAGAAAATTAAAAGTTCTAAACATAGGTATTATGCTTGATAATATGATCTAAAGATTTCTACGTGTACATCCATTTCTTTTGCAATCCTCTTTGTTAGGGTTTCATACCTCAAACGGAGTCCTTATTGGATTAGGTACTCGAGTGTCTGTCTGTCTGTCAGTCTCTCTATCTGTCCGTCAGTCACACACGGCCAATTTGCTCCGAATCTAATGGACCGATTAACTTAAAATTTGGTACACATATAAATTTCTGTGACCCAAACACGGACGTGTAACATACCTAAATAATGTAATTTTGAAGGCCGCTTTTGGGAGGCATTTGTTATGTCACACGGCACGGTGAAGGTCCCACATAGATTTTTTTAATATAATTTTAAAATAGATTGTTTTAAAGTTATTTAAAAAATAGACGAAAATTTACCATCCCCCCCCCCCCCGCTTATCTCTGAAACTACTAAGCCTAAAACTTTGAAAAAAAAAATCAAAATCATAAAATAGTTCTATAAGTACTGATAGATTACAAGAAATTTTATAAGAAGTCTATGGTCTTAAAATAAAATGGTTAATCTCATGATAATATTGTGCGTACAAACTTACATTTGCAGTTGGAATGTATGGGGGAGAACATGTTTTTCAACTACAATGTTAAGTTTTTTCTTGGGATAAATTCATCCCAACTACGGAACCCTTCATTGTGCGTGGTCCGACACGCACTTGGCCGGTTTTATGGAATGCGATGAAAAATGCTCTTTTCTTTTTTTGAGACCATTTTAACCACATGCCAAATAAAGCTGAAGGTTCACCCTAGAAAGATTTCCCGACACTTCTAGGCATAAAAATATTACCTAACGATTCGTTCCAGTCTATTCATAGATCGATAGGGCCGGTCTGCAAGGTAAACATGTTTCCCAAAACATTCAAGAATTTATTTAAAGGTTTGTTATCGACCGAAGTTCCTATGAAAGATATTACGTATATTTTTCAGAACTTGGTGGAGTGAATTTACGTAGTAAAAGACAAACATCGCATTTACCAAGAAATTTTCCTTATGAATATATTTTCACCATTTCTGTGGGTTAACGCCCAGGTAGGTATGCCTTAAAATATTCCAGTCGCCTTGCATTACCTCGGCTGCATAATTAACTTGAGCCTTGTTTATTGCCTCATTAATTTGAATTAATTATTAAAGAGAACTAGGTAGGATATGCTAAAAAATATCCAAGTCGCTGAAACTATACATTTCTTACGTCTTAAAGTGTCAGCTCTTGAAATGATAAATAACTGACAGTATGTTCTTTAATTAGTTGATCCATGTTGATGGATGGAGAGGCAGAGGAAGGCCAAAGAAAAGATGGATGGATTGTGTGAGGAATGATATGAAAGAGAAGGGAGTAATGATAGCGTGACGGTTGACAGGGGAGAATGGAAGAAGAAAACGTGTTGCGCCGACCCCAAGTAATATGGGATAAGGGCAGGAAGATGATGATGATGATGATATGATGTTCTTTAATTAGTTGGCGAAATAGGAATATAAAAAAAATACAAATCCTACCTATTTTTAGGGTTCGTACCTCAAAAGGAAAAAAACGGAACCCTTATAGGATCACTTCGTTGTCCGTCTGTGTCTGTCTGTCTGTCAAGACCCTGATTCTCAGGAATGCGTGGAGGTGTCAATTTGAAATTGACAAGTCAACGCAACGCGTTGTTGATTGTTGAGTTGATCGAATTGATTGACAGTTGATTGTTGTTGTTAAAATACATAAGTCGACGGTCATTTGGAGCTCTAAAAAAACAAGCTTCTAAGTCAACGCAATAAAAAAAATACGGTCATTTATGCGACATATTTTGATACTCGCAAATAAATCAAAACCTATAAGGGTACTTCCGTTGACCTAGAATCCTGAAATTTGGCAAGAAGCAAGGTCTCAGCAAAAGTAAAGGAAAAAGTCAGAATCTTGCTAATTTGTAATTTTATCACATATTTTTTTTTTTGCAATTTTTTTTTTTTTCAGTTGGAGAATTGACCGTGACGTATATCGATGTATGGGAAAACATGTTTTTCAAGTACAATGTTAAGTTTGTTTTTAGGATAAATTCATCCCAACTACGGTACCCTTCATTGCGCGTGGTCCGACACGCATTTGGCCGGTTTTTTACCTTTTTATCTAAATCGATGCTAAATAGTATTTAATAAACTGAACGATTTCGTCGACTTATTTACGTACAATGTACAATGTATTGTATTTGTAACTAGCTGACCTGACAGACGTAGTCCAGTCGAATTTTCAATAATTCATACAAAAATTCTATAGAAGAAAGGACAGTTCAGTTTTTCCCGAATTTGAAAATTTTCCGGGAAACTTTCTAATTTTTCTTTCCATAAAAATCTAATTCGTACTATTTTTAATCTAACCAAATCTAATCCGGAATAATTGTAGTAAAAAATAGCCAAATCGGTCCAGCCGTTCTCAAGTGATGCGCTTACCAACGAAAAACATTTCATTTTTATTTATGTAGATGAATGTGATCTTGATTTATAACAACAATTTTGGTTATTGCACGTGAAGGCAAGGCAACCTATTTAAATTGACCTCATTTAGGCCAACTTTTCATGTATGAAAAATTGCAGCGTGTTAGTCTTTGGGTCCCCCGCGAGTCACCAGTAACTAATAAATTAAAATAACTTATTGAGAATAAAATAAGTAAGGAATTGAAAAAAGAAAACAAAGCTTGCTTTTGTGTTTTCAAAGCTCTTTTACATCGCTTGCTTTTATTTGGCAAAACAATTTTGGCGTCAAGAGTTCATTGACCTGTTTCAAGCGAGCAAAAATATCGTTGTAAAATTTGCTTTGCAATATTATTTTACTGGGTAGGATTTTATAATCATGCATAATGTAATGATCTACCTTAAGATTGAATTGACCGCTGAAATGTCACTTTGGTCTAGGACTACATTACTACACACACTAAATATAACATAGGGTACCTACATAGGTATAAGGAGTGGTTAGTAGCTACCACCCAGTATGTGCTTCAACATAGTCCATCCATTCCCATTTAATTTCGTTTTAAATCACAGCATTCATAAAACAGAAAAAAAAATGCATAAAGCCCATTCAAAATGTACCCAAGTTACCAGTCGCAATCAAAATGATCTAACTCTTACGAAGAACTTTAACGGAGAACCTTCACTAGCTTCAAAACCAATGGACATAATATGCCCATCGTTATCATAATAAATCAAATAATTAATTTACCTAATAACATTACAGAACATATCTGAAATCCATTAAGGATATAGTCCATGAAATAATAAAAGTAATATGATGGTGTTCGTGAACTTACCAAATTCTCCTCATACAGATTAGCGCGTGACCGGACTCCCGCCAAATTGAAGCGATCACCGAATACACAGAACGCATTTCACGGATAGCGAAGTAGTCCACGATCGATAATACTTGTTCACTACAAAGGCGTGCGGGCGCTGCACGCGGCACGCCGTGCGTCCGACGCTCCTACCACACATATTATTCTCAAGTTATTATTTTACAAGCACGTCCACTCATGAGAAAAGCAACTTGAGACGACCGCAGCGTTCGAAACCTTAATACTTCCCTTCGTTGTAAATATTAGGTGACAGAATCGAAGACGGAGTCAATCGAATACCTTCGAACGAATAATTTGCACTGCTTCGAACCCAAGATAACATCATTCTTCAACTAAGATTTCAGACGACAGTCTATGCTAAGAATTTACACTATTATCTTCGAAATTGTTAAAGTTTTCAAAAGTAACGGCACAGAGATACGAAAACTTCGTAACGCGTCTAGCGAATACCAAAATAATATGAACAATATGGGGACAGGAACCGGAGTCGCGTAATAATAAGAGTGCTTGCGTGGGGATGGTACGGAGGGTGCATTGTGCACCGGCGAATTTTGGAAGGGCCCGTTCCGAAAGCCCTTGTTTGTTCCCCCCTGCACTTGCGCAAGATGCGAACCAGTTTTGATTTTTGTGAATCAACTCGTGGAGTTAGCCCGTTCACAAGGGGGTCTTTCATCCCAATTCGCCGTTAGAGACCGGTGTCGAACTTTTGTCATTCACCGTTTGTGGCTGATAACAACATGCGTATAATCTAAACTGGAAACTAAATTTTTAGATTTTATCAGAAATAATGGACTCACACAAAAGCAACTAGAATTTTAATATTATCACAGTATTTAAAGAACAGGATTACAGTAGCAATTATAATCCTTTTTTTATTATTTGGCAGAGTGTAGTGTAGGTACATGAGTTCTTCTGCCGACTTCATATAACTATACTACACTTCTGGACACATCTATTGGCCCACCTTAGAGTTTAGGTTTCGATGGCCCCTACCGAAATATGATTGCTAGATTGAACAAAAACTGTTGATGCAGTTTTAAACCTGATACATTTTACCATCTTTCTCGATCGTATTGTTTTAAATTTGAATTCAGAATACCATACGACATGGAGCTACGCCTAACAAGTCGGATATGCGCCTTGTTAAAGGCAATTGATTTTTGAATAAAAAACATGTTTTATCAAATAAAGGTTTAATTTAATAACGCGTGTTGCCTCCATGGGCATCTACCACAGCTCTCATACGATTAGGCATAGAGTTTATCAACCGCTCTATGAAATTTTGAGGGATCATCTCCCATTCCTCTTCTATGGCAGTTTTCAACTCCTGCATCGTCTGGGCAACTGGCTGACGAGCCCTAACACATCTTTTTAGCTCGTCCCACATATGCTCAATAGGGTTCATGTCTGGGCTTCTGGCTAGCCAGTCCATAACTGTAATGTTCACATCCCGAAGATATTCCCTGACGATGCCGGCCGCATGGGCTCTTGCATTATCATGCATAAAAAGGAAATTTGGGCCCACATAGTCCGCGTATGGTCTCACGTGAGGTTCTAAGCACTCACGAATGTACCTTTCAGCATTTAATGTTGGCAGCCGTGGTCCTGTAACAACCTCAAGTTGAGTTTTGCCGCTCGCGGATATACCGCCCCAGACAGTCCATGAGCCACCGCCATAAGCAACCCTCTCTTCAAAGCAGCATTGTGCGAAACGCTCTCCCTTACGTCGGTAGACCTTCTTCCTTCCATCATTGCCATGTAACACAATTTTAGAATCATCAGAGAAGAGTACACGGCTCCAATCTTGCTGTGTCCAATTTAAATGACTGCGTGCGAAATGAAGGCGCGCTGTTCGGTGGGCTCGCGTTAGTTTGGGGCCATTAGCTGGCTTGTGTGGTACCATATCGCGTTCTTTTAACCTTCTCCGAACAGTTCGAGCGCTCACAGATACTCCGTGGAAGTCGCGAAGTTGGTTTTGTATCTCAATGGAGGTAAGGTGACGATTTCTCAAGCTGGTCGTCACGATGAATCGATCCTGCCTTTCAGTTGTGACCCGAGATCGTGGCCTTCCTTGGCGACGAACAAAGCCGCCAGTCTCTAGGTACCTCCGATAAACATTTCGGACCGCAGATCGACTTAAATTAAGTTGAGCACTCACGTTTCTTTGGCTGTGTCCGGCTTGAATAAGTGCCACAGCTTGGGCGGCGACTTCAGGTGAAGTATCCATAGATTATTGATAGAACCTCACCTTAATGTTAAGAATAAGTAATGTTTGTTGCAAAACCAAAGATATCAATCACTTTTTCAAGAATTAAATCCAAGTAAACCAATAAAACCAAGTTTTCTTAGTATTCGATTGTTTGATATTAACAAACAGGCTCCAAATTGTCTTTTGTTTCTTTAAATTCTGTGTTCGAAATTCAAAAAAAGACTATTGAATGAAATTGTGAATGTGCCAGGTTCAAAACTGCATAAAAACTTTTTGCTCGACCTAATATAAAATTTTAGCTAGGACCAAACGAAACTGAAAATACAAGGTGGGCCAAAAGATGTGTCCAGAAGTGTAGTTAAGTTTGCCAGTAAAGCAGTGAAAATTAATTAGTCACCAATAGAACACAGTAGAACGTTTAAGTCAAAATTTCCAAAAAGGACACCTCAGTATAGCTTTGGTAAGTTTTTTCAGTCACCAATTCAAGTATTCCATTCCAAGTAACTGGAAAACGGTTACTACGAGTGACACGAATTTGAATAAAATTTGTTTTTGAGCTCTAACTACTAACGTCTAAAACCTTTGTAATAAAAGGGTTCATATTATTAGGGGTCCATCCTACCAACTTTGGCGTCAATTTATAAAACATGCTTGCTACACAATTCCGATGTATAGGGTCCGATTTACGAAGGATCATTTTTGTTAGTAAAAAAAGGCAGAAGATGTTGAGTATTTAAAAATCATGACTTATGTGTCTTCTTGTTCTAAAATAAGTAATTATCTAATATCTAAAAGGAGATCAGCAGAATGCCTTAAAATTATTATTTCATCAAAATATTCAAGGTATTTCTTTTAAATTATTAGAAATTAAAATGTTTTTATAAAAAAATAAAGTTTGACAATGATTGTTTTACTGAACATTGGTTCAGCTGCTAATTAATTAAGAACTATAGTGTTGGGCAGTTGTTTTAATCGTAAATCTATGTTGCGTGGAGGTTCTCTAATCTTAATAAAAAAATGATTAAAATCTAAGCAACGTAACGACATACATAGCTGGTTCATCATAGTTGAACATTGCATCGAACTGTCCTGTGTTAAGCTAGATAAGCATGTTGTAGAGTGCATGTACAGACCCTTTAATCATCAGAACTTTTCTATACTTAAGACAATAATGGAAGCTGTTTCTTTTCACTAGTGCTTACTGAATTCAATAAAACTTTTAAAAAGACAACAAAAAATATTTGTCCTCATTTTATATTTAGTGACTGGGCAACAAGAGGTATTAGGATAAGTAGGGAAAGACTGTTCAAGCTGTATAGCACTGAAACTTTCAACAACTATGTTGCTACGTATTCAATTTTTTTTTAGAATTAACTGCAAGGTAAATAAAGTCCTATACATTAGCAACAAGATCAAGTAATGAAATTATTAGAAAAAAAAAATACGTATGTAACATTGATTACACACACCCGATGTCTCAATTGATTTATTAAGAGTGAAAGTTCCTAGAATATTCCTTATATATATTGTAACACCAACCAAATTTTACATGATCAGCAATATGGTTTCACCAAAGGACGTTGTACGACTGACGCCGCAATGTCAAATTATTAAAACACATTTTTACAGCGTGGTAGGAGACCCAAGATGCCATAGGAATCTTTTGTGACCTCTCCAAGGCATTTGACCGCGTAAATCACGAAACCTTACTCTTCAAACTGGAGCGTTACGGGCTAGGTAAACTTGCGCTCAGTTTAGTCAAATCTTATTTAAATGATACTCGTATATAGCAGCAAGTTCAAATAAATGGTGTCAATTCACTCAGTTTAAAAGTAAAAATGGGTATTCCACAAGGCTCGATATTGGGTCCTTTCCTCTTTTAGTATATAAGGTATATCTATTCATACACTAAATCTCTTAAGGGGTCATTGTACTCATCTTACGAACGACTTTTCCTATGGGACCAAACATGAAATCGCGAAAAAAAATCAGCTGATCCCTAAATTTTTACGAGACAATTACGCGAACATAAATGTAGGGACCGTCATATTTTTTCGCGATTTCAGTTTTGGTCCTATTGTAAAAGTTAAAAAAAAAAGAGAACAATGACCCCTTAAGAGTTTTAGGTATGAATAGATAGACCTTATATATCAATGACCCTATTTATTATAAAAACAACCACAAATGGTGTTATTTGCTGACGATACTTCCTTAAATCTATACTGATAATAAAGCTGAAGAGTTTGTTTGTTTGTTTGAACGCGCTAATCTCTGGAACTACCAGTGTGATTTGAAAAATTGTTTTTGCATTTGATAGCCCAATTCTTGAGGAAGGCTATAGGCTACACGCTACGACTCTTAATAGGAGCCGAGCAAAATGAAAACAAGTCAGAAAGAACGCTAAGTGAAAACGAAGTAATAGCATGGGCAGGCGATGCATTGCGACGGGGCGGGTCGGGGAACAAGAAATTTCACGCGGACGAAGTTGCGGGCAGAAGCTAGTTTTTAGATAAATAGACGTGCATCAAATCTTGACTACGTAAATAACACCCTGCAGCAGGTCCAAAATTGGTTCACTTTAGTACAATTTAGTATTAAATGGGAAAAAACTAAATATGCATATGATTTGCTTTACCGAATGTTAAAAGTAATGATTGTGCCATACTATTGAATAAAGAGAAACAAAAATTCGTCAATAAAACTGTTTTCATGGGGATCGCGCTCGACTCAAGCACAATAAATATTATGGACAGTAAGGAAACTACGTACAAATGGTCGAAACGGCACACTTAAAAAGACGCACGCACCGACGAGGCCCCAAGCGATAGTCGCGGTGCTCTCAGTATAAGGTGTCGGCCCAGTAACCGTGAAGTTGGGAACTTCACTGACTTAGCAAGTGTGCTATGTAAAAAAAATACGATTTTAACGGGTACTAGGTCAAGAGAGGTTTGTGAGTACCAATAGATGTAACTTGCAAACATATTTACATTTCAATTAGATTCACCTCAATTTATTGGTTATATCGCTAAATAATACACTCAAATATTTTAGAAAATTAACACTGTTACCTTAACGTTATCCGTCGCAGTATGGCTAGCTGAGCAATGCGACGTGGTGATTTGGTAGTTCATTGACAGAAGTTTGAACTTACATAATATTTTCTTATAGCAAACTTTTGTGATCGCACAGTTTTGACACCATTAAACTTTTTGGTCAATTTTGCCATTAATATTGTATAAAATTTTACCAAGAATAACGGAACTTTAATTTATTATTGGTAGAAAAGTTCAATAATAAAAAAAAACGTGACTTGTTAATGGGTACTGGGACACTAACGGGAATACGTACTTCTACCTTATTTATTGTGGGTCTCGTCGATGCGCGCTTCTGTGTATGTGCCGTTTCGTACGTTTGTTCGTAGTTTCCCATATTTATATTGTGACCCAAGGCTGCAATGGGGTCCTCATTTAACATCTCTTGCAAGACGGCTAAATTCAGCAACATATACTGTGAGAAAAATCCGTCAATTTACTGATGTAGATACCGCGGCATGTCTATTTTAGTTACTTTTCATAGTATCATGTCTTACGATATTTTACTATAAGTAGGGATGGGCTGCAGATATCGAGTCTATTTTTATTCTGCAGAAAAGAACCATCAGAGCAAATATATGGCATCTACAAGTGCGATTCTCTAAGGTACCTAACTGTTTAAAGATATTAACATCATGACGGTAGTACCTTGTCAATATATCAATGAAAACATCATGTACGTAAGGAAAAATCTAAATCTTCTCAGTAAAAGAGGTGAAAGACATAATTACAGAATACAAACAGGAATCAATTAGTTCAACAAGGTTTCAAACTGGCTATAGTAGACACATTCTTCATGGGGTAGGTACCTACTGTTTAAAATATAACAATAAAATACCTCCCCACATACCACATCCAACTGAATGAAACGAAATTTAAATCTTGTATAAAATGCACACTGGTGCCGATTCTGTTGTGCACAAACTAAACTTAATTTAGGCTATTGCTAACTTTTTCTCTCTATTATGACAAGAAAGGGACGGAAGTAAATTAGAGCTGTCAAATTAGTTAGAACTAATTTTTCCATAGACATTTAGACGACACGTAAAAACATGTCGACTAAAAACACGGTGAAGCCGCAAGGCGTGAACTAGTTTGACATCTCCAACTTAGTTCATATCTATAGCCGTCCTTTTCTCGCGCTGCCTGTTAGTAAAAGATAGCGATTCTCTAATTTTAGTTTAGTGCGTTCACAAGAGAATCGGCACCATGCACCCAAGCATATTATAATTTGGGGGATTACATCGCTGACAAAAATCCTGCTCCACAAGGGCGCATATACTAATTGATTAGCATTCTAAAATATTATTGGAGCTGCTGAAGATTGTAAAAACTATATTTGCATTGTATAAATTCAATCTCTTAGTGTTTTATATTGGCATAGTTCGCACATGTGTGAGCACTATGTAGTAGGTACATACCTACTATAAAGCTACCATTTACTGGGTACGTCTTTCATTGACTTGAATGTGCCCTGGCGGCTGAGAGTATATCATGCTCACTCAAATGTCTCGCTTGTGTTTTGGATCATTAAGTTCCCTTCAAAATGGTTGAGCTGAATGGTGCTGATTCATGCGTCATGTTCGTGAACGGGCGCCGCGCCGTCAGTAGGGACTGGTCATCTCTTAGCTGCCACGGCTTATTTTAATTTTTCAATTGTTTTTTAACCGACTTCAAAAAGGAGGAGGTTATCAATTCGTCGGAACCTTTTTTTTTTTTTTTTTTTTTTATTTTTTTTTTTTTATGTATGTTCCCCGATTACTCGAAGATGGCTGGACCGATTTGGATTGTTTTTGTTTTATTCGAGAGGGTATACATCACAGTTGGTCCCATATAAAATTTATTAACTTTGCTTTGGTAGTTTTTGAGTTAGCTTCCATGATATGTATCTTTTCCCCGCTTTTATATGGATGATGTTCTACGAGTACTTTGTTTTGCAGGTAGTGGTATTAGAATTTGTGTGGGGTAGGTTTCACAACTAAAAAGTGAAAAATAAAAACTTTTTTACAAAAAAAATACAACCGACTTCCAAAAACAACTACAAAGTGAAAAATAACTTTATTTCGGAAGTCGGTGGCAAAAAACGAAAATACATTTAACTAGACACCGACTTCCAAAATTAAAGTTATTTTTCACTTTGTAGTTGTTTTTGGAAGTCGGTTGTATTTTTTTTGTAAAAAAGTTTTTATTTGTTTTTATATTTTTACTTAGGATGCTTTTAACGGGCACGTCTTTCTATATTGTTCTCACATGTATAATTTCAACATGAATGATGTAACCAATATTTAATCGACTTCAAAAAAGGAGGTTCTGTATTCGACCCGTATGTCGTGTTTGTTTGTCCGCGATTTTGTCAAAAACTAATGAACCAATTTTGATGATTCTTTCACTACCGTAATCTACATACTTTCAGGAAGGTTTTAGTATATAATAGATTATGTAATTATTCTTATGTACGAAGTTTTATGCATAAATGTACTGTATCTCCGGCATTTCTAAGCCGATTTTGATGATTCTTCTTTTTGTTCGTCTTGGGCTTACTGTATATAACATTATGTAATTGTATATTCAACTAAAAATGTAAAAATAAATTAACTTTAAAAAAAGTAAAAACCGACTTCAAAAACGAAAAACGAATATAATAACTTTCATAAAAAACTTACCAGCTTCTGAAGTCGGTGTCTTCAATTCTTCAATGCACTTTAGCTTGGTACCGATTTCAGAAGCTGTTAAGTTTTTTATGAAAGTTATTTTATTCGTTTTTGGTTCTTGAAGTCGGTTTTTACTTTTATTTAAAGTAAATTTATTTGTAACAATATTTTAATTTAAAAAAGTGTCCGTCGAGTTTCTTGCCCGTTCTTTTCCATAGGATCCTACTACGCTTTGGAATGGGCAGCTTCATATTTCTGACTGACCGACCCCTTGACAATTCAATAGTGCCTGTAATTGGTATAATTGAAATAATTATGCTTTGAGTTCTTAGAGAAACCCATTCGTTATTTAGATGAATAAATAATCATTATGCTGTCTATTATAGGATTCTGATTTTACTGGCATCTGATGAACGCAACCAAAAACGAGGGGTAGGTATAGGTATATCTACCACCATTTAGTTTAGGTACTTTCTGTGATTCTTTTATATTGCTTCCAGCCAGAATCTACAGAGAAAACATGATTTTAAGTAAACTTTTTAGCCATCCTAAAATAGATGTGATGAAAAAAAGTCAAACAGCGATGAAACATAAGCAAACACACGTAATATGTAGGTATAATTATACACTCCCGGACACTTGAATCGAGCCACCCTGCATATTTTTTTCAACCTTTTTAACGGTAGTACAGTTACATTTTCTCATTTAAATGTACCAAAGTAAAAATTTTCACTTCGGTACATTTATTGAGAAAATGTACCTATCTAAAATTATATTTATATTTCAGATTCGTACCTTGCACAACTATCAACAATTCGGCCAAAAAACATTAGAATGCAAAGCATTTTATTTAATAAACATACTTTTGTGTATAAAAGTAATGATTTGGCTACACATTTGTAACAGCGTCCGTAATCAAAACATCAAAACTTGTTGCTTCTATAAAAGCGACCAAACTCCGAATTCTTCTCTTTTTAACCCGACTGCGGCGAAGCCCAAAAGGAGGGTTATGTGTTTGACCTGTATGTATGTAAGTATGTATGTATGTATGTATGTCCGTTTCTTTGTTCCCTCGTAACTCCTAAACTAATGAACGGATTTTGATAAATTATACGTCTTTAGATTTGTCTTGTTAGCGCGAGTGTCACTGGCTACATTAAAATAAAAAACAAAGTAAAATGGCGGATTTGAGGTGCCATATTGTGGAGATCGAAATTTTTTTTTCTTCTAATACCATCAAGTAGGATATCAAAATGAAGGGTTTTAAAAGGTGATTATAAAAATATATGCAAAGAAAAATAAAAAAAAAGTTAAAAGTAATTCAAAGTGACAAATCGTAAAAAACGTAAACTTGGCTAATTTTGTGCACTTGATCCAAAAAAAATACTCTCACGACTCCTAGCAAGAACTAAATCGTCTAAGAAATCTTTCACATAATTATGTACACTAAAAAGCTGGAAATAAAAAAAGTAATTAAAAAAACTAAAAAACCCGACTGCGGTAAAAAACTGAAAAGCTAAAAACAAGCCCATTTTAAATTAAATAAAAGTTGGAAGCAGGCGGGACCCGTTCCATTTTTATATTTCCAAACCAAAAGGGTCCCGCCTGCTTCCAACTTTTATTTAATTAAAATGGGCTTGTTTTTAGCTTTTCAGTTTTTTACCGCAGTCGGGTTTTTTAGTTTTTTTTAATTACTTTTTTCTTTTCAAATTCGTGAATTCTGGAACAATGGTGATACCGAAATGATGGCTAGTGAGTATGTCAGCTTCAACACTGCATAAAAACTTTTTCTCTGACTTATTATTATTTTGATGTTCTAGGTCTATAAACATAAAAATGCACGGTGGCCGATTAATGCGGGATTTACATTAACAACATTAATTGCATGCATGGTAAAATTAATTTTATAGACCTTGTTTCAATACAATGCAACTTGTTTCGTATAATAAATTAGTATCGTGAAATCTACAGTAGGTATCACCGAAATCATGGCCCCGTCAGCAACTAAGCTTTATTTTGAAATGTACAATATTATCGTACTAATGTGGTTTTGCGACACTAGTTTCACGTCGCAATATGGTATTTTACTCAATACGAGAAAAAATCTAAAAATGTATTATTTAGATAGCTTAGGCAAAAATCAGTCGGAAAATGATAGTTTTAGTTCATAAAATAACAATAGTAAATTTTAAAATTCAATTCAGTTTTCAGTTTTTTTAATCTGTTTTCTGACACCATGAAAGTAGCCGCCACTTATTTTACGTCATACGGCTGTTTAAATAAAAAGTGTCAACTGATCAGCGTATTTATAGTGTTTGTTTACTCAGCCAACTGACGTCATGACTACAGAGCAATATGGCGTCTACTGCGTCCAGCGTTTTCATGCGAAATTTGAAATTGTAAAATTTAAATGCATTTTTATGGCACTTATCGATTGAATAAAAATGTTGTATTTTCTAGTGGCTTATTAGCACTATAAAACGGGTGTAATACCCTATTGATAGTAAAATTAGTTGCGCGACATTAGATACCTACTCTTATCAAAAATCACGCTTGGCACAATGTATTTAGATTTCATGAAATTATGCTGCATGCATCACGAAATTAGCAGTTTACACGTGAAAATGTTAATGAAATTAATGTCAAGACAATAATTTTGTCACTAATTTCATAATGTAAATCCGGCTTTACAGGAGTCCGGAAGTGTATAATTATTTCTATGTTCTGATGATCGATTGATAGACGCACGGGGTAATGATTGATTAGACTTTTTCATGAACTTAGTTTATACACTGCAACATCTATGATGGATTACTATAATTACTTTAATAGTCTTTGTCGACGAATAAAGATGAAGATCTTGCAGTGACACACAATATCCTGCTCCTCAACCGCCTGGATGATCTAATAACGATCCGCTCATTTCTTGGTTTTTAAGAAAAATAAAGTTCTTGGAAAGAGTTGAACTAAGATCCTTTCAATCAATTGAATTTTCCTATCGCAGTTCATAACTGAACATATTCCTACCAAATCCGGAACAACGCTTATGGGTTTTACACTACGTTTTTGAGTCACAAGACTGATCTAACCACAACCGATAATTTGACAGAAGTCAGTTACTCGTAAGTGATCTTAAGCATGTTGATGACCATTTGAGCGGCAGATTTTCAACGGCAAATTATCCCAAACCGTCTATTAGCATCTCCAAGTGTAGCTAGCCTCCTAGTAGTCAAAAATTTGATTGTTATAAGTTTACGCGTCTGTAAAGGAAGATCGAGGGTAGACCCTGGCCTAGGTCAAGGTCTACCCTCGACCTTCCTTTAGCTTTCTTGGGACTAGTCCCAAGTTCAATGAAAAAGCATAGGAAGCTGCATTTATCCATTGAAACAAAAATTGAATTGCATTGATTTTTTTTTCATTTGAAACTTCGATTACCAACTGTGCTATGGGGGACCCACAGCACAGCTCTAAATTTCTTTGATCACCCGAAAACGACGTACGGAAATGAAATCAGGGTTAAAGATGTGTACCTACAGATTTTTTATTCCGCACTTGACAGTAAAAAAATAGTAGTTATGGGAGGCCCAAAGTTGAGTAGTGTTCACAGGCATCAACCCGTGAATATAAAACAAATATAATTAATATAATTTTGAATTTGATTTCTTCTATAAGTTTTGTTGCTCTCGATCTGAATCTTTCACTAGTTCCATCGAAACTTTGCCTTACAAAAAATTGCAATCGAATCGCACTCAAAAGAAAAATATTACACGGTTGTAATATTAGGTTGGGGAAAAAGTCTTTTCGCATTATAGTATTTTCTAGCTTAAAATAAAATCTCTTTGGCTATACTATTTGTATCTGGCTGGTTTTGGTATCATTGAAAGTTTAAATTTTAAAGAGCATAATTCTAAATTCAAATTAGGAAAATGTGTGATTTTCATTTGTTTTTCGTACTGTCAAGATGAGTGAATCTAATGAAGAAATTCGATACATTTTAAAATTTTACTACAAAAAAGGTAAAAATGCAACGCAAGCCGCGAAAAAAATTTGCGATGTTTATGGACCCAGTGCAGTGTCTGTGAGAGTAGCACAAATTTGGTTTAAGCGTTTTCAATCCGGAAATTTTGATGTCAAAGATGCACGTCGCTCTTACGGATAAAATGGATGCCGTTTTTTAAAAAGTGGAGCAAGATCGGCATATCAGTAGTTACGACGTCGCTGAAGAACTGGGAATTGACCACAAAACAGTTTCGGCGCATTTGAAAAAAACTGGGTACACAAAAAAGCTCGATATTTGGGTACCTCAGGAGCTCACTGAAACAAACCTAATGAACCGTGTACTCATTTGTGATTCTTTATTACGACGTAATGAAACCGAACAATGTTTGAAGAAGCAGATAATTGGTGATGAAAAGTGGATCACGTACGATAACAACGTGCGAAAAAGGTCGTGGTCAAAGGCCGGTCAGGCTTCACAGACTGTGGTGAAACCCGGGTTAACTCGCAACCAGGTGATGCTGTGTGTGTGGTGGGATTGGAAGGGCATTATTCATTATGAGCTGTTACCACCAGGCAGGACCATCGATTCTGAACTCTACTGCGAACAACTGATGAGATTAAAGCAAGAAGTTGAGAGAAAGCGGCCGGAATTAATCAACAGAAGGGGTGTGGTTTTTCATCATGACAACGCTAGACCTCACACATATTTAGCCACTCAGCAAAAATTAAGAGAGTTTGACTGGGAGGTGTTAATGCATCCGCCGTATAGTCCTGATCTTGCACCTTCAGATTTCCACCTGTTTCGGTCTCTTCAGAATTCTTTAGGCAGTGTCAGGTTAACATCACGAGAGGACTGCCAAAACCACTTGTCGCGGTATTTTGATCAGAAGTCCCAAAATTTCTATAGCAATGGGATCATGTCCCTATACCTACAAGATGGCAAAAAGTTATCGAACAAAATGATACCTACATACTTTAGATAAATATACCTAATGTATATTATAAAATGTTTTGAATTTTCTTAAAAAATGCGAAGAAACTTTTTCCCCAACCTATTATGACTGGTAGGTAAGTTGTACTTTACAATTTTCGGAAAAGTACCTATTCTATAGTTTAACAATGATTTAGGTATGCTTGAACTTAAAATGTAAGTAGGTACGCCAATATTTTATGAATATTTATATCCCTAATGCTCTTTTAGCTGAAGTTTTCAGTACAGATAAGCAAAGCAAGGCTAAAAAATAAATAACAAATGAACCACAACAGCATTACCTAATCAAACAATTGATTCGTCTAACATGAGATTAGAAATAGGATTCGTCACAAGCAGCGAAATGACATCATAGATTCGTATTGTTACTTTTCAAATGTGTGTTATAATAATAAACAAAAAATAATTTAATTAATTACATCAGTACCTATGACAAAATTTTAAAGTACTTGGTAAATTCTCCAATGAATACTTTCATGCGTATTAAACATGAAGGTATCTAATAAATGCCGGACGTGCACAAATATTGTGACAAAAGTCACCAACATTGCACAAAAGTGAATTGATTGATACATTATTACACACTATTTGTTAAAATAATAAAACGATCATATAATTTGTCATGTCGTTGATTATATTCAGTAAAGCATAGTAACCATTGTGGCTCATCATCATCTTACAGTCATAAATTGGGTCTCATTTAATATCTAAGCACTAACTACGTACGATTCGAACAGTTTAAATTAGTTACCTTGTTGTTCCTGAACGAATAATTTTGTTGCGTCTAGTTCCTACAAGATGGCGCAGACTACAGTTTCATCAGTTCTCTTTGGTTTAGCGTTGCGCTAGTATATCGATTTTACGAAACAACACTCAGTATGGACACAAGGAAAAATGTTAGGAAGGAAAACAATTATACCGCAAAAATCTGAGGAGTATTTCTGAAACATTGTCAGCTATAAAGTTTGTAATGGACACGTACAACTGTAGATACACTTTTTACTAATAGAAATGCTACTTTTAAATTTCTTAAAGTGTATAATTTTAAGTGAACCATCCTGGCAACACACAAATGTCTATGAGTTTGACCCCGAAGCTCGTGTCCGGAGCAGAAGGAGAGTGTGGTGTAGGGCCAGGCCCTTCGTTTTTGTTCTTCATCTTGTCGAATATTGTGTAAAATGGGCACATAATAGGTAAATAAGATATTTTTAAACGCATTTCGCGAGCATATTCTCTTTCTATTCGGATGATGAACTTAATTTGTACCATTAAAAATACATCGCCAGCCATACGTACGAGTTAGTAACGCTAAGAATATCGTCCAAAGTCGCGTAATGTTAATTTTATTAGTAAAAAAAATAGTATCAGTGATATTTTTAAACTATTTGTGACTTTGTGTTGGGGACTTCTCTCGTGATCGGAATAGATATCTATATTAAATGGTTACATTATGATGTCCTCGGGATTTTGGTGAATGTGTAGAGACAATGGTGTATCGATTATTTTGCTCTAACTAAATGTCATCCCGGTGCCGTAGTGTTAATATTAGAAGTCTATGTTTGTGACCACGATTACTATTGTCTAGGCATCTACGCGTTTTATATTAAGCATGCAGAACTTCAATTTAGCTTGAGTGACCAAAATAGTGCCGACGTTTTTCATTCGGATAAAATCATCCGCTCCTTGACAATATCTATTTTCTGACCATTTCGTGAGTGGAATAAGAACAGCAAGATAATTACACTTCACAGAAAATATAAATAGCGCTTGCACTTAATTCTTAATGGGGCATGGGTTTATAAAACAATTCATATGGAACGATAAACTGCACAAATTTTTAACATAAGATCTATATGCGTTTATAGTACTTATTTTATAAATGGTGCACTAATAATATAAAATTGTATTGTACGTGTTTTACGTATTTGTAGGTACCAATGTACCATCACTTCATTTTATTTTAGGATTTTCTATAGCAAAATACATTCTCAAGTCTGTTACACTAAGATACCTTTCTCCCGTAAAATAATATATTTATTTGTGTATACTTAATAGATACTTATTATTATAACATTATATATAATAGTTTTCCGATCGCTGTAAATTTTTAGAATAATCCAATTATAGAACTACACTTCGCGACATGACATTAAAATACAACTAGTTGCTTTCAATAACATTTAAGTATCTTTTTTTTTTTTTGTTCCAGTTACTCAGATATTGACGTTCGTGCTCAAAGTGTACGCAGTAAGTTAACTATTATAACCTGGTAAGTATACCTACTGTGTTAAAATGGCCAATCCAAACCGTGAAAGTGTGAGTACGCGATTTTCTGATAATTATGATCTGAAAGAAGAATTAGGAAAAGGAGCCTTTTCCATCGTGCGACGTGCTGTGCAAAAATCAACTGGTTATGAATTTGCGGCCAAAATTATAAATACTAAAAAACTCTCAGCCAGAGATTTCCAAAAGTTGGAGAGAGAGGCGCGAATTTGCCGAAAACTTCAGCATCCTAATATCGTAAGACTTCATGATTCTATTCAAGAGGAGCATTTTCACTACCTGGTATTCGACTTAGTAACAGGCGGTGAATTGTTTGAAGATATTGTTGCCAGAGAATTTTACTCTGAAGCTGATGCATCTCACTGTATACAACAAATTCTTGAATCTGTACACCATTGTCACCATAATGGAGTTGTGCATAGAGACTTAAAACCAGAAAATCTTTTACTAGCCAGCAAAGCTAAAGGAGCTGCTGTGAAACTTGCTGATTTTGGATTAGCTATTGAAGTACAAGGCGACCAACAAGCGTGGTTCGGTTTTGCCGGTACTCCTGGTTATTTATCACCCGAAGTACTTAAAAAGGAACCTTATGGTAAGCCTGTAGATATCTGGGCGTGCGGTGTGATCTTATACATTTTGCTTGTTGGATATCCTCCATTTTGGGATGAAGATCAGCATCGACTGTACGGTCAAATTAAAGCGGGAGCTTATGATTACCCATCTCCAGAATGGGATACGGTGACACCGGAAGCAAAAAGTCTCATAAACCAGATGTTAACTGTAAATCCAAGCAAGAGAATAACTGCTTCCGAAGCCCTTAAACACCCTTGGATTTGCCACCGCGAACGTGTTGCTTCTGTTATGCACAGGCAGGAGACCGTGGACTGCTTGAAGAAATTCAATGCACGACGCAAACTGAAGGGAGCCATCTTGACAACCATGCTTGCTACGCGCAATTTCTCAGGAAAATCTATGGTAAACAAGAAAGGAGATGGGTCGCAAGTAAAAGAGTCGACCGACAGTAGTACAACATTGGAAGATGATGATCTGGACAAGGATAAGAAGGGCGTAGATAGAGCATGTACAGTAATTTCTAAAGAGCATGATGATGAAGCGTTAACGAAAGCTGATTCGTTTGGAAAAGCTCGTGGCGACAGCAACGCTTCTTTGCGCCGAGCAGAAGTAATCAAAGTAACTGAAGTGCTCATAGACGCAATCAATAACGGTGACTACGAAACCTATTCCAAATTATGTGACCCTAACGTGACAGCGTTTGATCCTGATGCACTAGGTAACCTAGTGGAAGGCGTTGAATTTCATAAGTTCTTTATTGATAACACGCCGACACTTGTGAAAACCAATACGACGATTCTAAATCCTAGAGTGCACCTTCTCGGTGATGATGTAGCTGTAATCGCATACGTATGCGTAACGCAAAGTGTGGACGCCGAAGGCCGACGAGCCACACACCAGTCGCAAGAGACTCGCATATGGCACAAACGCCACAACAAGTGGACGGCAATACATTTCCATCGCTCCTAACTAGTCCCTTCTACAACCCACTCTTGTACGGTAGAGGATAATGGTCTCGCAAATCAGATTATCTGTAATGGTGATGCCCTTGCAACAACTATAACTTTTCAAAGTATTGAATGAGACCACGAAACTACGATCCTCTTCGTCGTACAATATAAAATTTACTATCCAATTCTGCTATAAAACTTACACGAATTTTATTAGAATTCTTTGTAATCCAAAAAATTAAGTTAATTACTTATAGGTAAATGTTATTGACACCGGTGTAAGCGATTCGGAAGTTGATTCTTGTCCGTTAAAGTCACTTAATAAAAATTTACGATGTGGCTAAAATGTGATACCGTTAAATTCAATGCTTTGTGCTAGTTATAGTAGAGTGTACAAACAATCTGATCTCTGACAAAATCGAAGATATGTCAACGAATATCAAGGCAAGTGTTGTATATCAACAAATTAAATGAAATCTCAACATAACAACAGATCTGATACTATTGAATCTATATTATAAGTAAATCAGCAAAAATTTTCAAGATTTAGAATATTTAGCACATTTCTCAGTAAGTCTCTCTACATTTTTAACTATGAATGTTTTGTCGTGCTTAAAAATGGTGTTCTATTTGTTATCAAATACCTAGCTAATAAGATTTAAGTAACTAATAAATCATGCAGTTATTGGCACTATGCACTAGAGTTATCTGAACAGTGAGGTCGTAGTTTATTAAAATTATCTTTCATCTAGGTACTTATGTATTTGTAGAATATCTCAAATGCTTTACATTTTCAACTACTTAGAACCTCGTGTATGTATTAGCTAGTGCAGCATCAATGTGCGTATTATATTTTAAGTGGATTATATCAATTTCGTCAATTTTAGATTTTAATGTTAATGACAGTCATTATTCAGCTTTTGGCTTTCCCCACCAGAGCATTAGTGTAATATGATGTTTCCTTTAGTTACTATTTGATTGAGCTGAACTGATTGTTTGCTGTACTTACCTGTTAGCTCTGTACCTGATTATCAAAACAAATCGTACCTACTTGAGATAGCTTAGAATTTTAAAGTGATAACTGTGCAAGAGAATGGTCTGCTTGTTGGTATTTGTATTAACTAAGAGGAGCTTTGTCAACAGTGATATTAATGTAATAAATGTAAAGTGTTTTTTGCACAGTTACACTTAAGAAATGTGCTTTAAATGTTGGATCTATAACTGTAAGTCTGCAGTAAATTCAGTATTTCCTATAAATATAATTAGATATATAAATGACATCTAACCACATTTTTTACAATTTTGTAATATATTTTAGTATAGTTAGCAAAACTTAATTTACGAACATCAAAAGGAGTTGGAATTGTAATATTAAATGCATAATAAAAAAAATCTACATTGTTATTCAACTTTTCATGTTGGTACTTTCACAGAGTAGGTACATAGTTGTGCCATTATCATTGAAATTAGTGCCAATAACTGTAAAAACTAAAAATGTATTCTAGTCTTTATTGTTACCTACGCATATTTAGTAATTAATCAACATTTTTAAATTAATTTTGAACATATATATTTACATACCTACATAGGTAGGTACATAAACTTACATTGTGTACATAGATATTGATTTGCACACTGCATGTTTAAAAGTGTCGTCTTCGTCATTAGCTAAATAAAATATTTTCTTTGAAAATATTTAATGAGGGTTTGTTATCTAGATCATGTTGACTTTATTTAATAATTTACTTCTACGTAAATAGTGGCTCTCCGATAAATGTTAAAAGACTAGAACTCGCTCTCGGAGCTCGCCGGACCCCAAAATACAAGATAGATATACCTCTACTTAGAAACACCTGTTGTGCTAATCCGTCGATGGAAAATAGCGTTACATAGGCATTATAACACAGCTTGTTAGTTTTTTAAGCTCAGTCTATAAACATCACAGTATATAATTTTAATGTTTTTTTTTTTACTAAGTTATAATTTTATAATTTTATTTTTTTTCATGTTAAACAGTACCTAGCCTAACAGCTAACGTATTTTATATTCGCTTTATGTTTACCTTTGAATAACGTATAACTACCTATAGCTGAGTTTGCATTGGGTCTATTGAAATCCTTTTTACCAATCAAATATTTTGGGTACAGTCAGCAACAAAAGTCGATTACTTAACACTTCAGTTTTTTAAATCTTAATTATTAGCAAGACGTTTAATTAAAATCGGAACAGAAGTAAAATTTAAAGATCTACTAGACTATTTTATAGTTATTTTAGGAGAAAAGGGGATAATCAAATCATTTTCTATCAATTTACATGGTGTGTAAAAGTAGCAGTGTTAATTGACTTATGTTGCTGACCGTACCTACTTATATATATTTATATTTTTAACGTAATATTAATATTCATAACGCGAATGCTCCAAATCAAACACCAACATTATTACTGGTATTAAATTATATAATATTTTATTATAAAGGTTAATATGTTACATGACTCAATGAAATACAATATTTACTATTGAACTGTTAAATTTATGTCAGAATTTAATCAAATACTAATGTGAAAATGGATGTAAGTATACATATATATTATATATACCTACCTAATTCAGAATGATGCACAAATCTATCATCATGATTGTATCTTCCAGAATGTTTCACAAATCTCTTGAGGACAAGAATATTTAAGTATACTTTTAGTCTTCCCTGGACAGTGGTCCAAACACCAAGTTAAAGGGATAGGTACCTACACACAATACTATCAGCTTAAATTCAATAGTTGGAACTTTTTCAAAAATTTAATCTGCTCTCCGCAAATTGTTAATAATGCACATTTACCTGTTTGCATGCATTTATCTCACTGGCTTAAATACATTTAGGGGGGCTTTTAAAATGACATTTAACTTTTCCATTGGCTGCTTTTTATTATGTACATTTACAATACTTACTTATAATAATATATAATAATAAATTATTTTACATTAAAGATGTACTTAAACTTTGTCATTACATGTGACCGTTTGTACCATCACAAGTGGTATAGACACTAAACAAAAAATGTGCTATAATATGCCTATGAGGCCGAATACAAATGGTTTCGCAACATTAAAATTATACATAATACATATGGGTGCATTGCAATAGGACTACATTTTTTAAATATACTAGAATAAATCGTTTTGTGTCATAATTTTCAATTAATAATTACTTGTGTAGTAAAATTGCTGATAATCCTCAATAGATTAACATTATCTATATTCAGCTAGAATTGTGTTTAATGTATTGAAGCCAAACATAACATTGCAAAGTTAATATTTGTAAGGCTTTATCAGCATTAACTTGAAATCATTATTAGGGTGTTGAATAAGTGAAAATGAACAATGTGTTAAGTCTAAATTCCAAACAAATTGCACCCTTGCATAAGTATGTGGTTGAGATTATTTTATAATATGTTTTATAGTTAGAAATATTACCAAAGTATTTTAAATACTTTAATGCACCACAAATTTCATTTAGGACTTGTTCTGTTTTCTCATAAAGGCTAAGTTTGTTGTAGAATAATATCCAAATGTGGAGTATAGGTGTATTAAAGAATTGTCAGTATATTTGTATTTAACATAATTTCTTGGACCTCTGCATTGCCGATTATCATGTAAAATTCTCTAAAATAAAGTTCTTTTGATCTACAATATCATGTGGTATTTCTTTTAACATTTTACACTGCTCACAATAAATTTACATCTACAGAATGATATTTTTTACCTATTGAATAATAAAAGAACACTAATTACCCTGCACGCTATTTATTTACATAACACTACATTTATTCAATATGCATACAATATGAATAAATTACTATGCATACACAAAACAACTACACAACTATTCAATACAGCGTCATTGTTTACAAAACCAAGAACATACCTCAAACAATGTTCAGATACTTCATCTTAGAGTGAACACCTTTACAGCCATCAACCGTTACATTGAAGTTCTTCAATATGCTCTCCAGTGTTTTGTCAGTAAGTCTTCTGTCACCCAGCTCTTGCTTTATACATTCCTTTAGGTGAGATTTTGTCAGAGGTTTAAATTCCACCAAAATTTTTAATGCCTTTATCTCAGCAAAGTTCTCCAGTAGTCTTTTATAAAATGACTCGTCACAGTTTTTGATGAACTCTTTGGTTGACTCGTAACAACTGTATATTAGTATTACAGTGATGTCTTTTTGTAGGCTCTCACTCTTCTCAGTAACTTCCTTTATTTGTTTCTTGATATGCATATCATTTGCAGTCAAATCATCTACTATTAATACTGACTTCTTGCACATAGTCAGACCATACATAAAGTCTGTTGAAAATGTGTTTGTGAAACTGGGCATGGTATAATGATATACATTAGAGCAAGGTCCTATAGCATCTAACATAATAGAGGAGGCAAAAGATTTTCCAACACCTATCCCTCCAGAGAAAAGTAAAAGTTTACTTTTGCCTTGTAGTTCTAATGTCTGTATAATCTTATTGACTGCTTCTGTCTGACCAAATAGTTTATTTGAAAGTGTGCTTCTTAGTTCTTCAATATTGAAATCGTCAAAGCACTTTAAACTGTAGTTATGGAATGCAAATATTGACATAAAGATAATTATTACGACGGACAGTGACTGAACTACTACGTTCTTATAACTATTTGTTGGTTTCTGCATGTTGATATGATATTTCTTAACAACAGGCTGACCATCTGGCCTTTTGTTATTATTGGTTAGTTGAAACTTTTCAGTAGGATCGTCCGAATTTTCAGTCTGTAAAGAAGTCTTAATAGGAAATGATTCATTGAAAGAAATATCCATTTCTTTAATAGAATGGCCACTTGTATCGATATCCATTGGCTCACAGCTTAAATTATGATTCTCCATCATTTAACACATTTAGGCACTCTTAATTACCCAATAACCCCTGCGGGGATTTGTGATAAGAATCAATAGCACGAAACACCGTTATCTATAAAATGATTGAAAGAATCGTAATAGTTTTTCGAATATAACCACCACAAAGATGACACACTAATGACATAACACAAACACATGCCATGCATGGGTGGTGACATGACACTGACACTCATGACAGCCAACTTGAGACTTTTTTAACCGATTTTTTTAATATATTTTTTTTTCCGTTTGCTCGGTATAAACAGCTTTTGATATTGGTGTTCGCTGAGACGAGATTGTGATTAGATTAATTCATTACATGATATTGTGGATAGACGCAAAATATCCATATGTTATGATTCGTTTTAATAGATTGAACTGATGACTGAGATCGTTTTATTTATCTTTCTTTATGTTAATACTTAATATCCGGGAGGAGCTCGTGGCTAAGTATTAACAGCCGCACGGGTCGATCCATCAGGTTAAGCTACGTTTGCCGGGGTTGGTCCGTGGATGGGTCACCATCTTAACATACCGAGACTCCTTTGTGCCTCTGAACGCACGTTAAGCCGTTGGTCCCGGCTGTCATTCGTGGATCTTTGACAGTCGTTACGGGTCGTCAGAAGCCCGAAAGTCTAACAATCAGTCTTACCAAGGGGTATCGTATTACCCAGTTAATGGGTTGTGGAGGTCAGATAGGCAGTCGCTCCATGTAAAATAATGGTATTCAGCTGCATCCGGTTAGACTGGAAGCCGACCCCAACATACTCGTAGTTGAGAAAAGGCTAGGCAGATTGATTTTATGTTAATACTTAATATCCACTTGCGCGCCCGCGGGAAGTTTGTTCCCCAACAGTAGATTGTCCGTGGGAACGAAGTTCCCTAGAAAATCTTTTTTCTCTCTTTTTTTCTTTCTTTTACTTTTAACCTTATTCCACCACTATTAAGTAGTAATATCCAATTCCATGCATTTACTGTGATAAATTGTCTGTGTCCGAACCTTTTGAGATACGACAACACTCACTGAACTAGTCTATGACATTAAAAAATTATTATTTTCGCTGTCATAAAATATAAAGTAAACAATAACAAGTTTTTGTCTCAACTTCGGAAGCTTGTAAATAATGAATATTGTACTGTGGTAAGTGGTTTTATTTATGTTTCACGTTAAGAGCACACAGCATGCATTTTAAACCATAAAGAATATAGGTCATCGCTTGTTTTTTTCTTTGTAGAAAATCTAGAAATCTGAAACTAACTGTATTTGCTCTTTACATACCTATTTTTGTGAATTTTATACGATACATTCAAACGAAACATACACTATAATAGAGTGCAGTTCTCTGGCATCCATTAAAACATTCGAGCCTTACAAGATTCCAAGAATCTTCGTCGCTTCGGCATTGTTTGTAAACACGTGCGAAGTGCGGGCTGACGTCACGGTGCGCGTACGCATGACTGCACTACCGACTGTTTTTTGTGTAGAGCCGCTTTCGTACGAGTGGATATTTTGTTAATAACTATTAAACACTTTTTAATAACTAGTCAATACTGTAATATGTTGATTTTAATAATAATTTTAAAAATGTTTTACATTATGTTCATTTCAAAATTTTCGAAAAATTTGTAACTCTCACCACATTATACTCATTCACATTCACACACACAAACACACTTAATAAATACAAACAATAGACTGTTATCTTATTGGGTTAGATGTTTTAATGATTTCTATAAAGGTTATAAACGTGAGACGTAGTGTCATTGTGTCGATGGTTGGCAAAATACAAAGATAATTTAAATTGCACACTAAAATATTATGTTTTGAAAAATGCATGACTTTAACGTGATACTAAATAATGATTTGGAATCTGTTACTGTAGCTCAATCCGCCACTTTTTGACATTGAAGACTGCCACTCTTTGTTAAAAAAATCTTCGAGTACCCTAAAAATATTCACTCAAAATATACATAATATTAATTGCAACACTCCCAACTTTCAAACATTACTCGCAAGGTCAAAAGTTGATTGGGATATTATTGTTCTAACCGAATGCTGGTTGAAGCAAAATCCTATCGTTCCTGAATTCGATTGCTATGTTTCATTCACTACTCGAAATAATCAAACGCAAAATGAAGGTCATTTACAGCAAAAGCACAGAACAGTACAGTATTGATGAACTGGAAATTGTCGACTCAAATTGCCTTATTTTAAAAGTAAACACAACAACTGCTGTAATCGTTGCTGTCTGTCGACCACCTAGTCATAAAAATATCGATAACTTTTTAATTTCCCTCAACGATTGTCTAAGCAATCTCTCATCCTTTCAAAATATCATATTAGTTGGCGATATTAATATTGACATTATTGAAAATTTCCAAGATAGTAGATCTTATGCATATCTCAACCTTATCGCTTCTCATAGTATGCTTCCAGCTCACAAGATTCCTGCTCATAGTCGCACGTGCTTGGATCATATAATGTTAAAGACAAGACAGCGTTCTGTTATGTTGCTCACACTTCGGTTACCGACCACAATAGCGTTATACTAGTTTTAGACCGGACAATTAACAAAAACCCAAGCCCCAAAATTATAAAACGAGTAAATGACGCAGGACTTGAAACGGACGTAAAAAACTTAGATTTTGAAAAGATTATGACAGATGTTAACGATGCAACCAATTTTTTTATACACTATCTAGGCCAAGCTGTAAATGATAACACGAAACTAATAACGACATCTAGACGTAAAATAATTTTGAAGCCTTGGATAACACCGGGCCTACTAAGATGCATGTGAAATCGTGATCAATTACATATTAAAACCTTAAAGAATCCAGATAATGAGGTAGTACTATGCACTTACAAAAGATACAGGAATTTTTGTAACGATATATTAAAGAAAGTTAGACAAAGTCACGAGCAAGATAAGATAAAAAAACAGAGAAAAACAACAAAAAACTTTGGGAAGCAATCAAAAATATAACTAACCTATACTAGTAAAGCCAAACAGCCATCCACACAGCTAATTTCAATAGACAATCCCATTAAATCAAATAATGAAGTAAATTCTTTTTTTGCAAATATAGGTAAAAACTTACCAGAAAAATTACTCTCACAAAATATCAATTTTCCTAATGCAGAGCCCGATCGTCAGCCTACTAATTCTTCTCAAAATTCCTTGGTTCTTCTTCCTACTGATGAAGAAGAAATACGGTCGTTAATTATTAATTTAAAAAACGAGTGTGCAGTTGGCGTTGATAATATATCTGGATCTTTTTTAAAACGATTTGTTGATATTATTGTTCCTCCACTTACATACATATGCAATCTCGCATTCTCCTCTGGAATATTTCCGCGTGCCTTTAAAAAATCCAAAATTGTACCCATATTCAAGTCCGGAGACAGATACTGTGTCAATTGGGCACGCCACAATCGCGGCGATAAGTCCCCTCTTTGAGGAGTGGTTGGAGAGGCGCCACGGCGTCCTCACCTTCCGCCTGACGCAGGTCCTCACCGGACACGGTTGTTTCGGGAGGTTCCTGTTTCGGATAAGGCGGGAGGAAACGCCCGGGTGTCACTATTGTGTGGATCGCCCGGAGGACACGGTGGAGCATACAGTGGAGGTCTGCCCGGCTTGGGCGGAGCACCGCCGTGTTCTCACGGAGGCGATCGGCGGCGGCGATCTCTCGCGTCCAAACCTGGTCCAGGCCATGGTGCGGAGCGAGAGTGCATGGGAAGCCGTCACCTCCTTCTGCGAAGCAGTAATGCTCGCGAAGGAGGAAGCGGAACGCGTGAGGGAGAGGCAACAGCCGCGCCCTCGCGCCCCTAGCCGCCGTAGGAGACGCCCTGGGCGGCGGGAATCGATAGCCGATTCCCGGCCACCGTAGGCGCGGGCTTGCGGACGACGAGTAATGGGCAGCTCGCCGTCCGGTAAGGACCAGGCCCGGGTCGACGGCGCGTTGTGTTCCACGCGCGCCTCAAAGAGATGTCAGCAGTGACGGGGTCAATTGGGCCGATGCCGCCGGGGTCGCGGGTAGTTCGAAAGAGATACCGTGGCCCTGGCACGGGCAGCTGAAGGAACATGGGTGGGTTTTAGTCAGTAAAAGTCTGACACGCCCTTCCGCCTCTGCCCAGAGCGGGAGAAGTCATTTGAAGATTTCCCATCCACAAAAAAAAAAAAAAAAAAAAAAAAAAAAGATACTGTGTCAATAACTATAGACCAATCTCCATACTACCAACGTTATCAAAAATCTTAGAACGATTAACTCTTAAAATGTCGATTGTACACCATGTGTACAGATAACAATAGAATTTCAATTGTGTCTGCTAATTGGCGCGCGACGGGTTAATGAACACCAGACTTACTAATTATCTTGAACAGAATTCTCTTTTATCACCATCACAATTTGGGTTTCGATCTGGCAGGGCAACAGCTGAAGCCGTCCACGAACTAACAGATCACATAGTCAACAAACTACACAATAAAAAAAAGATCATAGCCATTTACCTAGATATAGCTAAAGCATTTGACACAGTATCTGTTCCCATTTTGATAAATAAATTAGAGAATATGGGTGTTTACCACTTCAACTAATGAATAGTAAACTAGACTATTCGTCCGACAGAACACAAACTACTAAAATTGATGCCTTGATATCCGATGCTAATACATGGGAAGAGGTTAAAAGATATTATGGTCAACAAGGTTTCGATACTGTTTATAAAAATGGTTACATTTCAATTTATTTACCCTCAATGTCGATAAGACAAAATCCCCCCCCCCCCCTTAGACCCCAGGACCAACCAAATTTCAACTTGAAAGCCCACTCATGTAATTTTATCAACCATTGTTCTTGTCCCGTGTTAATTAAAACTAATTCTCTTAAATATCTTGGCATGATCATAGATTATCGTCTCAGCTTCCAACAACACATTGAAACCCTAGGTAGAAGAATCCGAAAATTAATCTACATATTTAAAAATCTAAGACATATCTGATACATCAGTTATTAAGACAGTTTACTTTGCACTATGCCAATCTTTGCTAGTATATTGCATTACCACATGGGGCGGTACTTCAAAAACTAATATGATAAAATTTAGAGAGAGCCAAAAAAGCTATAGTAGTTGCTTTTTTTCCAAGGCTCTATCCAACTTTAGAACTTTACCAACACTGCCAAGTGCTAACAATCCGGCAGTTGTTCATACTCATGACAGTACTAAAGAAACATTCAGAACTGCCCATGAATCACGATTTCTTAACACAAAATAGACGATCAAAAAATGTGTGTTCAATCATCCGATTTAACACTGCTTTCTCCCAAAAGTTTTTCTGTTTTCTTGGTACTTTTCTTTATAACTCAATTAATAACAAAATATCTATCTATACACATACAAAAGCTATTTGTAAAAGAAAATTACGCATTTGGCTTTTAAATCTGGACTACATTGCCACTGAAAATTTATTAAAACCAGTGTCTTAACACCCACACATTTACACTCACACTCCTACACTTACAACCATTCATACACTCAACATTCTTCATTTCCATTCTTAATTTTTTGTTAGGCCTCTGCCTCGAATTTCGCGGGCAGCGGGGCGGCGGCGGCGGCGGCGCGAGAGCGGCAGGATTTTATGCATAAAAACAAATGGACTGGACCTCGAAACCAGCGGCGCGGCAGCGGGGCGGGACAATGCGAGACGCGCCGCCGCCGCCGCCGCCCCGCTGCCCGCGACATTCGAGGCAGAGGCCTTAAGCTCATTCTTATTTTATTTTGTTTTGTAGATATCTAAGAACGTATCACTGAATATATTAGGTCTTTACCTATGAAATTGCCGTTCTGCAGTACTGGCCATTTCAAATCAAAATAATTTTTGTTTGGCTAAGAATTCTAATTTCAAATTAATTTTATTTTAAAAACATGGATTTTTTTTTCCAAAAGTAGTCATTTGTTTATTGATTAGTGTTACATTTTCATCGCATTTCAATCTTTTTCGTCATCATGGATACGTTAAAAATTTGAGTAATTATGGAATATGAGTACCGTCGTGGCAGCAACGCGGCACAAGCGGCACGCAACATCAACGACGTTTACGGAGCTAACACTACAAACCAACGCACCACTTGTTATTGGTTTGCTCGCTTCCGTTCTGGAAATTTCAACCTGAAAAATGAACCTCGCGGTCGTCCGAAGACTGGTCGACAATGACGAATTAAAGGCGATTGTGGAAGCTGATGATACACAATCTACGGCTGAATTAGCAGCAGCTTTCGACGTTAGCGTCAAAACAATATTGGTCCATTTGCGTCAAATTGGCAAGGTAAAAAAGCTTGACAAATGGGTGCCCCACGAACTCAATGATCGCCAGCGCGAAGTACGCGTCGAGACGTGCCTTGCACTGCTCAACAGACACACAAATGAAGGAATTTTGAACCGCATTGTTACCTGCGATGAAAAATGGATTCTGTTTGATAACCGCAAGCGCTCAGCAAGTTCGTTGGATCCTGGTTGGCCCTAAACGAAAACTTACCCGTAGAAAAGTGATGGTCACTGTTTGATGGTCTAGCGCCGGTGTGATTCATCACAGCTTCTTACCAAACGGGGTGAGCATTACTTCAGATGTGTACTGTGAAGAACTGAACACAATGATGGAGAAGCTGGCACATCTCCAACCAGCATTGGTCAATGGCTCGTCTCCGCTGCTCCTGCACGACAACGCGCGACCTCATACTGCACAGCAGACGGTCTCCAAGTTGCAAGAACTGGGGTTGGAAGCTCTCCGTCATCCGCCCTACTCACCAGACCTTGCGCCTACAGACTACTACTTTTTCCAGAATTTGGATAACTTCTTGGCGGGAAAAAAATTCAATACCCGAGAGGCAGTACAAAATGCCTTTGAAGAATTTGTTGCCTCCCGTCCAGCTGATTTCTTTAAGAAGGGCATCAATAAACTGCCACTGCGTTGGCAAAGATGCATTGATTGCATGGGTGATTACTTCGATTAATAAAATAAAAAATGCATGAAAAAAAATCATTTAAATTTTTTCATACAAAACGGCAATTTCATAGGTAAAGACCTATATACAGTGATAATAATACCTACAATAAGTACCTAATACCTACCAATTTGTACATTTATTTGAATTTTATGTTTGATTTGCTATTCTCTGATTTTTATATTTTTATGTTCTGAATTTTTCTAACTGTAAATAAAGTTTTCAAACTGATATTTATGTATCAGACAATCTATGTACCAGACAATATAATTTGTAATTTTCTCCAATTCCATATTTTCTTTACAAACACAATACTTAATATGTAAATTTGTTAATTTTTCTTTTAATTTTGTAGGTTCTTATTTTACATAATTGCGATTTCAGACTTATGTTATGTAATATCTTGACTAACCATTTTGTAAATTAACATGTCCTATCTAAATGAGCCGGGTGATCTGTAACTCACGGCCCTCCTACTTCAGACACCTTTCTTTATTTAAGATTGTGCATTTATACTATCTAGTGCCTGTAATACTGATGTTGAGATAAATAAAGATTTATGATTATGATGCCAGGTTGATTGATTGTCCCTTCGTCCAGATTGGACAACTGGAAATGATCAAAATAAAATTTTAATTACGATGGCTCATAGCTCATGTAGTCATGCGTTGGGCATGTATAGGCATGTATGTAGGTACTCTGTGTGCGTAGGCTAGTCAAGATTTTTAATAGTAAATTAAAATAGCTAAAAAAGGAAATGGGAAAATTGTAGGTGCTAAAATCGACTAGAATTAATGAACACTGGATGATTTCACATCTCTATAATCTCTATTCCATTCAGTTCAAAGCTTGCTACTAATATCTAATCTGTGGTTCAGAAGGCAGGGGTGGGGGGTCAGGGGAGGTCATTGTGCCATGTCTGTCACGAAAGTCACGAAACAGCATCAACAAAAATAACGTTAATTTCGAAATGTGTGATAAAAATGATTGCCCTAATAATATTTACAAATCAACGCCTCCGCCAATAAATAGAAAAGTACGAAATCCGTTTGATAAAGCATTGATTGACAAGTTACACAAGCCTTTATGCAGGTAAGTACGCATTCGTTTTTCACCTGGCTGGCGATTTAAAAAAAATTGTATGTACCATAATCGGAATTTTCTAAATATTGTTTTACTGTTTTGTTAGTCCGGGTATGTGCAAGATATACAAGAAGAAAAACACTGGATGTTTCCGCTGGGATATCGACCAGGCGTGTACCCTGGTGCCCGCAGATATTGTGGCGTGCAACAGTCAGTTTGAGCCTTCGCCCGATCCCGTTTTGGAAAAGATTGCAGAAGAGGCTACTGATAGGTAATCATTAATATACAGCACCGTGTCAGAGGATGTTTAAATGAATTTTTGCTGGCTAAAAAGGGGGGAGGAGGGGCTGCGCAACTTTTCCTTCACAGGGGGGAACTTTTCGCCCCCTCCCTCTCCCTCATTCCCACCCCTTAAATTGATGGATGTTACAGTCCTACCCTGGTTACTGTGTATCTTTACAATATTAAAGCGAGTATGAGGCTAACAGTGCCACCATTGACAAAAAAATTAATTGGTCAGGAGAAATGGAACATTTTGAAATTTCCTATGCACACATTTTTAGTCAGATGAGGTAGAATTTTTTGTATTAAAAAAATCAACACTAAACCTTTTAGGTTCGAAGTTACCAAAAATGGCAGTTTTTGGGCTTTGCACTGATGTAGCCAATAATTATATATCTCCATTATGATGAAGTATATGCTGCTTATGTCCAGCAGTGAATGTCTTTTGGCTGAAATGATGATGATAATTATGTCCTATCTTCTGTGAGGAGGATTTTGACAAGCAAGGCCTAAATAGGTACTCTTTAGTGGGTGGAACAAGGCTACCAAAGATATTGATGATAGTAAGGTTTGTGAGCTACGTTAGGCAAAATACATGAAATGGCAATCATTACAATTTATTGTAACCTTGTATTTCGTGCTGCTATCCAAAGCTTACCGGGAGGTAATTTGCCCATAATGTAAGTGTATAAGTGTCAGTACATAATCATACATAATTACCTCTTGGTGAGAGAAAATGGGCTGTAATCCACCACACGGGCCCATTGCGGGTTGGTAGATGTCACATGTCTTTGAATTTTTGGTTCTAGGACATGCCAGTTTCCACACAATGTTTTCCTTCACCCTTCCAGTAGTCAGTTTTAATTACCTAAATCTTGTAAAAATGCTTTTGGAACTTTTTCATTTTGCACCAGACTGCTTATTATTATTGTCAGTCAGAATAACATCTGACTGACAATAATTATACATTCGTAGGACTCTTGATCTGCAAACAATGCTATTGGTGTGAGTAGTTTTCAACCTGCTTGTACTAAAGTATTCTTGAATGAATTTCAGATTCTTTTCCCAAGAAATGGTCATGCCCAGTCCATTGATAGAAACTTCCAAAAAGGCGAAGCAGCTGCTGCAAACATCTGCTGAAGCCAATATTCAAAATGACAGTATAATTAAAGAAATTGTGCTGACAAAAGAAGGTACCTTTGTTTTTAATTGAAACAACATGATGTTTTGTTGTTGTATGTCATGTTTTAATTTAAAGTCATTTACTTTGTTGATTCAAAACAATAATAAACAATTGTAGGTTTTATTGTTACTGACAGAATATATTACATCACATTGTTATTCCCTGAAGCAGTAGCCAGAAGGCAGAGATGTATAATAGTACAGTAGAGTGCTGCAAAAGAACTAAAACAAACAGGCCAACTTTGTTATGCTGGTGTGCGTGACTGCTGACGTATGACACGTCGACTCGCGCCATCCATTGTGCTTTTATGGTGTGCGTCCAAATTGCTGCGAACAGTTAGACGCTATTTTTTTCACAGCTTTGACTATCTATCTAGACATATTATGTATAAGGGTGAGCCTATTGCCACTTGCCACTAACCAGGCATAAATCCAGACTCAGAGCTAAAACAACATTGCAAGTAATAGTTGCATAATGTGTAATGTAAACATCAACTTTACAAACATCATGTAAATGTGTTATTATTTAAACATTTGTACTACTTCAACACATTTGTACTACTAAATGCACAAGGTTACAACTAGACTGAAAGAAAGTGTTCTACAGAGTGCTAATAGACTAAAAATCAATCTGCTTTTTCCCAACTATGTTGGGGTCGGCTTCCAGTCTAACCGGATGCAGCTGAATACCAGTATTTGCTAATAGACTAGTCACATAACAATTATCATATTACTTTGTTTTGCTTTAAGTATAAGCTGGCTTAAACTGAGATATGTTTACATATTACTTATTCAGCTGCATCTGGTTAGACTGGAAGCCGACACCAACATAGTTGGGAAAAGGCTAGGCAGATTGATTGATGTTCATATTACTAAGTTAGTAAAGTATGATTATACTTAGGTCTGGTATTATTTTATTTTAATAGAACCATTTAATGCATGCACTTAAAGTCCTATACTATTGACCCTGGCCCTGGGAGGCCAGTGGCCTGTACAAGTACATACAGTCAGCCATCAGAACCACCTTGTTCAAGAACTTTGTAAACAAACTGTACTACTGTGTACTGTTTTGAACTTTTTAAATTCGCATTAATTTAATGCATAATTAAGTTATTGTTGTGTGACATCCAAATTTCAGTTTCAGCACAAACAGTTTTCACTCTACCACCTGAACTACCTCCAGAGCTTGAACTTCTGCTTCAGCCGTTTTGTACCTTTACACAGGTAAATTACTGACTATCTACCTAGGTCCTGATTAATTATATTATAACACCATCATTCTAACATATCTTATAATGTAGGAGGAAAAATTGAGTAAGTTTTTTTTTTCCAATGTTTTCCAGAGTTTTTACACTGTTATATGTGATGTGTAAGCAAAACCGCCATGTAATATCTACCTATTTGAAATGATTCAGTGCACTTACATATACTATACACTTACACACACACTACAGTACACTTACATATACTATACACTTACACACACACTACAGTACACTTACATATACTATACACTTACACACACACTACAGTACACTTCAATCTAGCACATATCATATTTTTCATGTCATAAATGAAAAGTTAGCATTATAGGTATGCAAGAAAGCATCAGTTCACTTCTTTTTTGCCTTTAAATGACTATAAAAACCAAATCACTTCACGATAATCCTATGTAGTGTAAATATGGTGCTGTTCCACAAAAAATGGGACACACACTTTCGCTGTCCGCAAAGCAGACACAATAATTATATTCTGACACCTGAGATACAGGACACATTCTAGTTTGGGTGTCAGGAGTTTCACAAAATCGAGCATGTAAGTACATGCTCGATTTTATTTTATTTTATTTTTTTTGATTTTATTTTATTTTTTTTGATTTTATTTTATTTTTTTTTAATTTTTTTTTTTTTTTATTAGACTAAGTAGTCTAATTACTATAAGGATCTAAGTTACTGAAGTAATGCATTGTTATCCCATTCTCTCTCCTTGTGTATTAGGCTTATGAAAATAAATTATAAAAATTATTAATAGTTAAACAATTGCCCTGTGGTTCATGGGACAGTGATGGTGTTAATATTGTGTCCTGTTGTCTGCAAGTTACAGGAAGACACGTTTGCTGAATGTGCTAAACTCATCGCCAAATTCTGGGTCGACTCTATTTAGATTGCCATCAAAACGCTAAGAAGATGATAATCCTAGAAAGGTTCTTCTCCGTCATATTCTCTAACTGTTTGCAGGAACAAAACATGTCGGGTGAGTACGAGATCACGGCGAATGGGTCTTTGTGCCGAAAACTGGTTTTTGAAGAGCACAGCGATGTGGAGCATTACGACTCTGAGCAGACAGATGACGAGGTCCATATGGAACAACGACCTCCTTCGAGCTTTGAGGCCCATACGCCTGTCGTGTTCAGTCCTGATCTTGTGAGTATTATTAAACATATCCATAAAGTAGTAAGTAATCAATTCACGTCTAGCAAAAAGCTAAGTGATATCTGATATGAAGTGTTCAAACATTTCATGAGATGGTTGTATTTCATGACATAGAACATCAACCGCTGGTCACATCATGATGTGGTCTGGCCAGATCATTGAATACTCAACGTTTGACGATATGAACAGTTAAACGTACGACTTCTTCATGATGTGGCCAAACATTAGTGATCATATCGTAAAATACTTAGTTAGATTAACCACCGCTAGAGGCGTTGATGTCGCCAAGTAGCTGCGATAGCCAAATAACTGCGACCAACTTGGATGTAGCGCTCGCCGGCCGCTGCCGCGGCACCGCTCGCTTCTCTCGCTCGGCTCGCGCGTGGTTGGTCACAGTTCTCTTTCACGCTGAAGGTCGAATTGCCGCATTCCTGCCTTTTTTATGTTTCTTTTTCTGTGGCATTCTACCAGCCAGTATTTTTTAACATTAATGATGGTAAATAATAATTTAGTGAAAAGTAAATTTTCAAGTCATGTTACAAAATTGTTTACTTATAATATTTTTTAATTACAATTTTACACCGCGATTTAACAGAGTGACTGTTGCGACATGACTTGCAATTTTAAAAATTTTTGACAGGAAAATCGTTTCCCAGGGACGAAAAGTACTGTTTTTATTCCTCTGGTCGTAACTTCAAGCGTACTTTCCAAGTATGGGAAATGAAAAAGTTTTTATCACCTAGCTGAATATTGATTTAAAAAAATAAAATAAAAAAGAATGAACAAGTGAAAATCGCGCGCGCGCGAGGCTAGCTTTCTCTTCAGATTCAGATTCAGATTCAGATTAATTTATTTGCAAAAACATGTGTAGATAATATACATGGCATGATGCTTATTATAGGTGTTACAGGGTATTTTTTGGCTCAACATGTTTGACCATGGCTGGTGTACAAATTAGGTCAAAAGACAATAACATTTCACTACATTACATTTCAAAATAAAAATACAAAGAATAATAATATAAATAAATCAACAATTAGCATTAATATTAAACAAAACAATAATTAAATTAGGTCAATAGTCATACCATTAAAAATAAAATATAGAATTGATTCAGTCAGTAGCTTCAGAGCGATTTATCATTTAAAAATTCATTAACATTATAATCGGCTTTTTCTGTCAGTATTTTTTTTAATTTTTTCTTAAACTGTTCTGTATTTAGTTTTTTAACCCAGTTAGGGATATTATTATAAATTATTGGCGCTCTGCATACAACGCTTTTATACAGTAGCGCTGTCTTTGCTGGCTGAACACGAATTTTACTGTTATCCCGGCGATTACGTATTATAATGTCCGATATTCGAGGAAAGAAATGGGGGTTATTTCTGACAAATAGGGCTATTTCCAAAATATAAAGTGACGGAAGTGTGAGTATTTTATGCTTTGTAAAAAATGGCTTACAGCTCTCCGTACTTCGAAAACCGAACATGGCACGTAGGCAACGCTTTTGCATTATAAATGCCATATCTTTATTTGATGAGTTGCCCCAGAAGATAATGCCATATCTGAGGACCGATTCAACCAGTCCATAATAAGCCGAGAGTAACACATCAGTGTTGATGCATGGAGCTAGTTGGTACAAAGCATATGATTGACTACTGATTTTTTTACATAGTTTGTCAATGTGTTCTTTCCAATTTAGTTTACTGTCTATAATTAAACCGAGAAAACGGACATTAGTCACTTCATTTATAGTGTAATTGTCATGAATCAAATTTACATTTAATGGATTATGCAATCTTTGTCCAAAGTGCATTATATTTGTTTTTGATAAATTTATTTTTAAATTATTATTATCAAGCCATGAAATTATAGATGTCAGTGAATTATTTATGTCAGATTTATAATTATTAATGTCCTTACATGCAATTGAGATTGTACTGTCATCAGCAAATAATGTCATAGGTTGAATCGTTGCCTTTGGCAGGTCGTTGATGTAAATAGTAATTGTTGTTGGCAGCTCAAGGATGACCCCCAAAATAGACTGGGCTCAGCTTCCCCAAGTTCAATTTAATGGAACTGTTATCCCAGTAAGCGAAAAGGTTAAGAACCTTGGAGTTTGGATCGACAAACATCTTTCTTGGGGTCCCCAGCTACAGGACGTAAGTCGCAAGATTTTTGCATCTGGTAAGTCCCTGAGACGACTACGGAACTTTCTTCCAACTGCCACTAAAACTGCGCTTGCGCAATCCCTTTTACTTCCCATCCTTGACTACGCTGATGTCAGTTATCTCGATCTCACTGAGGCACAACTCGATAAACTTGAGCGACTTCAAAATTTTTGCATAAGATTTATATTTGGCCTGCGAAAATATGATCACATTTCTGAATTTCGTATAAAGCTCAAGTGGCTTCCTATACGTCTTCGCCGGAATTCACATATCTTGTTTCAGCTCTACAGTATTCTGTTCAATCCTACAACCCCATCTTATCTTAAAGAGCGTTTCAAGTTCCTTCATGACACACATAATAGATATCTGAGGTCATCGGAAAACTTGAGACTTGAGATGCCGATGCATTCCACCAGTTTTTATGACAAGTCTTTTACAGTTCAAGCAGTACGATTATGGAATGCCTTGCCAGTGTTGATAAGGCGAGCTCAAACTTTGGCCACTTTTAAAATTCTGGTAAAAAAACACTTCCTCTCTCTTTAAACGTCATTATTACATTATATAGTTCCTTGCTCTTGTTTCATGTTTATTATTGTATAAGTATATATATATATATAAATGTATTAATGTATGTATATGTTGTATATGTATATGGTACACCACGGACTACCTACAGAATTTCTTTCCTTGTCCCCATACTCCATCCAAAGGTTGTCTGTAAAAGATCGCTTTTAGCGATAAGACCGCCCATTGTGTCACTCGTATGTAAAATTTCAACATTGTAAAATTGTAACCAGTAATTTAAATGGTGTGCATAATAAAGAGTATTCTATTCTATTCTATAGTAAACAACGGCGGCCCTAGCACACTGCCTTGAGGAACACCGTATGTGACATATTTCCTCACGGAGCTGAATATTTCTTCTTTTTTTGTTTTAGGATTCACTCTAGTTATTACTGTTATCTGTTGTCGATTCGTTAAATAGGATCGAATTAAATCTAAAACATTGCCTCTTATGCCGTATGCGTCAAGTTTACTGATTAGTATATTATGATCTACATAATCAAATGCCTGTGACATATCGCAGTAAACAGCACAAACTGGAACTGTTTTGTCAACGTGGCAGATAACATTTTGTATGAATTCATATATGGCCATATTTATGGTTTTATTTTGTCGAAATCCCTTCTGTTCATTGCACAAAATTTTATTTTTTTCGAGATATGAATTAAGTTCGCCATAAAGATATTTTTCAAAAATTTTTGAAAATATTGATAATGGCCTATAATTCACCATTAACTGTTTACTGCCTTTTTTGAATAAAGGTTTTATAACTGATAGTTTAAGATCTTGTGGAAATATTCCAGTTGTTATCGACAAGTTCATAATGTGACTCAGGTGATGGCAAATATCCTCATTTACTGCTTTAATAATTTTAGTAGAGAAACCATCGTATCCTACACTGTTGGTATTTTTAAGGTTGTTTATAATTTTATTAATCTGGTAGGGCGAACTTGGTGCAAGAAACATTGAATTTAATTGGTGATTAATTAAAGACGTTACATTTTTCCCGGCACCCGAAAGGGGGTTAACTTTTTCAATAAAATAATTATTAAATGCGTTCGCTATTTCTGTTGGATTATTAAGGACGTTGTTTTCATCAATTTTTATGTTATCAATGAATTCTTTTGGGGTGTTAAGTCTAGTTTTGTTAATAATCCCCCACGCTGTTTTAGTCTTATTATGAGACGTTATTATTTTATGGTTATTTTGCGCACGTTTTGTTAGTTTTATAATTTTTTTAAATAACTGATTATAATTTAAGTACTTTAGTTTGTTGTCTTTTGTTGAGTTTAATCTAAATTTCCATAGCAAATCCTTTTTTTTTCGACTGCAAATTTTTACACCATGTGATACCCACTTTGGTTTTTGAATGACTTTTATTAAAAATTGTGTTTGTGGAAAACACAGGTCATAAAAAAGTTTAAAATCAGCTATAAAGTGTTGATAAGCCGTGTTTGGGTCATCAGTGAGGTAAACATCTGAGAAAGATAAGCTCTTAATACACAATTTAAATTTCTCAATATTTTCTATGCTATAGTCGCGTTTTAATGTACGCCAATAATGCAATGTCAGATTTTTTTTTACAGGAACTCTAATTAATTGTGCGGTATGGTCCGACAGACCTAGTTCTAAAATTTCAGATTTACAACCCTTTTTATTAAAGTTATGTGCAAAATTATCAATACAAGTTTGACTGGCGAATCTGGTCGGTTCATGAAAAGCTAATTTTAAATTATAATTTAACAGTAAACATTCAAAATCTAATGTTACATTATTGGGTTTTAGAATATCTATATTAAAATCACCAGTAATTATAATATTTTTACAATTCAATTTAACAATATATGTCAGAAGGTTTTCCAGTTTATGGAAGAACGTATACAAGTTATTTTGTTTAGGTACCCTATATATACAAACAACAATAATTTTATAGTCAAGAAGTTCAACAGCACAAGCTTCTAGTACACAGTCAAGACAAAATTTGTGAATTTCTGGAATTACCCTGAATTTATGTTCTTTTCTTAGTAAAATACATGTTCCTCCTCTTTTACTATTTGTTCTACTGTAAAATGAAGCTAAACTGTAATTTGGTAGATATAAATTTGACTCAAATCCTGCTAACATAAAGTGCTCAGTAATACATATGACGTCCACAATTTTGTTACTGTCTGCAAGTTCTTCTATGTTAACACATAATGCATCAGATTTGTTAATTAAACCTGCAATATTCTGATGTAAGATATGCATATATTTCTCAGAGAAAAAACTGGTTAGCAGTTTCTTTTTCATTGATTACAGGAGATTTTATGATAATGTAAGGTTCAGAATGTATTTTACTATTATTCACTATTATGTCAAGCTGACCAAATGAGCACAAATCAACTACAATGTTATTCATGATGCCGTCGTATATACATTTCATTCCCTGTATTTTGATTTTTCCTGTTGTATTGGAGAACATGTCAAATGATAGCTCGCTGTTGCTGTCAAATAGGTAGGCGTAGTCATTATTTTGTAGGTCAAGACAAAGCAGATTATTGAACATGTCCACTTTAAAATTGTAAATAGGTGCTCCTGTTATAAACGTCGGTAAACAGATAACATTATTGGTGTGGGACACCTTTTGTAACGATTCTCTTATCATATTTATCATATTTATGTAATTTGTCTCAGCTTTTATGTCATTTTCGCCAATGAAAATGATACAGTAATCATTATCGGTGAAGTCTTTCAATTTATGTTCTATGCTGTACAGATGTTCCTTTATAGTTCCATTTGGTATAAAATAATGGCAAAAATCGAAATAATCGGAGAAGACGTCTTCAATCAAGGATAAGTGCCCTGAGGGTTTAGTGCCACTGCTTAGAATGCATAATTTATTCTTATGTTTACTCTTTGCAAAGATATCAGCCAGCTCTTTTTTACTGTGTTGAGGTTTCTTACTACTGACGGATATAGATAAGTGTGCATCTTTTAAATTGTTTGCTGTCTGCGTATGGGCGTGGCTCTTGTTTTCTTTATCTGAATTTTCATCATTTTCACTCCTCTAGAGCCGAGACTACGTATCAAAAGGCATGAAGCGTACTTTCGGCACCCCTCTAAAGAAAGGACCAACTAGCAACAGTAAGCCATGCTATCGTAACAAGATACTGGATGTGGTGGACTTTGGGGAGCCGTGCTTCAGTCCCATTGAGTTCCGGACCCCGCGGCGTACGGAACTTGCGCAGGCGCAGGGACAGGGATCGGCTACTTCGTCGTCGTTATCCTCGATCTCGCCGGTTTTGAAAGTGACACCGAGTGATGAAGAGGTAGTGTATTTGATTATTAGTTTTTATAGAAAAAGTTTGAAAATTTATTTTGAAGTCGTCGAATCTAGCTAGAGTTTGCTTTTTTGTTGTTTAAACACGCTAGTTTCTGGAACGTTGCGTCGGAATCGGATTTGAAAAATTATTATAGCTCAATTCTTGCCTTCCATTTAACTTCCTGCGAGGACCCTTAGGAGCCGAGCAAAACGACAACAAGGCTGAAAACACGCTAAGCGAAAACGAAGTAATAGCGTGGGCGGGCAATGCGATGAGACGGGGTGGGTCGGGCGAACAAGAAATTTCACGCGGAGGAAGTCGCGAGCAGAAGCTAGTATTTAATAAACGTCATAGTATTGACAGATTGTAAAAACTGTTTCGTTCCTTTCAAACATCTTTAAATACCAAAATAGTGGAAAATCTAATCATCGCTGTAGTTTACAAATTTTTATTTTACTTTCAGAAAAACAACTTCACGTCACCCGAATGCGAAGCAATGGCAACCTGTCTAGATTGTATTGAAGCAGAACCGAAAAGCGAGAAGAAGGGCCCTTGCTTCTGTAAACTAACTCCAAACAAAATAAAGCGAAGCACGTCACTCAAGGAGTCCCCGCATAAGAACAGGAAGAGTTCCTTCTCATTCTCTGAGAAGCGCAGTCTTAGTATGTCGAGTCTGCATCGAAGTCGCTCCGTACAGAAGTTGGACTTCAGTATGGACATGAGTGTTGATGGCTCCTTCCATAATCATTCACAAGGTACTTACAATTTTATTTTCGAATTGTGTTTATTTACTGAATTTTGATGAACAATAAATGCAATGTTACTCAACTAATTTCAGCTGATTCAGAATCCAGTTCTCCACAAAGGAAAGAGGCAGTCTGGTCACTAGTAGAAGAACCCAGCATTCAACATTTAGTGAAAGTGGAATCATCGAAATGCTCATCAACTGACGTACAGTCGTCTACTAAAAGTCATAGCATAGACATTAATATAGACGACACACCTATCAAAGGCAAATCTAAGAGCAGCATACGCGCTCATGAAATTAGTAAAATTCGTGCACCGATGCCTCGGAGCCCGCTACACATGTCATTAGATAATAGTTTAGATAATTCAGATAATCCACTTAGCTTGGAGGATAAAAAGATAGACTTTAACAAAGTTGATCTCAAATTATTGACTGAAAACATATCTCAATTTGATTATACCACAAACAACATGACCAGAGTGGGTGGTGATAGCTCAGCTAGCTTTAAGAGAGTAGATAGTGGATTTAATGAGAACACATTCTATGCAAACGCTTCTAGTTATTATGAAAGTGCCATAAAACCGTCAGAACTGACCGTGATGAATGTATCAAATACTAATAATAAGAATGCTTTGAAAGAGATCTCTAATGTTACTTGGATGAGAGTTGATAGTGGCTATAAAGATGAAAGTTCTACGGATGGTACGCAGTTTTATCCCGCGCACGAGAACCCGGTGAAGAAATTCACGGGCTTCCATTTTTCCGAAGCAAAGTTGGAGGATAAAGAGAACGCTACTCAGGACTTTGACAAGTTCTTGGTTCAGTCCACCAACAAAAGTGAAACCATGTCAATGTCGGATATATTCAATGAAGACATGGCGTTCAATTGTAATTTCTCATCAACTCCATCTAAAAATAAGTCACGCAAAGTTATTTCGTAATTTGGTTAATTGTAAGCTTTTTTTTGTAAGACGATATGAATTTATATGCATTTACAAAAGCTAAATATTTAATTGTTAAAGACTCTTTTCGACATTGTTCCATTATTGTGGATAATTTGTATAATTATGATGAATTGATTTTGTAGGAGATACCACTAAGGACGGGAATACACATGCGTGTAGCTTATACAAAACTATTCAAGTAGCTTGCATGCCAATGTACCATAATAGCTTCAGATTGGTGAATCATGTCACAATGCAAGCTACATGCATGTGCATTCCCGCCCTGAGTAGTAATATTTAGCATGAATTAACTATTTTTGTGACTTTTGAGATTATATGTGTTTACTTGGGTCAAGAAAAATGATTAAATAAAGATTCAAGACTGAAATGACAAAATATATTATTATATTTTATTATATTACATAAGTTGACTTTAATTTATTTGTATTGTAACAATAGTCTCACGATGAATTGCGTGTTGTACCGACAAGTGTCCCTCACGAGTCTGTACTATTTGTCTTATGACCTCTTTAATTAATAGGCAACAATATCTGCAAAGATAATGTTAGCTATTTTAAATAAAGCTCTGGTGTATCCTTCAATAGATCGCGTGCAATTAACTACATACTTATTCTTGTAATGTAAATGTTTACTCAATACTTAGTCAATTTTGTTAATTAGAGGGCATTATCAATACGACCGCTCCAAAGTCCGTGTTTTGTTTACTCTTATTTTTAATGTTATTTTATCTTATTTCTTCTATCCTGCGGTGTTTTTTATTAACATAATCAGCGTTATTAGATGTGAATTTTAATTAGATTTCGATTAAATTTTGTTTGTGGACATGCATATTTAACTTTATAGCCGTTGTTTATTTATGAACTGATCCGTATCACAGTAGCTACAATGCTCTATAACCAGATAGCGAAAGCGATAATTCACTAATGATGTCAATTATCCTTATTTAGAAATCAGTAAATTAATATAATATACGCCGGGAGAGGACGCCCTAGGAAGACATATAGTGACCTTATTGGTGATTTTCTTCAGAAAAGTCAGGTGCTTAGTACTCGCAACCGGCGTGCGTGTATAACCAGATGTATGAACGTAAATGAAGCAAAATGACTGTATGGATCGTAGCAAGTGGCGTTCTGTAGTTTCTGCTTACCGCCATGGGAAGAAGGCATGAGTTTATATTATGTATGTATGTAAATGAATGTTCATCTTAATGTGCATTAATAAACTGGAGTGCTGCATACAATAGTAGCTATTAGTACACACGTATACACACACCCGTCGAGACTGTTCGTGCGTCAATCGTTTTTAACAAATAACCGAACGATAACGTTGTAACCTCTGTTATCGCCGTATCCCGGAACGTCTGCGAACTACGAGCGCTGGGGATACGTTAGGTAACAATGGCGGATACTGTGCGGTGCATTTACTACTCTCTATATAAAGCACCGTCCAGCTCCATACATGTCATTTCACATTACACTCTGATGGTGACAATTAGCAACATCGTATTGTAAACTACTGCTCGGTCAGATCATATTTCACGTCGCTCGGACATTATTGATAACGTACGCAGTGACGTATGCACGTGCGCTGCGGTTATATTAGACTTTTTGATAGAAAAGACTTTTATATATATTTTTTGTGAATAATTGTGCACGGTTGCCGAAATGTATAACAAGACAAGTGCGACGTTGATGCTGCAGACGATAATGGTGTTAATGGATAAACAGAATTCGACTGATGTCACCAACTTCCCGAGCTCTTTTAGCGGTTTGTTGTTTTATTTACTAAAACTTATTAGTTAGTTACTTTCTAGATAACGAGTCGAATGTTGTGTAAAGCTAAAGTTATCAATTCGATACCGGGAATTCGGGACCAGCTTTAAAAAAATTCTTGTCATTTTTGCAATTTCATCATACTTATTCTGCGCCCGTCTACCGGTATGTTTCCAAAAACTCTTAACAAAAGGGAAAAATCTTAATTATTAATGTTAAAACTGTATGACGCTGTATTCTTTTTGCACATGAAACTTATTTCTGATAATATTATAAATAGATGTGATAGTGTTCGTAAAAATATTATCTTATCCGGTGTAAAAGGGCATGTGCGCGCAAATTTGAAACTATTCAATTACGCTGATAACTTCCAATAGCTTTATATTAATTAACAATAACTCATTGTTTTCCTATCTTTTGTTTTTGTTTAACTCTTATTTCGTGTGGCTATATTCTTGTATTGATTTTTAAAAAAATCTTTTTAATAAAGGATTAAAAAACTAAATAATCTGTTTGTTTTAAAGAGGACACGGAGTTGGAGCGTTGCTACGGCATTTACGGGTGCTTCTCAAAGGCGTATCCATGGACGGAAAACCGGCCTGATAACTATTTCCCTGTACCACCCGAAGCTATGGCTGTACGGTGAGTGATCTCTTTATTAAATCCTAGATTATTAAATACCTACATCTAAATTAACAAATCAGTAAAATTAATGAGTCGGTTTGTAATGTCAAAATAACAGTTTTTTTTACTAAATGGTCAAAATAACAGCTTTTTATTCTAATGCATAATGAATAATGATGCATACGGTTGTTATAACAAAAAACTAATTTTAATTTTTCTGTCTGTTTGTCTGTCTGTTTGTTTCGGCTAATCTTCGAAACGGCTGGACCGATTTTGACGGGACTTTCACTGGCAGGTAGCTGATTTTATAAGGAGAAATTTTGGCTACTTTTATTTTAGAAGAAGAATTAGGTTTCTGCGCAAAAAACTTAGTTAAAACCCATGAAATTGTGAACAAAATCCGAATCAAATAGGACAGAATTGACATCCACGCGGGCGAAGCCACGGGCAACAGCTAGTAAAGAATGAAATTCAAAAACACATTCAGATATGTTTTTGGACAGTTTATACAGATTGGGAATACACATGCCAGTAGCTTGTACTATGCAAGTGGCTGGCGTGCCATTGTGACATTCACCAATCAGAAGTTATTATGGCACATGGCATGCAAGCTACTTGCATACTTTTGTGCAAGTTACAGGCATGTGTATTCTTGCCCTTAAGTGCATTCTACATATTTATCTATACTGGATGACTTTTTTACCGTCTTGAAAAAAATAGGCTATAATAGGTGAACGGAGGAGGAGAATTTGGCATAACTAGCTTTTAAAAAAAAAATATATATATCTAAGTTCAAATCATTAAGCACGTTGCATATGTTTTGAATTTCGTTTTTTTTAAACGATTTATTTTTTTTTTTTTCAAAATTTCTGTTTTTGTTGTTCTTAAATAAAAATAAAATAAATAAAAAAAAAAAAAATTTTATTAAACCATGCGTATACAAAAATAGTATGAACTCTGGTATCCAAAAAAAGATTTAACTTGTGTTATGGATACCAGCATTCTCACATAAATGAAATTTCCATTGGTTGCAACAGACTTCGATGTCAAGAGTGGCACAGTATACAGGAGAGGAAGCCTTTAATAGAATGTGTGTAAGTGTAGTGTTAGTCACACTAATATTTTAAAGAAGAAAGTTTGTAAGTATGTGTGTGTGTGTGTGTGTGTGTGTGTGTGTGTGTGTGTGTGTGTGTGTGTTTGTGTGTGTATATGTGTTTGTGTTTGTATGTTTGTTTGAAATGAAAAGTTTATATCGAATTTGTAGTATTTATTGATAATTTTTTCTGACTAAGCTATTAAAAAAAAAAAAAAAAAACTAGGTATGCTGGTGGCTGGTGGTGTGGTATGTGTGGTGTGGTGGTGTGTGTGGTGTGGTGGTGTGTGTGGTGTGGTGGTGTGTGTGGTGTGGTGGCATGCTTCTACTCCGTTCACCTAATGTACCCTATTTTTTTCAAGACGGTAAAAAAAGTCATCCGGTATATAATTCTGGTTTCGGTTTAGGTACTTATGCGAAAGTATTCCTCAGCAACAGGGGCTGGTCGCCATTTATTAGATGTCCATTGGCGTAGGAGAGCTTCTGCAAAAAGCAAATCGACACTATTTTCAGTAGTTTCCTTTTAACTTGCAAATAATTTACGTAGGTATTAGGAATAGTTATGTAGGTAAATAGGTATCTAATTATAGCGATGCATAAATAAAGATAACTTGATTTCTAGATCTGTTCGGAAAGAAGGTTATTTAATTATTGCGTTCCTATTAGATTTGAATATAGGTAAATATTTATATTATCATACTAGTACAGGAACTTAATTATATCGGTATTCACCCTTTGACTGTAAACAATGTACTAATTTATGAACCCAAAACCCCAGGGGAGGGGGGGGGGGGGGGGGGGGTTAGTTGCGAACCCCATAGGTTCACAACTACTGATGATGATTTTATTCCATCGCATGATGTTTTTTTACGTTTACATATATATGATATATGCTTATATACCTATTATATAAAGGATTTTTCCTTATGCACACCCAGGTGTTCATGCGACGTTCAAAGGGTTAACATTAACTGTCCTTCCGATATTAATAGGTACGAGGAAATATCTGAATCTGTGTCGTTATGGGTCTTCCCAGGGAACAAGGAATTTTGTAGATACAAAATACCTACGGTTTGAGGAAATATACTGAAAAAATAATATAGTGAATGATCGATTTACTATGTACAAATAATTAAACTACTTTTGTGCTTACTGATTTTGCTGATAGGTACAGACACCTGGAATTAACAAATGAAACTTCTTGGCTTCTTGGCGGCTTGGCACAATCCCATATAATTTGCCATCACCTTTTTAATCTAAAGACGATACATCGAAGCATGGTTTAGCTCGGTAGCTGGAATTTTTTCTATAGAAAAACATTCAAGTACTTAATCATGTTTCGCTTTTAGTACAGCAGTAGACAATATAGTCAAATAACACATGAAAAATCCAAATGATTTAACCATAATTAATTATACATTTGGTTTTATAGGAATTTTAAAAACACAAAATTTTCGATATATCCCCTTAATATACACTTCTGGACACATCTTTTGGCCCACCTTGTATTTTCAGTTTCGTTTGGTCCTAGCTAAAATTTTATATTAGGTCGAGCAAAAAGTTTTTATGCAGTTTTGAACCTGGCACATTCACAATTTCATTCATTAGTCTTTTTTTGAATTTCGAACACAGAATTTAAAGAAACAAAAGACAATTTGGAGCCTGTTTGTTGATATCAAACAATCGAATACTAAGAAAACTTGGTTTTATTGGTTTACTTGGATTTAATTCTTGAAAAAGTGATTGACATCTTTGGTTTTGCAACAAACATTACTTATTCTTAACATTAAGGTGAGGTTCTATCAATAATCTATGGATACTTCACCTGAAGTCGCCGCCCAAGCTGTGGCACTTATTCAGGCCGGACACAGCCAAAGAAACGTGAGTGCTCAACTTAATTTAAGTCGATCTGCGGTCCGAAATGTTTATCGGAGGTACCTAGAGACTGGCGGCTTTGTTCGTCGCCAAGGAAGGCCACGATCTCGGGTCACAACTGAAAGGCAGGATCGATTCATCGTGACGACCAGCTTGAGCAATCGTCACCTTACCTCCATTGAGATACAAAACCAACTTCGCGACTTCCACGGAGTATCTGTGAGCGCTCGAACTGTTCGGAGAAGGTTAAAAGAACGCGATATGGTACCACACAAGCCAGCTAATGGCCCCAAACTAACGCGAGCCCACCGAACAGCGCGCCTTCATTTCGCACGCAGTCATTTAAATTGGACACAGCAGGATTGGAGCCGTGTACTCTTTTCTGATGAGTCTAAAATTGTGTTACATGGCAATGATGGAAGGAAGAAGGTCTACCGACGTAAGGGAGAGCGTTTCGCACAATGCTGCTTTGAAGAGAGGGTTGCTTATGGCGGTGGCTCATGGACTGTCTGGGGCGGTATATCCGCGAGCGGCAAAACTCAACTTGAGGTTGTTACAGGACCACGGCTGCCAACATTAAATGCTGAAAGGTACATTCGTGAGTGCTTAGAACCTCACGTGATACCATACGCGGACTATGTGGGCCCAAATTTCCTTTTTATGCATGATAATGCAAGAGCCCATGCGGCCGGCATCGTCAGGGAATATCTTCGGGATGTGAACATCACAGTTATGGACTGGCCAGCCAGAAGCCCAGACATGAACCCCATTGAGCACATGTGGGACGAGCTAAAAAGACGTGTTAGGGCTCGTCAGCCAGTTGCCCAGACGATGCAGGAGTTGAAAACTGCCATAGAAGAGGAATGGGAGATGATCCCTCAAAATTTCATAGAGCGGTTGATAAACTCTATGCCTAATCGTATGAGAGCTGTGGTAGATGCCCATGGAGGCAACACGCGTTATTAAATTAAACCTTTATTTGATAAAACATGTTTTTTATTCAAAAATCAATTGCCTTTAACAAGGCGCATATCCGACTTGTTAGGCGTAGCTCCATGTCGTATGGTATTCTGAATTCAAATTTAAAACAATACGATCGAAAAAGATGGTAAAATGTATCAGGTTTAAAACTGCATCAACAGTTCTTGTTCAATCTAGCAATCATATTTCGGTAGGGGCCATCGAAACCTAAACTCTAAGGTGGGCCAATAGATGTGTCCAGAAGTGTATAAGTAACAAACGTAATACTGTAATTAAACTAAAGGTCAGGTTGTAGGCCTCCAATGATTCCAATAAATTATGTAATTTAATCCAACTGATAACAGTTGTTTATCCTCACAGAAGCGAGCATCGATAAAGGCTAAATCCAAAGGCCTCATTAGTACTACATAAACTTGGTATACAAGATCCGCTTCGTTATTTACTATCTTATTTGTATGTACAAGTCTCGGTGCGATAAGGCCGGGGGCTCGTCCGTGACATCAATCAATCATGAACGGAGACAAAACAAATGTTTACGTCCCATAATTGCATTGTGACGTGGTTATCAACTATTTTAAACAATGTGTTTTTATTTTTGTTGCAATGTACTTGCTTTTTATCGAGTGCATAGTTTATTCGAGGTCTATTGATCTTTGAACGTTGGACGTAGACTCTTCGTTAATTATAATTGTATTGATAACGCCGGGTCAGTTCTCACATTAATTTGTGATATGTAAGTTTTTGAAAACATGGTTTTATGAAAATAATGCAAATCATCAACATGATTTTGTTCTGCTATCGAATTTCAACTTACCTACCGAATGTTCAAACGATACCAATAACCGTTAAAGAGTTTCCTCATGCAAAGGCATGCAGAATCAGATCATTTCTATGTCAAGAGGAAGTTGGGCAAAATTAGCTTGCAATATCCACAAGTGAAACATAATTTTAAGCTTTCAAAAAAATGCTCATATTTAATAGTTTTGTTGCTACAGTTATCCTGCATTTACGAGGAGAAATCGAAAGATACCAGTCTTGTTCGAAGCAGATAATAAGGAAAAAATAGCAAACGCGAATCTCGATCCAAGAGGACCATTCTACTTTATATCTCACGGTTTCTTGGAAGGTGGACATAAACTATGGGTAAGAAACCTTGCAAATCTGTGTTATCTGTGTATCATACTTTTTAAAGAGGTTCTAACATTTTTGTATGGGACCTGGCATACCTACACTGCCTACCGTTCACCACTGGCGGCCAGTGTTGTAACAAGTGTCAATCGACAGAGTAAGTGATTGCAAACAAAAGCGTTAACAAAAGCGTATAAAATAAATAGAATAGAATACTCTTTAATAGGCACTCCATAAAAATTACAGATACAGGGTGTCCAGTAAATAGCACGACATACTGCAGGGGGTGATAGCTTGGGTCAATACCTACCGAAACAACACAATATATGTTCAGCAAAATCTTACGGATTTACAGTTTTACAAAATTTTCCGAAATATCGAAAAATCTCTACCTTGAAACAGATTTTTAAGCATCTCGTAATGAAACATTCCTTTTCTATTTTTTTTTTTACATCAAATTATTCGTGAATAGTTACTTTACTCATTGATAAGTCTTTTTTCTGTCAAAAACAAGAATGTTTTCAAGAAATAGTATTTTTTGTTTAAATTTTCACATAACGATTTTCTTTTCGCATAACTTTAACCTACAGTGGTGAAAAAAAATCCATAAGATTTTGCTGAACATATATTGTGTTGTTTTGATAGGTATTGACCCCAGCTATCACCTCCTGCAGTATGTCGTGCTATTGACTGGACACCCTGTATAAATGTTGAAATTTTAAAAGCGATCTTTTACAGACAACCTTTGGATGGATTAAGGGGAGAAGGAAAGATAATACTGTAGGTAGTCAGTGGTGTACCATATACATTATACATTTATATATACTTATACAATAATAAACATGAAACAAGAGCAGGGAACTATACATATGTAATGATGATGTTTATAGAGGTGTTTTTTTACCAGAATTTCAAAAGTGGACAAATAATATCCAACTAATATTATAAATGCGAAAGTGAATTTGTTGTTGCATTTTTTGTTTGTTTGTAACGCTTTCACGCTAAAACGGGTGAGCGAATTTTGATGGAATTTGGCACACGGGTGATGACCCGGAAAAGGACTAGGCTACTTTTTTATCGAAATACCCCGCGGGCGAAGCCGCGGACGGAAGCTAGTTCGAAATCAAAAAAAAAAAATCATTTATTTCAATCATTTCCAGATCATACGTTATCATCAATCACAAATATTATATAAAAATAATTAATTAAATAATACAAATAAATAAAATTAAAATTTTAAATTCAAATCAAAATCACAAAACCAAATCTAAATCATAAAATTAAATTAATATAATAAAATTAAATTCAAATCACAAAATCAACATTATCAATAATACGCCTGCCCCTGAGTCATTTGTTTGTTTGTCATTACATTAACCATATAACAATGGTTAATGTACTGACAATCAAACCTGTTCGCAAATACGCTCAGGATGGTGCCGGAAGTGGTCCGGAGCCTGCGCCCCAGAGATGTGCACCGCTTTCGCATCGTCGTGTAGAATAATTGAAAATAAAGCATTCATTTTTTTACATTTTTGAACTCAAATATCTCTCAGAAAGAATATCACTTACTCGTACCTACGAGGTTTATCACTGGATATTTTTTGTTTGCAATCACTTACTCTGTCGACTGACACATGTTTCTTTGCTGGCCGCCGAAACTACATTTTTTCAAAATGGCGGAAGGTACAGGTATGCCAACGATGTTCGATGTTCTTTATTTGATGTTTTATACCAAGTACAAACTTAATATAAACACAAATAACGCCTGTTTTCTAGAAATGGGTAAATAATGCATTTTTTGCAAATCATTTTGGTACTTACTTATTGAAAATTCTTATCAAAGCTTCTTCTCTGTAAGTACCTAATTCTTATCTTATTTTTGCACTCTAAAACAACACGCCCCTGGGTTATTTTCCGAGTGAACGTTAATTTATGGCTACCTAAACTGACTGTAATATTTGTATAGATAGATTATAAACTGTCGAAAAATTGTGAGCTGGTTGAAATGGGTTAGGTTAGTACTGTGAACAACCGCGTGCGAGCCGAGCTAGCGAAGCAAGCGAAAGCCGGCGAGCGGTATTTCCAAGTTGCTCGCAGCTAGGCAGGCTATTTAGTATTAGCGCAAGGTACGTTACGTCGCAAGGAAGTTTGATACCAGTTTACAATTTGTCGGTTTCCCATGGATAGTTTATAAACTATCGAAAAATAATACATTATATTGTAAATGGTTTGTTGCAGTTAACAATTTTTCGATAGTTCATAATCTAACGGAAATAATACCGATAGATTATAAACTAACGAAGTTCATAAATAGGATGATATATCTACCCACCCCTTTGTTAAACACAAGCATAATGTTATGTTAAAGTAACAATAGCAAGTATACAATAATACTTAGTAGTACATAATAATTGCAAACTTTGCACAGATTCAAAATGTGGCGGACGCGCTTCTAAACCTGCAAGGCAACGAGGCTGCGACTGTCATTGTGGTGGACTGGCGAGGAGGCTCTCAGCCGCCTTACGGCCAAGCTGTGGCTAATATCAGGCTTATTGGTGTTATGACTGCGCATCTGATACATAATATTTATGTAAGTATAATAAAACTGACTACTTACCCTTTTCTTTGGGCTCTCTTCTACCTACCGTACTCCTTGCGACTTTCATAACATTTCATATAGTATTTCAAGAGAGGCTCGTGGCTAAGTAATAATAGCCGCACGGTCGATCAATCAGGTTAAGTTACGCTTGTCGCGGTTGGTCCGTGGATGGGTGACCATCTTTACATACTGATACCGCTCTGTGCCTCGGAAAGCACGTTCAGCCGTTGGTCCCGGCCGTCACTCTTGGATCTTTGACAGTCGTTACGGGTCGTTAGAAGCCTGAAAGTCTGACAACACGATAACACACAGTCTGGGTAACACGATAGTGGGTTGTGGAGGTCAGATAGGCAGTCGCTCCATGTAAAATATTGGTATTCAGCTGCATACGGTTAGACTGGAAGCCGACCCCAAGTTGGGAAAAGTAGGCAGATTGATTGATTTCATAACATGCTAGTCGATGAATGATATTGCCTATTTTTTCTTATAGTTTCTGCACCCTCATAAATATATAGATAACTAATTAACCAAAAAATTTTTATATGAATATTTGGTAGTTGATGCCCTAAAAGACTCGACTGGCTGTTCACAATGTTGTGCTGGTACTTACGCTTATGTATGGAAGTGAATGTTAGGTGTGGCAAAAGAAGCATGAAAGTAGAATAAATGCTGTGGAAATGCGTTCGTTGCGAAACATGTGGACAACAAAAGAAGATGTGACAATAATTGAAAAAAAACCGGCCAAGTGCGTGTGGGACCACGCACAATGAAGGTTTCCGTAGTTGGGATGAATTTATCCCAAGAACAAACTTAACATTATAGTTGAAAAACATGTTCGCCCATACATTCCAACTGTAAATGTAAGTTTGTACTCACAATATTGAGAGATTTACCATGTTATTTTAAGACCACAGACTTCTTATAGGTTTTACTGTAATCTACAGGTAAACATCTATTTTCTGTATTTTATTTTTAAATTTTAGGCTCAGTAGTTTCGGAGATAAGGGGGGGGGAATGGTCAATTTTCGTCTATTTTCTTAAATAACTTTAAAACAATTTATTTTAAAATTATAAAAAAAATATATTTGAGACCTTCATAGTAAGCCCTTTCATTTGATATGTCACACGGTGTAGTTTACAGAACTTTTTTTTTTTCTTATTTGCCCCCAAAAGTGACCCTCATATTTAAAATTCATCTATTTACTTTACCCGTCCGTGTTTGGGTCACAGAAAGTCATATGTGTACCAAATTTCAACTTAATCGGTCCATTAGATCCGGAGCAAATTGGCTGTGACAGACGGACAGACAGACAGACAGACACACGAGTGATCCTATAAGGGTTTCGTTTTTTCCTTTTGAGGTACGGAACCCTAAAAAGAGTATGCTTAGATGGTTTGGTCACGTTGAGAGGATGAATGAAAGACGACTAACAAAAGACATTTACAAGGCAGATGTGAGTGGAAACGCCCTAGGAAGACATATAGTGACCTTATTGGTGATTTTCTTCAGAAAGGTCAGGTGCGTAGTACTCGCAACCGGCGTGCGTGTTGACCAGATGTGTGAACGTGAACGAGGCAAATGGATTATGTAAGGATCGGCAGGTGGCGTTCTGTAGTTTCTGCTTACCGCCATGGGAAGAAGGCGTGAGGTTATGTTGGTTATTCACTCAAGATATTATCTATAATTCTATACTAATAAAAAAAGAAGTCCTGATTGACTGACTGACTCATCTACGTCCAGCCCAAACCCTTGGACCTAGAAAGCTGAAATTTTGCACAGAGGTTCCCTTTATAATGTAAACAAGGAATAAGGAAGGAATTCCCGGTAGTACGTTCCCGTGGGATATTTTCCAACATTCACGCGGGCGAAAGCTAGTTTACAATAAGAAAGCTTTCCAGTATTAATGTTCTTTATTTCCATTGCAGGATGTCTTGGGGCTGCAGCATATAGACAATTTCCACTTCATTGGTCACTCTTTAGGAGCTCATTTAGGTGGCTACTGCGGACATGCATTACAAAAGGTAAGATTTGCGAGCATCTAGCGTACACTTGATTTTTTTGCTGTTTACCCGCCTTTTGTTATAATATTGTTTGGTTTTTCCTTTCAGAAGTTCTATTTGAAATTGGGAAGGATAACAGGCTTGGACCCTGCGGCTCCTTACTTCACCAAAACTGTTACTTTGGTGCGTCTTGACCGGTCGGACGCTAAGTATGTGGACATAATCCACAGTAATGCAATGCCGCTCTACTTCTCAGGTAAATAAGCGTATTCATATTCATTGCTATAAGATAATATTTTATTGAGCGTGCTGTTTGAGCCAGGGATCAGGCAATCGTCCGTAGTCTGGTTTTTGATTGTTGACATAACTTTCCGACATCTGTGCAAATAGGCAACGCTGCTAGGCAGTTGTATTGTTAGTTTCTGAAACAAAAACTGAGAACATCTTTAAAGGTGGTCTAAGTCTGTCAGACGAAAAATTTCTGATATGTATTCTGATCACTGTCTTAGCAAGAGGAGAAGAACAAAACATCCCCAAGTTTTTTTTTTTTTTCTTAGCATCATGTTCAACTTAATAAAAAAAGAAGTTAGATCATGTTTTTCACGTAACATTGTCTTGTATTTACAGGTTTCGGCATAACCGAGCCTATTGGCCACGTGGACTTCTACCCTAATGGTGGGTCAACACAACCAGGATGCAAGCAAGCGAGCTCACCTAACGGTGGGTCAAACGACCTGTCGTATCAACAAGTCGTCAAATACGTGGGTTGTAACCACGAGAGGAGTTACGAGTACTTCATTGAAAGTGTGGCGCCAACTTGCCCTTTTATGGCCGTGCAGTGCGAGTCTTATGATGTAAGTATACTCTTGTTTTGTCCATTTTACGATCTAATACAAGAAAATCCTTCAAAAACGTAACGCACCTGTGGTATCCCTGGTATTGCAGAGTCGGCAGTGACCACTTACCGGCCGCCAGTATGATTGCCACTCCATGGCATAAAAGAAAAACATATCAAACAGATCCCGTCGCTTCGCAACGAGAAATTCTGCGACGTAACGCGACGTACAATACGGCCGACGTATCTTGGAGAGTCTGAACTTCGCGCAGAAGGCTAGTAAAATTTTTTAAGAACCAAATGGTGACGATGCGAGTGCGTGAGAGAATATGCGCAAAAGTTCGGAGAGCCTATATGTTCAGACTCGCCAAGATACGTCGACGTAGTGTAATTGGATAGATATGGGGGAGACCTTTGCCCAGCAGTGGGACATTATAGGATTATTACAAAAAAAAAACGATGTATTTTCATGAAAAGCCAAAATTGTTTCGTTGCGATGTCGCATACCTTTGGTGTTAGTCCCTACATGCTTTATATCTTCCATACCGAGTTGGTCACACAATCACGTTTAGATAAGCATTGTATAGGTCCCCCCTGACCCTGGGTTGTGGGGACCTCGAATCAATGCATTCTTTTGGTTTCAGCTTCTTTCAAGATATTTTTAGGGTTCCGTACCTCAAAAGGATAAAACGGAACCCTTATAGGATCACTTGAGTGTCTGTCTGTCTGGCTGTCTGTATGTCTGTCTGTATGTCTGTTTGTCCGTCTGTCACAGCCAATTTGCTCCGAATCTAATGGACCGATTAAGTTGAAATTTGGTACACATATGAACTTTTGTGACCCAAACACGTGCAGGTAAAGTAAATAAATGAATTTTGAATATGGGGGTCACTTTTGGGGGGCAAATAAGAAAATTAAAATAAAAAGTTTTGCAAATTATACCATGTTACATATCAAATGAAAGGACTTACTATGAGGGTATTAAATATATTTTTTTTCATAATTTTAAAATAAATTGTTTTAAAGTTATTTAAGAAAATAGACGAAAATTGACGATTCCCCCCCCCCCCCCCTTATCTCCGAAACTACTGAGCCTAAAACTTTGATAAAAATACAGAAAATAGATCTTTATCTGTAGATTACAGAAAAACCTAAAGAAGTCTGTGGTCTTAAAATAACATGGTAAATCTCTCAATATTGTGAGTACAAACTTACATTTACAGTTGGAATGTACGGAAGAATGTGTTTTTCAACTACAATGTTAAGTTTGTTCTTGGAATAATTCATCCCAACTACGGAACCCTTCATTGTGCGTGGTCCGACACGCACTTGGCCGGTTTTTTGCTACTACACCATACTTTCAAAATTATCATCTCCATAGTTAACGATCCTGATACTTACCTTTTAAAACTCTGACAGAATGACTTAAGGCCTAAAGCTGGGCACTCACGGTCAGTCCACTTGGATTAAATCAAATGGATGGACGCCAGTAGTTTATGGGCACTCACGGTCAGTCTATTTGGATTAAATCAAATGGATGGGCGCTGCCAAAATACTGAAATACTTGCATAGGAAATTGATTCGTGTTGCCTTGTAAGTAAGGAGTATAATCGTATGCCACGGCCCACGGTTTTCGCACTCACGGACAAATAGCGCGACGCCAAATGGCGTGAGGCTATGGATTACGGCGCGCACGGAAAATCGTGGATTAACGTCGCGCCACAGAATACATTACAGTGGTCGCGCCAAAATTTGGATTGAAAAATCGAAACGCACGATCAAATTTTGTATGTACAGACAACAGCACGTCAGGTTATACCAAACTGTCAAATTTCTCCAAATGATTTTAAACCTTCAAATGTTAAGATCAACATCGAATGAGAAAATTTGACAGTTTGTAGTAACTTGACCTGCTGCTGTGTGTACATCACGCTATTTGGCGAGATGGACTGACCGTGAGTGCCCAGCTTAAGTCGTGCTGTCAGAATTTTGGGTACTTTTGTTTTTCTTTCTTTCTTTCTTTTTTTGTTAGGCGCAATAAAGGTCAGTAGGAGCTGTAGGAACTTGTCTGCCGTTATCGATGCTTGATGAATAAATATTGGAAAAGGCCAATTGGGATTAGATAAAAAAACAAAATACGCCATATTCTCCTGTTATCTTAAAGAAAAAAAAAACAGTGTTATGTTATGACACGTTGTCGTTTGACGTCAATTTTTTTTTTTTTGGAAGCCGGATGTCTGTTTGTAAATTAATAAATAAATGGTGCAATACAAATATTATTTGAGATAAGATAACAGTGGCTTTAGGCTCGCCCCTTATCCATTTGAATTAAAAATAATTGGCGGCACTGGGCATTTGTTGATGTGCAGTAGACCTCTGTTTGAAATTATTGCACTTCATAAGCTGGCTCAGTAATTATTTATTTATTATAAGTTCACTGATTAAAAAAGTTATAAACTAAGCCCCACAAAACCATGGTAATGGTTTGACTGTGAGGTCTGGCGAGTCTTTACATACAATTTTTTAAACTTTATACATAAGACTTGGGTAGCACTGTAACAAATTTCAAAATAATATCCTTTTCATTTATTTTTAAATCTGTTTCTGCTTTTAAATGTTTTTTTTTTTTATTTTCCACTGGTAAAATTGTCTTAATAAAACATTTTCTTCCAGGCCTTCGTTGCTGGCAACTGTACAAGCTGTGACAAGCATCACTATTGTATACCGATGGGCTATCATTCGTTCAACATCTACAATCGGCTGCAAGTGGGCGGACTAGTCGATACCAACTCGAATATTGCGCTTTATGCTTTGACAGGCAATTCTAAGCCTTATTGCAGTAAGTAGTTCTTTACGATTCTTTGATTTACTTATCTCATTAATATTATAGCGCTAGCGGTTTTGAAACAAAAAAACCGGCCATGTGCGGTTTCCGTGCCACCGTACAATATTTCAGTTTAAAAAAACACGTTTCTTGTATGGAGAGCCCCGTTTAATTTTTAACTTCATTTTATTTTTATTATTTGTTGTTATAGCAGCAATAGATACACAATCGGTGCAAATTTCAACTGTCTACCTTAATAGGTAGCGGCGGCAGCGGGCTGTATCTCATGAACGGTAATCCGTTCATGAGATATAGCCCGCTGACAGGCAGACAGACAGTGGAGGCGTATTATAGGAATAGGGTTCCATTTGGCACCCTTCGTGTACGGAACCCTACAAATGACGATCGCATTTTGTTGAAGCAGAACTCAAAATTAAACCTTTTTCTATTGAGTGCCAGTTCCTTTACTTTACTTCTCCTTGATCTGTGTGATGTGCTACAGTAAACCACTCATTCCTTCACTTTCCCTTTTTACCCGACTGACCCGGAAGGAGGGTAGGCATCTTCTTAAAGTTAACCCATGTGCTAAATTTCATCCAAACCCGTTCAGCCGTTTTAGCGTGAAATTGTAACAAACTCACTTTCGTATTTTATAATATTAGTTAGGATTAGGATAATAAAAAAAATACAAATTATGACAAAAATATAGTGCTATGAGGCTTCTAACAAAATTTAAAAAAATAATATCTTTTGATTCTGTAGGTCGATTGTAGGAGCTCGTGGCTAAGTAATAACAGCCGCACGGGTCGATCCATTAGGTTAAGCTACGCTTGCCGGGGTCGGTCGATGGGTGACCATCTTTACATACCGAGATTCTTCCGTGCCTCGGAAAGCACGTTAAGCCGTTGGTCCCGGCTGTCATTCGTGGATCTTTGACAGTCGTTACGGGTCGTCAGAAGCCCGAAAGTCTGACAACCAGTCTTCCCAAGGGGTATCGTATTACCCAGTCACTGGGTTGTGGAGGTCAGATAGGCAGTCGCTCCATATAAAATACTGGTATTCAGCTGCATCCGGTTAGACTGGAAGCCGACCCCAACATAGTTGGGAAAAGGCTAGGCAGATTGATTGATTGATTCTGTAGGTCGATTTTGATGAAATAAACCCTAAATATTACTCAATCTTCATCTCATTCTCACCTATTGCCTCTGACTGCGTTAGATTGTTTTGAGACAAAATAGGTCATCTTGTTTCCATATTTTTTAAAGTTAACTTTTTATGCAGTCGGGTTTTTTTTTAATGATAGTTTAGTTTCTTCTGTTGTACTTACAATATCTTATCTTGCATTACAGGAGTACATTATGAAGTGGTACTGAAAGTGGCAAACACAACAGCGAGCATAACTCACGGCCCGGAGTCAGGAAAGCTATCGATAACCTTAGTCGACAGAAACAACAATAAGAGCGATCACATGTTCTTGGATGATGAGCAGTAAGTTGAACATGCCTCTAACCATTTTCAAGTGTATTTTACTTGGGGCTGACCGCATGGTGTGAATAGTCCTAGTACTGGCCAAGATTAATAATTAAGTATAACTATGTAAAGAAACGACACGTAAGTGTTCTTACACATGAGTGACACGCGTCAACAGCAGAGGAAACTGCACGCGTCGACGCTTGCAGTTGTAGCGTGTCGCGTCCGCCATTTTGTCAATGGACTGCAAATAATTCAGGAGTGACAAAATAGCGGACGCGACACGCCACAACTGCAAGTGTCATTTTAGGTCGTCGCTGACATGTCGGCGACTGTCGTTGGAGCGTCGACGTCCGCCGTCGGCGATTGCACTTACCTCTGCCGTTGACGCGTGTCACTCGTGTGTAAGAACACTCAGGCCGGGGCTACAGTACTAGGGCGACTGCGACGCGATGGCGATATTCGTGAAAACAAACTCATATAAACATATGTCGGTGGCCTCACTGCAGAAACGACAGCGAATTTTATTTGTTCATATTTCGCCGCTGCGTCGCTGTCGCCGTACCAGTGCGTCCCCGGCCTTAGGCTGCGTGACCATGGCGACGGTACACAAAATTACAATTCTGTACCGTCGCCATCGCTCTGATCGGCCTCCGCTGGTTTCGTGCCCGCGGCCTTACAGCTGCAGCAGTAGATCAGGCAGTAATGTAGTGCCGTGATTGACTGACTCCATACAAACGAACTCATATAATTGTCTATTACTATATTCCATTTGAAACAAGATTAGACATTTAAATAAACCTTTTTACAGTCCGTTCAACCGATTTTGACTTCTATTGCGTTGGTACAGTTGGTATTGTAACCACGTTTTTACTTTTAATGCCATTCATGCCAACGGAATAGAAGTCAAAATCAGTTGAACGGACTGTAAAAAGTTTTATTAAAATGTCTAACGTTAAGGTCTATCCATACACTGACCTGCAAATTGCAAAAAACGCAAGAAAATTTTTATTTCGCGGGCTACCACAGCGCAATCACCATAAGCTAACTGATATTTCAACTACACTGCGGTTGATGACCCAAAACAAAAACATCCAATAAATTATTTTTTTGCTTTATCATGTTTAGCTAACGAAACCGATCACGTTTGCGGAGTTTCGCAAGCTAATTTAATTTGACTCTTTACAAGCAGGCATTTCATCATAGGTCTCAACTTTACTCCATTTATAGTAGACTAATTACGTAATATGAGTTGTATTAATGTTTCTTTTCTATTACAGAAAGTTCTACAAGCCTGGTGTGTTAGAGACCAAAATGGTAGCAGTGAAAGATACCGGCCATCCGCCTATTTTCGTAATCGTCGAGTGGAAATATGAGACGAATTTGTTCAACCCCATGACTTGGAGGCTGTTGAAGAGTCCTAGCATTTATGTCGAGTATATGAAGTTGTCATCGATTGAATATAATACTGAGTAAGTATTATTAGTAGCTTTCCATTTGTTTACTATACATAACATAGCATTTCTATCAGAAATGAGCGAGGATGAGTGTGATGAGTAGTTTTACGCACATTCCTCGCTGTGCATCCTCACACATCTCTGGTAGAAACGCACTCTGAATCATCGCGCATAGTTCGGGTCGTTCCAGAGCCCCTTTTTGGTGTCCTTCGTTGCCGTCATATTTTTTTAAAATTAATGACGAGTCTGTTCGTTATTTTAGAAAAATCGAATACATAACCGATTCTATATAAGTACTATAATGGAATTGTTTGCTTAGTTTTATTAATTTTATGCTATTTTTTCAGCATCACAGTGTGCCCAAAACGAAACAAGCCGGTCGTCGCCAACCTGCCTACGATTATGAAGCCGAAATATTGTAAATTCAGAAAATAAAATTGTTGCTGAAGACACTGACTTGAAATGACAATAATTCGGACAACGCACTTATGACAATGCAAAACGTCTACAAAAAGTATTCTGTTAGTATTTTAATGTTTACTGTTATTTTATTGTTATTATATGTAAGGATTTTCAAATGAAGTGCTAAAGTAATTTTACATTGTAGCAGCTGTACATAGGTTATAGGTACTATTTTTGTAAATCGAATGTAGTGTAAATAAAATAATATTATTATTATTCGCAATAAATTTTTTCATTGAATGTATCCCTGCCTGACCCCATGTCGCCCCATGTCCTTTTAATATCGATAAGGCAAGAAAGAGGCGAGGGCTTTGTTCCTCGTCAGTGTCCACTCCAGCCATCAATAAAGGCAAGCCAGAGGTGGGGAACAAGACATCTCACTGGAGATAGGGTTCGTGGCGTCGCTACTGCCCAACAGCTCGCCACATGCTGCCCTTCGGGTTCATGTTCTCTCTTGGTCTGGCTCCTGGTCCTACACCTAGTTCCGGCAAAGTAAACAACCGGTACAGACTTACAAGTTCGGAGCACGTAAGCCCCACCACGACGTCAACGTAGAGATACGGCGGCGGCCGTGGGGATTATTACTAGTATTAACACGTTAACTGTCCCCATACATAATTTTTCGAATACCCCAAATGTCCAAATAAATTTTTGTAATATTCTGTCTCAAATCAATACAAAATAACTAGTTTTGGATAGATATGCCTAATTAATAACAAATCACTCGGTTTATCACACCTTTTCCCCGTATACCGTATTCGGTACACGGACTTGTCGAGTTGCAGCAGCGTGTACCGTGGACTTGTGAACGGCTAATTATATTAAAAAAAACATCTTTTTATTCATATTCTTGTTTATGGTCACAAATTGACATTGAGAGAAAGTAAAAAAGACTTTTACATTCTGTCAACTGTCAAATGACTAAAGTGACAACTCACATTCAAAATGTTTTGCCCGTTTGAGCGCCAATTTTTATTGTGTGAATAATAATTGGAAAATGTGGTAAGGCCTATGATAAATATGCAGAACTTTGACGACGAAGATATCAGGAGAGTGTTGGAGGAGTCTCATGGTGAAGTTCCTTTGCATAAATAAAGCCTTTTTATTAATAAACATTGTTTTTTTTTCCACTACCCACATTTAGAAAGAAAAAAAAAATATGTCATGTTTTCCGTTTTTTCTATTCATTTGGTGTCTTGTTGACAAGTCCTGATAAATAGAGCAACTTAACACACAAGTCCATGAAGTTAGAGCGCTTAGAAAGAGACAGGGGCGAGTGTACCGTTTACGGTACACGGACGTGATGGACCCACGCGACGTGTACTGTATTCGGTACACTGAACAGCTAACGTGTTAATAGCATACAATATTTCGACAGTTAGTCAAGACTAACGTTTTCTATCGGTTCTGGTTTGCAGGAAGTAAATAATTCGCATAAAAGCTTCTTTTTTACAAATCTCGCAAGATCTCGCACGATTAGAATTTTAATTTTATTATTCACAAGGGCTTTAGTCGATTTCACTTGAGCTGTAAATGTTATTCGATTCAAGATAGCAACACTAGTAGTAATCTATTTGACACTTAGCTGACATTTCTTTCAGTGACATAGACATTACGTTACGAATGTTGGTTGATGCTGTTGTGTTATTGAATTCTTATTCATAATTCGACTCAATACGTAACACATAATATTTCGTTATATCATCACAATCCGCCATCATAACCATATTGTAACTGCACTTTGTGCGTGTCAGTCTACATTATGGGCGATACTCGGAAAAAGAAAAAGTTTTACTTTCGTAAACGCAGAAACAAATATTTCTTGGAACCCGGCTTCAGGGGCTTCTTTTGCACGTGTAACTTCAGAGAAAAAGACTGCGTGAAAGAGGTTTACAATCTGCTGAACGAGTATGCTGGGAAGCTGTATCCGGACCTCGGGCTCGAGCAGCAGTCGGCTGTCCCGGAGTCCGCCGCGCCAGAAGACAGGTCAGACAGTGAGTCCGAGGATGAGACTGACATCGGAGACATGCTAAGGCGCGAAGTGGATTCTTTGAAAAAAGATACTCAGAAGTCTCTAAGGCATAAAAGATTCCAAGTGGTGGAAACGGGTGCATCTAACTGCATTTTTGTCAAAACAAATTTACCTAGTCCAGAGGAGTTGACCACAGCCATAATCAAAGATTTGGTTACAACAAGGCTCTCAAAGACACGACATGTGTTACGTCTGCTTCCAATCATGGCAACCTGCAAGGCCAACTTACCAGACATTATGGAGTGTGCTGGCAAGCTCTTTGATAAGTATTTCCTGAAACAGTCATCTTCCTTTGCCATCATCTTCAACAAGCGCTTCAACAGCAGTGTCTGCAGAGACCTGATCATCAAGGAGCTGGCAGAGATGGTTGTCCTGAAGAATGCCAACAACAAAGCTGATTTGAAAAATCCTGGGCTCTGTATAATAGTGGAAATTATAAAGGGTATTTGCTTGTTAAGCATTGTGGACAATTACTTTACGTATAAGAAATATAATTTGAATGAGCTGTCTAAAGACGAAGCATCAAATGATTCTGAGGGTACTCAAGCTAAGAAGTTTAAAGGCAATGTGGCCGCACCAGCTGAAGAGAACAATGACACTGAAGTCATCAACTTAGATGTGACTTAGTTAATTTAATAATGCTATTGTAATACTGTAATTCAGGTTATCAATAAGCTGACCATTAATGTTAAGTCTATATCTTATATTTCTACTCTACTTAAAGTATTTGTAGTCCTATTAAATTTCTAGGTTGTACCTAGAATCAATACCAACTCTTATACCAAAATTTGTCTTATACCTAAATTTTTTCATAAATTATTATAAACCCATATTAAATATACATGTGAAGTAATGTTTAGTTTCTCTAACAATGTGTTCCACCTACTCATTCATAGGCTAGAAATTATGTTTTTATTCATGGTTACGTAAAATAATTGAGTCGAGGTCGTAGTTATGTAACTGGGCGTAATAACGAGCTCTTAAGTCATTTTATGATACCTACATAGTACCTACAGTCGTTACATAATCAACGAGCGACAGGCTGGCGAGGCTAGCCGGCCGGGAAGGCGAGGCGGCATCGGCATGTGCGCGCGCGGGCAACACGTGTTTCAAAAAGTTCGCCGATTCTAACTAGACTCAATCTAAATTTGGCCAACATTATTTAATTCAACTTTTTTATAAGTATTTAATTATCATCTTCTGTTATTCAAAATGACGAAATAACGGTACCTACATACATGCTGGAACTACGAGGAAGTTTTGATGACACCATCGCATCGTCTATCCAGACTCGAGTCCCAGCTGCTTACGTAATTTAGGCCATCGACAATAGATGTCTCTTTTTGATATAAGTTTTGTTTGCAACTAGCACTTAAATCTCATTCTATTAATTGTTGTATGAATTATGTAATCACGAAATTGTTAGATATTCATGGCCTGTTATTTAAATATTATTATCAAAATAATAAAAGATATAAATCAAATTGTTACTACTAGATGTCGCTGCAAGTACCTAGGTACAACTTCGTAGATAGTTTGAGCTTTGGAACTAGGCACAGATGATACTACGATCTATGGAAGAAGTTCCATAAAATCTCTATCGACTATTTTACTTACTTTAAGTAATCGCTAAAATTAAAATAATTACTCTTAGGACCTAGAAAACAGTTTTCTATAAGAATTAAAAAGAAAAGGATTTGCGGCCGGGTACCTACATAACTATGTAGATTTCTTTTTTAGGGTACTTCAAAAGAAAAAACGGAACCCTTATTTATTTATATCACTTCGTTGTCCGTCTGTCTGTCAGCCTATCAAGACCTTTTTTCTCAGGAACCAGTTGAGGTATCAAGTTAAGACCTTTTTTCTCAGGAACCAGTTGAGGTATCAAGTTGAAATTAATATCAAATACTTTGGTGTAGGTTTACGGTGCCTTGGAGCTCCAAGAAAATCAAGCTTCTAAGTCCACGCAATAAAAAAATACTGCCATCTATGTAACTTAATTTGATACTCTCAAATAAATCAAAACTTAAATGGTATACCTACTTCCATCCCGTTTATCTAGTGTCATGAAATTTGGCAAGAAGCAAGGTCTCACAGCACAAGCAAAGGAAAAAGTCCGAAAAAAGTTAATTTGTAGTTGTATCACACACATTTTTTTTTGCGATTACAAACTTACATTTGAAGTTGGTGAATTGAATGTGACTTAAAATTCACCAACTGCAAATGTAAATAAGTGTAAGTAATAACATGATGTTTTTCAACTACAATGTTGAGTTTATTTTTGGGATAAATTCATCCTAACTACGGAGCCCATCATTGTGCGTGGTTCGACAAGTACTGGACCGGTTTTTTAGTAGTCACACGTTCTAATGCCAAATTCCTGCACAAGTAAGTACCTCATGGGTCTAATGATTAGATTTTTATCGGTCGGTGACCTTTATTTAGCCTGGACTTCCACGTCCGTCGATTGGGCTAGAAAAGGTAAACAAGCGGTAGAAATAGATAACACAATCACCGTCAATCTGACTTACCTATTAGGAATGTTAACAGCCTCATTGGTCTAGCAGTGGCTGCAGCGCGAACGCAGAGCATGGGATCCTGGGTTCGATGTCCAAGTCAGGCAGGGTGGACGAGTCAATTGGGGAAGAATACTGACTGCGGGTCCGGGCTGTTACTGAAAAAATCCAAATGAAGTAACAGAATGGTTTGGCGATATGATATTTATAATAATAATAATAATAACCCCACCGCCGTATCTCTACGTTGACGTCGTGGTGGGGCTTGCGCGCTCCGAACTCTGGGTCTGTGCCGGTGGAGTTTACTTTGCCGAAACAGGTCTAGGGTGAGGAGCCAGACCAAGAGAGATACGTGAACCCGCAGGGCAGCTTATGGCGAGCTGTTGGGCAGTAGCGACCACACGGACCCTATTTCCCGGGAGAAGTCTTGTTCTTCACCTCTGGCTTGCCTTTATTGGCCGGCTGAAGTGAACACTGACGGGAACAGAGCTCCCACCTCATTCTTGCCTTTATTGCCCGGCTTGAGTGGAGATTCGCAAGAGCAAACGTGCTCGAAGGAAGGAAGTATTCTAGTAAGTGCTTGTAGGGATCTTGACCATCTTCCGGGCTCTGGGATTGTTCTGAGAGCCGTGGAATACCTCTCCACTCCTCAAGCACCTCAGGACATGTTGTTGCCCCATGTCGCTACGTCATGTGCTAGCGACCATTTCCGGGGGCCCATTATTGAGAGTGCATGTCACCCCCTGCCAATTTATCAGTGTATATTATATAACATTGGTCAGGCAGGGGACATAGTTCTTCCATAGTTCAAGGTACCCAATCCACTATAGCCACCCAAACCCATAGGCCCAATGTGTTTTGTTTCCATGTTCTGCAATAGTTCTGCACCAACCGGGGGTTGTCCCTGGGTGCAATTGCATAGTGCATACAGGGATAATCGTCGGCTGGTGCCTTCTTTTCATTTAAAATTGTCTAAGGGGCCTCTGCGAGTTGGCTTCGGCTCCTCGTACGCCTTCCAAAGGTCCGGGTCCCCAGGGTCCTGAGATATGTCAAAGACAATTTAAAAAAAAAAAAAAAAATCCTTTATTTTCAGGCTACTAGGGCCCATAGATAAAATACACAAATGATTGATACAAAATTATAAACTAATACATATAAAAACATTTAACAAACTTAAAAACTACTTGCACACGAAGTGACGGCGTCGTGTTACGCTTCGAGGTGTCGCGTAGCTGGCCGCGGAAACGCCGATACAGCACACGTTTCGCCCAAAATTTATGGCGATGTGTGTATGAATACCACACCACATACCTAGGTACTTATAAAATCCCTATAAGTAACAAAACCGACCGGTAGGTTCAGGTTGGTTACCTAAAGTGAAAAAGTAAACAAAACCGAAACTTACAGAAAGGTAATGGCGTGAAATGAATTACTTTTCGTCTAAAAAGGGGAAGAGGCGAATTTAAGCCCAGAACGGGCTATCTATACTGCCGTGTGAGTTGTACGTTGTACCTAAGTGCGCTAATATATGTGGAAGCTTATCATTAGCAAATTGTCCTGCCTATGAATGATTGTTAACTATGATATTAGTCTGTAAGCTTTCTGTAAGATTAAATAAATAAATAAATAATGCACAGTCAACAAAAGAGATATCTGGCAGGGTATACTAACATATTTGTATGTGAATTGCTTCACGTTCAATTTCGTGACAATTTACAGTTTTGTGTTGGTGTGTTACAATGTAATATATATATTTATATAAAAAGTTGGACATGAAGCAATTCACATACAAATATGTTACTCTAAACTGCCTAGATATCTCTTTTGTTGACTGTACTTAATAGGCTATTTTGCTCTATTACCCACGTATCTAAACCCAATACGTTGTTTGCGTTACGTGACTTATGCGGAATGGATGTTCCTTGCACTTTATGATGGAATAGAACTTTCCTCTTCGATAGTAGGAAATGGGTACTTACGAGTACTTACCTACTTATGAAACTTTTGCTTTCTGGTACCTACCTACCTACCTACTTAAAATCATAAAACATGGAGGTTTTAGCAGTTTTGCCTGTGTTGTTACTTATTTATCTCTCAATCTTAAAATTATAATTGCCAATGTTCACCTGCCTTAGCAATATCTTTATCAGTTGCTCAAGAGTATACAACACACATTAGGTAATAGGTACCGTCACTATAATTAGTATTTGTAATTAACGTTCAGAAGATTATCTGCCTACCCACCTAATTAATTGTTTACGTTGAGAAATATTTACAATTCTATTTTTGTGTCTAATAGAAACCTAGGTATTAAATAAGAAAACCTGATTTCAGTAAGTACCTATCCAAAAAGCGTTACAGTACACACGGCTACACATCAAGCTATACATTTCCAGTTTACACTGATCTCTCATTGTAAGGAAATCCTATACAATGCGAGACCAGCTTATTCTGGAAATGTATAGCTTGATTTGTAGCCGTGCGTACCTAAAGTGTAATTAGCTAGACGCCTATCTACAGTAATTTTCTGTTTTCTTTTTTCTAAATACAGGACGCCTCTCTCATCTTTGGTCCGCCCTTCAATTTAATTTGTAAAAGTGCAATGACAGAGTTACTCCCTCATTAATTGTTTGTTAAAGTAGCCAATTAAAAGTTTGCAAGGGCTGCCGCAATTGGAATTGAGCCAAATACTTTTGTAATAAATTGCTGTCCGTGATAAGAATACTCTACCAATATAATTTGTTCTTTCATAGTGTGCGGGCATGAAAAACTTTAGGTTGTGGAAGGTAATGAATTCCTGATGTAGAACCGCAGTATAAAGACCGACCGTAATGGATTGATACCTTCCTAACTTTCTTTTTACTGAGCAGGAATATCCCGTTTATCTTATGAATGAATTGCATTAATGAAAATGTTAGTCTCGTAGATAAATAGGTCGCCATAGCGTCCAGAGGTATTTATTTAATTGACATAATTTAGTCTACGAGTTAATGTTTTTTTTACTAGGTATTATTATAGCACGTGAAATGTGGGTAGGTACAACTCTGCCTAACCCATCGGAGAAATAAGGCGTGATGTTAAGTTTTATGACTGAAATTGTAATAGGTACACTTTATGTAGGTACCTACTTCTTACGAAAGAATTAAATAGTCACTCAAACCTTGTAGGTATGGCCTAGGTATCAAAATAATGCAGACGAAGACAACTCTTACTGGTTGCATCCATCATTATTAGTAGGTTCTGAGCTGATCGAGTTAGTCCTTGCAGGGTGCTTGTTGACAGTCAAATGTCTCCATTATTTTCAGACCCAATCAATCAACACAGCCTTTTGCAGTCAACTGCTGGACATAGGCGTATCTCATGTTGCATTTCTCACGTTTTTCCAAAATACATCCTAACTAATATTGTAAATGCGAAAGTGAGTTCGGTTGTTTGTTACGCTTTCACGCTAAAACGGCTGAACGGATTTGGATGCAATTTGGTACATGGGTAGACCATGACCTGGAGAAGGACATAATTTTCATCCTGGACCGCAAACGAAGTCGCAGGCAACAGCTAGTCAAACTCAAACTCAAACTCAAAGCATTTATTTCAAATAAACCAATTACAGGCACTTTTGAATTGTCAATGGGTCGGTCAGTCAAAAAGATGAAGCTAGTTGCCCATTCCAAAGCGTAGTAGATCCCTATGGAGAAGAACGGGCAAGAAACTCCACGGACACTCTTTTAAATCATAATATTTTTACAAAATATTGGTTACATCGTTCATGTTGAAAATATACACGTGAGAACAATGTAGTAAGTTTATAAGTAAGTAGTAGTTTATTTCCACAAAACGGCACGGGAGTGCATACTTCGAAGACTACAGTGACATCTGACATCAAGCCCTGAATTATTGGCAGGCATTGCTTCCAGGACAACAACGTTCCTGCGATATCCCTGGTACCTATTGGAGTGATTCGCAGAGATGTCCATAGGCGGTGGCGATCAGTTACATTCAGGAGGCTGTTTAGCACCAAACAAAATAAAAAAAACAAACACGCCTCGAGCGAAGCCGCAAGCAATAGCCCATTCATAAAAATGCAATTATAGACAGTTAAGCACAGGTACCTAAGCCAGTGACCCACGTAGTCGTGTCGAAGATATCCGCACTTACATTCGAGATGAGTCTAATTCGAATCATGCGGCAGTGGACATCAGCTAATGATATCCCCTGACGGTCGTTAAGGCCGGCTCCTCGTTTTATTTTTTCCCTTGAGTGACTAAGTCAGCGAGTTTCCTTTTTCAACGGTTTCGTTTTCATGAAACTAGTGGAAATTTTGCGCAGTAAATTGACGATATTTTTTTATAAAAAACTATATCTATTGTAAATGGTAGATGTATTGTTTACCGGATAAAGTGCCAGAGGGCTTGTTAGGAGCTAGAACAGAACAGCGTGCTCGGTTCATTAGTCATAGACTCATAGTTTTCGTCATGTTTGCGTGCAGATGCAGAATACACACTTAGCTAAAATTTAAGCTCCTTATTTCGACAATGTAAGAGGTAATGTTCCTTTCTCCGAATTCTAAATGCACGCGAGTTAATCTTGCTCCCGTCAGATCCACCTTCTCTCCATAAGGATTGCATTTCACTTTGATGTAGCCGAGAACCTCGGGGAACGATGTGTGCACAACGTCGTTAAGACAAAAGCTATAGTATCTTGAGCATTGTTTCAAGGAAATGCTTTGAAACGGATAAGAAGCTAGTCAAAGGTCCTGAAACACGTACCAAGATAGAAATCGCGTATCTGCCTAACCTTTTCCCAAATATGTTAGGGTCAGCTTCCAGTCTATCCGGATCCAGCTGAATACCAGTATTTAACATGGAGCGACTGCCTATCTGACCTCCACAACCCATTATCTGGGTAATACGATACCCCATGGTAAGACTGGTTGTCAGACTTTCGGGCTTCTGACGACCCGTAACGACTGTCAAAGATCCAAGAATGACAGCCGGAACCAATGGCTTAACGTGCTTTCCAAAGCACGGAGTAGTCTCGGTATGTAAAGATGGTCATCCATCCACGGACCGAAGCGCAGCTTAACCTGATGGATCCTCCCGTGCGGCTGTTTATTGCTTAGCCACAAGCTCCTTCGCGTATCTTAATATAATTTGTATTTGATATGCCGTGTCTTACTGTTCATCTCACTAGTCTTGTACTATGTAGGTACGAGTATCTACTTTGATCAAGTTTTGGTCAAACACGGCGGAGCATCGCCGGAGCGACTGCCTGATTTCCTCTAGGCTTAAGTGTAAGTTAGGTACCTGAGTAAATTGGGTTTTCTAAGTTTTATTTCATAAGTCAAGTAACAGACAGTGCTATCTATTCGTCAGTAATAATTCCATAATCGTCTCTTACGAAATACGATTACGATATCCAAAGGGCGAGATCCGATTTCCGTCTTTAGGCACGGACTAGTGTTCATACGGGATAAGGAAATCGTATCTCGAAACAGCGAGTGCTTTTGGCGATATCTTTGATTTTTTCGTAGGTAAGATGTTTTGTGAAAATATCTTTCAATAGGTCCGAATACGAGGGTTCGGTAGGGAGGGGGATTAATTTTTTGTAACCATACAAAATATTACTTAGATCTATCACTACGAACTCGATTTGGTGCATTCAGTAGGGAGAGAGTTTCTCTCCAGTGTATGAGCTACACTTAAGCTTGCGCCCGGTCTGGCAGCGTTGGAATAACAAGCACAAAACGGACACCGGCAAATCCAACCCAAGTCCCGGATTTGTAACAAAGTACGGCTTATTCCCCTCACTTCTACATAATATGACCGAAACACTTGGAGCGCAGATGCTTGCTGCAGATTTTCAATGTGGTTTCAATTTCTTAGCGTCGTCTTTTCCCAGATTTGTGCGAGGTAAATACCGTACATACGATGTAGGTTAAACATGTCAAACACTCGAACATTTTGTTGGAGTAGGTTTTTGTTTGCACTGGTGTGCACCTACTCTGTTTTTAATTAGATTATATATTATAGGGCGTATCAGTAAGGTGTGGTCAAAGTTAAGGGTGTGGTACAGACCATCAAACTGAACAACTTTCTCCATGGGACCAACATCGTAATCGAGAAAAAATTATCAGCTGTCCCGCTTCAATACCTACTTGACCCAAATGTGTGAACAGCTGATATTTTTTCTCGATGACGATGTTGGTCTCATGAAGAAAGTTGTTCAGTTTGATGGTCTGTACTGTACCACACCCTTAAATGTGACCACACCTTTCTGATATACCCTGTATGTGTTTGGTATATGCTTCTGGAAGTAAATTGATCGTTGATCGTAATTTTAAATCAGATTCATGCTTTTTACTTTAGGAAAATAAGTAGGTAGGTTATCTATTGCCTTTTCAGTTCTTTTGTTGTTTAATTTCAGAGTAAAAAGCTAACAACAGAATGTGCTCTGTTTATTTTTAATTTTCCAAAGTGTTCCCAAAATTGCGCGCAAAATGTTCAACAAGATATGTAGCCACTTATGCATACAATTACATGCACTGCATGTGTACCATTTGCCGTCACTCTGGGAAAAAATTAAAAACGTTTTTCAGTAATAACGACATACCACAATAGGCTGGATGTGAAGCACGTGCAATTTTTCACTATAAAAGTAATATAACCCAATTCAGCGGTTTTACAGCGCGACAGCCGGCCGCCAATTACTAGCCGGCAATTTGTCGTGTCAGCCCGACAGCGGTGGCCGTGCGGGAACATGACACCATCAGGAGGATACCTCTCCACACTGTTACACGATCATGATCCGGCCGCGATGCCGAAATAAACCGGACTGGACGGTTTGAATTACTTCATATGCACAGGTTGTATTGCATTGCTACTGCAAACATTTGTCTAAGCTACGCTTCGTTTTGAATGTACCTAGTGATGAACGGGGCTCAATAAAAAAATTGCATATCTATTTAACTCACTAAAATCATAGTGAAGTTCTGTGCACAGATCCTTTAAGATTCCGTACCTCAAAAGGAAAAAATAGAACGCTTATATGATCACTACGTTGTCCGTCTGTGTGTCTATCAAGACCCTTTTTCTCAGCAACGAGTAGAGGTATCGTGAAGAAATTAATATCAAATACGTACGTAGGTCTATGATCCCTTAGAGCTTTAAAAAAATCAAGATTCTAAGTCAACGCAGTAAAAAAATACGACCATTTTTGCGACATATTTTGATAGTCGCAAGTAAATCAAAACCTCTAGTAGGGTACGACCTAGAATTATGAAATTTAGCGAGACACACAAAAAAACAAACACAGCACAAATAAAGGAAAAAAAGGCAGAAATTCGTTAATTTGTAATTTTACCATATAAAAAATATATTTTGGGATTACAAAATTAAATTTGCAGTTGGAGAATTGAACGTGACGTATATCAATGTATGGGAGAACAAGTTTTTCAACTACAATGTTAAGTTTGTTTTTGTGATAAATTCTTTTCAACTACGTTCGAAACCCTTCATTGTGCGTGGTCCAACACGCACTTGCCGGTGTTTTACTTTGAAATGACTGAAATTGTTTGTAAAAATGTAGAGCCGTCTGAATTTTTTTGTATGTGCCTTTATTACAAATCAATCACTGTCTGCCGTCTGTCGTTCAATCTGAAAACCTACTTACTAACTAGTTGTGACAGATTTGTATAGATAGACCAATGTTTTTCCTCTTTGACTGCGTTTTATGAGAATCTAAGATGCAACGAAAATAGACAACATCATACATTGTAGGTACTTACTGATAACCTAACTAGATCTCTAAGCGGCGGTGCCAAATAGCCTGACTGCAGAGGCTTTGCGAAGAACCGTAAACTGCAATATTATTCCAACTAAGAAAATACCGCTGTATGTTTAAAATAAATAAATAAAATAAAATAATTTTATTTCGGACAACTATAAATCCATAAAGTGTTAGTAACAGGATTAGAACTTACAACACTATTGTTAGTAACTTAACCTAAAAACAAATTAAAGACAAAAGACAGTTTAATGACAAGACTGGACACAAGGAGAAATGGACACTATGGTATCAGCCTTCTCACAAACTGTCTTATTATAGCAGAGGAAGTGTCTGCCGGCACAGCCTTCAGGATACTATCATTATACAGGATACTATTATTATCATTAGTGGCTCATCATCTGCCTAACTAATGTTGGAGTTGGCTTCCAGTCTAACCGGATAGCCGCAGCTGAATACCAGTATTTTACATATAGCAACTGCCTATCTGACCTCCACAAACCAGTTAAGTACTTTGTAAGACGATACCCCTTGGTCAGACTGGTTGTTAGACTTTCGGGCTTCTGACGACCCGTAACGACTGTCAAAGATCCACGAATGACTGCCGGGACTAACGGCTTAACGTGCTTTCCGAGGCACGGAGGAGTCTCGGTATGTAAAGATGGTCGGTCACCCATCCACGGACCAACCCACGGCATGCGTAGCTTAACCTGATGGATCGACCCGTGCGACTGTTATTTCTTTAGCCACTACGAGCTCCTCTAGCTGTAATAAAAATTTAAATGACACTCTCTTCATTGGAAATCTGTAAGCATTTCATTTATACAAATGGTCACAAAAGATTTGAGTAGAGTAACAAAAGAAAAACTTGCTCGAACCACTCTTCTTGAAGCTCCAAGTTTTTACAAGAATGTTATCTTTATGAAGTTACACAGGACTTCTCTGAAATTTACTCTAGATTTATAATATTATGATTTCTGCCTAAGTAGCTTTATAATTGTAGTATGCTGTTTGCAAGTGTCTTTGTGAACTGAATGATTTAGCAGAAATAAATGAGAAGAAATAAAAAAAAATATTGCATTGTTTATTTTTTTTTCAACATTTTTTTTTTTTCTTTTTAGTTTTGTAGGTAAATCTTTCGGTTCATTCAGCATTTTATTTTGGGCTGAACGGATATTGATGAAGGAGGATCACCCACTGGCTACCGGTAACTACTCTATAGAGAATAACCCCTATATTTATTTTTAATTTAATATCGACGGGCATCTAGAATTTAAGCCAATTCACTTCAATTTTTCAAGCCAATTCACTTCAAATTTCAAACTTCAAACTTCAAAATTCAAGCCAATTCACTTCAATTAAAGAATTTAATTGAAGCGAATTTTGGTTGTTAATTTTGCTATAATTTGGAAACAACTTTTTGAAACCAGGCTTGAGGCTTTGATTTTTAAAGATTTAGTCCATATTCAATCCTGGTTTCAATACAGAGAGGTTATTCTATACACAGTACCTAGTCACCAGTAGCCAGTGGGTGGTCCCTCCTTCATCAATATCCGTTCAGCCCGCAGGTTATTTTGACATCGCCTTTGCCAACCGCCTTAGAATTAGGATACAAGTCATCCCCAGATATAATATAACTTACATAAAAATGTTATTAGCTGAATTATGGGACTATAGAATCAGAGATTATACAGATATAAGTATTTGAATTTCTTCAGAACGACTTAGGGCTAATTTTTCAATAGTCAGATAACTTTTATCTGAAGAATAAATATGACAGTTTGACATATTTTCTATACAAAAGCTATCAAACCGCCATAATTATTCCATATATATATTAGGTTGGGGAAAAAGTCTTTTCGCATTATAGTATGTATGAACTTAAGATAAAATCTCTTTGGCTATACTATTTGTATCTAGCTGGTTTTGGTATCATTGAAAGTTTAAATTTTAAAGAACATAATTCCAAATTCAAATTAGGGAAATGTGTCATTTTCATTTATTTTTCGTACTGTCAAGATGAGTGAATCTAATGAAAAAATTCGATACATTTTAAAAATTTACTACAAAAAAGGTAAAAATGCAACGCAAGCCGCGAAAACAATTTGCGATGTTTATGGACCCAGTGCAGTGTCTGTGAGAGTAGCACAAATTTGGTTTAAGCGTTTTCAATCCGGAAATTTTGATGTCAAAGATGCACGTCGCTCTGGTCGCCCTATTACGGATAAAATGGATGCCATTTTTGAAAAAGTGGAGCAAGATCGGCATATCAGTAGTTACGACGTAGCTGAAGAACTGGGAATTAACCACAAAACAGTTTTGGCGCATTTGAATAAAACTGGGTACACAAAAAAGCTCGATATTTGGGTACCTCACGAGCTCACTGAAAGAAACCTAATGAACCGTGTACTCATTTGTGATTCTTTATTACGACGTAATGAAACCGAATCAATTTTGAAGAAGCTGATAACTGGTGATGAAAAGTGGATCACGTACGACAAGAACGTGCGAAAAAGGTCGTGGTCAAAGGCCGGTCAGGCTTCACAGACTGTGGTGAAACCCGGGTTAACTCGCAACAAGGTGATGCTGTGTGTGTGGTGGGATTGGAAGGGCATTATTCATTATAAGCTGTTACCACCAGGCAGGACCATCGATTCTGAACTCTACTGCAAACAACTGATGAGATTAAAGCAAGTTGAGAGAAAGCGGCCGGAATTAATCAACAGAAGGGGTGTAGTTTTTCATCATGATAACGCTAGACCTCACACATGTTTAGCCACTCAGCAAAAATTAAGAGAGTTTGGCTGGGAGGTGTTAATGTATCCGCTGTATAGTCCTGACCTTGTACCTTCAGATTTCCACCTGTTTCGGTCTCTTAAGAATTCTTTCGGCAGTGTCAGGTTAACATCACGAGAGGACTGCCAAAACCACTTATCGCGGTATTTTGATCAGAAGTCCCAAAATTTCTATAGCAATGGGATCATGTCTCTACCTACCAGATGGCAAAAAGTTATCAAACAAAATGGTACCTACATACTTTAGATAAATGTAAATAATGTATATTAAAAAATGTTTTGAATTTTCTTAAAAAATGCGAAGAAACTTTTTCCCCAACCTATTATATAAAATAAATATCTGACTAGACTATTGAAAAATTAGACCTTAATCTATGAGTAAGTGAAATGTTAATCTGTTATATTATAATACGTTAACAATTAGGTAAGGGCATGGTAAGGGTACTCTTTGTACATACTTACAGATGTGCCTGTTTCATGTTCAGTAACATATTCCTACTTATATAGAGATAGGACGGTACCCACCTGCTGAAACAAACCGCACAACAGTGAGCTGAAATCTACTATGTTTGTTTGCGTGCTATGTTTTCTAGGTACAAAACATAGCACGTTTCAAGCTTCATTTCACAGAAGCAAACATCGGTTATAAATAAATCTCAACCATACCAACGTTTGCTTGCTTATGCGTTTAATTTTAAAACATCTTTCAGTTAAAACCACGGAGTGTTTGTTGATATTAAGTTTGAAAGTAAACTCACCGCACTTGCTCGACTTGCTTCCTCCAGGAACACAAGACGAAAACATTTTGTGGGTAGTTCCGGGATGCGTTGGAAAGCTCATTTTAAACGTGGTTCGAAACGACGGCGTAAGACGGTGTTCACACTGCATTGTAGGATAAAAAAAAGGTTTATTGCGGAAACTTGTAAAACTTTTACAGTAAATCTTGCATAGGAACCTCCTTTTAAGTAAAAGATGTACCTGTGCTAGGAGGTCCCGCTCTTCAATGACACTACATGAATGAACTATATGAATGGTAAAGTAAATGTGGTGTACAAAAAGGTAAAAATAATTTAAAAATAAAATTAAAAAAAACAATAAGGATAAGACAGGGTACATACGGCAACATTCCGCAATTGGATGCTATAAAAAAAACTTTAATGCGGTGTGAATCCAGCCTTTAGCCACACATTAAAAGCAGTGCGACGCCGACGTCGCAACGTACAAATTTCAAGCATAGAAATTATTTAGGTGATGTCGGCGATTGTTGCGAGCGACATCGCAAAACACATCTACTGCAAAAAAAGTGTGCAGTGGGTAGGTACCTACAGAGACGTGTGATCGACTGATAACTCTACTTTACTACGCCATTTTACTGTGATGACCTGTAATAATGTTTAATTGTGGACAAAAATGTTGCGGTGCACGTTAGCGACTGGACTTTGTGGGAAGTCGCACCACAGGTCACACACCTCGAAGTTTGTTTTGTTGGTCTGCAGCACACTGTAGCTTTTGTACCTACTTGTCATCCCTCCTTGCCTTACAAAATACAATTTGTTCTGTGGTACTGTACTGTAGTGTAAACTCATTTATTTATTTTATTTTATTTATTTTAGGAAAATTTACAGCTAAAAGATACAGTAAGTAAAATTTCAAATAAAATAAGGCCAATTACAAGTTTCGACATGTAGTTAAATCATATGAAACAGAAAATGTTTGTCATGTTTTTACTAATACGTACCGAGTTTGATGACATTGTGTTCAAAATGTGGTCAAGAGACTATGGAGTTAAAGTATAGAAAATAAGACCAAAAAAATATGCTAATGCTAGAATTAAGTTATGGCCATCTTGACCTTAATATTATGGCCATCAAAACCGTAACGTGTACGCTAAGTTCTTAACAGAGTTTAAGAAAAATTGAGGCCAACTACCCCGTTACTTACCCTAGGTACTTACCTACCTATTATATTTTATAAATTTAACACGTTAGTATTTAAAGTACTCGTGCATCGAGCTTTAGAAAGAGAAAGACTGACACACGGATATGAATGATAGAGACGACGCGGGCTCAACAAAGCCCAATTTTTCTAAATCTCGATGTGCCAGATACTGTACACCTCACTTCTGTGTCTTCTATCTTCCTGCCCTTATCCCATATTACTCGGGGTCGGCGCAACACGTTTTCTTCTTCCATTCTCCCCTGTCAACCGTCACGCTATCATTCACTCCCTTCTCTTTCATATCATTCCTCACACAATCCATCCATCAACATTTATATTTGTAACTATTTTAGTCACATGCGTTTCCTCCCTCCTCATCACCTCTGTCTCTGGACAACATTCACAAAATATTTCTTCGATAAACTGTAAGGTTAGGAAGTTACATTTTGGGTATTTACATCGATGCTCTTTGGCATATTATTTTAAGCAATTTACTCATTTCAGATATAAGAAAGATTTTTTATATTTCTATGTTTGAGATCCTTGCAGCTTCGATACATTGACATAATTCAATAACTTTGTCTGCCAAAACAATTCCAGGGAATCTCGGTTTTCTTACTTAATTAATTAATTTGATTTTATTTATTTGTTTATTCCAGAAAACAATACAGTCCATTTTGTTAGTAAAATATATTATAACTCTAGTGTTAGTAAAGGGTCTTTCAACAAGGACGGGTCGATGTTAAAATTGAATAAAACAAGATGTGTGTGAGATATTATCGAAATTTATTTTTTATTTAAAAGGCCCATTTATGCCATTATGGATGGAATATGACATCGTTCAAATGTCCGCCGCGGCTTCGTATGGTGGCACGAATCCGAGAGGTCCAATTTTTAATGACTCTGCTGCATAGATCTGGCTGAATCCGAGCGATGGCCTGCGTTATGTTGGCTTTCAGGGCAACGGTCGAATGTGGTTTATTGGCATAGACCTGCGACTTCAGAAAACCCCACAAGAAAAAGTCTAGCGGAGTCAAATCACACGATCTTGGTGGCCAATTCACGTCACCTCTGCGAGAGATAACTCTACCCTCAAACCGTTCATGCAGAATGTCGATTGTGTCGTTCGCTGTGTGGCAAGTAGCGCCATCTTGCTGGAACCACATGTCGTTCACGTCCATATTGTTCAATTCAAGCCAAAAGAAATTGTTTATCATTGATCTGTAGCGCTCGCCGTTGACGGTGATGGCCTCGCCAACGTCGTTTTCAAAGAAGTACGGACCAATGACGCCGCCACACCAAAATCCGCACCAAACAGTAACTTTTTGTGGATGCATTGCCACCTGGTGAACCTCATGTGGGTTGTGGTCATCCCATATACGGCAATTTTGCTTATTAACAAAACCATTCATCCAAAAATGTGCCTCGTCGCTAAAGATTATTTTTCGGCCAAAATCGGGGTCCTCTTCCAAGCGTTCCGATGCCCATTCAGCGAACACACGGCGTTGTCTATGGTCATTAACTTTGAGCTCTTGGGTCAGTTGGATCTTGTACGGATGCAGACCCAAGTCCCGACGCAAAATTCTCCAAGTTGAGGTCTGCGAAAGGCCGAGTTCTTGAGCACGGCGAGAAATCGACTGCGTCGGAGTCTCCTGAACACTCTCACGTACAGCGGCGATGTTCTCGGCCGATCTGGCGTTCCTTTGACGTAAAGGTGTTGGTTGGTTGTTTACCGAACCGGTCGTCTCAAATTTAGTCACCAATCGTTGGAGAGTGGACTTTGAAGGGCCACCGCGTCTGCCGTAAAATGGGCGCAATGCGCGCAACGTTTGCACTAACGAACACTCATTTTGATAATAAAGTTTTATCATTTGCACATGCTGCTCAACCGTGTAACTTGCCATGGTGATTTGGCATCAGTGACTGAATAAGAAAAAACAGATTTGACAGTTGCCGCCAAAACAAAATGGCCGCCACAGATTATTAACATCGACCCGCTCTATTTGAAAGACCCTTTAGTACACAAAACAAGGAGAAGAACAGTAGGTGACTGAGGCAGGATGTGCAGAGAACGATAAAGCAGGGAATAAGCTACCGGACCATTCTCCTTACATAGTGCCTCAGAAAAGGGGAGTAAGGACTCTCCACCGCTCAAAAAATGTAATGCTTCTAGGCCGATTGGATTTACATTCGCTTTGATATTAATTTCACCGCTTTTCAAAGGCTAAGACTGATTCCTAAGTTTATCAAAAACCTTGTTACCATCAGATGTTCTAGGTACCTACCTTTCTTGTTCGTAACATTAATTTTTAGTGCAGTTTCTTCCGTTTGCATCCATGTACTACAAATTGTTTGAAAGTCATAAGAATTGGAGACATTAATGTTGACTTGGAGCAAGTTTTTAAGTCTGATCGAAGTAAAAAACAGGTACCTACTACAAATCCTCTAAGTATCATTTATTCCAACTTGATTACAGGATTTCGAAACCTTTTCCCGAGGTCTTTGTGAACACACAAAAGGTCACAAAATATAACCAAAAAAGTTAGCCACTAACACAATGACTAACACTGAATTACATTAGGTATCGAAGAAACTACTATCTAGAATTGTAACTAAATAAATGAAGTACTAGGAAGATTGAACATCTGACCTTTGCCTAAAGCCTGGTCCACTTACCTAGGTATATAGTCTAGATAATAATAAAAACCCGGCCAAGTGCGACCATGCACAATGAAGGGTTCCGTAGTTGTGATGGATTTATCCCAAGAACAAACTTAACATTGTAGTTGAAAAACACGTTCTCCCATACATTTCAACTGCAAATGTAGAGAGATTAACCATGTTATTTTAAGACCATAGAATTTTCTTATTTTCCTGTGATCTATAAGCATAGAACTATTTTCTATATTTTTTTTTCAAAATTTTCGGCAGTAGTTTCGGAGATAAGGGGGTATGGTCAACTGACGTCTATTTTATTAAATAACTTTATTTTAAAATTTATAAAAAAACCTATTTGAGTCCCCCACAGTAAGCCCTTTCATTTGATATATCACACGGTGTTACAGTTTGCAAAAGCTTTTTTTAATTTTCTTATTTGCCCCCCAAAAGTGACTCCCATAGGTATATAAAATTCATTTATTTACGTTACACGTCCGTGTTTGGGTCACAGAAATTCATATGTGTACCAGATTAGATTCGGAGCCAATTCGCTGTGACAGACGGTCAGACAGTCAGACAGACAGACACACGAGTGATCCTGTAAGGGTTCCGTTTTTCTTTTGAGGTAAGGAACCCTAAAAAGGTAAGAAAACATTCATGAGCCAATTAGGTATAGGTATTATTGCTGGAATTTGTTTTACAACGCTTGAATGAGAACGACTGTTATATTATTCTTGAAAATTTGCATTCTACCTGGAAATCTCCCGGAACATGGGTATGTTTTCTTTCACATTAAGTTGTTGATTGTACCTCTTGAAGTTTTTTACAACTTAAGGCACAATAGGTATGTGATTAATTTCGATACGGTAGATTAAACTTCTCATGAGAGTCTGTTAGGGTAAGTGGTATCACTTCTTAAGCTCTAAATCTCTAATTAAGATTCTCAAAATGTGCAAGCGAAGAAAGTCTCACTCACTAAAAATATTTACTTAAAAAAAGTCTGTTTCTCAAAAACAAAACGCAACTATTTTCTGCATCCTCATGTAAAGCTGTGATTTCCTTCAATTGTGTTAGACGCAGTTACATAACGATGCGGATGTAGGTATGTAACAAACGTGCTTGCGATTATGACGCGGAAGTTAGGAGTAGCTTAAAAGTTTTTGTTTCATCGGGACATTTTGTTTAAGGACGACTAGCTTTTGCCAGCGGCTTCGCCCGCGTGGATGACGGAAAATATCCCACGGGAACGTTTTACCGGGAATTCTTTCCTTATTCCTTGTCTCATTATAAAGGTTTCCGTGCAAAATTTCAGCTTTCTAGGTCCAAGGGTTTGAGCTGGGCGTTGATGAGCCAGTCAATCAGTCGGTCAAGACTTTTCTTTTTGTTTATATACACAACATGCGGTTACATGACTCATGCTCTAAAGACTAAAAGTATTGCCATTTACAGTTTCTCCTCCTTTTATTGTAAGAATAAAGAAGTAATTTTGTATTTTAGCTAGCGAGATCTATTCAATGAAAACCAATTTATAACTCTTCCAAAAAATTGTAATATTGCTTATCAGAATAGAGGTCAGATCTTTTAAAAGGAAAAGGCATTCTCCTAGCTAGACTATGAAAGGGTCTAACCATAGATAGAAGAAAGTTTTTTTATATTTCTATCGGTCTAACACAATAAAATTGAAATACAATGAAAAAAAAACATGTTTGTGAATAAAATGGCGTCTAGTATACCGGAAAATTACTTACTAGCAGTTCTGTTATACCCCTATTAAGCAATAAAGGCGTGAACATAACGAAACTGAGCAAACATTTGATTAAGGTAGAGTTTATGTCGTCTTCGGGTTAAGTTACAAATTAGGGGATGGGCCCTTGACCCTCCAATGTCTTCAGAAACGGCCAGACCAGGATGGATTACACCCCAATTGGTTACAAACTTAAACTATACGAATTTCAAGACTTGTACGAAAATTTACTACGCACTTAACACGCGTAATAACTACTGGCGTTGTTCAAATATGTAATTAAGGACCGTTTGAAAGTTTATGTTAAACTAGCTTTTGCCAGCGGCTTCGCCCGCGTGGATGTCGGAATTTACACCACGGGAAGCGTAAATTTTTCCGGGATAAAAAGTGGCCAATAATCCAGACTTTATAGTCTCTATAGTATTAGTATTAGTATTTGTAGTATTTGCAGTCTTTATAGTAATTTGTCTTTTTATTTTTTTTCTTTTTTTTTTCTTTTTATCTTTTTACGTTTTAATCTTTTTTTTTTTTTTACTTTTTTTTTTTGGCACAGAGATAGATTATTCTATCACTGTGCCAAATTTCATCCAGATCCGTTCAGCAGTTCTGGTGTGTTTGAGTAACAAACATCCATCCATCCATCTATCCAAATTTTCGTATTTTATAATAGTAGTAAGAAGTAAGATTAACTCGTGCTCCAACCGATAGGTACAGTCAATAAAAGAGATATGTAGGCAGGGTAGAGTAACATATTTGTATATGAATTGCTTCATGTTCAATTTTATATATATAATCACTTTGTTTTTACAATACTCCTACATTGTAACACACCAACACAAAATTGTATATTGTCAAGAAACTGAACATGAAGCAATACACTACAAATATGTTAGTATACCTTGCCTAGATATCTCTTTTGTTGACTATACCTACTTGATGTTCATTAAGTTTAATGCTTTATATAAAAGAGGAAATCGTCACTGGAAGCTCGCAAATGAAAGCCATTCGCGGTAAAGGTTTCTGTTGAACGCACTTATATTATAACGCAATGGTTTAAGTACCATGTTACCTGGGTAATTTGAGGTGCTTGTGGCAAAATAAATAACAGACGTACGGGTCGATCGAAGGTAAGCTACGCTCGGCTCGTGGATGGGTGACCATCAATTACATATTGAGCCCCTTCGTGCCTCGGAAAGTACGTTAAGCCGTTGGTCCCGGCTGTCAATCGTCGACCTTTGACAGCCGTTACGGGCAGTCAGAAGCCCAATTGTGAAGGTCAGATAGGCAATCGCTCCATGTAAAATACTGGTATTCAGCTGCATCCGGTTAGACTGAAAGTCCACCCAAACATAGTTGAGAAAAGGCAGGTAGATTGGTTGATTTTTTTCACCTGCCACAAATCAACTCACAACTGCTAAAGAGGCGATATAAATAGAAAATCTCAGGTTTGGCTGCTGTCCTATTCATCGCAAAACCAACCAGGGAAAATATTTTTTTTTTATGTATTACTGTTAAAAAATGCTATTTGTCTCACAGTGTATTCCAGATGCTTCAGTTAATGTTTTTCTAAACATTTACCAAAACCTATTTAAAAAAATATAATTATGATTAAAATTCATAACATGCATATTACAACTTCATAAGTAAATCTATAGGGTACCTTCTTACCTCGGTACGTTCTGTAAGCCCCAGTTCGCTAGTAAAAGCCCCGCTATGGGATAAAAAATCCTAGCTTATAGTTTTAATGCTTAAACGAGGCAAATTTCCTACTTACATGGCTTGTTGAAACCTTTCAGCAATGCTGCGAACATTCATTACATAATTAATTTTAAGCAAAGTGTTGTGCATTATGTTTAAGTAAAGCGCTTTATTTATATTTTGTGTTTTCGTCCCAGCTTAATGGATTCAGATTTCGGTAAAAGAATATAGATGAGTTTACTTTTTAGAAGCTGTTTGGTTTGTTCTTTTATTTTTGACTAGCTAAGCCTTATCTTGGTCATTACTGACATTGGTGAAGGAAAACATCGTAAAGAACTTTACCTTCTTAATACTGTGTAAAATCGCCAATCCACCTTCAGGAAGCGTGGTGATCAATGCTCATGCCTTCTCTGTATGTGAAGAAGCTTTTCCCTGCAGTGAGACATAACAAGCTGGTATTAAGGCGAGTACAGCTACCAACAGCGCCACTATTGAGAAAAACAAAAAAATAAGTCAGGAGATACGGAACATTTTGAAACTTCCTATGCTACGCCAAAAAAGGCCGTTTTTGGCGTTAACTGCTATAACTTCGAACCTAGGAGGTTTAGTATTGATTTTTTTAATATAAAAAATTCTACCTCATTTGACTAAAAATGTGAGCATAGGAAATAATTTCAAAATTTTCCATAACTCCAGACTTATTAATTTTTCAATGGTGGCGCTGCCGGTTAGATGCTCTACTTGCCTTAATTATTAAGTCTTATGGCTACTCGAGCTTTTATTGTCTTTTCAAGCCGTCAAATAGGCAATCGCTCCATGTAAAATACTGGTATTCAGCTGCATCCGGTTAGATTGGAAGCCGACCCCAACATAGTTGGGAAAAGGCTAGGCAGATGATGATGATAGAGTATCTGTGCTAGGTATATCGTATGCAATTAAAGCAATTAAAATTAATTACGGGATTAGAATTTATCTGGCAGAATGTACCTTTATGTATGTATACTGTCATATCTATTCAAATTATGAACAGGGATCATGAATTAGTTATAGATAGATGGATTAATATTACTTAGATGCGTAGATCTAGGGTCCAATTAAACTTTGCCCACAAAAATAGGGAGGGCATTAATACAGGGTCAAAAGTCAATCGATTAATATCTCACAGATTTTCTTCATTCAATTCAACATTTTCAGCTTACGTACAAAATTCACAATGATGCGATCTTCAAGTACTTTTCAGAACAAAAATTTTGATATTTGGAACAGCATTAAAAAGCTTGCCAGTATTTTTGTTTTTCAATAACCTTCCTATAGACGTTGGTAGGACCGCAACGAGGCCATAATATGAAAGTTGTGAACGGCTTGCGGCGCCCCGCGGCGATCGCGATGCGGCGAAAAAACATTGTCCATTTTGTCGTTAGATTCAATTTCAGCATCACAACTCACATTCTTGTGAAAATGGATCTATATTTTTAGTAATATAATAAACTCCCTCAATCTTGAGGAAACAAACGACACAAATAAAGGTATCTACGAATTCCTATTAATTTAATAGACCAAGGAAGAAATTGAGTCGGTCTACCCGTCTGTTTGGTATGTCTATGCGGCTAAATTAGACAAACTCCACAACCCAGTTACTGGGTAATACGATACCCTTTGGTAAGACTGCTTGTCAGACTTTCGGGCTTCTAGCGACCCATAACGTCTGTCAAAGATCCACGAATGACAGCCGAGACCAACGGCTTAACGTACTTTTCGAGACACGGAGGGGTCTTGGTATGTAAAGATGGTCACCCATCCACGGACCAACCGCGAGAAGTGTAGCTTAACCTGATCGATCAACCCGTGTTGGCCAAAAAATATAAACTATACGTAGTTAAAAGCAGAATAATAAATTGGGACTGGACTATACATAGATTACTGAGCTCACAATCTCATCGTCAAGACTTCTCGAGAACAAGCCAAGTGGAAAAGACTTTGTAGGAAAGCGGACTCTAGGAAAGTGCTTTGAAAATTATACCTAAGTAGGTACCTAGCTAACCTTATTCAGAGCAAGAAAGTAGTGTACATAAACATAATAATTCTCAGTTAGCCATAAGCGTTATTGTTTCCTAATTGAAGCCAGAGGCATCATCTTACACCCACTTTTCAGAAAAGCAAACAAACAACTTCCCCGAACCTAGGTGTTTTCATTCAGTTTCTTGTTTCCTTGAATAAAGTATGAATAAGGTATGTTTAGACTAGAACAGCCCACTTCAGGGCGACCGCCTTTTCTCATACAGAGAGGACACTTTCACGCTCTGACTACTGCATGTAGTCTTTACTGTAGGCCTTTGGGTCCAGAATTCCCTGCGTTATTTGAATGCAAATTATGTTGGTGGTATTTGGTAGTTGGTGTTAGGTATCTAGTTTTCATGTTGGTACACACAGCATCACTGTGGTCGGACCCCTCAAGTTTTAAAAGCATTATACTGTTATAATTACTTGGGTAGTTCTTCGAGGACCCTCAAAACGCGGTCACACGGTCTTAATTCCTAACCTAATAAACATTCAGTGTTAGGACCAAATACAGACAACTCTATATGCCGTTGGTCCCGGCTGTCATTCGTAGATCTTTGACAGTCGTTACGGGTCGTCAGAAGCCCGAAAGTCTGACAACCAGTCTTACCAAGGGGTATCGTATTGCCCCGTTACTGGGTTGTGGAGGTCAGATAGACAGTCGCTCCATGTAAAAGAATGGTATTCAGCTGCATCCGGTTAGATTGGAAGCCGACCCCAACATAGTTGGGAAAAGGCTAGGCAGATTGAACTGTGAGTATAAAGTTAACATTAGTCAAGTTAACGACTACGATTCTCATCAACTTATTTTATGAACATCTAATTCTAAGAACAAAAATTGTTCGTTCTGTATAAACAAACGCTAAAGTTTGTGATAATATTTAGCAATAAAAAAAAATTATGATGATACCAGCCACAGAAAAGATCTGTTCTGTGATACCAGCCTATTAGTGTCCCACTGCAGGGCAAAGGCCTCTTCTCATACAGAGAAGGTTGGCGATTCAGACTTATATTGTCTACACGATGTTTCCTCACGATGTTTTCCTTCACCGATGTCAGTAATATCCAAGTCTTGGATTTGTTTTAAGTACTAATGTGACTTTTTCAATACATTGTACTTTCTGAAAGTACCTACAATGAAAAGAAAGAACAATGTATTGAAAAAGTCACATTAGTACTTACCCGGATTTGAACCCACATGAGAGGCGAGGCCTTAACCACTGGGCCATCACGACATAAATAAATATTGAAAAAATAGTATTAGGTAAACGATTATTAATCGGTTGAAGGACACTGGACGAGAAACAATAGAAGTTTTATGTTATTACGTCTGGCCCCGTTTAGTGTCCCGCAAAGTGGTAAGTGGTGGTGGTGGTGGCGCGTGATGCTAGTGTGGTGGTGGTGTTGGTGTGGTAAGTGGTGGTAGTGGTAGTGGTGGTAGTGGTGGTGGCGTATGGTGGTAGTGTGGTGGTGGTGTTGGTGCGGTTAGTGGTGGTAGTGGTGGTGGTGGTACGCATGGTGGTAGTGTGGTGGTGGTGTTGGTGCGGTTAGTGGTGGTAGTGGTGGTGGTGGTACGCATGGTGGTAGTGTGGTGGTGGTGTGGTAAGTGGTGGTAGTGGTGGTGATGGTGGCGCATGGTGGTACTGTGGTGGTGTGGTAAGTGGTGCAAATGGTGGTGGTGGTGGCGCATGGTGGTAGTGTGGTGGTGTGGTAAGTGGTGGCAGTGGTGGTGGTGGTGGTGGCGTATGGTGGTAGTGTGGTGGTGGTGTTGGTGCGGTTAGTGGTGGTAGTGGTGATGATGGTAGTGGTAGTGGTGGTGGTGGAGGTGTTAGGTACTAGTTTTTTGTATTTTTTTAAAATAAATATTATGTAAAATAGAGGATTAAGAAGAAACATTAAGATTATAGGTAATAATGTCAAATAGAAAACTACGTTTCTGCGAATTGAACCTCCAATCAAATCCGCTTCAAGCGATCTTAAAACCTCCGTGGACAGAAATGACAAATAGACAGAAATGTACTTCTATATCGTTGCTTGTTGTTGAACTTTTTATAATTACTTAATAGGTTTTGTTAAAATACAAAAAGCTGTTTTGCAGTAGCTATGTCAGATTTGAACTTGCGTGTTTTTTGCTGGGGTACCTAATAGCTGATGAAGCTATGTATACAATAAAAACTGTACCTTCATGCAAACATGAACGTGTAGGTATTGGAAAGAACATTACAGTTAAGTAGGTATAATCTCCGAACTCGGTTGCGAACGATGGATTGTTTGGGCAGTTAGTACCCACCATCTATAACAGTCTTGTGTACTCGTGTAGGTATAATATAAACATAGTTTAACTGACTTAATTAATGGAAATCTGAAAACCACGTTAGAAAAATATCATATAAGTAAATTCATGATTTCCTAAACCTCGCGTCGAAAACATTCATAACCAAAGTTCAGTGCTTTAATGTGCTCGATAAGTTCAGGAACACACTGATAGGAAGGTTATACACGACATCCGTGCAGGTTCCGTTTCCCTGTTCGTCGGGTTCCACGCTCGTGTGTCTCCGTGTCACCGACTTGTATTTCCTTTGATTTACTGAACACTTTTATGATACTTTCTCTGTTAGATATGAACAAAGACTAGAGGAAAGGGCTTCGAATCATTTATTTGAATGTTTATTATGAATATTAAATGTTACTCTTTCAGATCAATTTTGTATGGAAATAAAACTCTGACATAAAAAAAAAAGTTAGCTAAGTACATGAAACAGTATAAAAACACTTTCAGAAATATGTTTGATTAATTTTTATTCCTACTTATCTCAGTAATATTAGTAAACCCCTATAAAATACCAACTTACCTCACGCGTATTTTTATACACCTTAATATATATTTTTACTACCAAACATCTCTCTCACTTTTTATCGGGATAAGGATGGGCAAAGCGTGAAATTTTACGCGTCCAAAAGTATTATAGGTAATCTGTGTCGTTGTTTATGCGGTAGTATGGTAATCTCGCGGGAAGCGATAAATAAGGGACGTATTCATGAACGTCAAAAGTTGCAGCGTCCCTCTCTTTGTTAGCTACTTTTATGCTTTGTTATAATTGAACGTCGGAAAACTACCCACTGAGAGAGTTGCGTTATCGGACGCCGCCGCCGGGTCGGCTCGAGTTGCTGGAAACTTACATTTATACATATAGGTATGTACTTCCAATTTCTTTTCTATATCTTCAACAGCCGTTTATAAGAATATTTAGCGTAGTGCTAAATCGAATGTTGTGTATAATGGACTATATAAAAGTACTCTGTGATTTCTTTTTACTTGAAATATTTATAGAGTATTTAGAATGAGTATGCATGTGGTTCCCAACTATATTGGGGTCGGCTTCCTATCTAACTGGATGCAGCTGAATACCAGTAATTTACATGGAGTGACTGCCTATCTAACCTCCACAACCCTGGTTACTGGGTAATACGATACCCGTTTGTTTATGGTTGTCAGACTTTCGCACTTCTGACTACCCATAACGACTGTCAAAGATCCACGAATGACAGCCGGGACCAACGGATTAAGAGGAATCTTGGTATGTAAAGATGGTCACCCATCCACGGACCAACCGCTGCAAGCGTAGCTTAACCTGATTGGTCGGCCCGTCCGTCTGTTGTTAATTAGCCACAGGCCCCTAAAAACTCACAAAATGTGTTCTCTCAATTTAAATATAATGTAAAAAATACTAAATATAATACGAAATTCTATATTTATCTCTTCAACACGATTATGATTTCTACATATAAAGCAAAGACCACTGAACACACACACAAACAGCTAACCTTCAGTCTCCTTTTCGTCAATTAGCTCTCAACAGGAATCACATTATTCCAGCCACTCGCGTAATTTTAATGAGCGCCTGTGAACTATTAGCCGATTCGAGTGGCCGCATGAAGAGGAGCCGATGACTTCGGAAGAGGGCGTGATGAACGCGCGCCTCCGAGATGTCGATAGCGCAGGTTCGTTCTCGAGAGCCCAGTCCTTACAAGCATACTCCCATCCTGCATGCTTTCAGCGCTTTATTACGAGAAATAACGTCAAAAACTCACATTTCCTCATAGAAAAAGTATCAGCGCACACATATCGCATCGCACGCCGCGCCGTGAAGTTTTTGTCCGTTTTAAAAATATCCGTTACGTTTGAAATGCGAGCGCCACGTAAGCGCTTTAACTTTTTTACTAACTTTATTTCTACATGAATTTATACAAAAGCCAGACACAGCGATAATGTCTTCCATTTGTTAAGAGAGGAGAATTACAACCGCGACGACAGAAAAGAATAAAAGGGTTGTCTTTGTTGGTAGCAAGAGGAATACATTTTATGCAACCGCTCGAGCGGTGCGCGTACCTTTCTATCGTATAATAACCCTATTGTACCGTCTGTTGGACTTTATACAATTTGAAACATATTTGTTAAAGGAGTTCTTGTAGTCAAGCAAGCGCCTCGTTCCGACCATCGTGTAGCATGCTTTGAAAATGCATCGTTACAAATGATAACTGCGAAGAACGCATAATCTGCATCCATGGCCTACTTCGGAATGAAATTATGTTTTACAAAAAAATTTAAACTTAAAAAAAAATATCGAGAAGTCATGCTTCTTAATCGCGGTGATTAATTAAAATCACATATGAGTATTTTTAATAGAATTACTAGTTGTCCAATCGAAATATTGGACATTGGATATTGGGCCCAAACCCGAACGGCACACCCGTGGATCGTGATAAACCTCAAAGCAGTCTTATTAATTATAAGTAATGCAGAGTGGCCAGATTCCGCATAAATCTTTTGTTATTAAAATCTCTTTGTTTGATATCTTGAAGGCTTTTTGAATGAAAATTATCAATTATGAACGAACAACGAACCTATTTTAATTTTAATCAAGATTAACTTTGACACAAATCAATAGCGGGTTAGTGATGTTACAACTTGGTGTATAAACTCAAGCTTACGCGGCCCTAGTTATGAGCTGTAAGGACTTAAAAGCTGTGCGTGTGTGTGTGCCGTGTGTGTGCTTTTGTGTGTGTTGGCTTCAAAAAAGATCTGCCCTTTATTCCCTTATAATATTATCTCGTAGCACACATAAATCCTCAATACTCAATACTCAATATCTTTATTGCTTACTAATAATGTGTACTTAGGTGGTCCTGACTAATATTATAAAAGTGAGTTTGTCTGTTTGTTTGTTACGCTTTCACGCTAAAAAGGCTGAACGGATTTGGATGAAGGTACAAGGTATAGACCATGACCATGACATAGGATACTTTTTATCCTAGTAGTACGTTCCTACGGGATAATTTAAGATATCCACTCGAGCGAAGCCTCGGGCAAAAGCTAATAGCTAATATAATAGGTCTTTACCTATGAAATTGCCGTTTTGTATGAAAAAATTTAAACGAATTTTTTTCATACATTTTTTATTTGTATTAAGTAATCGAAGTAATCACCCATGCAATCAATGCATCTTTGCCAACGCAGTGGCAGTTTATTGATGCCCTTCTTAAAGAAATCAGCTGGACGGGAGGCAACAAATTCTTCAAAGGCATTTTGTACTGCCTCTCGGGTATTGAATTTTTTTCCCGCCAAGAAGTTATCCAAATTCTGGAAAAAGTAGTAGTCTGTAGGCGCAAGGTCTGGTGAGTAGGGCGGATGACGGAGAGCTTCCAACCCCAGTTCTTGCAACTTGGAGACCGTCTGCTGTGCAGTATGAGGTCGCGCGTTGTCGTGCAGGAGCAGCGGAGACGAGCGATTGACCAATGCTGGTTGGAGATGTGCCAGCTTCTCCATCATTGTGTTCAGTTCTTCACAGTACACATCTGAAGTAATGCTCACTCCGTTTGGTAAGAAGCTGTGATGAATCACACCGGCGCTAGACCACCAAGCAGTGACCATCACTTTTCTAGGGGTAAGTTTTCGTTTAGGGCATTGTTTAGGTGCTGAACCAGGATCCAACCAACTTGCTGAGCGCTTGCGGTTATCAAACAGAATCCATTTTTCATCGCAGGTAACAATGCGGTTCAAAATTCCTTCATTTGTGTGTCTGTTGAGCAGTACAAGGCACGTCTCGACGCGTACTTCGCGCTGGCGATCATTGAGTTCGTGGGGCACCCATTTGTCAAGCTTTTTTACCTTGCCAATTTGACGCAAATGGACCAATATTGTTTTGACGCTAACGTCGAAAGTTGCTGCTAATTCAGCCGTAGATTGTGTATCATCAGCTTCCACAATCGCCTTTAATTCATCATTGTCGACCAAAGTCTTCGGACGACCGCGAGGTTCATTTTTCAGGTCGAAATTTCCAGACCGGAAGCGAGCAAACCAATAACAAGTGGTGCGTTGGTTTGTAGTGTTAGCTCCGTAAACGTCGTTGATGTTGCGTGCCGCTTGTGCCGCGTTGCTGCCACGACGGTACTCATATTCCATAATTACTCGAATTTTTAACGTATCCATGATGACGAAAAAGATTGAAATGCGATGAAAATGTAACACTAATCAATAAACAAATGACTACTTTTGGAAAAAAAAATCCATGTTTTTAAAATAAAATTAATTTGAAATTAGAATTCTTAGCCAAACAAAAATTATTTTGATTTGAAATGGCCAGTACTGCAGAACGGCAATTTTATAGGTAAAGACCTAATATTTTATTTATTTATTTTGGGATCTCCAACAAAGGATACACATAAACAATATAAATTGCAATAGTAAAAAGGTTCTATTAAGTGTGCTTCTTCAATTACAGGAGACCACAGCATACACATATCAATACTCAATATCTTTATTGCTTTACCATAATGTGTACTTAGGTGGTAATTATATGATTGAGATCATTATGGACCCTGTAGGGCACAGCAAAAGGGGCAACTAGGTCTAAACAGGATAAAGGTAAAACTAGAAAATTAAATGATGAAATTTGAGCGAAGAAAAGATACATGTTAAGATTGGTCATTCATGAATATTACAAAAAAATAATAATAATAATAATATGTCAATATTGAGCATTCATATTATAATGTTTAGTGAAAATGTTTAGTAGTGGCGGTGGTTAATAGAATAGAATAGAATAGAATAGAATAGAATAGAATACTCTTTATTATGCACACCATTTAAATTACTGGTTACAATTTTACAATGTTACTGTTGTTGTGTTGTTGTTGTTGTTTTATGTTAATATACATATTTTCAATCCATTCCATATTTAAATTTAAAACAAGATTAACTTTGCCACAAATCAATAGCGGGTTAGTGATGTTACAACTTGGTGTATAAATTCAAGGTTACGCGGCCCTAGTTATGAGCTGTAAGGACTTAATATTCTTCAAAAGGGATCTGCCCTTTATTCCCTTATAATATATAATATTATCTCGTAGCATACATAAATAATTCATAAAAGAATAGGATTTTCATATTATTTCACTTTGCTTCTCCGCGGAGAGTTTCGGCGCGTTTATACACCTCAACGAAATGACATCAGAATAGCTATGAGACAGGGCAGTTAAATGAATTATGATATTCTTAACAAAATTAATGTCGTAAAAGTGTTCTTATTTTGTTATCGTCTGACCGTCCCTTTTGGGGTTGGATGACAATTTACAAAGGATTATTTCTTGGAAATTCTTACCTTTTGTGAAGTTTTAGAATTTGTAGACAGATTTCACTATAAGCAAGTAATTAAATATTTATAGTTAGAAGTCTGAACTGTCTGAACAACAGACACTATATTATTGTATATTACCTACCGAGAGCACTTTTGAAATACTTGGAATAAGCAATTACTTTCTACCTTTTGGTCTGGTGGCTGATTTAATTTTCAATAACAAAAATGTTTCATCTCCTCATCCTCGAACTCCGTGCTCATCAGCCAGGCTTGTGAACACTACACCAACAAAGCAACATTAAAATTATATATATTGATATGTTGTAATAATATAAAAAAAATGAGAGGCTTGTGGCTAAGTAATAACAGTCGCACGGATCGATCGATCAGGTTAAGCTACGCGTGCCGCGATTGGTCCGGCGACCATCTTTACATAACAAAAAAACTTTTTTACAAAAAAATACAACCGACTTCCAAAAACAACTACAAAGTGAAAAATAACTTTAATTTCGGAAGTCGGTGTCTAGTTAAATGTATTTTCGTTTTTTGCCACCGACTTCCGAAATTAAAGTTATTTTTCACTTTGTAGTTGTTTTTGGAAATCGGTTGTATTTTTTTGTAAAAAAGTTTTTATTTTTCACTTTTTAGTTGTGGAACCTACGCCACACAAATTCTAATACCACTACCTGCAAAACAAACTAGAACATCATCCATATAAAAGTGGGGAAAAAATACGTATTATTGAAGCTAACTCAAAAACTACCAAAGCAAAGTTAATCAATTTTATATGGGACCAATTGTGATGTATACCCTCTCGAATAAAACAAAAACAATCCAAATCGGTCCAGCCATCTTCGAGTAATCGGGGAACATACATACATAAAAAAAAAAAAAAAAAAAGGTTCCGACGAATTGATAACCTCCTCCTTTTTGAAGTCGGTTAATAAGACTCCGCCGTGACTCGGAAAGCACGTTACGCCTGTCATTTGTGGATCTTTGACAGTCGTTTCAGGTCGTCAGAAGCCCGAAAGTCTGACAACCAGTCTTACCAAGGTTTATCGTATTACCCAGTAAATGGGTTGTGGCGATCAGATAGGTAGTCACTCCATGAAAAGTACTGAAATTCAGCTGCATCCGGTTAGACGGGAAGCCGACCCCAACAAGGTTGGGAAAAGGCTAGTCAATTGATGCTCTATTTGCCTCATCAAAAAAAAATGGTTTAATAAACCATTGCCTGAACTTTATACCGTTGAAGAAAAGATGTCACAAGAAAATATTTATTACTTTAGCGGAAAATTCACTTGAAACGCGAATATTATACTTCGGGACAGGTAGCCAGTTCGTTTTCATTCTTAGTCAGTTCTTTATTTATATTGCTGGTAACATTAAATTTTACTTTGAGCTTTCGTGACCTCAATGCTGCAAGTATTTTTAATAACATCAACTCTTGAAAGGTATATCTTCGTCAAAATGTCGGGCCTGCATTACTTCGGAATTTTTCTACAAGAGTACCTATTATTGGAAAATGCCTCTTCCAAATTCTGTTAATAATTCTTTCTCTCAAAACTAGATACACTAATTTGTATCGACTGTCTTTACTTTTAACTGGTGACCTTTAAATATTAATAAAAACATGTTCTGTCTCTTGCCCTCTAGACTCCTCTTCTTTGTCTAGTCTAGGTAAAAAAAAAAAAAAAATAGTAGTAATAATAACTTAATAATTATAATATATGCGTACTGTAACTAGAATCATTACAATCATCAACATAAATACTGGTTTTCAGCCGCATCCGGTATGGAAGTCGACCCCAACATATTGTAACGAATCTACCAGTCTAATAAAATAAAACGGAAAAATAGACTTGAAACAAAATATAATTTAAAAGGAAAAATAAAATAATACAGAATTATATTTAAAAAAAACACCTCCCTACCTAACACACTCTCACACAGGAAAACGAAACTTGAATTGGCACCAGGCCAGGCCAGACGACAGGCCTCGTCAGCTCCCAGGCCTGATAATCCAAAGCAGCGTGGGTAAAAAGGAGGGAGGGACCCCCCTCCCTCCTTTTCAGTTTTGAAGTCTTTCTTTCAAAAATGCTACTTTTCAGTAATCGAAACGGCCAGAAATATTAGTTTTCGTTCAAGAACCTCTTCGATGAATTCTGAGAGTGTCAATTATTTTATTTAGGATACAGTTATTCAGTAAACAATCATAATTATCTATAAAATACGATATTTGAGCTAACATATTGATAAAAATAATTTAAATTATATGAATCAAAAGTAACCTTCATAGACTAAGCTAGTAAGAAACTCTATGAGAGAAAATTTGGAAGAAAAAGTAATGATAGCTTGACAGCCTGACATAAGTGTCATAACAATGAAAATTAAAGAAAACAGACCGATCCGCAAAATATTAATGCAAAATCAATATAGGAGTATGATATACATATTAATGTAAAGTGTAAGTATATGATGTAAAATGTCTGTAGTACGTAGACACTATAAAGTTTGGGAAAAGGCTAGGCAGATTGATTGTAATCATTATTATGGTTATTTGAACAAAATCAATCTGCCTAGCCTTTTCCCAACTATGTTGGGGTCGGCTTCCAGTCTAACCGGATGCAGCTGAATACCAGTATTTTACATGGAGCGACTGCCTATCTGACCTCCGCAACCCAGTTACTGGGTAATACGATACCCCTTGGTAAGACTGGTTGTCAGACTTTCGGGCTTCTGACGACCCGTAACGACTGTCAAAGATCCACGAATGACAGCCAGGACTAACGGCTTAACGTGCTTTCCGAGGCACGGAGGAGTCTCGGTATGTAAAGATGGTCACCCATCCACGGACAACCCCGGCAAGCGTAGCTTAACCTGATGGATCGACCCGTGCGGCTGTTATTACTTAGCCACAAGCTCCTCCTATTATGGTTATTTGAACATGGCCCCCAAAAAAGGCAGTGCCTGTAGGTATCTTGGGGCCCGAGTTACGTCATCTTAAAATTTTATTCAGTGCCTATGTTTAAAAATGGACAGCATACTTAATCAAATAGGTGCTTCAAATTAAGATTTCTAACTAATTCAATGATAATATTTATTTTCACAATGATTTTTGTTTAGCTCCATCATCTGTAACATTTTAATAACACACCTAATTCAGCAGATGTTAGGTAATTAATACGATCGTACGCGCGTCACTCTCTTGTTCAACGGTTTACGCAACACCGACGATTTCAAGTTGAGTACGAATCGGATTACCGAACAAAATCAGCTTGTCATACGCAAACAACGTGCTTCCTGTGTCGTAATAGTTCGCTCAGCAATTCAAGAGTCTGCTATCGAGCAAATATACGCCGTATACGCTCTTCTCCAAACAAGTTTTAATCGATTCTCCAACCAACCCGAATTAAAGAGATAAAACTAGTTTCATGGATTTTACTAAAAATAAGTAGGTAACCTATACTTACCCTTCTAGAAAAAGTCAATTCGATACGAAACAGTAATTTCCAAAGCTATTAAGGTAAATCTCCGCGTTCTATCAATCACAAGGCGTTGATTAAACGACCAATAATAATAATTGTTATCAAGCTGAACCGCATTTCTCATCAAAGTTCATTACAGTCCTGAATCGGAAGCTTGTATCAAAGGATTTAATTCAAATAAGCTTTTCATTTCAACATTTTATGAGCCCCCGGGAGAGAACCTCACCACGGATTAAATCCGTGATATTTAACTTAACGAAATTCTAGTTTGAGTGCCTGTGAAAAGAAGCTTGACTACGTTTTTAGAAATTAAATGAACGCGGATATTGTAAAGGCGGATTAGCGGCGTCGGCTTTATATTAGCTTTAAAAGTAATCATTTCGCTTGAGAGGCATCTAATTACTGAAACAAAAACTTTAAAAATGTTCTATAGGAAAGTGGTTTTGAGAGCAGAAAATAAAGATCTGGCTAAGTATTTAAAAAAATACAAAAAAGTGAGCTGGTTGTCAAACTCATTCATTTAATTATGTTTTTGTTTACGTCCGCTTCGAATAGACAACATTGAATGAAACTGGCTCCATTTTGTTTCACTGGCTAAAGAGTAAATTTAATTAAGTCAAAAAGGCTCTTGAGTTTTTTCAATCTGTAAGGCTGGCCAATTAAAAAGTTGCCGAGACTTGTACCAACAGGATAGCGACAACCGGAGGAGAGTACTTTAACTTACTCATTGCAACTCTGCGGCTACATTAACGATGCTTACTACCTAACTAAATAAATTAAATATTCCGGGCCACTCTTTAAAACTGAATATTTTGGGCCTACTTGTCCATCATCATATCATTTTCATAATAAATTAAAATTACTTTCGTACAAGCATTGCTCTTTTTTTGTGGAAATAATTTCATCACCACTGCTCTCGAAACGGTGAAGGAACGCATCGTGAGGAAACCGACGTGTCCTAGAATAAAAAAATCGAAGACATGTGACATCTACCAACCCGCACTGGTCCCGCGTGGTGGATTACGGCCCACTCCTTCACTGAGAGGAGGCCTGAGTCCCAGCAGTGGGAACATTATAGGCTGATTATAAGCATTGACGCAACTCGCTATGATGCAATAATGACTTGGATAAAGATCCACATTAATCTGCCACTTGTTTCATACCTAACTACTTACTTAATCAAAACCACTCATTACCTGAACGCTAAGTGATTGTTATCCGAGTAGGTTCCAACTAAGTACGAACAGTGCGAAGCCCCGTAGCTGTCCGATAGAGAGACGCCAAATCGTCTTACGACGCGCTACGGAAAAGAGGATTTTTAAATATTTATAGAACCGTTTTCACAAACGTTGAGCTGTTTGTTCTATTTGGAAAAATCTTGAATTGCAAGCGCGAGCTATTTACCTATAGCTTACCCGGTGCCGTTCTTACACTTCATCTTTCATAATCCCTATTTTAGTAGATGGTTATGTAGAATATTCGCCGTGTAATGTGGTTGTTATTACAGTAACGATGCTGGTGACTATTTCCATGAGTCAACAAAGAAATGACAATGTTAAGCAGCTATGAATGTCTAAATAGCGAATTTGTTGTGTATTTTCCATCAAATTAGACACGTAAAAGCATCGAAATCAAAATTCCCATCTTAGTGAGCGGAAGCTAGAAGGGTGAATTTATTTTATTGCACCGTCTAAAGGTGCTTAATCGACGAACCGTTAATTTATGTGCACCGTTACGAAAGAGCTGAAAAGATCGCTTCTCCTGAGGATCTGCGGAACTCGGACGAGTAGATATTAGTATTCCGATTGAATAATTAAGTAGAGACACAGGATCGACGTAAGCATCCATTATTTCCAATATGCCGCACATAAATACCTACTTACATGGGATTGCGTACTCGTCTGCATTTTATTGCCATATCTTTGTAAACACCAGACCTAATTTTGTGGATGAGTGCTTATCATACGAACCAGCGTTCTCACAAAAAAGAAAAATAAAAAAAACTGCAAAGAACGAGCCAATTGTTTTTGATTTATAGACTAGTTTCACAAAGAGATGTTCTATTTAGATGCGAAGAGGGGTGACCCGTTGTTACTACACAACGAAATGTAACTGATTCAGCAGTAAATGTTACTCGTATCAATTCTGATCTGCCCCACAAAGAATGCCAAATTACTAATGGAAAAGTTTTTCTAATGAATTGAGAAAAATGCGGCCTTGTCGAATACTGATGTAATGGTTCCCGCTTTAATTAGGTAAGAAGAGAGTAATGATCGGATACTCTAACTTTTATATATGACTACACAAATCAGATAATGGATACGTTATACAAAAAAATAACATTATTTAAGCTACTAGGATCTATATATACAGTAGCTTAAATAATAGATTCGCAAGAAAACACCCCTAGAATATAACTTAACTAATTAATTAGTCTATGGGTGTTTTTCAACGAAAAGGCGGTCGCTTCACGTGTAGCAAAAGCATCATTTTAATTATGAAGAAACCATCGACGTTTATAAAAAGTCGGACAGATTCTCGCTAATAAAAAAACTGTGTCTATCGGAGTCAGCCAGCTCGTTGTACCTACAGGCTGGCACGCACACATTTCACAAGACATGCAGTATTTTTACTTTATATATATAACTTATCATATTACGAATACGTTACCATATTACGAATGGTTGACTGATGTGTGAATGTGTGCGTGCCGGGCCCGTAGGTACAGCGAGCTGGCTGACACCGATAGACACAGTTTTTTGTTTTTTGTTATCTGTCCGCCTTTTTTATACGTCTATGGAAGAAACTGATCTTATTTTCAACAATAATTAACTATAACAAAGTGATATGTATATGAAAAACAAAAGAAGGAAGCAGGAAGGAATGTATGACAATAGTGAGGGTGCCGAAAGGGGCCTGGGAAGCAGGAAACATTTTCGGTCCTGCATCAATCCCTTGCTACCAGTCGTGCAATCCGTCTTGTTGATGTAAACTTTACGACATCAGCATAATTATTCAGCCTGTGGACGTTTAAGGGTTTATATTATAAAAATGTTGATCAGCTTTGAACTTTTTGAGTGCAAATTTATTTATTTTTTAAATATATAACAATTTATTTACACATACGCGCGTCTCTATCTGACCAAAAAGATAGATACCTAGGTACTCGTATAATAACTTAGGACAATATTGCGGACGTTGTGTAGTAAATAAAACGATACTTAAATAAAATGAATTCCTTCCTCAATGTGACACTGTGACGGGCATCATTATTCTCAGAAACTTTTCCACGCGTGTGAAGCGAAAAAGAAGTGTCGTAATAGTAATTTGTCACGATCCTCCTTCTCACTAGACATTCTATACGGGCTTTATACAGGTAGCTTATGTTAATATATAGGACATACCCACCAAAAATAACGATTCTGTGTATTTATAAAGTTTATCCAAAAAATAACCTAGATTTTCCGAGGATGAGCGAATAAAACAAAGACTACGGTTAAAAGGAAAACTCATTTAGACAGTAAATAATCAGCGTCCGGTTCCAGGACGTACCGAACTTATATAGTAGTGGTTATCTAATATGAAAATTAAAGTTCCAAAGACCGGTTGCGAACGAGGGCAACATCGAAAAAGATCGAGATTAAAGCTTGTAGACGTTAATAAAAGTAATTTAGTAGGGAGACGCGTCAACATGGAATTTTTATTGCGTAAGCATTCCACCCCGGACTAACAGATGAAGACATATTATCCTCGAAGCCCGGCTACCCTTGAAGTGATTACAATGTTACCCCTGATGTGAGGTTAACAGTGGCTACAGATAATTAATAAAGGTGTAGTAGGAAAGGCTATTCTTTTATTTCACCTTAATTAATATCTGTTTCGTGTAGCTCTATTTTTACCTACAGATTGTGGCCAAAGGGCAGAGCGCTAATCTCGCCATATTTATTACATTTTCTAGGAATGACTGCCAAAGTAAAAGATTAATTATAAAAGTTCACAATGTAAATAAAAAGATGAGACGATATTATGGAAATCTGATAAAATAGCAAAGTAATAATTGAAACCCTGTAAAATGAATCAATTTATCACATATACGCTATTACGAAGAACAATATGAAACTATGAGTTAATTAAAAGATAAATTAATTAATACAAGTTACGCATACCTATAATACAGGGTGTAATTTTATTCATCTTTATCCTCTTAAGGGGTCATTGTACTCATCATTATGAACAACTTTTACTATGGGACCAAACCTAAAATCCCGAAAAAAAATCAGCTATTCCCTACATTTTGACGAGTAATGCGAACATAAATGGGGAACGACTGATTTTTTTGTCGCGATTTCAATTTTGTTTTGGTTTGGTCCCATAGTAAAAGTTGTTATTAATGATAAGTACAATGACCCCTTAAGAGGATAAAGATGATTAAAATTACACCCTGTATAGATGTAAACTGCGTATTTTTTGGATTGCGGTATCTCTCTTTTACGACTTCCATATGTGCGATTATGGTAACGCCGATATAATTTAATCTGTAGTGAAATGTCATGTAAAGTGACATATTTATTTGGATAAGGACTATTACCATGTTTATGAAAACACCTTCGCAAATAATGCATTATTTTATAACGAATTTGATTACCATTAAAACAGTTATAGTGAGCCAGTCTTAAAAGATAGACATATACTATTGCGGACTTTTTTTTAGAACTTTTTAAGAGGAACATTTCTGTCATACATGTTTGTTGCGTAACTTTAACCGTTTACGCAGCGCCCGCAACAGAAGCTCTCAAAAGGAATAAATATTCCCCGTTTTTGCAACATTTTTCATTGATGCTCCGCTCCTATTGGTCGTAGCGTGATGTTATATAGCCTATAGCCTTTCTCGATAAATGGGCTATCCAATACTAAAAGAATTTTTTAATTCAAACCGGTAGTTCCTGAAATTAGCGCGTTTAACCAAACAAACAAACAAATTCTTCAGCTTTATAATATTGGTATAGATATATTTTATGTATGACCACGCAAACTTTTGACAGAGTAGCTCAATTTGAAAAATTTTTGTTTCATTCGAGAGGGTACCTATACCTCAAAGTTGGTCCCACATATAAAATTTATTAACTTGCTTGTGTAGTTTTTGAGTTGGCTTCAATAATACGTATTTTTCCCCACTTTTAATCTGGATGATGTTCTAATTTCTTTTGCAGATAGTGGTAAGTATTAGAACTTGTATGGGGTAGGTACCACTTCTAAAAAGTGAAAAATAAAAACGTTTTTACAAAAAAATACAAATGACTTCCAAAAACAACACTAAAAAAAAGAAAAATAATTTTCAAAATCGTTCCACAATTGACGGAGAAATTAGTGTAAAAATATTAAAAAAAAATATATTTATTTAAATATATTTATTTAAAAATATATTTATTTAAATATATTTTTTGCAAAAACATAAAAACATAATATATATTTTTTTTAAAGACATTAAAAAAATGAAAAAAAAAATAAAAAAAAAAAATTTAAATGTCTACACCAATTTCTCCGTCAATTGTGGAACGATTTTGAAAATTGTTTTTCTTTTTTTCAGTGTTGTTTTTGGAAGTCTGTTGTTTTTTTAAGTAAAAAAGTTTTTATTTTTCACTTTTAAGTAGTGGTACCTACCACATACAAGTTACGCGACGAATTGAGAACCTCCTCCTTTTTGTTTTTTTTAAAGTCGGTTAAAAATATAAAAAATATGTATAGGTACAACAAAAATAAGGTAAGGTATAAGGTATACAATAAAAAGTGAAAAATAACTTTAATTTCCGAAGTCGCGAGTCGGTGGCAAAAAACGAAAACACATTCAACCAGACACCGACTTCCGAAATTAAAGTTATTTTTCACTTTTTATTGTTGTTGTTGGAAGTCCGTTGCATATTTTGTAAAAATGTTTTTTTATTAATTATGATAAAGCAAAAAATACTTTTTTTTTTATTATATGACTGACGGACTAAATATAATTTCTTTTTTGAAGTGAAAACCTCTGGCGCGTTGAGTGATTTTTGATAGGGGAAGGCTTCATATACACGACGCCGCAGTCGCACCGGCGCGGCGCGGCGGGTGCCGGACCGCATGTTTGTGTATACGAATGAAAACCGCACCGCCAACCGCACCAGAGCCGCGCCGGAGCCGCGCCGGAACCGCGCCGGAACCGCATTGATACCGAATTAAATAGTAAAGAAACGATCACAGTTCAGAAATAGTACTGCTCGATTTTTGCGACCAATTTTATATGTACCGAATAAATTTAATTTCTAGTAGTTTTAATATTCATTAATCATGCATGTGAGAGTCAGCCGCCCCATTCAAGGGGGAATCCAAAGGGTACAGCACAACAAAGTTGTAAACAAAAAAAACTTATAAAAAGTAATTCCATACCGCGCCAAGACCTCGTTGTTTTGTTTTGGTTAAAGCTAAAATCAGATTCATATTTATTAATATTAAAATGAAAAGCAGACGTGTTTACAGTTGCGTTGGCAATGCTTTACTGAACTGTGATCGTTTACACAAACACGCGGTCCGGTGCCGGTGCGGCTCCGGCGTCGTGTAGGTACATGAAGCCGAATTTTACGTTAAAGTTTTGACTTTGAGAAAAAAAATTGGTATATTGGTGGTTGGTATTGTTTTTTTTTCAAACCAATTTTTTTTACCCATGCAATTATCCCTATGTCTTGTTTAGCATTTGTACGTTAACTGTTGCAGCATTTAAATACAAGTTAATTAAAAGTAAAAGTTTTTTTTTTCAATTTATGTTTTTTTTTACAACGATGCCAAACGTGTCAAGCGTCACGTGTTGCGCGACAATTGTTGCCTGAAGTGCATACCTGGCTTTTTTTTTAAACTGATATAAGGTAGGTACTCTGTGACTCACTTGATCGATGGATTGATATCGCACGACCTAAAGAAGCTACAAAAGATATCCAAACACGATATTTCGGAGATTATGTACTTACCTTAATACAAAGGTAAAGAAATTACAATACTCTATCCCCTGAAAGCTTCAACGAGGGATGAAAGTTTGTTAGCAAACGAAGTCGCGGGCAAAGGCTAGTCAGATTACAGATCCCTCCAGACTCCAGTGCTGGTAAAATAACAGGGGATGATCTATTTCTTTATTCAATTTGTTACAATTCGGAACTCTACTTTCCCGGATTCACCAAGTAGGAACGTGTAGCTTATGTTGATTACTAGGATAATTAGTGTAGGCACCCACTAAACATCCTCTAGAGAACACCTTGAGTTGGTTGGTACCTACTAAACATCCTCTAGAGTACCTACATAAGAAATAATCGTGAAAATCACTGAACAAATAACACGTAGCTGAACAAACCTATCATGTATTTGATGTATTCGAGTAGGATTTCATTTGAAGTGATTAATATCTGCAAATAGATCCATTTCAAATTTGCTGCAATACTGACGGACTGGATCAAATGATTACGGATATGCGAAACGCGCGGATATAGTTTAACGCTTTGCTTTTAATATATATCAATATTTTAAATGATTAAGATTTAGTCACTTGTAATTATCAACTTTTTATGCAAGTAATGTGCTGAGATTAGATATAGTTGTGCTTTTGAATCCCAAGTAATAGAATTATAAATGTTCTTAGTATTAAGTACTAAGTTTGATCAAAAATGAATTAGTCTTCGGATGTAGTCTAAAGTTTGTGTAAGGCTTCATGTACACGACGCCTGAGCCGCACCGACACCGGACCGCATGTTTGTGTACACGAATGAAAACCGCACAGGCGCCGCACCGCCGTCACACCGGAGCCGCACCGGGACCGCGTGTAGGTACACCGTATTGATGCCGAGTTAAATAGTAAAGCAATGATCACAGTTCAATAAAGCATTGCCAACGAAACTGTAAAGTCGTTTGCTTTTAATTTTAATATTGATACATATGAATATGATTTTAACTTTAACCAAAACCAAACAACAAGGTTTTGGCGCGGTATGGAAAGGTTTTTTTTACAATTGTGACTTTAGATTCCTCCGTTGGTTGCGGTTGCTAGTCAGCATTAATATTACAGTAGTTTTAATATTCATTAATCATGCATTTGAGAGTCCTCAAATGCATGATTAATGAATATTAAAACTACTAGAAATGAAATTTATTCGGTATACGTATAAAAAAAAATAGGTCGCAAAAATCGAGCAGTACCTCCCCTACTATTACTGTGATCGTTGCTTTACTATTTAACTCGGTATCAATGCAGTGTACACGCGGCTCCGGTGCGGCGGCCGGCGGCGGTGCGGCGCCTGTGCGGTTTTTATTCGTATACGCAAACATGCGGTCCGGCGGCGGTGCGGCTGCGGCGTCGTGTACGTAAAGCCTTAGTGATATTTTGCACGCTACGCTGTAAGAAACAAGAAGGTGCATATCTTTTACATTGTATAATTTTCGCCGATGGAGAACTAATGCAACTTTGTTCCTGGCTGTCTCAAAAGTTAATTTATGAAGTTTGGAGTTACCCATCCGTATGATTACGTTACATACAAGACAAAAAGTCACCACAAACCTGAATTTTCCTAAATATCACACGAAACATCCCCAATTCTACGCATCACTGTTGCAGAAAAACAAAGCACAGCTGATAAAATATTCAAGCCATACATTACGAGATTGATGAGCCGAGACACAAAATTATAAACAGGAGAAGAAGCATCGCGAGAGTGAGGTGACTTCTTACCCTCATTGAGGTAATCTTGTGGGAAATCATGGCAGCCGCGACCGAGCAATTTGTTATTTCTCCGACAAAACCGAGCGAATGAGACCCCACAATTGTCATGATTGCCCACAGATCTTGTCTTAGGCCGCAGCTCTCAACGTTGTGGTTAGAATACTGATGTACGTTACATATAATGCCGTAGATACAGATAAAAACCGACGCTAAATGGTCACATAATATGATGAAATAAGTCGATGTACTTAGTCATACGTAGGGGTATGCAATACTGGGCATGTCAGCGAATGATAATAATATGATGGGAACATTATTCGATATCGGAAGCAATACAGCTACAATTGAGCTACATTTGCGTTATGCGGCGAATGCTTGTTGAACTGAATTTAGTGAATGCCTAATAGTATTCATAGAATGGTTATGATTAGGTTTAGATCTGCATCTGTTACCGTCATGTTGAATGTTGCGTGGCAATAGGGATGATGTCTGGGTAAAAAAAACCGGTCAAGTGTGTGTCGGACCACGCACAATGAAGGGTTCCGTAGTTGAAAAGAATTTATAAACAAACATAATATTGTAATCTCAAAAAAAAATTGTGATAAAATAGCAAATTAACAATTTTTAGACTTTTTCCTTTACTTGTGCTGTGAGACCTTACTTCTTGCCAATTTTCATGATTCTATAGGACAATGGGAAGTACCCTATTTTTGATTTACTTGCGAGTATCAAAAATGCCGTATTTTTTTATTGCGTCAACAAAATCTTGATTTTTTTAGAACTCCAAGGGACTATAGATCTACGTATTTGATATTAATTTCAACTTGATACCTCTACGTGTTCCTGAAAAAAGGGTCTTGACAGACTGACAGACAGACAGACGGACAACGAAGTGATCCTATAAGGGTTCCGTTTTTCCCTTTTGAGGTACAGAACCCAAAACAAAAAGAAATTCTATTTAGTCCGTCAGTCATAGTTCAGTTAAATTGTGTTTTTACTAGGAAAGTTTTGGGGTAGTTCTGATTTCTTTCATTCTGGGGTGCTGAATCCGAATTTGAGGTTTGCGGACAAAATTTCGTGACGCAACATTGAAAAAACCACAAAAAAAGCTATTTATCCCAGTTTTTTGCTTAAAACTCGAAAACTATTAACTTTTAGTAAATAGCCTGTTTACAGAAATTAAAGTAATTAAATTTATCTGCAAATATCACTATTTAGTTTTTTTTTTAAGACGAACCGTTCGGTCTCAAGTGCGAATTGAAAATTGGCAATTTTCAGCAGTCTCTGAAAAACCCACTTTCTACATTCCAAAACTTTATATTTTATTAGAATGCTGTCATTTGATAAATTTCTCCTAGTTTTCTGCACAAGTAATTAAAAAGAAAAAAAAGGTCGAAATTATACAAATTCAGTATCAAAAAAGGTAGGACTCTGACAAAATAAAACTTAAAATTTCATTACTTATGATTAGTTATGAATTTATGATCATATATTATTAATATTACAAATTATAATATGCAAAAAAAATATGAGCCGTTGTCTTTTAGAAGGTCCTGGCTGAGGTTCTTCGGTGGCGATGGGTCCCGGTACATATTCTGCTTGTTTTGAAAAAAAAAAGAGATGGTGTCATTTCTCAAGGAGAGCAAAATAGATTGTGAGAATAAACATACCTTCCGCATCGTGCTGAGGTTTTTCGATGGCATCAGGTCCTGGCTTAGGGTCTGATGGCTCCATCGTCAGTGTTGGGGGTCGTTCTCCTGGAAAATAAAAGAGGTGGTGAGACACTGACTTGTGATCACAAATCAAGGAGAGATGATTGACTACAAAATAACTTGTGAGATTCGACATACCCCTGTCTCTTTCTTCAGTCTCTTCTATGTCTATGTCAGAAGTGCCCTCCGGAGGCTCAACGTTATCACACAGTCCTTCGCATGATATGCAGATTGGGGAACAATGGAGGCCCGCCTTCCTGCATCCACAATGGCGTTGGCAGCCCTTTTTACATTTACATGTAATGTATTTATATGTTAACGTACATCATTATCCAGTACTTTATCACAAATAAAACACACGTCAGAAGCCATTTTTAACACCACACGTAATTAAAACTTGTAGAAATCGTAATAACGTTTATAAACAATACAAAGAGACTAGGAACGCAGCCGAGTTGCCCGGGAGAGCCGAGAGTTGAAAATTGCCAATTTTCAACTCGCACTTGACACCGAACGGTTCGTCTGAAAAAAAAACGAAGTAGTGATATTTGTAGAGAATTTTAAGTATTTAGTATTTGCTTTATCATATTAATTAAAAAATCAGGCTCGCTACGTCACAAATATAACAAACTACGTACAAAATCTAGCATGGAGTAACGTCATGCCAGATTTTAACTCAATGTATCGCCGTATTATTTTGATAAAAAAAAAGTAATAATTACGTATAAAAAAATACGTGTCCAATATTTTTTTAATAATCTACATAACGCACAAAAAAATGTTTAATCATCATTCCTATTATTGAGAATGGTCTAATAAGTAAATTATCGTCTGAGAGGAAGGTTTTCTCACTGTCTGGTTTTGACTAAGAATAAGACTGAGAATATTCTACAAAGAGGAAGCATGGCACCAACCAATTCGACCTATATTCGGCAGTAGATTGAATATGATTGTCAATGACGGGAAGTGCGCTGTTATATTGTAAATCTGCATCCACCCCCAGAAACTTACAAAATAAACAATAAAAAATGTTTTACAAAACAAAATTGTTGCAGGCAATTCAAACTTTTTGGTGATGGCAGTGGATTGGCGGGCCATTCGAAAAGCATTTACAACACAAGTCCTGGATCGACGTGTTGCAATCATGACCGACAATGTACGAATATGAATATTTTATTTGAACGACCAATTGGCTGTCCTGTCGTGCAAACATTTGATATTCACTGTGAATACGAAAGGTTTGCTTATTAATTGGATTGTCGTACCACGTACAGAGTCCAACGACGGAAAATCGGCCGATGTGAATTGCTCTTAATTCGCTGCCTGGCTTCCGATAAAATATTGGACCGCATCGCAAACGGGATATGAATAACAAACAAAATATTAAGCTGCAGATTATCTCGGCTACTTTATAATGTTTAATGGATTTATGCAATTATGGCATGGAATGATTTGTTTTAATTTCCGAAATGATTTAATGAAGTGTTGTGTCCGCTGTGATAGCTCACTAAACGCTTCGAAGGAGATTATTATATAGTTCGAAATATTTTCCGTACAATCTAGTCTTAACATCATAACATAACATAACATAACTTCACGCAAGTATACCCCCCAAGGGGTAGGCATAGACGTACAGTCAGCGACAATAATATCGGGACGACACTGGTCAAAATGATCTAAGCAACTATGAAAATGAAATACTAACTCAATGACACAAGGAATGTTTCAGAATGAAGACAGTTCACGATAACTATCATTCTGACAAGAACTTTATCCAATTGAGATAAAGTTTAATTTTCTTAGTAGTTGAGATCATTTTGAACAGTCTGTTCGTCCTATAGTACACCCACATTTCGCCAATTATGTTTAAGTCCAGTGTAATAGGGAGCGAGCCTATTGCCATCAACCGGGCACAGATACAGACTCCAGGTTGCTACTGATAAATTCCAGATGGAAAAAACCCAATGACACTTTGCCCGACCCGGAAATTGAACCCAGGACCTCATGCTCAGCAGTATAGTGCTTGCAACCATGAGGCAGTCTTCATCTAGGTAGTCTTCTTCCCGGGCAAACCTTATACTAGGTACTGATGGAAATATCCTTCTACCTTTCATAATGTTGTAATGATGGCTACCTACAGCGCGATTAATGAAGTCGAGGGACCATAATATTGCCAGCTCAAATAACCTTAGCGACTAAAAACATCGTCAATGCAAAAAAGTTAATTTATTTATGCAAATAAAATCAAATTCGACGCGACGAAACACTGAGGGAGATGGCTCCTTGGAGATTTACGGCATATAACGAACACCTAGATACCATGAAAGGTACCTACCGTGAATTTAATTACGTTTGTATTAAATTACTATATACAAGGAGTTCTATGTATAGCTTCCTTATTTTGTTTACATATTATTTACATAGAATTGAATATTTAGAAAATAATAACTGACGTTTAGTATAAACTCTTCTTGTACACGTATATTTTATAAAGTAATGAGTTAAAAGTGCAAGTTAGTTCTACTTAGCAAGAACGCCACGACACTTCAGTAATTTTAAACTTTCTAATGCAAAGTGCTGCTGTCTCGATGTCATGTCTAGCGTGACAGTTACAAGTAGGAACCGACCTCTGTTTTCAGGTAATTTAGCTTTTAGTTGATAAATTACCTGAAAACAGACATCAGTTCCTACTTGTAACTGTCACGCTAGAAATGACAATGAGCGAGACAGCAGCACTTTGTATTAGAATGTTCATATATTTTCTAAAATAACATTAAGAAGACTTATATAAATCAATTCATTATAAAATAACAAGATTTTAACATTATGATAAAATAATGATGCGCTAAACACCAAGAAAATAATGATAACTACTTTGGCGAAATAGTTCTTGACCAGGTTTTGTTCAGATCTTGAATTTTATACCAAGAAAATAGTTGTTTTTAGATTAAAATTGTCTGCTTTACACAGAGAACCTCTCAAGGCTTCTCCGTAATCGATGTAACAAGATAATAACTTACTGTTCTCGCTATCTCCGTCATTGTATAAAACAAATGAGGATGACTCAAGTTTCATAAATCTTTAACAGTTGCCATTAGTAAGAAACCACGTAATTATAACAAGTCATTCAAATTCCGACGTCAATGTTCGAAATACTGAATAATTTACAACAAACCCATAAAAGTTTTTAATGATAGCCAACGGCATCTAGAACCCTAAAATTTTAAATGATGCTGCTGCTAAATTATAGAAACAAATTATTTTTTAATTTCTTTTTAGTTTCAATTTAGAAACAAATTATCGTGCCTATTAGAGTGAACATTTAAGTTTCTAATAACCTAGCTTAATCTAATGTAAACAGTTGTTTCCATTACTTTAAAGACGCAAGATGTGTGAAATTAAAATTCATTGAGATTAATAATTATACATCTAGCTTTTGTTTCAGAGTTGTTCTCTTTTGTTTCTCTTTTTTACTAATCGCGCACATAATATATAATACGTTGTTATTATCATAGCTACACAAACAACCCCTAAAAATAAATAAATATAAATTTTAAAGTTGGCACTTGATCGTAAGCTACACTTTCTAACGTTGGCATGATCTCAGAATCTTTTGAATAACAACAAACTTAGATGTTACTGCCATAACTGCTATTGGAGCAAATCCTTGTATTGTTGGTTTCCATATAAAACTCTGTGTGTTGCATTTCAGCATCGCTTTACGTGTAATATCATAATATGCGGGGATGGTTGCTATTTCATTGAGCAACAATGGATGCTCGTTCAAACGTAGTCACACACTAGCACGGTCGTAACACTCGACCTGTGTGCAGGTACTAACTGAAACATTCTATTTTCGTTCTCCACAATTATATGGAATGTGAATAAAAGTGTCTGTTTTCATGTTTAAATCAACATAATGTAATATGCCTATGTTTTCAAAAATGAAATACATATTTCTTTTAAAGATAGGTACAAAGAATTTAATTTGGTCAAACCTTGGGCTTCCACTTTACTGGAGGCATTTTTCATTACATTCATATTACTGTGAGCAGAAGGTTTCACTAAATGTAAATACATAGATACCTACACATATGTGTGAAAGGACCACGGAGAAGGGTCACTTTTACTGTTTTTTTACGCAAAACACAATAAATGTATTCAAATTAGAGAGTTTGGTGTGACCACAACGAGAAAAGAATCGCAGTCGTTTCCAAGTGATCTTTGTAACGAGGGTCGACAGATCCCTCCGTAATTGTTATCCATAATAGTTGGGTTGCTTCCGCCGCCCAAAGTCTGCCGCTGACGTAAACATTCACCACCAAACAGATGAATTGAGGTGAGTTGTAAACCTCGCTGCGGATGTACCACCGATCTTCACGCACAGATACTTGTTAATTGAACACAGTAACGAGTTACGAGCTACCTAAACGGGGATACGACCTGTATTATTGAAAATCGTAAATTGTAACCATGAAATCGAAGTAATTCGAAAAGTTTATAGGGCCCTTACGAGCGAGAGCTATGGGAAGGTCAAATAATGTCGAAGGGTTGGATAACGTGGCTCAAAGTTTTAATTAGACAGCAACATCTGCGAGCCTCGTTACACGACAATTATTGTTACGAGAACACACAAACACTTTATTCGAGAAACGATAGTTTGTATTTACTGCCACCGTTATTGTGTTCAGCGATGCCCGCTTTCAGTTTGTTTATTTGAGGTAACTTATAAATATATAAAAGGAGCAAAAACCTAGGAATCTCTGCTACGTGCCTCATTTGTAATTTGTAGACTTACCTGTACCTACCTCGAATACGCCTGAAATCCCTTCTTAACTAATTTATAGATGTTATATTCAGCCTTACTTTACTTTAGGAGCAGGTAATTTTTTGTGTACCTAACAGCAACTTAGCAAAACCGAAATGCGGGAAAATTAATTTGTAGCGGGCGCTGGCGGTCTAATAATAAAATATTTTTGTAAGAAAATCTTGGTGAAATTCATCGAGATTAAAATAAAACAAATTAACATAGCGATCCGAATATAATTATTAAATAGAGCCATTAGTAGCGGCTTGAATTACAGAATGTTTGAAGTTAATAGCAGGCTTCCTGTGGAGCTGTAGAGACAGGCAATGGCCGCTAGGTGCGCCTTAGTTCTGCTTTACATAGTGCCGAGCAACTCTCTGTGAGAATCGCAACAATTTTCCGGAACATTTCCGAGCGGGCTAACGAACGGAAACGCAGGGGACGCGGCCAATTGGCGGATAAATGCACCTCAATTACTATGTTGCGGCAACATTTTTCCTCCTAATGTCCTTTTTGGCTTTAGCGATGAAAACTTTTTATTTATTTTTTCGCTTCCTAAACGGAGACCGCTGCGGTATAAATGGTAGGTAATATTATAAGTAAATGTTTCTTCCTTAAATGTTTTGTGAATGCGTGGTAATAACGTCGTTTCCTCTTTGAATTTGGTAGAGCGGTGCGACCATACGAATGATTTGATGAAGATATTTGTTACTCGTCTTACCGAACATTTCAATAAACACCAAAGCGCTGCTAAAGCATTCCATCTTTACAGTTCCAGCACGGAACACTAAAGGAATTCAAATGTCCAATACGGCGTTTATATTGATATAAAGTAGGCACGTATTATGCGCTCGGTTTCAAGCAATACTTCACTAACAGAAGCGTACGTTACCTAAACCGGGAACTAAATAATCGCGCCATTTCAGCAGTCCAAAGCCAGGGAAACATCTTATTTCTCTCACTAGCTTGACTTGAAAAATACGAGAGGAATGTGCGCGCATTAGGTTCGGTCGTTACTTAGGTCCTCGAGTGGTGCGGGTTCGAGTCCGGGTCGAGCGTGCGGTGACTAATGGCTGTGGTGCGGTAAAATATGTTGCACGTAAGTGTGCGACATAACAAGTAACCAGCTGTTCGTAAACTGGACGCGTTTCTCGACTTCATGCTTCAACTTAATGTTGATGTATTGCAGGACTTACCTCTGCTCTCGCTGCTACTATACCGACGGATCACTGTTATATTCAGAATGGATAAACCGGTCTTTTGATGATAAACAAATGGTGATTCTTGTTCATGTTATTACCAGTACTTGGTAGACCAAGCTCTGCCTGGGTGAAAATAGAGAAAACTAATTTTCCCAGATATGAGTAGGTAGATTTTTCGCCCCCGTAAACCGTATATTGCAACTTTTATCGAAATCATTACCTACAGCTGTTTTCGAGAACGTTATTACAAATATAAATACAAATATTGCTCATTTAATAGTATAGGGTTAATAGTAGGTATAGGAGACGCGTACATTCATAAAATGAGTATTTTCTAAAAACAAAATACACACAATGTGGGTTGATGAATGCAATATCAGAAGGCCAACTCTCGTACCTGAAAACGTTCAAATGCAAGTCGCAATCTCATGCCAGAGACAATCAAATGTCAAAATGTTGTTAAAAGTACGGGAATCGCTCCTCTGTACTCACAATGGCCCTGATATGAACGGTCCACGATCTACGATAGACAAACTGATTGGTGATCCCAATTTTGATCAAAGAAAGATCAGACAGTAGAAAGCCCGATCTCTGCTCACGCCCTTGATATTATTTTTAGCCTTTTCTTTGCCGGTAAATAACTCTCACAATGAGGGCTGCCGTTTTTGTGCTCACCAGTTGGCGCCACTGTCTGTAAGGTCCTGAAGTATAGCAAAAAACATAGCTGTAAACTCTGTAAATAAGCATACTTTTGACAAAAAATATGTTTGAAAACAGTAAACAAAGTAACCTCTGAATTAGCTGATGTTTCAACCCGCTTAATTTTGCACCTCTTTTTCTTAACTCCGCTATTAAAGCACTGTTATTCATTGACCCCATAACTCATATTTGCTATTATGAATCTCAGATATTACAAAATATTCACAACATTATTCTGATTAGAAATAAACCCGCGTAGCCCACCCATAAACACTGACATTTGACATTTCGGATACCTCACGCTACACTAGCGCCTCTAGCGGCGAATTCTTACTCGATAGCCCTCATTACGCTTATTTTCTATCAAATTACCAAGACCCCGTCTGAGTCTGTGTACCTATTTTCTCTTATAATATAAAATAGACATGATAGACTCTTTATTCAGCCCGCTCTTATTATTTGAAAACTTTTCCTTGGCAGGAGCAAGTTTTCAAATAATGAGGAAGGTTTAAAGTGATAAAGACTCTCACATTGTCACGGTCTCGCGAATGAAACTAAATGAAGTCTAGTGTGAGTTTATAATATGTACTAAACATATCTATGAAAATTTTGTTGTATATTTTTACTTAAGAGATACTCGTATTTCTTTTATTTTAGGATGAAAATGCAGAAAATAAACCAGAATAATTGTGCTCCACAAGACTCATCATCATATTCCTGCCCTTATCCCATATTACTTGGGGTCGGCGCAGCACGATTTCTTCTTCCATTCTCCCCTGTCAACTGTCACGCTATCATTCACTCCCTTCTCTTTCATATCATTCCTCACACAATCCATCCATCTTTTCTTTGGCCTTCCTCTGCCTCTCCATCCATCAACATGTATATTCATCACCATTTTAGTCACATGCGTTTCGTCTCTCCTCATTACATGCCCATACCAAGACAAACGATTTCCTTTCAACTTTTCTGTCACTGCCGCCACTTTCAAACTTCCTCTTATATACTCATTTCTCACTTTATCCATTCTCGTCACTCCACACATCCATCTCAACATTCTCATCTCCGCTGCATGCAATTTTTTTTCTTCCGTCTTCTTCACTACCCAGCATTCCGATCCATAAAGTACGACAGGCCTTATCACGGACTTATAAATTTTCCCCTTCAACTTGAGACATACGTTATTATTATTACAAATAGTAGATTTGTATTGATAAGTTTTATTATAAACCTTAAAACGGAAAAGTGGTCACTATTTTCCGCGTTTCTTTTTTATTAATTTTTTTTATTTTCTGCGTCAGGTGGAAGGCGAGGACGCCGTGGCACTTCTCCAATCACTCCTCAAAGAGGAGACTTATCGGCGCAATTATGGCGTGCCCAGAATTGGGTTGCGACAATCACACTCTCCATGTCGCCATGAGATCTCGGCGGAGCTCTGTCCGCTGTATCGTGATTTCTCGCGGCAGCGGAGTTACGTTTTGCCTCCTCGTGACACTCCCACGTGTGTGCGAGGACTTTTGACCGTGCGATATCCCCGGACTAGCCGGATGGAGTCATGACTCACTGAGACGCGTTCAACCGGCGCGCTGGTCGCCGCGCCGCCTCAAGGAACGCCCCCACACTGGTGCCCCGTAAAGGGCCATGGACCGCACGACCCCCACGTAAAGCCTCCGGCAACAGGCATTTGGACCCCTAGATTGGACAGCAGCCGCTTCAAGGCAGTCCCGGCCAGTCTGGGAGCCAAACGTCGAAAATGCTCCACGAAGTTCCACCGGCTGTCGAGGACGAGTCCCAGATCGTATCGTCGACTCAACTCCGATGTGAAAATTAATCTTCTACTTTTTGTACATCTTAACAAGACCAACGGAAAAGTCCGCGATAACATGTCTATCTTCTAAGGAACCCACAGTAACCATTTTTATGTTTCAGAATTTCATAAAAAAATATTGTTACTCCCGAAGCTATATTGACCGGTGTATTATTAATCCTTATCCGATAAAATATGTTATTAAAACTGGGCATTCAATTAAGTTTAAAATTTGCCATGACATCATAACATTTAAATGAAGACTGTAAGATTTCACCGATTTAAAAATAATTTTAAATCGGTGAAATCGGTGTGTATAAACACAGCAAAATAATTGTCTACGTTTGAAGGCGGGCGCGGCGCAACCACTGACAGGGGTCAATGACCTTCCTCCGCTACTAAGGGATTGCGATTGTTGCCGTTTGATGACTGGTGTGGTGGTGTTGGTTGAGGCTGAATAACATTATTAATTAAGTATTTGGACGTCCAAACTCCATTAATCGAGAAGAACTCGCCATTTTTTTCATTTAGGTATCCAGTTCAACATAAAGAAATAGTGGGACCAGACAATAGACCACTTTTGTTTTTTTAATTGTAAGGCCCGTACACACGGGGCGGTGATCAGTACATATTGTTACTGTATGATTTGGGATCACCCGGCATTCCGGCATTGCATTTGTTTTTAACCGTATGGACATTGCGAAATAAGATAGATGATGATTTCTAATAAATAAATATATCTACTGTCATAGGGTTGTACAAACAAATCTGATAATTATAACAATAAGAAGTAGTCCAACATTAACTTACACAAATCCATCACCGACAAGTGAAACAAAAACGTCTCTAATTATTATTTTTTGTACATATTAGTAGATCGAGAGGAGGAGCTCGTGGCTTAGTAATAACAGCCGCACGGGTCGATCCATCCGGTTAAGCTACGCTTGCCGGCGTTGGTCCGTGGATGGGTGACCGTCTTTACATACCGAGACTCCTCCGTGCCTCGGAAAGCACGTTAAGCCGTTAGTCCCGGCTGTCATTCGTGAATCTTTGACCGTCGTTACGGGTTGTCAGGAGCCCAAAACTCTGACAACCTGTCTTACCAAGGGGTATCGTAACCCAGTAACTGGGTTATGGAGGTCAGATAGGCAGTCGCTCCATGCAAAATACTGGCAGCTGGTTTCCGGTTAGACTGGAAGCCGACCCCAACATAGTTGGGAAAAGGCTAGGCAGATTGATTAGTACCTAGATCGAGCCCGTGCGAAGCCGGGGCGGATCGCTAGTACTCACTGAAACATACATAAATAAAAATCACACACAATTAAAGGTATTGTGAATTTTGCACAGCACTACCTTTTTTTTTATGTGGATGGGAAATCATCAAATGACTTCTCCCGCTCTGGGCAGAGCGGGAGGGCGTGTCAGACTTTAACTGACTAAAACCCACCCATGCTCCTTCAACTGCCCGTGCCAGGGCCACGGTATCTCTTTCGAACTACCCGCGACCCCTACCTGAGTACTTAACGATTCAGGACGTGTGAGATAGGTACCGTTACAAGAAATAAGTAAGTATACAGGTTGAATTTATCAAGTAGGCGTGGATGGCCAGATCCGAAACTATGAGTAATAGCGAAAAGTACTCTAAGGAGGCTAGGGCTCGATTTTGAGGAAAACTAAAACTGCATCATTCGATTTTTGAAAAATCAATATTTCTAGCCAGGAATCGAACCCGTTGATTAAAAAAAAAACACACTGTATTATTACGCAATCCGATAGTGTCGCTATTAAGGATCGAATTTTGGGAAGTAATGATATACGGCAAACTAAAGAAAAAAGCTCATTTTTAGCAAAATGCTTTTTTTGTTTTTCTTATATTACCTACTTATTAAACCTTAACTGATTAATTGTTCAAAATGATGACCATTGTTTTCAATACATAGCTGGATTCGACGTCTCAGGGTTGTACTGCATTCAGCATTACAATATTCCTCATAGGTTCGAATTTGGCTATCCACGCCCACTTGTAAAATTCACCCTGTCTAAGTCATAACATATACCAAAAATGTAGTTACCAAATGCCATGTCAAATAAAAATAATACTTTCAGGATTTAGAGGAATTTATAGATAAACGTGCTTCCACTACTTTAAATACGTATACATTTTTAAAACGTTTTCCGAAATACATCTTCTAAAAAATACAAAAAAAAAAAATATAAAAAAAGGAATAATAAAATTAAAATTAAAAAAAAAACCCCGACCAAAAAAAAGTAGGTACGCAATTATTATGACAAAAGGTTAAAAATGCTAAACCCTATAAAGCAAAAAACCACATCCCAATTCCAGCATCAGGTCCTCGTCAATTAGAAACATGAAGAGAACCAGTCAAGACAAATTCAACGAGCCCAAACTCGATGGGTTTACTAAAAGGTAGACCAGGGTTACGTCTCCTACCTTCGAGCCCTATCATCAGACCAGCTCAGAGGTTCCAGATTTCCAGCATCAGGTCCTCGTCAATTAGAAACATAAAGAGAACTAGTTAAGACAAATCCAACGAGCCCAAACTCGATGGGTTTACTAAAAGGCAGTCCAGGGTTACGTCTCCTATCTTCGAGCCCTAACAGCAGACCAGCTCAGTGGTTCCAGAAGACATTAGTGTTTCAAATGTCAGATCCCACATTTGCTTGCAAGCAAACTGAGCGTGTAACATACCTATCACACCTAACAAACGACCTGATGACCTGAACCGATTTCCACCAAACATAGCTAAGAACACTCTCGACTGATATACCTTTCAAACAAAAAAAAAACCGCATTAAAATCTGATCATCCGTTTGGGAGCTACGATGCCACAGACAGACACATACACATTTACACACACAGACACGTCAAACTTATAACACCCCGTCGTTTTTGCGTCGGGGGTTAAAAAGAATCACATAATGACATTTTCAAAGTAACATATTAAAACATTTGTATGTTATATGAGGAAAATTGTATTAAATATTTTTTAAGGGATTTTAATAAGAATAGAAATTCGATGAGATAAAATTTTTGCCGCGTATCTTGCCTTGAACAGACTTATCAAAAATATATACGTGACGAATTGAGAACCTCCTCCTTTTTTTCAAGTCGGTTAAAAACAATCTAGCCTGTAGGAATTGCAACTCCCCAAGACAGTTTTAACAAGCAAATCGATATCTTTAAAGCGAATATATCTAAAAATTTATACCCGATCAATGAGTATATTAAACACAAGAGAATTATATAAAGAATGGTTAAATTAGGATTTAGAAAAAGTAAAAAGTTATCTGTAGATCCTGGAGTGGGACGTAGGTATGGAGACTGAAATCAACCAATTCGCCGCATTTCTCTACGTGTGGGCAGAAGGTGGACGTATCCCTTAGGTGTCTTCTGACGCGAATGGTCAGGCCGTATGGGTGGAGCCAGAGAACTGGCTTTGTAGTATCCTAAATAAAAAATGGAGGATAAGGTACCAAGTAATAGCCAAAACTCTATACTGTATAAAATAATTAGAAAAAGATACATACAAATCACTCTAGAAATGAACCTTTTTCAATTTTCACATTCGGAGAATATTCATACTTAAAATCGGAAAATCTAAGTAGAACAACGATTGTGACCAAAACACAAGATGAGTTCCCAAAAATATTCATACGAATCTTCAACACGAACCATTGTCACGTATATGAACGGTTATTCCATATATTAGGTCTTTACCTATGAAATTGCCGTTCTGCAGTACTGGCCATTTCAAATCAAAATAATTTTTGTTTGGCTAAGAATTCTAATTTCAAATTAATTTTATTTTAAAAACATGGATTTTTTTTTTCCAAAAGAAGTCATTTGTTTATTGATTAGTGTTACATTTTCATCGCATTTCAATCTTTTTCGTCATAATGGATACGTTAAAAATTCGAGTAATTATGGAATATGAGTACCGTCGTGGCAGCAACGCGGCACAAGCGGCACGCAACATCAACGACGTTTACGGAGCTAACACTACAAACCAACGCACCACTTGTTATTGGTTTGCTCGCTTCCGTTCTGGAAATTTCGACCTGAAAAATGAACCTCGCGGTCGTCCGAAGACTTTGGTCGACAATGACGAATTAAAGGCGATTGTGGAAGCTGATGATACACAATCTACGGCTGAATTAGCAGCAGCTTTCAACGTTAGCGTCAAAACAATATTGGTCCATTTGCGTCAAATTGGCAAGGTAAAAAAGCTTGACAAATGGGTGCCCCACGAATTCAATGATCGCCAGCGCGAAGTACGCGTCGAGACGTGCCTTGCACTGCTCAACAGACACACAAATGAAGGAATTTTGAACCGCATTGTTACCTGCGATGAAAAGTGGATTCTGTTTGATAACCGCAAGCGCTCAGCAAGTTGGTTGGATCCTGTTTCAGCACCTAAACAATGCCCTAAACGAAAACTTACCCCTAGAAAAGTGATGGTCACTGTTTGGTGGTCTAGCGCCGGTGTGATTCATCACAGCTTCTTACCAAACGGGGTGAGCATTACTTCAGATGTGTACTGTGAAGAACTGAACACAATGATGGAGAAGCTGGCACATCTCTAACCAGCATTGGTCAATCTCTCGTCTCCGCTGCTCCTGCACGACAACGCGCGACCTCATACTGCACAGCAGACGGTCTCCAAGTTGCAAGAACTGGGGTTGGAAGCTCTCCGTCATCCGCCCTACTCACCAGACCTTGCGCCTATAGACTACTACTTTTTCCAGAATTTGGATAACTTCTTGGCGGGAAAAAAATTCAATACCCGAGAGGCAGTACAAAATGCCTTTGAAGAATTTGTTGCCTCCCGTCCAGCTGATTACTTTAAGAAGGGCATCAATAAACTGCCACTGCGTTGGCAAAGATTCATTGATTGCATGGGTGATTACTTCGATTAATACAAATAAAAAACGCATGAAAAAAAATCGTTTAAATTTTTTCATACAAAACGGCAATTTCATAGGTAAAGACCTATTATTAATAAAAAGCTTCACAACATCGTTATGCCAAAAAATTAAACTAGGGAAAAATATATCACGTCTTTCTGGTCTGAAGGAAAATTCGGTTGTCACATTGAAAAAACACTGACAAAACAAACGGAATTATGATCTGTCATCCGAATTTAAAATCAAGAGAAAAAATTGTGAGAAAAACATTGATACTTTTGAAATCATTGGACAAAAACAACCAACATAAAATTTTGTACAAGATTGTATCTTCTCCAAAATGAATATGTTTTTAATGTAAAAAATCTTTAAGACGTAGAATGAAATTCTGCAGTAGGTTTACCTTTTTCTTTTGCGGCGTGCAATAAACTCTTAATTGCACTATTTCTTATCAAGTAAAGATTGTCACTCACTGAACGCATGCGGAGGACGTCGCCGCCCCGCCGTCATGGTCAACCGCAACGGAGATGGCGTGACGATCTGTAATGCACTTGCAGAGCAGACACAGTCAGAAATTGCACAAGATGGAGAGGTTTGTAAGGAAGAAACAGGCCACCTTCCGGCAGTACCTACCTTCTTATGATACAAGCATTGAAAAGATAAATAAGTGAAGAGAGTAACTCTGTCTTTTTTGTATTTTTCTTGTGTTTAATGACAGTGAAAATGTACAATTTATAAGATAACAGTCTTAAAATAATACTAAAGATAATTATTTAGGTACATGGAGACATACTACGTCTATGTATTCAATATTCTAAAACTTCCGATTTAAAAAAGTCATTGTACAGACACTTTTTACCGAAGGTAAATGAGGTGACAGTCACATTAAATTAAGTGAATATCTGAGAATCTTACTGTGGAAACCTTTCAAAGCATATTATTCAATCAATTGCTCCGCGTAAAAACAATAAACTTACCGTATCTTGAATGAAGGAACCATTTGTGCTCCCATTAACCCGCGCACGAGCACTCCCTGTAAGCAGAATTGAACCTGCTGGCTCCCGGCCAGAGGAAACGGAATAAAAATCATTATAATTTCATTACAATTGTGGGGGTTTATCGTATGTCTCGCTGAAAATAACTGCAGCCTATTTCTTGATTTTATTGGGAGGTTTCCGCACATTTTTTAATTAACACCCTTAAAATAAATTGGGTCACAGATTGAAAATTAATTTATTAATCTCATAATTTAACGTAATAATTAATCATTGAACTCATGAACGTTAATTATGAAGCGTCTGTAGCAATTATTATAATTAAGTAATATTAATAGAATGTAACTACAAATTCTCCCGTGATCGTTTTGTTACCTGGCTTTAAGTTATACCGTTTCATTTTTGTTTCAGGAAGGAAAATAAAAAAGTCGGAATTACGCCTAATGTCTCTTTAGAATGTTCATTCGGAGACAAATAAGTTGAAATAATCTCGGCGAGGGAAGGTAAGTAACACAGGTCGCGCTCGCGGCCCGCGGGCCCGACTCATTATTCTTTCGCCCACCCCCGTCTAAGTGACTTCAATGTCGTTCTCACTTCCTTCCCTTCTCAGGAAATAATTTCAATTTAAGGCTTCCATTGAAATAATATTCATGTAACTTTTTCTTTAATTCATCCGGCTCAGTGCTAAGTGAGAATGTTTACACCGAGTGTCGAGTGTCTACTGAACTGTGCTCTGTAGGTGTTTAAAACTCTCCCATTGTGCGCTGCTCTAACAATAAAGATATAAGTACAGTGAAAATGTAGAGTACCATTGCAAGCAAACTTTGGTAGGAATCGGGGACGCGCGAGATATTTATGACTTCCTCTGAGCTCCCAGAGGCTCTCGGGGTTCAAAAGCTAATAAAACGACGTCACATGATGCAAAATTTTATTTAAATCTGGGACAAATTTTGACTTTGGGATAATCCTTCTAAAATCTAAAATATAAGAGGCTACAGGATACAAATTCAAATATTTTATTGCAAAACTAATTCATTCTAACGAACGAGTAGATCAATTAATAAAAAGAGGAACACGAGAAAAAAATGCACATTTGCCGTTCCATTTGTTGAAACCAATAAGTGTATCTATAAACTGACGTATACGAGTATCTAAATAGTACCTGCATATAGCTGCAGTAGTATGTCTTGAAGCCTTCTGCCGAAATGATTTCATGGCATTGGTCCAGGACTGAAACGAGTGACGTGGTAGAGGTTAAATCTACGTCCAACAGCAGGTCAATGCAGGGCAATGAGATTTATTTACTGGGTATAGAGCTTTTAATAATATTTTTGTTAGCCTGATTATACTGCAGAGGTGCTGTTGTATGGTATAAAATATGTGTATAAATTGAATAACATTTGTTTTCAGGACCTAACACAGAGTTAGGTCAGCAAGGTGTGACGGGGTCTAGGAAGTGGACTGAGCGGCCACCACCTCGTTTAGATAAACCCGCCGAGTACACCACCAACCATTTTCACACGACTTCAAACGTAATTTAAAATGTTCCAGGTTGCGGAAGAACCTTTACGTTCGTTGGGTGTATTAATGTGTGTTCTGTTTATTTTGCCGACTGAAGTTATTGTTACTACTATAGCTATTTCTAGACGTGTTGGGTTTTATAAACTTTAATCAAAACCATTCATCACGAACAGATTTATGTTTTCTTTATCTTTTTTTTTGCCAATTTTAGAGCTACGCTTGGTGTAATTTTTAGTATTAACAGCACTTAAATATTGCTTTATAGGTCAGAAACAAGAAATCAACTCTAAAATCTATTCTCCTATAATGTGGCTAGTTCTGCTTACGTGTCTGATTCCAATGATATGCGGATAAATGACACCAGCATTTAAATTCTCTATCAGGGAAAAAAATCCCCCATAAAACGCTATAAAGTTAATTAATAAAATGAAATCATAAAACGCTCGTCTCATCACATCTTAGCATCAGTTATTGAGCTGGCTCGTTCAAACCATTATCCAGCAGAGTCAATATTGGGATCTAGATGTGAATATTAAATTACTGACGTGTTCCGGACACCGTCGGTTCCACACGGAATATCGACGTTCGAAGTCCAATATCAGCGTCGTGAAGGCTCAATAACGTTTTACATTCAGCCGTGGAGAGCGGTAAGTGCGCCAATACGTAGCGGGAGATAAGAAATGTTACCGACAATCGCGCCGCCTCAGAACCCATTGTACGTAATATTCGCGGCTTGTATGAAATTCATATCGAGGATATGACGCGGTGACGACGATCGACCGAATTATTCAAGGGCAACAACGCCAGTATTTCATGTTCTCTCTATTGCGAATAGAGTACCTCTCTATCCGAAGCTAAGGTATAACCGTAAACCGATTTGGGTTTCCGATGGGCCCACCGCAGCCGGAGTTGGAAAAGATTAATTTTGTGTTTGTCTATGAATATTTATTGCGGGTAACCGAAGCCTGGAATATTCGGGTTCAGGATATAACCCTGGTGTTCAATGTTCAGACGTATGCCTCAGTTTCCTGTTACGCTGAAAATGCATTTGAGTTTGACTCAAAAAGCTTTTTCAAACCTCACGATTTCTCTTATAATAAGCTCAACTTTACTAGAACGTAAGATAAGATTGCTCTGGGTTTCGATGTAGGCTTTAATCTCAGTTATCTCGACAGATAGCTAAAGATAAACCATTCTAAAAATGAACACCCCTCCACAGCGGTTAACGCTTACATGCAAAGAAGGCTTATAGACGTAGTACACATAATTGGTCTTTGTCATTGGTTGCTCAGTCACCGGCGGGTACGGTCAGTAAATAAACTAAATAAATACCTTATTGACTAACATACATAAAATACATAACAACACTGACTGTTTTATGCAAACGGTAGCTACCATTTGCATAAAACCCAACTTGCCCAAACGCCGAACAGCCAGATTTGTCAGCCAACTAGCTCCTTTTTTAGTCTTGTGCAACTAGTGTATGACACCAATGCATGACAGAGCGAACGTGTGGTTCCATTGCGTACAAAGCAGTACAAAGCGCACGCTCCCCGTCGTACAATGCTAGCACCTGGACTGATCGCACGGTAAGTTGACCTCTAAGTGCAGCAACGAATCCATGTTTACAGTAAAGTCGCCGCCGCACACAAATTTTGAAATAGTATTTCCTCTCACACATTGAAATAATCACGTTTTGTGAAGGGGCGTTCATTTTTAGAATGGTTTATCTACTTAGGTACGTTTAACTGAACATGAAGACTTTATTTTATTAATAAATACAGTTTTCACAAATAAAAAATGGTTGGAGCCTAAAACTAATCTTTTAATACTGATCTAAATGACCTTTACTTATGCAGATTATTCCCTCAAAGTGGTAGCACGGTGCAGCTTCATGCACATTATCACGCCGAACTTGCTGCATTCTGGGCTCTAACTACTGATCGGATCGCGATAAACTTTGACACACGAGCTGTTAGTTTAAATCCTTTTTTGATGACCCGTTAGGAGTGACGTGTCGCCGTCAAAGCTCCACGGATTGGTAACTAGAGATTATGTTTGTTTACAAGGGTCTTTGTAATAGCGAGCAGGATGATGAAGAGGTCTCATGTGAAGGGTGATAGTAACTATGCAAATTGTTCTAATATACGACATTGGAATTTGTAGCTCTCTTAATACTTAACATGTTTGGTAAAACTTGTTTTGTTGTTGGTCGGATAAATTGTCCAAAAGGTTTTATGGAAACTGAACTTCCAAGAGACTAAAAACGTGCTAAGTCCAAATTTTTTTTGATAATATAAAGTTTGAATTAAATAAATACAAAATGTATTGAAGCAACTGGGTTGGAAAATGTTTTTTCCGGTGGTGATCAAACATCATAGGCAAGCTCGTGCTCGCTCAAGCAGCATCGTCCATATTCTTTACTTCAAGAACACAGCAATATGTATACATTAGTAGGTGGTATATTCTGTAATAATTTAAAAGTGTGTTCGTGTGTTTAAGAAATAATCTTTTCCTTGCTACTTTTATTATGTTTGCGATAATTGAAACAAAGTGAAGCGTGTAAAAAATAAAATATGCTTGAATGTGTAGGTAGTACCCAAGTAACCGACCGTGAATTAGTAAATGGAGAGACCACTTTGAATGTTTCTCAGGCGAACTTCAACCTACCGTGTGATTAAAGGAAACTTGTGGTTTGAGTTGCCTACTTATTTTGCTGCGAAGTTGAGGTAGGTACTTACAGAACCCGTATAAAATAACTAAGATAAAGGGTCGCTTCATTTGTTTTATAATTTGGAGTATAGAGGATGTTTACTCTATTAGAGATAAACCCTTCTAAAAATTAATGCCCCTCCACAAAACGTGATTATTTCAATGTGTGAGAGGAAATACTTATTGTAACATTTTACTTGTGTGCGTGCGGCGACTTTACTGTAAACATGGACTCGTCGCCGCACTTAGAGGTCAACTAATCATGCGATCAGTCTAGGTACTAACATTGTACGTCGGGGAGCGTGCGCTTTGTACGGAACGACACGTTCGCTCTGTCGCGCATTCGTGTCATTTATACACTAGTTGGCCGACAAATTCGGCTGTTCGGCGTTTGAGCAAGTCGGGTACCGTTTGCATAAAAAAAACCAGTGTTATTGTGTATATTTTTATGTATGTTAGGCTGTAAGGTATTTATTTAGTTTAGTTGTTGACCTTTTGTGGTGAAATTGACGGGTGGTCCCACTTTCATGTCTCGCCGGTGGCTGAGCAACCAATGACAAAGATCAATTATGTGTATTGCGTCTACACACCTTCTTTGCATGTGAGCGTAACCGCTGTGGAGGGGCGTTCATTTTTAAAGAAAAAGAAAGAAAGAAAGAAAGAAAAATATTTTATTTGGGACACGCACAGGACATACAGTTAAAAAGGAGCATATAAAAGTAACAAAATAAACATTAAAAAACAAAAAAAAAAGAAATTAAATTAAATAAAAATTCAGACTAAAAAAAAAGAGACCTGTGCGAGGCCAAAAAGGCTCCCATCTCAGCATAAAGCTGCGATATTTAAAAAATAAATACCGCAACGCTGGTATTCTGATAGGGCCTGTGTGATGCCACGGACATACCCACGGATCTCAATTAAAAATAGCAAGGGGAATAAAATCAAATAAAATAAAATACAAACACTAGAATACTTGAAAAGAAAAAACAAAAACCGTCAATAAGAATGGAATGTTTAGAATGGTTTATCTCTACATGGAAATTGTTTCTTTTCGAAATGCATCGTTATTCAGTAGGTTCTTGTGGAGATGCTAGTCTCTTCGAAATTCTTCCTTATCATAAGGTTCTATTCTATTTCAAGATTTCCATTCATGTCTGCTACCTTCTTTTGGAAATTTCTTTTATAGCTAATTAGGTACGTACTGAAGCCTAGCTATTTGGATTCCTTCAATTTTTTTCACGTTCCTTTTTTAGGGTTCCGTACCTGAAAAGGAAAAAACGGAACCCTTATATGATCACTTCGTTGTCCGTCTGTCTGTCTGTCTGTCAGTCTGTCAAGACCCTTTTTCTCAGGAACGCGTGGAGGTATCAAGTTGAAATTAATATCAAGTACGTAAGTCTATGGTCCCTTGAAGTCCTAAAAACCTCAAGCTTCTAAGTCAACGCAATAAAAACATACGGCCATTTATGCGACATATTTTGATACTCGCAAGTAAATCAAAACCTATAGGGTACTTCCCGTTGTCCTAGAATCATGAAATTTGGCAAGAAGCAAGCTCTCATAGCACAAATAAAGGAAAAGGTCCGAAAATTGTTAATTTGTAATTCTATCATATAAAAAAAAATTCAACTCTGTCAGTCTGTCATGACCCTTTTTCTCAGAGACACGTTGAGATATCAAGTTGAAATTAATATCAAATACGTAAATCTATAGGCGCTTAGAGTTCTAAAAAAATCAAGCTTTTAAGTCAACGCAATAAAAAAATACGGCCATTTTACGACACATTTTGATACTCGCAACTGTCGTAAGTAAATCAAAACCTTTAGGGTGCTTCCCGTTGACATAGAATAATGAAATTTGGCAAAAAGCAAGGTCTCCCAGCACAAGTAAAGGAAAAAGTCCGAAAATTGTTAATTTGTAGTTTTATGACATAAAAAAATTTTTTTTTTGGGATCCATTGTTAAGTTTGTTTTTGGGAAATATTCTTTTCAACTACGGAACCCTTCATTGTGCGTGTTCCGACACGCACTTGGCCGGTTTTTTTGCTTTCTATGGGGTTTTTTAAAATCGCACCGTGTATTCTTGCTACCAATCAAAACCATGTATTTTTTTTCTAAAAACAGTCGTCGATAGTCGTTTCTAAGATATTTATAGGTAGTGTCTTCACGTAATTTTAAACGAGAGGGAACCCTTTTGGCTTGTGCTGTTACGGCCTAATAGAGTTTAGTAGATCAAACATCGTCTCAATAGTGGTGGCTTAGTCTAGAGTAGACATACGATTAGATAGTACGCACGACTACAGATCAAGATACATTTCCAGTATAAGCTGATCTCGCATTGTATAGGATTTCCTTACAATGAGAGGTCAGTGTTAACTGGAAATGTATAGCTTGAAGTGTAGCCGCGTGTACATCATTTCTCAGTTTAAAGCTCTACAGAAAGATGAGGTATAAAAAATAAGAAGTAAAATCAATAACTATCTACGAGGTTTTAGTTCATAAAAAACTGCGCCAATTGCGCGTCGGCTACGCATAATGAAGTGTTCCGTAGTTGGGATGAATTTATCCTAAGGACAAACTTAACATTGTAGTTGAAAAACATGTTCTCCCATACATTCTAACTGCAAATGTAAGTTTGTATGCACAATATTGAGAGATTTACCATGTTATTTTAAGACCAGACCTCTTATCAATTTTCCTGTAATCTTAATCTGTAATTATACAGGGTGTAACGGACAGCCCTTCGCAAACTAACATTCAACTGCCAAACTGCATTCAGCTCCCTATTTTGAATCATATTCCACCGAAAAAATCCATCGGAATATTTCCACCGAAAAAATTCTCAGGAAAATTTTAATTTTTTTATCTTTTTTTTTTTTTCAGTTACGTATTATTTCAATGTAAAATTACATTCCCTGCACGCAGCACTCCATTCATGTAAATAAAACAGCTAAAATAAAAAAAAAACAGCAATGGATGTTGAAATAAGTACGACGCGCTGCGCTGCCGCCCCATGCCGTTCGCTACGTGCGTTTTGCCACGGTAACGATACATTGCGTGTGAGGTAATAAAACAAATCAGGTTCATTGGATACCGATAACGTTCTGGAAAAAAATTGTACCAGTCATCTTAGTATTATATACTGAATTCACCCCATCAGTCTGCGGAGGGCTGTCCCTTACACCCTATATATAATTCTCTGTATTTTTTTTTTCAAAATTTTAGGCTCAGTTTGGAGATATGGGGGGAGGGGGATGGTCAATTTTCATTTATTTTCTTAAAGTTATTTACAACTTTTTATTTTAAAATTATAAAAAAATAATATTTGAGACCCTCACAGTACCTAAGTCTTTTCATTTGATATATCACACGGTAGGTACAGTTTGCAAAACTATTTTTTTATTTAACCCCCAAACGTGACCTCCATACTCAAAATTCATTTATTGACGTTACACGTCCGTGTTTGGGTAACAGTCATGATTCTATAAGGGATCTGTTTTTTCCTTTTGAAGTATAGAACCCTAAAAATCAACTTCCAGATTGATGATAAGTATTGGCTCTTTCTCTCTGTGGAAGATGATAATAAAAAAACATACGTGTCGAATTGAGAACCTCCTCCTTTTTTTTTCGTCGGTTAAAAAATTATCATTTAACGTCGCCAAATCTTTTACATGTTCTGAATTTAAATATTTCTTCTATGACTGAATTTGTATACAATGTGGCCTTTCTCGCGATCAATTTCACAATAGCACTGGCTGGTTACAGATTAGAGGTTTGAACACAGATACTTAATCGACTGTCAGTCGTGGTGGACAGTTGACGCTCGATGAATCAACGTCGCCTCTACTTTATGACTTGACTGACAGGTGGCGTACCGACGCCCTTGTCCCGAATCCGACTACCACAGTACTTCAGTTTTTGTGACAAACCTGTGGAGTGCGGAATTCTTCACTGTGCCTATTGATCGGATGACGGCAACGGCAAAAAGAAAGCTTTATGAAACCGACAGTTACGATTGGTATCTGATACCTGGTACCTACGGCCTGAAGGATTCAACAAATGAGATGTGATTGTGGACAAAATTCAATATTATTACCTAGAGGAGATTATACTTTTTCAGTACCACCGAAGCGTGATTTAACTCGGTGTGTAAGTGAAATGGCGTTATGGCTGTCTAGTTTGACGTGCGAGATAGAAGACTCACGCGCACCGGAATTTAAACGCGCTTCGTTTAAATGCGGCGGACACTTCTCAGAGCCCTACTACACCAGATCGGGCGTCAGTCAGGGTACAAATCTGGGACCTTTATTATTTATTATTGTGGTAAATGATTTACCAAAGGTAGTCAGGTCAACATGCCTGCTATTTGCTGACGACCTTAAGTTATCTACAGTCATAAAAGACACTGCGGATCATGACATGCTGCAGCACGACTTGGATAGGGTCACTGAGTGGAGTCACCGCAATAAGCTATACTTTAATGTATCAAAGTGCTCGGTGCTTTCATTCACACGTACACGAAGCCCACAACACCACCAGTACATCATGGACGGGGAGCCGCTGCAGCGTGTCATGGAGGTTAAGGATTTAGGCATTCACTTCACCAGTGATCTACAGTTTCGCAAACACATATTACACGTTTGTAAAAAGGCGTACAGGAATCTGGGATTTGTGCTGCGTCAGGCAAATGACTTCACGAACATCAGTGCATTGAGGGCTTTGTATGAGGCTCTTGTGAGGAGTCATCTAGAGTATAATGCGGCCGTCTGGAGCCCTAGTGAAATTAAATACAAAAATATGCTCGAACGGATACAGAACAAATTCATTAGATTTATTTATTTAAAGCTGTATGGGATATACCCGGGATACCCGTTACTGTATCCTACCTTGTTCTGTCTAGGCATGGTGGGCTACTACAAATTAGAAATCAGGCGTGAAGTGGCACTGGCAACGTATCTTTTCAAAGTTTTAAGGGGTAGTATACAAAACTCGGGTATACTATCAGAAATAGGGTTTAATGTACCGGATATGTACGTGGCGCGGCGGCGCAAGCCGCGGCTGCTGGTGGTACCGCGTGCGCGCACCAACTTGCTGGGGCGCGCACCGCTGACTCGCGCGCTGCGCACTCTCAACACGGTGGCGGAGGCCATCGACATATTCACCTGTGCACTGGGTGAGTTCACAAGGGCCACGTACTGTGTATGTGTAGCATGTAAGGTATAGATACCTAGTTAAGTAAAATTTTATTTTAAGTTACTTTGTCGCATTAGATTTATTGATATCTGTAATGGCAAAGGAAACGTGTGTGATAAATAAATAAATTTAGATTTATGCCAAAATGCTATACCTACTTAAATCAATGTTTAGCTTAGTAACTTCTTAACATATTTAATTACCTTCGATTTAAAGCAAATTTTACTGCACAATAAGGAACTGTTTACAATCGTAAAAAAACAGAAAATAGACGGTGCTATTTTGGAATTTTTTTCAATCGAAAAAAATTCAAGTAGGTACCTAATCATGTTTCGATTTTAGTACAGCAGTGGAAAAATAGTCAAATAACACGGAAAATCCAAATTATTTAGCCTACATTTGTTTTTATAGGAATTTTAAAAACACAAAATTGTCGATGATCCCCTTAAAGCCATCATTGTCCCAGTGTGAGAGAGAGACGGAGACGACGGACGACGGAGACGGAGGGACGGGTCTTGGTCGGACGGTACGACCAAGAATCTGTAGTTCAATCATATCCGTATCGTCCTTATTTGCCATAAAAATCTTCTATATATATAAAATTCAAAGTCCTGACTGACTGACTGACTGATTGATTGACTGACTGACTGATATATCAACGCACAGCTCAAACCGCTGGACTTAGAGACTTGAAATTTTGCACATAGTTAACTTACACAGTGTAGGCATCCACTAAGGAAGGATTTTTGGAAATTCCATCCCTAAGGGGGACAAATAGGGGATGAAAGTTTGTATGAAACTTTCTCAATTTTAAACCAATCGGGCTGAAATTTGGCATGCAGGTAGATGTTATGACGTAGGCATCCATTAAGAATGGATTTTGTTAATTGCTACCCCCAAGGGGATAAAATAGGGGATGAAAGTTTGTATGAAACTTTCTCAATTTTAAACCAATCGGGCTGAAATTTGGCATGCAGGTAGATGTTATGACGTAGGCATCTATTAAGAATGGATTTTGTTAATTGCTACCCCCAAGGGGATAAAATAGGGGATGAAAGTTTGTATGAAGCTTTATCAATTTTAAACCGATCGGGCTGAAATTTGGCATGCAGGTAGATGTTATGACGTAGGCATCCACCAAGAATGGATTTTGTTAATGTCTACCCCCAAGGGGATAAAATAGGGGATGAAAGTTTGTATGAAGCTTTGTCAATTTTAAACCGATCGGGCTGAAATTTGGCATGCAGGTAGATGTTATAACGTAGGCATCCACTCAGAAAGGATTTTGATAAATTCTACCAAAAAGGGGAACAAATAGGGGATGAAAGTTTGTATGAAACTTTGTAAATTTTAAACCGATCGGGCTGGGACTTTGCATGCATATAGCTACTATGACGTAAGCATACCCTAAGAAAGGATTTTGATAAATTCTACCCCCAAGGGGATAAAATAGGGGATGAAAGTTTGTATAAATCTTCTTAGATTTTCGACTGATTGAACTGAAATTAAAGATTGGAGCTACTATGATGAAGACGTCCGCTTAAATAGGATTTTGATAAATTCAATTCGAAAGTAACTCTGTCTTAAGTTACCTTTTCACGCCTAAACCATTGAGCGGAGTTCAATAAAATTTGTCAAAAAGATAGATGGCATCCTAGGAAAAGACATAGGCTACTTTTTGTTTTAAAAATAATCCTAGAGGGGGTGATATAGGGGATAAAAGTTTGTAAGGGAAACCTAGCATTTGGGTTTTTTTTTTGGGTTAAGTTAGGCATAAAGAATTACGCGTTTCAGCGTTTTTTCAAGGGGTTAAAACAGGGAATGATTTTAAAATTCACATGTAATATTGATATTTTTAAGAGATTTAAAGGTTATAAATACAGTAATAGTCATATTAAAATTGGTCTACTCGGTCAAAGTTATTACAATTTATAGTCACAAGAAAAACTTTGTTAACACGTTGTACGTGTGTTGAATGTGTCATTCACTTACGGGCTACGGGGTCAGTGGTAGTCAATCACAAAAATTAATGGTGATCATATTAAAATGAATAATCACAAAATACGTTGAGCGCTAAACGAATTGAAAACATTGTTCTATTTCTGTTAATTTTGAAGTTGTCAGGGATGGAATGATGTTTTAAAAATGTTCAGCGCTAACTGTATTTATGGTTTTTGGTGCAAGCGGGCCTTGGAATCATACAAACCTGTTTTATGTATAAAAAAGATTATTTGAATTTATTATTTGTCTGTCTGTCTATTTGTTACCTTTTCACACCTTAACGGATAGATAGGCCTTGACCTGGGTACGAGCATAGGATAATTTTTATTCCGGCAGTACGTTCCCCGGGGATAATTTCCGAGTTATACGCGAGCGAAGCCGCGGGCAAAAGCTAGTAAGATATAACATAACAGATCATGTTTTTTCAGAACCAAAACATCGGCATTAGTGTATGTACGTTACGACGTAATTTAAAAATAATTTTGGTATAGCCCGTAATAGCTCTCGACCTTGAGTTCTTGCCTTTATAATCCCCGGTCTACCCCAAGGCTTTCGTCCTTTAATTGAAAATACTTTTGAATGTTGTAAATTGACAATTGTATGATTGACTCAGGTGTTGACGTGGGGTCATTACAAAGGTTTACGGCTAATGGAGGATCGTGCTAGACAACCCAATGATTGCTAAATTCGGTCGATTCGTTGGTTATGACGAATGCAAAATATATTTTGATGTTTGGATAGCCTGTACAATGTACAATATGGACACGTGATGGACACCTGATGGATACTGACCCCCTTTTTTGAAAGCCTATCGATTTAATGTGTTGTCAAATCACACATGTATGATCGCCTACGTCAACCAATGATAAAAGCATAGGTACATGAGGTTTTCCAGCAGATTATTCTTGATATTTTTTTTAAAGTGTGATGTGTTGTTACATAAACACTTAAATACTCAATTCTTTCGTTGTCTGGCACATTTCCACAAGTTTATGGCCGAGTTGTTTTACAAGCGAAAGCCTTAAACATTTAAGTTGAATGCAGTACGTCTCTAATTGATGGATTAAGTTGAACTTTGTTTTGTCTTCGTCTCTAAAACACAATAAAAGCAAGAGACGAAATACTAATCCCACCTACATTAGGGCGGGGATAAAAGGATTCTGTGAATAGCCCACGATTTAAGAGCATTTACTTTAGCAAGAAAAATATATATAGAATCTGCCGACAACAAATTGAATTTATCAATGTGAAACGGGCCAAAGTGGTTAAATGTAGATTGTTCTAAATTAAATTAATATTCCTTAATTGACTACGTATTGATTTAAACAAACTAAACCCAAACTTAATTAATGTTTTAGACTAGTAGATATAATTTACAAATCCGTATCTCACAACCCCCTACCGAGCGAAATGTAAGTTATATTCGGTTTATGAAAAGCCTTTTGTTGTATGGGACATCCCACTCCGTCAATCAGAGTCACGAACGCCAAAGTAATCAAACTTTATAACGAGTTACATAATTATTAAATCCCGCGTATAATTCTAGTTCCTCTCTCATTTTGAACGTCAGCTGAGATATAAAATGCATTTATTCAGTCCAAGTTCGTGACCTAAAAACAAGAAGTTAACTGGAATAATGTGACCCAAAACTTTGTAATTAATGATTCGCTTATCTTTTCGAAGACTGACATGCGGATAAAAGTTTTTGGCCGTGCAGAATACTCTTAAAATTTTACCACAAACTTCCTCAACCAAAGTACTTATGCAGAGAAAATGGGTCGTACAATCGATATTAATTTATATCACCGAAATATCCAGGGATTGCGTATAGACCCTCATCGCTAATGACTCGATCCTTACTCCGACTATCTAAATTAGAAATTCGATATTTTCATAAGATAGTGTGTTAATTTGGTAACTGTTTATATCGAGCGGAAACATGGCTGTAGTTTGCAATAACTATCAAAACTATGAGAATGAGCAAGTAGCCGTGGAGACAGCGAGTGGAGGCAGTTCGACGTCAGACGAGGTACGGGATGGCCGACCAACCCCCAACTACAAGTAAAGCGCTTTAGCGGCAGATTAAGATATACATCTAATAGATTGTGCGGTTAGCTAGATCAGATTATGAACTTGACAAATGACATGGATAACAGCTAAGATATCTGCGCCGATATCGTTCGTGGGTTTACGTGGGTCGGTATCGATTTTGTGCGAACTTGGATGCATTATATCATTAATCACTGTTTTAAAATGTGTAATTAAGCAACATTTGAGTATTTATTTTCCGTTTAAAGACATTTTTAACCGACTTCAAAAAGGAGGAGGTTATCAATTCGTCGGAACCTTTTTTTTTTTTTTTTTTTTTTTTTTTTTTTTTATTTTTTTTTTTTATTTTTTTTTTTTATGTATGTTCCCCGATTACTCGAACATGGCTGGACCGATTTGGATTGTTTTTGTTTTATTCGAGAGGGTATACATCACAGTTGGTCCCATATAAAATTTATTAACTTTGCTTTGGTAGTTTTTGAGTTAGCTTCAATAATACGTATTTCTTCCCCACTTTTATATGGATGATGTTCTACGAGTACTTTGTTTTGCAGGTAGTGGTATTAGAATTTGTGTAGGGTAGGTTCCACAACTAAAAAGTGAAAAATAAAAACTTCTTTACAAAAAAAATACAACCGACTTCCAAAAACAACTACAAAGTGAAAAATAACTTTAATTTCGGAAGTCGGTGGCAAAAAACGAAAATACATTTAACTAGACACCGACTTCCAAAATTAAAGTTATTTTTCACTTTGTAGTTGTTTTTGGAAGTCGGTTGTATTTTTTTTGTAAAAAAGTTTTTATCGCTTTTCAAGCACACTCTCAAGCTCTTTAACAAATTAATCTGCGCACTTTAAAGTTATGAGAACTCCATTACTCATATTTTTTCCCTTGGCCCGCTGTCGCCTAAGCGCGCAACGTTTGTCGCAAGTCGCGCGGCACAGTTCTGCAAGTGTTCGAGATAACAAGTGCACGGGTGACAAGAGTCCTCCCAACTTGCGCCCGATGCTCACAACTTTCCCCGCAAATGCACCTTAACTAGTGTTGTCATAGGTAGGAGCAATCTGAATGTTCACTAAGTAAACTGTTACGTGGCTGGTATAAAAAAAAAGTTTACTAGGATCGTTTTGTTGAACTATTAGGTAGTTAGGTACCTACAACTATCTACTGTTGGTTTTAAAGTTGCAATTACGATTAGTTGTTGTTGTTGTAGTTGTTGTTGTTGTTAATCGAATTTACGCACATGATTGGCTGATTAGGTAGTTGTGTTTTATTGTATCCGAATTCGGGTAAACAACAGTGAAATTATTTTGTGCCACAAGAAATGACTTAAAAGGAAAATCTGTTTTACATCCATGTCATTAAAAGCCCAATTACGAAAACATTTTCACAGTGCAACTGAAACACATGTTCTGTTGAAAGCAATTCCAAATTATCGCGAAGGTTTTAAATGTATTGGTTGGTTGTTTTGTAATGTATTGGTGTATAACTATACTGGATGACTTTTTTACCGTCTTAAAAAAAATAGGGTATATTCAGTGACCGGAGTAGAAGCCTATGGCATATCTAGTTTTTTTTTTTTTTGAATTTTGATTTAAAAAAAAAACAAAATTCAAATCAATTATGATTTTGCAGGTTGCATATGATTTGAATTTCGATATTTTTAAAGGATTTATTATTTTTTTTCATAATTTATGTTTTTATTGTTTTAAAATAAAAAGTTTACATCGAATTTGTACTATTTATTGATACTTACGATATTTTTTTCTGACTAAGCTATTAAAAAAAAAAAAAAAACTAGGTATGCCATACACTTCTACTCCGTTCACCTAATATACCCTATTTTTTTCGAGACGGTAAAAAAAGTCATCCGGTATAAATTTTTGCAAGAAGTCTTTTCAATTATGGTGAATTAAGAAATTATTTGTACCAATAAAGAAAGTTGCGTTAATCTCCCGAGTACCTACTGCATGGTGATCAACAACATCCGATTTTTAGCAATAAACTGTTGATGGTACAGTATTGTGAAAATGCAGAATATTATAACAAATGCATAAGTATATTGGTTATCTTTATAAAAGTTTAACTGTTCTATTTAATAATACCTTTTATAAAAGTTCAAGTAAGGTCCATAATTCCATATTTACTAAATAAACAAGTAACTTTGAATCTTTCGAAATTTATCCGCCGTAGTCGCAAGCTGAGCAGCGGTGCACGTTTTCTGAAGGAGCGTAGTTTTGAAGTCTGCAAGATAACAGATGCGAGCCTCTCTCCTCGACTGGCAGTCGAGAACTGCTCCACGCCAGCGCCTTGAGAAACGCTTACCGACTATGCCAGTCCCACTTGAATTATCTCTACTCACTATTTCTCTTTGAAATTGTTCATATTACGCTGCAGAGATGAGGTAGATGTGAGTTTTTGAGGCGCCTTGTTGCAGCAAAGCAAGTCGAGTTCTACTTATCGAGTGTTTGAAAAAACGGAACCCTTATATGGATCACTTCGTTGTCCGTCTGTCTGCCTGTCTATTTCTCTGTTGAGACCCTTTTTATAAGGAACGCGTAGAGGTATTAAGTTGAAATTAATATCAAATACGTAGGTCTATGGTCCTTTGTAGCTCTGAAAAAATTAAGCTTAAAAGCTTGATTTTTTCACGATTATATGTTTAAATTTCATGATTATATGTCAACGGGAAGTACCCTATAGGTTTTGATTTACTTGAGAGTATCAAAATTTCGCATAGATGGCCGTATTTTTTTATTGCGTTGACTTGCCCGTTGACATATAATCATGAAATTTGGCAAGAAGCAAGGTCTCGCGGCACAAGTAAAGGAAAAGTCTGAAAAAAATTGTATTTTTTTTTTGTGATTATAAGCTTACTTACGTTTTTCATTGTTAAGTTTGTTTTTGGAATAAATTCATCCCAACTACGGAACCCTTCATTATGCGTGGTCCGACACGCACTTGGTTGGTTTTTTTTCATTAAGCGTGTCTGACGATCTTATTCAGATTAATATGCTGTACGGTCAGCAACAGAAGTCGGTTAACACTGCTACTTTTTGTCACCATCTAAATTAACTCAAAATGATTCGATAAACTGCTTTTTCTTTCGTTTAACTGTTAAGAGTTAATATTCTTGTAATTTTAAGTGCTTCTGTACCGATTTGAATTAAATATTTCGCTTAATAATTAAGATTAAAAAACTGCAAGTGTTAATCGACTTTTGTTGCTGACTGTACATTGAAGATATTTGTCTATTATTAAGTTCTTTCTTACCGTCATTAAGTTCATAGAAACGTTGACCATTCTGTTTCTCTCCATTATCTGCTTAGCCTTTTCCCAACCATGTTGGGGTCGGCTTTCAGTCTTATCGGATGCAGCTGAATACCAGTATTTTACATGGAGCGACTGCCTATCTGACCTTTACAACCCAGTTACTGGGTAATACGATACCCCTTGGTAAGACTGGTTGTCAGACTTTCGGACTTCTGACTACCAGTAACGATTGTCAAAGATCTAAAAATCGGTCGGGACCAACTGCATAACGTGCTTTCCGTGGCACGGAGGAGTCTCGGTATGGAATGGATGGTCACCCATCTACAGACCGACCCCGGCAAGCGTTGCTTAACCTTGAAGATCGATCCGTGTGGCTGTTATTATTTAGGCGCGAGTCCCACTTTCTCTCCGGTCTATAGAAAATGAAAATAATTTTCTTAATAATTTTTATCCACGTTTAAATGTACACTATAAAAGTCATAAATCCTGTAATAATAACACAACACGACTATAGCAACACAAACGTGTTCACAGTGATCGATTTAGTTTCATACAAAGCTCGCATACGGTTAGGGGTCGTAAAGGTATCTAATTAATAGGTCGCGCGTAGTCCTACGTGAATAGTTTTCGTTTGAACGAATGGCAATGATAGTCTCGCGGGCTGCCCTTTGTACAGTCGGCGGGCTCGTTAGTCGTGCCACTTCAAAGCCACGCACAAAGGCCGCCCACTGCCACCACCTGTACCGTTATTGTTCTTTATCTCTGTTTAGCGATAGTCACGACTAACGTGAGTTTACTCTAGCTACTTATCTGAAACGAATCCCTATTTTAACCTCCGCCTATTGTGACGTTATCAATTTGGTGTGGAAGCTTTGTAAGTGATATTATTGTTGCTGTTTATTTTGTATTGTGTTTTTTTAGGGTTGCGTATCGAGAGGGAGGGAACGGGGCCTGACTACTAAGTTTAAAATATACGTCAGTCTCACTGGTCTTTTTGTCCGTGACTAAGAGCCGATTCCACGATCTCCGAATAGCCACTACCCACCGAATAAATTCAAAAATGGAACAGAATTTGTATGAAATTATCTGCCAAAGTTAACAGGAACTTAATCGTAGGTGGTGAAACAGGTCCTAAATGTCACTATTAGTAGATGATATTTTCAGATATTGTGATTTTGCTAAAAAAGTTTATTAAAAAAAAATTATGATAGAGGGATATGTCGCAGCCAACTAGCTTAATTAACTCTTAAAATGTCGATTGCACACCATGTGTACAGATAACAATAGAATTTCAATTGTGTCTGCTAATTAGCGCGCGACGGGTTAACTAGCCGTTTAGTTAACCGCCTAGCTTTTCAACTAAACGGCCCCGTTCAACTAGCGGCCTGAATTATAGGTTAGGTTGGAACTTTAACCCACCACGCGCGAGCCGAATTGGTCGCAGTAACTAAGCCAGGGCACCCCGACAAAATGGATTAGGTTAGAAATGTGACGAACCGCGTGCGAGCCGAGCGAGCGCAGCGAGTGGTGCCGCGGTAGCTGCTGGCGGGCGCTACTTCCAAAGGCTAGACGGTTAACTAAACGGTTAATTAAGCTAGTTGGCTGCGTCAGATACATCACTTCCAAGTAACGGCTAAAGTTGCGAGTAATACCAAATTAGTCACATTTATAGTTTACTCTTAACTAATGTATAATGTAATGAATCAACGAATTCCGAACAAAAGTTTTACTGCTATAATTAAGTGAAAATGAACAAGCTAACGAGGTACGAAACCTTCAGTGCGTGAATAGGACTCGCACTTCGCCGGTTGTATTCACGAAGGCTAGCTGCCATTGGCAATTGAGATAGCAATTTCGTGAATCATATTAGGTAATTCCGAGAAAAGATTTACCTACATAATATTTTCGGTAAATATCTACACATTTATGAGGTAAACCACACACACACACAATAAAATCATACATTTTCCTTTACGATAGAAAAATTTTGCAAAAAAGTACTGGAAGATTATATAAGTAAGAAAATAAAAAAACATATTTTGAGATTTTTGAAAAAGTTTGTTGGTTTGTTTGTTCGTCTGTGCGCGCTCACGTAAAAGCTACTCATTGGATTCTAAATTGAATTACTTAAAAATAAGAAACTTTATTGTGAGTAACAATTAGCATTTATTTAATCAAAATCGACTTACAGAATCAAAATATACAGAGTTTTTAACTTAAGTTAGAAACCTCATAACACCACATTTTTTTTTACTATCCTACTAATATTATAAAGTGAAAGTGTGTGTTTGGATGTTTGTTACTAAATTATGCAAAAACGGCTGAACGTGTTTGGATAAAATTTGGCGCACAGATAGTTTATAACCTGCGGGGCAATTGCGTAACACATTATCAATCGGAATCGGTTTCATTTTGACAGTTTAACAAAACATTGATTGCGTTATGTCCGTTGTCGAACAGACAAATTTTTCGAACTTATGAAGCAATGGATTAGCAGTTTGCTTCAAAATTATTCAGATTCCGATTGATAGTGTGCTACGCAATTAGAGTGCTGGACAAACAAAGTGGGTTAACTTCTGACCTCCACGCGGGCGAAGCCGCTGGCAAAAACTAGTGTCTAATAAAATAAAAACCATAGGGATATAGAATTACCTGAAGGGGGCAAAAACAACTTTTAATATTTGTCAGTTATTTTTGTTTGCATAAACCATTTTTAAATGAAGACTAGGTTTGGAATTGGCAGCCCATTATAAAATTCTAAAACCAACTTTTTCAAGTCTGCCACTGTATGTACAAGTTGGGCACAATAAAAAGGTGCTAAAAAGTGAAATGAGGTGCAGTCATTAAAAGTTTAAAGGTGGGGCCTACTGTAGGAAAAAAACCTGCATGTGTTTGCAAAAAAACTTTTTTACAAAAAAAATACAACCGACTTCCAAAAACAACTACAAAGTGAAAAATAACTTTAATTTTGGAAGTCGGTGTCTAGTTAAATGTATTTTCGTTTTTTGCCACCGACTTCCGAAATTAAAGTTATTTTTCACTTTGTAGTTGTTTTTGGAAGTCGGTTGTATTTTTTTTGTAAAAAAGTTTTTATTTTTCACTTTTTAGTTGTGGAACCTACCCTACACAAATTCTAATACCACTACCTGCAAAACAAAGTACTCGTAGAACATCATCCATATAAAAGTGGGGAAGAAATACGTATTATTGAAGCTAACTCAAAAACTACCAAAGCAAAGTTAATAAATTTTATATGGGACCAACTGTGATGTATACCCTCTCGAATAAAACAAAAACAATCCAAATCGGTCCAGCCATCTTCGAGTAATCGGGGAACATACATAAAAAAAAAAAATAAAAAAAATAAAAAAATAAAAAAAGGTTCCGACGAATTGATAACCTCCTCCTTTTTGAAGTCGGTTAATAAAACTAGGTCCAGTTGTAGATGTAGGTAGTTTTACTTATTTTATGTTTAGTTTTGAGAGCAGTGGTGATGAGATAATTTTTACACAAAGTAAAGCGCCTGTCAGGGTTCGAACCTACGACCTACAACTCGTAAGTCACGGCCTTTAACACTAGGCCACCACTGCACTCGTAACATAACATCTCTCCTGAATTCCCCGAAGGGTTAGACAGAGATATATCTATCTATAGTACTCCTAAAGGTATGATTAAGTTAAAAAAAAACTGCCCAAGTGCGAGTCGGATCACTCACAATGAAAGGTTCCGTAGTTGAAAAGAATTTATCCCAAAAACAATCTTAATATTGTAGTTGAAAACCATGTTCTCCCATACATTGATATACGTCACAGTCATAAAAATATCTATGGTCACAGTCAATTCTCCAACTGCAAAAAGTTTGTAATTGCAAAAAAAAATGTATGAGATAAAACTACAAATTAACAATTTTCGGACTTTTTCCTTTACTTGTGCTGTGAGACCTTACTTCTTGCCAAATTTCATGATTCTAGGTCAACGGAAAATACCCTATAGATTTAGAATATGCGAGTATCAAATTATGTCGCATACATGGTTGTATTTTCTTATGGCGTTGACAAAATCAAGCTTCTAAGCTAGATTTTTTAGAGCTCCAAGGGACCAAAGACCTACTATCAACTTGATACCTCCATGCGTTCTTGAGAAAAAGTGTCTTGAGAGACTGATAGACAGACAGAGAGACAGACGGACAACAAAGTGATCCTATAAGGGTTCCGTTTTTTCCTTTTGAGGTACGGAACGGAGAAATAATCATATCAAATCAAAATTGTACATACATTATTTTTACTTAGATACAACATTCATCATCATCGTCATGTACCTAGCCTTTTCCCAACAGGGGTCGGCTTCCAGTCTAACCAGATGCAGCTGAATACCAGTATTTTACATGGAGCGACTTGCCTATCTGACCTCCACAATCCAGTTACTTGGTAATACGACACCCCTCGGTAAAACTGGTTGTCAGACTTTCGGGCTTCTGACGACCCGTAACGGCTGTCAAAGATCCACGAATGACAGCCTGGACCAACGGCTTAACGAGCTTTCCGAGGCACGAAGGGGTATTAGTATGTAAAGACGGTCTCCCATCCACGGACCAACCGCGGCAAGCGTCTCCTAACCTCATTGATCGACCCGTGCGGCTGTTAATACTTAGTTGTGGCTAAGCCCCTCACTTAGATTAAACATTATTAATTAAACACCGTGAATAGGTACTTTCTAACATACTTAATTCTGAGTTATGTATACGAACTTAATTACTCAAAATTATAAATGAGATTATCGGGTTTTTTTTTTATTAACTCCGCTATTGATTTTTTTTTTTACAATACCAAATATTCGTTTAATAACGTTTAAAGAATAATCCCGAATAAAATATGTGATACCTTCATCCGCCATTGCTGATGTGTTGCATACTGATTTTTTTTTCAATCAGTAAAGTATTAACTTTAACTTTTACCTCTATTCATTTTAATAAGCCTTTGGAGCTCGTGGCTAAGTAATAACAGCCGCACGGATCGATCCATCAGGTTAAGTTGCGCTTGCCGGGGTTGGTCCGTGGATAGGTGACCATTTTTACATACCGAGACTCCTCCGTGCCTCGGAAAGCACGTTAAGCCGTTGGTCCCGGCGGTCATTCGTGGATCTTTGACAGTCGTTACGGGTCGTCAGAAGCCCGAAAGTCTGACAACCAGTCTTACCAAGGGGTATCGTATTACCCAGTAATTGGGTTGTGGAGGTTAGATAGGCAGTCGCTCCATGTAAAATACTGGTATTCAGCTGCATCCGGTTAGATTGGAAGCCGACCCTAACATAGTTAGGAAAAGGCTAGGCAGATTAATTGATTTTTAATAAGCCTTTGTTTATTACTAGTTGTAATAAATCAACTGTACCAACTCAGCGTTATATTGACGTTTGTTGATGAATATTGAACGATTTTACTAAGAGCGTTTTCACTTATGCCCCGTTACCGTATCTTTGGTATAAGTATCAATTATTTCCAAGGCAATTATGTTCAGAGCTTCGTTTTACGTACAGATGGCTTTATGAGTATCGGCGTGTGTTGAATGGCTTGAGTTGTCTGCATTTACTTATATCTGCATTAATTTTATGTCCCCAATGCTGCTTCGATTATTTCGAATTATTCATACATTTCACTAGCGACCTACCCGCCCCTGCTTCGCACGGTTTTTACGACTTGACGAAACGAGACTTCTTTATCATAAGCAAGTTTAATATTAATGTTTTATACACATAAACCTTCCGAAATATATTTTCTAAATGATGGTGAAAACTGGATCAAAATCCATTGTGAACCTTAGAAGAACAACGCGGTCACACAAACAGACAAGAAAAGCGACTTTTACTTATAATACTCGTATGTAGAGAGCAGTGCGTTGTGGCCCAGTGGTAACGGCCCCGACTTAGGAGTCGTGGGTCGTCGGTTCGAACCCAGGCAGGCGCTTTAGTTTGTGTAAATAATTTCATCACCACTGCTCTCAAAATGGTGAAGGAAAACATCGTGAGGAAACCGGCATGTCTTTGAACCAAAAATTCGAAGACATTGTGACATCTACCAACCCGCACTGGGCCGGCGAGGTACACTTCCTCTCACAGAGAGGCTGTGGCCCAGCAGTGGGAACATTGTAGGCTGATTGTGTATGTAGAGAAGGTGTATAGAAATAAATTCTCTGTTGAGAAGTTTATTAAGGATACATTAAGATTAGATTAGGTGGTAGTGCCAAGTCTTGCTTTAAAAACGAATGCCAATGTCATGAAAAAAAAAACTAGTTTGAAAGTGGGTAAATTCAAAAAAACATACGTGTCAAATTGAGAACCTCCTTCTTTTTTTTTCGTCGGTTAAAAATATTATGTATCGATAACCTGGCGTTTACTGCTTAGGATGTGGATAAAAGGCATCTCGTGTGAAATTACATTAAATCGGTGGCAAATTGATGTAGCTGCTGAGCGCCGCGGCCGAACGGACATGACGAAATTATAAGGGTTCCCGACATCACACAATTATAGTGCCTGCGAAACCCTGAAACGAGGAAACATTTTATACAGTTAGAGCGAGGGTCGTTTATTACAAGATTTTTGTCGTGCGCTCCGCCGCAATCAAACATTTCATTTACATAGAAAAATGAAGCTTTTATTCTGAAATGCGTTACAGGAGAAGATGATTCATAAATTCACGATATTAAAGCCGTTAAAATTTATAAAAATTGAAATGCGTATTTCAATGACGTTATAAAAGATTTTCCGTCTATGTTTTTTTTTGGTCATATTTGTGTGAAAACAAAGGATTCCTCTTTTTATTTGCAATTTTTATTACCTTCGTTCGAGTCACATTCACATTAAACGTGGTTTTGTATTCGAACGTGTGTGCTGCGGTGAGTATTAGAGGTAGGTATTTATTTGTAAAGGTGTGTAATCTAGTTCAATCCTGTTCGCTAAAACAGATACAGCTGCTACCTAAGAGGTGCAGAATAAGGTGTGAGAGGGACAAGGACAGATGAGGGGCATGTGGCATGTGTGAGAGAGACGGCAGGGTGTAATCCTCACCGACACAACTCACCGCCAGACTTAGGAAATGAAAGCCAACCGAACCCAAATTCATTAATGTTATCGTGTTTGCCATTCTAACAGTTGCAGAGGTATGAGAGCTGCAGATAACTAGCACAAAACTAAACCTGTTTGCAGCTAATTCCAACTTGTTGTTGGCAATTTCTTTATTATTTATTTTATCATCTGCTTCCCATTGTGCTAGTTTAATATTTCGTTAATTCAATCTACGATTAAAGTTACAACTCTCTCTTCAGTTACAAACTTCGTCCGGATTTTAATAAGTATTTATATAAATGTCAATTTATTTGAGTATACCCAATGTAATTTTCAGTTTTGAATTAAGATTCATATGTTAGTGGGTATGTAATATGTTCTAGAACCCCGGAGCTTATTTTGTTGTAGTTCGTATTTCTTTTTATATTTTCAGGAGCATTTTGTGTTCGCATTTTGTTGTCCATAATTAACTATACGATCTGTGGTAACCTGACTGTAAGAACACGAAAGGCCTAAATTAATTAGTTCAATCTAGGAATGAGCACATTAACGTAATTGGGTGGTCATTGTACACATTAGGTAGGTATACAGGGTGAATTTTTCAAGTGGGCGTGGATGGCCAACATCGAAACTATGAGGAATATTGTAATTCTGCAGTACAATCCTTGAGATGTCGAATCCTACTATGTATTGAAAACAATGGTAATAATTTTGAACAATTAATCAGTTAAGGTTTAATAGGTAACGCACGGGTCAATCGATGAGGTTAAGCTACGCTTGCTTGGTCCGTGGATGGGTGACCATCTTTACATACCAATACCTCCCCGTTCCTCGGAAACCACGTTAAGCCGTTTGTCCAGGTTGGGATTCGAGGATCTTTGACAGTCATTACGGGTCATCAGAAGACCGAAAGTCTGACAGCCAGTCTTACCAAGGGGTGTCGTATTACCCAGTAACTGGGTTGTGGAGGTCAAATAAGCAGTCGCTCTATGTAAAATACTGGTATTCAGCTGCATCCGGTTAGAATGGAAGCCGATCCCTTGGGAAAAGTCTAGGCGGATTGATTGACTTACAGAGGCAATGTCTTTCATTTTGACAGTTCAACAATATTAATTATGTGGTTTACGTTTTTGAAACATATGAAGCAATGGATTAGCAATTTTCTTTCGGATTGTGTTTGATTTGTTATGCAACCAAGTTACAGTCCTATTTCCTAAGATTTTTCTAATATTTTAATGTAAAAAGTGACTTGTTCTATCTTTAATGCTCTGTTATTGCCCTAGTACACGTAGGTATTCCAAAGCTGGGAAAATATCAACCGTAGTTTCCATAACTAAGAATAATAGGTACTTAATAAAGAAACCTTTTTAGAAAATGTGAAGCTCATTGCTGTTGGTTACTTGCATCGTTTTGACACAACATGGTCCTTTATCTTTGCTTGTCACTTGCCAGTTGGCGTAGATATAAATATTTAAATACTAAATGGAATATTCTTTGATATTCGTTTGCTTATAGTGACTCTATTGTCAAGTGGTATGTGATAGGTGAAAGATTACTTTTCTGTGTTGTATGATTTTCACTGTTTCATTCTTTTTCACTGTGTCCCGATTTGCTGGTTTTATGGCTACACTACCCAATTTCACTCTATAAAACTATAATAATATTTATGAGCATTCTGGTAAGTACTTAAGCAATGTGTACTAATTTTTCCATACAAAATTGTTTTTGTATGGAAAAATTAGTACACATTGCATAAGTACTACCACACACACCACACACCACACCACACACCACCACACCACCACACACCACACCACACCAACACCACCACATACCACACGCCACCACCACACCACCACCACCACCACCACCTACCACATAAATAAATCTCTGATCAAAAGCTTCATATCTTATATCATTCTGAAAGCCTAGGTTATACAAACACGTTTATCAAGTTTAGCTAAAACCAAATGTGCCGTGGAGTGCTTTATAAATATACATTCAAAACTTCTCCATGACTTGGAACATTCAATTTAAAAATATACTTAAGTAAGTGCGCAGATGTCATATTTTTCTACGATTTTACGAAAAAAGTACTCCAGTAAGGAGACTTTATTTACCGAGTCTGTGTGACGATGGAGCAAACATCTAAATGTACTTTTTACATTTAGACGTTTGCTTCAGTGAGGTCTAGATAGTTTAGATAAGAGAGGGCAAAACATTTACCTTCTTACTGGAAGGGTGCTGACTTTTTTTACTTTGACTTCCATTAATCTCAGTAAAGTCGAACGGACTTCTAAATAAACGATACCATACGAAGCTATAGCAGTAATGATATTTTTGCGAGAAGTAGAATATTGTTAAGAGAGACTGAAAAGATATGTAACATGTATCAGAAAGGTGTAGTCAAAATTAAGGGTGTGGTAATATTTTTTGCGATTACGATGCCAACATCATAAGCGCAAAAAATATATCGAAAATCTGTTTGACGTTAGACCAATTTAATGGAGAAACTTGTTCAGTTGGATGGTCTGTACCACTCCCTCAATTTTGACTACTAATAATAATAATAAACCATTTATTTCAGACGACACTGGCCCATAGATAAATTCCTTAACCTAAACATACATATTTGAATATAAACAAAACTAGCTTGACCTTAAGTGCTGCTCTGTGGAACTTGTCCGCGGAAGCGACGGAACACCACGTCCTGTAGCCAAAAGTTTTTTTCCATGACGAGGGGCAGGTAACAGTTCGGTACACGGACCACGAACGCCTTGAAGTTGACGTTGCGGCGCGACTCCAGTAACTGCACCCTCGGCGTGTACCTAGTCTTCTGGCGCACGTACTCCACGATGTCTTACTACTGATCCACGCTGTAGACAAACCTGTACCAACAAAGCAGAGTACCTACCTAACAATGAAAACATGGTAGTTCTGTATATAACCTACACCTCTGTAGTAAGTAAATAACGAGGGAATTATATAAAGTGACTGAATAACATCATCCAATTATATACCGATGATATTACACCTAATTGTCACAGATTACGTAAATCGTGGATTAAATCTATGAAGGTCGTTAATTGCTTGTTAGAGTGATTACCTAGTTGTAACTTAGTTATATAACTCTGTTATTGCTAAACGCACGCAAAATCTTACTCTAAAGGCATTATGAAAAAACCGGCCAAGTGCGTGTCCGGAGAAGGGTTCCGTAGTTGGTTGACTATTATTTGTAAACTTGAAAAGCCTACTTAGCTGTGATAGTTTTCCTTTTAAATTCATTATATGAGTTTTTTCACACATCCAAAACTAACCGTTTTGCTGGCAGGGGGAGGAGGACACTTGACTCGAACAGAAATTAACACTTTAAAGCTTAATATTTCAGAAATGGATCCCTAAATCGAAAAATTGTGATCACAAACCCCAATATTTTTGAAAGACCCATACAACAACACCACACACCATGGGGTAGACGAGAAAAAAAAACATCCCCACTTTAGGTGTACAGAAGGTAGTCTAAAAAAACTTTTTTTTATGATTTTATTTTACCACTTTGTCGGTGTGATAAATATATGTATATTCATGCCAAATAATAGCTTACTAGTACTAAGAGTCTCTGAGCTAAGCTGCGGACAGAAAGAGAGACAGACGGACAGACGGACGGACATAGCGAAACTATAAGGGTTCCTTGTTGACTACGGAACCCTAAAAACATACTTATATAAAATGTATTACGATAAAGGTTAAGAGCAAGAAAACGGTGAATTACATAAATATTATTATCATGCGAACATAAATATTATTTAAATAAAATACGTTGAATCATTTTATTTTTTATCGAACATAAAAGTTACATATTCGGTTGCCACGGCGTAGTGTGTGGCTGACGTCACTGCTACGCGAGCTACGCGGTCGTAGCAGATCCCAAAACTGCTACGCATCGATTCAATTATGAAGTGCGGTCGACAATAAACCCAATACTGCAATGATTTTCAAGCACCAGAAAAGTAAAGTTTCATGTAAGTTACTGATCAAACTTTATGTTGTTTTAATACGGTGACAAGAGTAATTTCACATTTTTTTTCAATCATATAAAAGATAGTTTTGTTATTGTTGTAACTAATTTACACCCATTATACCCATTTAATTACTAAGCTAGTTGTCGACTATATTCCTATACTATTAAGGGTGAATTCAACCAAACTTTTATACCCAGTATAAAGTCTTAATCTTCGAATAAATTTTGAATTTTTGACAGTTTCTCCATACAAAACTATCAGTCGTCTATTTTATTCCACGGACAAAAGATATCCGACTTCGGTCCAATTAGCCCTAAATACTACTAATACTACTAATACTTTTATATATGTCGGATCCGGTCAATAGTACGGACGCGTAACGAATCGCAAGCGCGCCACTGGCGACATCACGTGAGGTGCCCACGCCTACAGCGCGCTTCTACAGAGTCGTGATATTTTAACCTGATGGCGAGAAGAACAGTCTAGTGTCGGATCGCATCGGGACCGCATCGGGGTTACTGCGCTACGGAACTGTATTGGATTCGTTGTGCTTAGTGATTGTGTTAGATTGTGATTTTAAACACCGTGTATCGCACCCAGTGTGTTTTCATTGCACGAAACCCATCTTCTGCCCACATGTCTGTCTAAATCTAACTGAGTAAATCCTGACGTTCCGAAATATATATTTTTACAACATGTCGTTTTGCATCCTCGTAAAATTTCAGGGAGTGATACAGAACATCAAACCGAACAACTTTCTCTATGGGACTAACATCGTAATCGTGAAAAAATTTTCAACATCCCATAGAAAACTTCAATACCTACTCGACGCAAATGTATGGAACGCCTGATTATTTTTTCGCGATTACGATGTTGGTGCCATGGAAAAAGTTGTTCAGTTGTCTATACCACATCCTTTTTGACGAGGATGCAAAACGACACGTATATTATATTTATACTTATTTATACTTATTATATTCGTAATCACATTCTCGAAAACGGCTCTAACGATTTCGATGAAACTTGCAATGTAGGGGTTTGCGGGGGCGAAATGAAAGAAAACAATAATAATAAAAAATCGTTTTCTCTATTTACTCATACATGATAGGCTGATAGATCAGGTACTAATATTTGATAGGCTGTATAAACCTAATTAAGTTTAGTGGCTATGTTACCGGAAAAGCATGTAATTCAGGCATTACCTAGAATGCCTAGTGGTACTATATAGTGCCGAGCTCGCCTAGATATTGTATAGAATATTTTATTTATCGTTTATCATTAAATAGCCTACCTAGGTAAAGTATAAAATGAAGGACAAATAAAACATCTTTTGTTAACTCAAAATCAACTTTACTAAAAAGTACACTATTTAAATAAACATTGAAGGTATAGGAAAATAATATTAAACATCTCTGAATGCTTAAGTATTAATTATTTATGCATTAGAAAATAATATAATTTAAAGTAACGAAAGGAACTTTGTTTTTAATGGTGTTAAACATTGTACTGTAGTATAATAATAAAACTTATAGTAACATAGGAATTGTGTTTTTTTAAAGTAATAGGGAGGTAGTAAACTTTGTACTGAACATGTTCAAATAAAAATGGTAGATATTATTTGTTCTTAGATGAAGAACTATTATGAAATTTTTATGTATGTACCATCGGCAAACTTTCCGGTGAACCACTTTTCAACCTTATTGCATTAGTAATAAGGTCGAAAAGTGGTTCACCAGAAAGTTTGCCGATGGTACATAGAATTTTCTTTTTAACGCTTAAGCGCGCTTAAGCACGTCTCAGTATCGCAATGCTGTTTACAACTACATTTCACAAATCCCTGGCCTGTCCCCATAGACTTTGAACTCACAATGGGATGTCAAAACTTGACAAGGGACGTCTTTTTCATTAACTACATTCTGACGGCAAACCATAAAAAGCTGCCTCGAATATTTTTATATTCCACACATTGCTGATTGAACATTCGGTATTGTGTAGAATGCCTAAGCAAAGTTTGGAATTAATTATATTTCAATTCTGAACGTAATAGGCATTCTATAGAATACCGGAATAAACAGATTGCCGATAACAGCTATAGTAAGTAAGTTATTTTTTTCATTAAAAGAAATAAGTTTATTGTGTCTATTAGGATTAAAATGATGACGCTTATTTTATGATGGGAGTCAACATCACACCTGTTTCTTAGATGAAGAGCTATTATGAAATTTTTATGTATGTACCATCGGAAAACTTTCCGGTGAACCACTTTTCAACCTTATTGCATTAGTAATAAGGTCGAAAAGTGGTTCACCAGAAAGTTTGCCGATGGTACATGGCCAAGGTTAGCCCACCAAGGGTTACCCACATTTCGCCAGTTATGTTTAAGTCCCATGTAATGGGTTTTTTTTTTTTAATCTTTATTTATTTAGAGGCTTTTACCTTACAAAGGTACGTCAGCCTCATCATATCCTAATCTAACTAATTATTACCCGTAATTATAATATTATAAGTACAAATATATTATTGCGTTAGCGAAGGAGATAGTGATGCAGCAACCATTTCGTAAATCAGTTTCGCTTCTTCCGAATTAGGTGTAGATAATATTTTAATGAAAGTCCCAACATCATACATATTAACTTTTAACTCCCGCATCACTATCTCCCTCTCTCTCTTGTTCTTTTCACATTCCACCAGTAAATGTTGGACATCTTCGACTTAATTGATTGATTTGCTTGATTTGTAATGGGGGTGAACCTATTGCCATCAACCGGGCACATATCCAAACTCCTGACTGCTACTGAGAAATTCCAGATTGAACAACCCAATAACACTTTGCCCGACCTGGGAATCGAACCCAGGACCTTGTGCTCAGCTGTAGCGCTTACGACCACTAGAACAGCGAGGCAGTCTGTATGATGGGAGTATTTTTCAATAAACTGGAGTGGTTATGTAGATTACTTTCCCTAAATAAAACTGGTTTTTATTAAATTATAAAAATCAATTTAAAAAACGGAAGAGTAGTTTCAAAGAACTAAAATAATATCCGTATATTTCGAATTCCGAGAAATAATCAAACTGATGCTGGTTCGCGGTAACCAAAATTGTATGCAACTGCAGAATACGAACTAATCTTTCGTGTCAAATAACAGGCAAGAACCAATAACAGCGGATTCAAACGAATTAATTACGTAAACGATGGAAATGTTGCTTTCATATTTGTCAAATAAACGAGGTTTATTCTGCAGTTCAAAATAGGTAAATAACTAGTAGAAGATAATATTCTAAGTACATAGCTAATAATCTAAAATAACTGTTGTCTTGCCTTAATTAAAGTTGCCCTAGAGATGCTCTGCTCTGCGAATATAAACTGGTGCAAGACGGAACCTAAGGTATTCAAGGTTGATATTAGCGAGAGGCATTAAATTAAACCGCATATACTTTGTATCATTTTCAGCCTCTTTACTAAAAATCAGATAAATAAAAGCAATAGTTTAGTCACAGGATTATTTTTTAGTTTTTTCTTTGTTGAAACACGACGTATCTGCCCTAACAGCTGACTAAGTATGTTGTTGAAAATTCTGTCGTTTAAAGGTGTATGACCCTAGATAAATATGCGTAGATGCCTACGCATAGTTATCTAGGGTCATACACCTTAAAACGACAGAATTTTTGACGCGACGTTGCCGTTTTGTTACACACGTCAGTGGAAATGTCTACAAAGGATGTTTACATTATAATTAGATCATTAAGCTATTTTGTTTGTTCGAAAAACTTTTTTCTTATTTTTCTTCTAAACTTTTTTTTAATAGTTCCGAGTTAACACTATGCATCTATAGTATATGTGGTTTAATTTAATGCCTCTCGCTCATATCAACCTTGTATAGCGCCATCAAATATAGTAAAGGTATCCCCGACTATGACATCTTGGGCCGGTTCACACGGTGATATTCTACTACACATAATAATTTAGCGAATAAAGGAATTCCGAGGACGGCAGCAATATCGCGGCAGCACTGCTTTGTAAACAGTGACGCAACAGCACTGCTGCGTGCTGCCGACATCGGAATCATACCTTTACTTTCATACCGCATTTGTTTTTACCAATATGAACTGTGGGGTATTGACATGAGGTCCCTACTTTTCACCGTAAAATATCATAATTATTGACGTGTGAAAGGGGCCTAAGTCTTTCCTAGATGTTTTATTGCGTATTCTACTTATCTATCTTATTATTTTACTACAATTCCTTTGCTCCAGGCATTGTACATTTACCTATTTACTGTATTCTAGGAATGAAGTAAACGGTTCAAACGTTTATAAGATCAAACGCTTTTTCTATAGCCTAACATGTACTTCAGAATAAACATTCTGTTCAAAGAGAAAAAATTAAAGAATTGTGTCCATTATTAAAAAATATATATATATATACAGTGGTACAATAGACAGTCCCTAGAGCATTTTCCTAGCACAAACACATTGCAGTTAAAATTGATCGGAAACAAAACCCGGCTCTCAGGGGATAAATATACGCAATAGTAATTTTATTGCAATCGTCTCGAATATTCGTTTCATTTCGCGAAAACGTAATAGAATTGAAGTAGGTACTGTCAGCAACAAAAGACGATTAACACTTGCAGTTTTTTTATCTTAATTATTATGCGAAATATTTAGTTCAAATCGGAACAGAAGTACTTAAAATTTTAAGAAGTTAACGCTTAAAAGTTAAACGAAAAAAAGCAGTTTATCGAATCATATTGTGTTAATTTAGATGATGTCAAAAAGTAGCAGTGTTAACCGACTTCTGTTGCTGACCGAACGACGTACTCCATTCATCTGCCTAACCTTTTCCATCCATTCATCCATTCATTCATTTCATTTTTTTTCCGTTTTTTCCATTCCTTTTCCATTTTTTTTCTTTTTTTTTGCATCCAGTTAGATTGGAAGCCGACTCCAAGATAGTCATCTTCAGATGACTATCTTGGAGTCGGCTTCCAGTCTAACTGGATGCAGCTGAATACCAGTATTTTACATGGAGCGACTGCCTATCTGACTTCCACAACCCAGTTACTGGGTGATACAATACCCCTTGGTAAGACTGGTAGTCAGACTTTCGGGCTTCTGACGACCCGTAACGACTGTCAAAGATCCACGAATGACAGCCGGGACCAACGGCTTAACGTGCTTTCCGAGTACGACGTACTGCATTATCAAATGTTATTATTTTGAAGTCAGATTTCATCTGGATATAAAGACCGTTGTAGGAGGAAATTTCAACGTTTTCAATTTACCCGAGAAGCATCCAGAACCCTCGGCGGATATAAACTTACTTATCTAGTAAGATCACATCTCCACTTTTCACACACGTTTTATGATGCTGTGCTGAAAGATCGATGTTTCCACGCTCGTTCTGAAAATGTGTTGGCTTCGTCTTAATCCTAGTTTTACCTGGAGTAATGCCAGCGACCATTTGTTGAAGAAATTATTCGTGCGCTTTACCAGGTGCACCGGTTCTTTCACTCTTCGGACGGCTAGTTTCTAGTTCGTTTAAAATAACGAACCTTGTAAGGGGACTACATTTTTGCTTTGTTTATCTTCTGATCATATAGATTTACGACGGCCATTAGATTATAACATTGTCCTAGGACATGACTAGCCTTTTTTTTTTTGTGGATGGGAAATCATCAAATGACTTCTCCCGCTCTGGGCGGAGCGGGAGGGCGTGTCAGAATTATACTGACTAAAACCTACCCGTATTCCTTCAGTTGCCCGTGCCAGGGCCATAGTATTTCTTTCGAACTACCCGCGACCCCGGCGGCATCGGCCCTATTGGACCCCGTCACTGCTGACATCTCTTTGAGGAGCGCGTGGAACACAACGCGCTGTCGACCCGGGTCTGGTCCTTATCGGACGGCGAGCTGCCCATTACTCACGCGTTCCGCCTCCTCCTTCGCGAGCATTACTGCTTCGCAGAAGGAGGTGACGGCCTCCCATGCACTCTCACTCCGCACCATGGTCTGGACCAGGTTTGGACGCGAGAGATCGCCGCCGCCGATCGCCTCCGTGAGAACACGGCGGTGCTCCGCCCAAGCTCGGCAGACCTCCACTGTATGCTCCACCGTGTCCTCCGGGCCATCCACACAATGGTGACACACGGGCGTGACATGACTAGCCTAGGACAATGTTATAATCCAATAGCTCCATTTGTAAATGACTGTATGATTGAATTGGAGCTACCACAAGGAACTGTGCTCAAATAGCTTATAGATTCTTCCAGGTGTCGGTGTTTTAACACAACCGATTTGTGTCTATAAGCATGGATTGCACATCTATAATTTATTACAAATGCCCTAGAACCAAAAACTCTAAGACATGATGTGACCTACCAACCCGCACTGAGCCCGCGTGGTGGCTTACGGCCCGTTCCCTCTCTCAGAGAGGGGGCCTGTATCCCAGCAGTGGGAATATTATAGCCTGATTATACTATACATACATGGATGAAATTATGTTACTAATCAAGACCAACATAATCTTGGTCATCCATCGTAGGATAGACCATTGTAACCACAGTATAAGTTAACGTCTCTTACAACACTCACGAGATCTAACAGTGGTTGAAAACATTAAAGTGAAGTTATTTTATTGTAGCGTGTCACAGTAACATTGGACTTAAACAAAGTTATATTTTAAAGTCGTAAATCGCGTTGACAGTCTGTGGCTATTAAAAGTTATTTGTATTTTATAATGAAACTCGGTGAGTTAATTACATTAATCTTAATTAGATCAATTTTGATCAACATTAAACAAAAAGTATCCTAAAACAAAATTAATATATCAAACTGTCTGTGTGATCAGGATTTGTTTCGTGAAAGGTCGAGTCATGATGAACCCGCCGAGCGCCGTTTATTTTCTTTCTAAGGCGACTTTCATGTCACCCTAAAATCTTTGTAGATTTCCTTTCTGTTTTATTTTCTTACCAAATCATTGTCTACGTACATTACTTTTTAGAAAAATAAATTATTTATTTATTGTTAACCTACGTATTGTAAATGCTGAAATTTTATACAGCGTCTGTTTTACCGAGTTCTAGATAGGATAATTCGGCTAACTACCTTGAAAAATTTCACGGAAACCTTTCAATAAATGATTAGGTAAGTACATACATTCTACGGATTTGGGTAGAGGTGTTCCAAGAAGGACTTCCCGAGAACTAATGTTGTTTCATTAAATATGTTTCTTTCAGTTCCAGCGCCCTGGGTGTTCGAGGGGTCATCGCTCTACGTTCAATAAGGACTCCGTTATACAAACTTGTTCGTCTCGTTATTCTTACTAGAGTTTGTAGTTAACGATACAATGTTGTTGATGGGAGTAGAAGATACAACGACCGTAGCAATTAACAATGTCGTATAAGAAAAACCGCTACTTTAGGGTACGGTCGTTCAAAGATTCAAATAAGTATAATGTGAACAATAGTACGTACCTTAACCAAATTTGGTATGATATATAAATAATAATTACCTGACGTAGTAGTATATGCAAATTTATCAAAAATGTATCGGAAATATGAGAAACTGCACATGCAACATTGTTAACCGCTAAATCATGCAACTATTTTGTCGGAAATGGCAGATCCGACATTATTAACCGATCTACAATTTCTGAATTTGGTCGGATGTGGCACAACCCGCAATATACCCTGGAGTTTGGAATCTCATTTATGTTGGAAGTACCACTTAATACGTTATTGCCCGTAAGATATATATTTTATGATGTAGGTAGATACCACTCACATTATTTTGGGGACAATCTATTTAAAGAAAAAAAAATCGAAAATTATTATATTTTTAGTAGGAACCATAAAAATATAATACATAGTCAAGAAAATTAGGAATAAATCTCTAATTTATAAAAATAAGTAACTACCTAGCTTAATTTAAATTCACAACCTTTTATGGCACATGGTAAGTTTTACCTTAATATAATTATGTAGGTACTACTCTTAATAAAACTATCTAACTGTCTATTCTAGAATTAGACTGAACCTAAGTAATCGGTTTTATCCTATTCGTCGTCTGAATCACTTTCTTCAAGAGTAAGATTAGAAGCGTTAGTGTGAGGTAGGTTTAAATAAAAGTCATGGTAGCGCTCAGGAATGATTCCCCCTCTGCAGAGATCTGTAACATCCTTGTATTTTTCTTTACTGATGGGCAAAGGCCCTTGATACGCCAGATTCAGTTCAAGATCATTTTCCAGCCTTTTCTTGTTTCGGGTGCCAGATCGCAACACAATGATTGTCTTTGGTTCTTCATCAAAATCGTACTTATACTCTATTCTGTCATTCTGTCCTGCACTTACTTTCACCTCTCTTATGGAATTCCACGCCACCTTCTCGTTTTCGGTATTCTTTGTCCAATTCTTGTTTACTAGCAAGGCTTTGAAATCAAAAATGTCTTCTTGTGTTATTTCTTTCACGACGTAAGGATCACCTTCAGATTTAGCCCAACGGACTAAGCAATACCATTCTTCTGGCACCCAAATCGTTTTGTGTTTGCTATACCGTTCTACTGTCGCGTGCACACTGTCTCCTTCATTTTGTGTATGACCTTTTTCTAGAAAACGATGGGTCACAGTTACCCCGAGCTTTTTTGCTACGAACATGTAGAGAGAAAACACGATCCGGTTCCTATTTTGGCCTGCGCAGTTATCAGACCAAAAACGAAATTCCTTGACGCCTCGTTCAGCATGGAATTTGATGAAGTTGAGTAGACAACTAGATACTTCGATAGAGCCACGCCGAGCGATCGCTTCATGCCACATGTAGCAGGTGCCTTTCTTGGACACTAAATCATAGACCGTGAAATTTAATGTAGCGAACCGCCTCTTGTAGTAGAGTACGCTGATTTCTCCGTAAGGGCTCACTAAAACTTTTTGAAAATCAAAGGTAGCAGTGACCACATCTTTGTTGACTTGAGCCTCTTGCTTGTCGGATCTCTTTAAATCTCGTGCCTTTTTTTTGCGATGTTGGTGTAAATCAAATGCAGCTTTTTCTTCGTCTGTTCTAGTCGATTTGTTCTCAAACACGTGGCACACATCACATTTATCTTTTTTAGGTCTGTGCAGTGCCAAGTTGAAGTTGGAATTAACTGCTTCTCTGTACTGCCTTTTCGTAGTTGCTTTTGAGGAATATTTGGTAGCATCGAACCATGCGCAATACAGTTTATACATACGAGATATGCTCTCAACCCCTTCTAGGTAAAGCTTGCTTGAATTCTTACGAACGTAATGAGCCTCAACTATTGGAAAACATCTTACGTAATCGCAAACACTTTTGACCATGTCATCATTATAAACTCGTCTTTCATGTTCATAACGACCCCTTTTGTCATCTTCTATCACCGTGTTCCCATCAAACTTCTTCCAGGCTGTGCTCACTACACGTTCACTTAGCACAATAGTATTGAGAAACATTGTCTTGCATACCTTCACTGGTTTATTTTCTGCATCCGGCAAATAGTACTGATAAGTGTTCCGTCTATCATGCTTCGTAACTTCCGTTGTTTGGCGTCGCTTGAGACTCTTCTTTGTGTTTTTAATAACAAATTCCCAGTGCTTCTTCTTCTCACCTAAAAGCCAAAAATATTTAAAGACTCGCTTTCGATCTTCATTAGAAATTTTTTGGGTACACTTCAATCGGCAGTTGTCGGTACAAGGGTTCTTTAATTGTTTACTTTCGACCACCTTCCCCTTTTTGTTTACGAATTCTTCGCCGCTGTTTTTCTTCAATTTTCTTTGGACCACAAGCCACCTTTCTCTATGCGCAAGGCGCTTCTTTCCTTTATCAGTCTTAAAAGCTTTTTTTCTGGAACTTGTTGTAGAAGATGGCGAATGAACATGACTTACAGAAGAGATCTCGGATGGTGTACCCATGTTTTCATAAACCTCGTGGGAGGGAAGCGCGTGATTCACAGAAGACATCTGGGACGGTATTCCTATGTTTACACTCTCGCCATCATTAGGAATCCAAGAAGAAGTGGGACTCGGGGATGGCATCGGTGTTGTTACTGTGTAATCAAATTGTGTGAAAACTTCATCTTCATTGGTTTCCAGAACTTTCGACGAGTTGCGAGCTAAGCTCTCAGGAGCAGAAGCGCTTGGAGTTGGTGTCTTTGGTCGAGTTACTGGGTTCATGTGACTCTGAAAAGCATAATACAACTATTGTATTACGTTAAATGAGAAAATTTGACAAGCCGTAGGTTATACGTGAAACTATAACAGTTGGAAATCTGAAAAGACATTACCGGACTCACTATGTCAGGAATGTCTCCCACGAGGCTCGGTGCACTGTCATCAAAAATATGTCCAATCAGATCTTCCAGTTGCAGAAGCTCTTTTTCAAAACCAGCAGGAAGAGGTGACGGTTCTCCTAAAATAAATGTTACCATTGTGTTAGCAAACAGAGCAAGCAAGCCAACCAAGTAAGTGCAGTTAGATAGATAACTGAGCTTGATATTCAACAGTGGCTTGTTATCATGAAGCGAGCAATAATGTCGAATGTACTACATCCGACACCAAGAAATGAGAAATAAACAGTTAACAAAGGCAGTAATGCCTTATCCTACAAAATACAATCAGCAGCAACAGCAGTCAATAATGTAGGAAGTGGTACATCCTACAATACTATTTATCAAATGAACATGCAACAAAGTCTGTAGTGTCATATCCGACAAAATAAAACTACCTCCGATCAAGCAATAATGTAGTATGTGACACATCCGACACAATAAACAAAACAGAAAACTATTAACATTGATGTATCTGACATAAACGACATTATTGTCCGTTCAGAGTAGTTTTCAACACTTCTTAAAAAATATGAATTCAATAAGACGCTATTATTAAACAATTGCTATTTATGTTTAGGCTAGTTAAGATGAAACGCTAAAAGAAATATTTTTTACTTACTTTTTCTCTTTTTTCTCTGACGAGATCCCACATAAGTGTCCGGTAATTCAAAATTTGGATCGTTTTGTGGCAGAACTGATGGATTCAATAAGTCTATTATCCGTCTTGACCTCGACATAACGGGAATATTGATTTATAATAAAATTGGCAAAAAAGATTTTATGTTTTGAAAAACAAAACCGACGAGTGCGCTCCTCCCGCTAACATTGCCCGAAGTGGCAGATCCACGCCGCGCGCTCGCGTCTGTTCTCCTCCCGCGCCCCGCAGCTAACGTCGTACTATGCGACAATATTAATCGTGCGCACTGAACACATACTACTTTTTCCACTTGGAAAAACAATGATGGTTGACTTTAGGAATTTAATCATTTGCGGAGGCATTTTATAAACTTATTCTAAGTCCTTTAATGCAATAAAATGAAAATCGCAAAAATGTAGATCCGACAATGTTAATTGCTACGGTCGACAAGTAGATGTTGATTAACAAATAGGTGTTCCCGCTGAGTAGAATACGCGACGCAAACGTAGAGAAACTAGAAATTATAGGATAATATGTATTCTAATTGAGATGAATGATATTAAAAACGAGAGTACACAAGGTTGAGAGTTCTTTGTGACTTTTTAAATTCATATGCACTTTCTCAGTTTATCTTGGACATTACTGACATCGTTAATGGAAAATGTCATGACGAAACCTGGATTTATAGTTAATATAAGTCTGAAATCGCCAACCCGCCTTGAGTAAGCGTGGTGATCGATACCCGTGCCTCCTCTGTATGAGAAGAAGCCTTTGTCTTGCAGTGGGATGACAAATAAAGCTGGTATTAATTCACACGATGTCTTTGAGAAGTCGATATCATATTAATAGATGTTCTTTTGTTTTATTTTCAATAACTGCATAATCTAAGTACCCAATCACATCGCAGTGACAAAACATGGGCAAGCAGTGGTTACGTGTGAATAATTTCGCTGCAGCTTCTTGCATTTGCGGTTGAAGTCTGCAAATCTTTATAAATAAATATACGTGGCTGTTATATACGTTGTTGTTATTATTCGGACACTGCGTATGGTCAACGACTACTGTCCAAAACTGAAAGAATGATCCAAAGACTTCAAAACGCCTGTGCACGCTTCTGTTTTAAAGTTACCTTTAGGGGACATGTTACACCTTCCTTAAATGAGCACAACATTTTAAAAATGAAAGCTAGACGTAAACTCCACTTGGCAAGCCTACTCTTTGGTGTTATTAAGTCTCAATCCCCTTGTTACTTATATGACAGACTATCGTGGACAAGAAGACACAGAATCGGTGAGGGAAGAAAATGTTCTCAACAGCTTTCTATCCCACGGCACAAGTCGGCAGCTTTTAGAGGCAGTTTTCACTACGCAGCTACTAAATGCTGGAACAACATCCCTCCTCCCATAAAGTACAGTAAAAGTTACGCGACATTCAAATTGAAACTCAAAGAATTTTTACTCTTAAAATGTCGATTGTACACCATGTGTACAGATAACAATAGAATTTCAATTGTGTCTGCTAATTGGCGCGCGACGGGTTAAACCAACAAAAAGATTTTGATAATGTTCGAGCCGACATATCCGCCATATAATGCAATTTATTATTTTATAATTTTTTATCAATTTTATAATACCAATTTTATCAATTTTATCAGTTTTATTTTTATTATAATCAGTTATTATTGTCTTGTGTTCTTAATTTTAATAAAACCACATCAAAATACTTTTGGTAGTTTATAAAAATGTAATGCAGTCTCATAATTTTGCTATGTAGGTGAATAGATTTATTATTATTTTAATGTGGTAATATTGATATTGGGTATTTATTTTTAGTTTTTAATTAATCACAATACAACAGACACACGCATGCATGTTACATCATTTCATTTTAATTAATTCTCATAAATCTATTCTCTCCTTGTGTTAATTATTCAGATTATTCTAACCTTAGATTCTAGCGTATGGCACTCGTGGGTTGCAGCTGAAAATCAGCGTCAGGTGGTAAACCTTGTGTGTCATCTGACAATATACTGAGCTGAGGCCCTTTTGGCATTACAATCTTTGTTTTATGTTTTTATAATTTTAAGGTGTATTTTTTTTTTTTGCTGTAATGCCAATTAAACGCATTTTTCTTTTCTTTCTTTCTTTATTTTAGTACATTGTGTATCTTACTACTTCCACACAAAAGTCCCGGGGCACAGCTAGTCTTTAATAGGAATGTCCGGTTAGCGACACGAACCCAGGACCTTCAGCTCTGCAGTCGCTCTTTTAACCACTAGACAAGCATTGGAAGGTATGCTCTGTTCCAGATCTGTATCTATAAGTATCTGATAAAATTGTAAACAAACGGATCTGACAACGTACTTGTGAATGCCAATAATATATCTTTCCACTTACAAATTGAGTGCTTTGATTTGCTTACTTGAATACTTATACCCGAAATTTTAATATTAAATCACCTTTTTTAACCCCCGACGGAAACAGAGGGGTGTTATAAGTTTAATGAGTGTACCTGTGTGTCTGTCTGCGCCATCGTACGTCCCAAACGGCTGAACTAGAACTTGGTTGACTTATAAGCTTGATTTTATTAGAACTCAAGGGACCATAGACATAGTTGATATTAATTTCAACTGGATACCTTCACGCGTTCCTGAGAAAAAGGGTCTTGACAGTCTGAGAGACTGACAGACGGACAACAAAGTGATCCTAGAAGGGTTCCGTTTTTTCCTTTTGAGATACGGAACCCTAAAAAACTTAAATTTTAAAAACCCTCGCTACAAGCGTAAATCTTTAAAAAGTAAAAAAAAAATGTATTGGCCCTTTTTAAGTTTAATTTAATTTCTAGGTAATAATTATTTCGATCTATACTTTCCATACTTTTTAAAGGTTTTTTTTTTTGTGTTGAGGGTTTTTAAATTTTAAATTTAACTTTTATTATAACAGTCTAGGCTAATGTTATGACTTAAGTTTTTGTTGATGATTTCGCAATTAAAATTTTATTAACGTTATTCAAACAATAATTTTGGAGGAAGTGGTGAGATATAAAATTTAAATCTAAGTACAGATGAATGTGCTATCACTAATTTCCTTTATTGAGTGATTTCGTAACAATTTAACATGCACTGGGTTTGTTAACATTTTCATCAGATAATTTTGGAATGGACATAGTATAATTTGAAATGCGTAGGTACACGTAGTTCCAGCAGCGAGTTGTATCTCAAGGTACAAACAACAGGTAACATGGTTGCGAGATGCGGATTCCGTCCCTGCAGTGACTTCTTATTAACAAATCTTACTTAGCCACCTCGAAGAACGAAAATATATTAACTAGGTATGTATATTTTAGAAATGCTAATATATTTTAACTTTCATAACGAGGTACGTTTCAAAAGCTTATGGCGTTGAAAACATTTTCTGAATACCAAATACTTTTTAGAGCATTTTCTTTTTTAAATTGTTAATTAAAATGCTTAAATGTTAAATGCTAAATGTTGTTTTAATTGTTAATTAAATTGTTAGTTTAAATGGTTTAGAATCTTTGGAATTTAGACTTCGAAATAAAAAGTCAGACGTTGTTTTTTTTCCTACAAACTGCGAGTATTCGTCGGCTTGACATTCTATCACACATGTATTCAGATTACAATTTAGTCGCGTTATAAGGAACATGATATTTCTTGAGACCGTCTCGTATGGTACAAAAATTGATAAGAAGATAGATGTATATGATAGATAGATGTGATGTGTGATGTATGTGTGATGTGTGATGTGTGTGTGTGTGTGGTGTGATGTGATGTGTGTGTGTGTGTGTGTGTGTGTGTGTGTGTGTTTGTTTTAAGTACCATCCGAGGACGTGCGTACTCAATACGAAAAAGTTGTCTCCTCGGTTTAATCAAGATTATTCATAATCTTACACAAACATTGTGTACCCACCAGATGGTGCCACTGTCGCCTCATACACAGACTCTTAACACTCATTTCACGTTTGTTGTATTATCCGAGGACCTATGTGTTAAATTTAACACAAAAGACCTCGGTTAGGTAGCTTTTCTAGACAATGTGTATTTTAGACCTCGGTTTGCTAGATTTTCCGAACAGTGTGTATTCTAGTCCTCGTTTTGACAGTTTTCCTCGTGTGTATAAGACGAGATAATAATATGTGCTATCATTTAAATAAAATGTTGAAGAAGGAAACCTAAGGTAGACTGAATCGTTAAACAAATCGTTAGTAGTTACTAGTTGCACGAGAAATAATCAGGCTTCTTCTGCAGTATGTGCTATGTACCTAGGTCTGCTTAGATTATACAACATTATGATTTGTACCATAAAATATTGTATTGTCATAGGAGTTGAAAACGTGTCTAGAATCTAAAGTAGATGCCTTCCTATAGTTATAGTTATGGTAACCATAACCACCATAACCATAACCATTGTCTTTAAAAAAAAACCATAACCACCATAACCATAACCATAACCATAACCATAATCATTGTAGTAAAAACCATAACCATAACCACTGTCGTAAAAAAACCATAACCATTGTCTTAAAAAACAATAACCATTGTCGTAAAAAAACCACAGCCACCATAACCACTGTCGTAAAAAAAACCATAACCGCCCTAACCATAACCATTGTCGTAAAAAAAACCATAACCATTGTCATAAAAAACCATAACCACCATAACCATAACCATTGTCTTAAAAAACCATAACCACTGTCGTAAAAAAAAAACAAAGAAAAAAGAAAGAAAGAAAGAAAAAGTATTTATTGTGACTCGCACAGGAAGATCACCAACTAAAGTAAAAACACAATAATAAAAGTTTGAAAACAAAAAACAAAAATAAATAAAGATTAAAAAAAAAAAAAACTGAAACGAGGCCAAAAGGCCCATATCTCAGCATGATGCTGCGACATTTAAAATAAGTGTCGCAGCGCTGGTATTCTGATAGGGCCCGCAGTGTTGTCACGGGCAGATATCCAAAAATACATAAATAATTATCAATAATAAAATAGATAAATATAAAACGTTACAAATAAAATAATTTAACTAATTCAAACCGTGTGTGAGTGCCCAGCGTTACCACATTACCTATCTACGCTTAAAATATCTGTGGCATTACAGTACTACTTATAGTCTGTGGGTATTACTGTGACAAGCAAAGGGACGCGAGCGCACAATAGCAACACAAAATAAATAAAAATACAAAAATGGCGGCTGTGCAGTGGAAACAATAATTAACATCGTGAAGTAGAATATATAGTAAAAAGTGTTATGTGGTAGTTAATTAACGACATAAGGTGAAATAGACTGATGAAGATCAAGTGATTGTGATTGCAAACGCAAAATACAAGTGACAGACAACGAAAGAAAGAAAAAAACAAGAAAGAACTCCAGTAAAAGTGTGGAATGAATAAAAACATTTAGAATGAATTTCTCTGGCGGTTTCGCGGGCGGTTGACGTCTATAAACGTCATACTAATAAAACTTATACCCAATGCTACCTAATGTCTCGTTTACCGTCCGATTAAGTATCGAGCAAGTAAGCTATCGAACACAGAAAACAACTGCTGCGCCTGTCTAGTGAACAATCACATAACCATAACCATAACCACTGTCGTAAAAAAACCACAACCACCATAACCACTGTCGTAAAAAACCATAACCACCATAACCATAACCATTGTCGTAAAAAAACATAACCATAACCACTGTCTCGAAAATAACCATAACCATTGTCGTAAAAAAACATAACCATAACCACTGTCTCGAAAATAACCATAACCATTGTCGTAAAGAAACCTTAACAATTGTCATTAAAAAAACATAATCATCATAACCATAACCATTGGCGTAAAAAAACCATAACCATTGTCGTAAAAAAAATCACAACCACCATAACGATAACCATTGTCATAAAAAAACCAAAACCAACATAACCGTAACCGTTGTCTGACTGACTGACTGACTGACTGACTGACTGACTGACTGACTGACTGACTGACTGACTGACTGACTGACTGACTGACTGACTGACTGACTGACTGACTGACTGACTGACTGACTGACTGACTGACTGACTGACTGACTGACTGACTGACTGACTGACTGACTGACTGACTGACTGACTGACTGACTGACTGACTGACTGACTGACTGACTGACTGACTGACTGACTGACTGACTGACTGACTGACTGACTGACTGACTGACTGACTGACTGACTGACTGACTGACTGACTGACTGACTGACTGACTGACTGACTGACTGACTGACTGACTGACTGACTGACTGACTGACTGACTGACTGACTGACTGACTGACTGACTGACTGACTGACTGACTGACTGACTGACTGACTGACTGACTGACTGACTGACTGACTGACTGACTGACTGACTGACTGACTGACTGACTGACTGACTGACTGACTGACTGACTGACTGACTGACTGACTGACTGACTGACTGACTGACTGACTGACTGACTGACTGACTGACTGACTGACTGACTGACTGACTGACTGACTGACTGACTGACTGACTGACTGACTGACTGACTGACTGACTGACTGACTGACTGACTGACTGACTGACTGACTGACTGACTGACTAAAGTCAACTCGTACCGCAAGCCGCGCTAAAGAACTTCGTTCCAGAACCTGTACAATTGTCACTAGACACAAGTTTTGTGACATTTTCCGTCTGGTTTTCAAAAGTGTTGACAATCTCATACTCTTCTCCCGAAACGTGTGGTGGCATTGTGCTAGGATTGTTTCATAATAATAACCCGCAACCACACTAGACTTCTTATGTGCTGTATAACAATTATTAATAAGTTACTATCACCACTAATCCGTTTCCTGAGTGTAGCGATTATGATAATAGGTACCTACTAATTAGTGGCGTTCATAACGGCAGTCTATGAGAACGCCTACGTATCATCGCGGACATTTGCGGTGAACCACTTTTCAACCTTATTACCTTACCTAACAATAAGGTCGAAAAGTGGTTCACCGCAAATGTCCGCGGTTGTACGTACAGTCACGAGCATAAATACCTTGCAGTTCAGCAAAATTAAAAAGCATTTCTCTCATGACATATAAATGGCAATTTTGACAAAATACCTAGGTATTACCATTACAAAATAGGTATTTTCTTAATACTACGTTAGTAACACCATAAAATACTATCAATAGGTATTTTAGTAACAGTGGTATGAGCAGTGGTGGCACAGTGGAACGGCCGCGACTCACGAGCCGCAGCCAAGTCGTGGCTTCGAACCCCGACAGGCGCTTTACTTTGTGTAAATTATTTCATCACCACTGCTTTCAAAACGGTGAAGGAAAACATCGTGAGGAAACCGGCATGTCCAAACATTCGAAGAGATGTGACATCTACCAACCCGCACTGGGTCCGCGTGATGGATTACGGTCAACTCCCTCTCACCGAGAGGAGGCCTGTGTCCCAGCAGTGGGAACATTACAGGCTGATTAGATAGGTACTTTATGAGAAAATCACTTTTGAATCTTACGTAAGTGTGACTTACGCTCGTGACTGCATCTACATTAGATGGTAAACCTAAACCTTGGATCTAAACAATTTATGTACACATAAGCTTACGAGTAACAAAACACGATAAGTAGGTATTCTGTTGAAAGATTTAATTTCATGTCAAAAATATAACAGAATCAAGTACTCCTTTGATTACATAATGAACTTCTCTTCAAAATGATTAATAAAGAAAAGCGCTAAGATATTTAATACTAACAAAATCCCAGTAGAGTACAGTCAAATTTACCTGTACTTTACTATGTAGGTATATTGTAGACTAGCTGTGCCCCGTTGTTTCACCCGCATTGGATTTTTCACAGGAACCGTGCATTTAACGGTATTATATTTGACGGCAGTCCATGTCATTCTCCGGTCCATGAACAATTAATCTACCTAGCCTTTTCCCAACTATGTTGGGGTCGGCTTCCAGTCTAACCAGATACAGCTGAATACCAGTATTTTACATGGAGCGACTGCCTATCTGACCTCCACAACCCAGTAACTGGGTAATACGATACCCCTCGGTAAGACCGATTGTCAGACTTTCGGGCTTCTGGCGACCCGTAACGACTGTCAAAGATCCACGAATGATACCGGGACTAACGGCTTAACGTGCTTTCCGAGGCACGAAAGATTCTCGGTACATAAAGATGATCACCCATCCACGGACCAACCCCGGCAAGCGTAGCTTAACCTGATGGATCGACCCTTGCGGCTGTTATTACTTAGCCACGAGCTCCTCCGGTCCATGTACAATCTCTATGCAAAAAACCACGTCGATCTGAAGCTCAGTTGCTACGTGAAAGAAGACCAAACACAAAAGCAGCATATAAAGCAGGATAGTAGGTTCACACTTTTCCATTTTATTTCCCGGAGTTAAATAAAAGGTGCTAACAGAATCAGCAGCGTTCTCATCTCACCGTCTCTACACTGTCCTCCCTTAATTAATTATCTCATAGAATTTTTAATGTCATCTCTATGTGCATTTTCATTTTACGGCGGAATTGGAACAATTAATTGCCGCGACGGAAACACTTGCCGTTTCTATGTGACAGTGAATGTTTCGTGTTTTTGGTAGTCCCTGGAATTAGGTAGATTATTCTCACATCTTGTCTCTTGTCTAAAAACAACGTTTGTTTAGTTATGTACCTACTTAATTCAAGGATGAGTTATAGGTAGGTTTCTACTAAATGTTAATACTTATCGCTATAAATTCTACGCTTATTTTATATTTTCATCGATTCTGCAGACTCAAGGATTCATAAGAATAACAAGTTTTTATGTTCAAAGTTTAGTTATGGCTACTGGATAGTATCGCAGTGGGAAGGGTTGTTGTACTTTATTGGAATAATATTTCAGTTTTTATTTGTAAACTATTTATAGACTGGGTATTGAATACTCGCCGCTCTAGTTACCGCCCCGCGCTCGACTTTATTATACTAAATTATTCAAAATGAAATAACAAAACAATGTAAAAACAGGGATCTCCTTTATTTTAAAGTTCTTATTTAAAGTAACAGTTACGTACATAAGGTTCGTCGAAGCGAAACATCACTATCATCTTAAAAGTCCTAATACAAGTAAATTATGTACAAGTATAAAATTCACTACGTTCAACTCACGTTGTTGATAAAATAACTTTACCTGCATCATTTTCATGTAATTTTTCAATCACTAAAGTCTAACACTGATTTTAGATGAGAAAATGACAAGTTCGTGTTTTTTATAGTCTTCTGATCATCGGACAGTCCTGTGAACAATATGAAAAAAACATATGATTAATATTAATAGTTAATATTTTAATGCATAGGTAATAATGATGCGATTTTATATCTGGGAAATCCCTAATTTCTGGAAATTCATCAATGTTTATTCCACACACATAAGTACACAAGATTTTCGTTATTTTTTTTTTATTTGTTAAGTATATTTTGCTTTTTCCACCGTTTTACAGCATACAACATTTCTAAAGGTGGGTTTAGACGAAACACAATCACATTCATCATTCATATTTCGCTATAAAAAGGTTCACAACGTTATACCACGATGCGATACATTTTCAATCCATTTCCAATTACTCCCTGCATGGACAGGACATGATTGGATGAGATATATTATAATGTATGTGTGTAAAATAAATGAATTCATCTCGTAACTTATATTGTGAACAAAAATTAAAGGCATACGACTACAAAAAAGTAAAAAAAAGAAATTTTGTTATTTATTTTAAGCTAGCTGGTTGTGCTCGGCGTCACCCGGCATTTCCGGTGGATTTTCTGGAAAATTTCTTTCATACAAATCTTGTCCTGACAATAATACGAACACAATAAAAGAAAAACAGCAGCATCGGTCGGTAGTGATGCGCTAACTCGGAAATTGATTTTTGTTTATACCTATAGATGAAATTGGAATATATTGAAAGAAAACAAAGTATTTGAAATATCAACACTGTTTTAAAATGGTTGGTTAAAGTTCAGTTTCCTGACGTAAAAATGTCAGGAAACTGAACTTTAACCAACCATTTTAGTACCAAGTAAGTATATTAAACACAATACAAATGCGTTAAATATACTTACTTACTTTATATTGATTATTATTGGTACTTAATAGATTTTGAAGGTAAATAAACACAAAACAGAAGCACAACGATCCCACCACACTAAACTGCGTTGGCATATACGGCGCCGACGCCGGAGCTCTATAATAAAACCTGATTAACACGGTGCGATTTAATTGCCTGTGGCATGCCATAAGTTTAAGTTTTGACGGCGCACGTCTAAATAGTGTTTTGACGATGCATTTGTTGCTTCAGTTTTATTGTTTGCCACGGGCAAGAAACTTGCATCATGTAAATGGGGATAACGTGGCGCTAGCGCGTTACCGCCACGTCGACCAATTACTTATGCTAGTTACGAAGGCATCCTCAAGTTAATAAATAATAACATTTCCTTACCAGTGCCTGTACAGCATACAGTTGAGTATCGCCAAGATGCTGACGTGCGACGTTGAGCGACGCAGCCCTGTAACAATAAACACCGAGTTACCGCCATACGCTCGAAATTAACGTCATCACGCCCGTTTTATAGTTATCATAAAGTTGTGATACTGCAATCTGCGGCATTAATGTTGCCTGCGGCCTGAAATAGTTTTATATTTGAGGTAACGATAATTGAATACAATATGACGTTTAATCAAATTTTAGGAGCATTGTTCGCATGTTCTGCAATGCGGTCTTATGACAAAATTCAGCAAAGTTTGATTCTGTGCAGATGTACAAAACAGAACTTTGCTGTATTTACCTAATAATTATTTCGACTCCCGCAGCAAGTTCTAGAATCCAAAATTATAATAATTCTACACAAAATATCCGGATGAAACTTTTTATTAGGTAAGAACTATTAAAACGTTCTATTTGCTTATTTTAAAACTAACTTGTTACTTATGGTCCCTGGTCCGCCCCTAGGGTATACTCCGTCCTCTAATATAGACAATTGTACTCTATTTTGCGTAAGCGTACTTTAATCAACAAAAGCAATACTATATTTTTATTAACTCTGGCTTTGAATTGAATGAATTCCTGCAACTTCAGCATTCTAACCTACCCCACGCGGAATGCAAACATTTTTGGAGCTCGCTTCGCTCGCACTTACTTTCTCAAACTTTTCTGCATAAGTCGATAAAGTTAAATAATTGTATTTCTGTTTGAACGGTCAAAGAAAATCTAAGTGACTTAGGGGTTAAATTTACTAAGGACCTGACTTTCCGTAGGCATATTGAGCAAGTGTGTAGGGAGGCATTTAGGAGTTTAGGCTTTATAATGCGGGAAACGCGGGACTATAATAACATGGAAGCTGTAAAATCTTTAATGCGTTGGTTAGGAGTAGGTTGGAAAGCAGTGCTATTATCTGGAACCCCCATGAGGCTAAATATAGTCTCATGGTGGAAAAAATGCAGAACAAATTTACCCGGTATTTGTACTTTAGACAATATGGTGTTTACCCTTATTATCCGCTTATGTATCCAACCCTCTTTGTTATAGGGATGGTTGGATACTATAAGTTGGAGGTAAGGCGTAACTTAGCGTTAGCCAAATATATATTTGAAGTGTTTCGTGGTAGATTAAATAATCCTGATATATTAGACTCGTTGAGGCTGCTTGTTCCAAACACCAGGTTGCGGCAGGCGCCGAGGGCACGGCTTTTCGACGTCCCGGTGGCTCGCACTAACGTAGGCAAATTCGCACCGGTTGCAAGAGCCATACGGTTAATAAACAGCGTCTCACAAAGGATTGATATCTTTAACTGTACATTGGCGGAATTCGTGAGGGTGACTCTCGATTTATTAAGTAATAAGTGATAATCTGTAATCACATTATCGCATTGGGTGTGGACCTGTTAAGATAATGTAAGATTGGATAAATAAATAAATAAAAATAAATAAATAAATAAATAAGTTATTCGAAGCGGGGTTCTAAAATTTTCGAGCTCGTTTCGCTCGCTCTTGCATCCTACATTCTCTTCATTCTCAAACTTTTCTGCATAAGTCGATAAACTTATATTTCTGTACGAACGGTCAAAGAAAATCTAACTTATTCGAAGCGGGGTTCTAAAATTTTCTAGCTCGTTTCGCTCGCTCTTGCATCCTACATTCTCTTCATTCTCAAACTTTTCTGCATAAGTCGATAAACTTCTATTTCTGTATGAACGGTCAAAGAAAATCTAACTTATTCGAAGCGGGGTTCTAAAATTTTCGAGCTCGTTTCGCTCGCTCTTACATCCTACATTCTCTTCATTCTTAAACTTTTCTGCATAAGTCGATAAACTTCTATTTCTGTATGAACGGTCAAAGAAAATCTAAATTATTCGAAGCGGGGTTCTAAAAATTTCGAGCTCGCTTCCTGGCTTGCTGCTGGCAACTTTGAAGTGAATTCCTGACTTCGGTCCTGGCTTTCTTAAAACCAGCTATTCAATTATTGCGTCAAATAGACCAGCAACTTCTCTTGACTGCTTATAACTCATTTTCCTCTCCTATGTCCTAAAACCGCCTAAACCTGTCCTAAAAGTTCTGCACATGCGGTGTTTTGCGCGCATGGACGTTGAAAAGCTTCGTCAGGATGCTTCAGACCTCAGTTGGGATCACCTTGCAGCGGCGACAGCTGTTGACGAAAAATTGCGGATTTTTAATCAAACGGTTCTTGCTCTCTACGACAAACACGCTCCTGTTAAGAAGATCAAACTTCGGCGTCCTCCTGCTCCTTGGATGACGACAGGGGTTCGAATGGCGATGAGGCGCAGGGATCGGGCCTTTCGTAAATTTAAAAAGGATCGCAGTGAAGAAAATCGGTGCTTGTTCAAAGCTGCTAGAAATCGGTGTAATCAGATGATACGCAACGCTAAACGCCGCCATGTTCTCGAGAACATATCTTCTTCTTCACCTGCTGATATCTGGAAGTTCCTTGGTACTCTTGGTATCGGCAGACCACGTCATGTGGAATTTCCTAATACAATTGGCATTGATGATATCAACCGTCACTTCACAACCTCCTGTCATTTGGATTCCCAAATATTGTCCCAGACGGTTGATTTCATCACTGGCCTAGCTAGTCCCATCATAGAACCATTTCACTTCTCACCGGTCACCTTGGACGAAATTAAAAAGATCATCCTGTCGATAAAATCCAAGGCTGTGGGCTATGACGGCATCAGTCGTAGTATGGTCATTTGGATCCTTGATACCCTTCTCCCTCCGATTACCCATATCATCAACTTTTCTCTTGATTCTGGACAATTCCCATCCCTGTGGCGTATGGCCCATGTCCGCCCACTCCCTAAAATTTCAAATCCCTCCCTACCCTGTCACTATCGACCCATTTCCATTCTTCCATTCCTATCTAAAGTGCTTGAGGCCTGCGTACACAAGCAGTTTGCGGGGTTTGTTCACCGGAACAACATTGTTAGCTCTTTTCAGTCTGGATTCAGGCCTGGACACAGTACAGCCTCCGCTCTCCTTAAAGTGACTGGTGACGTTAGAGAAGCGATGGAGGATACCAAGGTTACTGTTTTGGTATTAATTGATTTCTCCAATGCCTTTAATGCCGTCAGTCACGACATTCTCCTTTCTATCCTCTCTCATCTTATGGTTTCGTCCGAAGCTTTGGAATGGTTCTCTTCTTATCTTCGGGGACGTCAGCAGTCGGTTCGCGTTGATGAGAGCTCGTCGAGTTGGCGTGACCTGGATGCTGGTGTTCCACAAGGCGGTATTCTTTCTCCATTGTAATTCTCCATCTTCATTAATTTCATAACTCACTATCTTCAGTGTTCGTATCATCTTTACGCTGATGATCTTCAATTGTATACAGCTGCGCGGGTAGAAGGTTTATCGGACGCTACAGCAGATGTAAACCGGGACATAGATGCTGTCAGAAAATGGCCTGATAGTTTTGGGGTGTCAATAAACCCGTTAAAGTGTCAGGCCATTATAATTGGAAGCTCGCGCATGTTGAGTAGGGTGACACTTAGCTCTCTTCCTCCTCTTATTTTCAATAGTACCGTCATACCCATTACCCCTAACGTGAAAGATCTCGGTTTGCATCTTGACTCGACACTTAGCTGGCAACGTGAGGTCTCTAGTGTTAGTCAAAGGGTCAATGGTACTCTGCGGTCACTGTATCGTCTGAGAAACTTTTTGCCCGCTAAGACGAAAACTATGCTTGTGCAGACTTTGATTTTCCCTATCATCGTCTATGGTGACGTGTGCTACTTTGACTTGAATGCGGTTTTGCTCAATAAGCTCGACAGACTGCTCAATAATTGTATCCGGTTCATATTCAACCTCAGAAAATATGACCATGTGTCTCGCTATAGATCTGAGCTCAAATGGATGTCCATTCGTCAAAGAAGAAGTTTACGTGCTTTGACCACGCTTTTCGCCCTTCTCAACTCTCCCACTCCTACTTCTTATCTTGTGGCTCACTTCCAATATCTATGTTCTTCACACGCTAGGAATCTGCGTTCTTCTAACAATCTTCTCCTACTCTGTCCTTCTCATACTTCTGTCTTTGTTCATTCTTCCTTTCATATTCAGTCCATTCTTCTTTGGAATGCGCTTGCTCTTGATATCAGGACGGCCACCAGTCGGTATGCATTTAAGCGGAAATTGCAGAGTTATTTTCTAAACAAATAGTGTAGAGTTATTTCAACACCTCTCTCTCTTGAATTTGTATATAATATGTATTGTAATATATATATATATATGTATATATATATATTATAGGTATATCTTATAGTAAGTGTATGTATGTGTATTATTGGTTTATAACCTATTTATGTGCTTGTATAAAGTCTATTTATAATTAATTAAGATATATTTTTAGTGTTCTTTTTATAATTATTCCTCTCATACTGAGCACCTGCCATCTAATCTCTTCACCACCCTTGGTTGACTGGTAGAGAATGCCTGAGGCATTAAGTCCGCCTTTGTACGTTTTATGTGCGAAAAGGTTAAATAAATAAATATAACAAACTGCGATCACCGAACAGTTTCGCGTTCACGAAAATGGCTCAAGACTCTCCTTGAGCCGTTTTCATAAACGCGAAACTGTTAATAGATTAGGTACTGATACATAACGAGTATCCTGCTAGAGGGAATTAATTATGATTCTAGTGATCTTAAGGGTCGTAGCAGGTGGCGTTCTTGCCTACCCCCATGGGAAGAAGGCATGAGTTTATGTATGTACCTACATTACGTATGAAAAGCATCAGTTAGTACTAGTTAGTGAACTGAAGGATTCTATCGATAACGATTAAATATTTATGATGTTATGATATCTTGGTTTGCTGTCCTGGCTTGGCACATGCTGGATCTGTTTATATGATGCCAGATAATTTTAAGCCAGTATAGTTCAAGTACAGGAACAACTTGCGACCCACGGATGCCCCTCAAGTTGAAGGGGAAAATTTACAAGTCCGTGATAAGGCCTGTCGTACTTTATGGATCGGAATGCTGGGCAGTGAAGAAGACGGATGAAAAAAAATTGCATGCAGCGGAGATGAGAATGTTGAGATGTATGTGTGGAGTGACGTGAATGGATAAAGTGAGAAATGAGTATATAAGAGGAAGTTTGAAAGTGGCGCCAGTGACAGAAAAGTTGAAAGGAAATCGTTTGTCTTGGTATGGGCATGTAATGAGGAGAGACGAAACGCATGTGACTAAAAGAGTGATGAATATACATGTTGATGGATGGAGAGGCAGAGGAAGGCCAAAGAAAAGATGGATGGATTGTGTGAGGAATGATATGAAAGAGAAGGGAGTGAATGATAGCGTGACGGTTGACAGGGGAGAATGGAAGAAGAAAACGTGTTGCGCCGACCCCAAATAATATGGGATAAGGGCAGGAGATGATAGTTCAACACGTGATTGCCATCAGAAAAACTAAATGCGTGTCACTGCACACTAGCCCTTGAATACTAGCTTCGCCGGCCACATGAAGCTAGTAAACAAGCCAGGATCAATTAAAATCAGTGGTGGGGGTGTTACTAGATCAAAAAATAGAAACCCATGCTATTAAACTATCCCTTTAATAGCTTGAGACGTTAGCTTACTAGGTTTGTCACTAACTTCTAGGAAAATGAAGTACTATCGATGTCTCGAAGTCAAAAAGAGAAATAAACCCGGTAATACTAAATCATGATTTTACACTCTACCTATAGATTCAGTGAATGATGTGATAATTACATATAAGGTAAAATAAATAAAATAGATGTAAATAACTCAAAAGTGAAAATCTTCTGTCCTTAATTTTAGTTACCGACGATTTTCAAGTTTACGTAACGCAAACGCGCGTTATGAGTTGCTTACATGAATGTAACTCATAGTTTTAATAAAGCTACATAATTTTAATTCTCCGTACATGATTTATTATTAGTTAAAGTAACCTGAAATTATAATTTTCTTTTGAACACACGCCTTTAGCGACCGGTGCCATCCCTAGATCTGACAGTCGCGCGTGGGAAGTGAAATATCCAAAGTGTTTAGTCATTACTGAGACCTTCAGAGCTTTGAAATGCGTGAAATTCTCCTCCAATTTCTATATCAACGATTGTAAGTAGTCTAAAGTACTTATCATTGCAGAAATCCTTTATGGGTTCTTATAACGCATGCCATTATCCAATACGCTTTCTCGCGACACATTCAATCCAAGTACTGCCTGCGTCTCGAGTTTGTATCGACCCTTAACATCTCCACGAAATATTACCCTATTTATAAGAAACATTGTTACTTTACTGTGACGGATATTCTGAAGAATGCCTATGAAAATGTCAGAGTAGGCAATAACATCGACTTTATTGCTGCTCTCTTATAATTCTTCTCCCGATGACTGAAAAAGTTACTCTATTAAATAAAATGTTTTGTTAGTGATAATACTTTGGTAAATCTAGATGAGTCATGGGTGTTAAAGAACTATAGTTGCGTTTAGAGCAGCTTATTTTTATTTTTGTGCCTCAAACGAAACTTATTTAATGAGTTTAACACGCCGGGTATATAAATTTTAATTTTTAACAGATTCTTTAAGAACTTTCCTTATTAGGTACACACAAAATTTATGTTCAAAGCCTATTCCAGAACTTACAAGCCGGTTTATGTAAATGTAGCAGCTATCTAAACAAAAGCAACAAGAATAAGGGACTGTTATCTATCTACCTACTTGTGCAAGTTTGGTGAGTCAACAAGAAAACGATGGCCGACAGCAATGGGTTAACGATGACCATGGCGGTAACAAAATAAACATTAGGGGAACTTCAACTTAATCATCGTTACACTGTTTTCAAGTTTGTTTACATAGGCACCCAGTAATAACCCCTTTTGTGTCTCAATTACAATGAAATGTTGGTAACTGATGATACCGGCTGCAAATAGACCACCTCACCAATCTGCCTAGCCTTTTTTATGTATTTTACATGGACCGACTGCCTATCTGATCTCCACAACCCAGAAACTGGGTAATACGATAGATACCCCTTGTAAGACTGGTTGTCAAACTTTCGGGCTTCTGACGACCTGTAACAACTGTCAAAGATCCATGAATGATAGCTAGGACCATCGGCTTAACGTGCTTTCCCAGACACGGAGGAGTCCTGGTATATAAAGATGGTCACCCATCCACGGACCAAGCCCGGCAAGCGTAGCTTAACCTAATGGATCCACCCGTGTGGCTGTTATTACTAAGCCACGAGCTCCACTATTACCCACTCTGTTCATGATAATTTTAGTGACATTATTATCAGAAAACATGTCTTGATCCTACTTTAATATGGCATCGATAAATAATAATCGATATTAATTTGACGACACGGTTGGCGCAGTGGTTGAGCGATTGACTGCTGCGCAGCATGTCGCGGGTTCGATTCCCGCACGGAACAAATATTTGTACGACCTACAAGTATTTGTTCCGAGTCTGGGTGTTTTTCTATCTATAATATGTATGTATTTACAAAAAAAAAATATATATATAAGTAGTTTATCAGCCATCTCGTTACCATAACACAAGCATTAGGTTGCTTAGCTTGGGGCTAGATGGCGTTGTGTGATATGTTGAAATTAAACAATAATCGAAATTCCAATATTCAATTTGCTCTAAAATGTTCAATATGTCACGCAAATAAACATAAATTGAATAGTTAATAAGTTACTAATTCACTGAGTCCCAGACTAAATTACTTCCAGACAGAAAACGCTAAAACTTAAGACTGTTTAATAAGAAGTGACAGGCTACAGCTTACCACTGGCTGACGGGCTGGCCGGTATAACAACCCATTTGCAAGAGCGCAGTTTATGACCAACAAACTCAAAACTGCCATTAAATTAGCACATACGTAGGTAAGTTTTGTAAGTACCATGTATCACGTTGCATCCTCTAATCTAGACTATGATTCATAACAATAATGGAGGCTAAAGTACATGCAATTTCTCGTCGCTGTCGTTGGTCATAGAGAATACGTGAAATGAATATTCATTGGTAGGATTTCATCGATTTATCTCTTTACCGCGGATCGGTTACGTCCTCGTTCAAGTACGTATGTATATTAACGCATGTTAAAGTCATTTAGTGATAATATTAAGATGCACGTTTTATGGTGCATTTTTTTCTGTAACAGTTTTTTTGTTAGATGGGTCAAAAAGATCGTCACCCACTGGATGGCTCAGGGAGGACATCGCCGTCGAGGCAGACCACGGCAAAGGTGGTGTGATGATCTGATAAGATATGCACGGCCAACATGGCCAGAGATCGAACATGACAGAAAGGTTTGGAAGGAAAAAGGGGAGACCTTTACCCAGCAATGGGACACAAAATAGGCTAAAAAAAAAACACAGTATTTTTTATGTAAGTTTGGAAATAGGCACTTATTTTATCAGTGGCGTAAGTGAGGAGTGATTTTTCAAAGGCCTTTTTTCCACTTGGAATTTTTTTTCACAAACCACAAACTGTGGCAGGTATAAAAAAAGATGCAAATTATAAGACAATGTGAAATTCTTTCCCAGAAGCGACGACGGCAACAATTTTGTTTTTTCTTGTTTTTTAGACTACCTTACAAATCAATCAATCTGCCTAGCCTTTTCCCAACTATGTTGGGGTCGGCTTCCAGTCTAACCGGATGCAGCTGAATACCAGTATTTTACATGGAGCGACTGCCTATCTGACCTCCATAACCCAGTAACTGGGTAATACTGGTTGTCAGACTTTCGGGCTTCTGACGACCCGTAACGACTGTCAAAGATCCACGAATGACAGCCGGGACCAACGGCTTAACGTGCTTTCCGAGGCACGGAGGAGTCTTGGTATGTAAAGATGGTCACCCATCCACGGACAACCCCGGCAAGCGTAGCTTAACCTGATGGGTCGACCCGTGCGGCTGTTAATACTAAGCTACAAGCTCCTCCAAACTACCTCTAGACTACCTAACAAGTAATTGGGTGGAATTATGCCGGTTTAAAAAAATCTAAATAGAAAATAGTTTATTGTCCAGGTAATACAGTAAGCAGGTTAACAACAAGTTGAGACGACATGAGTAGCTTAAAATATTACTTATAGCTAGGTTACAAAATATTATTTGCCAGTGAGCCCCAAACTAGACAGTTAGTCTGTATCTTAGGGCTCAGAAAATAAGGCGATTTAATGGTTTCTGTTGCCGGTTCGAGGTTTGATTTTGCCTTGACTAATAAGATTCCGTCGAAATCTTCAGTCTAGTGGAAAATGGAAACGAGACCTTTTGAAAAATCACTCCTCAAGTATTATTAGTTTTCACAACCTATAAAACTTTACTGAAAGCTCACGGCAACGCACAATTCTAAAAGGCAGGTTTCTTTTTCACATCCACATTAATTTCTAACCGTTTTGTATGGAACAGATAGGAACTTAAGTACTATGAAAATTACCGTTCTGCAGTGTTTAATAAAACAATGATCGTTGCCACACTGTTAACTGTGTAACTTTATATAATCCTCTACTCTCAGAAAGTACATATGACAAGTCGATTGCGATATTTTGCTGCGTCATCGTGATGTGACCATAAACTGCTCCATACGTTGCTGGGGCCATGAGAGGGCACGAATACTATCGTATGTGCTGTTAAATGAATCTGAATTTCATCTCTCTGCGTGTAGACCGCATGCAAAACAATTAAATCTAACAGTATAACGCAGCGTGCGTTTAATGTATTTTAGGAGAATTAATGTGAACCTGCATAACAAAGTGACCATGTGGTAAAGTACGACGCAATGTTGTGGATACCGAATCGAATAATGAAAATGAGTAATAATCAATCTGCCTAGCCTCTTCCAAACATGTTGAGGTCGGCTTCCAGTCTAACTGGAAATAACTGAATACCGGTAATTTACATGGAGCGACTGCCTATCTAACCTCCGCAACCCAGACTGGGTAACGTGATACCCCTTGATAAGACTAGTTGTCAAACATTTGGGCTTCTATAACTACCCGAAACGACTGTCAAAGATCTACGAATGATAGCCAGGTTCAACGGGTTAACGTGCTTTCCGAGACACGTAGGGGTCTCGATATGTAATGGATGATCACCCATCCACGAACCGACCGCGGCAAACGTACCTAGCTTAACCTTCGATCGACCCGTCCGGCGGATATTTAGCCACGAGCCCCTAAACGAGTAATAGCAATTGCTTAGTTGCGCTCCAGTCATTAAACTTTCTTGGCTATTCGCAAAAGATATGCGTGTCGGACCACGCACAATGAAGGGTTCCGTGGTTGAAAATAATTTATCCCAAAAGCAAACTTTACATTGTACTCGAAAAACATGTTCTCTCATACATTGATATACGTCACGGTCAATTCTGCATTATGTTTGTAATCCCAAAAAAATGTTTACAAACAAACTAATGATTTTCGGACTTTTCCCTTTACTTGTGCTTTAAGACTGCTTCTTGCCAATTTTCATGATTCTAGGTTAACGGTAAGTACCTTGTAGGTTTTGATTTACTTGCGATTATCTTTACTATACAGACCCGACAGTCGTTGTCCTGTCTTAGCTATTAATATTCGAATGTAAACGCGCGAAGTTCCCGAAGGCGCAAGCTGAGAACATTTTGAATTGTATAGGAAAACTTAATTTATATTCTAAGAATTGAACTACGATTTTTTGCTGAAAAGTAAAATACGGAATAAATTTAAAGTAAAACAGTCAAAAATATGAAAAAGATTAATTGGAGCCAATTAATTTAAAAAAAAAATTGTTTTGAGTATGGATGTCGATGGATGAGGCGTATGAAGGATGAGGCGTAAATAGTGGTCCAACGTTAAGGGGTCGATACACCGTATATTCAGCTATCACATACCACAATTTCAACTATTTTTAGGGTTCCGTACCTCAAAAGGAAAAAACGGAACCCTTATAGGATCACTTCGTTGTCCGTCTGTCTGTCTGTCAGTCTGTCAAGACCCTTTTTCTCAGAAACGCATAGAGGTATAAAGTTGAAATTAATATCAAATACGTAAGCCTATGGTCTCTTGGAGTCCTAAAAAACTCAAGCTTCTAAGTCAACGCAATAAAAACATCGGCCGTTTATGCGACATATTTTGATACTCGCAAGTAAATCAAAACCTATAGGGTACTTTCCGTTGTCCTAGAATGATGAAATTTGGCAAGAAGCAAGCTCTTACAGCACAAGTAAAGAAAAAAGTCCGAAAACTGTTAATTTGTAATTCTATCATATAAAAAAAAATTCAACTCTGTCAGTCTGTCCCTTTTTCTCAGAGACGCGTGGAGATATCAAGTTAAAATTAATATCGAAAACGAAAGTCTACGATCCCTTAGTTTCTAAAAAAAATCAAGCTTCTATGTCAACGAAATAAAAAAATACGGTCTTTTTGCGACACATTTTGATACTCGCAACTGTCGCAAGTAAATGAAAACCTATAGGGTACTTCCCGTTGACCTAGAATAATAAATTTTGGCGAAAAGCAAGGTCTTACAGCACAAATAAAGGAAAAAGTCTGAAAAATGTTAATTGGTACCCCTTTTTTTTTTTTTTTGTGGATGGGAAATCATTAAATGACTTCTCCCGCTCTGGGCAGAGCGGGAGGGCGTGTCAGACTTTTACTGACTAAAACCCACCCGTGTTCCTTCAGTTGCCCGTGCCAGGGCCACGGTATCTCTTTCGAACTACCCGCAACCCCGGCGGCATCGGCCCAATTGACCCCGTCACTGCTGACATCTCTTTGAGGCGAGCGTGGAACACAACGCGCCGTCGACCCGGGCCTGGTCCTTACCGGATGACGAGCTGCCCATTACTCGTCGTCCGCAAGCCCGCGTCTACGGTGGCCGGGAATCGGCGATAGATTGCCGCCGCCTAGGGCGTCTCCTGCGCCAGCTAGGGGCGCGAGGGCACGGCTGTTGCCTCTCCCTCACGCGTTCTGCTTCCTCCTTCGCGAGCATTACTGCTTCGCAAAAGGAGGTGACGGCCTCCCATGTACTCTCGCTCCGCACCATGGCCTGGACCAGGTTTGGACGCGAGAGATCGCCGCCGCCGATCGGCTCCGTGAGAACACGGCGGTGCTCCGCCCAAGCCAGGCAGACCTCCACTGTATGCTCCACCGTGTCTTCCGGGCGATCCACACAATGGTGACACCCGGGCGTTTCCTCCCGCCTTATCCGAAACAGGAACCTCCCGAAACAACCGTGTCCGGTGAGGACCTTCGTCAGGCGGAAGGTGAGGACGCCATGGCGCCTCTCCAACCACTCTTCAAAGAGGGGTCTTATCGCCGCAATTGTGGCGTGCCCAGCGCTGGGTTGCGACAATCGCACTCTCCATGTCGCCTTGAGATCCCGCCGGAGCTCTGTCCGCTGTGCCGTGATTTCTCGCGGCAGCGGAGTTACGCCCCGGGGTTTCGCCTCCTCGCGCCATTCCTACACGTGCGCGAGGACTTTTGCCTCCAGATCCCATGGCGGTAATCCGGCAAGGAGGCTAGCCGCCTCACAGGAGACCGTGCGGTAACCCCGGACTAGCCGGATGGCCATGACCATCTGGTACGCGTTCAACCGGCGGGCCGGTCGCAGCCTCAGGGAACGCGCCCGCACCGGTGCTCCGTAAAGGGCCATGGACCGCACGACCCCCGCGTAAAGCCTCCGGCAGGAGGCATTTGGACCCCCCAGATTGGGTAGGAGCCGCTTCAAGGCAGCCCCGGCCCGCTCCAGTCTTGGAGCCAAACGTCGGAAATGCTCCACGAAGTTCCACCGGCTGTCGAGGGCGAGTCCCAGGTACTTCATCGTCGACTCGACTCCGATGTGAACCCTTCCTACCGTTATTTGGGAACCCGACGGTGGCGCGTTCCGAGGACCATGAAAACACATGACCTTGGACTTGTGCAGGGCCACCTCGAGTCCCAACTGCCGGATCCTCTCTACGATTGTCGCAACCCCGCGTCTCGCTAGTTCGGCCGCCGCCTGGTGCGACCTCCCCTGCGCCAGGACCAGCGTGTCGTCAGCGTAACATACCCCTAGGTTTTGATTTACTTACGACAGTTGCGAGTATCAAAATATGTCGCATAAATGGCCGCATTTTTTTTTATTGCGTTCACTTAGAAGCTTGATTTTAAAACTTTAAGAAACCATAGACCTACGTGTTTGGTATTAATTTCAACTTGATACCTCCATGCGTTCCTGAGAAAAAGGTCTTGACAGACTGACAGACTTGAAAATATTTTTTTTATGTGATAGAATTACAAATTAACAATTTTTGGACTTTTTCCTATAATTGTGCTGTAATACCTTACTTCTTGCCAAATTTCATGTTTCTAGGACAGCGGGAAGTACCTACGCAAGTTTTGATTTACTTGAGTATCAAAATATTTCGCATATATGGCCGTATTTTTTATTGCGTTGATCTCAACGCAATAAAAAAAGTTAGTAGTTTCTATCTAGAAACTTGATTTTCTTAGAACTCCAAGGGATCATAGATTAGTATTTGATGTTAATTTCAACTTAATATCTCACGCGTTCCTGAGAAAAAGGGTCTTGATAGACTGACAGACAGACAGACGGACAACAAAGTGATCCTATAATATAATGGTTTCGTTTTTTTCCTTTTTAGGTACGGAACCCTAAAAATTATAGTGTTTGGCAAATTTTGCCGATGGAACATCAAAGAAGTGCCCGGAAGTTGTCTCTTAGTAGGAAAACTCCAAAATAATCTGTTTTCTAAGGTCCATTCCACGCCCTGATATTTTCACGTAATTCAGAAACATGCCACGCATTGCTCCCGGCCAATTGATAAAATGCCTCGGAAATTGTATCGATGTCAACTCAGTCACAATGGAATTGCAATATCGTCACACGTTTGTTTTTAATCAATTTAATTAGCGTGACTATGGGATGCCTGAGCGAGAGCGTGGCATAGCGACAAAGTTGAACTTTTGAATTGACACTTTATTGCAACTGTAAAAAAAACGCGCTTCCCTCTACCCATACCAATACCGATAGGGAATCGAGGCAACCAACGCAAAATACTTTGTCGCATATCTAAAAAATAACCATAAAAGACTGCCATCCTTTCCATATTTTTGTAATCCGTCGGATAGTGCAGGTTTTTATATTTTATTTAAATGTTTTTTTAGTTGAGATAACACAGTCTGTGTTACTGTGTTATCTCAACTAAAAAAACATTTAAATAATATAACAGACAGGCAACCCTCTCTAGGTTTCTTAGAATAAAGCAGCTCTTTTGTAGACTAATATCAAAAGCTGCCATTACCTTTTACATTTTGTATATTTCCTTCAAATCAAATCTGCCTAGCCTTTTCCTATTTTGAGGTCGGCTTCCAGTCTAACCGGATGCAGCTGAATACCAGTATTTTACATGGAACGACTGCCTATCTGACCTCCACAACCCAGCGACTGGGTAATACGATACCCCTTGGTAAGACTGGTTGTCAGACTTTCGGGCTTCTGACGACCCGTAACGACTGTCAAAGATCTACAAATAACAGCCGGGACCAACGGCTTAACGTGCTTTCCGAGGCACGGAAGAGTCTCGGTATGTAAAGATGGTCACCCATCCACGGACTAACCCCGGCTAGCGTACTTGAACCTGGTGGATCGACCCGTGCAGCTGTTATTACTTAGCCACGAGCTCCTCTTGTAAATTTCCTTCAATCATCATAAAATGTTTTATAAGGAGTCCGACGACTGTAATAATTATTTTCCAAGATGCGAACGTTGCGGGCTCCAAAACTAAATTTAACCTTCCAGTAAGAACGTTCGGAACTTACTTACCAGTCGCAGAAGGGTTAGGATTCTAATATAGGCCTCGAAGTCACATAGGTCTGTCACCCTCGTGACTTCGATGTTGTTCTCAGTATTTTTACGTGAGATTTTGAACTCTAACTGCAAACTACTTACGTTATCACATCCGAGAGTGTCCAAAATATATAAACAGGATTTTATACTTTTTTACAATTCGTGACACTTTCGAATAATGAATTACACCGAATTCAGCCAGTGTAACTACGAAAAATCGGAATAAACAATGAGTGGGTAGTTCAATATTCCGGTAATCATAAAAATGTAGGGACAAAAATAAGTAGGTACTTGAAAATTTTCAACCACATTGCGGGAAGTTTTTACAATTAATCTGGTTAATACAGATTTCTGACATAAAACATGGATTAAAAACTGATTATTTTATCATCATCTGCCTAGCCTTTTCCCAACTATACCAGTATTTTAGATGGAGCGGCTGCCTTTTTTTTTTTTGTTGACGCTGGTAAAAATGCATTACGCATGCCCACCCATCGGGGGACGGGTGGGGTATGTGGGACTCCCCGGTAAATCCGGTATACCCACTAAACGACCCAGCGGCGCTCCCGCATCGCCGTGACGGGAGGGTCATGGGAAACTGGCTCAGCCTTTACATCCACAACCCTCCCGGCGCATGCCCGCCTAGCTGGCGGGCCCCGCTTGCCCCCCAGCAGGTTGAGGGGCTACGGGAATGGCCGGGAGCACCTGACCATTCCCGTCCGGCACTGGTGGAGGTCCGTGCGATACAGGCAAGGGTGCCCCCGCACCCGTTGCCTGCTGGCCTCCACCTGGGAGGAGTCGGAGATGAGTATCAAACTCACGTCTTCTTCGACCCCTCCTCCGCCTTCGGAGCGGCGCCGCGTGAGGGTCATCCTCCCGCGCCCGCTCCGCCGCCTCCTTCTGGGACATGACGTGTTCGCAGAAGGAGGCGACCGCCGCCCAGGACCTCTCACCCACCAGCATGGCATTAACCACGCCGGGGAGCGAGAGGTCCGGTCCTATCACCGCGACCAGATCGCGGCGCGTCCCGGACCACGACGGGCACGACCCGAGGGTGTGCTGCGCCGTGTCCTCCGCCGCGCCGCAACGGTGGCACGACGGCGTCTCCTCCCGTCCGATTCGGTGCAGGTACGACCCGAAACAGCCGTGTCCGGACAGCACCTGCGTCAGACGGAAGGAGAGGAACCCGTGCGACCGCTCGAGCCAGTCTCGCAGCACTGGCCCGAGCGCATCGAGGGTCCGGCGGCCAAAGACTGCAGTGGCGAGTTCTCCCGTCCAGTGGACGACGATGGCGTCTCGCGACTCCCGTCGGAGGGCCTCGCGCTCTTCCGGGGCCGGGCGTTCTCCTCTCGCCCTCCGCCCCGCCGTCCACTCGTATACTCTGGCGAGCACCCACGCCTCGAGTTCCCAAGGGGGGGTGCCGGCCAGAGCACAGGCCGCCGCAAAACCCACCGTACGGTAGGCCCGCGCGACCCGCTGGGCTATGGCCCTCTGAGGCGCCCGCAATGCGGCGGCGTTCTCCCTCCTTCGGAGGGAGTCTTCCCAGATGGGGGCACCGTAGAGGGCCATGCTCCTCAAGATGCCGGCGTAGAGCTGCCGGCATCGCGCGCTGGGCCCGCCCGAGTTGGGCAGCAGCCACGAGAGCGCCCCTGCAGTCTTCAGCAGGCGCGACGACAGCCCGCTAAAATGCGGGCCGAAGCGCCACCTGCTGTCGAGTACGAGGCCCAGATATTTCATCTGGGCCTTTACCTCGATTCTGACGCCCTCCACGAAGATGTGGGCGTCAGATGGGGGGCGCTGCCGAGGTCCGTGGAAAAACACGGCCTCGGTCTTGTGCAGCGCCGCCGTCAAACCCAGGCGGCGGATCCTCCCTGCCACCAAGGATCCGCCCGCCGAGGCCAAGTTGGCCGCCTCCCGGAAACTCCTTCCCCGGGCGGTGAGGAGAGTGTCGTCCGCGTAGCAGACGACACTCGTGCCTCGGAGGAGAGTTCCCCTCAAGAGCCAGTCGTAGCCGACGTTCCACAGGAGAGGTCCCACGACCGAGCCCTGCGGAACGCCGGCCCCGACGGCGTATCGCCGGACTTGGCCAGTCCTGTCCACCAGGACGATCGCCCGGTCGTCCAGGTAGCTGGCCAGCAGACGCCGCATGTACCGAGGCACTCCGTGGAATCGGAGCGCCTCCAGGATCGTGGAGTGGGGAACAGAGTTGAACGCGTTGGCTATGTCGAATGACACGGCCAATAACCCGTCCCCCGCCTCCATCGCCTCCTTCGCCTGGTCCTTCAGGCGGGTCAGCGCGTCCACCGTCGAGCGCTCAGCCCGAAAACCGAACTGAGCGTCCGACAAGTCCGGCCCGATGATCCGCAGATGGCTCTTGAGGCGGGCAGCGATTATCCCCTCGAACATTTTCCCGACCTCATCGAGCAGAACGATGGGCCGGTATGCCGAGGGGGAGTCCGCTGGGCGGCCCTCCTTGCGGAGGAGGCACAACTGCCCCTCCTTCCACGGTTTCGGGAACCTCCCGCACGCAAGACACGCGCTGAAGAGGTCCCGAAACCGCTCCTCCATTTCAGTGGCGGCAATCGCCACCACTCTGGCTGGAACCCCGTCGGGGCCCGGAGCCGTCTTCTTGGCGCGGATGCGGAGAATCGCCGCACCAAGCTCCGGCTCCGTGACAGGAGGGGTGGCCTGCTCCTCCTCCTCCTCAGCTGGCAGAGCCGCACTGCCCCGCGGCGGGTCCATCACTGGTGGGGTGAAGCTGTCCCTGCACGGAAACAGGGACCGAACCACCCCATCCAGAAACGAGGGCTCCAGGGTCTCGGCAACCGGGGGGCCAAAGGGGCGCAGCTTGTTGCGCGCCGCCTTATATGGCCTCCCGTAAGGGTCGTTGTCGAGACCCTCCAGCATCTCGGCTCTCGCCGAGTCCTTGGCGGCGGCGATGGCACTGCCGAGGACCGCCTTCGCCTCCGTGTAGACCTCATAGAGGCGGTCCTCGTTGGCGCGGTCTCGTCGACGCCGCCGCCGGCTCCGTGTGTAGGCCCTCCTTGCCTCCACACACGTCGCCCGCAGCCCCGCCAGCTCCACCGACCACCAGTACACGGCGCGCCCGGGTGACGGTCGGCCAGACCGAGGCATGCTAGAGTTGCATACCTCGGTCAGAGACCCCCTCAGGCGCTCCGCCGCGGCGTCCACGTCCAGGCCGACAAACGGTGGCGAAAGCCAGTCCTGGACGAATGCCACCTCCACCGCAGCCTCCCTGTCCAGGCGGGTGAGAGCCCACCGCGGGAACGATGATCGCCCCGAGGTGGTCCGCGTCTCTCCGGGAGCACCGGTGGAGATGTCGAACCGCACGTAGCGGTGGTCCGACATGGTCTCCACCAGGTCCACCCGCCAGTTCAGCACGCGCGCGGCCAACGCGGGGGTGGCGAATGTGACGTCCACTATTGAGCCACCCCGCCGCCGCACGCATGTCTGGACGCTTCCTCTGTTTAGGAGAGAGAGTCCAGAGTAGGCTGCCCACAACTCCAACGCCCGCCCGCGAGCGTCGGTGGCCGGGTTGCCCCAGGTTACCGACTTGGCGTTCAGGTCTCCCAATACGGAGACCTGACGCGGCGCCACCCTGCCGACCACGGCGGCCAGGACTCCGAGAAAATTCTCAAAGTCCTGAAGAGGGTGGTTTGGGGAGAAATAGACGCCCACAAGGGCTAATTCTCCCCACGCGGCCGCCACGTATCCCGGTCCCCTCTCTAATAGCGAGAGAGGAGGGGAGTCTGTGGAAGACCGCGCCGCTAGGGCCACCAAGCCGTCCTCGTCACCCAGCCAGCTGCCGGGGATCGAGTAGGGCTCGGCGACCACCGCAACGTTCACCAACCACTCGGCCATGACCTGCACCATCAGGTCCTGGGCCGCTCTGCAGTGGTTGGTGTTCGCCTGGAGGATGCGGTAGTCGGAGACCATTATTCCAGCATCGCATCCCCCACCTCTGATACCGCCGCTGGAGCTACAGCGGCGACGTCGGCGCCGGTGGTGGCAGCGACAGGTCGCACCTGCGCCGGCACCACGCCCTTCCTCGCGGGAGCCTTGCAGCCCTTGCCCGCCATCCTGTGGTCTGCGGGGCGACCACTGGCGGCACACGCCGCGCAGCGCAGCGTGGTGGCGCCGCAGGCGGCGCTCCTGTGTCCCTCCTGCCCGCATCGGTAACAACAGTTACCCAAGTCGGACTTGGAGGGACACGTGGCCCGGGTGTGGCCGGGCGCGAAGCACTTGAAGCAGCGCTGCGGCTGTTCTTCAAGCGGCCGGACCACAGCCGAGCTGAGCCCCACAGGCAGTCTCCCTTTGGTCGCGGCAAGGACGGCCCCAGCCACGGCCACTGGGCACTCGACGCGGATGGTGCCCATGCCGCGGCGACCGAGCCTGATGGCTCCGCCCCTCACCGCGCCAGCGACGCAGCCTCCAGCCGCCGCAACGGCCGCCACCACATCCTCTTTGGTGACCGAGTCCTCCAAATCGGCCACCTCCAAGGCTGCGGTCTTAACGGGCCTGACGACCGCTGCCGCATCCGCGATGACCTCTTGCAACTTTGTTGCGAAGAGTTCCGCGCTGGTGTTGCGCTGCTCCCCCGAGAACTCGAAGATTCGAGCCCCGGCCAGCGTTCGTCGGCAAGTAATTTTGCCCAGCCCCAGCTGGGTGGGGTCGACGGTGGCACGAGCCCGTCTCAGGACGGACTCGTACGTCTCCCCCCGCTCCATGGCCTCCGCGGTGATGGTCACCACGACGGCCGCGGTTTTGGGAGGAACCAGCTTCCTCCTACCGGCTTGGGGCTTCTTGGCTGCGGGAACACTCTCTGCGGCAGCGGGCTTGGGGGTCGCCTTCCTCCCCTTTCCCTTCTTCACCACTTCCGTCCACGCCCGGTTGGACGGGGTGGTGGAGGGAAGAAGGGCGTCTTCCTCCTGCGAGTTCCGGGGGGCCGCTGGAGTGGCAGACGGCCCAGGCACTCCCTCTGCGCTCGTGGTTGGCGTTTGAGAGGCCACCCTGGTCCTCTTGCCCTTGCCTTTGCCCTTGGAGGGCTTCGAGGCCTGGGGCTGCGCACCCGATGCCGGGCCTCCCAGAGGCACAAGTCCCGGCTCCGTCGGCGGCGTACTCTTATCCGCCGCTAGCGGCGGGCGGAGCCGCCTTTCCGGCAAGAGCCGGTCCTCGATGCCTGCGAGGCAGCTTCTGATGAAGGCCCTCTCCTCCATGACCACCCCGCGGATTATTGCCTCGAGGCTGGCAGTGGAGGAGGAGCCTCCCACCATCGGACCTGGTCCAGATTGGGCAGGCCGGGCCGTGGCCTCAGCCAGCTTTTGGTGTAGCTGGCTGACCTCCGCCTGCAGGCGATCCACCTTCGCCTGGAGCTGTCGCGTCTCGTCCGTGGCCGTCCGCTTCACCAGCTCCATAACGATGCCGTGCATGCTGACGGCCCGGCATTTGAGGGCCTTCTGGAAGGTCCCCTTCAAATTGGAGGACTTTGAGGCGACCTCCAGAACCTCCTCCCTGTCCTCCTGCGCCATGCGCTCCAACTCCGCCAGGGAGTGGTCAGCATATAGAACAGTCGATGCCCCATAACCAGACCTCGACCGGGCGGCTTGTGCCTGCTGCTCCTTGGCGGCGACCCTCTCCTCCAGGTCCGCCTGGAGCTGCGCCCTCTTTGCCAGGTTTAGCTGGCGCTCAGCGTCCACCAAGCCCACATCGTGAGCAGAAGCCGAGGCAGGAGTCAAAGCCCTTTTTGGCTTTGGTTTCCTCCCCGGCCCCTCCTCGACCGACTCCGAGGAGCCCTCGGACCCACGCCTCATGTCAGCCCTCTTCCTCTTGACGCGACACGATTGGTTGGCCGCCGACGTCTCCATAATGGACTCGTCGGAGTCCGAACAGTCGCTTGGCCTGAGGAAAAGGCTGGCCGCAGATGGTGCGCGGTCAGCCTCTGACGCCGAAGCGTCGCCGGCGTGGCCCTGAGAAGGGCCGTTGGATTGGCCCTGAGAAGGGCCTTTTGGTTGGCCCTGAGATGGGCCTTTTCGGAAACGCCCGGAGGCGTCCCGCAAGGGTTTCGGCATAGCCTCCGCGGGTGCCGTAGGTTCCGACATTAAAAAATAAAATAGGTTAAAATAGATAAAATTCTACGACAACACAGCGCACTTTAGCCGCCGGTCTGCCACTCCGTTACGGTGGTCAGACACGGCGTTGCCCAGGGGATACTGCGAGGAAGTATGCGCTGTGGGGGATCCCCCTGGAGCGACTGCCTGTCTGACCTCCACAACCCAGTTACTGGGTAATAAATACCGCTTGGTAAAACTGGTGGTCAGAGTTTCGGGCTTAACGACTGTTCTCCACGAATGACAGCTGGGACCAACGGCTTAACGTGCTTTCCGAGCTGGTCTCAGTATGTAAAGATGGTCACCCATCCACGGACCAACCACGGCAAGCGTAGCTTAATCTGATCGATCGAACCGTGCGGCTGTTATTACTTAGCCACAAGCCCCTAGCCTATACTAAAATAACAGCCACATTCTAATAAAACTCCCTCGTCCCCCGACCCGCCGCGTTGCATCGCCCGCCCGCGCAATAACTTCGTTTTCGCTTAGCGTTCTTTCAGAGTTTTTCTTTTCAATGGCCCCTAATGGTCGTAGCGTGATTTTAAATAGCCTACAACCATCCTCGAGAATTAGACTACCAAATGTAAAAATAATTTTTCAAATCTGACTTTGTCTTCACAATTTCGTGGGTTTTATTTTATTTGCGCGGAACCCTAATTTTTTTTCCAAAATAAAAAAGCCTAATTTACTCCTTATAACATCAACTGCTCTGTGAAAGTCCCGTCCAAATCGGTCCAGCGGTTTCGGAGATTAGCCGGAACAAACAGACAGACATACAGACAGACAAAAATTTTAAAAACAGTTTTTTGTTATGAGTACCGTATATACTTGCAAATGCATTTAGTAAAAAGCTGTTATTTTGACATTACAAACAGACACTTCGATTTTATTTATTTGTATAGATCTTTTAATGCAACAGTTTAAAAAAAACCGGTCTAGAGCGAGTCGGACTCGCGCACCGAGGTTTCCGCTCCGATTTTTGGAAAAGTGTGCTATTTAGAGACATCGTTTTATTTTTCCTGTAATCCATACTAATATTATAAATTCGAAAGTAACTCTGTCTGTCTGTCTGTCCGTTACCTTTTCACGCCAAAACCACTGAACGGATTTCGATTAAATTTGGCAAGGCTATAGGTGACATCCTGGGGAAGGACATAGGCTACTATAAATTTTCAAAAATAATCCTACAGGGGGTCATTATAGGGGATGAAAGTTTGTATGGGAAACCCAGCATTTCTTAAGTTCGGGATATGAAAATTCAAATTTATGCTTTTGGTAGGAAATAAAGAAATATGCGGTTCAGTGCTTTTGAAAAATCACCCCCTAAGGGTAACCCCACTTAGGGTATGATTTTTCAAAAGCGCTGAAATTGGGGTTGATTTTAAAATTCACAAAACTGCACGGATTTCGATAAAATTTGGCAAGGCTATAGATAGCATCCTGGGGAAGAACATAGGCACTTTTTGTCTTAAAAAATTAACTTGCAGGGGGTGATATAGAGGATGAACGTTTGTATGGGAAACCCAGCATTTCTTAAGTTAGGGATTAAATTCAAGTTTATGATTTTGGTAGGAAATAAAGAAATATGCGGTTCAGGGTTTTTGAAAAATCATCCCCTAAGGGGGTAAAATACTCGTAGAGGTTGATTTTAAAATTCACAAAACTGCACGGATTTCAATAAAATTTGGCAAGGCTATAGATAGCATCCTGGGGAAGAACATAGGCTACTTTTTGTCTTAAAAAATAATCTTACAGGGGGTGATATAGGGGATGAAGTTTCTATGGGAAACCCAGCATTTTCTAAGATACGGATATGAAAATTAAAATTTATGCTTTTGATAGAACGTAATTAAATATGTGGTAAGTACAACGTTTTCGAAAAATCATCCCCTAAGAGGTACAATAGGAATTGATTTTAAAATTCACAAATAATATTAAAATGTTTGTGTACCTACCTCTTTTTAAAAGATTTAAGGGATTGGAAATGTAGTCATTGTTCGTAACTTGAGGTAACATTTAGTCTTTATTTCATTTGATGTTTTTACGATAATTAACTTTTGAACGAGTGGATACTCGGTCAAAAGTTATTTGTTATTATAGTGTGACTGGTATAATAAATTTTATCTAAACAAAGTCTCCCCGCCGCTTATTTCTGTCTACATATATGTTTGAATGCGATAAAGTCAAAAACTATTGAATGGATTTTCATACGGTTTTCACCAATGGACGGAGTGATTGAGTAGTTCAATACGATTTTGTGTAAATTGGCTGAAATATATGACGATGATTGTTGAAGATGTCGGAAAAAATCATGCTGACTGGGAGCTTTAAGCCCACCATATACGGCAACGATATATTGTAGCGATTTGAGTTTGCACAGCTATATCACGGACGGCCCTATGTTTTTCACATGAACTCCAATGGGATTTTTCCCAACATCCACGTGGGCGAAGCCACGGGCAAAAGCTAGTCTTTATATAAACTTCTATCGCATAGAATAATTTAATAATTTCAGATTTTTCTCTATGCAAACTTCGGATATAAGGGGGGGAACGGTATTTTTTTTACATTTTTCATCAAGTCGAAAACTGCGGTATAAAAAATATGAAAAAAAACGTTTGAGAATGCGCAAACACCGTTATTCATATGACACCCCACATGCCCTAGGTAGCCCCACTTCGAATTTTTAAGAACAACTTGCAGTCCCTGTTGCAAAAAAAAAAAAATTCTTTCTTATTTGCAAAATATTTGAGCAAACGTCATCTAAAATTGTTCCAAATTTCAAGTTGATAGCATTAGTTCTTGAGATACTTATCCAGCTGTGACAGACGGACAGACAGACAGACTGAGTCACACCATAAGGATTCCTTTTTACCATTTTAGTACGGACCCTAATGACGATAACTTGGAGTGAATGTTCAGAAATGTCATTCTTCCTGCCCTTATCCCATATTACTTGGGGTCGGCGCAACACGTTTTCTTCTTCCATTCTCCCCTGTCAACCGTCACGCTATCATTCACTCCCTTCTCTTTCATATCATTCCTCACACAATCCATCCATCTTTTCTTTGGCCTTCCTCTGCCTCTCCATCCATCAACATCTATATTCATCACTCTTTTAGTCACATGCGTTTCGTCTCTCCTCATTACATGCCCATACCAAGACAAACGATTTCCTTTCAACTTTTCTGTCACTGGCGCCACTTTCAAACTTCCTCTTATATACTCATTTCTCACTTTATCCATTCTTGTCACTCCACACATCCATCTCAACATTCTCATCTCCGCTGCATGCAATTTTTTTTCATCCGTCTTCTTCACTGTCCAGCATTCAGATCCATAAAGTACGACAGGCCTTATCACGGACTTGTAAATTTTCCCCTTCAACTTGAGGGGCATCCGTGGGTCGCAAGTTGTTCCTGTAACCTGTCGCCATTTCATCCATCCGTCATTAAAAGGTAAAAAAATATTGTACTAAGTAACTACCTCCAGCCCAACTACTCGCGTATCTAACTCACTCACAACTATTATTCCCTTTATTTTGACAATCTACAAAATAATCCATTGCTTCTTAAGTTTGAAAACTCCCATAGTTAACACGCATTAAAGTTGGGGAGTGGGGGCTCGCTACCTCACAACTGTAACAAACTACGTATAAAATCTAGCAAGGAGTGAAGTCATGCCACATTTTAAATGTATCGCCGTAATCTTTTGATTACTTAAAAAAAGACAAAATATGTGTTCAATATTTTTGAATAATCTACATGACAGACATGAAAAATGTTTAGTCATCATCCGCATTTTAATAAATTACAAAGATTATGGTTCATTCTGCGTGTAGTTCTCAACGAGTCCACAAGTATTCACCTACCTAGACTGTGAAAAAAGGGTAATAAAATATGAACGTGTGCATAAATCCTAATTATTCAGCTAAATTGGTTTGATTGTGACTGCTAAGTATGTAATTAAAGTAAAATTATGATGCGTGCTTAATATTATATGACATGAGAAATGTTTTTTTATGTATTTTTGTTACTTAAATGAGTAATACGTGCTACTTTTTACATCACAGCGTTACGAAATGAGGCTGCTGAATATACAAATAACCAGAGACCAAAGAGAGATAAATCAAGATACCTGAGTTGGAGTCCCGGCTGCCCATAACGGGTGCGATCTGCGGCCGCTCCTCATCCAGGATGAGCACGCCGCTATTCGACCACACCGACAGCACGTGTGCCACACACGTCACGTTCACCCGCCCCTGTGACAAACAACACTAATTATAGTTGTTGCGCGTCTATCATTGTAATTTAAACCTTATGTCAATGAGGTAAAAGTCACACGATGTGTGCTCGTGACAAACAACGCTAATTACCAGGCACCAGTATCAAGCGAAATATTATCCGCTAAACCTTGTTTACAAGCAAATTAATGCAACAGTTTAAAAATAGACAGTTATGTACGTGATGTAATCTTTCCCTCTTATTTTTTTCTTAAAAAAATAATGTACCTGTCTGCAACACTTTATGAAAAATAAAAAATAATATTGTTTTAGAACACAAGCAACATTAAAATATTAAAGTTTGCTACAATAATTGCTCAGTTTATTCATTTTAATTGAACAGTTTCACTGAAAAGTTATAGCAATGAGCTTTTCAATCGCTGGATTGAATTTCATGAAACAGATTTTATCGCCCAATGTTCAATATTCTCTATGTAATAAAAAAATAACTTTTCATAACAAATTCACGTAGAGTTTGAAATTTTGAACTGTAGTTGCGAACAACAGTCTGGTTCACGACACGACCCGTGCCACAACAGTAGGTAATGTATGTAACTTACGTACGTTTCATAACCTAATGTTGTTAGTGTTTTATGCCTATTGTGAACCAAGCCTTTGTCTATGAAGTAACGCTAAAATGAAATGTGACTGCAATGCGAAAATCCAAATAATGAGAATACAGAATAGTTAGTCATGCATTTACAGTAAAAACATAGCGCACTGGCCAACCGACTTTCCTAGAATATAATATTAAAAATGGTCACGTACTACACAAATAATTACCCGACTACGGCAAAGCAAAAAAGAGGGTTATGATTTTGACCGGTATGTACGTATGTATGTATGTATGTATGTTCATCTGTTCCGTCATAACTTCTAAACGACTTATCATAATTTGGCAAATGAGGTATCGTTAGAAGCGTCTTGGCCGTCTGCTGGTTAAAAGCTATATAACGTCACATAAAATTGAATATGGCGCCTTCTGGAGGACATAAAGTAATGTACTCAAAAAACAATATGCCGTGTGGGGTATCAAATGAAAGAACTTAATTAGCACATTTCAAATATATATATATTGTTAGCTATTGCTCACGGCTTTGCTTGCATGCACCCGATAATTGGGAATAATTTCTAAAATCACGCCTCAGATGTGAGCCAAACATATTTTCTCGCCAAACCTACCCAAAATACATATAATTGTATAATAATTTCTTTAAAATGTAAAGTGGCTCTGCAAATACTTTATCACGAAATTATAACCCCAAAATAATTTATATAAAAACAAATTTAAAAACTAAAACCCGACTACTGAAAAATCACGCTCTAAAAAGTATAAAACAAGAAAATATTCTCATCTGAAATTAGAAAAAGACAGGCAAATAAAAAATCCGGAGTCACATGTCATGTTTATTTATTTATTTCGAGAAAACAAACCGTTACACAAATATTATAACAAACAAGCTGTGAGAAAAAAAAGAGTTTACATATGTATTACATTACATTCATGTTTGGGCAGTAATCAAACAGATTACGTGTGACTCCGGATTTTTATATTTGTCCGTCTTTTTCTAATTTCAGATGAGAATAATTTCTTGTTTTCTTGTTTCATACTTTTTAGAGCGTGATTTTTCAGTAGTCGGGTTTTAGTTTGTAAACTTACATTTTATTTTAAAAGATAAAATCAATACCTATTTAGCCCTAACTGCAACAATAAGCGACAACGGAAACACTAGTATCGGTAAAGAGCGCAACTTACTTTGCGAAAGTGTACAGACTGTACTCTTATAACAAGCTGGCTGAACGACGATGATTTATTGGATTTCTCTTCTTCAATACTAATGTTCAATTTATTTGCTATTTGCTCTAGTCTGGGTGCAAGGCGGGTGGTGATTTCCTCCTTGTTTTTCCGATTGCTATCAGCGTGGGGAATGCCCACAACGCCGTCGATATTGCCGGGAATGTCTATTACATTGTCGGTCACCGGTTCCTCGTAACCCGAGATTGCGTCCCACGGACTGAATATAATTCTATTTGCATCTTCGAGCGACGTATCGGTTATCACAGGTTTTCTTCGCGCGTATGATGTGTCGTGCAGCGGAATATCCAGCCCTTTCACCTGCGATGGAATTATGATATTAGATTTTTTATGTCATTTTCAAGTCACGTAAAATAAGGCTTGTTATGCACGTACATTATGTACATTACGATATACGTATGTTTATAATGTTGTCAGAATAAATTGAATAGAAAATAATATTTTATTCAAACAATTTATTAGTCTAGTGATCAATGCCTCTCGTCTTTCGAAGCACTTTTATGTTTACAAACGAGAGGGTTCGACAAAAACGAAGCGAAACTCGAAATTTCAATGTTGTCCAATAAATGCCGAATAAATTATTTGCTTACAGTTCACAGCCTTTTAAGGATATTTAGGTATTTTATAGTGTCCGGGGCCTTTTAGACTGTCCACCAGATTTTTTTTTTAAATTTACAAAACTTCCAAAGATTTATCCGGATGTTAGGTACTTACTAAACTATTAATATGAAGCGGAGGCAATCAAACGGCTTATATTATTTTACTTCCACCTTTATTATTGTAAGCAACAGCATTTTCAGGAACAGTCGGCCTATGAGCCTTTTGGACCATTCTTAGAACATTAAAATAACACACGAGACAAACGGTAACGAAGGTATATAATAATCAATCTGCCTAGCCTTTTCCCAACTATGTTGGGGTCGGCTTCCAGTCTAACCGGATCAAGCTGGATACCAGTATTTTACATGGAGCGACTGCCTATCTGACCTCCACAACCCAGTAACTGGGTAATACGATTCCCCTTGGTAAGACTAGTTGTCAGACTTTCGGGCTTCTGACGACCCGTAACGACTGTCAAAGATCCACTCCACGAATGTCAGCCGGGACCAACGGCTTAACGTGCTTTCCGAGGCACGGAGGAGTCTCGGTATGTAAAGATGGTCACCCATCCACTGACCAACCCCGGCAAGCGTAGCTTAACCTGATGGATCGACCCGTGCGGCTGTTATTACTTAGCCACGAGCTCCTCGAGTAGAGAGTAGTATAATTAAATAACTGAAAAACTCTACTCATCGTTTTGAAAACCTTTTACTACGAAATCAACCCTGAAATCATGAAAAAACCAGCTGCTCCATACATTTATGTTCGCATAACTCAACAAAATGTTGGGAACAGCTGATGTTTTTCGCGATTTCAATGCTGGTTCCGAAGTAAAATTATAATGATGAGTACAATGACAACTTAAGAGGGTTTCAGTTATTTTAATTACACCTTGTATACAAGTGATTCTAAAACGAGTTGAATGTGACAAAGTCCAAAAATAATCAACATTTTCGTAAGGTGATTGTATGTACATTACCTCCTGGCCATTTAGAAGCCACGTGAGGTTGGCTGCCGGGTCAGCAGGTGGCGATGAGCAGTTTGCTCGCAGCATGTCCCCTATGGAGTACCAGCTCTTCTGTGCCCGCACACTGGGGCCGGTCTCCGGCAGTTCTGGAAATAGTGTATTTTTTAGCATGTTTCTATTGATCTAGCTAGTACAGTCAGTAACAAAAAGATGTATATGTACAGTCAGTTATAGCAATTAGCCGACCCACCCTTGCATAAATGATTGAGATCTCTAAAAGACCTCAATCATTTTTTAGAATACGAATCGATAGAAATTTATAATTCTTTTATATTTTATTTATTATAGGCATTTAAATAAAAATGTAAAAAAAAAATTATAAAATTCTATCGATTCGTATTTTAAAAAATCTCATCCATTTATGCAAAGGGAGCGCCAGCTAATTGCTACAATTGACTTTACATCTACAATAATTAATTTAAATAATTGTCTACAATCTTTATTCCATACTATATCCATGTGTAGCCACAAAATACACTTCTGGACACATCTATTGGCCCACCTTAGAGTTTAGGTTTCGATGGCCCCTACCGAAATATGATTGCTAGATTGAACAAAAACTGTTGATGCAGTTTTAAACCTGATACATTTTACCATCTTTTTCGATCGTATTGTTTTAAATTTGAATTCAGAATACCATACGACATGGAGCTACGCCTAACAAGTCGGATATGCGCCTTGTTAAAGGCAATCGATTTTTGAATAAAAAACATGTTTTATCAAATAAAGGTTTAATTTAATAACGCGTGTTGCCTCCATGGGCATCTACCACAGCTCTCATACGATTAGGCATAGAGTTTATCAACCGCTCTATGAAATTTTGAGGGATCATCTCCCATTCCTCTTCTATGGCAGTTTTCAACTCCTGCATCGTCTGGGCAACTGGCTGACGAGCCCAAACACGTCTTTTTAGCTCGTCCCACATGTGCTCAATGGGGTTCATGTCTGGGCTTCTGGCTGGCCAGTCCATAACTGTGATGTTCACATCCCGAAGATATTCCCTGACGATGCCGGCCGCATGGGCTCTTGCATTATCATGCATAAAAAGGATATTTGGGCCCACATAGTCCGCGTATGGTATCACGTGAGGTTCTAAGCAATCACGAATGTACCTTCCAGCATTTAATGTTGGCAGCCGTGGTCCTGTAACAACCTCAAGTTGAGTTTTGCCGCTCGCGGATATACCGCCCCAGACAGTCCATGAGCCACCGCCATAAGCAACCCTCTCTTCAAAGCAGCATTGTGCGAAACACTCTCCCTTACGTTGGTAGACCTTCTTCCTTCCATCATTGCCATGTAACACAATTTTAGACTCATCAGAAAAGAGTACACGGCTCCAATCTTGCTGTGTCCAATTTAAATGACTGCGTGCGAAATGAAGGCGCGCTGTTCGGTGGGCTCGCGTTAGTTTGGGGCCATTAGCTGGCTTGTGTGGTACCATATCGCGTTCTTTTAACCTTCTCCGAACAGTTCGAGCGCTCACAGATACTCCGTGGAAGGCGCGAAGTTGGTTTTGTATCTCAATGGAGGTAAGGTGACGATTTCTAAAGCTGGTCGTCACGATGAATTGATCCTGCCTTTCAGTTGTGACCCGAGATCGTGGCCTTCCTTGGCGACGAACAAAGCCGCCAGTCTCTAGGTACCTCCGATAAACATTTCGGACCGCAGATCGACTTAAATTAAGTTAAGCACTCACGTTTCTTTGGCTGTGTCCGGCCTGAATAAGTGCCACAGCTTGGGCGGCGACTTCAGATGAAGTATCCATAGATTATTGATAGAACCTCACCTTAATGTTAAGAATAAGTAATGTTTGTTGCAAAACCAAAGATATCAATCACTTTTTCAAGAATTAAATCCAAGTAAACCAATAAAACCAAGTTTTCTTAGTATTCGATTGTTTGATATCAACAAACAGGCTCCAAATTGTCTTTTGTTTCTTTAAATTCTGTGTTCGAAATTCAAAAAAAGACTATTGAATGAAATTGTGAATGTGCCAGGTTCAGAACTGCATAAAAACTTTTTGCTCGACCTAATATAAAATTTTAGCTAGGACCAAACGAAACTGAAAATACAAGGTGGGCCAAAAGATGTGTCCAGAAGTGTATTACACATTGGGTACTTAATTCTAACTACACATTACATCTTTGCTCACCCAGCATATAGATCTGGATATCTTTCATGATTAGCCGTACCAAGTTTATAAATATATAATATTTGTTTCTATGTAAAGTTAGTATAAGTATTTTTTGTTGTATTTTTTTTCCTATTTTTAGTTTTTAGCTAAGTACTAGAATATAAGTGATTTGGTCGTAAGCACTGTAACCTTATGTTATAAATAAATAGATTTATTAATATAGTACAGATGTACAGGTCAACTTGAACTTTTAGTTAATAAAAGTCTGAAATAGCCAACCCATCTTGAGCAAGCGTCAGCGGCATCAGTGCTCGTACGCAGGTACTCTTCATGAGTAGAGGCCTTTGCCTGCATTAGGACAATAATAGGCAGGTATAATTTATGTACTGTACAGTATTATGAAACACAAATTGTTGACAGTGAAATTAATTACTGTCGATGTATACATCTTTTTGAGGCTGACTGTACCAACAAAGAGACTCAACCGACCTCAAAGTCAATTAACATTTATTACGGTTTTCTGGGAGGTACATTCACCCGGTTTCTGAAAGGCTAATCAGCACATTATCTTGGAAACAGTAACAATTCCTATTTTTCTTTTGTTAGACAGTCAGAATAAGGGCCGGTTTCTTGATCTGTAATTAACTCAACCAATGGTTAAACATAGTAACTAATGGTTAAATTTTGGCTAAATGTGAAAGGCTAAACATATGGCATTTTGGCAAACATATTTAGCCAAAATTTAACCATTATTTATTATTTTTAACCATTGGTTGAGTTAACTACGCATAAAGAAATCGGCCCTTAAGCCCGTATTACAGAACGTCACTCACTACTTAAACATTACTTAAAACTAGATTCAAGCCGTTTGATTGGGTCCGTGGCTTAGGCCCCCAGTGGTCGAGGCACCTGTGGCCGACGCCCCCGATTCGATTCATTTAATTCAAAGCAATTTTTGATCAAATGTACTGTCAGGCACAAAAATATTTTATATAAATAATAAATGTATATTGATTGTAAGTAGGTCATCATTCTCCTGCCCTTATCCCAATCTATTTGGGGTCGGCGCAACATGTCCTTTTTTTCCATACTTCTCTATTATTCGTCATCTCGGTAGTATGATTTGATATTGATTGTAAGTAGGTATATGTATAATTTTAAATTATAATTATATTTATGACAGGAATGCTTTTATATTGGATGTTGCGCCTGGCACGCTCCTATGTTAGCGAACATAATTATGCGAGGGGGTGTATATAATAATTATGGAAGTGTTCATAACACCAAGTCCAAGGTTGATACAGTATGACATCCAAACGGAACATTGTATGCTCCTGAGAGGTCGTATCTCATCGAGGCACATATCAAATAAAACTTATTACAGTTATTTACTGATCGATTCCACCTCGGAGGGCAGATCTGCCATAAAGGAATATTATTGCTCATGCTTAACGGGCATGAGCGCTGTTGGCATACCGTGAGCATTATCTGGTACTTCGGTATCTGGGCACATTTAAACAATTTCGTTGGTCCTGCAAAGTGCCTGGGACGATATTATTGTATAAAGCCGAAACACAATATAATATATTTCGTTCACATTCGTTTATTTATTTATCCACAAACATTAATGAATACAGAAACCTAAAAATAATTAAAATAATTTTACACAAAATACCATATTCTCGCATTCATTCATTAATTCGTTCACATTTGTTATCTTCACTAAAGATATTATGATATTTTTGCACGTTTCCATCCGAAACTTAACATACTACAAGGGTAGGGACGGGGTTTATAAAAAAAAACGCCCTTTGTTCTTTTTTATATATATATGTATATTAACAACATTCAGTAACTTTTATATGAAGTATTTTTTTGATTTTTTGTTTGTTTGTCATAATAAATATGCTTTTAATGGGGAAAAAGTTGTGTAAGGATAAGGTCAAGTGGCGATTTATTCTCTCTGCTATTTGATCGATAAATTTTGTTTAGCAAGGAAAAGTACTTTATTATTATGGTGAAACACTTTTCTCATTTACTGTACTAAGTGAAAAACCCCAAAAAAAGAAAAATATTAAATTAATCGAATCGGGGGCGTCGGCCACAGGTGCCTCGACCACTGGGGGCCTAAGCCACGGACCCGTTTGATTAGTTAAAACTAGTTATAGCTAGTAAGGAATAGAATAGAATAGAATGCATATATTTGTCAGAATATTGTACAAAGCTGTTATGTGAATTATGTATTACGATCATAATATTCTGCCGTTTCCGGCGTACAAATATGGTTTGTCAAATTATGTGTCATCATTACATTAAAATTACATTATTATTCATTAGAATTAGAATTACAAATAATATGCTTGCTTGAATGCTTGAGTATTGAGTGACGTTCTGTAATACGGAACTTAGAACACCTAGAATTAATCATATAAAATGAGTAGTAATTAAAAGACACACACGCACAATCTGCATAGCCTTTTCCCAACTGTGTTGAGGTCGGCTTCCAGCCTAACCGGAAAAGCAGCTGAATACCAGTATTTTTACATGGAGTGACTGCCTATCTGACCTCCACAACCCAGTAACTGGGTAAAACGATACCTCTTTGGTAAGACTGGTTGTCAGACTTTCGGGTTTTTGACGACCCGTAACGGCTGTCAAAAATCCACGAATGACAGCCGGGACCAACGGCTTAACGTGCTTTCCGAGACACGGAGGAGTCTCAGTATGTAAAGATGGTCACCCATCCACGGACAAACCCTGGCAAGCGTAGCTTAACCTGACGGATCGAGCCGTGCGGCTGTTATTAGGTACTTTGCCACGAGCTCCTCCGAGCTTAGCTCCGAGTAATTAGAGGACACACAAAAATGAATAATCAGTCAAAATCAGTTTAAAGTTACACTAAAGTACGTAAACAATATAATAACTCTGTATGAAAATTTTATGCAAACGAGAAATGTAAAATTATCCGAGATTTTCTCCTAATTATAAAAATTGTAGTAGACCCGAATTTGATAATTTACTTATTATGTTCTTCGTTAGCTTTTGTTGGTACAGTCGCTAATTCTATTCAACGAAGTCATTATAAATGCCGTTGCCGTCTTTATGCACCTCGGTACAGTGGCACACACAAATTTTGCCTGCAGCTTGTTACTGTATATCCCGAGAGCTCCGCGACTGTACAAGCTGATTTACGGAGCAGCTGACTCTACAGACTAATTAAATTGCCAGTCCAATATGAAAATTGAACAGAATTATTGTTTGTTTGTTCACTGAACTAGACTCGTACACAAAGATAGTGCAGACAGAGAGGCACTGTAAATAGATAGAAATAAATCACGTAGGTCGCGGTAGCACGCGTTTCAATACGCGTCGTAGTCGACGTTGCATATTCATCTTCCATACTCGCGGTTCCATTTTGCCCACGAATTTCGTAGAAAGCGGTTAAAACGCCGAACAGACAAAATGGCGGCTCAAACTAAAACTCGACATGCTTTTGTTTGCCAGCAGCGCCCTCTATTACGATGAAGCGGTGGAACTCCACGCCGAGCAAAGTTTTAAGTGTTTACATTCCTGTTCTGTCGCTTTTTGCCAATTCTACTTAATGGGAACGCAGGGAGTTTTCCAGCACCTCGTTTAATTTGGCCGCAGTGGGTATATTTTAGTGTTTATTTAATTCGTCAAGATCTCACTAAAAGCTGACTTACTTTGTTGAAGAAACAAATTCTGCTTTCGTTTCGTATGTTATTCGATGTTCAGTTATTGTATGAAGGGAATGTTATGGATTTTAAGGTAAGGTAAGGTACTTGTGGACTGTTAAATTGAATCATCTTAAAACTTTCTTCACTTTATCGATATCTTACCTACATATGATAAAGTAATAACATTCAAAACTTTACATTGAATATTTTTTGGAAAAAAGGAATTGCTGTGAGGTGTGGGAACGAGTCTGGAGACGAAAATAATATTATTTTTAGAATTTTTGTCCGTTTGTCTGTTTACTTATCTTGAATCTGGATGTATGTTCCGGGTTGGCGCAAAAACGGCTGAACGGATTTAGATGAAATTTGGCATACATACTTATATTTTATAACCAGGATTACCATATAGGGTACTACTAATCCCGGTAGTACATTCCCGTGGGATGTTTTCCGATATCCACACGGGCGAAGCCGTGGGCAAAAGCTAGTCGATATTAAAATCATACCTAATTGATAAATAAGGCCAAATACAATAAGGCATTGACCTTATTGTACTCGGCTTATACACTTATAGATAGGTAGATCTTTAGCTTGAAAGGACCATTTAAAATACAGAAAATGGTAAATGAATGAAACATCACGAGGAATTAGTCAATGAGTTGAACAAAACGTGGCTTCTATCCAAAAACCTGTCACCAAGACATCCAATAGAGCGACAGTCGACAGCATCCGATCCTACGTGTGCACGTACTAAATTCTTAAATCGTAGACTTACGAAGTCGTGCCAAGTAACCCGCGACGATGAAAACAAAACAAGAACTAGGTTTGTGTGAAATATTAAAGTTTTGGTTGGTTTTTACAAGAATTTATTCAGTTTTTATTTTTATTTTAATAAAATTCGGCTTTAGACTTTAATCCGTATGTACTAATATCTTCATCATCTGACTAGCTTTTTCCCAACTATGTTGGGGTCGGCTTCCAGTCTAACCGGATGCAGCTGAATACCAGTCTTTTACATGGAGCGACTGCCTATTTGACCACAACCCAGTTACTGGGTAATGTGATACCCGTTGGTAAGACCGGTTGTCAGACTTTTGGGCTTCTGACGACCCGTAACGACTGTCAAAGATCCACGAATGGCATTCGGGGCCAACGGCTTAACGTGCTTTCCGAGGCACGGAGGAGTCTCAGTATGCAAAGATGGTCACCCATCCACGGACCAATGATGATGGATCGCCCCGTGCGACTGTTATTACTTAGCCACAAGCTCCACAATCCGTAGGTACTAATCCATACTAATATTATAAATGCGAAAGTCACTCTCTGTCTGTTACCTTTTCACGCCTTAACGGCTGAATAGAATTCGATTAAATAAAATATATATTAATTAAATATATATTAGCTTTTGCTCGCGGCTTTGCCCACGTGGAGGTCGTAAATTATCCCACGGAAACGCACTATCGGGATAAAAAGTATATCCGAACCCAGGTCATGGTCTACCTTTGTGCCAAATTTCAGTCGTTTTAGCGTAGCCTACTAATATTATAATGTGAAAGTTTGTAAGTTTAGATGTTTGGATGTTTGTTACTCAATCACGCAAAAACGGCTGAATGGTTTTGGATGAAATTTGGCGCACAGATAGTTTATAACCTGGATTACCACAGAATACTTTTATCCCGATAGTTCTACCGGGACAAAAGTATTCTGTGGTAATCCCCATGTAAATAATTCCCGTGGAATAATTTCCAACCTCCACGCGGGCGAAGCCGCTGGCAAAAGCTAGTGAATAAAAAAATTTTTGATGACCGATTAAGCCCTTGGGATAACGTTAGCAAGCGCCAACACCGTTTATATAGCTAATAATAAAATTTGTAAAAGTCAAGCGAATATTGAAATAATTTATCCGATATATTAGGTAGTAGGTACCTACCTATGTTGTATACAACTAGCAACCTGCCCCTGCTTTGCACGGTATTTACGAGTTGACAAAACATTGCGATTTTTTTATTACATGTTACTTTAATAATCGTTAAACTCATAAACCTTTTGGAATAAATTGTCTAACTGATGCTGAAAACCGCATCAAAATTTGTTGCATAGTTTAGAAGAATAATGCGGTCACACAGATAGAAACACGAAAAGCGACTTCATGCATTTTATAATATGTATACATCTCATTATCTGCCTAGCCTTTTCGTCGTCGTCGGGTCGTCTTCCAGTCTAACCGGATGCAGCTCAATACCAGTATTTTACATGGATCGACTGCCTATCTGACCTCAACAACCCAGAAACTGGGTAACACGATACCCCTTGGCAAGACTGGTTGTCAGACTTTCGGGCTTCTGACGACCCGTTACGACCGTCAAAGATCCACGATTGACACCTGGGAACAACGGCTTAACGTGCTTTCCAAGGCACGAAGGGGTCTTGGTATGTAAAGATGGTCACCAATACACGGACCAGTCGCGACAAGCGTAGCTTAACCCGTTCGATCGATCCGTGCGGCTGTTATTACTTAGCCTCAGGTCCCTAATTTATGTATACCTACATATATATAAAATAAGAGAATTACTCTGCGATTGTTCAACACACGAAAGAAGGTAAACTTTTCCACAATCAATGATGCCCGAAGCACCACGGATATCTATGTTTACTACAAACATGCGTACATCACCATTAAAGCTGTAATAACTGCATTCATTCCATTGTGAGCACACACTCTCGAGACAGACGAATTCATCGGGAATGTATCAACACGCATATTGCTTACTCACACTTGTCAGCGGTATTGTGTCCCATGGTTTATTTATGCAAACCTCGAGTACGTAGATGGAAATGTACTCCATACATTCGTTGTTCTCAGCATGGACCGGGGAGAGTAGTTAGCCGAATTGTGTTTCAATTTGCTCGTGGTGTCATGATTGTAAAACATTTTCGTGTATGCCCGTACCGAGCTAGGTTGAGGTAGATGATTATTGAGTACATTATGTCGACATTAGTACCAAAATAGAAATGTTGCTGTACTGTTTGCAACACACTTTCATTGTTACTACATTAAATATGAATTAGATCACATTTCAACAAAAGATGACGACCAATCTATAAAAGATGGTGGAAGGCGTTTTATTGTGCATTCAATCAATCTGCCTAGCCTTTTCCCAACTATGTTGGGGTCGGCTTCCAGTCTAACCGGATGCAGCTGAATACCATTATTTTACATGGAGCGACTGTCTATCTGACCTCCACAACCCATTAACTGGGTAATACGATACACCTTGGTAAGACTGACTGTCAGACTTTCGGGCTTCTGACGACCCGTAACGACTGTCAAAGATCCACGAATGACAGCCGGGACCAATGGCTTAACGTGCTTTTCGAGGCACGGAGGAGTTTCGGTATGTAAAGATCACCCATCCACGGAGGAACCCCGGCAAGCGTAGTTTAACCTGATGGATCGACCCGTGCGGCTGTTATTACTTAGCCACGAGCTTTTTCTTTTATTGTGCATTCATGCCAGAATATTAAATGATTATGTTCTAATTTGAATTATTATTATTGTGCAAAAGAAGATGAAATCTAAATAACAAAAAAATTGTAAATTGTAATTTTAATAACGATATAATATTTACTATTCTTGTAAACATACGGCAAGAGATCTGCTTTAAAATTTTTGTCGGTATGTTTTCCGTCCGTATACGGACCATGTTCGTGGAAAATGCCAGCGGCTATCGGAGTGAAACTTGACGGGAGGTGGCGTAATAAGAAGCCGAGTTGTGATGAAAACTAAAAGGTTTTAAAGGAATACTCAGATAAACAAAAAATTGCAATAAAAGAAATGTAGTAGTTCTAATATATCACAAATAAACATAAAAGTAAGCATTAAAATTGAAATGTATAAACCCTAATTTATACATCAATGGTACAAATAGAAAATAATTGTGTAGTCAAATGTTAAAGGAAGGAAAAAAAAAGCAACCGAGCCTCTTTAGATTTCACCCAAGTAACAAAGCAACGAAACAGCCTTTATTTTTAGTAAAATTGATTTAGCCTGGGGAGGCGTCGTATTATAAATACCACAAAGCATAGATGATAAGATGAGCTTTATATTTTCTCTCCTTTGCATGTCAATAAATGACCAACAAGTTCGCAGTGTTCGGTTGTTTTGATACAAGGCTCATTGACACAGGATGAGTTTCTGATATGAACAGGCAATTATCAAAAGAAATTTTAAAAGTGGACTCGTGTAAACAGTATTTACAGACTTACGATACTCGCATGCAAAGGTGAATATCAGCGAGTCCCGTGTGACATATTCGTAGGCGATTTTTTTCTTTCTCACTTGTGTGAGTGCGATGCGAGACTCACATAGATATTTCTCACCTCTCCACGGACGAGAAACTCTCCTTATAGTGTAAATGGGCACAACTTCGGGAGTCATGTAAAAGGATAACGAGTGGTAAGTTCGGGTCGCAAGTCTTTGTATTGTACCTTCAGACAGATACACATTCACACGACCAAGCTCCTCTATAACCGTAAATTAACCAAGATAAACCTTAATCAAACATCCCTTGTGTTCGATTCCTAGCATTTATTGGCCAACAATAGTTCTGATTTACGATTTAGGATTGCACGGAGCCGCGCCGGGATTGTTCGTGTTATTTATACGATTGTAAAATGAACTATGATACAAACTGTGATACTTAATACCATAACCAATAAAAAATACCTGTAGATACCTGTCGCTAGCGGGATATTCAGCATTCCTTTTAAAATATTCGATCAGTCAACTACTTCAGGATTATTGAAACGCTATTGCAAAATTAAAGCAATAGGAAAAGCTTTAGTAGCTCTTATCACGATTTTAAAGCTACTTGAATGCATGTTATAACCCACTTAAGTAAACAATAATATGCGATGCTATAATAGGAAATAATTTATTGGACATTAAAGTTATTATTTGAAAACGGCTTTTCATACAATAAATTAAACATTCTTCTTCTGGGTTGAACGATCTTTAAGAAGTTCCAAACGTGCATGAGAGTTGTTCAAAGAATAGTTGTTATTTGCGAAATAAAAGGAACTTCGTATTTTTACTATAAATCTAACAAAGTATCAATATTGAATGTAGTTCCTTTTATTAAGCATTTTCAAATGAAAAATTGGACTCGGCAATTTTTTTAATTTTTACGAGTTGAATTTTATCCACGTACATCAGTGATGCAACGGGGAATAGCTTTTTAAAGTATGAACTGATACTTTTTAATAGACGAGTACCAGTAAATATTCCTAAAATTCAACGTCATTCAAATGTGTTTCAAGTAAATAGTATTTTTATAATTTGTGAAAATATTAATCCTTGCCATTTGGAAGTACACCTAAAAATTGTGTTCTTTGAATATTTTATAAAGGAACACATTAACATTATGATTTTACAAGCTGTCGTCATTAAATTGGTGGGAACTGTGGGAAGTTACAACGTTGACAAAAAATGAGCATTTTACAATGACTAACATTTTGTTTGCAATTCGGTCAAGTCAAGTGATCGAGAAGTTTTGATTCGGCTAAATATCAGTATTTTGCACAAACCCAGAGTTCTGCAATCTAATTACTGGGCAATCCCAACGTTAGACCGCTCTAACTTTCAGGCTTCTGAGTACCCGCATAACGACTGTCAAAGGTTATAATGGTGTTCCTTCTCCCAGAATTCTCCTGTCTTCCTGTTCAAGTACAAATCATTTTAATATTTGAGTAAATCAATTCTTATAATTTCCATAAATAGTGGCGATGTCTAGGGTATTTTCTTAGCTCAGTCAAAACAAAAACGCGATCGTCAATATATACTCGTAAATACGTAGGTAAGAATATTCACAACATCCTCACGTAAAATATCTGAATTTGACATTGGCGTTGTGCGAGGAGACAGAAAATAGTACACATATAATGGAAAACTTGTTAGAAAATACAGTTTTTTTATTGTTTCTATGGAACTCAATCTACGTGCAAAAAGGTTCATTCTTGTGTAATTTGTCGTGCGTATTCAGTCGCTCTGGTTTGAAAGGATAGTTGCGGTAGTGTAGCTGTAATAAAATTTTAATTAAATATAGCCACTACACCGACTCCAAATTCGATTTAAAACTTCGGTCAAAAGCTTTTTATAGAATTTGTATGTCGCTACGAAAAAAACTAACGAAACATATTATATTAGTTCAGCTTCAAATTTCAATGGTTTAGTTGCAGAAAAAAAATCTTTTGTGATATAGCTATACTTCCGACTACTAAGGTGTAATGCCGACGGTTCAAATGAATGTATGTATATACAGTCATTATCCTAGTAACGGCGTTCTCGACCAGGGCCTTTTTAGGCCCCAGGGCCAAGGCATCTTTTTTTTAAAGTAAACCTTACCCCCCAGGCTCAAGCCTGTGCTCCACGTAGTAACGGCAAATATAATAGGTACTTTGTAAATGATTTTGTCCAGAAATAGACTTTAAACCTTTACAACAGGTAAGAGGTAGCGATACCCTAGTAAACACACAAAATCCTGTTCTGTCCAAACCCTAAATCTCAACTAATTACATTTTGAGCTTTTAAGCAAGAAATATTTATCAATACGCTCGTTAAATTGAAAGATTTACTTGAATTTTAGGATACAAACATTTTAGCCCATTTTTAACCGACTTCAAAAAATGGAGGAGGTTCTCAATTCGGTTGCAAGTTTTTTTTTTGTGTTTGTTACCTCAGAACTCCGTCATTTATAAACCGATAATAAGTATTTCACGGGTGGCGATGAGATATCTCGATTAAAATAGTTAAGCGACTATGACGAAGCTTTAAATAAATGGTTCTGATGAGTGGTGTGGTACCATTGAGCCGATCTGATGAAGAAGCCGGAAGGTAGGCACCGGAACTCAGTAATAAAACAATGTATTCTAGCCGTGTCTGGGCTTATTGGAATTGTCATGAGGTGCACTCTGGCTATAAATGATTTTAATGGTAATTATATGCCGCTTCAAATTGCGCTACTTGAGTTGTATGTTATGTGTGGCCTTCATTGTCAGAAGTCAGATTTCGTAGTCTCGTTATCTCCGTTTAAATAAAGCTACGCCTTCCAAACTTTTCACACGGCTTAGCGCGACGTATATTTGCCTTTTTTTAAAGTTTTTATTTGAAATGGTATACTCCTGAGATGATCGCATATTAATATCTTCAAGTTCTGATGAGTGGCTTTTGAGTTAGCTTCAATAATTTAATACGTACCTATTTTTCCCACATAGTTTATGTGAATGATGCTCTAATTTATTTTGCAGAGTGGTATTCGAATTTGTCGGGGTTAAGCATCACTAAAAAGTGAAAAATAAAAACTTTTTACAAAAAAAAAAAATAACCGACTCCAAAAAGAACACTACAAAGCGAAAAATAACCTTAATTTCGGAAGTCGGTGGCAAAAAACGAAACTAAAATACCAAAGACACCTACTTCCGAAATTAAAGTTATTTTTCGATTTGTAGTGTTCTTTTTGGGAGTCGGTTGTGTTTTTTTTATTTTGTAAAAAGTTTTGGCATCGTAAGTTGCGTTTACATGTTATCAAAATGTCGTGATGCTGTATTTGACATTTGCAGTAGTTACCAACCAACCAGAGCTTATATGAGACGTATTTACTAGAACAGGTATGCGCACTAGGTATTTTTCTGGACTAGGCCGAATATTTTCTATCAAAGCGAAATTTTTATCAATAGTGACTATTATTTGTACCATTTATGATGTTAATAATATGTTTTACTATGTGAACCCTCACACAACACAATTTTCGTGTTTAAAATAAAATACCGACTTTACATAAAAACCATCCTGATTTAATTTTTCTCCGATACGGGACGCGATCCGTTGAGCCCGAACTGGTATTTGGTGATCAAGTACGTTCATAGCGTCCAGCTATCGAGTATTGAGCATCCGCCTATCCAGTCTATTCATATTATGCAAAAATAAACCTAATCACGTAACATTTCATTTTAAATGAAAGCTGGCTTCTTGACGGTTGATCTTGGACTTGCTAAGTTGTTTAGTTCACAAAACATTTGTTGTGTGTGTAGCACAAAAATTTAAAGTTCATGTAAGGTATAGTTTAATTTAACACAAAATAACTTGATGCATTAGAGATACTTTATGCCTCGCAATCGATACGCGGTGGGAATGATTATAGATATAGGTACGGAAAAAGTACAATACAATACGTCCCGTCGTATGCAATTCTATCTGAATTTGAGTAAATCCAGATAATCGAAACACGTATTTCGATTTAGTATTTTTCGATACTTGTACTAGGTGGACCTGGTACGAAAATTACCTATAACGGCACACCTCTAAGCAAACATTCGTGCTCTTTGGCTTCCCCAACACAATATTATAACCTAAAGTTTGCATTGTTAGAATAATGGGCGTCAGTGTTACGGCTACGGCGTAGCCGCGGCTACACCTGCTACGCTGTCGTAGCTGATAAACGATGCGCTACGCGACAAGTTCCATTTATGGACTTTGTACTTCGTTGTGCACAGGAATCTACTAAACCACTGCTTAATTTGTGATTTGGAAGAACTAACCACTAAAGGCCCTTGTACACGGTGCAAGTAAAGTTAATGGTTATTGCTTTCCCTCTCGTACTACCTACTTTGCTGTGCCTGACAGGGTCCATAATGATCTCATTATATTTTAAGTTACCAACTAAGTACACATCGTGGAACGTAATAAATTATTAAGTATTGAGCGTATTTTAACAATCCGTGGTAAAAGCATGGGTAATTCGCGTGGGTAACAGTGCAAGTTACTGGACCCATGCACTTTTTTTTATACAGGATATTTTTTTATAACTTGCGTTTATTATATGGAGTAAAATTACAAATGTATACGTACCAACGACCCTCATGTTGGCGCTCTTGTAGACGGTGTGGAAGAAGGGCGCGTCGGCGGATACCTCGCAGCGGTAGCGGCCGCTGAGCCCGCGCGACACGCCCCGCAGCACCACCTGCTGCGCGCCAGAACGTGACACCTGTACGAAAGTAAAGCGTAATATACTCGTACTTAAAACATTCTTAAATTCATTCATTAATTTACTGCCTTTATTTCAAAAAACTGAAATACATTCTTCATTCACTGACAGAACGGATTCGTGGATCTTGGACAGTTGTTACGGGTGTTCAGAAACCCGAAAGTCTGACAACCAGTCTTACCAAGGGGTATCGTATTACCCAGTAACTGAGTTGTGGAGGTCAGATATGCAGTCGCTCCATGTAAAATACTGGTATTCAGCTGCATCCGGTTTGACTGGAAGCCGACCCCAACATAGTTGGGAAACAGACAGACAGACACGCACAGCTTGTAACGCTGGGTCTTTATAAAGTGTAAATGGTCAACAAGGATTTTTGAAATTTATCCCTTAAAGGGGTAAACAATGCAAAGTATGCAAGTTTGTAATTTTTGCCGATGGGAAATGTCATCGGGCACATGGCTTCTGTTAATAAATAGAACGACTGACTCGGTCAAGCGGTAGTAAGCGCGACAGCTGAGAGTAGGGTCCTGGGCTTGAATCAAAAGAGGCTGGTCTATTTTTTGGTCAAAGAATCAGCATTGCCATACAACGTGGCAAAGCTGCTCGTCTTTTGGTCACTTTTCCTGTTGACTATTTTCCTTCCTTTTTTATATTATTATTTTAAGTCTGTTAGTTTTTAAATGATGATTATCTTGTAAATTTAATTAAATAAAAAATTATTTCATCACCACACAAGGGTGAAAGAAAACAGTGAGGAAATCAGCATGTCATAAACTACTAACAGAAGACAAGTGACATCCACCAACCAACCCGTACTGGGTGCTATGTATACGAACCACTCCTCACAAACTGAGACAAACTGACGACTGGAGGACTCTGTCAAAGCAATGAGATTATTATTGGCTAATTATTCTAATAAATAAACTATAGGTTACCAAAGGACTCATAAAGCAAATAATTATTTTATTATGCTTGCTATTGTCCAGGTTGCATCATAATAATATTTTCCTTCGTTGTAGGTCAGTAGTACCTACCCAAGATTTGAAGATTAGTAATCTATAAATATTTACAATACTATATAGAAGAATTTACATTTAAAATTGAAAGGTACAGTCGAATTGAGAACCTCCGCCTTTTTTAAGAATTCGGTAAAAACATTAAAAGGTCATATTGTTGCTAGCCAGTTTACGAATAAACTCTACTTACATAAATAATATACTCGTTAGTGTCTTACTAAAAATACACGGAAAATACCAACGCCAATCTTTTCCTTACAAGGTCAGGAACCCCGCAAAAGATAACTCAATAACTACGCATCTATTAGTACCTATATATTTCCAGTCAAGAATAGTTTTTTTGTAATAGGTATAATGGGAGCAGTGCCCAGTGGTAACGGCCCCGACTTACGAGTTGTATAGGCCCAGGCAGGCGCAGGCGCATTACTTTGTGTAATTTATTTCATCACCGGTGCTCTCATAACCGTGAGGAAACCGATATGTCCTAGAACCAAAAATTCGAAGACATGTGACATCTACCAACCCGCACTGGGCCCGCGTGATGGATTACGGCCCACACCCACTCACAGAGAAGAGGCCTGTATCCCAGCAGTGGAAACATTATAGGCTGATTATGGTGATTATGGAATAGATATAAATTGTACTTCAGTAAAATTAGGTTGTAATTAATCATTTTAAAATAACAAAAGTCGTACACCATCTAAATGTTTTCTCAAACTGCAATCTGATTATTTTCTTTTAATTCATTTATCACAATCAACCTTGAACCGAAGTGTTTCCTTAAATCTGTTTTCACCCTTTTTGAACTAAAATGTGGTAAAATGAAGGTGAGCGCTCTCTGATACGAATATGATGTTTTCAAATAAGCTAGCACGATAAGGATGCCGTGTCGCGGAAAATGTTTTATAAGCCTGTGATACTTTACTTTCCCAACAAAGTTTCAGGAGTTCGATTCCCTTATTTCAGAAGCTTTTAAACACGCACAAACTCTTTGGTGGAATCTTATTAGTCTCTCCTGTTCACGAGATACTGACAAACTTGTAAATAATGTAATGAAGAGTAAACAAAGGCCATGCAAGAACAAACATTAATATGTAAGCAGGTGTACGTTTATACTGAAGCTATCTTTTATGACAAGGATTATAGAGACCGTATAATATTTTATGTGCAAAGCCAGTGGTAGCAAAATACTCTCTAATACGTTCGAAATATGGTCCTTCTATGAACAGGATCGGTTTGTACGGTAAAGTTTGGCCGAAGCAATGTATCATTGATTTCAGGTGGTGGTCGCGGGAATGTGCTCATGCGTAATTTATACGTGAATCAGCGAGTAATCCCATTACAAGGAGCCGTGTGCACTTTACCGTACACAGCTGCTAGAGACTCAAATAGAGCTAAAAGCTTCGATCCATCTTTCAGAAAGTCGGTCCACTTTGAGAAACCGCCGAACTAAATCTTGCCCGTCCCGCGCTTAGAGACGTCTGACCCGATTCTGAAGGGCTGCGTGGCGTTTTGAGGCGCGAGTGTTGCGATGTACGCCCGATGACGCCTTGATGCAAACTTTGAGTATACGTTATTCTCCTTAAGGGTTTTTAATGTATTATTTTGGCACAATGTTATAGTTCGGATATGGCGACGTGCCAGCCGCTAAAGGTTTAACGTGGCGGCCGCTCGACGAGGTTCTTAAGTGATTTTTTCAACCCTCTTTACGGAACAGTTTAACGAACTAGCAAGATGTCGCAGAGCCATTGACCCATATATAATCACTGTTATGACGTTGTTTATAGTTTCGCCATAAGTAAGCTTTTTGCGTAAGTAATGGTGTTTCTTTTTACTCTTTTATTAACATCGTCAAGCAAGATAAACGTAATTTTGTATCAATATACATATTACTCGGCAGTACTCCTATTAAAAAAAAGTTTAATTTAAGCATTCGACGCTGCGTAATAACATCACACAGAGAAATGCTTTAATCTTGCTCTCTCAATCTTCTCTTTGTTCGATTTAGTAATCCGTTTGAGCTGTAATTGACTTGATCCAGGCAATGTGATTGATTAATTAAATTCAATTTGCATCAGTCCGATTTCGGGATATTAGGAATGAAGATGGGTTCCCTATTTGGCTGCAATAGTAAGTACTTAGCGCGATTATGCCGCTTGATTCATTCGCGGGACTGTCGCTTGCACTATTTGTTTTTATATTAGCTAGTCTAATACACAATAAGGGTTTAGTTACGCCATCGGCTATGCGGAAATCGACTTAGCAACGCTTAATCGTATTGCTTAGTCACTAACAGGAAACCATTCTATGTTTATTCGCTTATAATAACTCCATGTTGGATAAGGTATATTATTTCATCGGGTAAATAATAAAAAGGCACACTTACATCAACACTGATGCCTGTTTGTGAAAAGACCCGCGTATTAGGCAGCTCCTTGGGCACGAAGCGGAAGAACTCCTGGGCGCCGTGGTACCACTTGACGGTGTACAGCGTCTCGCCGACGTCGAGGGCCCACCGACAGCCCAGGGTTGCACTGGAGCCGACGCCCACCGCCTCGGGCACGCTCAGCTGGATGTCGCGGAGACCTAACACGCCTGTTTACCGAAATATCATCTTAAAAGGAAATGTCGTTGAACATTTTTCGTTAAAAATTTGTACATCGCCCGGCCGCAAATATGGTTATACAAAAAGTTAGGCTTTGTAGCGTCACACACACACACACACACTGATTGCTTTTTTAGTCTCTTTTTAGAGTTCCGTACCTCAAAAGGAAAAAAACGGAACCCTTATAGGATCACTTCGTTGTCCGTCTGTTTGTCTGTCAGTCAGTCAAGACCCTTTTTCTCAGGAACGCGTGAAGGTATCAAGTTGAAATTAATATCAAATACGTAAATCTATGGTTTCTTAGAGTTCAAAAAATCAAGCTTCTAAGTCAACGCAAAGAATAAATACGGCAAAGAATATATGCGACATATTTTGATACTCGCAAGTACCTAAATCAAAACTTATAGGGTACTTTCCATTGACCTAGAATCATGAAATTTGGCAAGAAGCAAGGTCTCACAGCACAAGCTAAGGAAAAAATCCAAAAAATGTTAAATTGCTAAAAAAAATTTTTTTTAGGATACAATGTTAAATTTGATTTTGGGATAAATTCTTTCCAACTACGGAACCCTGCATTGTGCGTGGGCCGACACGCACTTAACTCTTAAAATGTCGATTGTACACCATGTGTACAGATAACAATAGAATTTCAATTGTGTCTGCTAATTGGCGCGCGACGGGTTAACCGATTTTTTCCTTTTTAGGGTTCCGTACCTCAAAAGGGAAAAACGGAACCCTTATAGGATTACTCGGTGTGTCTGTCTGTCTGTCTGTCCGTCTGTCACAGCCAATTTGCTCCGAATCTAATAGACCGATTTAGTTGAAATTTGGTACACGTATAAATTTCTGTGACCCAAACACGGACGGGTAAAGTAAATAAATGAATTTTGAATTTTCTTAATTATTTATTTGGGGGTCACTTTTGGTGGGCAAATAAGAAAATTTAAAAAAAAGTTTTGCAAACATATCCAACATACACATACATAACAACACATATCCTATGTGACATATCCTAATAGAGGGTATCAAATATATTTTTTTTTATAATTGTAAAGTAAATTGTTTTAAAGTTATTTAAGAAAATAGACGAAAATTGACCAAAGGACCTTATCTCCGAAACTGCTGAGCCTAGAATTTTGAAAAAAAATACAGAAAATAGATCTTTACCTGTAGATTACAGGAAAACCTATAATCGGTGGTCTTAAAATAACATGGTAAATCTCTCAATATTGTGAGTACAAACTTACATTTACAGTTGGATTGTATGGGAGAACATGTTTTTCAACTACAATGTTAAGTTTGTTCTTGCGATAAATAAATTCATCCCAACTACGGAACCCTTCATTGTGAGTGGTCCGACACGCACTTGGCCGGATTTTTTGTCATATTTACGGCCGGGTAAAGATGTAAACAAATGTACAGTACATTTGTTTACATCCTTACTAGCATTAAGAATCGATGATCTAACTTGTTTTCGAACAGCTAAAGTTATCAAAACAATTTCAAGTTAAAGCATTTGTGTCAATTGGACTACGCAGGTACTTCGGAATTGTCAAGAAGTTGAACAGTTTGAAAGTTTGGTACCCGTCCCAAAGTGTGGATTCCAATGAATTGGGAAGCATACCAAAATTCCTACAGTAAGGTGAGAGTTTCTAGAGCGCAGATTCCTAAAATTCGATCTAATCCGACGAACTTAATTGAATATGTCCAAATATTAGCATAGGCAATAGGTACACGGGTTGTACCTACAAATGTATTTCCGAACTAGTAGGTAGCAATTAGTACGGTTAGGATCGGGATGTATTGTACATAATTCAATTGATATTTTGTTGGTACATTCATTCAATGATTTAATCTATGGCACACAATTTAAAAATAAACTCTATGTCGATGTGTGATGATAAAAATGTGTTTAGCTTACCTACTTGTAGGGATGTAAAAAAAAACATAACCATTTGATGATGAAGATGTAAATATGTTGAAGTATCAGGGTGCCTGCCGTTTTGCCAAAAAGATTTTGGCAAAATTTCATTACCCAAACAAATTTTAGCAACCTTTTTTTATACCATTGCAATATTTCGAATGATTTTAGTACGCATATTTTCATTTGGTCAAATTTTTACTTGGCAAAATATTACTAAGTATAATGTCATTATGGAATTTGGTCTTTAATCAAATGATTTATTACAGCAAACAATATTCAGACAATAAACGTTTGGTGAAATGATTTGTTAAGACAAAAAATATTAAGGCAAAAATAAGATTTTTAGACATTTGACTTGCTGGTTAAATTTGATGTCTTTTGCGTACTTCTTTGTAAGTTTTTGTGCTTGAATTTGTCTGAAACAAGTCAAATTTATGGTTACTTGATATTAGTTTATTTATGGAAGTAGTTAGAGTAGGTTAATTATTTAAAAAAAATGGTTAGGTTAGGTTAGGTTAAAACTGTGACCTCCTACGCACGAGCCGAGCGAGCGAAGCGAGCGGTGTCGCGGTAGCGGCCGGCGAGTGCCAGACACGACTTGCATTAATAGAAAAAAATATATTGTTTTTAGTAGGTTATCCGGAACTCAACAATTTAGATTAGGTTAATTTCTTCTTTAAAAAAAATGGGTAGGTTAGGTTAGGTTAAAACAGTGACCTCCTACGCACGAGCCGAGCGAGCGAAGCGAGCGGTGCCGCGGGAGCGGCCGGCGAGTGCCAGAAACGACTTGCATTAATAGAAAAAAGAGATTGTTTTTAGTAGGTTACCCGGAACTGAATTATTTAGATTAGGTTAATTACTTATTTTAAAAAAATGGTTAGGTTAGGTTAAAACTGTGACCTACTGTGCCAGGAACGACTTCATTATATAGAAAAAGAAGAGCACACATTGAGCGCCATTTATGATTTACCTCCTACCCACTTAGTAGTTCACATTTTTGTCATTGAAGTTTGACTGAATAGGAATTGGACTGAATGGGTATTTGGCTTATTTGATTTTGCATAAAAACTGTTATTCCAAATGAAATATTTGACTAAATAAAAAATGTTAGAAGTACTAGTTGGTAAACAAGTTATAGTTTAAACGTTCATTTGCCAAACATTAGGTTTGCGTTACAACTTTTTGTGAATAGATTTTTTGCTAAGTAATAATTTGGCAAATGAAATTATGCGAAAAATTTTTTGGGAAGTGAAAATTTGTCAAATTCCTTTTGGTCAAACAAGGGAGACCCTGAAGTATCATCATTATCACCTCCCAACCATGTTGGGGTCGGCTTCCAGTCTAACTGGATGCAGCTGGATACCAGTATTTTACATGGAGCAATTGCCTATCTGATTTCCACAGCCCAAATTTGTCGAAGAATACAAAATAGTATACATGTGACGTCATTCACTGCAAATTCTTTTTACAGAAGGTCTGCTCAATGCTTGTATTATTTACCTGATCGTGCCCTCAAATAACAGTCAAACGTCCACGACATGATAACATAGCCCGTTTATTCTCAGCTATCACCACAGAATTTTGACTTCTAAAATCTGTGACACCGATGTAGCACGAAGACCTCCCACGTGAAGCAATGTAATACCTACACACAGGTACGGCACTTACGTCTCGATAAATACTATCTAAACGAGCGTGTCATGCATCGCACCTCTATTTTTACCTTTCAAGCTTATAGAGGTCGCAGTTTAACGATCAAAGCCACCGCAGTTTGACGTAGGATAACGATCACACGTGTATTTCGAGTAGCTGTTATATAGTGCGGTATCAGCTATGAATACTACTCTGGATCGCTTCTCGTGGATATTGTAAGTGGCTGACGGATTATATCGAGAGGATGGTCAACTGTATCTGCTTTTGGAAAATTTTGTAGTACTTTGGTCACCTATTCGGGGCTGAAGCACATGTGTATTTTTAGCTAGCTACTCGTATAATACAAAGCGGTATCAGCTGTGAATACTACCCCGGATCGCTTCCCGTGGATGTCGTAAGTGGCTACAGTGTTATATTGAGTGAACGGTCAACTGTATCCACTTTTAGAGTATTTAGTAGTGCTTTGCTCACCTATTCGGGGCTGAATCAAAATGTGTATTTAGACTTGCTGTAATATAGTGCGGTATAACCTATGAATACTATTCCGGATCGCTTTCCGTGGATCTTGGAAGTGGCTGACGGATTATATTGAGAGAATGATCGACTGTATCTACTTATAAAGTACTAGCTTTTGCCCGCGGTTTCGCCCGCGTGGATGTCGGAAATTATCCTACGGGAATGTACTACCGGGATAAAATATTCTATTTGTTAATCCAAGTTGTAAACTATCTGTGCGCCAAATTTCATCCAAATCCATTCACCCGTTTTTGCGTGATTGAGTAACAAACATCCAAACTTCTAAACATACAAACTTTCACATTACAATATTAGTAGGATACGCTAAAACGACTGAAATTTGGCACAAAGGTAGACCATGACCTGGGTTACGATATGGGATACTCTTTATCCCGGTAGTGCGTTCCCGTGGGATAACTCCACGTGGGCAAAGCCGCGAGCAAAACCTAATATATATTTAATTAATATACATTTTACTAGCTGCTGCCCGCGACTTCGTCCGCGTGAAATTTCTTATTCCCCGACCCACCCCGTCGCATCGCATTGCCTGCCCGCGCTATTACCTACTTCGTTTTCGCTTAGCGTTCTTTCTTTTTTTTTCTTTTAGCTTGCCACGTAAAGGTCCTACACTCTAGGAGCTAGAGTGATGTTAAATATGCCTACTTATAGTCTTCTTTTAGATTTGGACTATAAAATGCAAAAACATTTTTTAAAGTCCGACTAGTAATTCCAGAGATTAGCACGTTCGTTCACCGCATCCCCTTCCCGCTAATCTCTCTCTCCCCCTCTAACCCACTCTCACACCCGCTTCAACACATCCCCTTCCCCTTTTACCCTCACCACCCGTCCCCTCCCCCTCACCTCTCACCTACCCCTTCCTCTCCTCACCAACCCTTGCCCCTATACTCCTCCCTTCTCCCTCCTCACCACCCATCCCCTCCCTCTCCCCCTCACCCACCCCTTCCCATTCCCCTGGTCCCCTCTGACCCTCCCTCCAGGGTAGTTATGGAAAACTATTAATGACAAACTTTATTACTTAGGCAAGAATCTGTGCCAAGTTTCAAGTTAATTAACCAAATGAATAAGATTGTTCTTAAAAACTGTATTCCCTGTCTTTATGCCCACAGGAGAGGAATTTTAAAAATCATTTCGGATTTTTCTATAACTTGACTGAAAGATTATTTTTACCAATTTTCGAGTTAATCAAGCCCCATAGTAAAATCCTCCCCTGAAAAATTTACTACCCCTTTTCACCCCCTTATGGGTAGATTTTCTTCTAAAAGCTCTGATACACGTTATTCTTCATTTTTGGTCTCAAGTCAAGAATAAAAATACTAAGTTTCGAGCGCGTCGTCGAACGGAACGCATATGGCTTTTTTATTTTCGTGATAACTTCGAAATTAAACGTCCGAATCGAATGAATTAAAAAGTATTTTACTGCTACATAAATACCCTTGATGATGAAACTATTTATTTGAATAAGAATTAATACTACGATACGAATGTAACCAACTTTTGTTTCTACCGGCGATCTAATTCAATTTTAAACACAAAAGCTGCTATTGTAACTTAACTATGATAGTTAGATATATTGCCTTGCGATCTTTTTTGAAGGTAATAATAAGTACTTTGATCACGTAGTACATACTTTTTATGTATCATCAATAGTTTTCTCAGCGTACGCCAAATAATGAATTTTATAGGCAAAATTTGGCTACTTTGGGTTACATTATTGCAATTTTCTTAAGGATCTTTAAATTTTAAGAAAATAAATTATAACTTATATTACTTCCTGATAAATTAGCTTTCTATTGGTGAAAAAATGGTTACAATCGGTCCAGTAGCTTCGGAGCTTATTCGGTACAAACAAACAAAAAAATCATTCCTCTTTATAATATTATTATTATAGAAGTATAGACTTAGTAGTACTTTGGTCACCTATTCGGGGCTGGATCACACGTGTATTTAGACTAGCTGTAATATAGTGCGGTATCAGCTATAAATACTATCCCGGATCACTTCCTGTGGATGATATAAGTGGCTGGGGTTTTATATCGAGATTATGGTCAACTATATCCACTTTTGGAGTATTTATTAGTAGTTTTGGTGATCTATTCGTTGGATCACACGTGTGTTTAGACTAGCTGTAATATAGTGCGGTATCAGCTATAAATACTATCCCGGATCACTTCCTGTGGATGATATAAGTGGCTGGGGTTTTATATCGAGATTATGGTCAACTATATCCACTTTTGGAGTATTTATTAGTAGTTTTGGTGATCTATTCGTTGGATCACACGTGTGTTTAGACTAGCTGTAATATAGTGCGGTATCAGCTATGAATACTATCCCGGATCGCTTCCTGTGACTGATGTAAGTGGCTGGGGTTTTGTATCGAGATTATGGTCAACTATATCCACTTTTGGAGTATTTAGTAGTGCTTTTGGTGACCTATTCGGTGTTGGATCACACGTGTATTTAGACTAGCTGTAATATAGTGCGGTATCAGCTATGAATACTATCCCGGATCGCTTCCCGTGACTGATGTAAGTGGCTGGGGTTTTATATCGAGATTATGGTCAACTATTTCCACTTTTGGAGTATTTAGTAGTACTTTTGGTGACCTATTCGGTGGTGGATCACACGTGTATTTAGACTAGCTGTAATACAGTACGGTATCAGCTATGAATACTGGCCTTAATCGCTTCCCGTGACTGTTGTAAAAGCTGGATGGTTACATCCGGAGAATGATCAACTGTGTCGTACATATTTTTTAATTTTTATTTTATTAGAACATAACACTTTGGAAAAAAATACGAATATTAATAGACTTAAATAGGTATTTCAAGTCTATTAAAATACGTATTTCCGTCATTTGTAAACTTTCAGTGGGCGTTTATGATTTGATAATAAATAACAAAATAGATATGTATATAGTTTCAACTCTATTTCTAATTTTTTGTTAAATAAACGTACACAAACAGTGCCCGTCTGCATACTTCTTTGTGATGTTTGCCTCCACATTCTCCATTGAGGTATTCGAGAAATCGATCTAATGCCATATCTGTTTTTGGTAGATATCTACATTTTCGTTGGACCGCAGCGTCATGGGACATGCAATGCAATTACATATCTGTACATTGGTACTCTCTCCAGCTACACAATTACAATTATACAATATTACAGTTTTTGTATTATGATCTTATACTACTATTGTATGCTAGATTTATAATACCTAAAACAACAGCTGGAAGTAATTCTGAACTAACAAAGGGTCCCAAATGACTTTAAATAACATTTTGCTAACTGTACACACTCGTATTTTACAAAAGTAAACTAATTTCAAGAAGTACGTGGAAAACACAGAGGCGCTGAGAAAAAGGCTTGAAGTTAGTCTTATTTCACCCTTCTCGACGTCATTAATTGCAGCACGAAAAGAGCCATTTATTTATGAAACGTGCACCTTAAAGCAATTTTATTTCCACGGTCCCTATTTCTTATAAGTAAGTAGGTAAGTTTGCGGTCGATCCGTTAGCGGTTCGCTGAGCAGAATTTCAGCTCGACGTAAGTAATCAAATCTTGGCCTTCAGCTATACTAAAGGTGGTCGGAATACATAAATCAAGTGAACGCTACGTGATCGAATTCAAGATCAAGCGAATACACAATTCCCGTCGACATGAACTCATTACAATGTAACCAAATTCAATTTACGGTACCAGCCACATCATAATATTTCATCTCGGTGCGAGTTTAATATTTATTTGAAATGAATTTATTTCAACGTCGCCCTCTGTTTAAATAAGAATAAAATGTGTATTTAGGTGTTTGGTTGCCGTGCGTTTTTGCGGTAAACAAGGGCTTAATTTTCGATTTACTGAAGTGTGTTAAACTGTACTTGTCGGTTAGCGAATCTAAAAGTATTTGCACGAATGTGAAGCGCTGTGAATTCAAAGTTATTTATTTTTACACAGCGTATGTAATAAACACTCATAATGTTTAATAGCTGCGCTAATTTAGTAAAACATTTGCTTTTTATTTAGAATAACAGCCGCATGGGTCGATCGATCAGGTTAAGCTACGCTTGCGGCGGTTGGTCCGTGGATGGGTGACCATCTTTAAATACCAAGACCCCTCTATGCCTTGGAAAGCACGTTAAGTCGTTGGTCCCGGCTGTCACTCCTGGGTCTTTGACAGTTGTTACGGGGCATCAGAAGCCCGAAAGTCTGCCAACTAGTCTTACCAAAGGGGTATCGTATCGTCGTCGTCGTCGTGGATGAGGTCAGTTCAGCTGCATCCGGTTAGACTGAAAGCCAACCGGGCGACTCAACATAGTTGGAAAAAGGCTAGGCAGATGATGAGTATTTCATACGGTGGGGGTCTGTCGGCTTGGGCGGAGCACTGCCGTGTCCTCGCGGAAGCGATCGGCAGCGGCAATCTCTCGCGTCCGAACCTGGTCCAGGCTAAGGTACGGAGCGAGAGCATATGGGAAACCGTCACTTCCTTCTGCGAAGCAGTAATGCTCGCCAAGGCAACTTTTGCGCCCTCACGCCCCTAGCTACCGCAGGAGACGCCCTGGGCGTCGGGAATTGATAGCCGATTCACGGCCACCGTAGGCGCGGGCTTGCAGACGGCGAGCAATGGGTAGCTCGCCGTCCGGAAAGGACCAGGCCTGGGTCGACGGCGCGTTGTGTTCCACGGGCGCCTCAAAGAGATGTCAGCAGTGATGGGATTCGATAGGGCTGATGCCTGCCAGGGTCGGCGGTTGTTCGAAAGAGTTACCATGGCCCTGGCACAGGCAACTGACGGAACACGGGTGGGTTTTAATCAGTAAAAGTCTGACACGCCCAGAGCGAGAGAAGTCATTTGATGATTGCCCCACCCACAAAAGAAAAAGATGATGTTTATTTACTTATTTGGTTATAAGGTAATGAGGGTTCTCTTGGTTACTCGTATTTACTCTATTACGTATGGCATACTGAACATATAACAGTCGATTTTATCTGTGATGAAATGTAAAGTATTGTCCTCTTGTTTCTGTAATAGGTACTCTCTGTCCCCCACAACTACGTGACTTCTAATCGGGAGCCCTTTGTGACAGCTTTAATTAAAACGGACGGATTGATTTCAACTCTGCACATTTTAGTAAAATTATTCGTTGATGTTTTCATAGAAATTAGAGTTTACAAACCCGCATACAGCAAAACTAAAACAATGCCACAGCTCCCTGCTAAGTTCATCAAAACATATTGTTTACATTCTCTTTATTTTCGTTTTATGAAAACGCTTGCCCTATTTTCTTTACAATTGCTATGAATAAACAAATTCATTGTCATGATAATAAAGTGTTGGCGGTGAAGTTATAAACTTCTTATTCCTACCCTATCTACATAAATTTAATCCAAAAAAATAGGTTTATGGGGCGGAACTTCCCGTCTCATCAACAATGCCCATGTCGTAATCTGGTTACTTAATTTCCAAATACATTTCTCTTAGTTGGCCATAAATGTCAAGAAGGTGAATAATTCAGTAAAAGTTTTGCAAAGTTAGATAAGTTAGTGACGCAGAGAGACGCTAGTATCGTGCGTCGGACCCGCTCGCCTCACTATAAACAATAAATGAATGCTGCGTATTCCAAACCAATAATTTTACCCAACTTCTATGCCGAGAGAGATTGGCGCTTTCCAGAATTTTTAGAGGATCGCCCGGTCTACGGAGGATCTCGATAATCAGCTTTACTTAAGGGATTGGATCCCAAACTCGATTGTATCCGGAGTGATTTTAATAATTCATCATTCTGTACAGTTATTCCATGTTAGGAGATGAAAGATTTTATTAAATACATATACTTACATTGATGAATGCGGAAATCTTGCAGATATTGAATAATTTACAAATTTCATATTTTACATATCTAAAGCGTATCTCCGGTATAGCGGGAGTAAAACTGCTGCTTTAATTAAATGGCTATCTCAGTAAAGGATAAAGGAAGAATAAAAGAATACAAGGGAAAAAAGTATCGCCAATAGCAATAATATTTAAGACAAGGAAATTCATAAGTCCAAGGAATGGCTTGAGTAATAAAAACGGCGCTAAAAGAAAAGTGGGTACTGTCAAGTCAACGGTTACGGTGACAACGGCTTATTGGGGGATTATAGTGGGATTTTTTCGTATTAAAGCAATACTTAATTATAAAATTAATTTTGATGGCTCCACGTTTCTGACTATCCGACTTCATTTTAATTTGGGAAGGTAAAAAAATGCAGATATAGTTTTTACTTTCATCAGATATACTTTTGTATATCTGATGAAAGTGTACTTAAACACACCAGTCAGGTTAAATTCTATCTTTACCTACTTTGTGTACATAATTCATCACCACTGCTCTCAAAATGGTGAAGAAAAACGTCGTGAGGAAACCGGTATGTCCTAGAACTCAAAATTCGAAGACATGTGATATTCACCAACCCGCACTGGGCCCGCGTGGTGGATTACGCAGAGAGGAGGCTTGTGTCCCAGCAGGGAAACATTATAGGCTGGTTATGCAGCTGTATTTAAAAGGTTTTAAATTTATATCTCACCACTTTTACCAACAATAATTGTTTAATAATATCACTAAACTGAAATTGAAAATCATCGACGAAAATTGAGGTTATAAAATTAAATTCAATCGTCAAATGAAAAACATCTTTATGGGAAATATTTAATAGATCCTCATAAAACTTATTTTGACCTTCTAATAATGTTCGCTTTCCTTAACAAACGAGCCCCAAATTTTTGTGCTTCTAATGATATCCTTTTGTTTAATAAATGTGCTCTTTTTGACCTTCTGGCCTTTTTGATTTTTGATCGCAGTAACTAAGCTAGGGAACCCGACCAGAATGGGTTAGGAGGTTAGGTTACTACTGTGTGTGTCAACCGCGCGCGAGCCGAGCATGTGAAGTGAGCGGTGCCGCGGCAGAGGCTCGCCATACGCTGCCGCGCTACATCCAAGTTGGTATATTTAGTATTTTAGATAAAAACATGAGAATAATTTTAGGCTTACAAAAAGAGGCACATTTTTAGAGTGTAATAAGGGAATTATTTGTGGTTCGATTAAATATTGCCCATCTTTAAGGTGATTTAAAATTAGAATTTCGGGTATAAGTATTCAAATAATAAAATCGAAGCATTCCATTTGTAAGTGGCACTAAGAATTGGCATCCACAGGTACGTCAGATAGTTTTGGAAAAAATACAGAGGATTTAGCTTTACCAACAGCCAACACGACATCCCTCACTTCAATCACAGACTGTTTTGTATAAAATACCAATTATATTATATTTACCTAATATCATTGAGTGATTCCATGGCATAGATTCTAACTCAACGTGACTACTGCATGAAACAAAAGGTTAGTTACATTGTTTAGCTTTTACGCCAGTTAAAAAGCAATTCAGATTGAACTAACGAGCAACATAAATAACAACTAAAAGATTTCTCAAAAGCAACTACTTATGTAGGCAGGTAGAGCAGTGGTGGCCCAGTGAATAACGGCCGCGACTTACGAGTTGTAGGTCGTAGGTTAGGACCCTGACAGGCGCTTTACTTTGTGTAAAATATTTCATCATCACTGCTCTCAAAACGGTGAAGGAAAACATCGTGAGGAAACCAACCAACAATAATTCAAAGGCATGTGACATCTACCAACCCGCACTGGACCGCGTGGTGGATTACAGCCCACTCCCTCTTACCGAGAGGAGGCCTGTGTCCCAGCAGTGGGAACGTTATAGGCTGGTTATCCTATGCTTACATGTGTATATAACTACTTAAGTAGGTCCTTACTCAGTCCCACACAAAAGTGACGTAACAAGCCAAGTATTTAATCTTATTATCCGATTCATAATACGTTTCATATCTAGTGACGGGAGGCGCAATCCACGTCCTCAGTGCAATACACGCGTTTAGAATCCATTATTATATGTTCGCACTCCTCGCGATATTATCTGTAAGTACGAGAAGCTGGTGACTGACATGGATTTAAACACAGACTTGTATACATGTTTAAGTGTTTGTGAGACAATACTCATGTAAACGTATGGTTTTGTTTTACATATCTCTGTTTTAATTATGTAGGATATACACGTATAAGTAGGTGTTAAATTTGCGGGTTTTGTGGGTGATTAGCACGGTTAAGTTCAGTAACCAATCGGATTAAAAGTTTTCTGGATGCCTTTATACGTAAACCTAACTAATTATTTCACTTCTTTCATACGCGCTACAAGTGGGTGCCGGTCGCGAATGAAGCCTACTAATAGTTACGTGTCAATTAATGTAATGTGTTAATGGAATGTTGCTTGAGAGTTGGTACTCACTTCCTCCCAGCCACAGTATGATGGTGGTGAGCTGTGTAGCCATGTTGCAGCGAGCGACGCGCCCACACGTCATGTCACCACCGCCTCCAGACGGCTCTTGCGCGCCTTCCGTATATTCTCCTTCATTTTTAAACAGACTGTCCAAATATTGTATTCTTCTTGACACAGCTAAATTGAGTTATCTACGAAGCGTGGTAACCGTTTTCTAAGGTAGAGTTCATCCTTTCAAGTGACCATTGAATATTCTGGAACAAAAGATAATTCATGTGAATACCTACTTGCTGCATAAATGTGCATTCAAATTCAAAGTAATCAAAGATTTTGGGAAGTTTTGACAGTGTTGTTAAGACGGTTGCTGTACACAATATTGTCTGAGGATTGGCCCATTCGTCTCTTGAGGTGACCATATTTTCCCACTAACTACACAATATTTTCTTTAAAACTCAAACCACAGACAGAACTACAAATCAAACGGCATGTTCGTAGCAAAGTTTTGCAGTTGCAGCGCTACGGAATCGGCACTCCTACAGGCGTTACTATGTACGTTTATACATAGATATATTGTACTTGTATATTTCTTTGAGAAACGAACAAAGTGCCGTTCGATAGTAATAAAACAGGGCGATAGCAGAAAGACCTTTTCATTAAACGTATCGTAGACGTCGGTGATTTATCGCCTCGCGAGACACTCCATTCACGGTATGCGTTTTGTTGTCTTGAGATCGATTGGATCCGAATAAAATACATTCGCCAATTGAATAGCGCGCCCCAGCATAATGTTTTAGCGAAAGCGACACTTTTTCAGGCGTGTAGAGAACTAATGGCTTCACGCGCTGGCCCCCGACTTTCAATAAATGGTCGAGCCGCGTGCGCCCGTCGACGGCGCCCGCCCGCACCCGCTCGCGCGCCACCAAATGCCTAATCTATTCTCCTCATAATATATTTTCTTTTTCGTTTCCAATTCCACATGTAATTTGATAAAAAAGACCCAGTAACATACTCGGATTTTGGTCGATCAACCATTTTAGCTAGTTAAATCCTTTGACATTCTGATGATTTGAACTGAAATGAAAATAAGATTCGTCTTTCAAAAAAAGGATTTTTTTGTAGATTTTGTTTTTATATATATTAATTATGACTTCAAATCAAAGTATATATTTCTGCACGAAAAGTCTATCGTGTAGATTAACATTGTATGTATTATTTTATCCTGGACATATTACCTATACCTAAGTCTGGTACATTCCGGATTTAATATCACTAAGCATATTTATAATCAAGTACAATACTATTCTACTACTCTATTCCAATTATGCTTTACACGTTATTCAAATCAAATCAAATCAAATCATTTATTAGTTTGCAAACATGGGTAATTAATGTTACATAGATGTTTTATACTAGTAGTCCTCCATGTTCTACCGTCATGGGCATGCAAATCATATTATTATTATGTAAGTAAAAGAAAGATATTATAATTTTTAATAACAATTACGAAAATATAATAATTAATCTCAAATCATTTGAATTACTTTGGAATTACTTAAGAACATTAAAATATGTCATATTATTTGAAAAATGTCAACAATTCACGGGCTGTTTAGGAATATTCTATCAAGCATCTATGATAAACATACTGAAAATTGAAATCCACGATGTGAGCGATGGAAATAAACCTCTTAGATCGGTACCAACTCGGTAGGCAAACGTAATTTACGAAAGCTATTAAACAGGTTGGTATTTCATGAAAAAGTTCGTTTAAAAACTTTTAAAATCATGTTTATATAATAAATCCTGTAGACTATTATTAAAATTATGTTATGCTATTCAATCTCAACGTGTAGACATTCATAACGATATCAGTAAAAGTTTTCTCATGCGGAGAAGATCCTGCTGCCTGCAGCATTGGCGCTCTCTAAGAAAACAATATAAGTTTGTCGAAATGAAATGAGTAAGAAAACCCACATGACTTTATAGGCAAAGAAGAGGAAGAGGTCCAAAATAAGCTTGCAAAAACTATCTTTAACTTGTGAATCTAAAATCCTTTTATCGACTTTAATTACGTAAAGTACTGATAATGATAACAATAATCACTAACATTATAAAGGTGAGTGTGTTTATATGTTTGTTACTTCTTCACGCTCAAACGGCTAGACCAATTTTGATAAAATTTGTTATGGAGGTAGCTGACACCACAGAGTACATTTGTTTATAGGCCCTGGATTAACATATAGACTACTTTTTATTCCGGTCATATATTTCCGTGGGATAATTTCCGACTTCCACGCGGGTGAAGCCGCGGGCAAAAGCTAGTAGTAGTTACATACCTTATTGAGAGACTTGATCCACGTGCAACTCTAATAAAATTAAAAAGTTATTTTTATCACCTTAACAAATGCTTTAAAACCCCTTTTTTCTGTAAAAGTACCTATAGCTCAACAAATGAAGTTCTGAGGCCTCTGCCTCGAATTTCGCGGGCAGCGGGGCGGCAGCGGCGGCGGCGCGGGAGCGGCAGGATTTTATGCATAAAAACAAATGGACCGGACCTCGAAAACAGTGGCGCGGAAGCGGGGCGGGACAATGCGAGACGCGCCGCCGCCGCCGCCGCCCCGCTGCCCGCGAAATTCGAGGCAGAGGCCTCAATCATAGGTTTTAGTTACCGTCGACGAATATAAAAATACGCAAGTTCAGAGTGATATTAAAGTTGAATAATGATAAGTTGAATAATGTAGGTACATACGAGTATATGAATTAAATAGTTAAAACAAAAATGTTCACAATATAACATAAATTATTTCTGCATTTGGTCAAATACAATATTTGAGAATAATGTCCATATTAGAGTCGCCCAACCGCTGTTTCTACATTATCTGTGCCGCGCCTTAAAATGGAAGCGCTTCATCGCAACAGCTGATGGGTTGCTGTTGTGGAATGTTGCATTTGGGCGCCTTACGTTATTATTTATTATATTTTTGTTGATATTGCATGAGTTTAGATAAAATAGTGTATGAAACTGCACATGTTATTATATAGGTATTATAACACTCGTGTGATACCTACTAATATGATTTAAAATAGTAGGTATAATTTATAAATCTCACCTGCAGCTTGGTTTACAAGCTCGTGTTATACCTATTCATCCCTGACATGCAACAGTTTCATAAACTACTAAAGACCCGGTTCTTTTATGCCTAGTATAAAAAACCAGGTAAAAACGAAAAAAAAAAACGATCGCATCTGACCTTCTTTAACCGACTCATTCGATCTTTAAATCGCATTAAGTGGAGGTGAAGTAATAAACGGGTGCAATTCGAGTCACCTAGATTCATAGGTTGCGGGGAGCGTGTGAGATGCAGGCAAACATCCAAGCGGCAGGCTGCAAGCCCGGCTTGTTTGGCAAGCTGTCTAACTAATTGCCACGTTACCGGCGCTACACTACGCCTCGTTGTTTATGGGATCCAGGTTGGTTACGTTTGAAACGTTTGAAACTTGTGTAAAGTGTGTAAAGTAGTTAAATATATCTTAGACGTGTGTGTGTTTTCAAAGAGATTCGTGTTTACGGTGGCTACCTATTTCTTACTAGCGACCCGCCCCTGCTTTGCATGGTTTTACGACTTGACAAAACTTCGAGATTTCTTTATTACCTATATTGTAAGCTTAATATTAATGTATCATACACATAAACCTTTCGGAATAAATTAACTAAATGATGGTGAAAATCACATCAAAGTCCGTTTTGTAGTTAAAAGATCAATACGGTCACAGAGACAGACACGAAAAGCGACTTTAATATATACTGCAATACTATAATTATAAAGCTGAAGAGTTTGTTTGTTTGTTTGATTGGTTGAACGCCCTAATCTTAGGAACTGCTGGTTCGATTTGAAAAATTTCTTTTAGTATTAGATAGGCCATTTATCGAGGAAGGCTATAAGGTTATATAACATCACGATACGACCAATAGGAGCGGAGCATCATTGAAAAATGTTGCAAAAACGGGGAAAATTTATTTCTTTTAAGAGCTTCCGTTGCTTGCGCTGCGTAAACGGTTAACGCAACAATCATGTATGACGGAATTGTTCCTCTTAAAAAATTCTAAAAAAAAGCCCGCGATAGCATATGGAATATCTTTTAAGGTTGGCTTACTATAACTTTTTTAATGGTAATCAAATCTATACTAATAATAAAGCTGAAGAGTTTGTTTGTATGTTTTAACGCGCTAATCTCTGGAACTACCAGATACATCCATTGATGTAAGCATGCCATTTCTTGCATGTAAGAAAACAGAGAATTTATTAGGATGGATCGACATACTCGTATGCCTAATGCTTAAGAGGCTGACAACAGCTAAAGCGCGGTCACTGTCGGAGACTGCATAGGAAAGAAAGAGAAGCGCGATGATACAATGCTGGTAATTTATTGCAAAATATGAAGCAATTATATATTTATAAAAAATCTATTGATTGAACTAAAAAAATAATACACTATTAAGTACGTTAGTATGTTACTTGTAGAATAATCTGACAAAAATCTGAATGATTGCAGTATGGTTTTTAATCGTTAAAATATTTTTTAGAGGTAGGAGGTATGATTTTTTTTTTCTATCGTATCAAATTAGTTGTAGGTATTATATGTATTTTAAACACACTGGTGCCGATTCTGTTGTACACCGAACTAAACTAACTAAACTATCACTAAAATTCCTTACTTTTTGCTATGAGAATCTTAGAGCTATTCTGCAAAAAAAAAACCTCTAAATTTAATAACAATTTCGACACAACTAAAATCGAGTTTGACAATCAAGACTCCGCGTGGTATAGTGCCTGTAGTAATAGGTCTTTACCTATGAAATTGCCGTTTTGTATGAAAAAATTTAAACGAATTTTTTTCATGCATTTTTTATTTGTATTAATCGAAGTAATCACCCATGCAATCAATGCATCTTTGCCAATGCAGTGGCAGTGTATTGATGCCCTTCTTAAAGAAATCAGCTGGACGGGAGGCAACAAATTCTTCAAAGGCATTTTGTACTGGCATCTTTGCCAATGCAGTGGCAGTGTATTGATGCCCTTCTTAAAGAAATCAGCTGGACGGGAGGCAACAAATTCTTCAAAGGCATTTTGTACTGCCTCTCGGGTATTGAATTTTTTTCCCGCCAAGAAGTTATCCAAATTCTGGAAAAAGTAGTAGTCTGTAGGCGCAAGGTCTGGTGAGTAGGGCGGATGACGGAGAGCTTCCAACCCCAGTTCTTGCCACTTGGAGACCGTCTGCTGTGCAGTATGAGGTCGCGCGTTGTCGTGCAGGAGCAGCGGAGACGAGCGATTGACCAATGCTGGTTGGAGATGTGCCAGCTTCTCCATCATTGTGTTCAGTTCTTCACAGTACACATCTGAAGTAATGCTCACCCCGTTTGGTAAGAAGCTGTGATGAATCACACCGGCGCTAGACCACCAAACAGTGACCATCACTTTTCTAGGGGTAAGTTTTCGTTTAGGGCATTGTTTAGGTGCTGAACCAGGATCCAACCAACTTGCTGAGCGCTTGCGGTTATCAAACAGAATCCATTTTTCATCGCAGGTAACAATGCGGTTCAAAATTCCTTCATTTGTGTGTCTGTTGAGCAGTGCAAGGCACGTCCCGACGCGTACTTCGCGCTGGCGATCATTGAGTTCGTGGGGCACCCATTTGTCAAGCTTTTTTACCTTGCCAATTTGACGCAAATGGACCAATATTGTTTTGACGCTATCGTCGAAAGCTGCTGCTAATTCAGCCGTAGATTGTGTATCATCAGCTTCCACAATCGCCTTTAATTCGTCATTGTCGACCAAAGTCTTCGGACGACCGCGAGGTTCATTTTTCAGGTCGAAATTTCCAGAACGGATGCGAGCAAACTAATAACAAGTGGTGCGTTGGTTGGTAGTGTTAGCTCCGTAAACGTCGTTGATGTTGCGTGCCGCTTGTGCCGCGTTGCTGCCACAACGGTACTCATATTCCATAATTACTCGAATTTTTAACGTATCCATGATGACGAAAAAGATTGAAATGCGATGAAAATGTAACACTAATCAATAAACAAATGACTACTTTTGGAAAAAAAAATCCATGTTTTTAAAATAAAATAAATTTGAAATTAGAATTCTTAGCCAAACAAAAATTATTTTGATTTGAAATGGGCAGTACTGCAGAACGGCAATTTCATAGGTAAAGACCTAATATATTTGATCCGGTGGCTTTAATTGGAACTAACGAAATCACTATGAAGTGACAAGGCTTGTCATATTTTGTTCACCGACATCGCTGTCGTTACCGGGTCAAATACCTTTTAGAGCTGGAGGGGCGCAGGGAGGGGGCAGCTTCAACGTGTTTTATATGGAATGTAGGTACCTTTTTTTTTGGTACCTACATGTTGAGTCATAGGGGTTTATGAGCTTTATAAAGAGGGGCCAAATTTTCATTATTTTTGCGATAGGACTCACCGTTTTCGAGATATATGCAAAAGAAGAAAAAAAAATACACTACTGTTTTTGCATCCGAAGTCAAGGTCTCGGTGTGAATTTTAGTTCATGTCAACTAATTTTGTTCCACACCTTTTTAATCGCGATTAAACATAGTCTGATTTAGTTTGACAATTAAAATTTTAGGTGAAAACAGTCAAATTCAGAATAGCAAAATTGCCATTTTCACTAAACTAATAACTCCGTACAATCTTAGTCCTGTCAAACTAAGATATAGTTAGGTTGTGTCACTTTAGTCAATCTCAGAATGGGAAATCGTCGTTTGACAGGAATAAACTAAATTTTAGTGATTTTTAGTCTGTTTAGAGGCATTTGTGACAACAGAATCGGCACCACTATCTAACTATAATATATTTTTCTGATTTTTTTTACTGCAGTGGATCATAGATGTACTTTTGGGCATTATAAAACTTGCGTTTAGGTCCTGTAACTAAGCAGAATCGACTTTAATAAGCGCGCGTTCTGTTTGAATGATTGAGAGAATTATGAATCCATTCATTGTTCAGTGTGTAGTATTGCAGATGTTCAATGCCACAGCTTTTTCCCACAAAGTTTTACTTGATCTGCTGTAAAAGTTTGAAATAAAACGAAGGCTTTTGTTGAATTAGGTACTCTTACTAGGTCGGAATTCAGATTAAACAGTTGGTTTCGTTTTAAAATTAACTTACTTTTATAATTAAATTGTCCCACCGCTTTCTAAACCAGTTGAGCTTCCATTAACTTTTTGTTCGAACTTTGTTTATCTTAATTTACTGTCATTTATTTTTAACCGACTTCATAAAAAGGAGGTTTCTCAATTCGACCGTATATATATTTTTTTTTATGTGTGTTCGCGGATAGCTTCGTCGTTTATGAACTGACTAGCTTTTGCCCGCGGCTTCGCTCGCGTGTAACTCGGAAATTATCCCCGGGGAACGTACTGCCAGAATAAAAATTATCCTATGCTCGTACCCAGGTCAATGCCTATCTATCCGTTAAGGTGTGAAAAGGTAACAAATAGACAGACAGACAAATAATAAATTCAAATAATCTTTTTTATACATAAAACAGGTTTGTATGATTCCAAGGCCCGCTTGCACCAAAAACCATAAATACAGTTAGCGCTGAACATTTTTAAAACATCATTCCAACCCTGACAACTTCAAAATTAACAGAAATAGAACAATGTTTTCAATTCGTTTAGCGCTCAACGTATTTTGTGATTTGTGGTGCTAGTGGGCCTAAATGTTTAACATAAGAATAATACTTATTCATTTTAATATGATCACCATTATTTTTTGTGATTGACTACCACTGACCCCGTAGCCCGTAAGTGAATGACACATTCAACACTCGTACAACGGGTTAACAAAGTTTTCTTTTGTGTATTGTAATAACTTTGACCGAGTAGACCAATTTTAATATGACTATTACTGTATTTATAACCTTTAAATCTCTTAAAAATAAGTACATAAAAATATCAATATTACATGTGAATTTTAAAATCATTCCCTGTTTTACCCCCTTGAAATAACGCTGAAACGCGTGATTCTTTATGCCTAACTTAACCCAAAAAAAAAACCCAAATGCTAGGTTTCCCTTACAAACTCTTATCCCCTATATCACCCCCTCTAGGATTATTTTTAAAACAAAAAGTAGCCTATGTCTTTTCCTAGGATGCCATCTATCTTTTTGGCAAATTTTATTGAAATCCGCTCAATGGTTTAGGCGTGAAAAGGTAACTTAAGACAGAGTTACTTTCGAATTGAATTTATCAAAATCCTATTTAAGCGGACGTCTTCATCATAGTAGCTCCAATCTTTAATTTCAGTTCAATCAGTCGAAAATCTAAGAAGATTTATACAAACTTTCATCCCCTATTTTATCCCCTTGGGGGTAGAATTTATCAAAATCCTTTCTTAGGGGATGCTTACGTCATAGTAGCTATATGCATGCAAAGTCCCAGCCCGATCGGTTTAAAATTTACAAAGTTTCATACAAACTTTCATCCCCTATTTCATCCCCTTGGGGGTAGAATTTATCACAATCCTTTCTGAAAGGATGCCTACGTTATAACATCTACCTGCATGTCAAATTTCAGCCCGATCGGTTTAAAATTGACAAAGCTTCATACAAACTTTCATCCCCTATTTTATCCCCTTGGGGGTAGAAATTAACAAAATTCATTCTTGGTGGATGCCTACGTCATAACATCTACCTGCATGCCAAATTTCAGCCCGATCGGTTTAAAATTGACAAAGCTTCATACAAACTTTCATCCCCTATTTTATCTCCTTGGGGGTAGAAATTAACAAAATCCATTCTTAGTAGATGCCTACGTCATAACATCTACCTGCATGCCAAATTTCATCCCGATCAGTTTAAAATTGACAAAGCTTCATACAAACTTTCATCCCCTATTTTATCCCCTTGGGGGTAGAAATTAACAAAATCCATTCTTAGCGGATGCTTACGTCATAACATCTACCTGCATGCCAAATTTCAGCCCGATCGGCTTAAAATTGACAAAGTTTCATACAAACTTTCATCCCCTATTTGATCCCATTGGGGGTAGAACTTATCAAAATCCTTTCTTAGCGGATGCCTACGTCATAACATCTTCCTGCATGCCAAATTTCAGCCCGATCCCTCCAGTGGTTTGGGCTGTGCGTTGATAGATCACTATGTCAGTCAGTCACCTTTGAGTTTTATATATTTAGATTTTCATGATTATTTTTTTGTTGGAAAGGAAATATTTCAAGGGTGTTAAGGAAACCAGGATCTGATGATGGCATCCCAGAGAAATCGAGGGGAACCTTCGAGGGCGAATCGAGGGGAGCGATTTGGGTATTTTTTGTAGTAACTAGTGCATTTGCTCCCGGAAAGCACAATTTGGTGAAGTGGAACTGATGAGGAAGACCACAGATGGCCAGCGGAACTACTCAATAATACGTATTTCACGGGTTGCGATTCGATTATTGCTGAGCAATTTATTATCATACAATACATATGTTGAAGTGGCTCCTGGTTCCTTACTGGGAGAACTCCTCAACAATTAACGTCCTTGTATCGGGAAAAGCAATATTTTGTAAAAGGTGATGAGCAGTTGACATTAGGCTATTGTAACTTAGATAAATTACAGACTGACCCACTAAAAAGTGAAAAATAAAAAACTTTTTTACATAAAAACAACCGATTTCCAAACAAATACTACAAGGTGAAAAAAAAACATTAATTTCGGAAGTCGGTGGCAAACAGCTAAAATACAGATCCAAAGACACCGACTTCCGAAATTAAAGTTATTTTTCACTTTGTAGTATTTTTTGGAAGTCGGTTGTTTTTTTTTTAAAAAAGGTTTTTTAACTATTTACCTACTTGTAGTGTATGTGAATAATAAAGATGATTCTGTCGTCTGATGCGTACCCTCCGCACACTTAGGTGGGGCGGGGAGCAGGGCATATCACCCTCCATTATCCACTCACTTTTCTTAAGGCGACGAGGAGGGGTGAACGTGCGTGCGGTGTGTAAGCAGGGAGCCGATACTTCAGAATAGGTGATAATATAACCAAACAATAAATTACTGTTAACTGACTTGCTGAATAGAAAATAAATGCTTAACATTTAGTTTACATAAAGTGTTTGTTTTCATCTAGGCAGAACTGGCTTCACACGATGTAAACTTAGTAATAATCTAAGTAAAACGATTGTTTGTAACATTTAGCCGAGTAAGCCCACTGAGCTCGGAGGCGGTAAATCACGAAGTGTTCGTCGGCGGTATGAGCGGTTAATATTAATGGTCTCCTTTTCCGTGGTATGTCGCAATAGTCCGATTGTCAGTTCTGGAGAAATAGCTGGGGAGTGCGACCTCTCACTCGGCGCCGATACGTCAGACACGACACCGCGCCTTTCCTTTGACACTTCATTTTATTGGGCCATTCATGGCTCAGCGAATAGATGATTGTCTTGAAAAAGGCGAGCTCTCTAACAGGGTTGATAAGTTTGAATTGGGTATGATAATACGGAATGAGTTGGTACATATTTGTTCAATGACCAATACTGTTTGATATTGCTCGTGTTCGACTGAGTGCAGTTAATGACAGCATAAACTAACGTAGATAACCCTTTAACCGCGTACGTCGGATTAATCCGACAAATATTTTCGTGACCATTTCTCCAGGGTCATAAATAATCGTAAAAGCAAATATCATTATTATAACGAAATATCGACCTCGAAAATGTTAAGTAAGTATTGCACATCCCTCTTTGTTGTAGGTTAGAGTTCCGTACCAAAATGGTAAATAGGAACCCTTTTTTTTTGTGGATGGGAAATCATCAAATGACTTCTCCCGCTCTGGGCGGAGCGGGAGGGCGTGTCAGACTTTTACTGACTAAAACCCACCCATGTTCCTTCAGTTGCCGGTGCCAGGGCCACGGTATCTCTTTCGAACAACCCGCGACCCCGGCGGCGTAAATAGGAACCCTTATAGTGCGACTCTGTCTGTCTGTCCGTCTGTCACAGCTGGACAACTCAAGAACTACTAATGCTATCAACTTTAATTTGAAACAGTTTTAGATGACGTTTGCCCAACTATTTTGCAAATAAGAAAGAAATATTTTTTTTTTGCAACAGAGGCTTAAAATTGCATACATTTGATAAATCCATACATTTGTTAAAAATGTATGGATGTATGTGTGAAATAAAGATATATTATTATTATTAAAAGGGGTCTTAAAAATTCGAAGTGGAGCTACTAGGGCATGTGGGGTATTATATGAAAGAACGCTGTTTGCGCATTCATAAACACTTTTTTCTTTTTTTTAGGCCGCATAGTTTTCGACTTTTAATGAAATTTTAAAAAAAAAAATACCATTCCCCCCTTATCTCCGAATTTTGCATAGAGAAAAATCTGTAATTATTCTATGCCATAGAAGTTATGTAAAGATTTCAGGAAAAATAAAACGATGTCTCTAAAAACACACTTTTTCAGAAATCAGAACTGAACCCTCGTAGCGCGAGTCCGACTCGCACTTGACCGGTTTTTTTTCGAATCACTGTGCCGGGCACTGGTGGCACGACAACTGATATGAAGTCAGGTGGTTATAAGGTTAACACGAGTTAGTTGAACTATTAGTTTGGTTGTCTAAATACTAGTTTATCTAAATAGATCCATTACATAGATACTTAAATATCGACAACTGTAACTAAAACAACGTGTCGTTTTGCATCCTCGTCAAATTTAAGGGTAGACTAACAAACCGAAGAACTTTCTCCTAGACACCAACATCGTACTCGCAAAAAAATAATCAGCTGTCCACACCCGCGCGTCCGCGTTACATTTGCGTCGTGTAGGTATTGAAGTTTTCTATGGGACAGTTGAAAATGTTTTAGCGATTACGATGTTGGTCCCATGGAGAAAGTTGTTCGGTTTGATGTTCTGTATCACACCCTGAAATTTGACGAGGATGCAAAACGACACGTTGTATATATAAACTGTTTTTGTCAGCACAAACAGAAATTCGTCAATGTTTACCAAAACCATTAATTGCATAAATCATTACAAACTAACCTAATCCCAACGCTGACTACCGGAGTCCGGATAAGAGATGAATTCGGAAACTTTTAAGCAGGCCTTATTCGATCTCCAGCGAGCGACCGAGGAAGCAAAGATAAAATAAATTGTGAAGTTAGCGTTAGTTAAGGAAAACTTTTGAAAGGATTACACAGTAGTGAGAGTGGTAAGTAGTCTTGTCAAACTGGGTTATTTACAGGTAAAAGCGAGTCATCAGTGAGGTCATAAGGTTGGGGGTAGGAGGCCGAGGCGCTAAACAGCTCCACCGTGCGCCATCGACGTCAGCGGTTAACTTTATTTTATTACAAGTTCACGCAACTTGCCCCTATCTTGACTTTCTTGCCACGTTTCTTCCAACTTCGAAACATGTTGGACATGTTTCCACAAGTTAATTCACAAGGCTGTCAATACAAAATGAAAATGTTAGTGCTTAAAAACTGTGTTATGTTACATAGTATTTTTTAACCGACTTCAAAAAAGGAGGTTACTCAATTCGACCGTATATATATTTTTTCAAGGATAACTTCGTCATTTTTATAAACCGATTTTTATAATTATTTTTTTGTTGGAAAGGAGATATTCCAAGGGTGGTACCGTGATAAGGAAACCAGGATCTAATGATGGCATCCCAGAGAAATCGAGGGGAACCTTAACATTTTATATGCACACCTATAGCGATTTGGGTATTTTTTATAGTAACTCGTGCATTTGCTCCCGGAAAGCACCATTTAGTGAAGTGGAACTGACGAGGAAGACCAGAGATGGTCATCGTAACTACTCAATAATACGTATTTCACGGGTTGCGATTCGATTATTGCTAAGCAATTTATGCTCGTCACAATACATATGTTGAAATGGAGCTGATGGTGACTTCACCATCAGTTCCAGTTCTCCTGGTTCCTTACTGGGAGAACTCCTCAACAATTAACGTCCTTGTATCGAGAAAAGCAATATTTTGTAAAAGGTGACGAGCAGTTGACATTAGGCTATTGTACGAGTAACTTAGATGAATTATAGACTGACCCACTAAAAAGTGAAAAATAAAAAACTTTTTATAAAAAAAAAAAACAACCGACTTCCAAAAAAATACTACAGAGTGAAAAATAACTTTAATTTCGGAAGTCGGTGGCAAAAAGCTAAAATACAGATCCAAAGACACCGACTTCCGAGATTAAAGTTATTTTTCACTTTGTAGTATTTTTTGGAAGTCGGTTGTTTTTTTTTTTTTGTAAAAAAGTTTTATTAACTAGTGTGATAGACATACTATCTATCTACCTCTATAGGTAACTAGTTTACCTGTAAAACTACATCTGTTTACACTCTTCTCCATACGAAACTACCTTTTGGAAGGAGCGACTAGCAACAATTCATTTTTTTTTTGTAAATTTTGACGTTCAAGTGCCCTTTATATAATGCCTATTTGAAATAAATTATTTGACTTGGACCCTTTCTTGTGCCAATATTAGTATTAGGTCCCACTGTGATGTAGTGAAAACCTATCGCAATTTTCGAGCCGTTCCAATTTCCCGTGTTTCAATAGAGTACCTATCATCATCTTCCTGCCCTTATCCCATATTACTTGGGGTCGGCGCAACACATTTTCTTCTTCCATTCTCCCCTGTCAACCGTCACGCTATCATTCACTCCCTTCTCGTTCATATCATTCCTCACACAACCCATCCATCTTTTCTTTGGCCTTCCTCTGCCTCTCCATCCATCAACATGTATATTCATCACTCTTTTAGTCACATGCGTTTCGTCTCTCCTCATTACATGCCCATACCAAGACAAACGATTTCCTTTCAACTTTTCTGTCACTGGCGCCACTTTCAAACTTCCTCTTATATACTCATTTCTCACTTTATCCATTCTCGTCACTCCACACATCCATCTCAACATTCTCATCTCCGCTGCATGCAATTTTTTTCATCCGTCTTCTTCACTGTCCAGCATTCCGATCCATAAAGTACGACAGGCCTTATCACGGACTTGTAAATTTTCCCCTTCAACTTGAGGGACATCCGTGGGTCGCAAGTTGTTCCTGTAACCTGTCGCCATTTCATCCATCCTGAGTTGATCCGGTGCGTTATGTCTCGGTCTACTTCGCCATCCCCTTGGACAAGCGACCCGAGGTACCGAAAGTCGAGTCAATAGAGTACCTATGTTGTAACAAATTACCCCCAACTAAAAAGTAAAGACTTTAGATATATTGACATGACAGAAACTTGCTGTGCAATACTAGACCGTAAAAGCAATGACATATCTTAATGAAACAAGTAGGTCTTGCAGCTGAACAAAACATCAGTCATAGCCAGTGGCAAACCATAACAATACCCACACTGGAAATTATTAAACTCGTGAAATATGTAACTAGAGAAAAAAAAACTTCATGTTCATATGGCCTATTTCACGATGTCCGAATAGCCACTACTTACTTACTAAATAAATTCAATAACCGGCCAAGTGCGTGTCGGACCACGCACAATGAAGGGTTCCGTAGTTGAAAAGAATTGATCCCAAAAACAAACTTAACATTGTAATCCCAAAAAAATGCTTTTTTATGTGATAAAACTACAAATTAACGATTTTCGGACTTTTTCCTTTACTTGTGCTGTGAGACCTTGCTTCTTGCCAAATTTCTTTATTCTAGGTCAACGGGAAGTACCCTACAGGTTTTGATTTATTTGCGAGTATCAAAATATATCGTATAATTTGCCGTATTTTTTTTATTGCGTTGACTTAGAAGCATGATTATTTTTAGAGCTCCAAGGGACCATAGACTTGCGTATTTGACATTAATTTCAACTTGATACCTTCACGCGCGTTCCTGAGAAAAAGGGTCTTGACAGACTGACAGACAGAGAGGCAGACGGACAACGAAGTGATCCTATTAGGGTTCCGTTTTTTTCGAGTACATCTCCTAGTAAAACTGCGTAACTAGCACTAAAGTAGCTTATTAGAATTAATGTCGAACCTCAAACACGAGAGAACCTCCTAACATCGCAGCCACCTTGAACTAAAACTATCGTTGTTGCTAGAGATGCCTATAATGTGTGTTGAAGAGTTCTCGAGACGAAGTCTAGGCATACTTGTACACAGCTATAAATCCTATTAACTAGCTCCAAGTACTAGGTCTGAAATATATGTGTCCCGGACAGGACGATACTAAAACCGTTGAAAGGGCCTATTCCGCTAGCTTAGGTATACTGCGTATTTTTTAACCGACGAAAAAAAAGGAGGAGGTTCTCAATTCGACACGTATATTTTTTTTACATACTTTATTTCTTCATTAATGTAAGTATACCTATACTATACATACAACACCAATCTTAGGTAAAGTAAAAGTATGTTTTTTCTTGGATTTGTATGCGGTATTTTAGGTTAGGTTGGGTTGTGCGGTGGAGGATACGGCGCAGCACACCCTCGAGGTGTGCCCGTCGTGGTTCGAGACGCGCCGCAGTCTCATCGCGGTGATCGGACCGGACCTCTCACTTCCCGGCTTGGTTAACAGCATGCTGGGGGATGAGAGGTCCTGGGCAGCAGCCGCCTCCTTCTGCGAGCACGTCATGTCCCAGAAGGAGGCGGCGGAGCGCGCGCGGGAGAACGATCCTCACGCGGCGCCGCTCCGAAGGCGGAGGAGGGGTCAAAGAAGACGTCCGTTTGATAGTCATCTACGACTCCTCCCAGGTGGAGGCCAGCAGGCAATGGGTGTGGGGGCACCCTTGCCTGTATTGCACAGGTCCCCACCAGTGTCGGACGGGAATGGCCAGGTGTTCCCAGCCATTCCCGTAGCCCCTCAGCCTGGGGGACATGCGGGCCCCGCCAGCAAGGCGGGCATGCGCTGGGAGGGTTGTGGAAGTAAAGGCTGAGCCAGTTTCCCATGGCCCTCCTATCACGGCGATGTGGGAACACCGCTGAGTTTTAGTGGGTATACTGTCATTCCGACAGGAATCCCACATACCCCGTCTCGTCCCCCACGAGCAGGGATGCGTAATGCATTTCTCAGCGACAAAAAAAAGGTTAGGTTAGTCACATAAGTAATAGTTACATCATTTTGTAAGTATCAAAATTATTTATTCCTATTATATACTCAGTGATAACACTGTTCTAGTCATTGATTTTTTAGTCCGACACCTTTACATATAAAATATCTTACAACTAAAAGGTGTTAAAGGCGCGAAACTATTGAAATCTAAATTTGTTGGCCTTGGAAACTACAGGGCCATGATTTATTTACAAAAGTTTTATAAACACAAAGTTTTTATGACTATTTATAAAAATCAAAGTATTCAACATCTAATCTGTCAAAACGCATTTTTGTGGTAGGCCTCTCCCTAACACAAAATTGCGTTTTGACAGATTAGATGTATTGAAGCACGGCGACGCATCACATTATGTAGCAATTTGGCAGTTGTAATTACGATTATTTTGAGACATTTTCTTTTTTTTTAGTTTAAATTATGAGAATTTTAACTTCTTATGAAGTAACGTTAATTCTGGTATAAATTTTACGTAAGAATATGAATGCAGTATGAAGAAATTTACTGTTAACTCTGAGCGTATTTAGTAGTTTTATGGTTTTAAATGGGTGGGTTTTTATAGATATTCCATACATATTTCAAAATTCTGAGGCCACTATGCACTAAACCACTATTTAAGAGATATTATTATATATTTTTCATTTCATTGTCTTATGCAAGTAATTCAATCCATGATCTCAAAAAAATGCAGTCAAGCATTTTATGAAAACCTTGCTCCGTAATTTTGCCTTTATTTAAATAGATAAGAAAAAATTGCGAAAAGCGAGGCCGCTATGGACTATATACCTATTCTCCACTACTCAATAAGTCAAAGTTGCCGAAGTATTTCAGTTTCTCCGAATAAGAACGCCAAAGTTGGCCATTTAACGCAAAAATCACGGTCGAAGTGTTAATAACGCCCTTAAAAAGGATCAAAAAATCAGTCTAAGGGCCTGTTTCACCACCTATGATTAAGTTCCTATTAACTTACTTGGCAGATAATTTCATACAAATTCTGTTCCATTTTTTAATTTATTCGGTGAGTAGTGGCTATGCGGACATCGTGAAATAGGCCCTTAGTAATCATTTAGTTTTATTAGTTTGCAAACATGGATTATTAGTAGGGTCGTTCTTCAAAAAGTATTCTCCGCGTAACTTTCTTGGCGAAATTTGTTTTAGAGTAATCTTTAAATGAATGGACACACATTTAAGACGCCTGTAAAAAATATAAGTACAATTTTACTATATGTAAATCGGTGCATAAACTACAGTAGATATTATATTTTGATATTTCGGTGGATAACATATTTTGAAATGACCACAAAAGTTGTGCCACGAAAGTTACGAAAATTTCACATTTTTGAGAATTATGATTAAAATGATAGGTAAATTAACGAACAAAATACTTGGGAAAATCTCGAAGATTCATCTTATTCTTTAATTCAAAATAAGTTAGAAAGTTATAAACATTGTCCTTCAAAATATGCGCATGAAAGTTTCTTGACCAATGCTACTTGAAAATATTCAAAGAATAACTTAAATCGTATTTTTTTTATTTTGAAGCGATGAACGTACGTGTCTCCCCCACTGATGTCGGGACACTACTGAGCACAGAACATATATACTCCTACGGAGTGTAGCTACTGAGCGTCTGCTAATGTGAGCTACTGAGCGTCTGCTAATGTACTCTGTGGCGTCTGCGCAGCTAAAACTTGTAGCAACAAGTTGGCGCTCTTGGAAGATAGGTGCCGCATTGTTGCGCGCTCGCGAAACTAGCAAAATGGTGTGACAGAGACATTATGCCTATACTAATGTAAATCAAGAGATACAATTAATATTCTTTGGTAATTAGGATGCATAGTTTTACACGATTAATTTGATGTATTATAAGCTTATGAATTGAATACAAAAGTTGTCAAAGTTTGCCGTGAGTGCTAACAACGCCAATTTGGCTCCCGTTTTCGACATTAGATATCGTTTTTTTAAACACTGTAAATTTTTGCAGGAGTTTAAAGTTAAAATAGTACACATAAATAAATAAAGAGTAATCAGTATTTGGTCCTAAGACTGAATGTTTAATAGGTTAGGAATTGAGACCGTGTGACCGCGTTCTCAGGGTCCCTGAAGAACCACCCAGTAGATACACACAGATGTTTATATAGACACATAGATGTTTTATTTAATTTTATATTAGTGCATTTCTTTTTGGCTAAGCGATTATGTTGCCGACAGTACCAATGTTACTGAAACCGTTGCTAGCTCAGGTTACGTAAGCGTATTGGTATTAAAGATTGCAACCTCAGTGGCCTCATTTCGGTCAGTTGAATCGATCATATACCTATACCTAGATTTATGGGGGAAAAGGACCATTTACTCGTCTTACGCGTTTGTTTTACCTATGGATTCGATATAATAGATAAGTTCTGTATTTCGGCATATAATATTTACATAATATTTATACGGTAACTGGTAATTAATGACCGATACTTAAACACATGATTCATGATAACAAACTACTTTTACTACGGGACCAAACCTGAAATCAAGAAAAAAAATTCTGCTGTTCCCTACATTTATATTCGTATTAGCTTTCGCCCGCCGCTTCGCCCGCGTGGATGTCGGACAATATCCCACGGGAACGTACTACCGGGTTTAAAAGTACTCTAAGTGATAAATCCAGGTATACAATATCTTCTCGCACTGATTATATTATCTAGTATCTGAGGAGCGGCGCGAGGATTGATATATGATTGCTGGAGGATAATAAATCCTAAAACCTAACTATAGTACGGAACGGAAAATTACCAACTTGCATGCCTTTGAAGGCAACTTTAAAGCGATAGAAGGCAACTTTAAATCCTCTTTATTCCCTATCCCGTGGGACTAAAAAAAACAAAGACTAAATGTTACTTCAAAGTACGAACTATCACTCCATTTCCAATCCCTTAAATCTCTTAAAAAAAATGTACACAAATTTTTAAATATTATTTGTAAATTTTAAAATCAACCCCTAGTTTACCACATTAGGGGATGATTTTTTCATAAATCAAAAGCATAAATTAGAATTTTCCTAACGCTAACTTAAGAAATGCTGGGTTTCCCATACAAACTTTTATCCTCTAGGTATATCACCCCTGTAGGATTATTTTTTAAGACAAAAAGTAGGCTATGTCCTTCCCCAGGATGCTATCTATAGTCTTGCCAAATTTTATCGATATCCGTGCAGTCTTGTGAATTTTAAAATCATCCCCTGTTTTACCCCCTTTTTTTTGTGGATGGGAAATCATCAAATGATTTCTCCCGCTTAGAGGGTGAATTTTGAAAAATCCTTTCTTAGTGCACCCCTAGAAAGAAACCTACGTGCCTAATTTGGAATCTCTAGACCCAACGGTTTGGGCTGTGCGTTGATATGTCAGTCAGTCAGTCAGTTTCTTCTTTTATACAAATGGATACGACAATAAATGAAAATACGAGCAGAACTAATGTATAGTTTATAGGAATTATCAAATAAATCCTAACATTGAAATTAAAAAGTGACTTTTTCTAACAAACTAAATAGCTTAAAAATGTAAACAAAATACATCCATTCCAATCCATTTTTACATATTTTAACACGGCTGACGGCTGGGGCACTGACCGACCCAACACACCATTGTTTGTGATGATTTTTTGCAGGTTTGGGTTGTTATTGTTTCGGCTACATACGTATCTCTTTCGCACATTCCAAATTTTTAATTGACAAGAGTGAGTAGATGTACCTTCCGCATGCATTATCTTCTTATCTAATTCTGATGACACGCTTTATGACTCTTATGCCTCTGGTATAATGGTACAACATGCATTAATTCCCATATTGAAGTAGCTGGCAACATGTGCGTGAAGAATATTACAATTTATTTAGGCGAGGCTGGTGTAATAACTGTATTATCAGATACATCTTGTTGAAAATCTTCAAAATGAAAAATATTGTCCTGTGACTAAACTATTATATTATTAACGTTGTTCCATCACTATTAAGTAATAATAAAAAAATATTTTCTTGGTATAGAACTCACACCACGTACAATATTAGGTAAAATGACTCCACGGACCCGATTCACACCGCGCTCGTGTGAGCGGTTAGGTAGACGAAGTTTAATTCATTGTTGTATTGTCGTATCCACTCTGTATATTTAGATAACTCGTCAAAATGTAGGGACAGCTGATTTTTTTTCGCGATTTCAGGTTCGCTCAGTAAAAGTTGTCATCCTTTATAAGCTAACAGACTTAAAATAATAATACGTACATCTGCTGATGAAGTACGTCAACAAAAAAAATGCCCAAAAGGCTGGGATTGTATTTTTCGCTTGAATTCTTTTGAATCATGTACGAGTACCTAAGAGACTCTCTTATTATAATCATAAAGATTGTCTCATATAATAAGATCAGCATAGGGTACCTAGTTATCGAAGAGAATTAGGAAGGAGCAAACCTAAAGTGGTGTTATTTTTTAATATAATATTAATATTTCAGCCTTGTCGTCACCAACATTTTTGTTAAAGTTTCAGAGCCAGCCTTATTTTTCCCTCGCTTCAGAAAAAAAACTTTATATCGTTAAAAAATGTTTCAAACAATTTGTAACCAATGCCACGGGTCAGAAAGCAAATAATGAATTCTCGTAGAACCCGTTTACGATTTCTCCTTATTTAAATGTTTACGGCCTCGTTGATCTGGTGGTCGCAAGTGCGACTGCTGAGCGTGCGGTCCCGGGTTTGATCCCTGGGTCCGGCAAAGTGTTATTGGGTTACTTGATTCGTAAGTCTGGATTTGTGTGATTTGGGTGGCAATAGCTTTGCATCCCAATACAACGAACACACACACACAGAATCAAAACACACCGATCACAGATCACATCGAGATCTCATCATCTCATCATCATCACCCACATGATCTCTCTCATTGATGTGAGATCTCATCGATTTCACAGAATCAATCAAAAAGCCATTGTGTCTGAACCGGTGGGGATTCATACGACATTTGAGAAGTTGAAACTTTACTAGCGAAATGTTATATTATTAGTAGCGAAATGTGGGTGTGTAGTAACTGAACAGCTCGGTCTACCCTTTGGGTAAACCAGACTTGAAATTATGATAATTATTTAGCTGGCTGGAAATTATGATAATTATTTAGCTGGCTTGAAATTATGATAATTATTTAGCTGGCTTAACGTTATGATAATTATTTAGCTGGCTTGAAGTTATAATAATTATTTAGCTGAAGCTGTGGCTGAAACAGACATACCTAATTCATTGTAGGAATTCTACGAGTAATAAACACAATAATTTAAAGAAACATACAACAAATAAGCTAATTAAATTCAGTATTCATAGTAGTGCTTTTCCAGTAAGAGTAAGAGATTTGTTAAATGTACTGGCATGTTACTCCTAAGTCCACTTAGTCTCCGGCGTAGTTTATACTCTAGGCGTTCCTCAAGTTTAGACCACCGAAATAAGCTTGGTCTATAAAGTCTATATTATTACATAAAGTTTAGACTAATACGAACTTTGTTCTTGTAAGTGCATAGCTTTTAGGCTGTGCGCAGACTGTGTCAGGACTGACTGCTTCGACTTAAGACATGTTCCTATCTCTATCATACACTTGTAGTTGACAGTTGTGCGACAGTGACAAGAATAATGCTTAGCCAATACGTGCTTAGTAACGTTTATGGGACTCTTCCTGAGACAGACGATCGCTCTATGGACGCAATGATGGCGAGCAGACAATCAAAGTTAACAAAATGTAGTGTCTGAAAAACGAATGTTGATACAAGACACAGAACTGTTGTGTTTTTGGTGTGAGGAACTCTTTACTCCGTATCTGGGATATTATTGCATAAAATAGTTTCTTTTCCACTACTTAGGAATTCCTAATATAATATTTCAAAACACAGGTTGCATAGGTATTTTATTTAAAAGCAGTCATTCAGGCTTCCATGATTTATTTTATGATTCCGTAGTCAACAAGGAACCCTTATAGTTTCGCTATGTCCGTACGTCTGTCCATCTGTCCGTCCGCAGCGTAGCTCAGAGGCTCTTAGTACTAGAAAGCTATAATTTGGTATGTATATTATATGTATATATTATTATATACATATTCATCACGCCGACAAAGTGGTAAAATAAAATCAAGAAAAAAAAATATTTAGGGTACCTTCTGTAGGTACACGTAAAGTGTACTATGTGTACATGTAAACCCTATGGTGTGGGATGTTGTTGGATGGATCTTTCAAAAATATTGTAGGTTTGTAGAAACAATTTTGCGATTTAGATATCCGTTTCTGAAATATTAAGCTTTAAAGTGCTAATTTTTGTTAGAGTCAAGTGTCCCACCCCCCTGCCAGCTAAACGGTTAGTTTTGAATGGGTGAAAAAATTCACGGTAGTAGTATATACAGGGTGTCCCGTAAATAATGGATAACCTCTTAAAGAGTCATTGTACTCATCATTATGAACAACTTTTACTATGGGACCAAACCTGAAATCACGAAAAAAAAATCAGTTGTTCCCTACATTTATGTTCGCGTAACTCGTCTAAATGTAGGGAACAGCAGATTTTTTTCGCGATTTCAGGTTTGTCCTAAAGTAAAAGTTGTTTATAATGATGAGTACAACAACCCCTTAAAAGGTTATCCTTTATTTACGGGACACCCTGTATAACGAAGTTAAAAGGAAAACTATCACAGCTAAGTAGGCTTTTCAAGTTTACGAGTAATAGTCAACCAACTTACATTTGCAGTTGGAATGTATGGGAGACCATGTTTTTCAAGTACAGTGTTATGTTTGTTCTTAGTATAAATTCATCCCAACTACGGAACCCTTCATTGTGCGTGGTCCGACACGCACTTGGCCGGTTTTATTTTATTTGCCGGGAATGGGGTATCGTTTAAGAAATTAATAATACATGACAAAGAGTTGGTCCCCTCTTCTCAAAAATCTTCATCAAAACCAAAAAAAAAATATCTTAGGTAATCATTTTTATTTTTGGGTGTTTGTCAAACATTTTGAAACCGTTATAGAAGATGTCACAGCGAACATTAACAGCAGACAAATAAAACAAACTCTGAAGTTGTTTTTAAATAATGAGAGCTACATGGTTTTATAGGCTATCCGGCGGAAAATGCCTGATTGTAGCTAGTCTATGCTAGCTCAGCAGTCAAGCGTGTAAGTAAATCAGGTAGATAAATCCGCACTCCATTAAAGGTATCTGGGGCATACAGTAAATGTCGAAGCAGATATAGAGGAGTACAGAGTATTGTCGGTGAGGTAATAAGCTGCTGCAAGTAATGTTTGCAGGGTACATAGGCCTGCATAAGTTGGGTACTCTTTCGCACTGAGACCTTAGCAAGGTAAAAAACATACACAATTATGCAGGAATTTATCCCTACATTTACATTTTCGTCATGCTCCCTTAGATGTCACTGCTTGCGGTAGCGTCGGGGGTCGGGTTGCCTTCTTCCCTCAAATATGGCGAGGGGGTAATGGCTGATCTTTGCGTTATTCTCGTGAACGGATGCTGCTTATGGTGACTGGTCGCCTTGGTGACCATTATTTTTTTAATGTTATTAGTAGTTATCTATTTATTTATTCTACTTCAATGGTCGAAGTTTATCATTTGTGACTTCGAGTTACTGGGTGTAAGTGTAAACACTGGCAACCTTTTAAGTGGTCAATGTACTCATCATTATGAGCAACTTTTACTGTGGGACCAAACCTAAAATCGCGAAAAAAAAATCTGCTGTTTGACGAATTACGCGAAAATAAATGTAAGTAACAACTGATTTTTTTTTCGCGATTTCAGGTTTAGTCCCACAGTAAAAGTTGTTCATAATGATGAGTACAATGATCCCTTAAAAAGTTGCTACTGTTTACACTTACACCCTGTATATAGCTATATGTAAGCGGACACGCCCTTTATGCCTGGAAGCTTTTATTTTTTCTGTTTACGTATATAGTATTTAATTTCTGCTTGAGTATAGTTTCGATGTTTTTTTTTTGTTGGTATATTAGCGCACGCTAGCTGACATATGGCAAATAATTTAATGTTGTAAATTATTTTGCATACTATTGCATATAATCAAGTTTTCTAACTGAACAGACTGCTGTGCAGCTGGGGAGGTTGTTGCGCCACTTCTTTCCAGCTAAAGCACTAGGAAGTGATGAAGGGCGGGCGTTTTGGGGACTGTCTTATGTAATTTTGACATTTGAAAAGTGCTGATTCTCAGCCTAGTTTAAATGAAATAAATGACTTTTAATTTTGATTTTGATACGCAGTAGAGATGAATATGACACTTTCTACAGCCTACTATCAAAGCTTTCATTCCAACTCGCTGTTAAAAGACCGTGGGACTACAATAATTATAAATACTGATTTGATTTAATTATGATTTTTTTTTATAAAAAATCAGTCATAAACATTAGCAAAAACCAACCTTTTTATCATTTCAGTAAAACATTGCCAATCTCTAGTGATTGCTTCTGTATTGTAGATGCTTTAAGAACATGTACAAACATAGATCTGATCTGAATATCAGTAAAGCAAACGAACATTAATTGTTCGGTGCGAAAATTGAACATGCGATCAATCACTCAACCACTGCGCCAACGCATAACTTTGTAAGGATGAGGACAAGCTGACACACTTTCTCGTAGAGAACTGCAGGCCCACGTCAGAGGTTGATTAGAGCGCGAAATGGACGGATGTCAACAATTTTCGAATGCACTCTGCGTTATATCATACCGTGTACTATGTGTGGATATCGTGGACTATATTTTTTCTTCGGTGCTGGAGATAGTGGAACGGAGGTTCGGTGGCAGAATTTAAACTAGTTTTCTCACTTTCAGACGTTTACTGGAGACAAGAAAAGCAAACACGTCTGTATCACAGACGATCCATTTCGAGAGAGATTCGATACATTCAGTGAACCAAACGAATGAATTAATTCTAATGTTACCAAACTTAAAAATTAAATATCTACAGATATAACTGCATGTTATGCTTTGTTGGTGTTGCCAACACTATGCACTACTGACCTTATTTTCATCATATCAGGGACCTTGCATTATTTTAATAAGCAAATAAATATCAACAGCTGCTTATTCTTTGCTCTTTAATGTTGGCTCCCAGTCTATGCAGATACGTTCTACTGCCTACTGATATCCATATCCTAATACCTTATTAACCAAGTACTAAGGGCAGACCGACATCATCTTCCTGCCTTTATCCCATATTACTCGGGGTCGGCGCAACACGTTTTCTTCTTCCATTCTCCCCTGTCAACCGTCACGCTATCATTCACTCCCTTCTCTTTCATATCATTCCTCACACAATCCATCCATCTTTTCTTTGGCCTTCCTCTGCCTCTCCATCCATCAACATGTATATTCATCACTCTTTTAGTCACATGCGTTTCGTCTCTCCTCATTACATGCCCATACCAAGACAAACGATTTCCTTTCAACTTTTCTGTCACTGGCGCCACTTTCAAACTTCCCTTATATACTCATTTCTCACTCTATCCATTCTCGTCACTCCACACATTCATCTCAACATTGTCATCTCCGCTGCATGCAATTTTTTTTCATCCGGCAAGGGCAGACCGACAGTCAGACTATAATAACTACTCTTTAAGAATACGAGTATATCAGGTAGCCTTAAGATCACGACGACTACTGTGTTGTTCTATTTGAGCAAAGGCGTCATGTTCGGTTAACAGCGCACTCGTCCAGTGGTATTTCCCTCGTACTTGTAACGACACAACATAACTAGTATTATAGTATTTTTAAAATCCAACTTCGAATTTTAAAAACAATAGTATCTCCCAAAATTAGAAATCAGTTTTACGACGATATAAATGGCCTCTTTAAACACTGTAATGTCTTACCAGTTAATTTACAAATAATTTTTTTGTTATTAAAAGAACAATTTTTCAATAATTCTTTAAGACATAAAATCGAACATCCTGTATGCACTCGGGCAGTTTCTGAGAATAGGCTTCGTACGCAGTGCGCCAACAATACGTATGGCGAACGAACTACCGGCTATATTGTACCGAGACTTATTAATAGTCTACCCCCAGAATTAAACAAATGTATTACACTTAAAAATATCAAATGTAAACTTAAGCAATAATACTTAAGTATTATATAGGAATGATTGTAACTATATAAAGATTTTATTAATTGTATCGACAATAACGCATACATGCAAAATGCATCATTGTACAGTTCGATTTTGAGATAGAGTTAGCACAAGTTTAAACCTTAGTGGTTTTTGGTTGCTATACCGGGTGACTTTTTTTGCCGTCTCGAAAAAAATAGGGTATATTCGGTGAACGGAGTAGAAGCCTATCTAGTTTTTTTATTTATTTATTTATTTTATTTTTTATTTAAGAAAATCAAAATCCAAATCATAATGCAGGTTGCATATGATTTGAATTTCGATATTTTTAAAGGATTTATTATTTTTTTTCTAAATATATGTTTTTATTGTTCTAAAATGAAAAGTTTACATCGAATTTGTAGTATTTATTGATACTTTGATATTTTTTTCTGACTAAGCTATTAAAAAAAAAAAAAAAACTAGTTATACCATACGCTTCTTCTCCGTTCACCTAATACACCCTATTTTTTTCGAGACGGTAAAAAAAGTCATCCGGTATAATTTAATCATGTATTCTTTTTTCGTTAAGCCGTTGGTCCCGGCTGTCATTCGTGGATCTTTGACAGTCGTTACGGGTCGTCAGAAGCCTGAAAGTCTGACAATCAGTCTTACCAAGGGGTATCGTATTACCCAGTTAATGGGTTGTGGAGGTCAGATAGGCAGTCGCTCCATGTAAAATAATGGTATTCAGCTGCATCCGGTTAGACTGGAAGCCGACCCCAACATAGTTGGGAAAAGGCTAGGCAGATTGATTGATTCTTTTTTAGAAACGTTAAATAAATGAATAAAAAAAAAACTACGTTTCCAAGTATCTCATATTACATCCAAGAGTTCTCACAGCTGAACTATTAATGCACTTCAGCATAAACTTGCTCCCATTCAACAAATTATTGATCGGAAAGTGCAAGGCAAATATAGATCGTATTACGTACCAGCTTATCATACCGTAAGTAGAGGATCAGCTAAGTGAAATAAATCACAATAGTGAATGGCTTGCAATCCGCTATTATTTAGGAGCTATCGTGAAAAGAGTTAGGTTGTATCGCCATTGTAGTTACTCCAAGATTGTACAAGATCTGAGATTGGTTCAAAGAATCATAATAACGTGATCTACTTATATCTCTTGCCTGCACTATTCAGCTTGGTCAGGTCTTATCACTTCAATAAGGTGTCAAAGGACGTAGGTATTATAGGTACTGACAACACAGTTAAAGTGAGCTATTTTAAAATTACTTGGAACAGGTATTTAACAAAATAAAATGTGTTTGAAACAAAATTGTTGAACGTGTCAATTTTCAAAACAAACTGGCCAAGTGCGAGTCGGACCAGGCACAATGAAGGGTTCCGTAGTTGGGATGAATTTATCCCAAAAACAAACTTAACATTATAGTTGAAAAACTTGTTGTCCCATACATCGATATACGTCACGATCAATAAAACTACAAATTATTGATTTTCGGACCTTTTCCTTTATTTTGTGCTGTGAGACCTTGCTTTTCACTAAATTTCATGATTCTAGGTCAACGGGAAGTACTGTGAGGGCTCGAACCTCACAGTAGGAGATTTACTGAACTACTAAATAATACGAGAGGGACTCAAGTTATATGGGGCTGGTGCCCTCTGTATTTTAAGCTTCAGATCAAATATAAAACACACTCCTTAACTAAATTGGTTCTACGCGGAGCCCTCACCAGATTCTATATGTCATCCCATGAAGAAAACGAGAATCGTTTTTTTTGATAGAAGATATTCCATATTTGAATGATTGAATGCCAGCCAGTATTGTATTAACGAGGCTTGATCAAAGCATCTATCCTTTACAGTACCCTGTAGGTTTTGATTTATAATATTAGCGAGTATCAAAATAATGGCCGTATTTTTTAAAGTCAACGCAATAAAAAATACAGCAATAGAAGCGACCGAAGACCTACGTAGGTATTCGATATTAATTTCAACTTTACCTCCACGCGCTCCTGAGAAAAAGGGTCTTGAGAGACTGACAGACAGACAGACGGACGGACAGCAAAGAGGATCACTTCGCTAAGGGTTTGCTTCGATAAGGGTTCCGTTTTTTCCTTTTGAGGTACGGAACCCTAAAAAAATATTAATTCGAAAATTTAATTCTATAGCCTAAAATACTAAACCATCAATGTAATCGTACACTAACAAAAAGAGCATTCATTGTGGTCGACCTAAAACCAAAATTGTAGTTAATCTACCCGCAAATTGGTAGGTAGGTATGTAAACTCCTAAAATATGAATCTATTCAAGTTGCGTATAATTCAACAAAAAATAAATAAAAGCTATCTAGGTATATCTATACTAATAATAAAGCTGAAGAGTTTATGTTTTGTTTGTATGTTTGAACTCACTAATCTCTGGAACTACCTAGTAGTCGGATTTGAAAAAATATTTTTGCAGGTGATAGCCAGTTCTTGAGAAAGGCTATAGAAGGCTACTCTTAGGAACCGAGTGAGTAAACAGAAAAAAAAGTCAGAAACAACGCTAAGCGAAATCGAAGTAATAGCGCGGGCAGGCGATGCGATGGGACAGGGTGGGTCGGGGGACAAGAAATTTCTCGCAGACAAAGTCGTGGGCTGAATCTAGTAAAGGGTATAAAGAAATAATCGTTACTCACTGTCTTCACGGTATGTCAGCTAATCGAGGCAGCCAGTGAACCGATTTTATTAAGGTTCCCCATGTAAAGGCATTCCTTTGAGTAAGATGCATGACATTAAAACTCACTGCTTGTGCGAGCGAAAGGTGCGGAAACCTTATAAGTGCAGTAATCAAATTGCTGTTACTCCGTTTTGCTTTCAACCCTGTCGTTGATTTATTTCCTATGCGAGTACTTGCTTGGTTTTAGCCATCTTTATTTATTCATGGGCTTTTCATGCTAAAAGGCAATTCTTTGATATGGTCTTATCTATATCTACAAAATATAATAAAATTGCAGCGAAAATAAAAATTTTACATTTAATACTTTTGATAAAAAAAAAAATCTCTGTCTGGGAATGATTCTAATGCCGAAATTATGGATTTTAGAATTTTCGCCTGTTTATCTGTTTGTCTGAATTTATGGTCCAGTATCACGCAAATACTACCGGATATATTTTGTTCAAATTCATAGATATTCCCTATAAGTCTGGTCAGTCTGAAGGCTATAAATTATCACGCTATTTGCTATGGGGGATGAGCAATATTGCAATTTGTTCGTATTCTTCTATAGTTTACCGCAAATTGTAAAAAGACGAGCCAAAAGGTTAGAATATTGCAGATAGTCGTAGTTATAGATTTAACCTTTTATACGGTTATCATCACGCTAAACATTTGTGAAGATAAGCTGTCAATCATGACATTTAAACAAGGTGGATTTTTGAAACCGGCCAGAAAGAGTACCTCAAGAAAATGAGTCATAAGAGACAGTCCAGAACTTTTTTATATATTTTGATCTACATTCACAGATTTTGATAAAAAATTACAGTCAGCAAGAAAATGGTAAATATTCACAAAAACCTTTTGCGATACCAATCAATCCTCCTTCTTATAAGGATGTGTGATAAAACACAAACAAACCAAACACACCAAACAATTTTTTAAAAATAAGCCCCGTGTCGTGGTAAAAAGGGGGGCGTACATTTTATACATATAAGAAATCTTATTCCGTTGATCCTTTGACAAAGTTGAAAATTGGTCCGAATACTTATTATATCTAGATAAATCATAAAGATTGTACCTAACTAGCTTTTTAAGGGGATGGGTGTTATAATTTTAGGAGGAAAGTAAACCCACGCGGACGAAGTCGCGGAAAGTAGTGCTAGTCGAATATATTTAGAACTAGCTGATCCGAGAGACGTTGTCCTGTTTAAACCATAATTTATACAAAAATTCCATAGAAAAAAGGATGCTAATATTGTTTCAAATTAGGATATTTTCAGGGAAACTTTTTCAATTTTTCTTTCCATAGAATTAAACCTAATTCGGACTATTATGTTAACAAAACTAGCCAAATCTGTCCAGCCTTTCTCGAGTAATGCGCTTACCAACGACCAGCGTTTAATTTTTATGTAAATAGATTTTATAGATAGGCTAAACTAGACTAGAAAAAAAACAAGTTTGAGTTTTTATACGAGTTATGTATGCAAATATATTACCGAATACAAATCAAATTTCGAATTCCATATCGATATTGTCATGTAAATACTGCAATCGACACAACTCCACAATAATATCACGTTTCTTACCTACACTGAATGCAATAAATATAAATTGATTATTTCATTGTTAATTAATTTGCTAATTTCGCAAACAAAGTGCAACCAATCAATCTGCCTAGCCTTTTCCCAACTATGCTGGGGTCGGCTTCCAGTCTACCCGGGTGCAGCTGAATACCAGTATTTTACATGGAGCGATTGCCTATCTGACCTCCACAACCCAGTAACTGGGTAATTACACAGATAATATAATACTACGTTACCCCTTGGTAAGACTGGTTGTCAGACTTTCGGGCTTCTGACGACCCGTAACGACTGTCAAAGATCCACGAATGACTGCCGGGACCAACAGCTTAACGTGCTTTCCGAGGCACGGAGGAATCTCGGTATGTAAAGATGGTCACCCATCCACGGACAAACCCCGGCAAGCGTAGCTTAACCTGATGGATCGTGCCGTGCGGCTGTACAACAAAGTGTAACCAACCATAACAAAGTGTAGGTAACCACCAGAACAAAGTGCAACCATTGACATAAAATCATTTGCCTTCCTTAATGATATTGGCTGAGTGTTTAATTTCAAATTTCCTGCTTCAATTTAATATGCATTGTTATTCAGTAAAATGTGGGTGTAATATTGTATTATTTATTTGTTTGTAGACTACTGCAATACGAATTTGGAAGCCACGATGTATTAGCATCAGTAGAAATTTTACTAAAACGGAACCCTTATAGGATCACTTCGTTGTCCGTATGTCTGTCTGTCGGTCTGTCAAGACCCTTTTTCTCAGGAACGCGTGAAGGTTTAAAGTTGATATTAATATCAGATACGTAGGTCTATGGTCTCTTAGAGCTCTAAAAAAATCAAGCTTCTAAGTCAACGCAATAAAAAAATACGGCCATTTATGCGGCATTTTTTGATACTTGCAAGTAAATCAAAACCAATAGGGTACTTCCCGTTGACCTAGGACCTAGAATCATGAAATTTGGCAAGAAGCAAGATTTCACAGGCAAACTTCGAAAATTGTTATTTTGTAATTGTATCAATTAAAATATTTTTTTGGGATAATAAACTTGCAGTTGGAGTCTTGTTGTTGGTCAATTGACCATGACGTAGGTATACCAATGTATGGGAGAAAATGTTTATTTAATACACATCCTCGAACACTAGTTTATATCGCACTACGATTAGGTTCACAATGCAATGTAGTTCACACGCGTGCGTTTTTTTATTTTCCAACACGTGTGCGGAAATAAAAATAACTTATACCAAACCTACCAACCTTACTTACTTAGTCGAAATTCGTTCAATGCCTCTATTCACACCGACTCGCGCCAGTTTCATTTTGGCACTTGCCGGTGCCAAGTCCCAAAATGAAACTGGTGCGAGACGGTTTTCTCTATTCGGAGGTTAATGTTTTTTTTAATCTCGGCAAAGAGTCTTTACGGCGTTATATTTTTTGAATATTTAAATAATGTTTATAAATAGAATATCATCAAAAACCATGACTATTATAATAAAAAAAACGTTTATGAACAAATTAACATTTATTTGTGTTCTAAACTCAAAAGTATTTTTTTTTATATTAGGCTGTTTATCGGCTTTATACCTCTGCTTCTCCTTCCAACCTAGCGAAAGGAAAGCGCGGAAAAAAAAAGAAAATTTAAATCATAGCTTCCTAATAATTCATGCCAAAAATATTTTTCGTTATTTTATTTTATTTCTTCAAAGGTGTATTGAAAAACGTCGTTTGATACACGTGGACATATGTTATTGCAGTTCTCAGCTCAAAAATAACCTTGCCTATGGCTCGGGTGTTAATTCTGCCTCGAATGCAATAACAAACATTCTCAACTTGGGTTCCAGCGTGAGTACTAATTGAAGTTGTTATTATTTACTTTATGATGAAAGGGAAGAGAACCGTAAATATTTAAATTTTTGTACCAGTATATATTTTTAAAATTTCTGAGAATTTAAAAGGTTGATGGTACATCAACCGTTTAAATTCTCAGAAATTTAACGATTAGTTCTTGGGAAATATAATATCTTTATTATTTCTGGGAATTTGAACTACTCGGTAGTATTACTAAAATTCTAATTTCTATATTTACACCTGTTATTCGTATAGTGTACATAATAAGGAGTATTCATTTCTATTCTATTTACTTTATAAAATTTATGAAAAACCACCACCATAATATACATAATTTAAACAACTCATAGGTCTTTCTATTTGCTACCAGCGCGGGTTCAGGGCATGGGGTCTTAAGTTCGTGTAAGGAATCAAAGACTGAATGGTTTTTCGTATTAAGAAATTTTCCCCAAATTGGAATTGATCCCGATACATTCCAATAGGGTCGCTTTCTATTGTATGGGCCTGAATACGTACAGTAGATATGTGGGCGAACAATAATACACCTTTGTTTACGTATTTCTTCGTGGAAGGCGTGAGGTTATTGCGTTTAAATTGCATTCATTTATACTTGCATGGCTAAGTATTCATTGCCTCATTACGATTTATTATGAAACACTATTTTCAAGTGACACTAACCAAAGCTACCCACCGTTAAACTAAGTTTTCTTTTCTTTGGGGTACATGCTTTCTAGGAAGTCCTTCTTCTAATTTATCTTGGGTTTATTAATTGATAATACTCGCAAATCATCCATACCAACATTCCTTTATTAGATTCTATACGTTATCTATTAAATTTGGGTAATAAATTGGTACCCAATAAGAACAATTTCACCTCTACGCAAGGTCTATTTTTATCTCAATTAATGGATATTACTCTCGAGCCAAGTTCTTTTTGTAAGGGTCCCGAGAAGGCCCAGCCTGGCCCAACATGGCCCAACTTGACGTATACGTACCATTAACTTGATTACCTGTTGGGTGTGCCAATTAACCACCTATGCATTCGAACACAAGTGAAATTATGGGAGATGTTTTCGTTATTATTATGTTATGTATATGTGAGTAATATGTGGTAATGTAGTATGAAACTGTTATTTTTATCATAATTGGCTTTTAATTAATTTGATTATAAATTGGTCTATTTGATTTCATATCGCTTGTTTCTACCACAACATATGACAATAAACAGCTGTCAGAATAAATAATCATATATTAAATAAATAAAACTATTTAAATTAAAGCTTCATATCTACGACATAATATTATGTGGGAAAATTCCCGAATATTAATGTGCTCCATCCCGATTTTTTTCTAATTTGAATGTGTAGTAGAGTACCTACGCACAATACCGCAGTTCATATTCATTCGTTCATATTACTTACAATATAACAAGCCCCATTTATGTTATGAATGGGTAAAACTTTCTCCCACTCTGTAATAAAGAAATATTTAGGTATAAACCTTCAATCTTTGTTTAACAATACCGCTTAATTTTCCTGTGTAATGGACATTCTCAGATTTAGATTTAAAAACACCGTAAAGGGTTGCTTATAAAAACAGCTTATGCTTATTTTACACTCGTGGATAGGTCGGTTTAGATTACGTTTCCCTCATATGATGATATCAAACATGCCGCGTAGAAAGGTCGCTCGTTGTAATAACACAACCGCCTAAAGAGAAAAAAAAACAAAACAAATCTCTAAGTACAATTTATAAAAATAAACAGACCACTTTAAAAAAATATGCTTTAAGGATCAATAAATAGAAAACTTACCTCGAACATAAATAATCCAATAAAACTATAGTGTACAAAAACACAATCTTGTTCAGTACTTTATTTGCACAATGACTTTTATTTCGCACGCAACAGTCGAGGCACTTATTTAATAAGTAGCAAGTTCGATATACACTAGTGTGGCTCGTAGCAATCGCGCTACGACGTAGGCGACGGCGGCGTAGTGCGTAGACAGACGGGCGAGCGTAGCGAGGTCCCGAGAACAACTGAGCGCGGCCGCTGCACCGCTCGCTCGCCGCCCGGATGCAAGCGTGCTCCGATATCCTTTTTGATTCTTACTAACTATAGCACGATCGTTTATGTATGCGTCACTTTATTTCCTATTTGCCTTAAAGATTAAATATTTTTTTAAATCACGAGGTTTTGATTAACAAAGTTGAAAATACAATAGTTTTCTCAAATTTTTATTTCACACACACGTGAAAGACAAACGTACACGTTTATCTCTCATGTGCCGAGATGAAAATTAAAAATTGAATTTGCGTGTACAGAAGATGAATTAAGAGACATAATAAACAATCGCTGCGCAATCAGATTAACGAATATTAACAAATCCGATTTTCGTCAGCCGTATGCAATAATTTTACGTTTCGTCCATTCACTATTTAAGTTTTCGATAAAAGCCGAATCGATTCCCCCTACAATTTGAACTGCTGTCACAATGTTTACACGAGATCGATAGGCAATTATGAAGGGATGTAAAGGTAATAACTTGGAACAAATGGAAATATGACTATGTTCGTCTTCGTCGTGAGGTTGAACCGCAAGACAAATGAAATTCCATTACGATATTAAAGAAAATCCCCAAAGCCGTCGGTGGCTTTATGAAAGAATTTAATAATAAGGAGCAGAATATTATTCAATTTTTCCTGAAAACAAAGATGGAGCAGGAAGAAAGTCTGTTCCCACCTGGGGCTCGGGGGCTAGTCGAATTTATTAGCATTCAAATGATTTATAACTAGCGAGCGGCAGCTGAATATTTTCTGATTCGTCTTAAATTAAATTCTTTCTTTCCTTTGGCGGGATTTCATTAAGGGTAACGAAATGCCACGGAGATGAAAAAGATAATCTGTCCGTCGCGAGCTCAGTGAGTAGGGCGCCGTCAGCAGACGGCAGCAGCGCGCCCGCATGCCGATTGTAGTGGACACTAGTCCGCTGTACACGTCACTGGTTACATTCTGTACCGCATCCTTTTATCTAAACTTTAACGCGGTTTTCTATACAACCACAATAGAAAAAACACATAAAATGTCACTCTGAATAAAATGAAATCTCAAAAATATACGAGCATTATTTTTTCAAACCTATCTTGATTTTTGAATTTGTAACTCCAAGGAATTTACATATTAGAATTAGTAATTATCGTTGACAAGCGAAGATTTATTCTTCGTGACATTTTCGGACGGCGAACTCATTAGCCCGAGCATATTATTATTTTCTTCATCAATGCTTCGTTTACTTTGATTTTTACTCAATGTTATCTGCTCTTACACAAGGTGGGGCAAAAGTAACGTCATAATGTGAATTGGCTACCAATTTGTTGAAAATGAAAAAAATATTGGGCTCTATTTTCACGGAAAGATTGTTTAAAGCTGTAAAATTTATGACATTAACGCGAAAAAATTATATCGGTCAAATGACCACCTCCTGAGTTGAGTTTTTTATTTGTGCTCGTTTTACGGCATTTTGAATTAATCTGGCTCCAATTTGGTGATTTCTTGTTCAATGCGCGAGATTTCAAAAAGCCCCAAAGAAAGAAGTCTGGCGCAGTCAGATCTGGTGATCTGGCCTGCCAGTTCAAATTGCCAAAACGGGAGATTACACGCCCCGAAAATTGGTGTTCAAAAATCTCCGTCATTGCCTGAGCAGTGTTTAGCTTCATTGCATTGTCAACTAATTCTCTATCTGTCTACAACATAAGTGTAAAGTCACAATGACATTATGACGACATTTGCAAAAATTATGACACATTCACATTTAAACATTATTTTTGCCCCACCTGGTATAAACAGATCTTTAAACATGAAAACGTGAGATGCTGCGGCCCATCTTGAAACAGTCACTTCTTCACCCCTCACGAGATCAGCGAAAGATACGGAGAGTCCACACAACATGAATTTGCTATGCTTACGTAAATTGTACCTTCATTGATTACAAAATAAGATAAGAGAAATTAGACGAGGGATGAGTGCCCCTCAACCCAGCAATCAGTAACCGTGCAACAAGAGAATACAAACCACTAACGGTAATAAACTTGTAAACATCTTGGTTGGTTAAGCCGCTGTCTAAAAGGTGGAGAAAGGCTATTATTTTCAGTGTATTTATAAGATACATGAACTATCAGCCGGCGGTGCCTACAGTGGTTACGGGAGAGAGCTCTCGCATCCGCGTAGCGTTTTAAAGCTAAAATATTTAACGAGCGCAGAGCAAAGAACAATGCCTGCCCTGTGTTTAGCTGCACATGTCTACCGTAACCCAAAGCCTCCGTCATTAAATTCAACGCCCCTTTATGCGTTTCTGACTTTGTTAAATATAGAAGAGCTTGCAACAGAAATGGGCTAACGTTTGACAGCTAGCATATCGCTGTTGTCGCATTCATATTTAATTAATTTGAAAAGTTAATGTATGTAGTCTTGCGTTTAGCAGTTGTTGTATGTTATCGGTAATTGTGCTTTGTATCGTTACAGCGGAAATCTTATGGTTTTATGGTTCCGTAATCAAACAAAAGAACTCCAATAGTTGTGCCATGTTCATTGTATGTTTCCCTTGCAGCTTTTTCCCTTGTTGGAAAATGTTTAAATAGATATCTACAACTAAGCCAAATTTTTGCTTTTTAACATCTAAAAAGTAATGAAATAAACTCTTAAAAATGAGGGTCGCTCCCCTATTTGTAAAGAGAGGGCAATTCTTTTTCATTTGTCCACCTCATCCTGTAAGGCGTCGTTGAATATGTCTTTAAAAAGTGTGTGGGAAAACCTAGCTAGGAATATTTATCTTTCATAGGCAGATAATAGCCGTACGGACAATAACACTGCGTGGCATACGCACGTGGCCGAATTCAATTAATTTAAGAAAAAGTATCGGCTTGGATCATCATCTGATTATTGTAATATTGTACAAAAGATGACATCGAATTTCTTCGGCCAGTAATCACTCAGAATAAAAGTCTTGTAAAACATGCGTAGGTACTTAGGCAGCAATACGAACTTCCGACAGATTTTATAAATTACTCCACGATTGCTCCTTAAAGTATATAGATTTATTTTTATATTAGGTTGATACATAACTTAACATTTAATAGAATAAAGTATATTGACCTTAAATAAAAAATTGCGACAGTACACGATTTATGGTTCGTGACTGACGGAAAAAGAACCCACTAATGGAGTACTGCCAAAGATTTCAGTTAAATTATTTTAAAACGTTCAAAATTAACCATAAAAACTAGCTAGAAACTACCATAAACCAATTTACGAGGTGAAGTGTAAAGTTTATCAAAACTTCGCGTCGTAGAGAAATAAAATCGAATCGCTTTACGGCCGCGTCGACGCGCTACAAACTCCTATACACCGTCGTTTGCGCACTCTTAAAGTGGAACATTTGAAAAGAAGTGAGCTCTAATTACGTAGGCGTAACACGTCAAAGCATTTGAGAAGTGTGCGACGCATCAGGGGTTGATTTTGTGAGGCGACGAGAAACAGCTTATGATCCCTTAGGGTCCAGCCCTTCACGATGCAACCTTTTCCACCCTCGCTTCAGAAGACTTTAGATAATCTACCTACCCTATTTTTGTTATAAAAAGTAACGAAAGTATATGTTTAAACAAAGCAACTGATGTTATGGTAGGCGTTTAGTCAAACATCTGAACACGAACACATAATTAATTAATGTGAATATATCTATATAAATGAAAATGAATGGCTAAATGTGTTGCTAAGCGCAAACCTCGAGAACGGCTGGTCCAATTCGGCTACTTTTTTTTTCAAATAGGTATTCGTTGAAGTCCGAGGAAGGTTTTAATAAAAAGATAATTTGGAAAAATTGCCAGGAAAATTGAAATATTCGGGAAAACTGAAAGTGCAATTTCTATGGGAATTTTGTATGAATTATTGAAATTTGGACAGGATTTCTGACGGGTCAGCTAGTATATTATAGATATCTGAAAATATAAATTATTCAGCTGGCTTAATAGCTGTTAAAATTAATAACAACAAATTCTTCAGACAATTCATGTATTACTACAATAATATCCTACTAATATTATAAATGTGAAACTTTGTGAAGATTTTTGGATGTTTGTTACTCAATCACGCAAAAACGGCTGAACGGATTTGGATGAAATTTGGCACACAGATAGTTTATAACCTGGATTAACACATAGGATTTTACCCGGGTAGTAGGTTCCCGTGGGATAATTTCCGACATCCACGCGGGCGAAGCCGCGGGCAACGGCTAGTACGGCATAAATCTAAAATTACGTTCCGATGACAAGCGAATCGAATAAAATATGGTGGCGTAGTTTCTATTTGGCGCAATTACACGGTGGATTTCACAATTTGGCCTATTTATTGTTATAAAGTACAAAGGTCGCAATTTCACGGGTTAGTTGTTGACATTATTGTGCCAACGTCAAATGTTCTTGGATCTGGGGCCGCGGTCGGTCTAATGAGGCGTGGGGAGCAGAGCAGCCGGAACGAGTGTCGATGTGCACCGCTCATAGTGGCTCATGACCGCATAACGACCCTACCTCACGCGCACCTCACCTAAATGTATGTGACCTCAACTCAACTTACCTGCTTAGACAATATGTGGAAGCAGGATTGTTTTAAACCGTTGGCTATCATGTCCACGTTAGGTACTTAAACACTGCACTGGTAATTAGCTTAATAATTTCAAAATCACTTTAAAAATGTACCTAACTAAGTAAACAAATAAATAAAATCACGCTTTTAAATCTCTGTCTCAATGAAAAAAAAGTAAGCACGTTCAAACATTTATCTTTCACGAGCTTAGCTTCTCCGAAAAAGAAACAAAACACAATCGCAGTTTATCTTTTTCGAACGCGTCGTAAATATTTTTTAGTTTTAATTAACAATTGGCCAGCGACAATTGAATCGTGTATCCTAGCTTTTTTGTTTCATTCTTATTCAGCATAACTAACACTGTAAACAACATAGTTCAATGTTTGCGATTTACAAACGATAAGTAATCCTTGTTAATTTAATTTGATATACACAAATTATAATTGTCCTTGTGTTTGGTTTGCAATGGATTAAGTTTACAATATTCACGAGCATTTTCAAATTCAATCGCAGTGCTGTTGCTCTCACGGCCGAGTTCAATATTTCAATAATGCTGTACCTACGTGTAGCTCAATTACTATTCACCAATTTGAGTCCATTTTCCGTAACGAAATATAGTTGATAACTGACGCACCCATTTACTCATTTACTTATATTCATTTCAACCATTCAACCGTAGAGGCTTTCTCTGAAAATCAGATGAGCGTTAAAATCATAATATTCGAAAATAAAGTTTTTAATGAGCATCAAATTCAATAAAAGCAGCAACAATGGCGTGTGTGAACTCATCGTTGTGTTTCGTTGTGATTCTTTTGTTTTACGCCAGCGACGTCATTATAAATTTTTCACCGCAGCTGTCTAATGAGTAACGCTATATAAATATGTATTATATTATGCATGCACTAACCGCTCTTGTGGTACTTATTTTACACCTTTATTTATTTTGTTTTGAGTACCTTATAACTTTAGTTTTCCACTGAAATTTAAATAAATAATAAATCTTTATTTATATATAAACAGATTGTAGTAATTTCATACATACATAATTAAATGTCCTGTTTATGTCCCAATTATTGAATTAATTATCTTTACTTTTGTAAACGAGCGATATTCGTTGGGATATTAATATACATTTTAATAAATAGGTACCTACATTAAGTGGATACAACGTGTGCCATAAAGAACAAAGAAAATATTTATAGTCCTAAAACTTAAGCTATTGCATTGTAATTTAGCTTTTAATGTCGCAGCACTGTTAAAAGATTAAAATCCAATTTCTGTACATATTCTCGCCTAAACAAAATTGAAAAATTGATAAAAGCTATTTCCGTCAAATCCAACGAATTACACAGCACTCAATAGTTAGAATGTACCAGGCTAGACCAAATTATGTAGAGCTCTAGTGGCTGGAGAGGGCCACTAGATTCTTTTTAAGAGCAGCTATCGCGATGAGGTCAGTTTATGATGGTTATGTTGGCGGTGAATTTCGGCAGGTCAGCGAAGCAGCGCCGAGGGCCGCCGGAGGAGGCATCGCATGGCACCGGAAATAATGACTGCCGCTCTGTAATTGGAACGGGCCGGCGCATTTTAGCTAGTGACTCGTCACTGCCTTTGCCGGCCCTTTTATTTTTAATTTTTCCCGACAAAAGTACCCACTTTAATTGTTTGAAGTATTTTAGCTGTTTTGTAAGGCAAAGTGTACTTCCATTTTAATAAATAATTTTTGTTAGGTTACAAAGAGAATACTTACCCTTTTTTCAAACACTTAGGTAGGTACTTCAAGAATCCAAAACTTTATTTAGAATGAACGACTGAAAAGAATAAATAAGTAGCTCCCAATTTGCAATGCTTTTACGGTTTCGTATTTTAAACGTGACTTGAAAAACCTCATTACCGCTCACCAATTTTTCGTATAAAGTGCTTTAAACTCAGACATTAGAGAATAAGCAGAATTTTCATAGAAGCAATATTGCCACACATATTTTTTTTCCTTTATGTAAGTTGACGAAGCGAATCTTTCATATTTCTTAAAACATATTCTCTTTTTTCACTGTATTTGTGTTGATTTTTATGAAATGCAATGAAATTAACCATTATTTTTAAAAGTAATTTATCTAGTATATTGCCACCAACTTACCAGCATGGACTTTCACTAGCCAATTTTATTCCTATGTACAAAATTTTCCGAATAACGGTGAATCTCTATGAGTATTTAGAAAATAGCTGCATGTTTGCCAGTGGTGGCGAGCACAGGGTCCAGCATGTGCAGGAAATAATGTCGTCCGGCGTGCCACCTCCGCAATTGAAACACCGCGACCCGACGAGCACGCCTAAATTACTGCACGGAAAACGATTACGTACAACGGAAATTTACTTAAGGTGATTGCGCTGTGGTAGCCCGTGAAATTCAAATTTTCTTGCGTTTTTTGTAATTTGCAGGTCAGTGTAGGTTGTACTTATCTTAATCGGAATATGATTTCCGAAATCAGACCAATCCGGAGGAAATCTAACTTAGAGAGATGTATTGATGACTTTTATGATTAAAATTATGTAAATACATATTTTTTACTGTCGCGAATCATATTTTTATCAAGATACAACCTGACACTGACCTGAAAATTGCAAAAACGCAAGAAAATTTGAATTTCGCATGCTACCACAGCGCATCCCCCTTAAACACTTATTACACGAATAATTTTCAACAACCCCCCAGGATAACCCAACCTTCAGTTACACAACCAAATATTATTTATCGTGTACTCCCAAACTTTGTCAGGTTATTCTCAAAGGAAAATTGTACTTTGTTACTTCAATGCAATTTGTCAGTTGGAAAATAAACTGATTTTGTTGCAAACTGAAATTGAGAAAATGCTCGTATACAGCGCCACTGAAGTTTCAGCAGCAGTGTAAGAGAAATAAAATAGTTTTTTGTACGTGTAGCTGTATAGCTATTTTAAAAAGTAGCAGTTTTGTATGAAGTTGCTACACTACCTAATACAGTCAAACAGACGAACAAGCGAAAATATCAATACCTAGTTAGATAGATGGGTCATGAGTTTGATGTGTACGTATTGGTTGGTAGTGGTCAATAAAATGCATTTAACGGTGAGTTGCACAAAACCAACATTAGTTTTTTTAATGGAGACTTTAAAATGATGCTGTCACTTTCTTTTTGATACATAATATAGGGATGGCATGAATTTAAAGTCTCCATTAAACTAATGTTGGTTTTGTGCAACTCACCGTATATATCATAAAACTAGAGACGCTACAAATTGATAGCAATCAAACGGCACCCTAATTGCGTAACACAGGAGTTGGTTTCATTTTGAAACAAATTGCTAATCCATTGCTTCATATGTTCGAAAAATTGGTCTGCTCGACAACGTAAATAACTCAATGAATATTGTTGAACTGTCAAAATGAAACCGTAAATAAATATAATAAATCGTATTACCCAGTAACTGGGTTGTAGAGGTCAGATAGGCAGTCGCTCCATGTAAAATACTGGTATTCAGCTGCATCCGGTTAGACTGGAAGCCGACCCCAACATAGTTGGGAAAAGGCTAAGCAGATGATGATGATGATGTCAAAATGAAACCAACTCCGATTGATAATGTGTTACGCAATTAGGGTGCTGTAAAGGAGTACTTTTTGGTTAAAATACTTTCATAGCTGTCCATGCTATTGACTTGTTAACCGACTTCAAAAAGGAGGAGGTTCTCAATTCGTCGGAACCTTTTTTTTTTTATGTATGTTCCCCGATTACTCGAAGATGGCTGGACCGATTTGATTTTTTTTTTTGTTTTATTCGAGAGGGTATATACCCTGATTATTATTGATTATTATTGTGATGTATATCACAATTGGTCCCATATAAAATTGATTAACTTTGCTTTGGTAGTTTTTGAGTTAGCTTCAATAATACGTATTTTTTCCACACTTTTATATGGATGATGTTCTAGTTTGTTTTGCAGGTAGTGGTATTAGAATTTGTGTGGGGTAGGTACACAACTAAAAAGTGAAAAATAAAAACTTTTTTACAAAAAAATACAACCGATTTCCAAAAACAACACTACAAAGTGAAAAATAACCTTAATTTCGGAAGTCGGTGGCAGAAAACGAAAATACATTTAACTAGACACCGACTTCCGAAATTAAAGTTATTTTTCAGTTTGTAGTGTTGTTTTTTGAAGTCGGTTGTATTTTTTTGTAAAAAAGTTTTTTTACTTTTCAATTTCTCACCGTATCATGTCGTAAAAGTTCTGTAACAGAAATTATTATATTATTAAGTTTGTTTAAAGTACTACAGACTTTTACTTTGTGATTCAATTACCTACGTGCAAGTTTTTGAAGTGAAGTAACTATTTACAAAAGATTTATAAAGTAAAATACTTATTTTCTCATGCTTGAGTTTGAAACAATGAATAATGAAACTGCATAAAATAAATCTTGTAAAATACGAATACGTACACAAGTCAGGAAAAGCTCAAGAAGAGCACCGGTAAAACATTATATAAATCTGTCATATAATAAAAACGTAACAAATCGCTATCTATACATGGAAGATGTTTGAGAAAACTATTATTGGGGGTCTTATTAGGGGTCTCTAAAACCCCTCAAGTGTCGACTGCATCTTGTGTGTGCTTAAGAGCGCTATCACAATTTCTCTTGTATTTGAGCGTTTGACTCGAGTTTTGATATGTGATTGTGGTTTTGTTAGAGCCACAAAATTAAAAAACACATATGCCCAAGAAAGCTTGATTATTTCTCTTGGGAGTGTTCTAAATAAATATTTCAATTTGTTTACAAAAATCAGTAAAAACCTTGTCTCTGCAAAGGATGTTTCATAAAATTTTACTTTTGGACATGTTTTGATGCTTTGTTACATCGAAGATATAATAATTTAATCATTTAAAAAATTGTCCTTGGTACAACTGTATCTTCAAATTTGGAGTGCTCAATTCAGTTTTTTATGTTTCATACAGTAATACACCAAAAATAATTCCGTAAACCAGAGAGTTACTGACAATTCTTCGTCCGAAATTATATTTTTTATCTACGAATGTATATTCCAAATTCATACAAAATGTATTTAATAAACAAGGTTACTATGTTACCTTGCTTGATAAAAAAAATTAGTCTATTTAAAAGTAAAATAATATGTTTAATTAATTATTGTATGCAGTGCTAAAAATCAATGTAAATCTCGGGACACGCGGTCTTTAGCTTTAGACGACGACGCATCGCATTATGTAGCAATTTAGCAGTTGTGATTACGTTTATTTTGAGTCATATAATAATTATTTTTTTGTTTATAGTGTGCAATTTCAATTTATGAAAAAATCACGGTCAAAATGTAATAGCGCCCTTAAGGAAAAATCCTTTATATAATAGGTGTACAAGGTTGATATGAGCCAGACGCATTAAATTGAACCACATATACTATAGATGCATAGTGTTAACTCGGAACTATTAAAAAAAAGTTTAGAAGAAAAAACTGTTTTCGAACAAATAAAATAGCTTAATGATCTAATTATAATGTAAACATCCTTTGTAGACATTTCCACTGACGTGCGTAACAAAACGGCAACGTCGCGTCAAAAATTAGATAACTTAGATAACTATGCGTAGGTACCTACGCATAGTTATCTAAGGTCATACACCTTAAAACGACAGAATTTTCAACAACATACTTAGTCAGCTGTTAGGGCAGATACGTCGTGTTTCAACAAAGAAAAAACTAAAAAAAAATCATGTGACTAAACTATTGCTTCTATTTATCTGATTTTAGTAAAGAGGCTGAAAATGATACAAAGTATATGTGGTTTAATTTAATGCCTCTCGCTCATATCAACCTTGTATAAGCTTATATCATATATGTATACATAAAAGTAAAAAAAAACATCATCCGATGGCTACCGCGCGCTGACAGTAGTAGTTGTGAACCTATGGGGTTCGCAACTACTGGGGGTACACATTGACATGAACCTATGGGTTTATATAATTAATACATTATTTACAGTCAGAACCCAAAACAAGAATTTTTAGAATTTTCGTCTGTTTGTCGGTTTGTCTGTTTATCCGTGCGTTTGTGCGCGCTAATCTCAGAAACGGCTTAGCCGATTTGGGTGCGGTTTGCTCTAATTTATTGTGGTAAGCTACACTTAACATTTATTTATTGTAAGTATTTCAATTGGTTCATAAATAATAGAGCTATGTCACTTTGGAACAATGGAAAAAAAAATGCTATAAAAAAATACCTAGCAAGTCGGAAAAAAACTTCTGTAACCTAACAAAATGTACTAGGAGTGCATGAATTCAAGATAGTATTTTAATTCACGATACGACACTTTGTCCACAATAATTTCTGTGCAGTAAACCTAACAAAAAGTACCAGGCTTGCATGAATTAACGATAATATTATTTGAATCATTAGCTTTTTATAGAATTTGGATGAAATTTGCCACACAGATAATTTATAACATAGATTAACACATAGGATACTTTTTATACCGGTAGTACGTAACCGTGGGTTAATTTCCGACCTCCACGCGGGCGAAACCGCTGGCAAAAGTTAGTCAAGAAATTAAAACAAAAGACTGCACAGAGAAGAAATCCCATAGGTAATCAAATTATACAGTCTGCGGATAGTTTTATATGCGAGGCAATAACGAGACTGGTAATCGTGACAGAGGCCGCCTCGGGAGGATCAAGACTGGGCCTTAAGAAGCACCTGATCCCTACCAAGACCGGGGCGGCGCTACGTAAACTTCTACAAACGAATTAGACGGAGCGTCTAGAAAACGGGATTATCCACTAACGGTTTTACCCTACGAAAATAGGTTCGTGCCGTAATCGAGTGTTTGTACCTTTTAAGGTATGGTTACACTACTTAAATGTACGGTAATAATGTCAGCTTTGTGTAGATTAGGCTGGTTTATGTCAGATCAATTACACAACAAAATACCTTTTAAGTAAGAGTAAGTCTCTCTTACATTTTTTGACTTGAATAGGTATATTTTTTTTTTATTAATTCAATGTTATTGGTTTGTTCGAAGTGTAATCTTGTAATACAAGATGTTTCACTTCGATTCAATAGGGTGTTACACCCATTTTTGAAAAGTGTCTTAATTAGATTCTATAGTGATAATAAGCCACAAAAAAAAACACAAAATTTTATTCAATCGATAAGAGCCATAAAAATGCATTTAAATTTTACATTTTCAAATTTCGCGCGTAATTTGACGAAAACGCTGGACGCAGTGGACGCCATATTGTTCTGTGGTCATGACGTCAGTTGGCTGTGTAAACAAACACTTTATATACGCTGATCAGTTGCCAGTTGACATTGACACTTTTAAATTTACACAGCCGCATGACGTAATAACATGGCGGCTACTTTCATGCTGTTAGAAAACAGATTAAAAAAACTGGAAACTTTGAATTTAATTTTAAAATTTATTTTGTTATTTTATGAACTAAAACTAACATTTACCGACTGCTGCTGCCTAAGCTATCAAAATAATATATTTTTAGATCTTTTCTCATATAGAGTAAAATACCGTATTTCGTATTGGCATGAAAAATAATGAGCATGTTTAATTGTATATTTTGAACGTGCAACTAACTTTTGCATAGCAATGCCGATACCAATAATTAGATGATATTTCAAATAAACACATTTACAAACTACCAATAACAATGTCTAAATTGGATAGCAAACAAAACATGTTCACTATTGCATTTCAAATATTCAATCATTTTAGTCTCGTAACAATAATATTAGTTGAGGACCCCAGGGCTAGAGCTATTAACTGTTGAACGGAAAGCAATAATAAAAACATTTTCTGTGCGGAAAACAATATGAACTTAGATAATAAATTAATAACCACTTTGTACTTCCAGTTTTAATGGAGTTCATGTAAATTGGAGTTATTACAGATTATCTTTGCAGCTGCAGAGATAAGTACTTATGATGTGTGTACCTACTTGTACTTTCGCTGATTAAAAGTTCAGTAATATGTTATAACTTTTTAACAGGTTTGAATTCCCAGACGTTTTGGTGATATCAATTTAAAACAAAAAAAAAATGTCCTATGTAGTTTTATTGAGATTTCATTTATACTAGTACAGTCGAAGACACAAAAACTTTTTTACAAAAAAATACAACCGACTTCCAAAAACAACACTACAAAGTGAAGAATAACTTTAATTTCGGAAGTCGGTGTCTAGTTAAATATATTTTCGTTTTTTGCCACCGACTTCCGAAATTAAAGTTATTTTTCACTTTGTAGTGCTGTTTTTGGAAGTCGGTTGTATTTTTTTGTAAAAAAGTTTTTATTTTTCACTTTTTAGTTGTGTACCTACCCCACACAAATTCTAATACCACTATCTGCAAAACAAACTAGAACATCATCCATATAAAAGTGGGGAAAAAATACGTATTATTGAAGCTAACTCAAAAACTACCCAAGCAAAGTTAATCAATTTTATATGGGACCAACTGTGATGTATACCCTCTCGAATAAAACAAAAAACAATCCATATCGGTCCAGCCATCTTCGAGTAATCGGGGAACATACATAAAAAAATAAATTTAAAAAAAAAAGGTTCCGACGAATTCAGAACCTCCTCCTTTTTGAAGTCGGTTAAAAATGGCCGACGCAATATAGCAAATAACCTGCTTAAATTCTACAGACGACTATAGTAACGTTTGATGAATGTGACTCAGCCCTAACACCGTGTAATTAGATTGTATTAATTCTATTTAAGTATTTAAGTTTAAAACTTAATTGAATCTTCAACAGAGCCGTTAGATACAACGTTTATTACATTAATTAAACGGTACCTTCAAACATCACTGAAATCTCATTTATATCTACAAACAAAAAGCGACATTTTCAGGCCTTTTTTAAATGGGAAAGTGGAATATATACTAATAAATTAAATTAAGTCTAATTATTACTGTATACTACATTTCAAAGATAAATTAGGTAGGTATAGTATATATAAATACCTTTCCATGTATTTTTGTAATTTATGTATTACAAATCGTTGCAAGGTTGTCTCTACTTATAGGGATTTTAGGGTTCCGTACCTCAAAAGGAAAAAACGGAATCCTTACGGGATCACTTCGTTGTCCGTCTGTCTGTCAGTCTGTCAAGACCCTTTTTCTCAGGAACGCGTGGAGGTATCAAGTTGAAATATTAATATCAAATTCATAGGTCTATGGTCCCTTGGAGTTAAAAAAAAATCAAGCTTCTAAGTCAACGCAAAAAAAAAATACGGCTCTTTCTGCGACTTATTTTGATACTCGCAAGTAAATCAAAATCTGTAGGGTACTTCCCGTTGACCTAGAATAATGAAATTTAGAAGAAGCAAGGTCTCACAGCACAAGTAAAGGAAATGGTCCGAAAATCGTTAATTTATAGTTTTATCACATAATTATTTTTTTTTGCGATTAAAAACTTACATTTAGTTGGACCATGATGGATATCGATGTTTATGAGAACATAAACATGTTTTTCAACTATTACGTTAAGTTTATTTTTGGGATAATTCATCCTAAGTATAACGGAACCCCATATTGCGTGGTCCGTCCGAACGCACTTGGCCAGTTTCTTTGGCTTTTCAGCTAGCGTCATCGCCAGTCCAATGTTACTTTCTCTAGGCCCGCTGATATAAATAACTGACACTTCCCGTGCGGCTTCGCCCGCGTGGTTGTCGGATAATATCCCACGAGAACTACATGGAATTCCTTCCTTGTTCCTTGTCTACATTTTAAAGGGAACCTCTGTGCAAAATTTCAGCTTTCTAGGTTCAAGGGTTTGGGCTGGGCGTTGATGAGTCAGTCAAACAGTCAGTCTGGACTTCTCTTTTTATTTATAGAGATAGATAATAAAAAACAGCTAAAAACTCAATTTACAACTTACAACAACAAAACTATTAATATAGGCATTTAGTTGATAACATCTTAACGTTTTCTTCCCCGTAATCTGCTCCTGCTAAGGGTTGCGGAGGTCAGGCGGTAACACAATAGTGAGTCTTCATTATCTCGCAAAATGAAAACCGACAACTTAGCGATGTAGCCGGAATTACAGTTTACGTGTAGGTACCTAATTATTTTACCTGAATTCCCTTAGAAATTTAAACCGGGTAATTTAATTATTAAAGCTTTCGAAAATTTAATTCATGATTGAATATGAAAGCGTTTATTTCTGAGTTTTCTCTTCGCATGGCTGCTTCTACAATAATTTTCTGCATGTTTGCTTTTTTGAAGTAACTGTACGTGTTTCATTTTAAAATAAATTAATAAATCGGAATAACTCGACTAGTTTCGTAGTCAACCGGAGACAACTAATGCCCGGTTTCTGAGGTTTTTAAACGGAGTTTATCCATTCGATAGTGATTACTGGTTCTATATCGTTTTTCTGGAAGAATTTAGCTTAAAAGTCGAGTGAATTACTATCGAGGGTTTATCTGAGGACCTCAAAAACCGAGCATAAGGAAGGAATTCGCTTAAATAGATAATTTTGTCGAATCAAAAGCTATTGAGAGTTTAAACTCCGATTAAGAATTCTTCAGAAAACGGGCATTACGAGTAGTAATAGGGAAATCGGATAAAATACACGTGAGCAAAGCCGTACATTGGTTTAAATATCTTCATTTTTATCCGATTTCAAAAAAGGAGGTTCTGTATTCGACCCATATGTATGTATGTTTGTTTGTCCGCGATTTTCTCAAAAACTAATAAACCAATTTTAATGATTCTTTCACTATCGTAATCTACATACTTTCAGGAAGGTTTAGTAATACATTTTAATATTTAATACATTATGTAATTATTCTTATGTACAAAGTTTTATGCATAAATGCATTGTATCTCCGGCATTTCTAAGCGGATTTTGATGATTCTTCTGTTCGTTCGACTTGGGCTACCTACTTATGTAATTGTATATTCAACTAAAAATTGAAAAATAAATTTACTTTAAAAAAGTAAAAACCGACTTCAAAACCAAAAACGAATAAAATAACTTTCATAAAACACTTAACAGCTTCTGAAGTCGGTGTCTTCAATTCTTCAATGAACTTTAGCTTGACACCGACTTCAGAAGCTGTTAAGTGTTTTATGAAAGTTATTTTATTAGTTTTTGGTTTTGAAGTCGGTTTTTACTTTTTTAAACTAAATTTATTTTTAATATAATCACTCAATCATATTGACTTTATGTCGAGGATAAAGTTTCGTGAACGCAAGCCTTCCGACGTAACCCTTCTTAAAAGTTTAGGTACATTTTCACGTAAGTACTCAATAAAAACTGAATTTAGGTCGCTGCACTAGAAAACTAAAACGTGTAAGCCGGTGAAACCTGTGAACAAGATTTTGTTATCCCTGAAATCCAAGCAATTTTCAATACGTAATCCTCCTGCGAAAGTTTTTCGCTTGTTGGTAGTTCTTTACTTGAATTCACCACGTTTGTAGATTGTTCTAGGTAAGGTCGTTTAACGTATAAAAAATCGGCCAAGTGCGTGTCGGACCACGCACAATGAAGGGTTCCTTATTTGGGATGAATTTATCCCAAAAACAAACTTAACATTATAGTTGAAAAACATGTTCACCCATAGATCGATATACACGGCCAATTCTCCAACTACAAAAAAAGATAGTTGAAATCGCAAAAAAAAAAACGTGATAAACCTAAAAATTTACAGTTTTCCGACTTTTTTCTTTACTTGGGCTATGAGACCTTAGCATAATCAGCCTATAATGTGCCCACTGCTGGGACACAGGCCTCCTCTCTGTGAGAGAGTGTGGGCCCTAATCCATTAGCGGGCTGAGTGCGGGTTGGTAGATGTCACATGTCTTCGAATTTTTGTTCTAGGACATGCCGGTTTCCTCACGATGTTTTCCTTCACCGTTTTGAAAGCAGTGGTAATGAAATAATTTACACAAAGTAAAGCGCCTGTCTGGGTTCGAACCTACGACCTACAACTCGTGAGTCGCGGCCGTTACCACTGGGCCACCACTGCTCTGCTTGCTTCTTGCCAAATTTCATGATTCTAGGTCAACGGGAAGTAGGTACCCTATAGGTTTTAATTTATTTGATAGTATCAAAATATGTCGCATAAATGGCCGTATTTTTTTATTGCGTTGACTTAGAAGCTTGATTTTTTTAGAGCTCCAAGTGACCATAGACTTACGTATTTGATATTAATTTTAACTTGATACCTCCACTCGTTACTGAGAAAAAGGGAGACTGATTGACAGATAAACGGACAAGCAGTGAATAAGGGTTCCGTTTTTTACTTATGAGGTACGGAACCCTAAAAACAATAACTGACTAACAGCTAACTGGTATTTTACCAGTCAGCCAGTTAGGTTCCTTCCTAAGATCAGATGGTAGGTGCTCCATTGAGATTTGCCATTAATTTGGTAAGAATCTAGCAAGAGGCTTATTTTGCTTACAAATCAAAGTTGTTAACTAATAAGCAACTACGGCTGGGGGTCAGAATAGTTTCATCCTAAAAAAATCCTCATTTGTAACAAACAAACACAGCTAATTGAAAAGGGAGGGACAAATAATCACCCCTATATTTTCCGATATTTACAAGAAAATTATGTATGTAAATTGCACCATTTTTACGAGTAATCGTTTCGCGGTTTATTTAAAATAATAATATTGCATATTTGCAGTCGTTTCCAGCACTCTCTGGTCCCCGCGTTACTTCTGTAGCAATTCCCCGTTCAATAATCACCCTAATTAATTTAATTTCAATCTGTATCGATGACAGTCATACGATTAAATATGCAAAAGTTTTATTAATTTTCAAGTTTATTGTATTTGTGATGCAAACAGGAAATATGCATTTATTTGTGGAGGCATTTCAATAACGTCGCCTTTATTTGTTGACATACCTACTCATCATGTCGACCATGAGTTTAAGGCTGTGGGGAAACATCGATGGAGGTATAATCGCCACGTTGAATAAACTGACTGGTGACAACCTTTTGATACTGTTGGTTGTCCTAAGTAACTATGTATTTCATGACATATTCGTAACCATTTAGTATGTAAGTTCGCGTAAACTAAGAATATACTTAGGCGAATATAGATTAAAGAATAACAAAGGATCTGGTTTCTAAAAGCAAGGTTATCTGTGACTCGCAAGGATAATGCTATAGGCCTTTATATCACAGAAATAAAAATATTTGAAACCCAGATTCATCCTATAAATTGCAGAATTAATAATAAGGCCAATATTGCTGGCAGTGCACTGATAATAACAAAGGATCTGGTTTCTAAAAGCAAGGTTATCTGTGACTCGCAAGGATAATGCTATAGGCCTTTATATCACAGAAATAAAAATATTTGAAACCCAGATTCATCCTATAAATTGCAGAATTAATAATAAGGCCAATATTGCTGGCAGTGCACTGATAAACATAATTATGACAATTATATTAAGTTTATTGCATTAGATGCGGACTCACGGTGCAAGCAATCAACAATTATTCACGAATATAAACGTCATGTCACACTGGAATTAACTCTGTTAGCTCGTAAACATGTCCTGACATTGATTTATTGTATTAATTCCAGACTCCAGGCCATAATCATTTAGAAACAAGTGTTTACATAAATCACTTAAGTAAATAAAATTGTTTACCGCTGTGTATTGTATAAACAAGGTATAAAATGTAACAAATGTTTATAAAATGCGTAGACGTCTCATTTGCAAAAGAGTATTTGGGCACGGCATCTACTAAATTTCATATTAACTCAGAAATTATGGGATCAAATTACTTCATTTCATTTTTTAAGCGCGTATTATTAGTATTATAACTGCGAATTTTTCAGGTCGTAAATTCGGTCTTAATAGTTTTGTTTACTTCATGGTTTTTTTTAGTTGCTCTTTCAGCGCGTTTTTTTTTTTACTCATAAATTAATAAAAGTGCAGAATCAAGCAAAATTAAATATAAATAAAAAAATTTATAAGTAAGTCGACAGTATTAAGTTTGTCTAAAGAAGTAGACGATACATCAACGTCAGGTCGCACCGAAGCTAAGAAGTGATTTCCAAACGAACCTCGACGTTCAGGAATGTTAAGCGATTCCGGGAGAGACTTCGTGCGAGCTAACATCGAAGAGGTTCCAGCTAATTACTGCAAGGAACGTAATACTGCAAAATTGCTTCTGTAACACTATAAGAGTAATACAAAAGGGGAATTCCTTTGAGATTTTTCCCTAATTTATTACATCCTTCACGATAGCTCTACACTTTTTAAGTAGATATTCGGATTGTAAAACAGAAGCATGGAAACCGGAAAAGTTTATCTAAATTATGATGTTTTTAGGTTAAAAATGTGATTTCAATATCGTCATCTATAAACCTAAGAAGCATTGCTAAAGTCTTTCAATAGGTATTAAAAGCCAGATAATCTGAGCTTTCCGTCTCGCCATAAAATGTGCTTATAATAACTAATCTGAAGAATGTTAGCAGACTTCGTGACACAATTACGAAGAAGTAAGGCTTACTCGTATATTAACCATTTTGGTTAAGATTAAATTAAGGCTTGGTGTAACTCCCATTGAATAAAACGTTTCTTTAAACTTGATAAAAAAAAGGAGCGCTCTAAGGGCCTTACCATACGGAACAAAGTTGAACTTGTGCATTTTTTGTTTTTCATTGGCAAGTCAAAAATGTTGGCTGTCTACATTAAGTTATAAGTTTAATACACAACGTCTAATCCTAATTTTAAAGAACAAAACAATCAGTAAAACAGAAAAGATAAAAGCATTGTCGCCTTGAAACGTTCACGTTTTTGCCAAGGGTCCGTCGTAAAACTTTATTAGGCGCATTAAGGTCGCGGTTGAATCCTGTTTATGTAATCGCCGCCGGGGACCTTTAGCAGGAAAAATATTAAGTGAAAAAAGAACACACAATGTCACCCTAAGTAAGATTATATTTATGACGACCTATATCTAAGGAGAGGGTGGTCAGGGGCATTCAAAATGTCAGGCTAAGCGAAATGAGACGAGAGCTCACATCGCACATGAAACATAGGAACGACCGCGTTGGCGAGCTCGGCGGAGGCACTCCTAACACAAAGATAAGCGTTTGATTGTAAGCGGATAATATGTACTTTATTTTGGGTGGTTTTTGGACGACGTCTCCAATATTTATGTTGTTTATTATTCATACAGAATGTCATTTCTAAACGAATACTGTTACATCGATGAAGAAGATCTACCTAACTCGTAACTATTCTAATAACAACGATTACAATCCCAAGACATTCAGAAACTTTGCTCGAAATGTAATTCCGTGAAATGTGATTATATGCAATTAAAACATATTTCCGACAACGGAGCACTTAACGTCTTTGTTACATCGTTCCTATAGTAGGCACCTTACTTTATTCCGCGCCGTCTCTAGTTGGTGCTCCGTGGCACGAATAATTTCCTTAATATTGCTCTGCGAAATCTTATTCAAATAATCAGAAGTTCTCGACTCCAATCCGCCTAGATGCAAATTGCATGCAGACTGCTTAATTAACAGCCTAGATAGGTACTGCATAAGCTGAACCGATAGCAGGCACCATTGCATTTCGCTTATTGTATATTTATCTTATTAATTCGAAAATATTAGCGTGTTTATATTGATTTTGGTTTTGTTTACGAAAATTGGATTGATGGAAAGAGATTTATATTCAACCAATAAGCAAATACGTGAATATCACGACGATTTTCTTTCTTATGAAACAGACTATATTCTTTCAGTGGTAATAACAATGAATAATGCAGAAAAGAATCAAAACGGCTGCATATAAGATGGGATTGTTATTGCAGCGAGGGCACAGGGACAGTGAGTAGTGATCAGTCAGTGGCTGCCGCCCCGTCTTAGGAGCGACGTCGAGCTTACACGGATTTGAGGGGGTATCCGTCCCCGGCTCACTTGACTGATGCGCTATCCTCGGCCACATTTCTTCTACCGTTTAATTAAATCGGTGACTCGCCGTTTAACGTGATGCTATTTCTTTCATGAAGTTAGACTTTTTAACGGTAACTATGTGCTAAGATATTTCGACGGCGTTGTTTTGGGAATTGTCAAACTCAAACTCAAAGCATTTATTAACCGACTTCAAAAAGGAGGAGGTTCTCAATTCGTCGGAACATTTTTTTTTTTTTTTTTATGTATGTTCCCCGATTACTCGAAGATGGCTGGACCGATTTGGATTTTTTTTTTGTTTTATTCGAGAGGGTACATATCAAACTTGGTCCCATATAAAATTGATTAACTTTGCTTGGGTAATTTTTAGGTTAGCTTCAATAATACGTATTTTTTCCCCACTTTTATATGGATGATGTTCTAGTTTGTTTTGCAGGTAGTGGTATTAGAATTTGTGTGGGGTAGTACCACAACTAAAAAGTGAAAAATAAAAACTTTTTTACAAAAAAATACAACCGACTTCCAAAAACAACACTACAAAGTGAGAAATAGCTTTAATTTCGGAAGTCGGTGGCAAAAAACGAAAATACATTTAACCAGACACCGACTTCCGAAATTAAAGTTATTGTTCACTTTGTAGTGTTGTTTTTGGAAGTCGGTTGTATTTTTTTTTCCTATTAACCCGTCGCGCGCTAATTAGCAGACACAATTGAAATTCTATTGTTATCTGTACACATGGTGTGCAATCGACATTTTAAGAGTTAAACCAATCACAGGCACTTTTGAATTGTCGAAGATTCGGTCACTTAGAAAGTTGAAGCTAGTTGCCCAGTTCCAAAACGTAGATCTATATGGAGAAGAACTGACTTGTACTGAACGATGCTTGGGTGCCATATTGCTAATGCATTATTTTTTTGTAAAACTCATATATTTAACTTCTCCACATATAGAGATTTGAATATAAAATTAGAAGTTTAATCTTGTTTGGTGAAATTAAATTTTAAGTTAAATTCAAATGAACGAATGATTATAACTTTTCATGAATCTAGGCTTGCTACGTAGGTTGTCTAGACTGTAACTAAAAAGCCAGATAGAATTCTGAAAAGTAATCATCGCAAACTCAATAAGAGAGAACATTATCTTTTGACATCAAATATAAGTATATTTTATTTTGAAACCGCTGCGGTCATCTCAAGAGTACAATACAGTCAAGAAGCTCCTTTCAAACATTCATAACAATTTCTTACCTCAAAGGATATCATTCAAATATTTTATATAAAGTTTTAACGAGCTCACGTATCAGCAAATAAAACATGATTTGAAAACAACGCAACCGTAAAATCCGAGCATTTTATGCGACTCCATTATCTTCAGTGAATGCTCATGCATGAAGAAGTGTTTATTTTCACTGGAATACACGCATGAGTCTAGTATATGTCCCGAATTCACGTACGTATAAAACATAAAGAAGTTCATAAAACTGAACTTCGTCTTCTAGTTCTAGCAGTCATGTCACCGACGTTTTATCACTTAGCTTTAAAAATATCTCGTAAATCAATGAATCAAGGATTCAAACCGTGACTATCCTGTAAAATAATATCAAAACTATTTTACGCTAAATAATACGTTTAAAGTATAGTTTTCCGAAAATCGAAACAAGTACCTACGTGTATTCTCAATATACGTTTAGAACTTTATGAAAAGTTCCCACATTAGTGCAGAATTATCGTAACATCAGGTTAGTATTCTGATTTTAATTTGAGTACCTATGTTTATGGCTCTACTTAGAATTGGTTATTTTATTGTTATGTTTACCTAGGTAAGTAATTAAAAATTAAAGTAAATTTTTGGTATAACTTTACGCAATATTTCATTTCCTTTTTGTATAGTTTTGATTTCTGTAAAAATAAAAATAGAGTACCTTGGTGATTTTTCAAAATCTATATGAATAAAAATTAATTACCAAAATGTATGTATGCGCATCACTTAAGAACGGTTGCACCTATTTGGCTAATTCTTTTTTCTTGTGTTTGTAATTGTTAATTCAAGGTTTGTGTGAAAGAAAATGTTTGAAAAATTCTACGGAAAAGTGAAAAATGTTGATCAAAAAATCCGCATATAAAAAAGTGAGTGAGACAGAAGACAGTCGATCTTCAAAAAATTTGATAGAATTGGCAGGTTGACGTTTAGTTGTTCAGTATAGGTATACGAAAAAAAAATTGTTGTTTTGTGAAAAAAGTAGTAAAAAAGTTGTAGAAAGTTATAGTATTATACCTGCTATTTTTAAATTACCAGCAATAGTAATTTATAGAACCCAGTGCGCTATCGTTGTGTTATCTATCACTGAAAATGCCACCAGTGAGGCGTCAAAATATCGGAAAGAAAAATTAGAAAACTTGCCGGGAAATTGAAAGAGCATTTTCTATAGGAATTTTGTATGAATTATTGAAATTTGGACAGGACAACGTCTATCAGGTCAGATAGTCAGTAAATAAAATAGAAAAAACAAATAGATGCAGCCAGATCTTTTACAATCCATCAGGTACTAATTCTTTATCTAAATCAGTGCAAATAAAAATGAATTGCGCTACCTAAATAAAAACAACTTATCTACTTCTCAGGTTACGGTACAAAACTAAACACTCCGTAGCCTGGCAAGTCTACAGTCGTATGTGGCGATACGTCACGCAAGTTATGTTAGTGCTGGAACCATTTCGCGAGGTAACTGTAGTCACATTTACGCTCCTTGAGACTCTCACGGACAACTTGTCCTCGTGAAGATGTGACTGTAAAAGTTTGATCAGTAAGAAAGTTTTAATTGCTACTGAACGGCATTTCCAGTGTGCCCCGACGGAGTTCATTTTGCAAGTATTTTATTCGTACGTACAGAGGAAACAATTTTCTAGAACATATTTTATGTAAACACCGTGTACTTACATAGAACGAAGTGTTAATTAAGATCGACCGTCTTGCCTTTTGAGGTCTATACCACCTTTGACCCTTTATTATTGTAAGGAATTGCTGCATATTTCAATTACCTATTACTGCTACTTTATTCAACTTTTTTACATGTAGGTGATTTAATACTCCTTCCTTTTTTGAGAAAAATTGGGGTGTTGAGAGATCTCGATAATAGGGTTAGGGATGGTGACAAAATTTTTTTTGTCCGTCTAGGTAGTAGATTATTAAAAAAAAGTAAAAACCGACTTCAAAACCAAAAACGAATAAACTAACTTTCATAAAAAATCTTAACAGCTTCTGAAGTCGGTGCCCAGCTAAAGAAGAATTGAAGACACTTTTGTGCATAATCTGTTTATTTGTATCTTAATCATTTTTTTTTTGTTTTTTCACTATTTTATAATTTTTACTTATAAGCTTATTGATGAGCTTCATCAAGCAGATGATGAAGCTTATTGATAATTAAATTATTTTTTTTAATTTTGCATGCCAAAACTCAGGCAGAATGTACCCGGGCTCACTATTTTTTTTATAACAACTTTATTGTACAATACTTACAAGATATGCGAATAAATGATTTGATTTAATTTGATTTGAAGACACCGACTTCAGAAGCTGTTAAGTTTTTTTTGAAAGTTATTTTGTACGTTTTTGGTTTTGAAGTCGGTTATTACTTTTTTTTTTATTAAATTTATTTTTCCATTTTTAGTTGAATATACAATTACATAGTAAGCCCAAGACGAACGAAATAAAGAATCATCAAAATCCGCTTAGAAATGCCGGAGATACAGTGCATTTAGGCATATAACTTCGTAAATAAGAATAATTACATTATGTATTATATATTAAAACCTTTCTGAAAGTATGTAGATCACGTTAGCGAAAGAATCAACAAAATTGGTTCATTAATTTTTTAAGAAAATCGCGGACATACAAACATACATAATACATATGGGTCGAATATTGGACACGTATTTTTTCTTTTATGTAATCGAAGGATTATGGCGATACATTGAGTTGAAATGTGGCATGACGTTACACCTTGGTAGATTTTATACGTAGTTGTGACGTAGCGAGCCCCCACTCCCCAACATTAATGCGTATGCGTGGATATTTTTTTAACCGAAAGGAGGAAGTTCTCAAGTCGACACATATATATATTTTTTTTTTTATGTCTGACCACGTATAACGTTTTACAGAATTTTCCAATTTGAAATATTCTTGTTTTATTCGGGAGGGTATACCTGGAAGTTGGTCCCATGTAAAATTTATTAACTTTACTTGGGAAGTTAGCTTCAATAATACGTATTTTTCTCCCACTTTTTATGAGGATGATGTTCTAATTTCTTTTGCAGGTAGTATTGGAATATTTGTGGGTTAGCACCATAACAAAAAAGTGAAAAATAAAAACTTTTTTACAAAAAAATACAACCGACTTCCAAAAAAAACACTACAAACTAAAAAATAACTTTAATTTCGGAAGTCGGTAGCAAACAATTAAAATACAAACCAAAGTCACCGACTTCCGAAATTAAAGTTATTTTTTACTTTGTAGTGTTTTTTTTGGAAGTCGGTTGATTTTTTTTTAAGTTTTTTTTTTAATATAATAAAGCAAAAAATACGCGTCTAATATTTTTTTATTATCTGACTGACGGACTAAATCTAATTTATTTTTTACCCAGGCATCATCCCTATTCAATGGTAGGACTTTTTCAAAATAATTTCAAGAATCTATCCTTCTCTTTGGCTACAAAACAGCAAAAAAAAAAATTTCAAAAACTTTTTTTTGTATGTAAACAAAATAAAAATAAACATGTTTTTTCTCTTCACATCCTAAATAAACTGTAATTATGATCTTGTCATGAAATAACCAACAACAAAGAAATGATAAAACTTACTGTTCACAAAGGTGTCATGAACACTGAAACAAGGGTGTTTTATGTGTAAGCAGCCTATTCTGTTGTCGCACCCACATAAACACACGCACCTTGACGAAATACTGAGCCGTACCTAATAAACAGCCCTTTAAACACGTACTTTGGGCACACATTTTACTATCAGAGTAATATACGTAAGTAACGTATATCGAATATCAATAAACATTGTTGTATATGTAGATAGAATGTGTCAGACGACGTCCTCGAAGACACACACACATATGTGGGTACTACATGTCACCTACATTCGATTTGTATTCCGAGTTCGTTAACTCTGCTCGCAATGATTACCCTGAGGCAGACGCGTTTCTGAAGCGAACATGTATGTGCTGTAGCTACCTTGTATTGTTAGTAACATGTCGTACATTATTACTCAATTATGCTAAATAGTACTTACTACTAATATTCAAGATTAGTTTGACGAAATTCGAGATTATTTTCCTTTGTTATAAAGTTTAAATGATAGGTTACCAGAATATGTTAATCCGTATTGTCTAACTAGCTGCGTCCCACGGTTTCACACGCGTAGACCGGGATAAAAAGTAGCCTATGTGTTAATCCAGGGTATAACTATCTACATAACAAATTTCATCCAAATCGGTCCAGCCGTTTGAGCGTGAAGAAGCAACAAACATACAAACACACACACTCACAAACTTTCGCCTTTATAATATTTGTGTAATTGATAATTCATGTATTCCGCGAACGAAACAATTTGTGGAAGAAAAATTGAAATTAATTTTACCTTTATAATTGAACTCTCTCGAAATATTTAATCCAATGCCTACATATCGGTTGGTATTTTATTATATTAAAACCTCAGGTTTCAACGCTCGACCGTGCAACAAATTATTGTTATTACGTATTCAATTCGAAATTCATACGTGAAACGGTACGGTTTGTATTTTCATTTTAAAACTAAATTCGAGTTACTAACCACGTCAGACACTCATAAGTGACATCGACAAGAGCTATAATGGCTCATACGGCGTGCTCGTAAAATTTTATAGGCAACTCGGAGGTACAGGATGTATCCCTGGAGGCAAGCCACTCCGACCTCATATTATACCTCCAGACACTCTTATCTAACCGTGATTAATTATTGTTTTATCTTCTAAACGCTCCAAAAGATTTATTTCACTCGAACGATCATGAATGACGTAAAGGCAATGAACCTAATGCCCCGGCACTTATCAATGAACTTTCACAACAGAATTTCAAAATACTTGTGCATTTTAAAGCTCACTCGCATGAATGGGCCGGTGAGTCATTATATGATATTTTCGATTTTAATATTTCATTATTCATTTATGCATAATTAACACAATTACCGATCGGCCACGCACATGACAGTGTGTGTATGAATGCGATAGTCGTAGATATTCCGTACTATGGTAAGCCATGAAATGCTGATTCAATGCTTTGGCAGAAAGTTCATATTAAAATCTATTTATGAATTTAAATAATAACAAGACGGTTAGGGTGGATGGTCAAGAGAAAGACATATGATGTCAGGACACAAGGCGGATAGATATATTGCATACAGATACTGGTACCTACCACTTTTTGTTACATTAGCCCACCCATTATCTCACTAGAAAACAAATAATAAAACTCTTCAGCCTAGCATTCGAGATTTAAAATCTATTTCTCAATTCAAATATCTAGTAAAAGTAAAAGAGACCTTTCCTCTTTTAACTATGAGAATTTACATATTTATACTTATACATAATATGTCGCAGGAGAATGTCAGCGGTCGTTGCCGGACTGGTCGTCTTCCATTGTTGTAACCGAAATAAGACTCAATGCACTGTACAGTTGTAATTAGATCGATTTTACAAACAATCAGTTAAAAAGTAGCACACATGAATCAGATGGAACTGGATTCGTATCGGAACGCGGCGAGGTCGGGGCGAGGTTGGTAGCGCATGTCCGTTCAGTTCGGTGTCTAATCACGAAGTCCTCGTCAAGTACAGGAACCTTAAATGACAGCCATCATCTGTCACCGTTATTTTCCGCCGCAAACTCAAAATGACATTGACAGTTCGCACAGTGATGCCAACCCCCGTTTCCGAATACACCCAAGTCGCTACAACTTGACGTTCCGTTCAGAATCCACGACATATAGATTTATAGTTTACGTTTTGGCGTATTTATTTATTTAACTTCAAGTTAATGTTTGCATTATATGTGTAGGTACATTTAATATTTTAGTTTAAGACGTCACAAAATCATATTTTTCTCCTCTTGTTCTCGCGCACTATTGTCTACATTTATATTCTTTTCCATTTCTCCTTCGCAGGTCTGCTAGAAGAAATTTCCTTAATACCTATATGTCGTATGTGTGTCTATGTTACTGTGTGTATATAAATACTAAATAAGTAGTAGGGCCAGTCAGTTACCAACACAGTCCTAGAAAGGTGGAATATACCTACAGCAAATTTACTTCAAAATTATTGAGCCCAGTAATACCTATCCAATCTAAAGGATGTCGAGGTTCCATCTTCGTGTGGCACAGTTAGTCTACAGTCAACTAGTTCGTCATATTGATCTAGGAACAGACGCAATCAAGGAACACACATACATAGGTATACTAGAAATTTAGAACATACAAATAAAGACTTCTGTTTAATACCAGTGTCTTTCTTTTGAACTGCAAAGTGTTGCACTGCTGATGAAAGTGTTCGTTTTATCTTTTATCGACAGACTGTTGCATTACGAAAGGATTTTTTAGTGTTGTTTCCTTATTAGAGATTGTGAAGTTCCTAGTGATTGCGCCACGTTTTGTAGACGGATTTTCTGATCGCATCTGTTGTTGTTTTAACACATGTTACCCATCCTAATTTTCACATAAAACTTTACGACACTAAAAGGTAAAATGAAGGTACAAGAAGCTCCTGATATTTTAGACATGGCGATAAAAAATATTCATAATATACACAGGTTTCCATCAAATTTACTTCTTTAACTAAAAATGAGACTCCAACTAAAAATTTAAAGTATTAGATGTAAGAGTAACCGAAATAAACTTTAATTTATTTTAACTTAAACATTCATAATTCTTTAAATTATTCATAGGTACTGTGGATAGCAAGGGTTCTCGAATTTATCCATAATATTACATGTGCAGAGTAGCTGTTAATGGATAGGTAGATAAGTATAAAACAAATATATGAAGCTGGTGTCTGACGTTAGTTCTAGTGCTTGATTTTCCAGCGCAGCCTGTCGATTGTTAGTTCACGTGTGAACTAATAACGTTACTTAATAATACACTATGAGCAAGTAGTTACTCGTACAAATTGTTCTAATTTTAGGCACTGGATATTATATAAAAATTGAATAGTCGTTCATACATACAGGGTAAAGTGAGATCTTACGTATTGTTTCGACATCTCGTTTCTAAGACCAGTACTAGTCAATCTGCCTAGCCTTTTCCCAACTATGTTGTGGTCGGTTTCCAGTCTAACGGGATGCATCTGAATAGCAGTATTTTATATGGAGCGACTGCCTATCTGGGTAATACGATACCCCTTGGTAAGACTGGTTGTCAGACTTTCGTGCTTCTGACGACCCGTAACGACTGTCAAAGATCCACGAATGGTAGCCGGGACCAACGGCTTAACGTGCTTTCCGAGGCACGGAGGAGTCTCGGTATGTATAGATGGTTACCCATCCACGGACTAACCCCGGCAAGCGTAGCTTAACCTGATGGTTCGACTCGTACGGCTGTTATTACTTAGCCACGAGCTCCTCTAAGACTAAGACTAGTAAAGAACGCATATTGAATAAATAAATAAAACGTAAGTTCAACGCTATCGTCACTTTTTCACAAAAAAGTAGGTACTGCATGCACAAAAAGAGCATAAAATAAAAATATTCAAACAAGAGCGTAACAGTTTTGACGTAAACTTTCCCTCGACAATAGTTGAGAGTTCAAAGAGAAAAAATCTTTCATTTTGCCTAATGATAAAAAGAATTTCAAAACTATGAGTTATCGATGGATAGGAAAAATTTATTACAGTCAAAAAAGTGATTTGTTGTACAGGCAACTAACTTGCAACAAATTTTTAACCGAATTCTAAAAAAGGAGGAGGTTCTCAATTCGGATGTTTGTATTTTTTTTTTATGTTTGTTCGCGCATAACTCCGTCGCTTGCCAACCGATTTGAAAAAATATTTTTTTGTTGGAAAAGGTATACTTCCCAAATGGTCCCATTTTTTTTTTCAAAATCCAGTTCTGATGATGGGATCCTGGAGAAATCGAAGGAACTCTTCAAATATTATAGGCACACCTATAGCGATTTGGGTATGTTTTATAGTAGCTCGTGCATTTGCTCTCGGAAAGCACCACTTGGTGAAGTGGAACTGATGATGAAGACCACAGATGGCTACTGGAACTACTCAATGATAAATATTTCACGGGTTGCGATTCGATTACTTTAATATGGTTGCTAAGCAATTTCCGCTCGTCACACAATGCGTGTAGTGAGTGGTTGTTGAGGAGTTCTCCTGGTTCTTACTTAGCTTAGCAGAACTCCTCAACAATTAACGTCCCAGCATCAGGAAAAGGAATATTTTGTAACATGTGATGAGCAATTGACATTAGACTATTGTAACTTATACAAATTATAAACAGATCCACTAAAAAGTGAAAAATAAAAACTTTTTTACAAAAAAATACAACCGACTTCCAAAAACAACACTACAAAGTGAAAAATAACTTTAATTTCGGAAGTCGGTGGCCAAAACGAAAATACATTTAATCAGACACCGACTTCCGAAATTAAAGTTATTTTTCACTTTGTAGTGTTGTTTTTGGAAGTCGGTTGTATTTTTTTGTAAAAAAGTTTTTTAAACAATATTGTGATTTCTCTGAATAGTCAAGTCTTCCACAAGCTTAAAAATGTATTAGGAACACACAGAACACACAGATGAAAGTTTGTTCGACTTGTAGCAGATATATAACGAATACAAACGATATATGCGCATTATTCATGTATAAAACTGTTTTTTGTCATCCATTTCTACTTGTAGGTACTAGGAAAATGGGGTAATGTGGTGGTTACAGGCTATCGCTCTAGTAAGGACAGCCTGCTGTGAATAGGTGGATAGCTTGTCACTATGTTGTTACCTACGTTGTAGTGTAGTGTGTATGTTTAGGAACACTATTGCTATACACTGGCTTTGAGTGGTACACACGCTGCTTGGATTAGACATTCGAATAGCTTCGTCACATCAGATTGTTCGTGAATATTGATTGTTAAATCGTGCTTAGCTTTAAAACACACACAGTCCATGAGATATTCTTGTGAATTTTGATATAATACTTACTATTTATTCACTGTTGTGTTCGCTTGATAGGTGCCTATGAATACCTGTAATGATAATGCTTTTCATAACAATTTTTCTGAGATGTTGTTATTGATGATCCTCGTAGAACTCCGTAGGTACCAACAACCTCTTGGAAAGTCTTTGGTATTTCGGACATATAATAAACATTTTTTATGTAGGCATGTGATTTCTTGTGTATATTTGAGGACTATACTCCGTCTAGTCGCGTCTCGCGTCGCCTGCGCGTCCGGTCCGGCTCATTTATTTACTCGCCCTAATGGCGCAGACAATAGATATTTACTGCTCTGTTTACTTCCACATTTAGATATCGCATACTTAAATCGATATCAGAGGTACGACAATCAAGTGTTTGTGAAACATTGATATACTCATTATATAGGGTGACTGGTAATTAGTGATCGATACTTAAACTCATAATTGTGCTCATGATAACAAACAACTTTTACTATGGGAACAAACCTGAAATCGCGAAAAAAAAATCAGCTACTCCCTACATTTTGACGAGATAAGCGAACATGAACGTATGTGACAGCTGATTTTTTTTTTCGCGATTTCAGGTTTGGTCCCATAGTAAAAGTTGTTTGTTATCATGAGTATAATCATGTGTTTAAGTATCGGTCACTAATTACCAGTCACCCAATATACATATAATTTCCTATTCCGTTCAGTTATATGTAAGTATATAAATTGTAATTATTCTCCCAAAACAAATATCCAAAGCTGAGAAAATAGGTCCGCTCGTTTTGCCCCCTGTTTCGATTGCCCGCCCCCGTTCGTTTTGCACCCGATTTTGTGTAGGTATCGTCATTTAAGCTTCGTTATAAATGGTTTATATTGTAATTTGTAACAACATGAACCTAATGTGAACCGAACCGAAGAACAAATCGTTAGAATCACCAATACATCTAAATTATTAGAAAGATATATTATGATTTTTATGGTTATAAATAGGTAAATACATATTTGTTATAGTCACAAAGCAAATTGCAAAAAACGCAAGAAAATTAGAATTTCACGGCTACCTTTGCGCATTTACAAAATTCACCATTGTTATGCTAAAAACAAAGTTTTACTCTAAAAAAAGTCAAAAGTTTGAAAGTGCTTACTCGACTTGCGGTTCTTTGAACTATTAACGTGAAGTTGGTACCGCGGCTGCGTTGTTCGTACTCGTGCTCACGGTTCATACAGCCATACTCGTATAAGGTGCTCTATCTATTTTATCCTCGAAGATTGTTATCAGTAACCTGTTTCAGTTCAGGTAAGAGCTACACAATGGAAATAAACAAACTACCTTCCGCTGCTTCCGTGCGGTGTTAATTTTTGGGCAACTTATATAAGTTGCCCAAAAAGTCGGGTCCGTTCGTTTTGACCCCAGTTTATATTGCCCCTGTTTGTTTTGTACCGTTGTTTTGTACTATTCAAATATTATTTAACCAATACATTTTTATTAACAATCAAATATAATTATGATTATGGTATTTATAATCCAAAAAAAATGTGTTAGAATACTGGCCCACATTGACAATACTGAAAGCTGTAGGCCATATTTTGTTAAATTAAAACTCCTAACTTTACCTTCTATATACATACAGGACCTTTGCATATTTGTATTTAAAAATAGCAACATTTTCCCCAAAACTAAACACTTGCATAACGTAAACACACGCCATAAAAATAGATTATATCTTCCACAATCTCGGATTAAAATGCTTTACCATAGCCCATACTACATGGCAGTAAAAATTTTCAACAAATTACCGGAACAAATTAAAGAAGAACCCAAATTCAATACATTTAACAGAAAATTAAAAGAATATCTAACACAAAAATGCTTTTACTCGGTCGCAGAATACTTAGAATAAAATAGTGAAAATGATAGATAGAACACATATACATACACTTACACATAACTTATAAATAAAATAATAAAATGCTAATAACATAGAGAATATAAATTAATACAATGTAAACAAAATAGAGAATATAAATGAATAAAATATAGTAATTCATACAAATTAATAAACTATAAATTTAATAGAGAATATAAATTAATAAATATTCATACAAATTAACGATATTATTTATTTAATTTTAATAACTGATACAAATTAATAAAATATAATAATTAATACACGTAAATAAAATATTTTAATAACCTTACTAATTATATTACTTATATTATATTTGCTTAACAAACTCGCAATCCAGTATACCTACTGACTGGATGCTTGTTTTGTTAAAATCTATTATGTTGCCGTGCCCTAACCGGGTTTCATGTTGGAACTTACTTACATATATGTAACAACTGAATGTACACATGAATGCAATAAAGAATTTGAATTTGAATTTGAATTTGAATTTGATAAACAAATCATAACTGTATCATTAATTACGTGACTACGTAAACTAAAATGCTAATTATCACATTATATGTACATAATGTGATAATTAGCATTTTAGTTTACGTAGTCATTTAATTATTATTTAACCAATACATTTTTATTAACAACCAAATATAATTATGATAAACAAATCATAAGCGTATCATTATCATACCCGTATAAATAAATTATTAAATTCAGAAACAAATCTGACAAAAAATATTGATATACAATTCATTCATCACAATCACTAGTTGTTAGGATATTACTTGTGAAAATTGTAAACCATTTTTCATTTTCATTCGAATCGGATACAAAACAAACAGGGGCAATATAAACTGGGATCAAAACGAACGGACCCGAGAAAATCCACAGTCCAAAAGTACTTAAGAAAAGTTTTTTTTTCAAACCGATAAACTAGTAAAACAAATCTCATCCGGTGTCGGACTTCAGTAAACTGGTTTAGCTGGTCCTTAAGTTGAGTCTACATCTGCTAATTGCTTCCGAACTTGTTTTTGAGCATAATTTTGGCTAATTGCAGTCGTGCACTTGGCGCTGTGCCAACTACTAGTCACAGGAAAAGGCACCTTAATTCAAACACTTTAAAAAATTGAACGCGCGTCAAGCTTTGATTTGTTTACCCTACTTACACTTATTGGAAGCTTCTGCTGCATATTCATTCAAAGATTTCTGTTTAATGAAAAGATGATCTGGCAAGGATTTCAGCTGCACATTTTTATTTTCATGTGCTTTATTAAGTTTTCGAAATGCAATCAGACAAATTGATAATTCTAAATATTTTGTGTCTCTTTATATTTACAGAACCGATTCATCCATTTCGCCATAGAGGTACAATATTGAACTGTCAAACATTAAAATGGACGATTAATTGCAAAGGATTAATAACCTCAAAGTGGTTGAATTAAAGAAAGTGACAAAGCGTTGTCTGTGAGTGCAACAGCAAGCGGGTGGCGTCTAGCGTCGAGCGGCGAACGGCGGGCGGTCCCTTCCTCCTCTGAGGAAATTACTCCAGAATATTGTTTTGTATTGCACTTGTACAGTCTCCCCGACACCGCTCGCTCTGCTGCGCTGCAGCGCTTCGCTGCATTGCCACGTTGCTGAACTTCGCACGGATTTATAGAGTACACACGCGACCGTCTTATTGCTACGTGGCACCGCGACAAATGCTCTGCGTTCGATTGTGCCTTACGTTTCAATAACGTACAATTGGAGTACCGTTGAACATAATTTAATATATTTTCACCATGTTCAATACTGCCACTATCAGTAGTTACTACTGTTTAAAAAACGTCGCTCCCTTTTCAAGGTACATTTTTTCGATATCCAGAATAACATTTGCTTCATTCACCTTCTCAATTCTCTGGGGAACCATATTTTGGCAGAACGGTGTTATTTATGTACGGGTTAACGCTTCAATTCATTCACCTGATTTAATCCCATAGTGGCCTCTTATGACACCTTTGAGATAAGATGGGGTAGTTTTTATCAACCGGAGATCACACGACTGTTGCACATTATAATATATATACCTATAGGGTGGCTGGTAATTAGTGACCGATAGCTAAACACATGATTGTGCTCATGATAACAAACAACTTTTACTATGGGACCAAACCTGAAATCGCGAAAAAAAAAATCAGCTGCTCCCTACATTTTGACGAGTTATGCGAACATGAATGTATGGGGCAGCTGATTTTTTTTTCGCGATTTCAGGTTTGGTGGTTGGTGGTTTGGTGGTTTGGTGGTAAAAGTTGTTTGTTGTTATCATGAGCACAATCATGTGTTTAAGTATCGGTCACTAATTACCAGTCACCCTATATATTGCAGTTTTTTCTATACATTAAATATCAAATTCTATATAAAATCATTTGTCACAAGTGTGGCCTTATACCAAATGGAGGTAATAATAAATACGTATAAATGAAACGATTTATTTGGGAAGCGCGAACTTTTCCATTGTGTTAACTTTTTGCTGCGGGCCGGAATTCGCGTAGCAAAACATTGTGATCGCTTCACGGGTCATGTTTTGATAACGCCGTGACATTGTTATCTCGTTTGATGAATGGACTTTTTGTTACAAATGGACGTTGTTATTTTGCTAGTGAACTCTCTCGCTGTGAATGTTTTTCGAAGCGGGCGTGAATCGTCGAGACTTGAACACTTAGTTGCTACGAATATTAATTACTTTGTTTTTCTTATTTTCTACAATTGACCGTCTAGAACTAGAGAAGAACACACTAATTCAAAGTAAACTCAAACTTCTTCAAAAAGATTATTTTACTTAAATGTTACAAAGTATATTTTTAAGAGAACCTAAAGTTTAATTAAGATCAAGTGGATTCCAACAAAAGGTAACATAACAAAATACGATGGTATTGTATGATGTGAACTCATTTGAAACAGTCTTAGAAACAGACTTCGAGTTAAAATTGGCATGCTGGGAACTTTACTTGAGCAGAGGACTTCAACGGGGAAATGAAAATTGTTGAGGAAGTCGAAGCATCAAAGGGCTCGTTTAAGACAAAGTGTCACACAGCTATCTTTGATATTGCTTACGCCTTTTATTGGAGAAAATAATATCCTACCCTGAACAATCATTTTCTTTATAACTTCTGAACGTGACGTCGACCAACTTTTGGAGCTCATGAGTTTTTCACGGTTTTGTTACAATCTTTTATTCACTAACTAGTTTCTGCCCGCGACTTCATCCACGTGAAATTTCTTGTTCCCCCGACCTACTCCGTCGCAATGCATCGCCCGCCCGCGTTATTACTTCGTTTTCGCTTAGCGTTCTTTCTGACTTTTTTTCATTTTGCTCGTCTCTTATGGGTCATAGCGTGATGACAAATAACCTTTCATTGCCTTCCTCAAGAATTGAGCTATCAAATGCAAAAATATTTTTTCTAATCCGACTGGTAGATCCAAAGATTAGCGCGTTCAAACAAATAAACAAAAAAAACAGACTCTTCAGCTTTATTATAAGTATAGATATAGATATTCAAACGGCATAGGTTTATGTTTCATATCGCTTAAAAATTAATTTCCCGCACTCCCGTTCGAGTACATTTTCCAATACACACCTTTAGGATTCAATTCCATATGACAGCTGACAAATCGCCCGGTTTTGGCCGCTCCAATTTGCGATGACAAGACCTACATTAACCTCAAGGGCCCTCCGTCACCAGCTCCCAACACATGGAAATAATAAATCCAATTCAAGAATAAATTAAGGTCTTTGTGTCATAGAATAGTCCGGAGTTTTCAATAAAACCACCTGGAGCCGGTATTGCCAGGTACCGCCTTTCACGTACAAATAAACATATGATTTACGGATATATTTTTCGGTTCCAACGACAACTTTCGGTTGCGTTTGGTGTTGCTATGGGATTTTTATGGTTGTAGGTATATGTTTGAGTACTTACATTCAAGCTAACGATTGTTTGGTAACCGTATCTATACAATATGAAACATTACTTTCAAACAAAGAAGTATTTGTTTAAAAGTATTTATCTTGTCTGCTAACAACAAAATATGATATATATGTATATTTATACTCATCTGTACTAATAATAAAACTGAAGAGGTTGTTTGTTTGTTTGTTTGAACGCGCTAATATCGGGCGGGAACTACCAGTCGCAGTTCTTGAGCTATTTAACATCTCGCTACGACCCTTAGGAGCCGTACAAAACGAAGACAAGTCAGAAATAATGCTATGCGACGGGGGTGGTTCGGGAGAACAAGATTTCACGCAGACGGAGTCGCGGGCGGAAGTTACTATTGTAATAAAATTCCATTCCATAACTGTGTAAAATTCCATTTCTTTTTCGTTCTGTCGGAATGAATGCCGATATATAAACATCGTTCAATACCATTACAGTTAAATTCATTCTAATAATAAATTTTAACTTCAACGAAGACAGATGTTCGTTAAAATCACCGCATTCATCCAATCATTTCATCTACACGGTTTATGAACGTAATAGTATCGCGATATAAAATTTTCGGCGTCGTGACTTTATGCCAATTTTTATGGCATTGTCTTCGTAAATGTTGTCCGAGTTTTATTAGACACTAAAAAAGAAAAGCTGCGGGTGCTATGATTATATTGCCGATACACGTCCCTTTTTGTTGACAAACCCATGTTTTGACGTTAACAGGTGAACGCAAAATGCAAATCAAATCAACGTATGGAGTCAATTAAATACGCTTTATTAAAGCAATGGCGGAATAAATCATGCAAATGTGTCCGTAAGTTACTATAATATAATAATATTGCCGGCGCGTTGCTGGGAGCAAGCGAATTAACTAAGTTAAAAAGCAAACAAAACAAAGCTGGGGAACTTTTGTTTCGCTCACCATCCAATCACCCAGCTCAGCGCTGCATTATAAACAAAATCTGTATTCCTGCACTTTTTGTAAATGTCCATTAAGCTTTACATGTGATTTATACTTCCGCGTGTAATCCGTTAGTTACACAAACGCTCGTTAAAGCAATCAAAAATGATTTGCTTTTGTTGTATTAATAACTGAAGGTATTTTACATTTATTAATACAACAATGACAAATCATTCATGTTTGGTAATTGTCAATTAATTTTAATTTCCGCTGTTAGTCCAAAGGTGGTCCAAAGAAACAATTATAAAATGCTTACAACGTATAATATAGGGATTAGTAGGTAATAAAGCATTTCCGGATTATTGTTTAAAAATAATTTGGAAATAAACACATAAACAGTAATTGCCACAGTAACGGGTTAGAGAGTACGTGAGCGCGGTTGGCAATGCGCCACATCTAGTGTTGCAAACGCTTGAATACATTCACTCAGACTGTGTTAAACCAAAATATCACTAACTCTTTACCTTTATGTAATTTTAGAAGGACAGCTAAGGAATAAGTGCGATCTGCACCGAAGACGGGCATCGAGTGAAGTCCCGTACTTCCCCAACCTCTCTGAAACACGACGTACATTCGATTCCAGAATTTCACGCTTCCCTACCTACCAATAGGTACGGTTATTCGTGAACGTGAGCGCTGCGTGACAACACAACAGTCGTGTCTTTGTCAACGGACTCGACTTGGCTTAATCCCAAACGACTGAGGAAAGGTAACATATCTCTTTATTTACGTTATATTTACTATGACAGTAACAAATGTGTCGTACATACATACCGGTTCATACTCGTATCTCGTGCCACAATGAAAATCAGAAGAATAACAGAAATATTGGTCGCGTTAAAACGCGACCAATATTTCTGTTGCCAGTTATGGTTGGTTGTTGTTATGGTTGCCAGTATCATTACTAAAGTAATGATACTGGCAACCATAATGTGGTTGTAACAAATGAACAATAATAATTATGTCAGCATAATAATTGCGCTACGTTTGTTTTATTGCATTTGCCTCTAAACTTTGTGTTCAATATTATTTTTGGTATGTGGTTATAAATACATTTTTCGTATTGGGGTTTATACTTTGAAAGATAAATTATTACTACTCCTCGTGGTGGCAGTTTTCCCCTTAATTGGTGTCTAGATGACAGATTAAGCGTGGAAAGCAGTGACGTAATTGACAGGCCAATTTGAGTCGCGGTTTGGTGATGGATCTCGGTATGCTGTTCATGGAACAGACACGCACCTACTGGAACGTATTATATTATAACCATTATAAATACCTTCTCGGGAAATAGAGGTTCCGGATCATTTCTCAAGTCCGCCTCCGTTTTGATTACTTTTAGTGCTGAATATACTCGTATCTTACGAGAGGTTAAAAGGTTCCTCTTGGAATATTTCTTCATTGGATTTAAGTTTTTTCAAAGGTTTTTCGTATCAAAATAGTGCTTGTGAAGTAAGTGTTTCCTGTTCAAAAAAATCGGGCCGTATTCATGAACCCTAATCTTTTCTTATTTAAGTATACAAAAGTACAATATTACACCAACTACAAGTTGAAATGGTAGAGCTAAAGGCCAAGCTCTTTCAAATAAAACTGAGCAAACCGAAGAACTAATAGTCTGAACTAAACTGCATTTCTAAAAGGACTACACAAAAGTATAATGTGAAAAGAATACTTATTTTAAAGGAAAAAAACTATAAAACATGTTACAACAAAGCGGAGATGAAGGAGTGGCCCGGCTTCCGCGTTCAAGCGTTTGATATAACGCGGTCTATGAGGACACGCCTCAATGGACAGTGCGCCCAACTTAAACAATAATCGCAAAGTTTAACTTTTTACGTCTTTAGGGACGTTGGGGCAAAGGACTGCCGTCATCGCCTGCCCTCGTTAAATGTTCCGTTATGAAAGTTCATAAAAAGCCCCGTCAAAACTTTTTTGGTATCGTCCACAGGTCGATTCCCTCGATCTCATCTTTTACTTTTCGCGTGAAAACTACTCGGGGAGAGTTATTGCTGTAGGTATGGCGGAGTAAAGTGCGCAGTAAGTCTCTATTATCTACGCCGTTAGAGTCGCGTGAATGAAGGCGAACGAACGTGGTGCGAATCTACAAGCTAACTCAATTCTTACCGTTCCGTTAATACATCTAGAATGGCGCAAGGTTTTTATTCGTGCTCTACTTGCATTCAATTAATTTCAGGCTTTGTTTTGCCCAAGAAAATGGTGTTTAATTTCCAAGATAACGATAACGATAACGTCCGGCCCATCCGAAAAATAGATCACTTTCTTTCCTTGGTTCAAAAAAATCCTTTTGTCGTGTGTAAATCTTCCAGGATCATAACTATGCATACTGGTGTGGCGGCATCTATAACGCCACATGCAAGCTACGCATCACACTGACGTCACGCAATATCCTGTATCGCTCAAGCAGAATTTACCGCGCAACTAACATATACACATATACAAGAATCGTCAGGTAGTTGCCCACCAAACACAACACCCGTCTGGTCGGAGGATATTCCCTTTTCTATGGAGGATGCAAGGAGGAAGAAGGAATTTTACACCCTGTTCCTCATACCTCAATACTGGTGATCCCGAACATAGAAATTAGCGCAGCCTTCGTGCACCTACTTCAGCATGATCATCACTTCCTCAAGCTTTCGAGCGGCGAGTTATACAGCCAGCCAACACCCACAGCTTCAACAGGTATCCTGACTACTAGCATGCAGCGACCGCACATACCTGCTCATCACTCGCAGCCTCATCAGCAACCTTGGTACAGCACACTACACTTTCGGCCGGTCAACAAAAATAGCTGATTCCCAAAAAATATAATTTCAAGTGTCTAAACTGATGACCCCAAAAATAAATCATCAAGCAAAAATGAATTTATTTGATGAGTTTTATTTTGGGGTCATCGACCGCATGTAGTTTAGACACTTGAAATATCAGTTTAAAAAACAGTTTTCTTTTTATGTAAACTTCACAGACATGTCGGTCGATATTTAAACACGATAAAACAAAAAATACAGATTTGCTCGACTCATACTTCAAGTAACAACACCACCAGCGATCGTTGACCCAAAAAAAAAACATCAAATTATTTTTATTTGATCATGTTTAGATATCGTTACCCACACATCACATCTGCGGAGTTTTGCTAGCTAATTTAATTTGACCCTGTATATTTGTCATAATTTGACTTCACATTGAAAATAAGAAAACCAAAGTACACTCTGAAAGACCTATTTCTTCTATTATGTGTATTAACAATAAAGACAAACTTTAACCAACATTCAAACGATCATATTTATTTTAAAAAAGATTTCTAATACAAATATGATATACCTAAGAGGTTGTTAAACTCCACAGAAACTTATCTCATGATTTTCACCGCATAGCAATGAAAATAAATTATTCGCTGTAATGGTGAAGTTGAAAAATATTATTTGATAAAGCTGAAGCCGAGGTTGTTCATGTACACTATACGTACGATCGTATCTCACATCTTTAAGTAGGCGAGCGACTGAATAGAGTTTAATTTGTTCTCTAGAAGGATCCCGGATCCCCGCTGTCCGCCTTTCAGCTGATACTACACTTTCATGAGAAAGCCACACAAGTTCTGAGATTATGTTAGTCTACTCACTCCAACTGAAACAACACTCAATTATCTTTGTTTGCTAAGTAAAACTTAATTAATAATTAATTTAACTTTTAATAATATAATTTTATAATAATATATAGGGTGACTGGTACCTAATTAGTGACCGATACTTAAACACATGATTGTGCTCATAATAACAAACAACTTTTACTATGGGACCAAACCTGAAATCGCGAAAAAAAATCTGCTGCTCCCTACATTTTGACGAGTTATGCGAACATGAATGTATGGGGCAGCTGATTTTTTTTTCGCGATTTCAGGTTTGGCTCCATAGTAAAAGTTGTTTGTTATCATGAGTATAATAACGTGTTTAAGTATCGGTCACTAATTACCAGCCACCCTATATATAATTAATTAATTATTAAAACTCTAAATTAAATTTCGAATTATCGATTGATCCTGACTGTATTTACAATTCCACATACGTAAGCACTAACATATTTACGATTACAGCAAAATACTAAGTACCCACATTATTATTCATATCTACGTACGTAATACGAGTACATCGTAGGATTACAGATATTATGGTTTGTTTCAGTACGTAACATTCAGCTTATTCCAGCTTTTTAATGCTTCTCGTAAAATTTTATGTGGAATCTTCCATAAGCTTTGATTGCACGATCACGATCAGTGAGGTAGATATCTACATAATGTATGTAGATTGATATTAGTTATTATAATAACTTTCTATGTTTATAAGTATATCTGTTTGAGTTCGTAAATGTACTCAGTATATTGAGGGTAGAGAAAGATTTCATAAATGTTTTATTATAACTTACTCAGTTCTTGAAACATAAACTATGAAGGCTTTTTATAACTGGCTTATCGTTCGTGGGTAGAAGTTACTAAGATAAATTCAAGTTCAAGGTAAAGGTCAAAACGTCGGGAAACGATAAAAAGTTAAACTCTAATGACAAACCGTCTCAAAGCGAAACTTCACAAAATCCAATGTATCACGAAGTGAATTCAAAAATGAAATATAGTAAGAATCCGACATCGCTTATTTCCTTTCTTGCGTAAACAGTCTCAATAAATTCTTCACGTTGATCCGAGGATGAACCCTTGTAACGTATGAAAATAGGGGGTTAGAGTACGTGTCGTGTGTTCGGGAAGGATCCGTGATTCGTTCTCGCCGGGCGGCCGAGCGGTCGGTGCGCGTCGTCGCGGCCGCCCGCTACTCCGCAGACGGTCGCAGCATCGCTCACTGCCACCGTATAAATCACCAGACATGAACTTCATTTTATTGCAACCTTAAAAAATAACTCACATAAATCCTCGTCTAAACAACCTTTAAAAGTATTTTCACTCTTACTTTGATGTATGAAACTAATAATTAATTCAGTGTAAGTTACCGCTGTCAAATTTTGTTGCTGGTTCGTCGATCTTGTGGCTTTCATGTAGGTATAAGTGTTTCAAATTGAACTACTTCAATGCCAATCGCTCCAATCGTTCATCAATGACTGTTCAAGTAATACTTCAGACTGCAAGATAATTTTATATATTTTGTTCTATTCTATTCTATTATTTACTTTCTAGGCTAGGACTGTTGCAATCAAATTAAGAATAGGTCTTAAAAGTTTTATTAAGACCTTCGTATATATAAAATGACTCTAAAAAGATCTTTGACAGTCTAGACAACGCAGGTATTGGTTAAGTAAAATTCGATGTAGGGATCAGCTAACACGTCGTTCGAACCAGGTTCGGTTCGGTGCTTAAAAATATAACTTTTTGTTCACGTTACTTTTTCAGACCAAGTTCTCTCAAGACTCAGATGGAGAGTCCGTGGATTTTATTATTTAACTTGGACAGAAAGGAGAAACAAAGACAGTTTTCGAGAAATTCATCAAAACTTTTGATTGTATTACGTACACTCCGCCCCGAATGCTTGTTAATCTTTTGGTGCCGCTTTTGGTGTATCCTTTTTTATACAAACTCTTGACGTGACAGCCGCTTAACTAACTTGGAGGAAGTTTTAAAATATTTTAAATACCTTTTATGAAATATGAATGAAGTGGTCACAGTTTATCTACGTGAAAAGTATGATAAAGGGTATAACCAATCCTAACTAATATTATAAATGAGAAAGTAAGTTTGTTTGTTTGTTACCTTTTCACGCATAAACCACTGAACCGAACATCCTGAAATTTTGCATATACGAGTACGTTGTCAGGTGTTCAGAAACGGACATAGGGTACCTTTTATCCCCAAAAAAGTACTGTTCCTGAGGAAAACAACAATAACATTCTTATGATAATAGATGGCGCCACGTGTCTTTCGAATCATGATTGAATTATATTATTACTACCCGAGTTGATTGTCAAAATCTAAATTAACGCGAGCGAAGCCGCGGGCAAAAGCTAGTTATGCATATTTGTACATTCGCACACAAGGAAATTTTTGTTTTATTTTATTAAAAACATTCCATTCAGTCACTTAGTAGTCAAACACCCTCATGATGAAGTGCGTTAACAAGACATACGACGTAGAAGCACATAATGAGCACGGCAAGACTGTCGTGGCGCCGGCACCGGCTCGGTTACACATGTGTTACAGTATGCGTGAGTGGCTTGGCGGGATCGTGGTCGGCTCCACTTTAATTAATCTGGATTTGATGAGGGATTAAGTTTGCGCGACGCGTGACGGATCGAGAGCTCTACGCGTCCTGCCCCGTCTACTGTGGTTTAAAACGGATTTACCTCTCATTTCCCCTCCGCACAATTTGTATACACGTTCAAGAAGTGTAATTTGCCTTCCAAGCTTATCAAAGTGAATTGTAAGGAAAGTTGATGTGGTTTTTGTTGTCATTGCGTAATTGCGTGTTGGAGTTGACTTGTAACTGTAACAACCTCAATTAGCTTTGAAAGTGTTTCCATGTTTAAAAAACCATGCACCTTGGACAATATTACTATGTAAAATATGCAAGTTAAGGCATGCATAAGCTTTTGAATACATGAACATGTATATAAGGCATTAGCCAGTATATTTACAAGGCACCTCTTAGAAACACTCAGTTTAAGATTTTCAGGTGGTGTGTTACACAAAGCAAGAAGCATTCTGACGTCCACCTGCACACAACGTAACTTCACAATGGAATTACTGTTCAAGCACCGAAGCTATTATGTTGAGATGTTTCAGGAAACACGTGAATTTAAAGTTTTACTCAGAAGCTTTGTGTTTATACAGACCTCAACCTCGTCTTTTCTGGAAAAGTGTTCTTCTTCAGAATAATGTTATTATTGTTGCACCGTTCTAGAAAATCTTAAGACAGGTCACTTCTGATTTTTACTGGTTTGATTTTACTCGAAAATAAAGAATAGGAATAAAATCTGTATTTTCTTCGTCTTAGCGTGTCGATGGTAATCTACTTAAATTGTTTCGGCCCAGAATTCGGCTACTAATATTATTTGATACACTTGATCCCAATCGAAAAGCACATTATTGCGTACGCAGTCTATACATATTGTAATGTGCACTTTCAAACCATTAACATAATTCTATACACGAATTTGGCACATTACCGCCAGTGTGCTACGAATGTGCTACGGATGTGCTACGGCGTAGCGCTGCTACGTCAAGTGCGACGTGGTTGCCGGTGATATTAAGCGCTTTATTGCCTCCTACACTGTTTGCGACCACACTACGGTACTCTATATTATAGCTGGCTATTCGAAGCAACTTAATCATTACAATGTGTTTGGATTACGGTAGGTAGAAGTATAGTGAGGTACAGAGACATCTTATAATAACTTTGTCATGTGTGATTTAAGTTATTTCCTCCGTTATACTTTAGCACGCTTTTGGCTCATAACTCCCTCGCGAATAACCTTGTTAAAACTTTTATGTTATAACTAGCTGTGCCACGCGACTTCGTTTGCGTGGAAGTGGTCACATTTTAATTAAACTACCCGCCGCGTTGCATCGCCCGCCCGCGCTATTACTTCGTTTTCGCTTAGGGTTCTTTCAGACTTTTTTATTTGCTCGGCTCCTAAGGCTTGCAGTGTGATGTTAAATAGCTTATAACCATCCTCGAGAATCGGGGTGCCAAATGCAAAAAGAATTTTTCAAATCCGACTTTTTTTCACAATTTCATGGGTTTTAATTTTTTGCGCGGAACCCTAATACTTTTTTCAAAATAAAAGTAACCTAAATTACTCTTTATAATGTCAGCTACCTGCCAGTGAAGTTTCACTTAAATCGGTTTAGCCTTTTCGGAGATGAGGCGGAAAAAACAAACAGACAAACAGAAAAAAAAATTAAATAATACTTTCATATGCATTTAGTAAAAAGCTGTTATTTTGACATTACAAACAGACACTTCAATTTTATTTATTTGTATAAATAGATATAGATATTTTATGAATCCCCTTAAAATTTACATTCTATCAATGTATCATAAAGCTCAGCTCATATTGCTGAAAGGTCAGCTGATTACCCATTCTATATGCACGAGCACTTCGCGGTCCATCAAAAACAAGTAATCAAACACTGAGATAGAACAACAAAAATTTAATGGATAAATTAAGCAGATCATAAAATATGCGATAACTTCCGCAACATGAAACAAAATCCATTACATTAATGTTAAAGAAGAGCAACAATACGTCTCTGTCAGAGAGGAGAGTGGGGCCGGGAAGTGATTTCAAAGGCGGAATGCCCGCAACGTGCCGCGACTCCCGATTACACCCACGTGAACTACATTAATATTTCGAAGAATTAGCCGACGTGACCGCTTCATCAAGTTTAACTCCACTATCGAGTTTAAACACGAATTCAACTCGTACTTCGATTCAATTACATTCTCCTTACTCGCTTTTCAATGAATTTGATGATGAAGATCCATTCATGGGTGGTATCAATTAATGCGGTTTAGCTGCCCTTGCTTCTGTCTATTACTAGATGGGTGACTGGATTGACAAATAGTTTGAGACCCTTTGTGTACATACTCACTATTGAAGCTATTTTGACATTGACCCTGACAACGGTCACTGCAAAGACAAAGATACATGGCATTTTACAGGCAGTTTTTACTGTTTTTTTTTTGTCTTGATTTATTTTGTAATCATGATTTTTGCTGATTACTTATATCATGGCTCAAGGATATAAGGTAACTGCAGTAGTAATTGGCCACGCTTTAGTAACTGGCCACTCATAAAAAAAGAGGTAGAAAGAAGGTAATGCAAGCAAGCTCATGAATGAAAAGGACAAACAGTATATTTTTCGTTCTTTCCATTCATAAGCTTGCTTCTTCTCCTTGTTTCTACCTCTTTTTTTATGAGTGACCAGTTACTAAAGCGTGGCCAATTACTACTGAAGTTACCCTACTAAGCCGAAGGCGTTAGCTTCATATGAACAACGCATTTGACTTCATGTCAATCTAACGCTATTTCAACACTAACGCCGAGGCCCGCGTAAATCCGCGTAAAACGCATTAGCCGAAGATTTACTACAAAATGGATCGTAAAATCTCGGCAGAAAAAATCCGTTTGCATACAGCGTACGTAAATGATAACATCAACCTAAACGGTCCCACATCAGTAGCACCATTTGAAATACTTTCATTTGGTTACATTCACACTTCGGATAGCATTCGTCAGCGACAGCGCCTCTTCAAAACTCGCCTGCACAATCAATTAGGTATAAATACATAGCTCGCACTTCTATTCAGTTACACTCGCTCAACTGTCTACTTTGCTAACAACCGTCTACATAATCTAAATACAATGCAATGCAGTCTTGTTATAGACGAAAAGCCTTTGCCCGCGGCTTCGCCCGCGCGGAGGTCAGGGATGATCCCACGGGAACTTACTACCGGGATAAAAAGTACGCTATGTGTTAATCCAAATTTTAAACAAATTTCATCCAAATCCATTCAACCGTGTTTGCGTAATTAAGTAACAAACATCCAAACATCACATTTCACATTTATAATATTAGAATTAGTAGGATAGTAGGATTTCACGTGTGATAGGTTCTCGTTATCTCGTAGTTACTTGAATAGGAATTGCGTACAGTTCCCAGGATTGAAACACAGACTAGATATCCAACAGATAGCTTTCATGGCATGGCTATGTGTATGAAATTGAGCGATATTGTCTCCCATCTGAGCAGGCTTGTTCTCTCTCTCTATGGTGTGAGGAGCTTTTCCCAGAATTGGGACTGAGTAAATGAATAACTCTTCTTTGATTGTGTATTTTTTTTTGTTTTGGGTGAGAATTCTGCTGCTTGACGTCGAAATATGACGTCTCTTTAGACATAATGATTCTTTGTGCTAATACAATAATAGTAAACATTATTTTTGTAATATAATAAGGTATTATAGAAGTAGGGTACACTTTTGAGCAACAAGCGCCAGCAATATGTCTACCTATGTCTAAGTGGTTTTAATAAATTTATACTCATTCAGCTCATCCTTGGAATTGAAAGGCTTATTTCGTGCGAAAGTCTAATTATACACATTCCAGTATACAAACAAAGGGTAGGTTTTTTCATTCACTAACAACTAAAGAGTTCAGGCACAACTTCAGCTAACTAATATTCGAACTGACAAAAGCAAACAAATTAGAAAACTAGCACTTTCCAGTCTGTTGTTTTCCAATACCTTAGTAATAGAGAATATCCATTTTCAGAAACCTTAATTGGAATTAACAATTTAAAAGGATAGAGTCTTTTTGTATTTTAATCTAGTTCAATATCAAACATCAAAACATCACAAACAGAATTATTAGTTAAGAATATTTATTTTATATTCAGTGACGTCATCTAAGACACGCCAAGAAATTATTTATCCATTTAAACGAAAAAGGTTGAAGATATCATGCCTGAAAAGCAAGTGAATGTTGATTTAAAAAATCTATATTAAGACACAAATTAAACATAGACAAGAACTTAAAACTTAAGCTTTTAATTTAAAAGCCTAAGTAATCAGGCTGCCATTAAAAATAAAAGTATTTGAAATGCTTTTGTATCAAATGCAGACTAAAGCTAAGATAATTTTTCATTTTTATTTACATAAATCAAGGATTAAAATACGACAGATGCAGCTCGGACTTGTATCATAAGAACTATTCTAATATTCCAAACTAGCTTTTGCCAGCGGCATCGCTCGCGTGGACGTCGGAAAATATCCCACGGGAACGTACTACTGGGAATTCCTTCCTTATTCCTTGGCTATATAAAGGGAACATCTGTGCAAAATTTCAGCTTTCTAGATTTAAGTGTTTGGGCTGGGCGTTGATGAGTCAGTCAGTCAGGACTTCTTTTTTTTATTTATACAGATAGAAGATCATGATAGTTTTATCTTAACCATTTATTTCTTTTTATCTACTGCGTGTATCTGAAATGTGTGGTTATATTTATGGATGTGGTGGTCATCAAACTGAACAACGTTCTCCATGGGACCGACATCGTAATCGCGTTATCAACTGTTCCATACAAAACTTCAATGCATACTTGTCCCAACTGTATGGGGTGGCTGCTTATTTCTTCGTGTTTACGATGTTGGTCCCATGGAGAAAGTTGTTCAGTTGGATGGTCCGTACCACATCCTTAAATATGTCCACGCCTTTCTGATGCATACTGTGTATAATTCCCGATATCTCGCGAGCAAATCCAAGTTCACTACAAAGTGCGAGCATGTGCCAGGTTATAGACGCTATATTGCAGCCATTATGAAACATTACGATCCCATAGGATCAGGTACTATAAAGATGATAATGGCTGAGTATTTGTATAACCCCCAAGTACTTGCGTTCGTGCTCATACCTCCCAGCGGGATAAGCAGAATTCTAAATGATGGCGACGATTATGAAGATAAAGAAACTATGTGGGGTTGTAAATAACTTAGAGGGTTGAAAGTTGGAAAGAAAATAGAAAAGATTACCCTCCTTCTAGAGCAGTCGGGTTAAAAGAGGTTGATAAACTGATTTCTTCTTCCGCAATAATGTCAAAAATAAAAGAAGGAGTTTTGCATTGTTATAATAATTAAATATTATTCTTGTCTATAAAGACAATTCATCTTTCGACTTACATTCTAACTTAAACAAGCGACTTATTTTACCATATCACTTGAACCAAAATTAAACAACCAATTTCTAAAATCTACATCACAAAATTCCTTCAAACAGTTATTTTATGAGCAAAGTTTCGTATGTTCATTTCATACACTGAAGTTTCACTATATAAAATTAACGTATCAAACTTGGGTAGTAGCAAGTGTGGTGGCGCCTTAACGTCAATGTCGCAGCAAATTCGGGTCGTAGGTATATATAACAAACACAACTTTTAAGCCACGGCTTACCCACAGGGTCTAGAAATGATCGGACGTAATTAGAAGATGTGGCACATTTAAACTTTCCTCGTATAGTAAAACAAACGACGCATTCAAACAGAGGAAGGCTTCGGCTTTGTGGAGACGCCCACATGCGCACATGGAAGTACGTATATGTTATATATTTGACGATGTTATTTTGTTTTGTAAAACATAGATATGTGTAGATGTATAACGAAGTCAATTGTTCTTCTAACCCTACTTTAACGTCCACAACAGTTCCACTAAATAGTATTTTAATATTTTTAAGGACAAAAAATACTTGAAATATATCTTTAGAAGCATTTATTTTGTAAGAACTACGTAGCGTAGGCTAGATTTGTCTTTGCAAAAAAATTCATCATCATGTTTGTAACGTTGGTGACGTCAGTGCAACTCGGTGTGTCATAGAAACAGAGCATATTTTAGAGAGAAAAGAAGGATCGGACATTGACGTAACTTCCTGATGATACGTTATGTGTAGTCCCTTTTGGTTCGAGCACCATGTTCCAGGTATATTTCCTCTATTCTCCTTTGTATTGTTATCCTGTTAGCCGTTAACCTCGAGCCCGCGCACGGCGGAAGTGGGTTTGACGCATAGCGAGTGACGGTAAAGGTACCTAATTGACGTGTAGCAACGCTGACATTTTGCTCTTTTCTCTAGACGGTACAAGATTTTTTGACACTTACCTTTTTCCAAAAATATCGGGGTCAGCTTCCGGGAACACATGTAACTGTCATTATTTAATTACTTCCGTACCAAAATCGGGCACTCTAGGCTCTAGGTAGGTTATTATCTTTTTCCGTGTGAAACTTGTTGAAACAAGAAAATTTCAATTAAAGCAGTGTTTGCTTGACGCAGAAATTAAAGAAGAGCGAGGGAGCAAATCCACTGTGTCAACTAGCTTATAACTGCAACGAGAACAATGTGTAAGTACGTGTCTACGCATACTAGTGTCCCAACTGAAATGTCGAGCAAGGCCCGCTTTAGCGCGCCGCGGCCCCCGCGCCTCTACACAAATAACACGTAGATATTAGAATACGCTGCAATACTTTGCCAATCCTCTCTTGAAATACAACGCAATATACAAGAATTTTAAATTAAATTATATAATACATTAAAAGGACAGAATCCGACTTCACACAAATATTTCAATAAGAATGCTCGTATAAACAAATAGTGCAGTGAAATACTTCAACGTCATAAAGAACCATAAAGATAAATTTATTTGTTAAAACATGTGTAACATGATACATGAATATGCACATATTGATGGAAAAATAGTTTTATCGGATCAACATGTTTTGCCTCAGCGTACAAAATGTTTATAATATTATGTTGTTAATTAAATTGGCAATTATAAAGTATTAATTAATGTCAGTTTCTTAAATAAAATTAGAGTAAGTGCAAAATATAGTCAATAATTGAATGTTACAAAATATGTCAAAACACAATCAAATTAAAATCAACAGTAAAATTCAAAAGTCATCATTTAAAAAATCAACAATGTTGTAGTAGCACATATCAGTAAGCAAGTTTTTGAGTGTTTTCTTAAATAAATTAAAATTCAATTGCTTTATATTATTCGGAATTTTATTGTATATTAATGGGGCCATGCATACAACACTTTTCCTTAGAAGTGCTGTTTTGGCCGCGTATGAAAAGTAACATATGTGACCCAAAAACGAAAAACATAAAAAATCAACAAGCAACATGTTATCGTAACCACGACCCTCTTTTCGACGAATTTTGACTGTACTGAAAATAAAAATGTCGGGAAATAAAAGAACTTTTTAAATAAAATTTTGTATTCATTTCTTTTGAGTAATACCTCAGTCAAATTTTATTCCGCACAGTGTTTGCTGCAACATAAAGTACATTTCGTATAAATACAATAAATGTAAATCGAAAAATGTGTGCAACCTTGGTCGAAATGTATTAAAATTGGACACTGTTACCTACTAACAGTTACTTAAGATAAGATTGGTGTTTACGCACATGTAACAAAATGTGGCTGGAGGCCAAATTTTAATCCAAAAAGAAAAGGCGTATAAAAACCGACATTTATTTAAATCGGGACAGTTCCTTTTAACACTAGGCCTCGGAAAAACAAGTCGGCAAAACTGTCCACGGTGTTCGATTGTTTCTGTCAAAAGTTTTGAAATGGTAGCGAGTTGTAGGTTGTACCGGTTTCGCTGTGACGCCTGACTTTACACAGAGTACCGACGAGGACATGGGCGCAACTGCGACCAGTCCCGGGGTACGTGACGTTGAATAACTCACAGCTGTAATACCGGCAACTTCGCTCGCTCACTGCTCTCGGCGGAGAATTTTATGCGCATTATTATAACGGTTTACGTACCTACGGGCTCCGCTCAGCCACAGTAGAACTCAATCCTAAATGTCTTTATGGCCCAAGCTAAGACGATGCCATTTCCGCTAAAGCAACTAATTTATTACAGGGGTAGTTCAGTGTTAGCGGTTCAACTGTGCAATTTCGTGGTAAATACAAAGTGATGTTTATGTTAACCAACGTTCTTACTTCTTACTATAGGATTTACGGTACCAACCTCAAAATAACAAAATGAAAGTGGGAATTCAGTTCAACTAGAGTTTAAGAAAATAAAATTTGAATACACTTTAAGAGATAGAATTTAAACTAGCAAAGTTGTACGAAGAACGCGGGTACTAACGATTTAAGAACACTTTATTATGCAGTGCTTGTGGTAGCACAATAATAATACGCGAAGCGTGATTAATATCATTAATATTCAAAACATGGAGTGCCCGCCAGCTGTTTGATTATCTTCGATGGAGCGCAAAGGAAAAATTTAAATTCCTTAGACGTTGCAGCGAAGCGACGGCTGAAACTAAATTGTAGAGCAACCTTTTATTATCGACTAGCTTCCCAATCCTACAAACGACGTTGGGTGGTAGGTAGAAATTTAAAAAGTAATTCACCGGAGATACCTCAATGTTTTAATTTCGCCGCTCTTTTAGTTTTGTATGCTTCAAATTTAAAAGATTAATTTTAAAATTATAGACTCGGCTGAACATGAATAATCTGTTAAAGCTGAAGATAATGTAATAGAGGGTGCATGGAACTTTTGGAAATAATAAACAGAGCGGTCTGATTAGACGTTGTGCTCACCCACCTGTAATTAACAGTATAATCAGCTATGTTTACAGCAGTGAACAGACTTGCACGTCAGTGCATGGATACCGAGAACTTTTTGACACTATTTTATTATGTTTGTACTAAGTTAATTAAGTCGCTTGTCACCGGCAACGCAGCCTCGTTGCTTAATACTTTAAGCTCTTAAAACGCAAACTACAACACTACACTGTATTATATCCTCTTAACGAGCTCTTTTAGAGAGCTTACTTCAAATTTAATTAATGGCGATTCAGTAAAAACCCCGGCAGTTATTAACATTAATTACGTTTAGAGACAATATTTCATGAATGAGAAACCACTTGAGACGCGGATTAAAAGCCAGGAGACTTACATCCTTTTTTATATCTTTTATACTAATTGAGTAGAAGGTTGAATGGACAGCTATACAACAAAATAAACAACAAAAAACAAAATAGGCAGCGAGGTTTTAAACTATGAGAACATCTCTAATTACCTATTTTACTAAGACATGGGCTCGTTACCCCAAATGTAAATTAATTAGTTTTAAACATAATAGAGCAACAGCCAAATTGACTTGTATCCATATTTCTGTACTATCTAACTTCTAAAATAATTATGTTGAAGCAAGGTACCTAAAAAAACAAACCGATCACATGTTTACCGATGGTGTTATAATAATAAATAAATAATAATAAAAACGTTTATTTTCTCCACCACATAATGAAAACTTACTACAAAATACATATTTTGTGTATAAAAAATACGTTGATGTTGTGGAGACTGGAGCCTGTACTAGGAATACCTGTGTTACAGGTCTCCAGGCCTCCAAACTACACAGACAAGTCACAGTTCATGAAAATGTTGAGATAAACACAATTTAAGATAAGGATACATATTTAGGTTGATGATACATCATCGGTAAACATGTGATCGGTCTATTTTTGTTCTTACATACATTCTGTGAGAAAAAAATGCTGATCATACTTCTGTTATACCTAACTTATAATATATTTAAGCCACTTTATAAATTATATAGCGTGGTTATGTACTCCAAAAGCGTGTTGGCGGAAGCGGCACTCAGATTCGTCTTTATCCACCGCAAACCACCCCTAGCCCACCGCATCTACTGGCTACAATCCATCATCCTGCCTAGATCAATTAAACCCGAGCTTGGCCTGCCACGTAATGTTCCTTGCGCGAGGATAACACGTCTAACTAATGCAATCTTCATCGCATTCTACGAGCCCTCGGACTGTATTTACGTATATATAATAGATAGCAAATAAATCACGAAAAAGAGATCGCCGTTTTAAACTGACCTCTGTTAACCATGAGTTACACGAACACGCCGTTTGTATCCCACCTGAGGATTCCTTTCCTTTTGATGTTTATCTACATATAAATATTGTCATAATCCGCATATTTTAAAGTATAATCAAGGACAACTCATGAAGCTAATGCGGAAAACTTTTCACTTGAATTGTTTGAAACATGAAATATTGTAAACAAAAATAACACATGTAAAATGCAAATATGAGAGTGCAGTAAACGAGATCTTGGCGGTAAATATGAGCGTGGGCCTGTAGGTGGCATCACCCAACATAAATATACGGCGTAACTTATGTGCGCTGCGTCGCCTGTGTCGCGCTGTTCACAGACAAAAACACCTCTGAAACGGAGCTTTGATTTTAAATTCTAATTTTATGAATCGTCTAGTTTGCATATCGCAGCATATTTTGGTTAAAATGACACGAATGTGTAGCCCCTCCCTTATTAATGGCTGCTAATTTATAATAAACAAATCTCGCATGTGTGCTCGGGGCGCAGTGAACGTTCGTTACAATTATAAAATTTTTTTACAAAAAAATACAACTGACTTTCAAAAACAACACTACAAAGTGAAAAATAACTTTAATTTCGGAAGTCGTTGGCAGAAACGAAAATACATTTAATCAGACACCGACTTCCGAAATTAAAGTTATTTTTCACTTTGTAGTGTTGTTTTTGGAAGTCGGTTGTATTTTTTTGTAAAAAAGTTTTTATTTTTTACTTTTTAGTTGTGTACCAACCCCACACAAATTCTAATACCACTATCTGCAAAACAAACTAGAACACCATCCATATAAAAGTGGGGAAAAAATACGTATTATTGAAGCTAACTCAAAAACTACCAAAGCAAAGTTAATCAATTTTATATGGGACCAACTGTGATATATACCCTCACGAATAAAACAAAAAAAATCTAAATCGGTCTAGCCATCTTCGAGTAATCGGGGAACATACATAAAAAAAAAAAATTAAAAAAAAAAAAAGGTTCCGACGAATTGAGAATCTCCTCCTTTTGGAAGTCGGTTAATGACACATTAAAAGTATGCTAACGTCGCGCGTCGGTATAATTTTGATGATTCGTGTCTTACAAAACCTAATTCGGTCGGATTACTTTCAGCAAGTTGCGCAACTAATGAAGTAACTTGTGACACGGGTCGGGTCCTGGGATCGACGTAATCAAATTAATGAGAAAACTTCACTTCAATTTAGGGTTTCCTACCTCAATCTTTAGGATATTTGGAGCGGTCAAGTGCTCGACTTGACCGCTACCAAATATCCTAATGGGCACGTTGATTGCAGTTTGAATAACTTGCTTTGACCTTCGTATGTTCAAAAACATAGTTTATTGGAAGAAAAGTTACTAAAATACGTTAGGAAAATATTCTATCCTGTAAAAAAAACAATTTAGCAAAGTGAATACAGAACAAAGGACAGACACAAGAATAGAATGTGTTTATCAGATAAGTATCACGCATTGGTGACAAGCTAACTTAGGATAACTCTGGACCTTTGTTGTTAGTTAATTTAATAAGTAAGTATTAGTGAGTTAAAAGAAAAGATTATCGATAAAAAATGAAGGGCACAGGGGAAAAACATGCAATGTCACAAAGACAATGAACTGAGAAATTGCTAAATTAATCTTTTGATCCTTGAAAAAAGGTACAATAAAGTTTCAAATAGAAGGAAAATATATTTATTTATAAAGAAAATATATTTGTTTCTGTTGTGTAGTAAAAAAAAACCTTTTCATTCTTATGTTTATTGAGTTAGCACAGGAAAACAGATCAAAGTCAGAAAATACAGGCAAATAATATGCAATGTCCATGAAATATTTATTGTTTAATTATCAATATATTTTATCAGTGAGAAGTATTGCTTAGCTTTTGGTCCACAAAACTTTGACAGGGCCTGGATATCCATAAATTTTGCCTTTGAAACTGGAAGGCTGTCTTCATAGGATTGATCTGGCAGTACAAACTCACCAGCACTATGAGAGTCATTATGGGATTTCAACTTTTTTTTAGGTGCCATGAGAATAGATGACGTCCAAGAGGAATTGTAATGTTCTCTGTGAAAAATCAATCTTGGATGATCCTTTTCAACCCTGATTTCTCTTATGGTCGAGATAAAAAGGACATGTCTTCTTATACATTGGGGATAGAAAGGTTGTCCATTTTCTGACAAGCGGTTGATCAACTTCAATCACATTAAAGGGGCATGGCTTCTGTCTAGCTTCACGAATCACTTTTACCCACTCATCAGGCGTCTCACAAGGTGATTTCTGGTTTATGCAACCCATATTTCTGTCACATTCTAAATATGAGTGCCCGCGAATGGGAAATATGATTTTAATCACATCCAAGCGTTTTGCACAGTGTACACCTCAAAAAACAAGACGTCATTAAACAAACGTCAACCTAACAACGATGGACAATGCTTATTTTTCTCCTGTACGAGTTGGACATTGCTTGTTATTGCACTGTATCAATATTTTACTATGAATATTACTCAGTGACTATGCATGTTACTGCAAAGTGTGTTTTGGCGTTTCGTTCTACCAAATTTATACTTCACAATGGCATTGCCAGTTCAAAAAACATAAAAATGTGACATAGCATGTTTTTCCCCTGTACCCTTCAAATGTGATGACAGTACAAAATAATACCTACACCTAATTCTATCTTTCGATGCAAACCGAAAGTAGTTTCAGAGGCTGTTAAACCTATATATTTAATTAAGCTATTAGGCAATACTTGTCTTGTCTCGGAGTCAAGAAACTCCAAAGAATTCTTGCTCCAATCGTGTTATAATTTAATTTTACATGACTTTCTAAACTTCGCTTGTGGATTAAATAACGCCACCACCAATTTAATTAAGCATCTACGAGTATAATATAAAACAAAAATATGCAAAAAGATTACAGAAGCCTTCAGATAAAGACTCGACAGGCATAAAGTTATAGAACAATGTCGGCATGAAAAAAAAGAAGAGTTTCCATAATCGTCGGTACCTAATTGAATTCTAAAGTTGGAACTGTTGGAAGCTTGCTGCACTACTCCAACTTCTAATCATAAATTCCACTGTTATAACATTTAACAAAGTTTCCTGTCATCTACAGAAATTGGCTTTACTCCAATTATCCGCTTTTTTCTCGCCGCCTTTAATAGCGGGTGTTGACTGTAGCAACAACGCAGGCATTTAGCTTTTGTTAAAACTCCCACTTTGCCCGTTATGTTTATGAGCTCTCAGTAATAAATGTAATAATACGCCATCTTTAACACAAAATACTAAGTTTTTTGGTTTCATGCCAAAGTGCAGGCAGATTTGTTACATGCTGGCGTAACACTTACCATGTTTAGAGAAACAAAATGAATATTAATGTCAACATTAAGTATCGCGTTGGTAATACTAAAATGAAATTGTTTAATATTTATCAAAACAATTGGAGGTACCAAAAACATTATTCGCATTACCTTGAAATACTTTGAATTTAAAAATAGCCTATGGTAAAACAAACACTCTTAACATTTTCCTTTTGCATGGATTATAATCTATACATATTATAAAATAAAGTCGTTTTTCGTGTATGTCTGTGTGGCCGCGTTGTTCTTCTAAACTGCGCAACAGTTTTTGATGCAGTTTTCACTATTATTTAGATATTTATTCCGGAAGGTTATATCTATATAACTTCAATATTAAACTTACATGTAATAAAGAAATCTTGATGTTTTGTCAAGTCATAAAAACCGTGCGAAGCAGAGGCGGGTCACTAGTTTTATATAAATAAAAATCAATTGCCGAATGTATGTAAGCTAATTATTTTTTTGTTTCGTGTTTGTAATTGTCAGGACAAGGTTTGTATGACACATATTTTTTGTGAAAAGTTGGATATTTGGATGGTATTTTTGTATGAAAACAGACAACACACTGCCTAAACCACTGGAGACAGAGACCTGAAAATCAAGCGGGCGCGGCCGGGCGCGAATACCTGGTATTTACATAAAAATCCCGTGTGCGTAATTACTGAAACATAAGCAGCAAAATGCTACGAGTACTTACCTATATTTGAGTAAACATTAAAGGTATCGTTACGTTTGCGTCGCTTGTTCACAAAACGTTTGATTATTCCAGCATTTGTTTCATATCTACACATTTGAACGCATTTACCTGAATAAAAGGATTGTTTCGTTCTATTGTTAAAAATATATTCCGCACACATTTTTTTACTGTGGATGAACACTCGAAAACATGTAAACACAATCGCGCCGTCCCCACGTTAAAGCGGGTATTGAAGTGTGAAATTCAAAAATCAACTAACATTTTCTAGCCCAGTGAATCACTCATCCCTCCGTAGTCTTTTGCTCGAGACGTGTTTGCTTTTCGCTGAAGAGATTTCCCTTTAGATAAATTCATCGTGTTGATTCGACATTGTTTACACTGGAATCCTTTTAGTTGCGTTGGAACTTTGTTTGTGTTTTTTCTGAGACAACAAAGTGATGATGAAAATTTTAAATATATTGATTCGAAACGCGTGTAAATGGATTTCGACTTGTCTATAAATATTCAATGTTTGTTCTGAATAAAATTATAGCATGGATTTAGAGGAAACTGTACTAAATGATTTTTTTTTTATATAATTCGACTTAACGAATCAAGGTTACTGCCAGAGGGTACAAATATGTTACCCTATATTATTCTTGATTGCTATCTGCTTTCGAAAGGGAACGCATAGCCCACAGTTGTCCCTCATTCATCTAATTAAATATATTGAGGTTGTTCAAAGTTTCACCATTTATTTTAGTAACAAAATAAATGGTGAAACTTTATTTTTACATTTATTTTAGTAATAAAATAAATGGTGAAGCTTTATTAATGTACAAGTAATTATATAATATATTAATAAAGCACAACAATGTCATATTTCTATATTTCTCCTTTAGCTAGTAAGGGCCTTAGCACACCTCTTCCACGAAACAATAACAGCAAAACCGCAGTAGTTCAATTCAACTGACTCGCATGAAGTTCCACTACTCGAGTAGCAGAATATCAGCGAAACATCATGCGGTTTCGTGGTTTCTCGCTTTCGCGGCGGAGGTGTGCTAAGTCCCTAAGAATGTTTGTCTCGTATGCTACGGCGTAGCCAACGCTGCTACGCCGCCACCACCGTAGCATACGGTAGCACAGTCTACGCAACAGTCAAATAAGCTTAACATTGTTTTAATATTTATACTCAATACTATTTAATGAACAGGTTCATTCTCTTTAAAAAAAAACAAACCCAGCTTTTTATGTTTCGCAATTAACGATATATTTGTGCGATATTATTACGTTCGCTAATGTTCTCGTAATAAAAATTATAAAAGAACACGGAACCTCTGTTTCAAGGCTATCCCGCGCGTTTATAAATAAACGTTTGAAATTTATTATTATTTGTTCTGCTCGGGCTCTTCTTGTTTGTTTGTTTGTAAACAGACGTTAATACCAGATACACAGAACCGCTTTAATGGGACATTAACTGTTTCTTTTCATTATGCGATTTACTCTTAACTGTGGTTTTGTGGGTTCTATTTATGCATTTTAATGCTTATAAGCAGTATTTGGTACTGGTAATAAGTAAAAGATGAGTGTAAGAAAAAACCGTACTTACTACTTACATGTCTACAAAAATAGAAATGTAATGAAAATATATTACATAGGTGTAGGTTTACCACAATGGTGCTCATAGTCCAACATTTGCCTGTGACGCAATCTGCAATAGCAATTGTTCTGTTGGTCCGTTGAACAAACAAATCTCACATGATAACAAATACTCGTACCCTGTAGGTTACCAAAGTTGTTTCTAATATACGACCGTTCGCAGAACAGTAAACATGTAGGTATTCTATTTTTGCCAATTCTCGTAGTGCAGATTAGGAACTCGTATAGTCTATGGCCACCCGTGACTCCGAGATCGACAGTGTAACAACCACTTTTCAGACATTGGAAAAATGTTAACATGCTAGATTTAGTCCAAGATTTTAAATATTTTGTTTTTTTATATAAATAATGTAAATTATAGGCAATGTTTGACTACAAGAATATGACAAGTATCTTATTAAATAGGCACTAAATCAAACCTTTTCTACCAGTCCCAACCTCGCAATCGTTATCTACTTCATTACATTCCAAGTAATGTACACGACACAAAGACAAAGTCTTAAACATAGTCGTAATGGTTTTCATAAAAACACGTAGAAGAAACAAATAGTTTGTTTATGCAGAAATATTACCCTTTTAAGGTTATGGCCTGGGGATAGTTCGCGTATGACCATAATGTTCTTTGGCGAGCTGTTATTTCCATTAAACGCTTATCTTGGAGATTCATGGCAAGCCCCGACAAAAATGATGGTCGTTAAAGAAATTGAATACCCTTTACTCATGCTTAAACTTTCTCATATCCATATTTGTTCTTAAGTTTCGGTGCCCCCGTGAATGGGGTCGAGTTGCATTGATTTTACTGGGTGGGTGGATTGAAACTTTAATACCTATCTCGTGAGGACAGCACAATTATTTTTTTAAAATCACGAATTATGTGTGTAAGATGGTTGTAGCCGTGATATAATAGTTACCTACTACCAGGATATAGCTATATGTAAACGGTTCATAATTATCTTACTAGGGTCATAGGCCGCGGCGGTAGAGGAGTGCCGGTATTGCGGTGCGCCGCTCTCCCTACCTTCCGCAGCCTTGACGGGGTCGCCACCATCTGATGGCGGACACGGTGGGACCGCAGGGCAGGAGGAGTGTCGGTATGACGTTGGCCGCTCTCCTTATCCTCTGCGGCCGAAAATTGGCACCCCCATCGCAGGGGACCAAGGGTGCCCAGATACGGAGTCGTCTGGCGCCCATGTGCTGGTTTGGTCCCTGGGGTGGTCACGGCGTGCAATGTGTTCTGGTGCGCCGGTGATGGGGAGTACTCTCCAGAGGGGAGTCCGGTGACGGACAGCCGCGGCGGGTTCACGGATGAGTGCTAACGCGTGCCCGTATTCCCGCCGTAAACGGCAGAGGAGGACACCGTGTAGTTTTAGTGGGTTAGAGTCCCACATAACTGTACCATCTCCCCGTGGTAGCGCAGTACGCATGAGCATTTCTCCACGATAAAAAAAGCCGTGGTATAGTTACTACCAGGATATAGTTATATGTTATCGGTTCATAATTATCTTACTAGAAACACAAGTATTAGGGCACTGCGACCAAATAGGTTAGGTTAGGTTAGAACTGTGACCTACGTCGCACTGTGTGCTACGTCGAAATTGGTCGCAATCGCAAAAAAATTAGGGGACTGACATTTTTCATATAACTATATCCCGGTAGATAGCTATATCACTAGGGACACGGCTACAACCATCTTACTGCGACATACTTTTTGATTAACGGACTTGTAAGTTTGCCAGCAAACAGCACCAAACTGTAGTTGAACAAAAGGCAAAGAGTAATGCTGAAAGGTTATTGTTTATTAAATTATTTTAGACAAAATTTACTTTAAATTACTTTAACAAAATAAAATCCGACTTCAAAAACGTAAAACGACTAAAATAACTTTCATAAAAAACTTACCAGCTTCTGAAGTCGGTGCCAAGCTAAGGTGCATTGAAGAATTAAAGACACCGACTTCAGAAGCTGTTAAGTTTTTATGAAAGTTATTTTATTCGTTTTACGTTTTTGAAGTCGATTTTTACTTTTTTTAAAGTAAAAATATTTTTCCATTTTTCGTCAAATATGCAATTACTTATGTCAAAGACAAACGAAAAAAAGAATCATCAAAATCCACTTAGAAATGCCGGAGATACAATACTTTGATCGTATAACTTCGTACATTAGAATAATTACCTTCCTGAAAGTATGTAGATCAAGTTAGTGACAGAATCATCAAAATTGGTTCATTAGTTTTGAGAAAATCGTGGACATACAAACATGTCTACATACATACGGGTAGAATACAAAACCTCCTTTTTTGAAGTCGTTTAAAAAAGTAAAAACCGACTTCAAAAACCTAAAACGAATAAAATATTATAAGTATATTTATTGCAAATAACTTCGTACATAACTATAATTACCTAACCTATTATATGCTAAAACCTTCCTGAAAGTATGTAGATCACGTTATTGACAGAATCTTCAAAATTGGTTCATTAGTTTTTGAGAAAATCGTGGACATGCATACATACGTACATACGGGTCAAATACAGAACCTCCTTTTTTGAAGTCGGTTAAGAATGTGTTATCAACGTTCCAGTATCGAGCTTTTATATTTTAAGCTCCATGTTTCCAGTAGCAAAGACGGTATGAAAATGTTTACTACGTGCGACCAGAAGATAATTCACGGACAGATTAACGCCAGTAATTGCTGTGCATCTAGGTATACTGTAACCTGCCTGTGTTGTTATTCATTTGTATTATTGGAAACTTGTAATTGACTTTCATTTTATTATAAACTGTAAGTACTTATTCCTAATAAAATAATATAAATAAATGGTCCAGTTATTGCTTATTGGTAGATAATCGCTTCTGCTTAAGGTGATCTGACATCGATCGCATAAGATTGTATTCTATAGATCTGCCGTTATCATACTTATTCGAAGCTATAACAGTCACTAAGAAAAAAAGTTGAGAGGTGTCAAGGGATACCAGGATGGAACGAAGTTCCTTTCGATTAATTAGTGAAGGAATTGTAATTTTTTTTTTTTTTTAAGTTATAATAATATTTTTTTTATTATTATCAAATATAATGTAATATAAACTTAATCTTTCTATAAGAGAGAGAGAGAGAGAGAGAGAGACAGAGAAACATGCGCACGTCGCACAGCTTACAATAGCTTACTATAGCAAAAAGTGTCGTTACAACTTTTCGTGAGAATTTTTTCCGTCTAGCCCCTTTCACAACGCGCGATAAGGAACTTCGTTCCAAAACTAAGGGTAGGTAAAATCTTTCAGCACGTCCTCATATTTAACAATTTTATATACCTACTTAACGCCAATGAAACTCGCACAGCAGTGCACCGCAGAAAGTTTTAGACTGTATGAATATGCAGAGCCTTCAAATTGTAAGCGCAAACTTTGACTGACGGATATAGGAGGGTATACCTACTTGCTCTTTACCGTCTAAGAGAATATTAATAATTAACCTAAGTACTTACATATCCTTACTCATTTTTTTTGCAGTCCATTAGTGTACAAATAACTAGAGAACAACCCATCCGATTCACGATAACTAGGTTTCAGTACTTATTTGTGACGCTGCCATGACAAGAGCTAAAGCGCGGTCACTCGGTGAGTCTAATGGAGATTTTAAATTGATACTGTCACTTTCTTTTTAACCGACTTCAAAAAGGAGGAGGTTCTCAATTCGTCGGAACCATGTTCCCCGATTACTCGAAGATGGCTGGACCGATTTGGATTTTTTTGTTTTATTCGAGAGGGTATACATCACAGTTGGTCCCATATAAAATTGATTAACTTTGCTTCGGTAGTTTTTGAGTTAGCTTCAATAATACGTATTTTTTCCCCACTTTTATATGGATGATGTTCTAGTTTGTTTTGCAGGTAGTGGTATTAGAATTTGTGTGGGGTACTTACACAACTAAAAAGTGAAAAATAAAAACTTTTTTACAAAAAAATACAACCGACTTCCAAAAACAACACTACAAAGTGAAAAATAACTTTAATTTCGGAAGTCGGTGGCAAAAAACGAAAATACGTTTAACACCGACACCGACACGGACTTCCGAAATTAAAGTTATTTTTCACTTTGTATTGTTTTTGGAAGTCGGTTGTATTTTTTTGTAAAAAAGTTTTTTTGATACATTATATAAGGGATAGCATGAACTTAAAGTATCCATTAAACTAAAGTTCGTTTCTGCAACTGGCTCTAAGTCGGCCTGCATAGAAAAGAAAGACAATCGCGATGTTACAACCCTTGTAATTTAATTGCAAATAAAAAAGTAAATTTAAAAAATCAAAAAACCCGACTGCGTAAAAAGTGAACTTTAAAAAAGATGGAAACAAGATGACCTATTTCTGTCTTCAAACAATCTCATGCAGTCAGAGGAATCTTCTTTAATCTTAATATATAAAACAAAGTCGGGTTTGTTCGAAAACGAGAACTGCTGTACCGATTTTCATGGTTTTTGATTTGTTGTCTCCGTCCCGGATAGCAGAATAACTATTAAAAACTTTGGAAAATTGACCAAAAAAAATATGAAGAAAATTCATTTTCTCATACATGAAAGGGCAGGGCAATGTCTGTCGGGAATCTTTCATTCTATTTAGAATTCCAAATTCAAATTAATTTTATAATCAGTTGTTCATGTCTATCTCGTATCTCTCTCTATCTAATAAAGACATTTTTAGTCAGATGAGGTAGAATTTATTGTATCAAAAAAATCAACACTAAACCTCCTTAGTTTCGAAGGCTTAGCAGTTAACGCCAAAAACGGCCGGTTTGATCGCTTCAATTAACTTGGAAGGGTCATCATAACCAAAAGTTCTGTACAAAAAAGCACACTCGAATACGTTACATGTGGATGCTGTTGACCATACAAAAGTTATGTAATTCTTTAGGCCTCTTAAACCCCAATTACGCCCTTCTGTGGTCGTAAGTGGACGACTTTGGTTACTGAAGTCAAGTGAGAAATGTGATACATAAAACGGCTCACGGCTCTATGTTCCAAAATTTACTTTTATCACACACAAAAAAAAAACAAATGATAATTTTAAACGTGGATCTTTGATATAAAGATAAATATAGAAAAAAATATATATGTTCATCATCATCATTTCAGTTGAAAGACATCCACTGCTGAACATACGCCTCTCCCAAATCCCAAGTATTGCCGTAACGACCGGCACCCAAATTGTGTAAAACACTATCAATCGGAATCGATTTCATTTTGACAGTTCAACAACATTCATTGCATTATTTACGTTGTCGAGCAGACAAATTTTTCGAACGTATGAAGCAATGGATTAGCAATTTGCTTTAAAATTATTCAGATTCCAATTGATAGTGTGTTACGCAATTAGGGTGCGGTTCTACTCTGTCCATATTCATCAATTTCCCGCCTAAGTTCTTATTGCTATTTCAAACAACTGCCTAAATAAACTAAGTACCCTTGTATAACCGCCCTTACATTGTTAAGCTCAAGCTCATCGGGCAGGATTTCAACTCACGTCAATCAACGCAACGGGCAGCGGCCTATTGTGACGTAATCACGCTGCCACTGGCGATCAACACTCCATTGTGTATTATAATCGCTGTACTTAACAGTTACACTCTTCTTACGAGTACTTAGTTGTTATGTGAGTGTTACATGTATTATAAAAAAAAAAAAACAATAGTAAAGCAGAAGTGAAGAATACGGGAGTAATTTATTCGGGATTTATGATTATAATATCACCTTTGTCGGATAGCACCACTTCGCGACGGCGCGGCGGCGGGTGAGTGGGAAGATATTATAATTAGATATCAGAATTATAAACAATACAAAGTTCGACGAACCCATACATTAAACCTAATTGTGTAGGTAGGTAACTGAAAAAAAAACCTTTAAACGTAAGTAAGCATTAAATTGAAACGTAAGTATAGATTAGAGATCCAAGACAACATATTAGTTCGAGAATTTCAGTCGAAAATTGTAGCAACAGTTTTCCAGAACTTCCTTTGCCATCTAGATAAATCTATAAGATAGCGACCCTTGAGCACATTATGTGAAAATATCGTCGGGTGATGGCGAAAGTGAACTCGTGTGTTTGAGTAGGGAAACGTAATTTATAACTAGTTATATCTCACTAGTGAGATATCAATCGTCATTCCTGAGAAAATTGAGCCACGTACCTACCACCCTGGTAGACGTTTTACAAAACATTCATGTTCTTAATTAATACCTTGGCACTGTTCACGTCGACATAATTACAGAATTAACGTTTATGACGCTTTGTGTAAAATTAGGCATTTGGGTTACAAAAGATATTAAGTTAAAACATTTAAATAAGTACCTAGCTAACATTAAAGATGTACCTACGTAATTGTGTTAATGGCCTGTGTCAAAAACAGAAGCTCGGTTTAAAAATTTCTTATTTATGTGGCACGGCACTCACAAATAGGTACATTAAGTATAATTTTATTTTATTCAAAATGGCCGTTCATATTTCTGTCTTCTGCATGTATCGAAAGGTGTGGCAAATATGACCACACCCCAACGGCCACCTACTTGGTAATGAATTTTACTTTTAGCAATCTTGTAGGTATCTCATTTACAATGTGTACTTATAGTGTATAGGAGCTCGTGGCTAAGTAATAACAGCCGCACGGGTCGATCCATCAGGTTAAGCTACGCTTGCCGGTGTTGGTCCGTGGATGGGTGACCATCTTTACATACCGAGACTCTCCGTGCCTCGGAAAGCACGTTAAGCCGTTGGTCCCGGCTGTCATTCGTGAATCTTTGACAGTTATTACGGGTCGTCAGAAGCCCGAAAGTCTAACAACCAGTCTTACCAAGGGGTATCATATTACCCAGTAACTGGGTTGTGGAGGTCAGTGTAGGATGCAAATGCAAACACACCCTAACATTAATTATAGAATGTCAGTGCAATTGTCAATGAGTGCCAACGGGCTCGAATCAGGAAATAAAAATGCAAGTTGTCCGACCCAAACCGCGTCTAATTGAACACTAAATTAAATATTGGTACAGAAAGCATCATCCGTGCCCTGTATGCTGCTGCTGCTTTGTGATTGATTGTCATGCTTTCTAATGTAGGTCGCGCATGTAAGAGCAAAGATGCTAGCCTACTTATTGCACAACTCATTGCTTACTGCATCATTTTAAAAACCATGTACGTGCACCGTACAGTCAGATAGGCAGTCGCTCCATGTAAAATACTGGTATTCAGCTGCATCCGGTTAGACTGGAAGCCGACCCCAACATAGTTGGGAAAAGGCTAGGCAGATGATGACTTATAGTGTATAGGATGCCTATTCATCTGGGTGCCAATACCTAAGTCACTGTAAAAGTTTCAAGTACTTACAGTGGTCTTGGTTTTATGAAACTTTTGAACTTTGAAGAGACCAAGTGATTATTATTTTGACCGCGCTTCGCTTCTATTTCTCGTTTTTATGATTACTATTGTACAGTTTTTATTATAGCCACGGAAAGAGTTTATTATTCGCGACGATTAAATCCAAAGTTTTGATAATATAAATGGCAGTATTCTGGTGAACTGACCCAATATTTCGAATTTATGCGGGGTGAACAAAGGGTACTTAAATCTCACTGTTTTCTTTGTCTTGTTTAGTGACTATAAATTTAAAAAAATTAACAGCTACTAAAAACATTATAGGTAGGTATTTTTTATGCCATGGGATGGCAAATAGGCTTCTAGGATGTATCCTAGAAGCCTATTTGCCTATTTGCCTATTTTCGGTGTACCGTAAAGAAAGTGGTTACTGCCGCCGTCTAGACACCTGTGAAAACAACGGGATCACTTACCGAGTTTACCGATAACAAAAAAATCAATCTGCCTAGCCTTTTCCCAACTATGTTGGACTCGGCTTCCAGTCTAACCGGATGCAGCTGAATACAGTACTTTACATGGAGCGACTGCCTATTTGACCTCCACAACTCAGAAACTGGCTAACGATTGGTAAGACTTGGGCTTCTAATACACGCAACAACTGTCAAAGACCCACGAAGACAGTCGGGACCCTCAGAATACAGAAAGAACGTATTCTGAGCCGGGACCAACGGCTTAAAACGTGCTTTCGAGGCACGGCGAAGTCTCTAGGTATATGTGTAGATGGTCACCCATCCACGGACCAAACCTGGCAAGCGTAGCTTAACCTGATGGATCGACCTGTGCGGTTATTACTTAGCCACGAGCTCCTCCGAGTTTACCGATAAGACCATGGTTGATAAAAACAAACGTTATTTTACTTATCGGTACCGCAGTACGAATACCTTTCAGATGAGAAATTGAGAACGTACAAATACAATATTGCTAGTTCAAGAAATCATGGAGTACTATTAGTACCTACATACATATAAATGAATACCTCAAGGTACGTACCCTTATTATTACGGTTTTAAATATATTGTAAGGTTTGTTTAGTTTGATCGCACAGGATTTCCTAGTTTTTACCTGCCTATACTCGTACCAACAAAGTTCCAGAATTTTACATTCTAGTCTACATCTATACTAAGCTGCTGCAAGTGTAAAAAGTGACTGCAAACTTTGTCTTGTACACCTGATGCCGATAGTACATCCTACACGAGCAGGCACTTAGTTCAAGAGCCAGGATACCTATGAAAAATCTTAGTAGGAAAGTATTACGTAGGCCATGCTTGTATTTGAAAAATATATTTAACAGTAACATTACAATTCCGTTGCATCCGGTTAGACTGGAAGCCACCCCCAACAGAGTTGGGAAAAAGCTAGGCAGATAATGATTACGGATCGCGAACGGGCGTGGATGGAGTTTGTAGATAGGATGACATGACATGACGACAAGTAAGCCAATCTCTCACGGTCAAAGCAAATATCAAAGGAATGGATAGTGAATTAGATATCCCGCTCGACTAGAGATAGGTATTGCTACGACTGACTGAGTAAGTACCCATTACATACCAGTAGGTACCACACCTACTGGTACAGCTAAAATTGAGAGAGAGAGATGGTCCAAATTTTATGTACATGTGTATGTGACAGTCTACGACAAAAGTTACCTTATGGCCGTTTCTATTTAGTTTCGTAGATATTTAACGTTTTATGAAAACGTGCGAAAATAGGTATGTTTTTTTTTTTTTGCTTTTTCGTAAAGTAGAACGTTTGAAAGTTTGTATATTTTTAATTTTTGTTCCTTACAAGCTTGGAAGCCCAAAACGTGGTCGTAAAGTTTAGTAGAATGGTTAGGTAGTAAACTAGTAAAGGTAAAGGTAAGTGCAAAATTTAAATTAATATTTAAAAAAAATAATCTAACACACGAAGACTTGTGACGAATTTACACATATTTTTTATGCAAGTGGCGAATACACTTTCAATGTATGGAGTGTACAAAATGTGACGAATTTACTTTGTGGCGAATGTACAATAACCCATACCTATATAACACACGTTATGAGATTAATCTATTTCGATATCGATAGCTTATTTATTACAGATTATGGGAGTATGCATTACTCCATACCGGCCATACATAAGGTACCTTTGCCTGTAGACTGTCCCATACTCACATCTTAGTACATAAGTACGTATTACGAAGTAGGCCCAATAATTTTACTTTTACGCAAAGTAAGTTTGTCAGCGATAAAACTGAATTATTTTTTAAATATTTTAACAGAATCGTTAAGAATAAATGGCGACGTAAATGTGTTATTAATTAAATCTCTTAAAACCAACATCACCACGGTTAGATAAGCATTCTTCCTTGACCTAAAAATATAAGTAGGTAGATATAGATTGATTTTTCGTAGTTGCATATTCCTGAAGCATCAGAAAAGTATTGAGAATGTAAGTTTTCTGCACTTTCTGAAACATCTTGAATATCTTCAAAAGTAGAGAATATAACTTTGGAACACTTTTTAACAACTCACAAAGTCACAACGTACCAACACGTACTCATGTTTATGAGTTTCAAAAGTACATGCGGTAAGATTTTCACATGCTTGTGAAGGAAGCAAGCTTCTGCACAGAATAACTTAATAGTAGCTTCGGGTAGAACTTTAAAAGTGTTAAAAAATAGGTACGCTATAATGGATTTGTCGGGCCAAATGTTAACACCATCACAGTCGTGGCTCTTCTTATGGCGAATTCGACCAAACTTTTACGAGTATACCCAGCATAATCTTGAATGTTTGATAGTTTCTCCACACAAAATTGAGAGCAGTTGTGGCCCAGTGGTAACAGCCGTGACTTACGAGTTGTAGGTCGTAGGTTCGAACCCCCGCAAGCGTTTTACTTTGTGTAAATTATTTCATCACCACTGCTTTAAAAACGGTGAAGGTAAACATCGTGAGGAAACCGGCATGTCCAAACATTCGAAGAGATATGTGACATCTACCAACCCGTACTGGGCCCGCGTGGTGGATTACAGCCCGCTCCCTTTCACCGAGAGGAGGCCTGTGTCTCAGCAGTGGAAATCTTATAGGCTGATTATGCCATACAAAAACTGTCAGTCGTCAATTTTATTCCACGAATATAAGTTATCCGACTTCGCTCAAATTAGCCTTTAGTCGCGCTAAAACAAAGATTTGGTTGAACAAAGTATGGTTCAAGCAAACTTGCTTACTTTTCAAAATTAGGGAAATCATTCTCTTTACCTACTCCCACAATGTAGTACATATCTACACCTGTTCGTAGTTTATATTTAGGCATGCAAAGAACAAAGATTCACATTTACCGGGAAGCGATATAAAGTTGAGTAGCGTTTTAGCACGAAACTAAGCAAATCGCAAGTTGCCAGGCGTGCTTGTGCACATGTGGCCGAATTTTCACCCCGCTTGCCTAAGTGCAATGCATAGAAACTCGGCACCTACGAGCAGTATCGTCTTACCTCCACTTCCTACCAATCTAACACATATGCAGTACCACGGGCAAAGTTCGTGTTTAGTAGGTTCCTAGACTAAATGCAACGCCCCGGGTGTTCGGTATTCACCGATTGTATCAACGCTGCGTGTATTAATTTACATCTAAATAATACACAAGCAGCTCTTGATGCTCATTTTACAATTAATTGGAGCATGGGATCTCATTTCATGACACATTATTATTAAATTGTCTAGATTATTCATTCTCATCGCTCATCGCACTTGTCTTCATTGCTTTGACTTCTGCATTAGGTAAGAAGTAGGTATGCATTTAAAAACTAAAGAAATCTAAACTGAGATTTATTTAAGAGTCCCCGAAACGATCAATTGCAATTGTAAATTTTTACGTGATTGATACTTACCTACACATTGATGCGCAAATTGATCGTCTACCAAATGCAATGACTACAGACTAGTCATTGCATTTGGTAGACGAAATTCTCTATAACCAAGTGCAATTGAAGCGATTGATAATATTACTATAATTTCAATTGATTGCAATTGATCAATTGAAATTTATCGTTAAATAAAAAAAAAGCTCGATAAATAAAAAAAATAAAAAGTCGATAAATAAAAAAAAAGCTTGCAAAAAAGCTAAAAAAAGCTAAAGCTAAACCAGCAGCTGCAGCAGCAGCAGTAGCTAAAGCTTGTAAAAGGGTAGGGTTCTAATAGTAGAACCCTACCCTTTTACAAGCTAAGGTAAGGTAGCCAGAAGAGGTTTTTTTGCACATCATGAGCATACATTAATCTTAATCGTAGTGACTGTATTAGGGCATCGTACTCGACCTATTAAGCCTAGATGGTCTGGAACTTCAGTTACCTAATTTCGTTTTCGAACTTAATAAAAGTTCCATTAGACTTACCTATACCATGTTCTACACAAAAACAAATACACCTTTTCTCTTCTTCTAAAAATACAAAGCCATTTTCCAATCGAGCAGCTCCAGGTCGGCGCCTCATTTACATACATCGTTGAAACTTTTGTTCGATTCAAGTCCATCCCGCCAAAATGCGGTCGGTGCGAATTTTTAGAAGAACGCGCCGTTGTAATTGTGATTCGAGTTCGAGTGGTTAAAAGCTTTTCTTTGGAAAAATCTCGACACGTCCGGAAAAGTCGAACTTAGATTTTACATTAAAGATAACATTTCTTAAAGAGAGCACGAATCGACCAAGGGTTAGGTAGGTACTTAGGTATTTTGAGTGATTTGGGATAAATCAGAGGTTTGGCACTTAATTACTGCAAACAATATCAGCAATAGGCAATTTATTTTGAAATTACATATTGTTGATTAATTAAACGCAGGTGAATGAACGGTTATACAGTTTTCGTAATGTAATTTTCAAACGTTGTTGGAAACACAGTATGGAATTATGCAGTTTACAACGAAACTCGAAATTTCTCCAGGGATCACTACCTACCTCTAGAAAAATGGGTTCTCGGAAATAAACATGATCTGAAGAAATTAATTTAAAAATTGTTCTGTTTGATTCCCTATCCTCTGAGCTCTGCAGTACCAAGGGACTACTGTAATTTGTCTTTAGTAGGTTTCTTAGCTACGTACTTTTGATAAAATTTTACTACTTAGGGAAGTACCTACCTACTTACATCCGAATATGTTCGAAATTATGGTTTTATCAATAAAGTAAGTACGAAGCAGTAAGTAGGTATTTTGGCGTTTTTAACGCGGCAGTTCCTGTTCGTGGAACTATTTTAGTACCTAGGTAAGTTTGGAAGCCTCTGCAAATACCGCCGGGCCCCGCTGAGTATTCCGGGGTTCTCCTTCTTGATACGTACTAACACTTACAATTCAATCGCACTGTGACAGCTATCGACTCGTGCAGTGATTGTTGTCGACACGCCCTCACTGCCGAAATGTTTTTTCAAAGGGCGGGAGATCAAAATGGATTGATGTGCGAATGGCGATTTGTTAATGGTACCTACACTACACTGATCTACAGCTAGGGGAAGGTAACGTTTTTAGCCAAAACCGAGTGTGCTCTTTTTTACGATGTCGCTGCTAAGATCATGTCAAGCACATACGTTGGTACCTACCTACCTACCTACCTTGAGTAACATCTTCAACGTCTAAAGTAGAAAACTTGACACTAACAAAGAGAAAAAACCGGTCAAGAGCGAGTCGAACTCGCGCATCGAGGATTCTGTACCATCATGTATATGTAATGTTTGTTGATGATTTCTGAAAAACTGTGCTATTTAGAGACATCGTTATATTTTTCCTGTAATCTATACATAATCTTGTATCATATTAGAATAATTTCAGATTTTTCTCTATGCAAACTTCTGAGATTAGGGGGGGAACGTTATTTTTTTTTATATTTTTCATCAATAGTCGAAAACTATGCGGCCTAAAACAAGAAAAAAAATGTTTGAGAATGTGCAAACAGCGCAGCGCTCTTTCCTATGATACCCCATGTGACTGTACCTCGATTACCCTACCTGATAAAAATTTCGTTTTTCCTAAATTATGTTAATATTAGTGTTTGGGTCGGTTTCCCCTGCGGGGAAAAGGTAGTGCTCCACCCCGCACTACCCTGTAGAGCTCGTCTCCAGACTGGACACTCCCCCACCGATTGTAATGAATGAAGGAACTCATAGTTATGAAAATACATTGGATGTGGTTTTACAAAGGTAATAAACAATAGAGGGATGCAAAGTATATTGTTATATAAACTTGTGAGTAACCCTTACGCTGGCGTAACAGGCAATTGATCAGTCATTACTCACACGATACCTCACATCTACGCTCGGAGCACTCAGAGCAAAACTTCCATAAAGTGACCCAAGCGGCTATTCAGCGGCATTGAGTCGACACATGCTCTTTTGGAGACATGTTCCCTAGCAGTTCTTGCGAACTGATAATCGTGACGAAGCGGTCTTCCCTGCGGTAACCGTGCGACCGTCCTTGTCTAGCAATGGGGCGGCCAGTTCCAGCGGCATTGCGTCAACATCATGCTCTGAAGGAGACATGGTCCCTATCAGTCCTTGGACTGGATATAAGATAGTTGTGGTCACCAAACCCCTGGATGTTCACCCCTTGCACAACAAGTATATCTGCAAGACACCGTGTTCATGTCAGTCTGACCGAATTATTGGTCTACGATAAAGAATACAACTTATCAAGAATTACTTGATAATAGAGATGAGAATCGAATCTCAAGAATCTTTATTTAATATAGTTTGGATAGACTCTAACAAAAGCCTACTATTGGCCGGAGGGAAAGAATACACAATTCAAGAATTAAGTATTAGATAATATAGTTACAGAGAATCAAACCTCAATGGTCAATCTGTAATAGAGTTGTGGATCAACTCTTGAAGGTTTATAGACAGTCCAAAACGCCCCACCCTTCATCACTTCCTAGTGTTTGGGCTGGGGAGAAGAAGTGATGCAACAAACTCCCCAGCAACACGTCTCCGTCTTATTAGAAAAAGTCTTTTCGCATTATAGTATGTATGAACTTAAAATAAAATCTCTTTGGCTATACTATTTGTATCTGGCTGGTTTTGGTATCATTGAAAGTTTAAATTTTAAAGAACATAATTCCAAATTCAAATTAGGAAAATGTGTGATTTTCATTTGTTTTTCGTACTGTCAAGATGAGTGAATCTAATGAAGAAATTCGATACATTTTAAAATTTTACTACAAAAAACGTAAAAATGCAACGCAAGCCGCGAAAAAAATTTGCGATGTTTATGGACCCAGTGCAGTGTCTGTGAGAGTAGCACAAATTTGGTTTAAGCGTTTTCAATCCGGAAATTTTGATGTTAAAGATGCACGTCGCTCTGGTCGCCCTATTACGGATAAAATGGATGCCATTTTTGAAAAAGTGGAGCAAGATCGACATATCAGTAGTTACGACGTAGCTGAAGAACTGGGAATTGACCACAAAACAGTTTTGGCGCATTTGAAAAAAACTGGGTACACAAAAAAGCTCGATATTTGGGTACCTCACGAGCTCACTGAAAGAAACCTAATGAACCGTGTACTCATTTGTGATTCTTTATTACGACGTAATGAAACCGAACCATTTTTGAAGAAGCTGATAACTGGTGATGAAAAGTGGATCACGTACGACAAGAACGTGCGAAAAAGGTCGTGGTCAAAGGCCGGTCAGGCTTCACAGACTGTGGCGAAACCCGGGTTAACTCGCAACAAGGTGATGCTGTGTGTGTGGTGGGATTGGAAGGGCATTATTCATTATGAGCTGTTACCACCAGGCAGGACCATCGATTCTGAACTCTACTGCGAACAACTGATGAGATTAAAGCAAGAAGTTGAGAGAAAGCGGCCGGAATTAATCAACAGATGGGGTGTGGTTTTTCATCATGATAACGCTAGACCTCACACATCTTTAGCCACTCAGCAAAAATTAAGAGACTTTGGCTGGGAGGTGTTAATGCATCCGCCGTATAGTCCTGACCTTGCACCTTCAGATTTCCACCTGTTTCGGTCTCTTCAGAATTCTTTAGGCAGTGTCAGGTTAACATCACGAGAGGACTGCCAAAACCACTTGTCGCGGTATTTTGATCAGAAGTCCCAAAATTTCTATAGCAATGGGATCATGTCCCTACCTACAAGATGGCAAAAAGTTATCGAACAAAATGGTACCTACATACTTTAGATAAATGTAAATAATGTATATTAAAAAATGTTTTGAATTTTCTTAAAAAATGCGAAGAAACTTTTTCGCCAACCTATTATAATTATGTTTTAGTATTATTAATGTTGCAACGCCAACGTCTCCCCTCTCGCAGGCGGGAGCTGGTATCTGCAACTCTTTCCTGAAGATGTGAAGGAGGAAAGGGATCGTTACGCTTGCGCTTAAATCCTTTATTTATAACTACGTTAATTTGTCTGATTACAATGTACCCAATTCAGATAGACCGGGAACCGTTTTACAACGTCAATTTGTCTCAAGTACGTGTTCTGTTAGACCTAACGCATAGAACCTCTGAGGACACTAATACGATTCTAATAGAACACGTTTCCTAAGCACTAAATAAATGTCTTACTCAATCCTAAGACAGAGTACTACGAAGTCCTACAGCCATTGAGGAAGACAAGTGTTGAGTAATTCTAAACGCGTGCTAATATGATTGACACCCTTACGGCGACCTAGCCCCTTTCTACTAAAATAACACAATGCCCAAGCGCTTCGTAGACTCAGTCTCTAGCAGAACCCATTACGATAGAACCTGGTATACGCCGAAGTGGTACATCGTCACTTCACATTTCCTTAATCTTCCCCATTTAGAGGATGCAGTCCGGGCGTGAACCGTCCTGCTTCCAATACATGTCTCGATAAATAATGACGAAATTAGGTAAAGTCCTATAGAACGGACGGGTTTCTCGAGACAGGCTCCCTAGCGTTGTTAAAACGGCTACCAATTCAGTTTGAGGTACTTGGTGATGCCTAACCCCTCTCCCTGGAAATGAACGTTACCAGGCGTTACGCAACATGCTCTGTAGCGAGGCCTTTTTGGAAGTAGGTATTATCACTAACGTTTGGTTGCGCTGTAATTGTAACCAATTACAGATCGGCTTTATAGCCTAGTTTGTTTTAAATGAACTGAGTATTTTCGGTTCTGCCTTCCATGATTTGATTTGATAAATGGCGCGTCAGTTACAGATCAGTAATCGTCATCAGTTGTCGTAAGTCTAATGTCGGAGAAAGGCCTTCCCCGATTCCCTATAACCAACTGCAAGTGACAATAATCTACTGAGGTATGGATTAGGAGATGGACACAAAATACGAGAGAACATAGCATTAATTATAAAATACGATATTAAGTAAGAGTAATTTCGCCATGCTGGAAACCTCTATTAGTAGAAAATGCCCCACGATGGAATCATACTGCTATTTTCCTAAGTTCAAGGTAGGAACAGCTAAGTATATCTAAATCTACATACAAATCAAATCTGATTTTGAAATATTTTCAGAAAAAAGCATACAATGTACCTAAATACACCTGCCAAGATTCCTACTTAGGTAATTGTAAAACCTCCGGAAACAAAAATTCTATTAACACTGGCATGTACTCGTAGGTAGGCCTACGCGAATTACGGCTTAAACTTTGAACTGTGCAGAGATTACTTAGTTCTTTAGTTGCGTACACAACGTAACTTTAGAAGAACGATATCTAATTTAACATGCGAATAGGTAGGTAATCTCAATTAAACTAGTTTTGTTCGAAACTAAGATCGTTTAAATCGTGTGATGTGTGATGTAGGTACCTACGTCTTCACAGCAAGGGACCACCAACACATAAACTGAAACTGTAACTGTAAACAAGTCTTAACAAAGTTTCGTGGTTAAGTTGTACGGTCTCTTAGTGTGTCGTACAATTCTATTGTTTGTATGAATAACTAAGCGGGAAGATAATGTGGCCACCGTTATTTATTGGCTATTAACGTTCCAACTTCATTTGCTATATTATTGAAGTTAACACTGTTTCAATAAACATAGTATTTTTATTTTATGAATCGTTCATTTTGGTGCATAAAAGTACGTTAGTAATATTATTTATTCTGTGACAAAAGTTAGTTATATCCGTATTTTTTTTTCTGTAAGTGCCGTCTACGTATGGACCTAATGTACAAACTCTACGAGTTTCCACTCGCTCATAGACCCTGTCATTTTTTTAACGTGATTTCCTTCGGTTTTCCAAAACTTTGACTTTCATATTACCTACACATATTAGTTAGTCCGTATAATTACTTACAAAAACTAGGTGGCCCGTTTGTTACCTTGAAGATATTTCTTATGGCGAGTAGTGTCGCCAACTAGGTAACAATGCGGTTCAAAATTCCTTCATTTGTGTGTCTGTGGAGCAGTGCAAGGCACGTCTCGACGCGTACTTCGCGCTGGCGATCATTGAGTTCATGGGGCACCCATTTGTCAAGCTTTTTTACCTTGCCAATTTGACGCAAATGGACCAATATTGTTTTGACGCTAACTTCGAAAGCTGCTGCTAATTCAGCCGTAGATTGTGTATCATCAGCTTCCACAATCGCCTTTAATTCGTCATTGTCGACCAGTCTTCGGACGACCGCGAGGTTCATTTTTCAGGTCGAAATTTCCAGAACGGAAGCAAACAAACCAATAACAAGTGGTGCGTTGGTTTGTAGTGTTAGCTCCGTAAACGTCGTTGATGTTGCGTGCCGCTTGTGCCGCGTTGCTGCCACGACGGTAGGTACTCATATTCCATAATTACTCGAATTTTTAACGTATCCATGATGACGAAAAAGATTGAAATGCGATGAAAATGTAACACTAATCAATAAACAAATTACCTACTACTTTTGGAAAAAAAAATCCATGTTTTTAAAATAAAATTAATTTGAAATTAGAATTCTTAGCCAAACAAAAATTATTTTGATTTGAAATGGCCAGTACTGCAGAACGGCAATTTCATAGGTAAAGACCTAATATAAGACATAAACGAAATGTATTTACTTTGTTTGGATTGACCCGGAATGACTCTGGTTCTTGAGATAAGCGACACGTAAACAATCATTAGAAAAAATATTAATCTAACCTCATAGCTTGTATTCATTTGAGTAGGTATCCCCAATAGTCCAGTAACCTTATACTCCAGACCTTGCGTCAAATCCGGTAGTTCTGATTTTTTGCTGACTTGTTTATGATGTTGGCCCAGTGAATAATCCAAGTTTGAGACCTCAAGCGCCGACCGCAACCTGTCATAAATCGATAATACCTCGAAGTTTTTAGATTTTGGCGATTTTAAGCTTATAGGACTAGTTTTCCGAATACCTACACCAGTACGTTTTCGAAATAGACAAAATTTGCTACAACGTGAAACTACTGAAACTACTACTATCTACTAGGTCTTTTTTTTTTTTTTTCTTTTTGGCGTTGCACTATTCCTGCTTATTGCCACTGACAATGTTTTATTTGATAACTCTACTAGGTCTTATACGGTCTTATTACAAAACGAGGTTTTTCTTCGTCATGGTTTAAACCATCGAGCCAGTTTTTGTAATATGAACCTAGCTTTGATAGAAATACAGTTCTTTATACAAAACTGACAACTTAGTCCGGTACTAAATTGTCAGTTTTGTAAAACTGACATCTTAACGTGTCAGAATAAAGCTCGAAATTCAAAAAAGGGTCCATGGTTTAAACCTGGGTTTGAAGATGAACCTTGTTTTGTAATAAGACGGTGTTTTGTAATAAGACGGATATAGTTTCCGAGATAAAGCCACAGATTAATATATTAGTAGCATAAAGCCTTTCTTATTTTTTTTTTCGAAGTTAGCAATAGTTTGACGTTCTGGATGAATTTTGACCCGAAACCCATTTTTCTTATTCTAGTGGATCCTAAAGAGGTTTTACATTTTTCACAGTAAGTATAACAAAATGTAAAAAAAAGAATCGAAAAACATAACAATTGAGAAACGAACTTTTAACCACGGGTTTACAAAGCAGTCGTCGAACCGCTAAGCTGTTTGCTTTAATGAAAGTTGATTCTTATGTTATTATTATGTCATGATTAACATCCTTCCATTCTTAGCCCCATAAAGATATAGCGTGATAATAATCATTTAAAGGTTAAATCTGTAACTTTAAACTATATTCGTTTCCTATTCAGCCCAGTGAAGTAATGGAATAATTCGCTTTTACATTGTGTTGTTGACGCCGATCATCATCATTCTCCTGCCCTCATCCCATTTTTTTAGGGTCGACGCAACATCTTATTCTTCCATACTTCTCTATCAGTCGTCATCTCGGTAGTCACTCGCTTTCTAGCCATATCATCTTTAACACAGACCATTCATAATTTCTTTGGTCCTGCCCATATCCCATTTTCTTTGGGGTCGACGCAACATGCCTTTTTCTTTCAAAACTAATTCAGTTGATTAACTGCAAATATTTTATACTGTGGCATGGATTTTCCGCGAAATGATCGGCGGCGCATAATAAACACTTCGCCTGTGACGTCGCCCTGCATTAGGGGAGGCGGAGGTAGCGTTTCAAAGGCAGGCCCAACATCCTAGCCTTAATATGGTAGATAGCTACTTTTAATTTCGGAACAACCAAGCCCTTTTCCTGAGTCAGCTCTAGTGTAGCAGCTGTGGTTTGGAAACTTACGGGCGAGTGCTAATTCAGTGCAAATTATTAAGGCGAGTAGTTCCGCCAACTAGCGCCACCATTGAGAAAAAAATCACAAGTGTAGATATGGAACATTTTGAATTTCCTGTGCTCACATGGCTCACATTTTTAGTCAGATAAGGTAGGTCAGGTGAGGTCAAAAAATCTACCTCATGTGACTAAAAATGTGAGCAAAGAAAATTTCAAAATGTTCCATATCTCCAGACCAGACTTATGATTTTTTTCTCAATGGTGGCACTAGTTGGCGGCACTACTCGTGAATGTAGGATTTTAATAGAATGTCTAAAATTCTACATTGCATTGCGTCTATTGTTCGTAGTTACTAAAACAAAATTATTTAACATGATTTGTATAATTTCATTGGATAACTTTAAAACAACTAATACAAAAGTTACTCTTATTCTTATTCTTTTTCAATAAATAGAATGCCATTTACAGAACAACATCATTCATTTAGATTCATTTTTATTTTTAATTTTCAAATGAATATCAATAACTACAGTTTTCTTAAATAAATCTATTAAATCGCTTCGAATGTGCGACTTGATTTGTTGTAGCCGGCCACCGCCGGCCCCCGCTATCAACCGAGATAATCTTTCATTGGGGCACTCAACTGCTACTGAACAAAGAATTTTCTGTTGTTCCTCAATATCTTCATAGTACTCAAGCTGTACATTTAGATTGTATGGGATCTCTTGCGCCAAAAAGTCTAGAAATTTTGCCCTGACTGCTTCTTGTATCAATGACTCCGGTTTCTGGTCAGTAAATTCAGTAGGAGAGTACTGGAAGCCTGCGGTTTTCGCGTTGCTTATGAGATATTCCTGCAAAAAAAAAAACTATACAGAATACTTAGATCCTCATTAAAGTTGTAAAAAGTGTTCTGTATAGTAAGTGCAGAACATTGGTACCTTATTTTGTATTATTATGTTTGCAGGTCTTACCTTAATATCTTGCACCCCATCACCATTCAATGCTGATACAAGAAAGACATCAGAAAATTTACTGTATCCTTTTTGTAAACTCTTTTCCATTTTACTTCTAATCTTATCAGTCCCAGGGATAGGGTTGCCAGCAATGACACTATTGGTAAGGTTTCTTATTATTGTCAGCAATTGATTTTTGGATTTCAATTTATCAACCTGTGGAAAAAATAATTATGTAATTAAAATAGAGGCTTTCGAAAAAAATAAGTTCTAAAAAATGTAGCAACTTTCACTTACTTTATTGATTATTAAAAAACTAGGTGTATCAGCTATGATGTTCAACATATTGACAACATCAGAATGAAGGACGTCCTTTGTGTATCTGTTAGAGACGTCATGAACAACACCTACAACATCCGCACATCTCAAACTTTTATGACACGCTCCAATCATAGAATCTGGCAAATTGAATCTGAAATAGAATTAAATTAATTGAATCACAATAAACTTTTATTGCTTACATTGGGTCGGAAAATTAAGTCAAAAGCAATAAAATTGTGCAAAAGTTGAGGTTATTTTATCAATTTCATATTTTTACTTTTGAAAGTATTTATTTCCTAGATTTGAAACTTCATGGGATTGCTCAAGATAATATTTAAGTACTTTGCACAAAAAAAAATTGAAGTCTACTACAAGCCCTGTATATAAAAGACGAGCCCTTACTTCTTTTGTTCTTTTTCAGTTACAACTCCAGGAGTGTCCAAGAATATAATCTGTGTGTCATTTTGATAACACATGGCTCTTACTAGCTTTGTTGTTGTGTGTACTTTGTTGGATGCTGCACATATCTGCAATTATAACAATCCTTTTATGGTTGGTTTTATATTTCTCACCATCTAAAATGTTGCAGTTGACACCCATTTGTTTACAGGTTATAAATTACCAAAACAAAGTTTCACCGTACCTTTCTTTCCGTGACTTTATTGATGAGAGTACTCTTTCCAGAATTAGGTGCACCAATAATAGCTACATTTACAACTTTGCCTAGATTTCTTTCGTTCGCACGTTCTGGTTGTGATGAATAAAATGCTGCTTTCAAATTATGTTTTCTGTATGTTAAACGTAAGGCAAACAATACAAATGTCGTCATCTTGCAATAGTATAATTACATTTAGTTGGTCTAGGGCAAACACACTTATTGCAGGTCAATTTTTTACTAGTAAAGCCAATTACCGTATGTAAAGTAATTAATAAAATTATGTTTATTTTTCTATTTTTGATATTTCCAAATTCCAACAACATGCAACTATGAACTAAGGTGACACTGACACTGACATTATTGACAGTCAATGACAATTTATTATCATGGAATGGACTATGGACTACACTCCTATCAACTTATCTGTGAAATGGCGAAAATTGGTACTACGGCCGTCATGTTGAAATGTCATTCGATTGGGCCGACGCATGTGGACTGCAATTGTGATGATTTTGATTTTTATTTTTAAAAAAAGATCATGGTTCCAGTTTCTCAACGGAATCATGTTTGATCCATGATCTTTTTTTAAGTACGGCCCCAGTAGTCCCCAATCCTTTTGGTCGGGTTAAACGTAGGGTGCGAGCCGATGCGCAGAATGCAAAACTTTTTTTAAAAAAATACAACCGACTTCCAAAAACAACACTGCAAAGTGAATAATAACTTTAAATTCGGAAGTCGGTATCTTGTTAAATGTATTTTCGTTTTTTGCCACCGACTTTCGAAATTAAGGGGGTCGCGCTGTGGTAGCCCGCCAAATTCAAATTTGCAGGTCCGTGTCAGGTTGTATCTTGATCAAAATATGATACGCGAGAATAAAACATATGCATTTACATAATTTTAGCCATAAAACTCATCATTACATCTTTCTAAGTTAGATTTCGTGCAGATTCGTCGAACGAACGAAATCTAACGAAGTTTTTTAAGTTGTCGGAAGCCGAAAGTCTGACAACCAGTAACGACTGTCAAAGATCCACTAATGACAGCCGGGACCAACGGCTTAACGGGCTTTCCGAGGCACGGAGGAATCGGTATGTAAAGATGGTCACCCATCCACTGACCAATCCCGGCAAGCGTAGCTTAAGCCGATGGAGCGACCCGTGCGACTGTTATTACTTAGCCACGAGATCCTCTTATAAGCTTATCTATATATTATTATATAAAAATCAAGTGCTGTTCGTTTGTCTCGCTAAAACTTGAGAACGGCTGGGCCGATTAAATTTTTTTTTTTTGTTTTTTTCTCCTCTTTACTGGGGTGGTTTTATAAATTAGTATACTTATTGTATCACCTGAAGAGAAGAAAAAAAAATAGGAAAAAAAAAAGAAATTGAATTTTTGACAGGACAACGTCTGGCGGATCAGCTAGTATAATATATATATACCTAAACGTAAAAAAACATCATCCGATGGAAAAAAAGTCATCATAAGTAGTTGTGAACCTATGGGGTTCGCAACTAACCCCCTGGGGGTTTTGGGTTTATAAATTAGTGTATGATATCGCCTGAAGAGCTCCTTTATGTGTCGATTATTTATACTATATATACAATACAAATATTTTAAAGCTGAAGAGTTTGTTTGTTTGGTTGAACGCGCTAATCTCAGGAACTACGGATTAGAATTGAAAAAATATTTTAGTTTTGAATAGCCCATTTATCGAGGAAGGCTATATAACATCACGCTACGACCAATAAGAGCGGAGCAACAATGAAAAATGTTGCAAAAACGGGCAAATTTTGAGAGCTTCTGTTGCGTGCGCTATGCAAACGGTTAACAAGATACAACCTGACACACCTGCAAATTGCAAAAAAACGCAAGAAAATTTGAACTTCGCGGGCTACCTCAGCGCATCCCCCTTAACAACCCTACGAAAGGTGGCTACCTCAAACGGAAAAAACGGAACCCTTATAGGATCACTTCGTTGTCTGTCTGTCAGTCTGTCAAGACCCTTTTTCTCAGGAACGCGTGGAGGAATCAAGTTGTAATTTCAACTTGATATCAAATAAGTAAGTCTATGATCCCTTGGAGTTCTAAGAAAATCAAGATTTTATAAAAAATAAATAATAATAATAATCTTTATTACATAAGAAAGTGATTACAAATAGTGTGAAGTCCCTGACACTTGTGCTAGGTGATTAACCTGTGTTACAAGAGCCAGTGCCCACGCAACTAAAAAACAGTCAGTGCAGTCTCAACGCAATAAAAATATACAGCCATTTATGCGAAATATTTTGATACTCGCAAGTAAATCAAAACCTATAGGGTACTTCCCGTTGTCCTAGAAACATGAAATTTGGCAAGAAGGTCTTACAGCACATTTAAAGGAAAAAGTCCGAAAAATGTTAATTTGTAATTCTATCACATAAAAAAATATTTTCAAATCTGTCAGTCTGTCAAGACCTTTTTCTCGAGAACGCATGGAGGTATCAAGTTGAAATTAATCCATACTAATATTTTAAATTCGAAAGTAACTCTGTCTGTCTGTTACCTTTTCACGCCTAAATCACTGATCGGATTTCGATAAAATTTGGCAAGGCTATAGACGGCATCCTGGGGCCTTCCCCAGGATGCCGTCTATAGCCTTGCCAAATTTTTTAAAATAATTATTTTTGAGAAAAAAAAGTAGCCTATGTCCTTACATAGGCTACTTTTTTTCTCAAAAATAATTCTACAGGGGGATTCTATAGGGGATGGAAATTTGTATGGAAACCCAGCATTTCTTGAGTTAGTGATATGAAAATTCAAGATTATGCTTTTGGTAGGAAAACAACTACCGAACGGATTTTCATACGGTTTTCACCAAGTGATTTAGTATAAAATTCATTAAGGTTTTTTGTAAATTGGCTGAAATGTGTCGATGATTGTTGAAGATGTCGGAAAAAATAATTCTGAAGCTTTAAGCCCATCATAAAAGGCAACGATATACGTAGCGATTTGAGTTTGCACAGTTATATCGGACGGCCCTATGTTTTCCACATGTCCGTTCTCATGGGGTGTTTTCCGAAATCCACGCGGGTGAAGCCACGGGCAAAAGCTAGTACCAAATATGTCTATGGTTTCTTGAAGTTTAAAAAAAATCAAGCTTCTAAGTCAACGCAATAAAAAAATACGGCCATATATGCGACATATTTTGATACTCGCAAGTAAATCAAAAATAAGGTACTTCCGGTTGACCTAAAATAATGTTTGGCAAGAAGCAAGGTCTCACAGTACAAGCAAAGGAAAAAGTCCGAAAATTGTTAAATTGTAATTTTATCATATAAAAAAATAATTTTTGGGAATATAATGTTTCTTTTTGAGAAAAATTATTTGCAAATGTTTGTTTTTGGGATAAATTCTTTTCAACTGCGGGACCCTTAATTGTGCGTGGTCCGACACGCACTTGGCCGGTTTTTTGTAGGTATGCACGCTAATTTTATAGGTATGGCAAGTCCATAGGTTTATAAGTCAGTGAGTGACACTGAGTGGCTGTCAGGGTTCAACCACAGTGGTTGTAGTCTCTGTGGTTGTAGTAGCTAGTAGTTGTATGTATTTGTGTGTGTCACCTCATCATGTGTCACAAACACAATCACAATACTACTTCGACTGTGTCACTGTGTGTCACAGCCTGAGTGGGTCAGTAATTTTTTGGGCAGTGTGAGCGAAAAATTATAAATAAAAAAGGTTTACTCGCATTCAATCAACGGGATTTTACTAATGTAACTCGATAGGTGATTAGAACTCAATTTATTATTGTAAAAGGAAGCTGCATGCTTGGTTCAAAAATCGCCGGCATGATTTTGTTCAGGTAAAGTTTTCAAACACTCGGTAAAAAAATAATTTCCTTATCCTTTTAATTTACGATTTGAATATGTTTTGGAATAAGTTTTTCATTATTACCACCAGTTTTTTTTATTTTTGTTATTTTTTTTTTATATTTATGTATGTCTTTCTACTTACCTTTTTCTTACTACTTACCTATTTTTTTTTTTTTTGTTTTCCAGAAATGTCAGAGATAAAGTATAAAAATCAGATTTTGGCCGCTATTGATCACTTGCGTTCACGTAAATCGCGTCCCGATATAAATAGAATTTGCAAGTTTATGTTAAAGTGTTATAAAGTTCTACCTAAAGACACTAAAGCAGATCTCAAACGTTGCCTGAAGGAGAAAAGTATTTTTAAAGTTGATTATAAAGATAATGTAAGCTATAGGAACGCTGCTAAGTGGCGAAAAAAATCAAAACAAAACAACAGTGAGTTGAACCTGTATGAGTCTATTCAGCTTATCAAGTTTGTCTTAATTTGACTTGAGAACAAATATCCCATGAAGTGTCCAGTCACTTTTATTCATGGCCATTATCATACAATTGAGGTTTTTTAAAATTAATTATACTTATTAACACACAATTTGCTTCTTTTGTTTTTAGAAATGTCTTCATCAGTTGCAACAAGTGAGCGAAGAGTAATAACTTCTGCAATTGCTACTCTTATTTATCAGGATCAAAGCTATTTGGAAAATGGCATCGCTTTTGATGATCTTGTGTCAGCAGCAGGTTCACAGGGCACAAAGTATTCCAAGAAACAACTGGAAACTATTGTCAATAAAGAATTATCATCGGGAAGTTTAGTTAAATTACAGAATGGCAACTTGGCACTGGGTCCTGCTGATCATGATGGTGATAGCTCTGATAGCTTCAAATTTGAGTACAATGCTGATTTCAATAATACAAAGGTATGATTATCTTGTTCTTATTCTTTAGGTAACTTTTTTAAACGGGTTTGTGGCTAAGTAATAACAGCCAAACGGGTCGATTGATCAGGTTAGGCTACGCTTGCCGCGGTTGGTCCGCGGATGGGTGACCATCTTTTTATACCAAAACCCTCCGTGCCTTGAAAAGCACGTTAAGCCGTTGGTCCCAGCTGTCATTTGTGGATCTGACAGTTTTTACTGGTCATCAGAAGGCCGAAAACCTGACAAGGGGATCATTTTACCCAGTAACTTGGTTGTGGAAGTCAGATAGGCAGTCCCTCCATGTAAAAAACAGCTGCATCCAGTTAGACTGGAAGCCGACGCGACCCCAAGATAGTTGGGAAAAGGCTAGGCTGATAATGATTCTTTAGGTAATTCTTAGACATTTGAATGGTTTGAAGTAACAATCAAACATTTAAATAATTTATTTCCCTCCAATGCACTATTTGAGATCATGGCAAACAATATTAACAATTACTGTCCCAAAAAGTAAATAAGTAATTAATATAATTTAAATCCACTTCCTAATACCACATTTCCAGCAAATGTTTTTTAATTCAAAATTTTAAAAAAGGTAGCTGCATTCATTGTCGTCACATGATCATCACAGTAGTTTTAGTGTTTTTGTTTATAATTTTATTTTAAGGTATTTGAATGCTGAAATACCTAAGTAGGTACCTGCTTAACCAAAATATGCGGAATTATTTATTCTAAGACCTTTCATATACCACATTTTATGCAATATAAACATATTCTTTCCTAACCTGTCCACAACCACGAAAAAAAACATTTACGAGGCCTATTTATTACATTTCGACCGTGATTTCTGCGTTAAGAGGATATATCGAAGCGTGCTTTAGCTCGGTGTGCAAGTGGAATGGCGTTATAAATGGCTAGTTTGACGCGCGAGATAGAAGACTCACGCGCACCGGAAGTAAACGCGCTTCGTTTAAATATAAATTTATGACAAAATGCTATACTTACATAAATAAATTAGCTTAATTTAGTTCTTAACATATTTAAATACCTTGGATTTAAAGTCAATTTTACCGCACAATAAGGAACTGTTTACGTATAATCGTATAAAACAGAAAATAGGCGTTACTGCTTTGGTTTTTTTTTCTATCGAAAAAATTGCAAGTAATCATGTTTCGGTTAATAGTACAGCAGTAGACAATATGGTCAAATAACACATATGGAAATGATTTAAACATACATTTAGTTTTATAGGAATTTTAAAAACACAAAATTTATCGATGGATCCTCTTAACAGCATTGAATAAAGTACGGCCGATTTATCGTGGCAGGTCCGAACTTGAAAAAAAAACTCGTATTTTTAATCAGAATCAGACAGCATAATTGTTTACTTAATTATTTTTATACTACCTATACCTCTATACTTATATCGATATTGTTTTTGAATCATAGCCTATGTGGGATTAAAAACAATAGTACTTATTCATTTTCACAGAAAAAACTGTACCTACCTATTACAGTTTTTTCATTCACTTTATGGCCTGCTGCGATAAAAGATTTCCCTTGATGCAATATTTTAGACTCGTCAAAACGATTGATATGAGCCCAAACTCGAGGGGTTTACTAGTAGCTACTGAAGAGTTCCAGTATCCACCTCTTGGCTCCATCATCAGACCCTCGATTGTCTGTATATTAAGGTACTCAAAAACGAGTCGATAAAAATCTAAGTGGACCAAAATAAATATTAACCAATGTATAAACATACAAAGATGTTGTTTTTTTATTTAAAATGATAGAACACAATATTAGTACAACAACAACACATTTTTAACAGACGAAAAAAAGGAGGAAGTTCTCAAGCCGACACGTATATTTTTTTTTCGTTTTTTGCCGCCGACTTCCGAAATTAAAGTTATTTTTCACTTTGTAGTGTTATTTTGGAAGTCCTTTTATTGTTTCTGTAAAAAAGTTTTTATTTTGCACTTTTTAGTTCTGGTACCTACTAGCCCACACAAATTCGAATACCACTACCTGCAGAAGAAATTAGAACATCATCTACATAAAAAGTGGGAAGAAATACATATTATTGAAGTTAACTCAAAAATTACGCAAGCAAAGTTAAACTTATTAGTTTTACATGGGACCAATTTCGAGGTATACGCTCCCGAATAAAATAAGAATCATGCAAATCGGAGAACTCTGTAAGAAATTATGCATGGTCATACATAATAAATATAAAAAGTTCCAAAACACCATATTCGCGCTCGATTTCGACTTGGCTGCCTTAGTATGATTTAAATAATACCCCAAAAGCTTTCACATGGCATAAGTTTCATCACTGTTGAGAGTTTAGCCCAAAATGCTCATGGTCCTTTCTTAGCGTTTACTGCCCGTGGTTCGACCGCGTAGTTCTACTAGTAGGACCAAGAGTGCCTATGTCCGGACCTGCCAAGATAAATCAGCCGTAGTGTAGATACATGAACGAATTAACCACAGTTCCTGTGTAGGTACAATGTTTATAAATAGTTTTGACCATTTAGTTCAGTTTATTAAAATTTACAGAAATACAAAATTTTATCTGTTAAATCACGGAAATCGTCGAAATCGGCAAAATTTCGTATACAGCCTCTTAACAGTTTAGTGTGCTTAGTAAAAATAATGCTTTACAATCATTAAAATAATTAAACCAGATATAAATTTTACAAGTTATTCGACTTCAAACAAAGGGGACAGCCCAAAAGTGAGAGGTATGCTTATTTTTGAAAACGCTCATTTACCTACAAACAAAATATTAAAGAAATTAAAAGAAATCCGAATAATAAATGTATCAGATTGAAACTCAAAACGTGCGTTGTTGCACTACCAAAATCTTTAATAATATTTAAGAAAATTTGTTTTAAGGGGGATGCGCTGTGGTAGCCCGCGAAATTCAATTTCTTTTGGGTTTTTTGCTATTCGCAGGTCCGTGTCAGGTTGTATCTTGATTAAAATATGATACGTGGCAATAAAAATTATGTATATATATAATGTTAACTATGAAATAAATTATAAAATATAATTATAATATTAGGTTGGGGAAAAAGTCTTTTCGCATTATAGTATGTATGAACTTAAAATAAAATCTCTTTGGCTATACTATTTGTATCTGGCTGGTTTTGGTATCATTGAAAGTTTAAATTTTAAAGAACATAATTCCAAATTCAAATTAGGAAAATGTGTGATTTTCATTTGTTTTTCGTACTGTAAAGATGAGTGAATCTAATGAAGAAATTCGATACATTTTAAAATTTTACTACAAAAAACGTAAAAATGCAACGCAAGCCGCGAAAAAAATTTGTGATGTTTATGGACCCAGTGCAGTGTCTGTGAGAGTAGCACAAATTTGGTTTAAGCGTTTTCAATCCGGAAATTTTGATATCAAAGATGCACGTCGCTCTGGTCGCCCTATTACGGATAAAATGGATGCCATTTTTGAAAAAGTGGAGCAAGATCGGCATATCAGTAGTTACGACGTAGCTGAAGAACTGGGAATTGACCACAAAACAGTTTTAGCGCATTTGAAAAAACTGGGTACACATAAAAGCTCGATATTTGGGTACCTCACGAGCTCACTGAAAGAAACCTAATGAACCGTGTACTCATTTGTGATTCTTTATTACGACGTAATGAAACTGAACCAGTTTTGAAGAAGCTGATAACTGGTGATGAAAACTGGATCACGTACGACAAGAACATGCGAAAAAGGTCGTGGTCAAAGGCCGGTCAGGCTTCACAGACTGTGGCGAAACCCGGGTTAACTCGCAAAAAGGTGAAGCTGTGTGTGTGTTGGGATTGGAAGGACATTATTCATTATGAGCTGTTACCACCAGGCAGGACCATCGATTCTGAACTCTACTGCGTACAACTGATGAGATTAAAGCAAGAAGTTGAGAGAAAGCGGCCGGAATTAATCAACAGAAGGGGTGTGGTTTTTCATCATGATAACGCTAGACCACACATCTTTAGCCACTCAGCAAAAATTAAGAGAGCTTGGCTGGGAGGTGTTAATGCATTCGCCGTATAGTCTTGACCTTGCACCTTCAGATTTCCACCTGTTTCGGTCTCTTCAGAATTCTTTAGGCAGTGTCAGGTTAACATCACGAGAGGACTGCCAAAACCACTTGTCGCGGTATTTTGATCAGAAGTCCCAAAATTTCTATAGCAATGGGATCATGTCCCTACCTACAAGATGGCAAAAAGTTATCGAACAAAATGGTACCTACATACTTTAGATAAATGTAAATAATGTATACTAAAAAATGTTTTGAATTTTCTTAAAAAATGCGAAGAAACTTTTTCCCCAACCTATTATAAATAATTTCGTTCAGATTCGTCGAACGAACGAAATCTAACTTAGAGAGATGTATTGATGATTTTTATGGTTAAAATTATGTAAATACATATGTTTTATTGCCGCGTATCATATTTTAATCAAGATACAACCTGACACGGACCTGTAAATTGCATAAAACGCAAGAAAATTTGACTTTCGCGGGCTACCACAGCGCATCCTTCTTAAGTACTTATCAATTAGAATTAGTGTTCGCGAGTAATTTAGAATCAAATAAAAATAAAATTAGACAGGCACATGATGAAACAAAAACGAGGGAACCCTAAAAAAGCTTTTCAAAGATGTGCTCCATTTTTTTTGCAACATAGTTTAATTATTTCCAGAAAGAGGTGATAGAGACAAGTTAATTTTCGTAATTCGAACTTTTTCTAAACGCTGGCCTGTAGAAAGATAATGTCAGCTTTTTTTTACTGAATGTCATTGGACTGACAATATTCCAAAGACTTCAATCGATATAAATGTTTGTAAAATTCATACTAAATTGCTAAAAAGTGGATCATTTTGATTTGTGATTTGTATCGAGTTAAAAAAATAATTAAATTAACATAATTATTGCTGTTAATTCCAGATGACTTCATCAGCAAATTCTTCATGCAGGTCTTCACCTCAAAGAATGCGAGGAAGGCCAAAAAAACGAGGTGGTGGATCGTCTAGCAATGGACTTAGCGGCAGCACCTCTCGAAATGCGGGTGTGCGTGTCGGCGAAAGACGTAAAATGGCTAAAAAGGTGTTCGATCCATCTGATAACAATGTACCAAGCAAACGGAAAAGAGGTCGCCCAGTGGGGTCACTGAATAAAAGTACAATTAAGAAACGACTTATTTCTGCTGGACTCCAAAAGTCAGATGTTGAGGGAACACCATTATCTGAAAGCCAATTATCTCTAGATGGAAGTGGTGATGAACTAGAACAGGAAGACTCATTGCCACACGAAACATCAGGAGGTGTATGTTCAGTTTGTCTTGTGCAGAAACCTCGCGGTTCTAATGACAGACTAGTTGAATGTCGAGATTGCAACAACAAGGCACATTTGAGCTGTCTCCAATCAGGGTCTGGTATTTTAAAGCCTCGACCTGACAACACTTGGCAGTGTCCACATTGTAAAACTTGTGTTGTCTGCTGTGAAACCAATGATGCTGTAAGTTTTAAATTAAAAATGTTTAATTATAACATAATTTAAGCAAGATTATCTTTTTATCCATACTTAAACAGTTCTTATATAACTAATATTTTTGTTGCAGGGCATTTTAACAGTGTGTAGTATTTGTTCCGATGCTTATCATGCCCTTTGTCATAGTCCACGCATACCAGAAAGACTGAAAGCTTGGGATCAATGGGAATGTAATAATTGCCTGGAATCTCGACCTGCTGTAGTAGGATCCCCTGCTATACGTCGAAGTATGGAATATAATGCACAGAGTTCGCCTTCTGTGGACCCATTCCTGAAACCACATGAGCTTGACAGAGCACCTTCAAAACTAGAGGACTTGCCCATTGATCCAAGTATACCAGACATATCTAATTGGACAACTGATGATGCCTTTGAATATTTTTCAAAGTACTTGCCTGAAGCTGCTCCAATTCTTAAAGAACAGGTAACAACAACGAAATAAATAACCCAACATGAGTTAAATAGTAGTAAGATGGGAGAAATAGAAGATGAATGCATGTTTGATATTTTTGCTATGATTTTGGATAGTTCTGGATTGGATAAGTGATAACTTGATAAGACATAAGAAACTGTATTTTCAGGAATTTGATGGTCAAGCATTGAGCATGGCGCGGCGTGCCGACATAGTAAGAGGTTTGGGACTGCCTCTAGGACCAGCGTTGGCCCTATATCGCATCATTGTCAAATTACAAACGAGAAAAGATGACTGGACAATGTGCTGGGGTTAATGACTTATGGCACCATTGTTCATGAGGTGTCTTAAAACTAAGAATATTGTATTACTTTATGTTAGTGTTTATAATAAACTGTTTGTACCTACCTACTTATATATTATGAATTATGATACACGTGCTTTTTACATGATTAACGCTCGGCTCAGCTCCGAAAGTTCAAATTCCAACAGCACGCTTTTGGTTAGGCATTCATTTAGGTGATAACGGGCATTAACTTCAGATATGTCTAGTTTTAGGAGCACTATAAAATATGATAAAATTCTTACTCTTTGATACAATACAATAACTGATATCAGATAAAAGTATTTTTAAACCCCCGACGCAGTGTTATTTAAATACGAATTAATTTGCTACCCATTCAAGAACGAAGTTGTGGAAACATCAAAATGCAAAGTCGAAAAAAAAAATTTTGCTATTGTTCAGTGAGTACTGGGTACCTACTGTTTATTACCGAGGAAAATGATTTTCCAGTCAGTTGGTTGATCAAAGAGATCAGTGTGCAGGGTAAAGTCTGAGATACTTCTCTATTAAATGAAACACAATTATTGTTTTATTGTCATATACTTAACTAAAGAGCGTTTATAGGAAAACAACTGTAAACTTTACTGTATTTTTGTTTGGGGCTCCAGAATTAATTAATTGGTCTTCAACCAATTCTATGTTTGGTTTTGGCTTGCAGTCTAACCAGAATGATGCAGCTAAATAATAGTCTTTTACACATACCAATTTGACTGCTATTACAAAAATTTTGGGCGATACCTAAAACAAACCGGCCAAGTGCTTGTCGGCTCACGCACAATGAAGGGTTCCGTAGTTGGGATGAATTCCCAAACCAAAAAAAATCTAGTTGTAAAACATGTCCTCCCACATACATCGATATACGTCACGTCACGGTCAATTCTCCAACTGTAATTGTAAGTTTGTAATCGCAACGAGTATCATGTCGCACAAATGGCCGTATTAGGGTTCCGTACCAAAATGGCAAAAAGGAGCCCGTATGGTGCGACTCAGTCTGTCTGTCTGTCACAGTTGGATATCTCAAGAGCTACTAATGCTATCAACTTGAAACTTGAAATCAAGACTACTTTTGTCCAACTATTTTGCAAATAAGAAAGAAATTAAAATATATATATATTTTTATGCAACGTCTTAAAAATCCGAAGTTGTGCTACTAGGGCAAGTGGGGTATCATATGAAAGAGCGCTGTTTGCACATTCTCAAACATTTTTTTTCTTTTTTTTAGGCCGCATAGCTTTCGACTTTTGATGTAAATGAAAAATAAAATACCGTTATTATCTCCGCAGTTCAATACTCAATACTCAATATCTTTATTGCTTTACCATAATGTGTACTTAGGTGGTATAGTATATAATTGAGATCATTATGGACCCTGTAGGGCACAGCAAAAGGGTAGGAGAGAGGAAGCCCTGTTTTAGGAGATCATGAATAACTATTATTGCTATATTATTTAATTTAATTTATTATTAAGTACTCGTATTTCTAAGTATTTTAATTGCATTATTATTTTTGTTATATTATTTTACTATTATATTAGATTATTTATTACTATCATTTATTGTTATATTAATAATTACCATATCATACCATTTTTATTTTAAACATATCTAGTTTGCGTTCGCATAGACAAAAATCTTACAGGAAAAATAAAATGATTTCTCTAAATAGCACACTTTTTAAGAAATCGGAACGGAACCCTCGGTGCGCGAGTCCGACTCGCTCTTGACCGGTTTTTTTTTATTGCGTAGTCTTATAAGCTTGATTTCTTTAGAGCTCCAAGGTACCGTTGACCTACGTATTTGATATTCATTTCAACTTGATACCTCCACGTGTTCCTGAGAAAAAGGGTCTCGACAGAATGACAGACAGACATACGGACAACAAAGTGATCTAAGGATACCGTTTTTTCTTATCGAGGTACGGAACCCTAAAAACGAGTCTTGATCTTTCTACCCTTTACAGCTCCCACAGGTACCAACAACTAGGAGCAATTTTGTTGCTTTGTTTTAACCCCACACTGAAAAATGAAAAAAGATTTGAGAGCACTTGTTTCTGGTGGTGCAGTTTAAGTAGTGTCAAATAATGAGATTATTTACATTTTGGCTGTTGTTTATTTGAAAGTGAGTTCTCAAATGAAAGAGTTTTAAGTTATTGTTAGCTACGCCCATGACCATAAAAGCTCAAGTTCACAGTTGTCTTGCTATAAATTATTAGAGTACCAAAAGAAAAACTTACTATATTTATAATACTATTAGAAATATTCCTACATAGGATCATTAATGTTTTTGATCATAATGTTTCATGAATGATAGGAACATGTTAAACACCATAGTTGCTACATTTATATATACAACCCTGTACTGTGTAGGTAAAAAATAGAAATTAATAAATTGCACTGGTGGCCAATACATACAATCCCCCTGAAACAAAGAAATAATGTTCAGTCTTACAGTTTTACATTTACCTACTGACAAGACAAGCACAGTTTCTGAAACGAAACTCGACTTTAAGTCAACATTAAACTCAAGTGATCTGCTTGGCTGTTGACAATTCAATCAACCAATCACAGCAGTTGACTATGGTGCCGATTCTGTTGTGCACAAACTAAACTTAATTTAGGCTATTGCTAACTTTTTCTCTCTATTATGACAAGAAAGGGACGGAAGTAAATTAGAGCTGTCAAATTAGTTAGAACTAATTTTTCCATAGACATTCAGACGACACGTAAAAACATGTCGACTAAAAACACGGTGAAGCGCAAGGCGTGAACTAGTTTGACATCTCCAACTTAGTTCATAGCTATAGCCGTCCTTTTCTCGCGCTGCCTGTTAGTAAAAGATAGCGATTCTCTAATTTTAGTTTAGTGCGTTCACAAGAGAATCGGCACCAATATTATGATAGACAATTTGTTAACTTATATTTGTGTTGGTTTTTGTTCCAGAAACCGGATCTAGATAAAGCATAAGATGTAAAAACACCATAATAAAGTTTGTAGATATGTATTTTCGAAAACCACCTTTTAAAGAGGGTGGAGGGGTTGTTACAATTTTAGGACTTGTACAAAATCCACGCAGACTAAGTTGCGGGCAAAGTGCTAGTTTTTCTATAAAAGGGTTTAATCACTCACCATGTACACAAATAAAAACTTCTTTTTTATTTCTGATGTAATTTCTGTTAGTGGTTTTTTCTCTAGAATCCCCATTGCCATGAAAAAAGCTAGAATAGTTGATGGCGATGCGAGTGTTTGATCACACAATATTTTTATAAATACTGTTTTGAGGTCAGCCTTTGGTAAAATTTTGTCTAAATTGCTATAATAATAATGATGCAACGGGCCCATTGCCATTCCCACTGCAAACATTCGAACTGAAACAAATGGTTGTAAGTATAAAGGGTGGAAAGTTAAGAGGGCCCTGAAGGGGAAGTAACCTATATTTGGGAATTTTATTTTTGTACAAATGTCAATATTATAGGATTTCATTGAAATAGGTAGGTTACACTTCAAATAGACTTCAGAAATACCGTAGATAGGAATAAAAAAAGTATAGTGTTGTTTATGAAACATAATTACATAACAAAATAAATAATCATAACTTGTTAATTTTCTGAAAAGTTTAATGAGATGCTATAGTTTACCTACCATACTAAGTTCCTTTAAAAATATTATAAGGCAATTGAGGTACATTACAAATCTAAAAGATTATATAAAAATATAAAAACCTGATCTTCCCCAGTCATATCTTTCTGATAAAAGTTTTGCTTGGAATTCAAATTCTTGCTGTGCCAAATCACCAAATCCCATGCATATTCCAGATGTTAAACTGTTTGTTAATAATAGGTTTTTCTTAAATAAGAATCTCACACCACGGTGAAATATTGATTTCATCATTGGAATTTAAGCAGGGTTGCTTGCTTTAATCTCATACAATAGAATCATAATAGCGAATAGAAACATGCTGGAACCTGTAAACCAAAATACCAATTAAAGTAAAATAGGGGGGAGTTTGGTATAATTATGGAAAATTACATGTTTATTACAATAGGGAGCTGGGATTGTGCCTGCTTATTGCTCACATTTTATCAGTTTTAGTAATAATTGGCTAAAATCATGAACGAGGATATACCTGGTAATCATTGAGGCAATAAAAATTATTACATTTTTAAATTAAATAATGCGCCTCCATCCTAGAACATTGCCAAAAGCAAAATGAAAATCTGTCATTCTGTCATGAAAATTGTTGTCTTGAAACATCAAATAATCGAAAATAATTGGTGAATGTGTCACTTTTATGTCACAGCTTAGATTAGACTATGGTAAGCTAAGTAGTCTGTGGATTATGGCATCTCTTAGACGACGCACAGTGGAACGAGTGTATGCGAGAGGTTGGACTTGGCATTTTCGAGAAAAAAAAAGTCTAATTTTGAAAAACTAATAATGCTATCGTATTTAGTTATCGTTTTGGCGACAAATTTCGACTATTGTAATTAGCTACTAATTTTTTGTGTAATCAAAATTAAGTTCCATGATGGTGGCTATGCCAGTGTCAGCCACACGGCTTAGTGTGCATCCACACTGCCGGCCTAGCGCGGTTGCGACGACGGCCGCGAAATATCAAACCATATGAAACCGTCGCGCCGCACAGTGGGCCCATACTGAAAATTTGTGGACTTAGACAACAAAGTTCCAACATCGATGCGATTTTTTTTTATATGATGTGTTGTGATATTCCTGACAACTTTTATTCTTATAAAATTTCTTCTAAAGTTGATAGTTTGTCTTGAAAAAATTAATTAGATTCTTTTGTATGGAGCGAATCACGTTTAATTTGTTTTCTTCAATTGCACTAATATGTTGGGTGTGTGGCGTGAGTATAATGATTGCTAGGTCATTCTCAATCCATGAAAAAAAAAATCTGCGCCGGCCATGCGCGGCAGGGCGAGTGATCATTCGGTAAAAAAAAATATTTTGTATGAAATTTTTTGCCATTTAAAATAAATTCAAAGTATATTTTTTGTGTCATTAGGCTGATTGATCTTTATTAAATATATAGTTTTAATAGCGCATAGGTACTTATAACTAATTATTCTGGTAGAAATTTAGTTATTATTGCTATGTTATCGGTAGCACCTGCATTGTGATTGATGACTCATTTGAATGTGCGCTCGGCTAAGCTCATAACAAACAAACTTTATTATGGTGTTTTTACATCTTATGCTTTATCTAGATCCGGTTTCTGGAATAAAAACCAACACAAATATAAGTTAACAAATTGTCTATCATAATATTGTCAACTGCTGTGATTGGTTGATTGAATTGTCAACAGCCAAGCAGATCACTTGAGTTTAATGTTGACTTAAAGTCGAGTTTCGTTTCAGAAACTGTGCTCGTCTTGTCAGTAGGTAAATGTGAAACTGTAAGACTGAACATTATTTCTTTGTTTCAGGGGGATTGTATGTATTGGCCACCAGTGCAATTTATTAATTTCTATTTTTTACCTTTTTAAATACTTACGTCATAAATGCTACAACAGCTCGCTCATCACTGTGGCCACCGCACGCCCCCGCCGCACTGTGGGCTGAAAATCGACTTTCATTAACATATAATACTTTTTTCCCAAATGTTCACTTTTATGACTTGAAGATATTTCGGAAGACTAAATACATGCCTAAAAATATCAACATTATGGAATAGCATTGCAAACAGCGCACACAGAATTTTTCCTTTAAAAATTGCTATGGAGCTGGCATGAAAAAGTCTTATATCTCCGCTATGGAACGTTTGGCCCTAATTATTTTTCAGGTGATTAATCTTTGAATTATTTACAATTTTTTGACATACTCCTCGAAATGACCAGAAGCTCGATTCCTTTTATAAAAATCGCTAAAGATTAAATATTCAAGATTTAAGATTTAATACAGCAACATCAGCTGACATGATGGAGTTTGGAATTTCTTCACTTGATGCGCGTATTTATATGATGGAATGCCTTTTACACATATCCTATCTATTTTTTATTTTAAAATTACTATGGAAATGGCATGAAAAAGTCTTATATCTCCGCTATGGAATTAATGGCCCTAATTCTTTTTTAAACTAACTGACATGGTGAAGCAAGGTCATGGAACGATGGCAACACGGCCAGAATATTCTTTGATTTTCCAGAAAAAACCGCAGCTATCACAGGACTAGATGAAAAACTAATCCGAAGATTTGCTATAATTTTACAAACAATAACATCAGGAGAACACGTTAATATTTAAAAATGCAAATATAATGCGTACAAGACTGCTGAGAGATACGTGGCATTATATAACTGGTACTATATGTCTGTAACAGTCCACAAAGTGCTTATTCATGGAGCTCATACGCTTCCAACACAATTGTCCCAATTTGCAATCTTTCGGAAGAGGCATCGGAAGCCCAGAACAAGCATTTTAGAAGATTCAGTGAAACCACTCTCGTAAGAAGAGCAGAGTGAGTTCCAATGAGGATATTTTTAATTTCCTTCTTTCGTCAGATCTACTTATTTCATCAACAAGACCCATTTTGGACGCAAAACGAAAAGAAACTTTCTTTGAGGAAACACTGACACTGTTAAAACTTCAAAAACCTGAATTCGAGTTTAGAGACGTGTCTCAGTTAGACTCCGACTATGAGTTAGACTCGGATGATAGTCAAAAGATGTTTATTATTTTCTTTTTTTTTTTGTAATTTAGTTATTTTTGCTTGAATTTACTTTTTTCTGTACTTCTTTTGTTTTTATGTTAATATCTATACATAGTATTAGGCTCATTTAGTTCTTTAAAACATTTTTTTTCGTAAAGTTTAATATATTTTATTGAAAATTGTCTCGTTTTTTGCCTTTATTTTAGCAATTTTTTTTTTAATAAAAATATAATGATTTAAATGTATAAATTATTTCATTATACTTACCTCCAGCCTTTACTTTATTAGTAACAAATTCAATACACCGTATTTTTTTATGATTATGTGGCGTCTTCATACAAAGTACTGCTCGGGTTCATCGTTTAAGTAGTCCGTGTAGATATTAATTTTAAATTACGGTAAACATACATATGGGGTTAGGTTGTCTCATTGAAACCACCCTTTCAGTAAAAGAGTATATTTGTAAACAGGTTGTAAATTGCAAGTAGGTACGAAAACCCTAAATAAAATAATTCGCGTAACGAACACGAGCCAGGCACATGGCGGCTTGCGCGGTACTTTTTATAAAATGCGCGTCTACGCAGTTAGCGTGAGGGCAGCGGACTGACGCTGACGGACAGTGGCGCGCGCGTCGCCAAGCAAGTGCCTTGCTCGCTCGCTCCCGGCGCGAGGGAAAGAGACAGGATTTTATTCAATATATCGTGACGGCATGCGGCCACGGGATGCTCTGATTGGCCGAGATTGCATTTGGGTTGCTACATACTCCCCCTCCAGTCCTGGAGAACGCCCCCGTTCCTGGACTGGTATATTTGCAGCAGCATTAGCTGGACGTCCGCGATTCCGTTTTGGGATAACGGGTTTTGGTAAGGAGTCGTCGCCACCTCTGTAACGTGTAAGGTCTTCGGAATGATATTTCCCTACATCTACATTTGGTTGTTCTGTGCTCGCGATGGTGTATGTTGTTGGACTTACCTTTTGAGTGATCTGGTAAGGGCCATCTCGGCGAGGGTAGAACTTAGAAGTTAGGTCTTTTGACCCTTTGCTTAATAGGTGACATTTAAGCATGACTAAATCACCTACCTCGAAGGCGTCAGATGGTCGGCGCGAAGCGTCGGCGTACTGCTTTCTGTTATCCTGCTGGATCTCGACGCGTTCCCGAACAGCTGACAGAGAATGCAGGAAGTTTTCGAGGTAAGGGGTCACTTGTGGGACAAAGTTTTCTTTGGCCCTGATGGCACGAAGGTCGTGAACGACCTCTGTGGGTGATCGCATCTCTCTGCCAAAGCTTAAATAAGCCAGTGACTTGCCAGTTGTGCGACATTTCGCGCTATTTAGGGCAAAACGGATCACTGGCAACTTCTTCGGCCATGAGGTATGGTCATCTGCCACGAGATGGGCCATCATAGCTTTAAGGTCACGGTTTTTTCGCTCTGCAGGATTAGCTTGTGGATGATACAGCGGGACAAAATTTTGTTTAATGTCGAGGACTGACATACATTGTCGCATCACTGCGGAAACGAACTGGACACCGTTGTCCGAAATAATCCTGCGAGGCAGACCGAACCGCATGAAATATTCCTCGATGAGGACATGAGCGCAGGCTTCCGCTGTTGCTTCTTTTAGAGCAAACAGCTCCGTCCATCGGGTAGCAGTGTCTTCAATGAGAAAGATCCACCGCTCCCCCTGGTCACCCTCCGGAAGTGGGCCGAACAGGTCCATGGCCAACACCTCATTCCGCTGGCTCATGACAGGTGTCTGGAGTAGGCCTGGAGGTTTGGCGTTGTTGGCCTTATATCGCTGACAGTGGATGCAGGCTAAGACATAATCTGTGATTATTCTCCGCATCCCTGTGAAATAATACAGCTGTGCTACCTTCTGGTAGGTCCTATCGATACCTGGGTGGCCAGCTGTTTGAGAGTCATGTAACTCCTTCAAAATAGCTGCAATTTGACCGGCAGGTATTACTAACTGAGGGGATTCACTCTCAGAGTCTGGATTGTATCGGTACAAGACTCCTTGATCCATGAGGTAACCCCTTTCTAACCATCTTTTAGATGCAACATCATCAGGTCCTTCTAGCTCTTTAACAATCTTTTCCACTTCAGGGTCCGAAGTCTGTTCCAGGCGAAGCTGACTAGGTGTCTTCGCAGGAAGATCGCAGATGACTGTACAAATACCACAGCTGTCGCTTGTGTCGCTGGAACAAATCGGTCTACTCAGCGTGTCTGCCACAACATTCGCCTTCCCTGGTGTATATTCGAATTGGATATCGAAAGACTGGAGCTTCAGAGCCCAACGGACTAATCTTCCTGCTGGTGATTTAAGTGATAGCAACCAGCGTAGAGGCTGATGATCACTGCCAATCACTACTGGTTGACCGTCTAGGTAAGGCCGAAAACGCTCCACCGCCCACACTACAGCGAGTGCTTCACGTTCCGTGGTGGAATAGTTGCGTTCCGCTGCGTTGAGGAGTCGGCTGGCATATTCAATTGGCCTTTCCTGATTACCGTCGCCCTGCAATAAAACTGCGCCCAAGGCGTAGTTACTTGCGTCAGTACGCAGAATGAAGGGACGGCTGAAATCGGCTTGCACCAGTATTGGAGCTGTGGTCAGTAGATTCTTCAGCTCATTAAATGCTTGGGTCTGTTCTGAGCCCCAAGACCATACTTGACTTTTCTTAGTCAGGCGTGTCAATGGTTCGGCAACTTTTGAGAAGTTGGGTATGAATTTTCTGAACCATGAACAAGTTTGTAAAAAGGTTCTCAGGTGCTTTAGATTTCCTGGTACCTTCATCTCGATTACAGCACTCACCTTCCCTGGGTCGGTGGAAACACCTTTTTGTGTAATAACGTGACCGAGATATTTAACGCTTTCCCGAGCAAATGCGCACTTCTCCCTATTCACGTGGAGGTTAAACTCGGCCAGACGTTTAAAAACTGCTTCGAGGTCTTGCAGATGCTGTTGGTATCCCTGAGATATTACCAACAGATCGTCTAAATATGCTAATAAAGTTACATCTTGTAAAGCAGAGCAGGATCGGAGACGGTCGATGAGACGCTGAAAGGTAGCTGGCGCGTTGCGGAGACCAAACGGCATTCTTTTAAAACGGTACGTACCTAGAGGACAGACAAAAGCCGTTTTGTCTCTATCAGCTTCTCTTACCTTAACCTGCCAATATGAAGATCGAAGGTCTAGCGTACTCATGTAGCAGTCCCGTTTTGTGCTCTGAAGTAGCTCGTCGATGCGTGGCATCGGATATGTGTCAGCTTTGGTGACTGCATTCAAACGCCTGTAGTCGACGCAGAAGCGGATACCACCGTTGGACTTCGGCACCATCAGTGCCGGTGAACACCAAGCCGATTCACACTCTTCTATTATGTCATCCTGTAACATCTTACCTATTTCTGCTTTCATCAGCTCTTTCTTCGAAGGGTTTAGTCGGTAAGGAGGAACAGCAATTGGAGAATGCTCACCTGTATCAATGCGGTGTTCCGCATACGGTGTTGGACCTCCCCCTGCTCTAAAGACCCGTGCGTGTCTGGTGAGGACGTCAGCGAGCGCTTGACGCTCAGCTGGTTTAAGGTGAGTACCTTCATCATCCCTAAGTATATCTGTTGAGGCGCAGGACACGTCACGCGAGGTAGGTTCGAAGCACAAGGTATGTTTTACCGAATTATACTGACCAAAATACCAAACTTCTTTGCAAAAATCAATAACTACTCCCGCGGCGGTTATAAAATCGATACCTAATAACGTCTCGTTATTTGTCGAGTCGGGGAAAATTAGAAATGGAATCGTAATAACTACCGTTTCTAAGCACACCTCTAACGTGGTGGTAAGTACATCCATAGTACGGATTACACCGTCGGCAAGCTTAACTTCGCGAGTCGAAGAGCTGAGGGGATGACCTTGACGTAGAAGGAGAGTATATAGCGTATGACCCGCAATGCAATGTTTGGCGGCCGTGTCAATCAACGCGGTGCCGGGAAAACCCAAAATTTTAATATTAAAAATAGGTCGTAACTCGCGACCAATAGAGGGTCCCGTACGGTCGTTACACAAACATAACTCGGTTAAACATAAATGGGTATTATCCTTTTTATCATAAAAATCACTACATAAAATATTATCTCTATGACATGGATGGGCAATGTCCTTTTTATTTTTAACATCACTATACAAAACATTATTATGGCAAGAATGGACATTGTCCTTTTGATTTTTAAAATTACTACACAAAACATCGTTTTGATGTGGATGGACATTACCCTTTTTATTATTAAAATCGCTACACAAAATATCAGAAAAACATGGATGGGAATTATCCTTTATAATATTAAAATCGTTACACAGATTTCCTGAAATTTGTGAGTTATTCACATTATCATTATTAGAATTACACATATTATTAGAAAAACGTTGTGGGATAACATCCCTTTGTTTATTATAATAGCTACACAGATTTTCTTGCGGAATAAAATTGTTTTCAACATAAATAGAGTCTGACGCTAAGTTTTTAGTAGCTAAATGAGATTGCACGGAATAAAAACTTTGATCACTTTGACTTTTACTTTGTTCACTCTCACCTTGGTTCTGCAACTTACGGCACTGTTCTTTGGTGTGGCCAAACCGTCTGCAGTATGTGCAGGACGGCCGTGGCCTCTTTGCCGTGTCCTGCTTCGGTGGAACAGACGCGGGCGGCGCGGCTGGAACGGGCACGGAGGGCGGACTCCGCGCCGCGGCGGCGGGCGCGCCGTGGGCCTGCGCCCGTGCGGGGACGAGATCGAGCGCGGGGGCGCGGGCGCTGTCGCGAGCGGCGGATTGTGTGGACGCCGGTAATGTAGCCGGCGTTTGTGTTCGTCGCTCACTCGCCGTCGTCGGTATCACGTTATTCCCCTCGTCGAATGAATCTTCTATATTCCGTGCGAGGCGGAGTAATTCATAGAAACTACGGCACTCCTCTCTTCGTAGCCTTTTTCTTATTCTGCTGTGGAGGAGGCCATAGGTCATGTCTATTTGAGCTGACTCCGTTACATCGTCTTTAGGTAAGCGTGCCAAAAGGGCGCGAATGCGCGCTACGAAAATATCTGTGTTTTCATTGCCCTGTGGTGTCGCAAATATTTCCAAGTAGATCCGATGAGGCGGCCGGCGGTCACCATAGGCACTTATTAAGTTTTCTTTGGCTTCGCGCCATGACGACACAGAGTATTTGATTCCTTGCCACCACGTGGCCGCTTCATCTTTGAATAAGTAGGCTAAACCACGCAGAATGTTTGAATCCGCCACCTGCGCGCAGTCACTATAGGCTTCTATAGCGTCGATAAATGCTTCAACCGACTCCTTTGGTCGGCCGGAGAATGTAGCTTTGCAGCGGGCTAGGGTGTTGTTCCCTAGTAGCGCGAGTGATTCCGGGGTCGATGCACTCGCCCGCGACATCGAGTTGAGCAACTCCCTAAATGCTTCTGTTTGAGAGCGTTGGAGAGAGGCGATAATCGTCGCCACGTTTTCGTTAGAAAACGTAGCGTTAGCATCGATGCGCGGCGAGGAAGAGAACGCGGCGTCGGCGTCGCCATCTTGGTAGGCGGGCGCCGCGGTCAGCGTGTTTGGTCGCGAGGGGACGGGTAATGCAACATTTGCATCTTCCCTCCGAGTCAAACTAGCCGCTCTACTCCGTGTCACTGGCATTTTAAAGTTATTAAGTACTTCGTCACTGCAAAACTGTCACACTATGCACTATAGGTATTGTCACTTGTCACACGAAAAAAAACGTTGGAGCGCCACATATGGGGTTAGGTTGTCTCATTGAAACCACCCTTTCAGTAAAAGAGTATATTTGTAAACAGGTTGTAAATTGCAAGTAGGTACGAAAACCCTAAATAAAATAATTCGCGTAACGAACACGAGCCAGGCACATGGCGGCTTGCGCGGTACTTTTTATAAAATGCGCGTCTACGCAGTTAGCGTGAGGGCAGCGGACTGACGCTGACGGACAGTGGCGCGCGCGTCGCCAAGCAAGTGCCTTGCTCGCTCGCTCCCGGCGCGAGGGAAAGAGACAGGATTTTATTCAATATATCGTGACGGCATGCGGCCACGGGACGCTCTGATTGGCCGAGATTGCATTTGGGTTGCTACAATTTTTTTTTTATAGGTTGGGGAAAAAGTTTCTTCGCATTTTTTAAGAAAATTCAAAACATTTTTTAATATACATTATTTACATTTATCTAAAGTATGTAGGTACCATTTTGTTCGATAACTTTTTGCCATCTTGTAGATAGGGACATGATCCCATTGCTATAGAAATTTTGGGACTTCTGATCAAAATACCGCGACAAGTGGTTTTGGCAGTCCTCTCGTGATGTTAACCTGACACTGCCTAAAGAATTCTGAAGAGACCGAAACAGGTGGAAATCTGAAGGTGCAAGGTCAGGACTATACGGCGGATGCATTAACACCTCCCAGCCAAACTCTCTTAATTTTTGCTGAGTGGCTAAAGATGTGTGAGGTCTAGCGTTATCATGAAGAAAAACCACACCCCTTCTGTTGATTAATTCCGGGCGTTTTCTCTCAACTTCTTGTTTTAATCTCATCAGTTGTTCGCAGTAGAGTTCAGAATCGATGGTCCTGCCTGGTGGTAACAGCTCATAATGAATAATGCCCTTCCAATCACACCACTCACACAGCATCACCTTGTCGCGAGTTAACCCGGGTTTCGCCACAGTCTGTGAAGCCTAGCCGGCCTTTGACCACGACCTTTTTCGCACGTTCTTGTCGTACGTGATTCACTTTTCATCACCAATTATCAGCTTCTTCAAAAATGGTTCGGTTTCATTACGTTGTAATAAAGAATCACAAATGAGTACACGGTTCATTAGGTTTCTTTCAGTGAGCTCGTGAGGTACCCTAATATCGAGCTTTTTTGTGTACCCAGTTTTATTAAAATGCGCCAAAACTGTTTTGTGGTCAATTCCCAGTCCTTCAGCTACGTTGTAACTACTGATATGCCGATCTTGCTCCACTTTTTCAAAAATGGCATCCATTTTATCCGTAACAGGGCGACCAGAGCGACGTGCATCTTTGACATCAAAATTTCCGGATTGAAAACGCTTAAACCAAATTTGTGCTACTCTGTGAGAGTGCACTGGGTCCATAAACATCGCAAATTTTTTTCGCGGCTTGCTTTGCATTTTTACCTTTTTTGTAGTAAAATTTTAAAATGTATCGAATTTCTTCATTAGATTCACTCATCTTGACATTAAGAAAAACAAATGAAAATCACACATTTTCCTAATTTGAATTTGGAATTATGTTCTTTAAAATGTAAACTTTCAATGATACCAAAACCAGCCAGATACAAATAGTATAGCCAAAGAGATTTTATTTTAAGTTCGTATATACTATAATGCGAAAAGACTTTTTCCCCAACCTAATATATTCAATCTTCAGCGATTTTTAAAAAAGCATAGAGCTTCTGCCCATTTCGAGGAGTATGTCAAAAAATTGTAAATAATTCAAGGATTAATCACCTGAAAAATAATTAGGGCCAAACATTCCATAGCGGAGATATGACTTTTTCATGCCAGCCCCATAGAAATTTTTAAAGGAAAAAATCTGTGTGCGTTGTTTGCAATGATATTCCATAATGTTGATATTTTTAGGCATGTATTTAGTCTTCCGAAATATCTTCAAGTCATAAAAGTGAACATTTGGGAAAAATTTATTATATGTCTATGAAAGTCGATTTTCAGCCCACAGTGCGCCGCGCCGTCGCGTCCGCCTTAGGCCCTGGGCCCTAGTCACCGCTTATATAGATGTAAAACAACCGATTTAAAACGTTTTGAATTGAATGTTGCCGTTTTAAACCCCAAATAAATCGGTTTAAACGGTTGAAAACGCGCTTACAAAAATAAAAGAACTGTGTTTTACACTTCATTATGTATGTGTTTAATATGTGTGTAGGGTAGGCGAGCTGGCAACGTTGCGTCGTCACGAACTCACGAGTGACGACGTCAACGAGAGTGCGAGAGTGTGAGTTGGTTTTAAAACGAATCAAATTGATTATTTATATCGTTTGAAATCAATGAAAAAAATGTTTATTTACAACACAGCTTTTAACTTATCAATAGAGTTTTTATAACTTACCTAAGTTATAAAAACTCTAAGCGCATGGTTTGTCCGAATACTACGATACGATATACTTATCGAATAAATTCAAAAGTGGAACAGAATTTGTATGAAATTATCTGCCAAGTAAGTCAATAGGAACTTAATCCCAGGTGGGGAAACAAGCCCTTAGACTCTATCCTACCCTATCTAGGTAATACCTACGCTTGATCGGATAGACCAACTAGATCTAAACCTGCTAAGTACTATCGAGGAAACTTACATCTATACACCGCAAGGACTATTCTTGCTTGCAGCGCTCAGCCGCTATAGTAACACTTTCTAACAGATGTGATCATTGTATGCACGGTATTATGTTTTCAAATTGGTCAGATTAAGATTTCCTCGATAGCATCAAAATCAGTAGGTATATCACAATCTTTACACAGTTTATAGTTACTCCGTCATATCCCTATCTCGGTAAAATTAAGAAAAACATAGTCGTCAACACCAACCGTTTTAAATAAAAAAAATATTTATTTCGGTTTTTTCCATTTTAAACGGATTGGTTTAATTGGTTTTAAACCGGCCTTACATCTATATCACCGCGCATTCACTGTGGACGCACACGTGTCACAGTCACATAATGACACTGACAAGTTGTGACAAACTGGCAAATGACTTCATAGTGATATCGAAAACGATTTTGGTCGATACGTACGGTTTATGGGGCTCGTGGCTAAGTAATAACAGCCGCACGGGTCGATTCATCAGGTTAAGCTACGCTTGCCGGGGTTGGTCCGTGGATGGGTGACCATCTTTACATACCGAGACTCTTCCGTGTCTCGGAAAGCACTTTAAGCAGTTGGTCCCGGCTGTCATTCGTGGATCTTTGACAGTCGTTACAGGTCGTCAGAAGCCTGAAAGTCTGACAACCAGTCTTACCAAGGGGTATCGTATTACCCAGTTACTGGGTTGTGGAGGTTAGATAGGCAGTCCCTTTATGTAAAAGACTGTATTCAGCTGGATCCGGTTACACTGGAAGCCTACCCCAACATAGTTGGGAAAAGGCTAACTAATAACAGCCGCACGGGTTGATCCATCAGGTCAAGCTACACTTGCCGGGGTTATTTCGTGGATGAGTGAACATTTCTGCATACTGAGTCTCCTCCGTGCCGTGTGGCTGACACTGGCATGGCCACCATCAGGGATTTTAATTTTGATAACATGAAAAATTATTCGAAGTTTGCCGCTAAATATCAGAATTTGTCGGTCACTGGTTCAAACGTTATAAGGGTTCATTGGTGGCCGATCTGAAGAGCGTTTCCCCAGCTTGGCCACATTTATATCTCAAAAACTAAGCTACCTAGCAAAGATCTGTTTTCTCCCAGATTTAGTCACTCTAATTAGTCGCAAGTTTTCGCCAAGTCTCAGATTTAGTCGGGTCTTTGTTTAGAAGATTTATAGGCCAAGAACTAGATCGATGAGTTTACGATATTTTGACCAATGAACCCTTATAAATTTTGAACCAAACAAACGAAAAATTTATTGTTATATTTGGCAGCAAATTTCGACTAATTAGCGACTAATTTTTTGTGTTAACAAAATTAAATTCCCTGATGGTGGCCATACCAGTGGCAACTACACCTCCGTGCCTCGGAAAGCATGTTAAACCGTTGCACAGTGGATCGTCCCCATACAAGAGGTCGGACATAGAATTAAAAATTGAAAAAGTATTTAATTGAAAAAAATGAAATATGCAGTTGCATTACTCTATTAAGGAACTACAAAAAATGTTACTACAATTTTTTTATTTGACCAGTACTTTATGAGCAATTCGATGAAAAGTGTTATTTTTCTATGGAAATGGTCACAAAAATGTCTGTATCTCATGATTCCCTCCTTGTTTCGATTTGCGGTTTTCACTACTGTTATCTATCCATTTTATGCCACATTTTCTTCAAGGACACATGGTGCCCCCAGCGACCCCCTTCCGAGATATTTTGCTTTTAGTAACTTTACTTTTTATTGTATAACTGATGATATGGAGGTACATTAAGTATATTCATTACTGAGAATAAGTCATCCCTAAGTAGTTCCTTAAATAACAGGTGCATTTACGATTACTTTAATGACTTATGAACGCTTCTGTTGCCATACAACAAACGCGTTAATGAGTCCTTAAGTGAAGATTCCCAGTACTTGCTTAATCTAATTAGTTATTGTAATTACTATGTTAACAGCCCTTAATCTCTGCATTGTTATTGTCTAATGTCATCATTAGCTTATCAAATTCATTGCTAGTTGCCTACTTGCTGCCCTATATATTTGAGTGTGTTTAGCAAATGTAATTCAATTGTAATTATAACTTCTACCAAGTGTTGTCATTATGGCTTTCCGTGGGTTTTCTACTTACCTAGATCTTTACGTTGCTCTTCGTAATCATAAAGATCTTCGTGACTATGACCATTTATTTAACACATTGAAGTCGAATACTAACGTCCAGTTAAGTGAAAGTGATGTGACGGATCTCAAGAACTGGTGTCGACGATTTTGCTATAGGGTTTACACCAAATGGGTGCAATCAAGAAGGACAGTTGACAGGTTCATTAACAAGAACGAAGAGTGGTTAAATTCCGATATCGTTTGGCCAGATTGCTTTAAAGAAAATGTTGTTGACACTGAAGAAGCAAATGAAAATGAGGCAGAAGAGGTAGTCAGTCCATCAAAATCAGATGCATCTACTTCAACATATACATCTCCTCGCAAACGCTTTGAAGATTTATCAACTAGACACAAAAGAAGACGTGTTAATGAAAATGTTACTAGTTGCAGTCGTCCGGATGAGCTTTTGCATACTGTTGAAAGTATACTTAAGTCTGCCGGAAAAAATGATATAGCCAGAATAATGAAAAATTTGCTGGAAAATCCTGAACACGTCTCAACAGTTATAAATGTCCTGGAAACTAAGCAGAATCCTCCGCTTCGTGAAGTTCCTACTCACAAAGCACTTGCTCTTTACGTTTACTTGCAGTTATCCAAGTGGCGTTACATCACACTTCGGGACTTTAGTTTAAAAGAAGGTCATGCGAAATACCCAAGCTACTACTTGTTAGTTAAAGAAAAGCTTAAATGCTACCCGGCAAAAGAAGACATAACTGTGACTGAAACTTCCGCAAAGATACGTATCCAAGCCCTCCTTGATCTCACCGTTAGGAGGCTGATCGATTCACTTGAATCAAATTTTGATGCTGGTGAACAACTTGTGCTTCACAGTAAATGGGGTTTTGATGGAGCTTCAAGTCAAAGCATTTACCATCAAACGACAACAACAAGTGAACAAGACTTATCCAGTGTATTTATGGCAAGTCTTGTACCACTTAAGTTAGTGACTTCTAGTGGAAGTATAGTGTGGCAGAATGATCGGCCATCGTCAACCACATATTGTCGCCCGATTTCATTTACATTTATGAAAGAAACGGAAGCGAATGTTAAGGCTGAAATGGAAATATTTGAGACCGAGATTCGTGAACGGAACCCGACTGATTGCGGCAATGCTACTGTTACTCACAATCTATGGCTAACCATGATTGATGGTAAGGTACATTCAATCATATCTGGTACATCGGCAGCAGTGTGTGATTTGTGCAAAGCTCGCCCAAGCGAAATGAATAACTTGGAAGAAGTGAGAGCTAAACCCGTGAATACAGATTTATACAAGCATGGATTTAGTTCATTGCATGCTTGGATTCGGTCCATGGAATGTTTATTACACATTTCTTACAGAATGGACATAAAATCATGGCAAGCAAAAGGTGACGAAAATAAAAAAAAAGTTAAAGATAAGAAAGAAGCCATTCAAGAAGCTTTCCGAAGAAGAACAGGCTTACTTCTAGACGTTGTTAAGCAGGGTAGTGGCAACACAAACACTGGAAATGCTGCAAGAAGATTTTTTGCAAACCCTGAAACGACTGCCGAAATTACTAAATTAGATGTTAATTTAATTAGAAGACTCGCCGTTATTTTGCAATGCATTTCCTCAGGCGAAAAAATTCAAGTCCAAAAATTCAAATCATATTGTGATGAAACAGCAAATTTATTCGTGGAATTATATCCATGGTATAACATGCCAGCAAGTTTACACAAATTGCTGATTCATGGATCACAGATAGTGGACCACTTATCAGTAGTGCCTATAGGTTTTTTGTCTGAAGAAGCATCTGAAGCAAGAAACAAGGACTTTCGCAAATTTAGAGAATGTCATACACGAAAGCATAGTAGCATCGCCACTAATGAAGACATTCTTCATAATCTGCTATTATCTTCCGATCCTCTTCTCGCCAGCTTACGACCGAAGATGACAAATAAAGCCAAAAAGTCTTCATTTAGAGAACTAGACGATTTACTCATACGTGATCAGAGTGAATTGGAGTTCATTGACGTTTCAACTGATACACTTGCTGCATGTAGTGACGTTGAAGAAGATGATGACGATGATAATGATCATGATGTCGTTATTGATGAAGATGAAGAAAATATAGTTTAAGTCTTATAGTACCTAATATTATTATTTTACAAGCAGTTTCTTTGTTAATTTCTAGTTTTTGTGTATTTTTTTTATTCTATTCTTTTTTTCTATTCTAGTTTTTGTGATTTTTTTTTAATTTTATTCTTTTTTTGTTTTGTGTTATGCCACCCATCAGCCAATAAATGGTTTTTTTCTTTCTTTTCTATTGTTGTTAGTAACTACATGTTCGTGTTAATTAATTAATTTCCTATTATAATTTAGTTTTTAGTAGTTGTTTATTTTTTTAGTTTGTTTTAGGGTACATAGTTATTTTATTTTTAAATTATTTTTACAGTGTTATATTATATAAATAAAAAATATATTTATACCTACATATTTTCTTATTGATCATAAAACTCTATTTCTTTTCGATGTGTTATTGTAAATGCGACTCAGTCATTACTAAGCTAATGATGACATTAGACAATCACAATGCAGAGATTAAGGGCTGTTAACATAGTAATTACAATAACTAATTAGATTAAGCAAGTACTGGGAATCTTCACTTAAGGACTCATTAACGCGTTTGTTGTATGGCAACAGAAGCGTTCATAAGTCATTAAAGTAATCGTAAATGCACCTGTTATTTAAGGAACTACTTAGGGATGACTTATTCTCAGTAATGAATATACTTAATGTACCTCCATATCATCAGTTATACAATAAAAAGTAAAGTTACTAAAAGCAAAATATCTCGGAAGGGGGTCGCTGGGGGCACCATGTGTCCTTGAAGAAAATGTGGCATAAAATGGGTAGATAACAGTAGTGAAAACCGCAAATCGAAACAAGGAGGGAATCATGAGATACAGACATTTTTGTGACCATTTCCATAGAAAAATAACACTTTTCATCGAATTGCTCATAAAGTACTGGTCAAATAAAAAAATTGTAGTAACATTTTTTGTAGTTCCTTAATAGAGTAATGCAACTGCATATTTCATTTTTTTCAATTAAATACTTTTTCAATTTTTAATTCTATGTCCGACCTCTTGTATGGGGACGATCCACTGTGCGTTGGTCTCGACTGTCATTCGTAGATCGTTGTCAGTCGTTACGGGTCATCAGAAGCCCAAAAGTCTGACAACCAGTTCTTACCAAGAGGTATTGTATTACCCAGTTACCTGGGTTGTGGTCTTGTGAAGGTCCAGATAGGCAGTCGCTCCATGTAAAATACTGCTATTCAGCTGCATCCGGTGAGGGTGAAAGCCGACAGCTATCAAAATACTTTGAGTAGTGATGAGGAAAAACATCGGTTGCTTTAAAAACCGTTTTCTGAGACATCGATTTATTATAGACTTGATTGAGGAAAGTAGCTTGCTACTTGTTACATATTAGTAATCTGTGGAGGAAGGATTGAGGCGAGGCGATATTACATGCTCTGTGGAAGAGATATATTCAATGTACTCTGTGGAGGAGACAAGGGGAAAAAAGAAAAACATTGGAATTTTAAAATTATTTGGCTAAAATGGCCCTACAAAGTGAAAATTTGGATTTTTCAGGTTTATTTAAATTAGATGTTTTAATACATCTAGATATTACTGCGTATAGTTTTTATGAAGTGGGGCATAAAAAGTTCTTTGCCTTTACAAGTGATAAAGAATTAATTTTCATATACATTGATTCTCAGTCAGAACGATTTGAGAAAAATTATGATTGGGATTTTCTAGATAATCCAATTTATTGTATGTGTTTCGAACCAAGTGGAACATGGGCGATCATTGTTAGTGAACAGAAGGTCCTGTTGGTGCCATTTCTTCCGCTTTTCATCCCTCAGAGTATGTTTGATTACAAATGGTCACTTTCAAGAGTTACTGTTTTGCCACTGGGACATATATTAAAACCAACATCTCTAGTATGTTGGCTAACTAAAGAATCAGAGAATGTACTAATTATTGGATCAAAGGTATTATTATATTTGTTTTATTATGAAATAATATGTCTAAAACTAATTCTTGCCGAAAGAAACCTTCAAATGTCATGTTACTTATGAGACACAATTAAATTTCTATTGTTACCAACCTCTAGAAGGTCGATTGATAGTTGAGAGGATAAGTATAGCTGTATTAGGCAATACATAATTAATATGATATAATATCTAAACTCTATTGGGTTCCCTGGTCAAAGCTGTTATTATGTGTGAAGGATACCTGACTAATGACCTGCATTAGCCAGGTATCGGTCAGTGGGTCGTCTTAGGGGCGGAGTTTATCCTTTGCACATAAAAGCTTTGACCTTTGGCATTGTAAAAAATACAAAAACAAAGTTGAAAGGTCTTGCGGGACCAGTTGGAATAAAGTTCTTTTCGCTGTATCATCATCTGCCTAGCTTTTTCTCTACTATGTTGGGGATAGGCTTCCAGTATAACCATATCAGCTGAATACCAGTATTTTACATGCAGCAACTGCCGATATGAGTTGCCTGCCTAGCTGTATATTATGAGGTAACTACTAAATAACAGGCACAATTAAATAAATTAACAACATTTGAGAGTAACTAAATGAAAAAACAAGTGTTGTGACAGTCAAAATGTCTTTCTTCTTCTTCTTCTTTACATTTTTTTTACCAATTTAAAAAAAGGAAGAGTTTCTCAATTCGGCTGGATTTTTTATGTCTTTTAACTTCGTCATTTATGAACCGATTTTAGTAAAAGAAATTTGTCCTGAGGTGGTCCCATATAAAGGTCAAGTTTTGACAAGTGGTTTTTGAGTTAGTATCAATAATAAAAAAATTGACCCATGTTTTTCAGTATGCAACTTTTGTGGTACATTACTTGCACTAGACATAATGAAAAGTTGCAGATGATTACAATAAAGGGCATCTATTATTTATGGAATTTTTAAGATAAAAAGAAAAAAAAAATGTTTGACCCATGTTTTACAGTATGCAACTTTTTTGGCAGATTACTTACATGTTTAGTAGACATACTGAAAAGTTGCAGACAATTTCAAGAGGCCTGGTACTTATCGAAAAGTACCTAAGTGGCAAAAACAAATTTGACCCTTTTTCTTCAGTATGCAACTTTTTGTGGCAGGTAACTGACATGTTTAGTATATTAAAAAAAAAGTTGCAGAAGATTTTTAATCATGGAATTGCTTCAAATAGAAGTTGGCAATAATATGCTGTGATAAAAAACAATATGCATCATAAAAAATTGTTCAATAACTTCTGTATGACTGTTTTTGTTTACGCTTGGGATTACTTTAGTATGATTGGAAATCCTCAAATTCTTCATTATGTTGACGAAGAAGATTCAATGATAACTGTGATCGTTCTGTGATCAACGCGGTGAAAACCGGAAGTGATCACCGCATGGTAAGAGGCACACTTAAATATCAAGCTGGAAAGATCTCGACTGATGAAGTCTGCGCTCCGCCCAGCACCGATTCAGGTCCATAACTCAGAGAGCTTTCAACTCGATATCGAGCATCGTTTCGAGTGCCTAGGGAGCTCCGTGCACGTCAGCCGCCCTACCCTTGTCATTATCGTCTGCACGGAAAGAAATATAGTTAAACGGTTTTATCCCATAAGTATTAAGACGTGTGTAGACTGAATAACTGTAACTTACCAAAAAAACATGGATAATATCAGTTTAAATAAAATGTGGCGACCCGTTACTGTAGGACCGCGCGATAACCAACCGCCTTTCTGTCAAGGTGCTGTCCTACAGCGTCATCCACTCGCTTCCTTCGCAGTCTACTGTGAAGCAAGCGAGTGGATGACGTAAAAGGGTAAAGAAAAATTTTTTTAGCATATAAAATTCTATAAAAACCAGATGCACCATCTGGAATCGTCTGCAACTTTTCAGTATGTCTACTAAACGTAAGTAAGCTGCCAAATAAGTTGCATACTGAAAAACATGGCCCAAAAAAAAATTTTTTTTTTGCACTTTTACTATTTTATTAAAAACGGATAATATATACAACTTTGATTCATATGGATAATATATACAACTTTGATTCATATGGAAATTCTGTAGTACACTTTTTTTGGTGTATGGAACACGTATAGCCTTGTTCGGGACTGTAAAAAATGGGACAAACTCGGCGTAAAAATTTGCAGTTTAAAATTTCGCAAAAATATTAGTACGCTCGCAAAAAGTATGCAATTTGCATATTCATTATTGGCAGGTTAAATACAATCGAAACTGCAAGTTGCATACTGTAAAAGATGGAACTTGTAATAATTTTCCGCAAAAACTGTATTCGTGAAAAAGGTAAGCAAACTGCATCGGATGGATTATTTTTTTTTATTTCCGTTGATCAGTATTGTTTTCATACTGTAAAATGAGGGTTAGAACGGATTTTTTTTTTTTTACAATATCGAACGTATACCTAACTAAAGTTGCATATAAGTAGTTGAGTTATTGTTTTTACGTTTTTTCACTAGTTTGGTCGTCAGTGACATTTCCACTGAGTTGCATACTATAAAACGTGGGTCACTAAAATATGTCACGTCCGCCCGGTCTGTGGTATGAATTTGTGTGAGGTAGGTACAGTCAGCGTCAAAAAATCGGGGCGAACAGACTTCAAAATTATCTCAACAATTAAGAAAAATAAACTTCATCTCAATTGGATATAGTTCTTGTCAGAATGACAGTTGTCGTGTACTGTCTTCATTCAGAAACATTCCTTATGTCATTGAGTTAAGGAGGGGGATGCGCTGTGGTAGCCCGCGAAATTCAATTATTTTTGGATTTTTTGCAATTCGCAGGTCCGTGTCAGGTTGTATTTTGATCAAAATATGATACGCGGCAATAAAACATATGTATTTATATATTGTTAACCATGAAAATCATCAATACACCTCTCTAAGTTAGATTTCGTGCAGATTCGTCGAACGAACGAAATCTAATGACTCTGCACGAAATCTAACTTAGAGAGATGTATTGATGATTTTCATGGTTAAAAATAAATATAAATTTGAATTTCGCGGGCTACCACAGCGCATCCTCCTTAATATTTCATGTTCATAATAATTGTTCAATAGTTTTGAATAGTCTGTTTTATACGTCATTGGTTCGTCTCAATATTATTGACGCTGACTGTACTACAACTAAAAAGTGAAAAATAAACTTTAATTTCGGTAGTCGGTGGGTAAAAACGAAAATACAAAGCCGAAGACACCTACTTCTGAAACTAGTTATTTTTCACTTTGTAGTGTTTTTTTTTTAGAAGTCAGTTGTTTTTATTTTAGTCTACTCTAGCTCTCATTCGCCAAGTGTGCAGAGTAGGTATAATGTGCGAAAAAGAAATTCGTTCCGCAAAATTAATATTTTTATCAACTGCACATTTTATCGTAGGTAAGTGACTAAAAAGAAAAACCTGTAGAAAAGTAGCTATCACAGATTCTTATTATTTCAGACAGGAACAATAACATTTTATTCTCTGGACTCGCAAAGTATTGTGGGAGAGTGTAAAGTACCAGGAGAAATTACAGATTTACAAATCTGTTTTGATGATTCACTGGATTTATTAACTCTCTTGGTAAGAATTTAAAACTTGTGTTGCTTGTGGAAAGAAGATTGTATTGAACTTGGTGGCTTAGTCCTAAGTATAATTTGCATGTTAATTATTAATCCAAGATAAATATGGAGACGAATTGAGTGAAAATTATACCTAAAGTAGCTTGAGCATGCGGCTTGGCCCGCGTGCTGATCGGAAACGATACCTTAACCTTCCTCATGAATCACTCCGTCAGTTGGTGAAAACCATTATGAAAATCAGTTTCGTTAGTTTTTGAGTTTATCGCGTTCAGACAGACAGACGCGGTTAACACGTAACATATCATTCTCTAATATATCAATGAAGTAACTATGAAATTCTAAGATAAATTATGTTTCCAGATATCTGTGAGCCAGGCACAACAATGTAAGTTAGTGCTGGAGCACAGATCCTTTGGGTACAACTGGCTGCAACAAACAAGAGCACAACATGATAAAGATAAGAGGGACAGCTTTATGTCATACATCAAACAGCTGTCTAAGGATAAAATTACTTTCTTTATACAGGGGGGTTCTAAAGGTAAGCAAAACAATCCTACTAATATTATAATACTGAAAGTTTGTGAAGATGTTTGGATGTTTGTTACTCAATCACGCAAAAACGGCTGAACGGATTTGGATGAAATTTGGCACACAGATAGTTTATAACCTGGATTAACACATAGGATACTTTTTATCCCGGTAGTAGGTTCCCGATAGATAATCTCCGACTTCCACGCGGGCGAAGCCGCGGGCAACGGCTAGTATTACATATATTGTTTTGCTTTTCTTTACTGCCGGCTCCAGAAAATATCTTATAGTATTTTGTATATTATTTCCAAAGGTCGGAGTATAAATACTTACCTAAACTTCGAGGAAGGAAGTAACAAGAGTGGAGTTTAGGTAGGTATTTATACTCTGCTTATTCCAACCTCTGATTATTTCTCTCAATAACATTATGTAAATCTGTATCAATATTATCATCAAAATCCATCAATCTGTTGCAACTCCTTTAGTAATATATTTGCAACTGGTTTGGACTTGTTTTTGAAAATGAGATATAATTAATCTTTTTCAGATGACAGTAAACCACAAACAGTTGAGTATGTTTTGAAGCCTACAGAGTATTTACCATTATTTCGCAAGGGCTCCAACAACTGGGCACTGACAGCACAGTATGTGAATGGCAGACATTTCCTCACAGCATTCGAATTGAATGAAGGAACTCTCATTGTAAGTTAATGACCTCTGGTGTAGTGTGTAGTTGACCTCCTTATCACATTTTTGTATGAAACATTTTTTAAGAAACTTAATAGTACTGTTATTCGCTAAATACGCAGATAATATAGAAATTCTAATAAATTAATTTTATAACCTTTTATTATGGTGTAGGTAGCTGATTTCAAAAAAATTAAAACTTTTCTTGATTATGACCTTTCAGTTAGAAAGTCCTGAAGAAGATACTCCATCAAGAACTCTTAGGCCTCATATTAGGAAAGATGGTCAATACATCCAAGGGTTATGGTCCCAGAGGCTTGTATACCTTTTGAGGAAAAAGGAACTGGAAGTACATTCTGCAAGCTTTTCTGTCATTCAGGTATTTATAATACATTTTGAGGAGATAAAATATGAGCTTGAGGAATGCCTATTGAAAAATTACACCAACTCAAAGAAATCTCTGGAATCCATTGAGATTATCCTCTTTTTGTAGCTCTTTTGAAGCTTAAATAAATAAATAATAAGTTTATTGTACAAAGAGATACACATTAGTAGATACACTAAACATGGTAGTACAAGTGGTAGTCAAAATCAGGTTGAACAGCTGGCTCCTGAACTAAGTAAAAAGATACTTGTATCTCAGGAGCCAAAAAGCTTCACTTCTTGACCTAAAAGTTGTCGTTTTTAGCTAATGCCACGTGGCATTATGATTTTGTCAGCTCACATACTACGAAGTTCTACGATATCATTGATGTGAAACATCTGTTGGCGCGCCTTGGGGGTAAGACCGACTCGTATCCGTGACGGCCTCTGCGAGTTGTCGCTACGCCCCGTAAGGGGCGTGGCGTGCGGCTCCAGGGCGTAGCCCCCCGTCCGCGGATGCTTTGTGGTGGCCCGTAACTACGGGCCCCTCATCGTGGTCGCCACTGGCGAATAGATGGTTGGGCGTGCTGCATTTTCACGCCCATGAAGATGGTGTCTGTATTTGTGTCCGTAAGCTCGTCACGACATATACATACTGCCGCTTTCTTCACCGTACCCTGGCGGTCAACTCCTACCAGGTGGAACTCTCACCTACGTGTGAGAAGCCCAGCAGGAGGCAACCAGCGACAGGGATACGGACTCGGAAGTTCCTACGGATAGGGTGAGTGGCTCCCGCCCGCCCCATTTTCAGAGCTCCGTGACGGCAAACGGCATGTCGCTCTTATACCGTCATGCCCCCTTCTCCACTGCCCCTCTTTTCGATGAATCGCATCTGCTGGGCGTCCCGCGACGGCCAAATTTTTCCTATAAAACCAAATATGGTTGGTTAAATCATTGTTACTGTCTACTGCTGCAAGTACTAAAATTGTAACACGATGATTTTTTTCGATAGAAAAAAATTCCAAAGTAGCACCGTCTATTTTCTGTTTTATACGATTATATGTAAACAGTTTCTTCTTATGCAGTAAAATTTGCTTTAATTCGAAGGAATTTAAATATAAGGACTTACAAAGGTAAAAATTAATTTAAGTATAGAATTTTGTCATAAATCTACATTTAAACGAAGCGCGTTTAGTTCCGGTGCGCTTGAGAGTCTTCTATCTCGCGCGTCAAACTAGACAACCATAACGCCATTTCACTTACATACCGAGCTAAACCACGCTTCGATGTATCTTCTTAAGGAACTACTATTAAGCATGCAATATCTTCATGTCGTCTTTCACGATCATAATTACCCTAATCTAATTTTTACTGAATCTAATACATTCACTATCTTGTACTAAAATGGTAAAAGTCTGTTTATCCTACTCTGTGAATGATGTACACGGCTGTAAGTGACTTATTTACATAGGACCTTCTTGTAAATGGTTAATCAAACTATTAATGGTGTGCCTTATAACATACATACATCAACTCACGCCTTCTTCCAATGGGGGTAGGCAAAAGCTGGAGAACGCCAACTGCTACAATCCTTCATTACTTCTTTTGCTTCGTTTACGTTCATCATCTGTTCATGCCGGTTGCGAGTGCTACGCACCTGACCTTCCTGAAGAATATCCCAATAAGGTCCTTCTAGGGCATTTGGTCCCGGCGTTTCCACTCACATCTGCCTTTGTGAGTTGCCTTGTAAAAACTTTTTGTTAGTCGCCTTTCATGTAACATAAATAAACAAAATTCTTTGTAAATACGACAGGGTGAGGCTTTACTAGGTGCTAAAAGGGAGTCCTCAGAACTATGGCGCGCGGAGCTAATCGGTGATGTGAGGCGAGCGCACCTGATGACGGCGCGTGAACCTCCCGGCATGGCGGGCGGGTGGCGCGAACCGACTTTCATGTGCGACCTGCAGCTGCCGCGGTTCAGTCTCGAGTCCTGTCTGGTGGTCACCAACAAGGGAGCATACATTCTTAATACTGTGTATGTGTATATTCTACTTGATAAACATCTTAAATTCATTAATTCACTGACAGACAACGGATAGCTTAAACCTATAAATACAATTTTGCACAACTGTTTATAATAAAACGAATGTGAGCACTAGGGAAGCAGTTTTCGAAATTTAACCCCTAAAGTCATAAATAGGGAATGATTTGTATGGAAGTTCATCATTTTTGCCGATGCCGATGCCATCGGACACACGGGATGTACCTATATTTATCATTTTTACATTTCACAAGAATATGGAATAGAATAGTCGATTTCCTAAATCTCTTTGTTATTTGGTGATCATACAGTGATTTATGCACCAGTACCTAACCTTGGACACATATCTCACACAAACATAATATCGTCACACATGTTTTATCTGCCTAGCCTTTTCCCAACTATGTTGGGGTCGGCTTCCAGTCTAACCGGATGCAACTGAATACCAGTGTTTTACATGGAGCGACTGCCTATCTGACCTCCACAACCCAATTACTGGGTACACTACAACACCCCTTAATAATAAAATGCCCCTTGGTAAGACTGGTTGGTCAGATTTCGGGCTTCTGACGACCCGAAACGACTGTCAAAGATCCACGAATGACAGTCGGGACCAACGGCTTAACGTGCTTTCCGAGGAACGGAGGGGTTTTGGTATGTAAAAATGGTCACCAATCCACGGACCAACCGCAGCAAGGGGCGACCTGAAATTGCGAAAAAAAAATCCGCCGTTGCCTATATTTATGTTCGCTAAACTCGTCAAAATGTAGGGAACAGCTGATTTTTTTTCGCGATTTCAGATTTCGTAAAAGTTGTTCATAATGATGAGTACAATAACCCCCTTAAGAGGTTATCAGTTATTTTAATTACACCTTTGTATACCTATTCAGAGCGGCCATCATTTTGAGCGAGGACAAACTTGAAGTGTACCACAAGGGCACATGCAAACGGTCTGCCTTCAGACTCAAGCTAACTGTACATTGCAATTTATTGGAATGCAGATTGACATAATGTCGTCGAAACTGTCAAATAACTACGCAGTACTCGTTTATCGTTATACCTGTACGCCGATTTACAACCATCAGCTGCCCCAAAACTGCTATTTGCAGTTGTCTTCCAATGTAAACACTAATCCTTTTATTACAAAACGAGTTTTTACTTTAGTCCAAGCTTAGACCTTCGAGCCAGTTTTTGTACTTATTTCGAATCTTATTCCAACTGTGTTAAAGTTCTTAATACAAAATTGATAATGTAGGTTTGCTTGCATCACAAATAAATAAATATACGAGCTGGGGTTCGGGATAAATAAATGTATGGCAATTTACACCAAAAACACACTATATTTAAATAATCATAAATACAGTAAACAGAAACTTTAAGCAGAATCACTTGTAGCTCACTGTTAGTTCACTGTTGTTCACTGCATTCCTAGCTGAACTGCCTTAGACCGCTGGCAATTTATATGACAAGTGTAAACTTTTCAAAAGTTCGAGGACACAATTCGAGAACATTCTAGTACTTACAGGAGTGATCTAAAATGCTGCAAAACGACACCTAACCATCTAGAAAATTCTGGAAGGGTTTAGCATGTTCTAGAAAAATGTCATGAATCGACGTATCGCGTAGTTCTGATCAGAGTGATGTTTTAAATATGTTACATTTAGAGCTAATTTATCAATAGTCTGATAACTTTTATCGGAAGAATAAATATGACAGTTTGACATATGGTATGTATATACAGAAGTTATCAAACCGCCATATTTTCCATATTCTATAAATAAAAGTTATCTGACGATTGAAAAATTAGCTCTTAGTGATTTGTGGTGCAAGCGGATCTTTTTGTATTTAGAACTCTAACGTTGTTGGAGTAAAGTTCGTAATTCTAAAAAGGCTCGATGGTTTTAACCTGGGTCTGAAGAAAAATCTCGTTTTGTATTATTACCGAAACCGTCTGCATAAAGACACTAACTTACTACGTCGCTCCACAAACTGCAGGATTAGTGTCACCAATTAGATATTATTATATTAATTATAAGTACAAATGTTTGCATGCTAAAAGGTAGAATTTACCTGGAACCAAACAATATTTAGTAGCAACTATGCAGTATACCTACATTATATGCAAATAAACATTTTCTATTATATTCAGGAGTGAACCATGTGAATGGTTGGTGGGCGTGATAATGCGCGGCGGCGTGGGCGCAGAACAGTCGTGTGCGGCGCTAGGTGCACCCCTCCCCGCGCTACTGCGAGCCGCCGCGGACATGCTGCTGTCTCGCGGCAAGATGGCGCCGGCGCATTACTTGTACTCGTTGTCACAGGTACGTCTTAGCGAAAGGGGGCCATTTAATATACAGGCTGTCGATTTAGTCACCTACAATCTTGAAGGGGTTTATTCTACCCGTCATTCTAAGTAACATTCGCTATGAAACCAAAATCATTTCTATCTTCGTCAGTTTTCAAATTCTTGCCTTTATTAACTCAGGACACATACAAGCACACAACAATCACACAAGCAACACACACACACTAACACACACATGCAAGTAAATTGCAGAGTAAAATGGCCCTTAAGGGGACAAACATATTTTGACTGTGACTGTACACAGACAATTTCGATACATAGGTAATTATATAAAAAGTTTTTTTTTCAAGGTCGTTCAGTAATAGGTAGTTGAAGGCTAGAGACATCACTTTAAAAATTGCAAGCAACTTAATAGGGCTGTCGCATTTTGTCTCCTCTCTCGCTCAAACGTGACCAAATTTTTAAGATTGTTAAATTTTTCCTTAACCTCTGGTGCGTCGGGCCTCCTGTATGCGCAAGTGCCACAAACGTCACAGTACATTTGGAAGTACTTGTTGATTTTTGGGCAAGCCTTCGAAAAAACGCAGATTTCGTTAATACATAGCCAGTTAAACGTTACATGTTATACCTTCCTGGCTTCGTTATTAGATTACCTAACTACTTATACCATTCATTATGCAAATACAACTGACCTTATCTAGCAACGATGCGTTAAGTTTTTGTTTTGATAATTTTCACTCACATATCCTTCAAACTTTCTCACATCACATCCAATCTACACAAACATTCACCAAAAAAACACTTTATTACGATAACACAATATCTGTAGAAACGATAAAACACCACACATTAACGGCAGGTTGTTCGGGCCTGTCGGCCTTTGAAACGCTACCTCCGCCTCCCCCAAATGTAGCGCGACGTGTTTATTTACGACGCTCTGCCGACGATTTCGCGGAAAATCTATGCTACAGTGTAAAATATTTGCAGTTGATCAACTTAATTAGTTTTTCTTAGGTCGATTTTTTTTCCTTAGGTTTACATTTTATGGTGTCTACGGTGGAGTGAACTAAGATTATTACATAAAATGTCGTTTTGTTTTCACATTATCAGATAACTACACCAACACGATTCGATAACAATAGGTACAATTATTATCAGCCCCATGATATTGGTGAATATCGATAACCATCGCGACACGACAAACAACCACACTACTAAGTCGGCGGCAGTTTGAATAAGTTTGTTCAATTGAAAGAATGCCCGCTACTCTCACCCCGCACTGTCTTCGCCGGTAGATATCGTGCCGATATCGGTATCGGCGTGTGTGGAAATCGGTTATCATGGTATGGGCATGTGATGCGGAGAAATGCAGAAAATGTCGTCTGGAATGTTTTGATTATGAATCTGGATGACTATACGAGTAAGGGAATACCAAAGAAACGATGGATGATCTGTGTGAAAGATGATGTGGCTAGAAAGGGAATGACTATCAAGATGACGACTAATAGAGAAGTATGGAAGATAAAAACAAGTTGCATCGACCCCAAAAAAAATTGGGATAAGGGCAGGAGAATGCTGATAATCGGTATCGGTCGTTGTCTACGACGATATAAGTGACATTAAAACACAATGTAAAAGCGAATTATTCCATTAATTCATTGGGCTGAGTAGGAAACGAATATAGCAGATAGTTACAGATTGAACCTTTAAACGGCTATTTTAGTAAACTTTCATCAAACCAAATAGCTTAACGGTTCGACGACTGCTTTGCAAACCCGTTGTTAAAAGTTTGATTCTCAACTGTTATATTTTTTTCGATTATTTTTTTTATATTTTGTTATATACCTACTGTTATTTGATTGTTCGCATAACGTTCACAGAAAACATAAAGTTTAGGCCTCTTATACCATCTATACCTATAATAAAAATAAATATTAGGTCTTTACCTATGAAATTGCCGTTCTGCAGTACTGGCCATTTCAAATCAAAATAATTTTTGTTTGGCTAAGAATTCTAATTTCAAATTAATTTTATTTTAAAAACATGGTTTTTTTTTTCCAAAAGTAGTCATTTGTTTATTGATTAGTGTTACATTTTCATCGCATTTCAATCTTTTTCGTCATCATGGATACGTTAAAAAATCGAGTAATTATGGAATATGAGTACCGTCGTGGCAGCAACGCGGCACAAGCGGCACGCAACATCAACGACGTTTACGGAGCTAACACTACAAACCAACGCACCACTTGTTATTGGTTTGCTCGCTTCCGTTCTGGAAATTTCGACCTGAAAAATGAACCTCGCGGTCGTCCGAAGACTTTGGTCGACAATGACGAATTAAAGGCGATTGTGGAAGCTGATGATACACAATCTACGGCTGAATTAGCAGCAGCTTTCGACATTAGCGTCAAAACAATATTGGTCCATTTGCGTCAAATTGGCAAGGTAAAAAAGCTTGACAAATGGGTGCCCCACGAACTCAATGATCGCCAGCGCGAAGTACGCGTCGAGACGTGCCTTGCACTGCTCAACAGACACACAAATGAAGGAATTTTGAACCGCATCGTTACCTGCGATAAAAAATGGATTCTGTTTGATAACCGCAATCAGCAAGTTGGTTGGATCCTGGTTCAGCACCTAAACAATGCCCTAAACGAAAACTTACCCCTAGAAAAGTGATGGTCACTGTTTGGTGGTCTAGCGCCGGTGTGATTCATCACAGCTTCTTACCAAACGGGGTGAGCATTACTTCAGATGTGTACTGTGAAGAACTGAACACAATGATGGAGAAGCTGGCACATCTCCAACCAGCATTGGTCAATCGCTCGTCTCCGCTGCTCCTGCACGACAACACGCGACCTCATACTGCACAGCAGACGGTCTCCAAGTTGCAAGAACTGGGGTTGGAAGCTCTCCGTCATCCGCCCTAATCACCAGACCTTGCGCCTACAGACTACTACTTTTTCCAGAATTTGGATAACTTCTTGGCGGGAAAAAAATTCAATACCCGAAAGGCAGTACAAAATTCCTTTGAAGAATTTGTTGCCTCCCGTCCAGCTGATTTCTTTAAGAAGGGCATCAATAAACTGCCACTGCGTTGGCAAAGATGCATTGATTGCATGGGTGATTACTTCGATTAATACAAATAAAAAATGCATGAAAAAAATTCGTTTAAATTTTTTCATACAAAACGGCAATTTCATAGGTAAAGACCTATTATTAATGGTTAGCTGACAGTTAATGAGAAATCCCGTGTGTACAATCTACTGTTATATTTTTTAGCGATAGCCGGGTTCGTCAGAAATAATTTGTAAGAATCACTCAGTGTATTCGTGTTATGCCATTAGGTATTACTCCTGTTCGTGTCGTTCCTATGCAGGAACGACACGAACAAGCGTTTGTTTATTTATCCACTAAAAACGAAAAACTTCGCAAGCAGTGGGAAATTGCTACTGAAGGCTGCGCGTTTCGACCTCAGGACAAGCTGCTTCGTCGTCGATCGCTTGCTCCCGCGTCACCAGTCCTAACTCTCTGTGTATTTTGGCTACTGAGAGAGACCACAACTACAAACGTACTGTAAAGGAAAGTTTTATAAAATGTGGCTGTTGTTTTAGTATATTGTGTGTCTAACTTGCATCCCCTATAACCCCTTTAGTGACTGAATAAAAAAAATTTTTTTTTTAGAATGGGCTAAAAATGGTCGTACTGTTTTGCTTATGCTGCAAACATATTTTTTTGTTTTTGATGTTGACCACTGCTCATGAAGATCAGTAATTATTGACAACTACATATGTAGGAACAATTGCCGTACTTTATTATCAAGGGATGTACCTACTGCTACAGCTATAATTTATCGAATCTACTATTCTACGACATCAAAATTAATTTAGTATATTGTCTAACCGGCCCCGCTCATGTGGGATTGGCGTCCCATAGGACTATTTACCTAAACAAAAGTGCAAGTGTCAATATGTTAAAAGTTTCAAACCGACAATAGGATACGTCATCGACGAACTTGCTTTCGAACATGGGCACTGAGTGATACGGTTACCGCCTAGCCATGGCTACGTTCACAAAGCGCTATTTTTCGAATGTATAGAACACGATATTTTATCGTATACTGTGACTTTTTGTACTCAAAACTGATCATGGGGTGTCGTTTTTATGGTTTTCGAGGGAGCCAAAGCCGGTAGTGAAGTCAAAATGAAAATTCAAGATGGTGGATGTGAAAATTTTGTGTTTGTGTTTTAAATCATACGTTATAAGGAACTTCATTCCTGACGGTGGTCCCCGACCGCACATTTTTATTTTTTTCTAATTTTCACTGTTGTTGCCAGAGTGAAAGTTGATTATTATTAGTATCCAACCGACAACCGGACACATTGTATTTATATTATGTGTAATTTATGTAGGATATGGTAGTAGACTAGTAGTGAAGACAGTTCGATGGAGAGTGAAAATACTAATGTGGATGAATCTGATGAAAAATCTTAGAAAAATGTGTTTTAAAACTTCTTCATAAAGGACCACGATAAAAAATTATAAACTACTCGCGCTTGACTATAATTTTATCGATAATAATTTGCAATGTGTCTTAGCACTATCGTAAGATGACAATTAAACGTCATCATACCACATATAAATAATCACATTTTCGAAAACAATATTATGAATTAAAACTATAATATAATTACGAGATATTTTTTCTGAGCTGTCGCAATTTCATATATAATGTGTTCGTCTTTTGTTTGAATTTTTTTGAACAACAGCAGGGAGAGCGAATTTTTAAAAATTTTGACACAGGTCCAACCTCGATGACGTCCCGCAGGACTCTGACCGCGAGCGGATTAAGCCAAATTGACTAATTTTGAGTTTATTTAAAAAAAATCTATTAAACTCAAAAATCCAACCGTTAAATTCCCTCTGAAATACGATTACCTAATGGTACATGCAATTTTCATATAATTTTATGCAGTAATTAGGAAATGAAACGGAAAATGGTTTTGAAATCGACCATGTTTTGGATTTTTTTTTCATCGAGGAAATTACAACTTATCGTGTTTTGAACCGTTAATTTCCCTCAAGCAAGGATGTATCTATGGCATATATTTTTTTCAGAACCTTAATACAATAATTTGACCATTTAAAATTGATTCTAAAACAGGTAAAATTCGGATAACCTGCCGTTAACAACAATCCACTTATAAACAATAACTAAACCATAAAAACTATTTGTTTACGCAACGAAACAATTTCGGCGCGAACTCCGCGCAGTGCCGAGAATAACACTGACGGCGATGTATCGTTCGCGCAAAAACACTACGAACGAAATATTTAGCTATTAGCCAAAATATGTTTGTGGAACAATAATCTAACTACATAAGTGTATTTCAAACACTAAACAAAAATATTTATCATATAACATTACGTAATACGACCATAACTAGCAAATTATGAACATTACAAAAGTTTCGTAACTTTTTCTCGACATATTTATAACTTTTCTATAAACTATCACTTCATACGAAATCTATACTTATTTCTCAGTAATTCTGTATAAACATCTCATAAGATTACCCACCGTTTCCTTCTTGAAAACATTTTTTCAAAACATAAACACCCGCACGAATCACTCGTAAAACAACAAATATGGCCGTCACAGAAGCACTAATTTCTTTCTTTTTTTTTTCTTCCGTTTTGTTGGCGCTCCTGTTAAAATGTTACCAAAATAGGTCAAGCATGAATCGACTAATCGAATGATACAGCTAGATCGTGTTGCAAGTGCCAATAAATATAAAATATTACCGTCCATTGACAACCATGCATGTTGACAGTTGTTATTATCCAATGGTGTAACGCCGACGTTTATAGGCATTAAATTTTATTATCCAATGGTGTTACGGCGACGCGCCAGAGGTTAAGTATGGTGATGTGACGATTTCTTCCCCTGAGTCTATTTGTAATGCATTTTCTTCCCACTTTCATTCTACTTTTCTTGACCGTACCAATGATGTGCCTGCTAATTATTGTTCTCCCCAAACTGCCATAAATTCCAATATACCCACTATTCACTCAATTGAGATTGCCCTGAATGTTGTAGCCGAACTGATTAGTAAAACTGATCCATTTAAATCTGCTGGTCCGGAGCGGGAGGGCGTGTCAGACTTTTACTGACTAAAACCCACCCATGCTCCTAAATTAACCTAAATTTCTGATTGGGTGTGCTAAAACCATTGCCTTACCAGTATCTCTTTGGTTTTAAATAACGATCTCTTCATGTTCTGTTCCCCAAATCTGGAAATCTGCCTTTATAACTCCGGTGCATAAAAAGGGGCACAAAAACGAAATAGTTAACTACAGACAGCAAAAGTTTTTGAGAGAGTGGTCTATAACCAGGTTTACGCAGCGCTCAATCAGTCTTTTAGCTCTTCTCAGCACGGATTTCTTAGGGGCCGTTCAACTGTGTCTAACCTGGCTTTGGTCAATGACTTTCTAACGGTCAAAATGGACAGTGGGCACAGGTGGAGTGGACGTCGTTTACACGGATTATAGTAAGGCATTTGATAGAATTGATCACAATATTCTAAAAACCAAGCTTTTTAACAATGGTTTTAGAGGAGATCTACTTCGTTGGTTTACTTCATACCTATAAAACAGATCTCAAGCTGTCGTTATCAGTAACTACATGTCAAGCTGGGTTTCAGCACCTAGTGGTGTTCCTCAGGGTTCCTTGCTGGGCCCGTTACTTTTTATAATTTATGTGAGAGATATTAACTCGTGTTTTCACAACTCAAATTTGCTTTGTTTTGCCGATGATATGAAGATATTTTCTGCAATTTCATCAGATGATGACATGAATGCTCTCCAATCTGACCTGGTGCGATTGGATGATTATTGCTTGATCAATAGGCTTGATTTGATTGAGGCGTGGTAGCTCGTGTCTAAGTAATAACAGCCGCACGGGTCGATTCATCAGGTTAAGCTATGCTTGCCGGGGTCAGTGCGTGGATGGGTGATCGTCTTTACATACCGAGACTCCTCCGTGCCTCGGAGAGCACGTTAAGCCGTTGGTCCCGGCTATCATTAGTGGATCTTTGACAGTCGTTACGGGTCGTCAGAAGCCCGAAAGTCTGACAACCAGTCTTACCAAGGGGTATCGTATTACCCAGTTAATGGGTTGTGGAGGTCAGATAGGCAGTCGCTCCATGTAAAATACTGCTATTCAGCTGCATCCGGTTAGACTGGAAGCCGACCCCAACATAGTTGGGAAAAGGCTAGGCAGGTACTAGGCTTGATTTGAACCCTGTTAAATGTTCAGTAATCACCTTTAGCAGAAAACGTGTCCCTCTCCCTACAACCTACAAACTTAAAGGGCAGCCATTACAGAGATGTGACGGTGTTCGTGACCTTGGCGTTTTTCATGATTCCAAACTTTTATTTAGTGTGCACATTGAGCAAATAGTTGCCAAAGCTTCGAAGTCTCTGGGTTTTGTTATGAGACTTGCAGGGTGTTTCAAGAAGGCCAAAACCCTTAAGATTCTTTATTGCTCTTTTGTGAGAAGTCATCTTGAATATGCGTCACAAATCTGGAACCCGTGTTATGGCAAATATATTGATCGTATTGAAAATATACAAAAAAGATTTGTTCGTTTTCTTTGTTTTCGGCTACGTATACCATACCATTGTGATAATTACATAAGTCTTTGCAAGAAATTTCACCTTCAGCAACTAATAAATCGTCGTCGACTGACAGATTGCACTTTCCTCTTAAAAAAATTATCTAACGAGATTGACTGTCCGGATCTCCTGCATAAATTGCGTTTTAATGTCCCCCAGAGATCAGTTAGATTTAATCAGTCTATCTTCATTCCCTTTACCTCTTCCAACTACAGGTAAAACTCATATATGGTGCGAGCAAGTAAGGATTTTAATGTTCTTTGTAAAGAGTTCTCATTTGATGCATTTACCACCAAAATCTATACTGCACGCAGTCGGCTGAACGCTGACTTCTTCAAAACTGCATAGTGTTTTTGTACCTTTTATATATTATGTATGTAGGTATATAATATTGTTTTTGTGTTTTTTTTTCTCTATCGTGCTTGTTAGTGATCTTAAGATTTGTACTACTTTTCTGTTTTTACCCGTGAGAACCTGTAATTGGCTTTATGTTTCATATTCAATTGTTATCAATCTGTTATAGCTGTTGGTTCTCCTTAAAATAAATAAATGAAAAGATGCTTTTTTGAAAAAAAAAATACAATTAGCGAACTAGTAAATAATATTAATTAAATAGGTACCTAATTATAAAAAAACACATTTTTATTGTGTTATCTAATAAACTCAGCTCAAAAAGTATTATCTGTTTTTGAGATGAGTAGGTATAAATGCCACAATAAAAATGTGATTTTAATAATTACCTATTCGCTATTATTTACTAGTTCGCTAATTGATTACAATTTTCAAATATAATGTTTTCGTTTAACATTCTTAAATATTTGGTCCCGTGCGAGCAAGAAAAAGAAACAAAATGCGACAGTTCTCTTAATAGACAGCCTTTACAGAACTTATTTTGTATAACTGAATTCACGGTATGAAATTCGATTACAAGACTTGTTGTTAACAACGAGCAACATTGCGCGGTATAATTTTAATTACCAGGAACATATTGCAGAGTCAGCCTGACGGGTGGGTGGCACGTCTGGGCGTGTTTGGTAAACTTAGCGAGTTGTCATCGTACAAACAAACCGGCAACACTGGCAGCTTGGGCGATGCCGCGATTTGTGTTAAACTTCTAGCTACGTTACTCAACATGAGCACCGGTACCGAGGATACATTTGAACCGTAAGTTTTGATTTTTGGTCTATTGTTTAACGAATAAGAGAGTTTTCTTATGACAGTGAAAAACATACTAGTCGAGAGTCCTAAAGTGCAAAGTCGCACGAACTTAGACAATATACTGCTTTAGAAGCATGCTCCAGCGCATTCGCGCGTTCACGTTTGCACTTTAAAACACTAGCCATAAAGTGTATTATTCAATGTAAATGCCTGTTTTTTTGCGCTTCCCTTGGATCTTTGAATTTTAGAATTAAGCATGTTTGTGTATACGAATGAAAATCGTACAGGCTACCGGAGCCGCGTGTACACCGCATTGATACCGAGTTAAATAGTAAAGAAACGAGATTAGTTCAGTAATAGTACTGCTCGATTTTGCGACCAATTTTATAGGTACCGAATAAATTTAATTTCTAGTCGTTTTAATATTCATTAATCATGCATTGCATGTGAGAGTCAGCCGCCGCAAGGGGGAATCCAAGGTTACAACATGTCAAGGTTGTAACTAAATTGTGATCGTTGCTTTACTATTTAACTCAGCACCAATACGGTGTACCTAAACGCGGTTCCGGCGCGGCTCCGGCGCGTTTACTGAACTGTGATCGTTGCTTTACTATTTAACTCAGCATCAATACGGTGTACCCACACGCGGTTCCGGCGCGGCTCCGGCGCGTTTTCTGAACTGTGATAGTTGCTTTACTATTTAACTTAGCATCAATACGGTGTACCTACACGCGGTTCCGGCGCGGCTCCGGCGCGTTTACTGAACTGTGATCGTTGCTTTACTATTTAACTTAGCATCAATACGGTGTACCTACACGCGGTTCCGGCGCGGCTCCGGCGCGTTTACTGAACTGTGATCGTTGCTTTACTATTTAACTTAGCATCAATACGGTGTACCTACACGCGGTTCCGGCGCGGCTCCGGCGCGTTTACTGAACTGTGATCGTTGCTTTACTATTTAACTCAGCATCAATACGGTATACCCACACGCGGTTCCGGTGCGGCTCCGGCGCGTTTACTGAACTGTGATCGTTGCTTTACTATTTAACTCAGCATCAATACGGTATACCCACACGCGGTTCCGGTGCGGCTCCGGCGCGTTTACTGAACTGTGATCGTTGCTTTATTACTATTTAACTCAGCATCAATACGGTGTACCTACACGCGGTTCCGGTGCGGCTCCGGCGCGTTTACTGAACTGTGATCGTTGCTTTACTATTTAACTTAGCATCAATACGGTGTACCTACACGCGGTTCCGGCGCGGCTCCGGCGCGTTTACTGAACTGTGATCGTTGCTTTACTATTTAACTCAGCATCAATACGGTATACCCACACGCGGTTCCGGTGCGGCTCCGGCGCGTTTACTGAACTGTGATCGTTGCTTTACTATTTAACTTAGCATCAATACGGTGTACCTACACGCGGTTCCGGCGCGGCTCCGGCGCGTTTACTGAACTGTGATCGTTGCTTTACTATTTAACTCAGCATCAATACGGTATACCCACACGCGGTTCCGGTGCGGCTCCGGCGCGTTTACTGAACTGTGATCGTTGCTTTATTACTATTTAACTCAGCATCAATACGGTGTACCTACACGCGGTTCCGGCGCGGCTCCGGCGCGTTTACTGAACTGTGATCGTTGCTTTATTACTATTTAACTCAGCATCAATACGGTGTACCTACACGCGGTTCCGGCGCGGCTCCGGCGCGTTTACTGAACTGTGATCGTTGCTTTATTACTATTTAACTCAGCATCAATACGGTGTACCTACACGCGGTTCCGGCGCGGCTCCGGCGCGTTTACTGAACTGTGATCGTTGCTTTACTATTTAACTCGGTATCAATACGGTGTACCTACACGCGGTTCCGGCGCGACTCCGGCGCGTTTACTGAACTGTGATCGTTGCTTTACTATTTAACTCGGTATCAATACGGTGTACCTACACGCGGTTCCGGCGCGACTCCGGCGCGTTTACTGAACTGTGATCGTTGCTTTACTATTTAACTCGGTATCAATACGGTGTACCTACACGCGGTTCCGGCGCGGCTCCGGCGCGTTTACTGAACTGTGATCGTTGCTTTACTATTTAACTCGGTATCAATACGGTGTACCTACACGCGGTTCCGGCGCGACTCCGGCGCGTTTACTGAACTGTGATCGTTGCTTTACTATTTAACTCGGTATCAATACGGTGTACCTACACGCGGTTCCGGCGCGACTCCGGCGCGTTTACTGAACTGTGATCGTTGCTTTACTATTTAACTCGGTATCAATACGGTGTACCTACACGCGGTTCCGGCGCGACTCCGGCGCGTTTACTGAACTGTGATCGTTGCTTTACTATTTAACTCGGTATCAATACGGTGTACCTACACGCGGTTCCGGCGCGACTCCGGCGCGTTTACTGAACTGTGATCGTTGCTTTACTATTTAACTCGGTATCAATACGGTGTACCTACACGCGGTTCCGGCGTGGCTCCGGTGTGACGGCGGTGCGGTGCATGTGCGGTTTTCATTCGTTTACACAAACGTGGTCCGGCACCGGTGCGGCTCCGGCGTCGTGTACATGAAACCTAAAGCTCATTACATTGTGTTTCTATTTTAGCGACGCCAAGTTAACATTATTGAAACCGGCTGAACTGCTGGAGTTATCGTCTTTCGCCGCAGCAGTGGGTCTTTGGGATCTGGTACCTGTGTTCAGCATCCATCGAGGACACCCCCACTTAATGCTGTCTGCATTGAAGTCCCGAAGTGAGATATGTCGTGGTGCTATCGATTGCCTGCTGGGACAAAGGTGTTTAGTACCTCTCTTACTGGAAGAAAATGGACAGTGGTTGTTTGACTACATCATCGAAAAGTGCCATAAATTCGATACTACGGTTTTGAAGGTAATGTAGTATCCAATCCATATAGAATAATATCGTTTTACGAGATGTATAACTAATGAGTGATTTTATATTACAGTGCCTATGTTTATGGTTGAACCCATTGCAAGACCAATTACGTCCAGTAATGCGTGATTTGAAGCAAGGGATAACTTCGGTTTATGTGAGTATAGTTATTAGTATTCGAGCGCGTGTCAGTCATTGTAATTCAAACCTTATGTTAATGTGCATAAAAGTACTACGACGTGCGCTTGTGTTTTGGTCCAACATTTTCTGCGTGTGTATTTCATTGAGAACAGACGTGTCACTCTTTGCTCCGCGTTAGTAAGTTACTTAGTCTAACCGATACTAGTGCTTATCTCTGACATTCCAATTGCCAATCTCGCGTGCACCGATCTAACACACAGCGGAGGTGCCCCTGCGCACCCGCGACCCGCGAGGGAAAAGGAACCACCTCATAATTGCCATCCTGCTCCTGCGCCGCTGACATCTCTACCGCACGCTGGCCGCATGACATCGTCACTCTCCGCGCACGCCAACGACGCATGGTACTAACGATCACCTGTTGAACATACGCCAGTGACTCACGGCTTCGACGGCTGCCCCTATTGGCTGCTTGGTGGTGAGTCAGAACACTCAACTGGGCTCATCGCGCGACCTTATATGGTAACAAGTTCACAGCAGCAAACACAGGTACGAGGTATACACACTACTAATTTGGAGGCACTTACAACAGCCAAATTGCCCGATGAGTGTAAGGAGCGGCACCTAAAGCGTGAAGGCGCGAGTTCAAATCCGAACCTGAGCTTTTTTTTTGCAACTTTTATTATTTTTGTTGCTTGCTTTTGTGACTTATTTCTCTGCTTTTTGGATACACCTGCTTATTGCTGCCTGCCAAACACGCTTATTTTTTAATTTTACGGTTTTGCAATACAACTGTAATTCAATATGGCTGATGATAAGTCGCCCACGAATAAGACCGAAAATGTAGGTCAGCGTAATGTTTCCACCAGAGCGAACAAAAGGCAAGCTCTTGGCTCCCCACCGCAGGCCACTACAACTACTGAAGGTATGTTGTCACGAGATGACATTCGCGAGATTGTCCAAGAAGTAGTGAAGACTGAATTATCGGTAATGATGACTAAATTCAGCGACAGTTTGAAGGCAATGTTGAACAGAGAGCTACAGCCCATCAATACGAAAATAGATGCCATGGATGAATCAATGAGTTTTTTAAATAGTCAATATGAAGATCTTTTGAAGGAGCATTCTACGTCGATGGTGACTATAACGGAACTTCAGAAAGAGAATTCATTCATAAAGAATACCATGACCTCATTTAAAGTGCGTTTAGATCAGCTTGAACAGCAAACCCGATCAAACAATGTCGAAATTCAGTGCGTACCTGAGAAAAAACAAGAAGATCTGTTCAAAATTACCTCTGACCTGGTTAAGGTTGTTGGATGTGATTTAGGAGGGAGGGATATTCTGCATTGCAATAGGGTGGCCAGGCTTAACCCTGATAGTACACGACCACGATCAATTATAGTACAACTGGCTTCCACTCGACTTCGTGACCAATTCCTTGCTTCGGTCATTAATTTTAACAAGAAAAATAAGGAAAATAAGCTGAACAGCACTCATCTCGGCTACCCTGGACCAAAAACCGCAATTTATGTGACTGAACATCTGTCCCCGACATACAAGGCTCTGCACGCTGCCGCAAGGGTAAAAGCCAGGGAACTTGGCTTTAAATTCATCTGGATTCGGGGTGGTAAAATTTTTATGCGTAAGACGGAAGAGGCAGAGCATATCATGGTCAAAAACATGGACACTTTAAGCAGGCTCTCTTAGTTGTTTAATTTACTACTCATTTATATCGCAGCATTGGTATTTTTTTTTTTGTTAAAATTCACTGATATTAAAATTTATTATCAAAATACAAGAGGTCTACGCACGAAGACCCATAACTTTTGTCGTCAATTATCGTTAGAAAGTTATGACATTGTTATATTGACTGAAACATGGTTGAATAGTAGTGTCTTAAGTTCGGAGCTTTTCGATGATAGGTATATTGTATATAGAAGGGATAGAGTCGGTACAAAAAAAGATGGAGGGGGTGTATTGATCGCTGTGTCAAAGAAGATAGGATCGAAACGTATGATTCAATGGGAAAGTCAATGTGAGGATCTTTGGGTTGTTATCGATGTTCCGTTTATCAAAACTATTCGTCAAATTGCTCTGTGTGCGGTATATTTACCACCTCCTGTTACGCGTAATACCTTGGACCACTTTTTAGATTGTTGTAATTTAATGCTAGAACGGACGGGTTTGCACACCTGTATTGTCGGTGATTTTAATTTGAGTAACATTAAGTGGAACTTGTTAAATGACTCGGTAAATAACTATGCTCCTCCTGGCTTCAGTAATATACTTATAGATTTTACTCACATGCACAAATTAGCGCAACTGAATGACATTGTGAATGTGTCTGGACGAATATTGGATCTTGTTTTAACGAACTTACCTTCTGGCAGCGTAACTGCAGCTCCAAACCCCCTTAGTGTTATTGATGTCCTACACCCCCCCATTGAAATCCTGGTACGAGCGAGTGAAGAAACCTGGCTTCCATATAATTCGCAAAATATAAGGCCAAATTTTTTTAAACTAGATTACGCAAAAGTTTGCGACGAACTTGATGGTGTAGACTGGGATATTGCGTTTAAGGAAACTTTTGGTGTCAATGATATGGTCCAAGTCTTTTACGATAAAATTCATAGTATCATAGGGTTGCTTGCCCAACCTGCCAAAGCCACTTCTAAGTATAAAAAATACCCTCTATGGTTTGACAAAACCTTGATAAGAACCTTAAAAGAGAAAGAGAAGATAAGATCCCGATACAAAATTTATAAAAACCCCATGGATGAACTTGAACTCAAATTATTGGGCAAAAGGTGTTCTAATTTAGCAACGAAGGCTTATAATGATTATATCCAAAATATTGAAGATGAAATCTCAAAGAATCCAAATCGCTTTTGGTCATACATCAAAGCTAAAAGAGGTGGCTCTAGTTCTTTCCCCGCCACAATGACTAATGGAACCATGGTAACATCTGATGGTCTCCAAATATGTGAAATGTTTGCTTCACATTTTTCCTTGGCTTTTAGCAATGCAAAACCTTTGACCAAAAGCGAACCTGTTTCTGAATTCCTGCATAATATGAAAAATGGCAGCCTGCCACTAACGGCTCCTGTCATTGATCATGAGAGCGTTTTAAATCAACTCAAGGGATTAGATATTCGCAAAGGCGCTGGGCCTGATGGTATTCCGCCGATTTTTATTGCTAAGTGCGCCGCCTTCTTGGTGTCTCCTTTAGTCACTATTTTTAATACATCTCTCAGCTCAGGTGTATTTCCAGACACCTGGAAAAAAGCGAAAGTTGTGCCGATATACAAAAGTGATGTGAGAGACAACATTAATAACTACAGACCCATCTCTATCTTATCAACCTTCGCTAAGGTTTTCGAGTCCCTAATTTGTCCCCACATCCAGTCGCACTTCAAGCTCTATTTGAGTGACTCCCAACATGGTTTCGTGGCTTCCAGGTCAACTTGTACTAACCTTGCGACCTTTTCGGAGATGTTAACGGATGCCATCGACTGCGGCAAGCAGGTTGACGTAATTTACACGGACTTCAGTAAGGCTTTTGACCGAGTTCCCCACCATACACTGCTATCGAAGCTTTCAGCGTACGGTATTACTGGCACACTTCATACCTGGCTAAAATCCTATCTTGAAAATCGATTTTTCTTTGTCGCAGTCAATGGATTCCAATCTGAAACCTATGGCACCACCTCAGGGGTACCTCAAGGTTCGCATGTCGGGCCGATTCTCTTTAACATGTTTGCTAACGATATTCCACATTGCCTCAAATCCTCAGAATGTTACATGTACGCAGACGATCTCAAATTCGCCAGAATAATTGAGTCTATCGATGATACTCAGCTACTTCAGAGCGATGTCGAGTCGTTACTTCAATGGTGTAACGATAATGAAATGATATTAAATGTCAAAAAATGTTACCACGTGAAGTACACCCGGAAAAAGAAATTAACAGCTAGTGTATATCGTGTGGGTTCTAATATTATCCAGGAGGTGAATGAAATAAGGGACTTGGGTGTTATTTTTGATAATGCGATGACCTTCGTACCTCATGTGGAAAATATTATCAAAAAGGCTTCTAGAATGCTGGGGTTCGTTGTTAGGAATGTTGCTAGTTTCAGGCGTAGTGGTACCAAGATTTTGCTGTACAACAGCGTTGTACGAAGTATCTTGGAATACTGCAGCACTATCTGGAGACCTCACTACGCAACACACAATCTGAGGTTAGAGCGGATACAGAAGCGATTTATGTGGCATCTAGCTTATGCCAGCGGAATCGCCAGAAGGAAACGATCGTATGGAGCCAGACTTTCGCATTTTAAGATGGTGTCATTGGAGAAGCGCAGAAGAATCGCGGATTCCATTTTTCTTTATAAAATTCTCCGGAACAAAATTGATTGTCCCCACTTGCTAAGCAGGTTCCGATTTCGTGCTCCTGCTAGACTGCCTCGTACCCCCATTACTCCCTTGTACCCCACTCCGCGCAGAACAGTTCTCGGCACAAGTTCTATTGTCCCTCGACTTTGTAAACAGCTAAACGAATACAGCGATCTTATTGACGTGCATTTCGACTCGTTTGGCAAGTTCCACAAAATAACATTTAATAGTGTGTAATAATTAATTAATTAAAAATAATTTCTTATAATATTATAATAATAATAATTTCTTTTTGACATTGGCTGTAATTTGATTTGTATTTTTATGTAATTTTGGTTTCGTGTTATTTTTATTATAACTGGTAACATCTGTTACATTATGGGGCATGCGGTGCTAACCTATAAGAGATTGTTATACTAACCCTTGTTATAAGAATGTTTATTTTAATATGTAACAGTATAAGCAATTGTTGGTTGGCCAGAAATAAATAAATAAATAAATAAATAAACTATACCAAATTACGTTAGGGCTTTAGCGCCAGGGTAGCCCACTTTTGAAGTGAAAACTTCTTTAGGTGCGTTGAGCTATTTTTGGTAGGGGAAAATCTTATGAGTTCGCGTCACGCATAACGCGACATGTTAATGTGTCGTGTTGCGCTGTCAAGTGTCACTTCTGTCGGCAGTCCCCCATGAATGGTTTTTTTTAAGTAGAATATTCTTTAGGCGTGTTGAGCTATTTTTGGTAGGGGAAAATCTTATGAGTTCGCGTCACGCATAACGCGACATGTTAATGTGTCGTGTTGCGCTGTCAAGTTTCACTTCTGTCGGCAGTCCCCCATGAATGGTTTTTTTTAAGTAGAATATTCTTTAGGCGTGTTGAGCTATTTTTGGTAGGGGAAAATCTTATGACTTTGCGTCACGTATCACGTGCCATGCTAATGCGACGTGTCGCGCTTTCAAGTTTTCACTTTTGTCGGCTGTCCCCATGACTGATTATGGTTTTTTCAAGTGAAATATTCTTTAGGTGCGTTAAGAGATTTTTGGTGGGGGAAAATCTTATGAGTTCGCATCTCGCGCGACGTGCTAATATGACGTGTCACGCTGTCAAGTTTTCACTTCTGTTGGCAGTCCCCATGACTGACTATGGTTTTATATTTTTAAATCTGAAAAAAATGCAATGTCTCGGGCTTACCGCTTAGCGGGTTAGCGCTTTACGAATTTAGTACCATACATAATACTGATTTGACCAATAACAACAAAACCAATTTTGTTTCAGACGACAAGACTACAGCAACTAATAGCGACATTTATACACATCGCATGTGTCATAGACGCCAGAGATCCGTGTCCAGAGATACACCTAGAAGTGACACAAAGTCCTGAGACTTGGAAAAATCAGTTCATGCCTAAGAGGACAGTGAGCTGTGGACTCGCACATTGGGGGGTCGTTGACGAAGGAAACGCGAAGATAAAGATGACGACTACGCCGATTAACAGTGAGCTCATCGGGAGAGTGGTCGATATAGCGTGTGGAAGACACCACACGCTGGTGTTGACGGAGAATGGGGTATGTCTTGTTTTTATCATTATTCATTATTAAGCCCTCACAAAAAGTGAGGCCAAGTCGTAGTACACGTAGTTTTATAATTATGTTGTTTTGGTAAACTAGGATTAAGTCGATTTTTTAATCCCCGATGCAAAAAGAGGGGTGTTATAAGTTTGACCGCTAATGTGTGTGTGGGTGTGTCTGTGCGTGTGTGTCTGTCTGTCTGTCTGCGGCACCGTAGCTCTTAAACGGGTGAACCGATTTGGTTGCGGTTTTTTTTATTTGAAAGTAGGTTTTCTAACAGTGGTTCTTAGACATGTTTTATCAAAATCGGTTCAGCCGTTTCAAGGTCACTAGCTTTTTTGTTAGCTGCGGTAGGGATCTTAGACGCATAATGAGTATTTACTTATATTACTATTTTCAAACATATGTGTGACCTAAAATTTTAAACACCCATGATGGTATATAACTATGCAATATTATGGAATTCTTGGTCTGATGCTGCAGCCAGGATATCCAACAAACTAACCCTTAAAAAAAAAATTGCAGATAATGTAGTGCTTCGATTCGTTTTTTTTTTTATCAGTATTTAATTCTATTTACAATACGATGGCATCAGGATAAGTTAATGTTATGTGTAGAGAAACTTTTCTATATTGTTAATGGCGTTAACTTTTTGACATACATACCTGAAAATTATGACTAACTGTAAAACTAAGTATTATTGAGATAAAGTTTCGTTTTGATTTCATATTCTTTGCAATTCTTGTACTTATCATAAGTTTAAAAAACCCCCAACGCAAAAAAGAAAAGCGAACATTTAAAAAGTCAAAGATAATACCTATCGTTGAGCCATCAAATTAGATTGAGTAATACCTATATATATTTTAATTACAGAAATTGATGGATGGCACGCTCATTGAAATGGCGCTATAATGTCGCGGCGGGGTACCGTATATCTAGGTAGATAGTTAATCAAACAAAGGGCCTCACTTACTTAAGCGGTACTCCGCCGCGACATTATAGCGCCATTTCAATGAGCAAACCTTATCGTGCCATCCATCAATTTCTGTATTTAAAATATATATCGAATTTGATGGCTCAACGATAGGTATTATTTTTGACTTGTTGGGGATGTTTTAAATGTTTCATTAAATTTTTTTTCAAGATCTTTTTCGCCTGATTTTTCTTTTTGGCGCTCGAGCTTGTAGTATCTATTCAGTTTTTCATGGACTTTTTAATGATACAATATTCAGGGTGGTAAGAACATCGACGCGCAAACTGTAACCATGAATACAGCACATGATTCTAGACCCCCCCCTAGCGTAGAAATTTTTAAGATAAAAAAAAACGGCTGTTTCATAGAAAAAAGCAATACCTACACGGTCAAAATGTATGGAACAGTATTTTTTTTTTAAATAACCTAAAAATTTCAGAATCATGTACTGAATCCATGGTATAGCTTGTCCACTCTGAAATGACGCGTCCCAGTACCGCATTTACCGTAGTGTACTATGGGCCAAAGTTCCGCATGATCACCTCAAAGGCGATAAACGTATGCACGGCTCACGACTCGATCGCACAATGTTCGTTTGTCACAGGAATATTTTCTTAAGTGAGCATGCTTAAGTTTTGTCCATAGTACGTATACAAGTTTATATAGTGGCGCGCGTCATTTCAGAGTGGACAAGCTATAACAGGTTGCGCGTTGATGTCCCTGCCACTTTGTATACTTTACTTTGTTCTTTTTTACTTTCTACAAAAAAATAAACAAAAATAAAATACTAAATTGTGTGCGTAGTTTGCGTTAGTCATTCCCATATCTACAAGCTTATGAGAGCTGCTCTGACAGAATCATCTGTCCTTGTCGCGGCGTGCAACTTTTCGTTTGCACTCCGTATCTTTGTTGCGGGCCGCCAACAATCTTATTTAAAAAATTATCTTATAAGGGTTTTCACAAAATTAATCTTATGATGGATAGATATACGCGACGGGTGACAACTCGTTCGGCCAGCTTGGTGTAGGATCTTCATGGGTGGGCGGCGTGGGCGAGGGCGCGGTATCGGCCGGCTCACTGCGATATGTGGCCGGCCACTTCACCGCGCCACTCGCTGCGATATACGCGGGCCACTACCACTCCGCCGTCGTTGATGTTGGCGGACGACTGTACACCTGGGGGTGAGTGACGAATAACGGAATAACAGGACACATTTACTTACATCACGCATGTTTTATTGCATCCAAGTATTCCCCGCATAGCCTAGATACCAACTTAATGTTGTCTTATTTCGTTTTAGATGGGGCGTCCATGGTCAGCTGTGTCACGGCACCATAGATGACGAGTGCTCACCCAAGTTGGTTACCAAATTCCAAGGCAGAAAGGTGAGGGTGCTTCTTTTTTGCTGCTGTAAAGGTTCCGTATCCGAAGTGTGCCAAACGAAACCCTATTACTAAGCCTCCGCTGCCTGTTCTTCCGTCCGTCCGTCTGTCTGTCTATCAGCGGGCTGTATCTCATGAACCGTATAGGTAGACAGTTGAAATTTTCACAGATTGTGTATTTCTATTGCCGCTATAACAATAAATAATAAAAATAAAATAAAGTTAAAAATAAAAGGGACCTGACCCCCTTTAGTTTTTATCTTTACATAGTATGAGGCACATACAAGAAACGTGTTTTTTTTAAACTGAAGTAATTTTTCTGAAATATCTAGTGTTAAATATTGTACGGTATTGCGGAACCATTCGTGTGCGAGTCCGACTCGTACTTGGCAGGTTTTTAGGGTTCCGTACCTCAAAAGGAAAAAACGGATCCCATAAAGGATCACTCGTTGTCTGTCCCTCTGTATGTATGTATGAATGTAAATATCTCGGGTGTAATTGATTACTTACATCCCATGTTTAACAATCTACTATGTTTACCAGGTGTTGAGTGTAGGCCTTGGCGCCTGCCACACGGTGGTGCTAATGAAGAACGGTGAGGTTTGGGCGAGTGGCGCGGGCGTGTTCGGCCAGCTGGCGAGCGGAGCGCGGCACAAGAGTTCCGTGCCTGTGCGCGTGCGCATGCAGGACCCCGTCAGAGCCATCGCCGTCGGATATTTCCACAATGTGAGACCATACTTTGTAACTGAAGTCTATTCAAATCCCTGTTCCCAATTTATGTTATTTCCGCTTAAACAAATATCAACGTTATGTTTGTGTAAATTAAGTTGAATTCAAATGTCTTGTACTTAATAAGTGGGTATTAAAGGTATTTTTCAAAAACACTTAATTTGTACACATGTTTGGAAAATAAATCGCGAACGCAGATTACATCAATAATGTTAGGCCTTTTTAACCGACTTCAAAAAGGAGGAGGTTCTCAATTCGTCGGAACTTTGTTCCCCGATTACTCGAAGATGGCTGGACCGATTTGGATTTTTTTTGTTTTATTCGAGAGGGTATACATCACAGTTGGTCCCATATAAAATTGATTAACTTTGCTTGGGTAGTTTTTGAGTTAGCTTCAATAATACGTATTTTTTCCCCACTTTTATATGGATGATGTTCTAGTTTGTTTTGCAGATAGTGGTATTAGAATTTGTGTGGAGTAGGTACACAACTAAAAAGTGAAAAATAAAAACTTTTTTACAAAAAAATACAACCGTCTTCCAAAAATAACACTACAAAGTGAAAAATAACTTTAATTTCGGAAGTCGGTGTCTAGTTAAATGTATTATCGTTTTTTGCCACCGACTTCCGAAATTAAAGTTATTTTTCACTTTGTAGTGTTATTTTTGGAAGACGGTTGTATTTTTTGTAAAAAAGCTTTTTTGTTGTAACGGTAGGGCAAATTACAGACTGTTTTCATTATTTGCATCAATAAGCCATTTACTGTAATGTTAACATCTCAAAACCTCTTGTTGGAATATCCAACAGAGGTTGTCAGATTTTAAAACCGAGGGAGAAAAAACGGTCTTCAAAACCGAGTCGATTTTGTATTAATAACTTTATGTCCGTTGGATTAAGTTGGAGGAGGTCGTGACTAAGTAATAACAGCCGCACGGGTCGATCCATCAGGTTATGCTACGCTTCCCGGGGTCGATCCGTGACTGGGTGACCATCTTTACATACCGAGACTCCTCCGTGCCTCGGAAAGCACGTTAAGCCGTTGGTCCCGGCTGTCATTGGAGTTACGGGTTACGTTAGAAGCCCGAAAGTCTGACAACCAGCCTTACTAAGGGGTATCGTGTTAACCAGTTAATAGGTTGTGCAGGTCAGATAGGCAGTCGCTCCATGTAAAATACTGGTATTCAGCTGCATCTGGTTAGACGGAAAGCCGACCCCAACATAATTGGGAAAAGGATAGGCAGATTGATGTCCGTTGGATTAAAGTTCAAAATACAAAAACAACTCGAATGTTTAAAATTAGATCTTGTTTTGTAATCTCAAAGGTAAGCTTGACATAAAGTATGAACTCGTTTTTTAATATGACGGTAAGAGTTTTTCGCATTTTTATGAGTATGTTGGTCTATGGAGTCATTCTTATTTTTTTATCGACTTTTAATTTTTGAAGCACGAAACGCCGTTAGTCCTGCGTCTGATCTCTCCCCGGTCGTGTCGGATTACCGTCCCATCGGACTATGAATGTAAAGGAACAGAGACTGCACCTGTCTTTGCACACACACTTGTGCGCTATAATTAAAATTTAGTTTTAATTTTTAGTTTAAATTAAAGTTTAGTTAATATAAATTATCTCTTGCGTATCTGGCAAATTTCCATTGAGACTGGCTGCCGTGACCAAAATTCGGTCGGGAGGATACTATTATGGAGTTATTTGTTACGTTATAAATAGTGACATGACTGGTGTCATATTTACAGTTGGCACTAACAAGTAAAGGCGACGTCTGGCAATGGGGCGCGAGTCCCCAGCAGGTCCGCGCGGCGACGGCGCGGCGCGCGGCCGACACGCCGCCAGACGCGCCCGCGCCCGCCGCGCCCGACCCGCACCTGCTGCCGCAGCGCGTGGACACGCAGCATGTGCGCGGCGAGATCGTGCAGGTAACATAATGTGTAGACATCCCAAGAAAAGTATTTGCTTCGGGAACCATCGTCTATCTTCGGAAATACGAAACGAACGCCCGATGATAAGATATAATCTATAGAGCTATGTACCTGATTGTCTATTGCCATGATTACAAAATTATAGACTATCAACTCTATGCAATGGCATTAGAACTTTGTCATGTATGACATTGAGTTTGTTGTTCCAAAGCTTTACAATTATCTAAGATTCTGAATTGATTTTAAAGGACAAGTAAAGGAGAAATGCGGGTAGTTATCAAAATTATCGTGTTCTACGATTAGCAATAAGTCATGCAGCCGTAGAAATGTTAGTGAATGTGTTTTTATTTTATTTTTTTGAGTAGCTTGCGCTGTCCCACTCTTGGGCAAAGGAAATTGCAATTACTCGATCATATTTTCAACTTGGTTCTGTGGCGTCTACTACTATATTATTTACAGTTGTTGATTGTTGACTTATTTGAATGACAGTTGTCGGCGGGTTGGCACCACTCATTCATACTCAATAACGCTGGCACCATCTACGGTTGGGGCCTCAACTTCGATGGGCAAATAGGTCAGTAAAATTATGAAGAGTGTGAACTGTGTGTATTTTTTATGTTCTAATGTTGCAATTTTTTATAATACAGGAAGTGGAGATCGAAAGCTGATTTCAATTCCAACTGAAATAAAAATACCCACCGTTTCTCAGACGGACATTGTTAAATCCAGTACCGCTAAAACACCAGAAATTGAAACAAAAGACCTTACAACAAATGCTATTATAGAATGTGGAGGCGACTTCACAGTTTATATCGATAACGACGGGAGAGTATATGTCTCAGGCAACATACATCTACAGGTAAATTACTGCAATCCTGAATTTTTATGATAGTTTATTGGGGTAATTACGATAATGGGGTAATTCTTACTATTGATAATTTCTACCAAACGCAGCGGCATTTTACATATATTTGCAATATATAACCGCTGCGTTTGGTAGAAATTATCATCAATGGGAATTACCCCATTATCGTAATTACCCCAATAAATCTTACATAGCTTTTATACACTCAGATTCAATAATAGTAATTTAATATTTTTTTTTAGTTCCTCTCTGAAAAGGACAAAGGCGTCAGCCGCGTTATTATGATGAAGACAACAAAGCGCGTTATTAAAATACCTGCAAATCGGAGCAGCAACAAATTCCAATTTCAACAAGTCGATAGAATTGATATCATGTTTCCTTTTGACGTTGACGATTTGCAGAGGAAACCAATCGAAGCCCGATTAAACCCACTGGCTTCTATGAATGATTTTAAAAAGAAATCGTGGGCTGATGATATGATCTTGATACTAAAACCGTGGCTAAACGAGGAAAACTTTAAAGGAAATTGCAATTTGGCTGCTAAGTTTGCGTACCATAACAAAATATATTCAGAGTGTTTAAGATTGTTATTAGACAATTTAAAACATGAATTACAAAATGATCACACTTACATGACGCACACTGCATTAGAAGATGGTAATGAGACAAAAACTTTCCCAAAGAAAGAAGAACTAAAATTAATAATTAAAAACATTATGTCAAAGCGCATCAAAGAGGTGTCTTTGTCTATTCTCAACGAAGAACCTTATCCTGTAATAGAGCCATCTATTTACAATGCTCTGCCATGTTGCTGCGATGAACTAAAATATCGCAAAACGGGAGTATCTTCAAACACGACCATAAACATTGTGGAGTGTGACGTTTCTATAAAAGCTGCTCAAATAATAGACAAATGTATGAGTATTTTCCCTATAGATACAGAGTTGTGGGAATTATGTTTCAGACTTTCTAAGAATTTCTTCATAGAAAATCATTTGTCGATATCAAAGTTGGAAGTAGTGTTGCGTAAGTATATGGAGTCTGAAGCAACAACGATGGCTGCGGCCATTATGTATTCCAATGATTGTGCACAATATAGTAAAATATTGTCACCTAAATTTTACTTGAATATGTGCAGTCAGGTGTTGGATACTTGGGGTTGATTCTCTCTAATATTTCGACTTGGGTGCTTTCAATACAAACTTAAAACTCAAACTCAAAGCATTTATCTCAAATAAACCAATTACAGGCACTTTTGAATTGTCAATGGGTCGGTCAGTCAGAAAGATGAAGCTAGTTGCAAAGCTAATACAGTTATGGCTGTAGCATTGGTGACAATAATTCGATGCGACTAAATTGAACGAACGTCGATCAATCGTAGACTTCGATTCCAGCGTCGCAAAGCTTGCCCCTCATTACCGTGCCGCATTGTAAAAGCCACTGAAAGACCCTAAATTGAAAGCACCCATAAGTTTCTGCAAATAGAATTTAGTTTTGTAACTCAATCGGCTTTAGCGTATCAATGATAAATTATACATAAGTACTCATATATCGAATATTTTTATACAAGTACTACTTGTACTCGCTTGTATGTTGTAGCGTCATAGGAAATTGTAGTCTTAAGTATTAGTAAAATCTACCGTTATAAATATTTCATTTACAGGAAAGCTGTTGTAAAATTGTATGCACAGCTTTGAATATTTGTTATAATCACTCTTGTTAACACAAGATACGGTTACAAATCAAACCAAACGTTTATTTGCTAGAAATACATTGTTAGCGCGGTTAGCACGGGTGGTTTTTTTTCGCACACTGGGAAAGAGCTTGTGGCTAAGTAATAACAGCCGCTCGGGTCGATTGATCAGGTTAAGCTACGCTTGCCGCAGTTGCTCCGTGGATGGGTGTCCATCTTTACATACCAAGACGTTAAGCCGTTAGTCCCGGCTGTCATTCGTGGATCTTTGATAGTCGTTACGGGTCGCCAGGAGCCCGAAAGTCTGACAACCAGTCTTACCAAGGGGTATCGTATTACCACAGTATAAAAACATACAGTAGGACGACGCCTTTGATCTCGTGGTAAATGCCGACAACGTCTAGACACTGTCGCAACAGCAAGGGTTGTCCCAAATAAACGATATTAATTAATTAATTTGTTTATATGAGATCAACATCGTCATCAACATTATTATTATTATAAACGACATTTGAGTGCCTGCTTATTTCTTAAGTTTTTTTTTCTAATTATTTTATTATTTTTCTCTTTAGTTTATTTTTTTTCGACATGAATGACTTCTCATGGTTTTTGAGGTCGCCGATAACGATAACGGGGTCAAAATCAAAATCCAAGGTGGCGACTGCGAAACATTAATTTTTTTTTGTCAAAAACCATTTTGATTTTGAGCTCATCGGCTTTAGCGTCCTCAAAAGCAATAGAAACGACACTCATGACGAAAAAATTGAAAATTTTCGCAGCTGCCATCCTGGATTTTCATTTTGACCCCACTATCGTTTTCAGCGACCTCAAACACCATGAAAATGACTCCCATGACGAAACATTTTAAAACTTTCGCAGCCGCCATCTTGGATTTTCATTTTGACCCCACTATCGTTTTCAGCGACCTCAAAAACCATGAAAATGACACCTATGACGAAAAATTTGAAAACTTTCGCAGCCGCCATCTTGGATTTTCATTTTGACCTCATTATCGTTTTCAGCGACCTCAAGAACCCTGAAAATGACGCCCATGACGAAAAATTTTAAAAATTTCGCAGCCGCCATCTTAGATTTTCATTTTGACCCCACTATCGTTTTCAACGACCTCAAATACCATGAAAATGACACCCATGTCGACAAAAAATAAAAATAAACTAAAATAATAAGATAATTAGAAAAAAAAACTTAATAAAATAAGTAGGCACTCAAATGTATTTTTCTGTGTAAATAAGAAAAAAAGAAATTAAAAATGTACTGTACATCACTGCCCAACCCTTTGAAAGAATACAGGCGTGATGTTGTGAAGAAATCTCATTTCCGCAACTTTTTAGCCCAACTGTCCTGACGCGCAAGTGGATTCGCGCAAGTGTCTTGTCGCGCAAGTGTCTTTCGCGCAAAAGTCCGTTCGCTCAAAAGTCCATTCGCGGAAATGTCTTTTCGCGCAAGTGGGTTCGCGCAAGGAAATGTCTTTCGCGCAAGTGTCCTGCTACCCTCAAATGTTACTATGTCGTATCTCTGTATGTTTCCGTGTACAGAAATTAAATAATAATAATAAAATTAAAACAATAATAAAATCAACACGATAGCCCTGAAAATTATGTACCGAGCTACTAACACGGTGGAAGTATGCAGCTCGGTCTCGCGCCTCCCGCGTCTTGCCCCTCACACCCCGCACGATTGCCCTGTCTAGACGGCTTCGTCGGACGACTGTATGATGTGTAGACTGTGGTATTACCCAGTACTGGGTTGTGGAGATCACGTAGGCAGTCGCTCCATGTAAAATACTGGTATTCAGCTACACCCGGTTAGACTGGAAGCCGACCCCAACATAGTTGGGAAAAGGCTGGCTGGATGATGACACTGGATATTCAACGCTCGGCTCAACAACGAGAGTTGAAAATCCAGTGCGCGATATTTTTACGTCCGTGCGAGCGTGGTCTTGCACACACATAGGGTTACAGTTTACTGTCAGCCTGCAGTCTCCCACTGCTGGGCAAAGGCCTTCCTCATGAATTCCAGTCATTTCATTCGGACGCATGTAGACAATGGAAAAGAAAACTGTCAAATTAGTTCCGCGTAGATAGCGCTAAGTGTTTGTTACTTTCATTCAACTGTCAATCGCTTTCATTCGGTACCTTGTTAAAAACTTTGCCTCGAGATGGCGCTAAGCGTTTTTTCTTGTCGCCGATTGGTCGCTTTGTCTTCAAGATGACTTTGATAACTGAAAAACACACAGCGCTCTCTTGCGGCGAAGCATCCGGGAAACAACCCCATTGCTTGTTGGTTTTGACCAGTTCGTCAGAATTTATTTAACATTTGGGTTGTCGTGTACTTTTATTAAATGCCCATGCACATTGTGAGTGGACCTATGCTAAAGTTTGAGCCACGTGTTTAAAAAAAGTTTAGCTTTGTAAAAGTAGGTACCTATTAAAGACGTAATGTAAGTATAATTTTTTCATTTCATAGTTTGACATTTCCACCTGTCAAATTACTATGGGATTAAAAAACGAGCTTGTCTACTCTGGAATGACGCGCTTCACTACTTTTTACCCGACTACGGCAAAGCCAAAAGGAAGGGTTATGATTTTAGCAATCTATGTAAGTATGTATATAAGTATGTATTTACGTGTGTTACACCGTAGCATCTAAATTACTGAACCGATTTTAACGAACGAGGTATCAATAGATTTGTAATTATGGTCCGGGTAACATAGGCTATATAAATTCTCCCTAAATTTAATATGGTGGACTTCTTTACACGTAAATATCTAACCTCGAAAAAAAATAAATTGAGATAATCATACATGTTTGGTATCAAAAGAAAGGTCTTGACAAGCACATTACAAATATGTATATATGTCATAAATAATTGTGTTTAAATTGTTAAAAATAAGTAAAAGTAAATAATATTAATTTAATAGCTTACAGACCGACCGCGCCGAGCGTGATTTTTCAGTAGTCGGGGTCTTAGTTATTCAACTTACTTTTTTGAATATGTAATACTACGGTAAATGCACATCATTTCAGAGTAGACATTTAGACAAGCTCTCCTGTATGTTGCCTATAATGGTGAAAATTAAAATACCGTCGCACTGTTTCAATGTTTTATTCGTTAATAATGGTTGTTCTTTTTGTAGGCTCTTTACATCATAATATTTTTTAATATTAATGTTTATTATACTCTGTATGTTTACTAATGTAAAGGTAATGTAGGATCACATATATACCTTTTTTATATAAATCCAATTTTTTTCTTGTTGTATTGTGACTGATAGACTGTTAATTTTCTCTTGAACTCGAATGTATGTACTAGACTATACCGTCCTTTGACAGCGAAAAGTTACAAAATCGAGATTGTCATAGTTCGTGGTCGTTAACAAGGCAGATGGAAGTTTTAGAACAAATCAGCTTTTTATAGAGCATCGTTGCTGCCTGTTGTGTCTGTGTAACAGTTTCTGTTTATAACACGTAATAATAAAAACTTGTAACTATTATTCCGTGGTTCTTTACACAATTTTTTTTTACCATCACCGTAGAAATTAACTTTTTATTAATTTCTGCATAAGAGGAGCTCGTGGCTAAGTAATAACAGCCGCACGGGTCGATCCAACAGGTTAAGCTACGCTTGCCGGGGTTGGTCAGTGGATGGGTGACCAACTTTACATACCGAGACTCCTCCGTGCCTCGGACAGCACGTTAAGCCGTTGGTCCCGGCTGTTATTCGTGGATCTTTGACAGTCGTTACGAGTCGTCAGAAGCCCGAAAGTCTGACAACCAGTCTTACCAAGGGGTATCGTATAACCAGTTACTGGGTTGTGGAGGTCAGATAGGCAGTCGCTCCATGTAAAATAATGGTATTCAGCTGCATCCGGTTAGACTGGAAGCCGACCCCAACATAGTTGGGAAAACGCTAGGCAGATTGATTGATTAATTTCTGCATAAATATTATGAAATTCTGCACATAAGATTCTGAATTCAACTACGCAACTACGATTAGGAATAATTTTAATTTTTAAGCGTGACTGCTCATTTTACCCTTAGTTCGGTCAAGTTAGACATGCAAGGTTACTAAAATTCGCATAGAGCTGAAAATTTGTACGAATGTTCGTAACACCATTATATATGAAATGTGTAAAGTCCCATTCAAGGACAGGTCGCAAATATGGGTTTTTAGCGGTTTTCAGCTAAACGGTAAGTTTAACTTTGAGCTTGAATAGATTTTTTTGCAAATATGGGATCAATGGGGAGTTTTCACATTTCATTTATAATGGTGTTCCGAACATTCGTACAAATGTTCAGCTATATGCGAATTTTTGTTGTTTTTTATTTGCCCTATTTTTTGGGCTACTTGACCGGACTACCTTGTGACAATTTTTAAGTAGATTATTTTGTGATTTGTTGTATTTAGCTAGTCATTAGTTTAATTTTTGAACTGTTTATAATTGTAACGTAGGAATCTGATTTTATTACATATAAATTACTTTATCTACTCACATGTCGTAAAATTGGAATTGTAAACTTCAAAACGAGTCTACTTATATTGACATACTTTATAAACACAATACCGAAGTTTAAAAATAGAATCATATTATTCTCTATTTTGTAACAAAATAATATTATAAAACAATTCTTTTACCATTACGATACAGGGCAAATCCAAGAAGTTAATATGTTGCTCATATTAACTTTTTGGATTTAGAGTACACATCATTTTTTTTTTTCATGGAACGAATATGCGGGGCGCGCCATTTTTATAGCATTACAAAAAAAGTTTTGATTCCAATTTTTACTTAAATTGCCTGTGGCAGCACCCGTAGGTTTTGGCCCCACTCATAAGTTTTATCACAGTTTTGTTGACCTGAATTTAGCCACCAATACCAACCAAACCAACCAACCCAAGCAATACCAATGAAAATTTTTAGTTCAATACCCGGATTCTTTAAATTTAATTTCAATACGAATGTATGAGAGTAGATAAAGTAGTGTATGAAACTGTACATAACTAGGTATTGAAACATTAGTGTGATACTATTAAAAACCAAGCCGTAGTGGAGGCTTTTCACACTAATGTTTTAATACCCCTCATTATGCAACCGTTTCATAAACCATTATTTAGTATTTATTTTATTTCGAATTATGTATCGGAGGTTTGTGTTTCATTATATTACTGTTTTACAATCCCCGGCTACGTTTGGGTGCGAGCCGCCTGTTATTACTTGTTGCGTTGCGCGCAATCTTCAATCTCAATCTTTGTTTTATCTCCATTACATTTTGTAATTGCCAGTTTGTTTAGATTAAATGCCTGATAAATAAATAATTTATTTTATTAACGTCTTTCATTTTAGGGTTCACGCAGTCGGAGTAGCAAGACGCTGAAGTAGTTTTCATTGATTAATTGCAAATGAACTTAAATGTAACTGAAATTGAGTTGAAAATAGCTTGCAAGATATAATTCCGTGCCGCATACGTTCGCGTATGTTCCTCGTAGCCACGAGCACGCTCGAGCTTGCTCGCATCGACGCTTGCGAACAGTCGCCGCCACAGCACATCCTAACTAATATTATAAATGCGAAAGTAAGTTTTTTACATTTTCGCGCCTAAACCACTGAACCGACCATCCTGAAATTTTGCATACACGTTGTCAGGTGTACAGAAACGGACATAGGGTACTTTCATCCCAAAAAAAAGTACTGTTCCCGAGGAAATCAACAATAAAGTTCTTATGATAATAGATGGCTCCACGTGTCTTTATTGTTATACAAGCAGAGTAGGTACAGTTCATGGACCTAATATACATAAACTGGACTGAGCTCTCGTACCAAAAACACGAGCAGAAAGAGATGTCATACAGAGGCCGTTTATCCCTTTCTAATAGGGTGACCAAACATTTTTATATTAATCAGGAAAATTCGTTTTGAAAGAGAATTTGGGTCCGGTGGACATTAAGTGATTTAAAATGATTGTTTGTAATACAAAAATATTGTAATTAAGTTACTTATATAGTGAAATAATGAAACCTTATACAACATTTTTTTTCGTGCCATTTTTTGAGTGTCATTACATTATTGTTACACACCCATTACACACACATAAACACACCCCCACACACACTACACATGTACACTTTATTATTATTATTATTATTTTAAACACAATACGCAATGTACTTTAGAAAAAAAAAAAAAAAAAAAAAAAAAAACTTATTTGTAACCCTAGCGATTATTCTCACTGTTTGTATCCTGTAGTTAATCTGTAAACAGCGTTGTGGGCTGCAATATTGTCTATATGTTTTGTGTATTTCTTGTTATATGTTATATATTGTAGCTGTTAGTTGTTCCTTTTAAATAAAATAAAAAATAAAAATAAAACATGTTTCCGCCATCGCGACATGCCTTCAACACGCGGGTAGGGCTAGTGGCCAATAATCATAAAAATTAAAATAAGATAAAATTATTCGTAAATTGAAAAAAAAAAATAAAACGAACTAAATAATGAAATAATAACCACAATTAGGATGCAAAAGACTCATTCGTGAAGCTATTATTCTATGCCATCTTTTATAAAAAAGGTCATTGACCAACACCGTTTTTTTATGTTCATCGTTTGTCTATTGTTCTGAACCAGCTATTATTAAGCTATTAAGTAGCTTCATAGAAAAAAAAACTCGAGTGGCGTGGCCTTTTCTTTCTCTTTCGTTTCAATTTTCATCTCTGCGCTACAGGTTGCTCCAAGATGTTATTTTAGAAAATCGTAAATATATCAATAAATAATGACGTATAGTGAAATCAAAATATCGTTGTAGAACGAAAATGCGGAACCGTATACAAACTTTGAATTAATGTCGCCATTGCAGCAGCACGTTGGATAAAAACTATACATACCTATCGAAATACTTTTTTCGAAAGCTTCTTATTTGAAACTGAACATTGTTGTGTTCTATGTCGGTTTTTAACCATGTACCTAGTATCTACCCATGTTTTTGAGAAAAGGAAGTTATGATAGCTAGACTACAATATTGTTGAGACAAGTCTTGTGTCGATTCATCAAATATGATCACCTACATGATACGTGGCTTATGAAGTAGGCAAGGGTGCATGTAGAATCTCGTTCCGGGAACATGGCCCTTTCTTGCTCTTTGTTTCGCTTGCTCTAGAGAGCTGGTGTTTAGGTATTTAAGGGAAGCAAAGGGAAATAAACCTTAAGTGTGTCAAAAGTTATTTATTGAAACTAGTCTGAGAAACAGAATCTGATAATACAAATTATAAAACCAATATCCTTACTACTGGAAAAAATTATGGTACCTACACCAACCATTAACCAACACCGTTTTTTTATGTTCATCGTTTGTCTATTGTTCTGACCCAGCTATTAAGTAGCTTCATGGAAAAAATACCTCGAGTGGCGTGGCCTTTTCTTTCTCTTTCGTTTCAATTTCATCTCTGCGCTACAGGTTGCTCCAAGATGTTATTTTAGAAAATCGTAAATATATCAATAAATAATAACGTATAGTGAAATCAAAATATCGTTGTAGAACGAAAATGCGGAACCGTATACAAACGTTGAATTAATGTCGCCATTGCAGCAGCACGTTGGATAAAAACTATACATACCTATCGAAATACTTTTTTCGAAAGCTTCTTATTTGAAACTGAACATTGTTGTGTTCTATGTCGGTTTTTAACCGTGTACCTAGTATCTACCCATGTTTTTGAGAAAAGGAAGTTATGATAGCTAGACTACAATATTGTTGAGACAAGTCTTGTGTTGATTCATCAAATATGATCACGTACATGATACGTGGCTTATGAAGTAGGCAAGGGTGCATGTAGAATCTCGTTCCGGGAACATGGCCCTTTCTTGCTCTTTGTTTCGCTTGCTCTATAGAGCTGGTGTTTAGGTATTTAAGGGAAGCAAAGGCAGTGGCGTGCACTCCATACATGCAAATAAGCTCTGCATACCCTGTAGTCCCATACATACATGCCCCTCGAATTGATAAATAACTTTAACGCAAGAAAAATCATGGTAATAACTATATTAATCTAACTTATTCGCTATCTCACTGTTTATAACGCGATTTACGCGCCATCTATTACTTTTATTTGAAACTAATTTCTTGAAGCGAGCGGCGACAACCGCGCAAGCAGCGCTCCCGGTGAGCATAAGCAGAACAACGCCGTGCTTATTTTTCATACAACGCAACCCGTGTAGTACACAGCAAAAGTGTGACTGTGTGCGTGAAAATGTATGCGTGTGTTTAAGTTCTGGAAGCACAGCTTATTTTGCAACCCGTCCAAATTAAGAAGCCGTAAAAGCACCGCTTAGTTGTTGATTACAGAGGGTTGACTTTTTTAGTCGGATTGACCAAGATTAGTTCGTATTATTTTGTAATTGTAAAGTTTTTACACGCTTTTATTCAACTTGCAATGTTTGTTTGTTTTTCGCCATATTGTTTTGATTTGATTGTTTTTCTTGGCGCAAGTGATTGACTGTATATTATTATGTAATTATTTTAATCATTTGTAAAAAAAATAAAATTATACCTGTGAGACCTGTGCTGCCGAAGTGTGTTAAATAAATTAAAATCTGCCGCTTTTCGACGTTATATTTTGAGGAAAAAATTAAATTCATTGTAAACGGAAGGTGTGAACCCGGGTTTTATTTAACTCAAAAAAAAAGGTAATGCCTCTCGTTATATTCATAGAAAAGTTTTGTGATACCTAATTATTACCTACTGGCAAACATGTTGTGTATAACACAAACACATTGTATTTTATCCCTTGCTTTTTGTTTACAAATCAAGATAAAAATAATATTTGGACCTTTATCGGATATTCAGATTAAAATATTTTAGATATTCGTTGTGGTCGCAAACAAACATCATGCGAAGCCAATGGCGCCGTGCGGTAAGAGTCAGTGTAAGATTAGGGTTATGGTAGGTGAGGTCGGGTAAAACAAACGGTCGGGAAAAAAAAACTTAGGTACTAGTTTCAGCTTGTTAAAGTTTTTATTTTTATTTTAGACGTGCATACCCTGTCTGAAATCTCTGTGCACGCCACTGAGCAAAGGGAAATAAAACTTAAGTGGTTCAAAAGTTATTTATTGAAACTAGGCTGAGAAACAAAATCTGATAATACAAATTATAAAACCAATATCCTTACTACTGGAAAAAATTATGGTACCTACGGTAGCATTCAACCCTCATCGAGATTTTGCTATATAATAATCTGCCGGGTTGAAATGAAGCCTACACACCACAGAATTCTTAGTAATTGTTTGTGATTCGGGAATTAGATCCTGGTTGGATTTTTGCTTCATTTCTTCTTTCGATGGAAATCTGTAACCAACATAAAAATTATGTTATTTCAATCACGCGATTCGGCTAACATTAATAGTTTTAATGAGAAATACACAAAGCTTTAGCGTCTTCCGTCTACAAAACGTCTAGAGCATGGTCACACTACTAAGACTCAATTGTTATTAAATAAAATCTTTGTTATTCGGATCCTTACCTGTGAAATGAAATGCCATACAACCAGCATATGATTCACTTTTACATCTCTTGATGCAACACTTTCTCACCATTATTTTCACTATTTAAATTAAAAAAGAACCGCCATGAAACCATTGCTGTCAGATTTCAGGGTTACCTACCAGAGTAATTATATGATAGCTACCAAACATTCATATTATTTTGATTATTTTTACTTATGGATTTTACTTATATAAAATTATTGACTATGATGTAGATTGTAAACCTATAAGTAAAATTATTTAAAACTAATCTAAATGCTAAAAAAAAATATACCTAACTTATTTTACCTCTTAAATACGGTAATTTTGTTTGTTAAAAATGTTGCTCAATTGTAAAGATTTTCTCATCCGTAAACTAAATTTTTCTGTGACCTCCCTTTGCGTACCGCTTCAGTACAGTCCGCTTGTAGTTGTTTCGATTTTACCACCCTATTCTTTTTTAAATTATCAGTTAAAAAATGACCAGTGCGTCTCTTATAGGCTGAATGTCCTAAGTCATCTTTTAAAATACGCGACATGGTTCTGGGTGCTATCTTCATCTCCCGAGATAAAATCTTTTGCTTTCGGACAGGATTTCTTCGAATTCTTTCCCTTACTGCTTTGACCACCTTTTTCGTACGAACACTACTGTGAAACACTACGTGGACGGCCAGATCTTTTTCTGTTACAAACAGAGGAGGTCTCATTGTACCTACCTATTAATAGCCCGCTACACAAACATTTCACTAATACCAAGCGTATGGAGTTTTAAAAATTGAATTTGGCTCCATACCAACTTTGTGTAATGCAATCACAGCGATTCGGTTCTCTTTATCACCCCACTCCATTTTAATATCGCAAAATATTGTACAATGTATTGGCGTCAAAATTAGAAAACTCAATGAACAATCGTATAAAAATGACAGATTCCAAATTGAAATGTAATATCTTTCTTATTTTTAATTGTAACAGTATTTATGGCCAGACTGTGTATATAATAGGTTACCTATGAAATTGCCGTTTTGTATGAAAAAATTTAAACGAATTATATAAAATAAGAAGCTGTGATGAATCACACCGGCGCTAGACCACCAAACAGTGACCATCACTTTTCTAGGGGTAAGTTTTCGTTTAGGGCATTGTTTAGGTGCTGAACCAGGATACAACCAACTTGCTGAGCGCTTGCGGTTATGAAACAGAATCCATTTTTCATCGCAGGTAACAATGCGGTTCAAAATTCCTTCATTTGTGTGTCTGTTGAGCAGTGCAAGGCACGTCTCGACGCGTACTTCGCGCTGGCGATCATTGAGTTCGTGGGGCACCCATTTGTCAAGCTTTTTTACCTTGCCAATTTGACGCAAATGGACCAATATTGTTTTGACGCTAACGTCGAAAGCTGCTGCTAATTCAGCCGTAGATTGTGTATCATCAGCTTCCACAATCGCCTTTAATTCGTCATTGTCGGCCAAAGTCTTCGGACGACCGCGAGGTTCATTTTTCAGGTCGAAATTTCCAGAACGGAAGCGAGCAAACCAATAACAAGTGGTGCGTTGGTTTGTAGTGTTAGCTCCGTAAACGTCGTTGATGTTGCGTGCCGCTTGTGCCGCGTTGCTGCCACGACGGTACTCATATTCCATAATTACTCGAATTTTTAACGTATCCATGATGACGAAAAAGATTGAAATGCGATGAAAATGTAACACTAATCAATAAACAATGACTACTTTTGGAAAATAAAATCCATGTTTTTAAAATAAAATTAATTTGAAATTAGAATTCTTAGCCAAACAAAAATTATTTTGATTTGAAATGGCCAGTACTGCAGAACGGCAATTTCATAGGTAAAGACCTAATATTTATGATGTAGGTACAGTCAGCAACAAAAGTCGATTAACACTTGAGTTTTCTAAATCTTAATTATTAAGAAAAATACTTCATTAAAATCGGAACAGATGTAAATTTTAAAGAAAATTAACTCTTATCTAATAAATGAAATGCTAAAAAGCAGGTTATCGTACCATTTTGTGTTAATTTAGATGATGTCAAAAAGTAGCAGTGTTAACCGACTTCTGTTTCTGACCGTACACCGATTTCTCCGTCAATTGTGGACCATTTTGAAAATTCTTTTTTATTTGAAAGGATGTCTCGAGGTGGTCCCATTGTCACCAAGTCAAAATCTGCCATGGAAATCGAGGGAAACCCTTAAATTTTATAGGCACACCTAATAGATTTGAACCACCTAATATCTTATCGAAATAATAGGTTGGGGAAAAAGTTTCTTCGCATTTCTTAAGAAAATTCAAAACATTTTTTAATATAGGTACATTATTTACATTTATCTAAAGTATGTAGGTACCATTTTGTTCGATAACTTTTTGCCATCTTGTAGGTAGGGACATGATCCCATTGCTATAGAAACTTTGGGACTTCTGATCAAAATACCGCGACAAGTGGTTTTGGCCGTCCTCTCGTGATATTAACCTGACACTGCCTAAAGAATTCTGAAGAGACCGATACAGGTGGAAATCTGAAGGTGCAAGGTCAGGACTATACGGCGGATGCATTAACACCTCCCAGCCAAACTCTCTTATATTTTGCTGAGTGGCTAAAGATGTGTGAGGTCTAGCGTTATCATGATAAAAAACCACACCCCTTCTGTTGATTAATTCCGGCCGCTTTCTCTCAACTTCTTGCTTTAATCTCATCAGTTGTTCGCAGTAGAGTTCAGAATCGATGGTCCTGCCCGGTGGTAACAGCTCATAATGAATAATGCCCTTCCAATCCCACCACACACACAGCATCACCTTGTTGCGAGTTAACCCGGGTTTCCCCACAGTCTGTGAAGCCTGACCGGCCTTTGACCACGACCTTTTTCGCACGTTCTTGTCGTACGTGATCCACTTTTCATAACCAGTTATCAGCTTCTTCAAAAATGGTTCGGTTTCATTATGTCGTAATAAAGAATCACAAATGAGTACACGGTTCATTAGGTTTCTTTCAGTGAGCTCGTGAGGTACTCAAATATCGAGCTTTTTTGTGTACCCAGTTTTTTTCAAATGCGCCAAAACTGTTTTGTGGTCAATTCCCAGTTCTTCAGTTACGTCGTAACTACTGATATGCCGATCTCGCTCCACTTTTTCAAAAATGGCATCCATTTTATCCGTTATAGGGCGACCAGAGCCACGTGCATCTTTGACATCAAAATTTCCAGATTGAAAACGCTTAAACCAAATTTGTGCTACTTTCACACACACTGCACTGGGTCCATAAACAACGCAAATTTTTTTCGCGGCTTGCGTTGCATTTTTACCTTTAATGTAGTAAAATTTTAAAATGTATCGAATTCCTTCAATAGATTCACTCATCTTGACAATACGAAAAACAAATGAAAATCACACATTTTCCTAATTTGAATTTGGAATTATGTTCTTTAAAATTTAAACTTTCAATGATACCAAAACCAGCCAGATACAAATAGTATAGCCAAAGAGATTTTATTTTAAGTTCATACATACTATAATGCGAAAAGACTTTTTCCCCAACCTAATATGAGGATCTGCCGCGAAAACTATCCTGATGCCTTTGCAAAGAACCCAAAACAAAATTATTAAAACCATATATCATTATCACTATCTGACTCCGACTAAAATAATATTTGAAAAAACTAAATTATTAAATCTCACACAACTATACACATACGGCACCTGCATTCTAATTTAAAAAATCACCACAAACAGCATACAATCCAATTTACAATTACACAAAAAAAACATATCATACAACCTAAGAAATAAAAATAAACGACAACGAAGACAAGCTCGTACTAACTATGGTGAAGAAACCATATTTTCGAGGGAGCACAGCTGTATAATGACCTGCCAAATGACGTAAAAGATTGTAACAACATTAACCCATTCAAAGTGAAACTAAAAAATTATATTCAACAAATGTAGTCAAACCGTATCAATTAATGTTAGCAACTTCTTACCTACCTAATATTTATTTATATAACTTCACCAACACGCACCTGAGGCAAAATGTATTCATTTAGATTTAAGGAATAACTTTGTATCTCATTGTAAGTGAACCTATGTATTAATCTTGATGAGAATAAATTCTTTAAACCTAAACCTATTTGGGTATTTTTTTATAGTAACTCGTGCATTTGCTCTCGGAAAACACCATTTGGTGAAGTGGAACTAATGATGTAGATTGTAGACCACATAAGGCCATCGGCGAACTACTCAATAATAACTATTTCACGGGGGGGGGGGGTGCGATTAGATTACCATTTTATGCTCGTCACAATGCATACGGTGAAGTGGAGCTGATGGTGACTTTATCATCAGCTCCAGCTCTCCTGGTTCTTAGTAGGAGAACTCCTCAACAGTTAACGTCCCTGCATGGGGAAAAGCAATATTTTGTAAAAGATAATGAGCAGTTGACATAGGCTATTGTAACTTAGATAAATTAATTACCCACTAAAAAGTGAAAAATAAAAAACTTTTTTACAAAAAAAAAACAACCGACTTCCAAAAAAAAAACTGCAAAGTGAAAAATAACTTTAATTTCGGAAGTCGGTGGCAAAAAACTATACTAAGACCCAAAGACACCGACTTCCGAAAATAAAGTTATTTTTGCAGTTTTTTTTTTTTGTAAAAAAGTTTTTTGTTGATCGCGATTTCAGGTTCGCTCCATTAATAAAATTTGTTCATAATATGAGTACAGTGACCTCAAGAGGATATTGGCCAATAACCAGTAACCCTGTATATCTTCCTGGGTGACACTTAGGGCCTATTTCACGATGACCGAATAGCCACAACTTAACGAATAAATTGAAAGATGGAACAGAATTTGTATGAAATTATCTACCAAGTAAGTTAATAGGAACTTAATCGTAGGTGGTGAAACAGGTTCCGAGTGTAAAACAAAATAATACCAGCCTATTATTACTATATGTGTAGGTACATAATATCTCGGGACCCCTGGGGTCCCGGTCCTTTGGAAAGCGTAGGTACAAGGGGCCGAAGCCAAGTCGCAGTGGCCTCTTAGACAATTTTAAATGGAATGATACACCAACCGACGATTAATCCTGCATACACTATGCAAGTGCACCCAAGGACAATCCCCGGTTGGTGCAAGACTGCAGAATATGGAAACAAAACATATTGGCTATGGATTTGGGTGGCGATAGTGGATTGGTTACCTTGAACTATGTCCCCTGCCTGACCAATGTTGAATACGTGTTCCTTTTGATATTCCATAACTCTAGGGACCATTTTTGAACAACTTTTACTATGGGACCAAACCTGAACTAAAAGAAATCTGAAGTTCCCTACATTTTTGACGAGTTATGCGACACGTCGTATAATATACCTACACGGATAAAATTGCCAGGGGGTGACTTAAGACTTTTATATTGCAACTAGCTTTTGCCAGCGGCTTTGCCCGCGTGGATGTCGGAAATCCCCGTGGGATGGGAACGTACTACCGGGAATTCCTTCCTTATTCCTTGTCTACATTATAAAGGGAACCTCTGTGCAAAATTTCAGCTTTCTAGGTCCAAGGGTTTGGGCTGGGCGTTGATGAGTCAGTCTAGACTTCTCTTTTTTTTATTCATATAGATAGTTAATGGGCCTTCGGAAAAGTCACACATAGTGACGTAGCGACACCCTCAACATGTCCTGAGGTGCTTGAGAGGTACCACGGCAATCAGGACAATCGAGCCCGGAAGATGGTCAAGGTCCTTACCAGCACATCTTACTGGAATACTTCCCTCCTCCGAGCACATTATTATTATTGTCCCACTGCAGGGCAAAGGCCTATTCTCATACAGAGAAGGCACGAGCATTGATCACGTTGCTTGCTCAAGACGAGTTGGCGATTTCAGGCTTATATTAACTATTAAAACAAAAACACTTCATTTTTAGAAGAATGATTTTTGTAAAACTATATTTACAAAATAAATAAATATACAAGATTCATACCAAAATGCAGGAGCACGTCAAAGTAATCATCACTAATTATAAATAAAACAAAATCGGAATGAATTCCACTAAAAAAGAAAAAAAGAAATTTTTCTAAAATAAATTAATAAAAGAGGCATGTAAACGAATTCTATAAATAATATTCAGTAAGTGCGGCTCGTTCTTTAAAACATTGCACGAGATAAGTGACGATTACAGGACGAACGGGGTAGAATGAATGGTATACATAAAGTCAACACCCAAAGTACATTCGAATCAGATTCACACACGATTGCTTATAGCAAATCTATAATAACTAGAGACCGGATTACATGCAACTTAAAATGGTCGAAATATGCATGTTCTTTCTTTAGTTTGGTAAAGAAAGAAAGAAAATGAAATGGAATACAAACTTTTAGCCCATGACTTAGTGCATCGTTTTTACAGATAACCACATGAAATAGATTTAATTTATTCTTGTACTCATGTTTTATAACACATCCATTTACTGTTCACTCTGCATTCGTGTCCACACTTACACTTGCCAGGATTACACTTAGTGCATGGAAAGTGACATCCTGGGCAGGTTTCATCTAAACAATCACACAAATCTGTGCCAATTCCTGCTATTTGGCCACGTCCATTGCATTTGCTTCTGCGGTTCACAAAATAACTTTTGCCTTTCCCGAGCTGATGTTTCCGGGTAAGTGCTACAAAAATGCAAAAAAAAAATCGCCAAAATTCCTTAGCTTCAACGAGGTGTTATCATTTTTGTTTCTACGTGAGTAATTCAAGTACTGTGCCAATTACTTAGTAGTAGCATTGTGCCTTCCTTCCTTTGATCAAGAATACTCGAGATAAAGGATCACAACCAAAAACTCAGTGCTAAACTGATCACGTTTGCATAAACTTTTATATTCATATTCTTAATTTAAAAGAATATATCAAGGTATTTTATTTAAATATCATGAACAGATTATTATCAACCTTAACACTGGAATATTCAGTTAATTGTGTTTGTGATATACGTATTAATGTTTAGGACTGCTTGTCTTCAGAGGAAATGTAAAAACGACAACTCAAGTTAAAATTATAGAAACATGCATAATCAGTCGATTTTAGGTAATATTCAATAACCTGAAAAAATTGCTAAAATATGCATGCATATAATGCATATGCAAACCATAAAATCCAGTCTCTAGTAATAACTAACTTATACCAAGTCCTGATGTTGTGGCCCCGGTTAACATAATTTGATAAATACATCTAAGTCTAGATCTAGAATTAGAAGTTGATGGGTTTTCCACAGTATGCCGCCAAGTTTGCTTCACGTAGAGCTTCCGCGCATGTCTAAAACAAAGAAGGTTAGTGTTATTAAATATCTACACACAATATACTGTCCTATGATCTGATTACGACATGCCCCTTGACAATTCAAAAGTGCCTGTAATTGGTTTAATTGAAATAAATGCTTTGAGTTTGAGTTTATGTTTTTTTTATGTATTCTAGCAAACTTACGGGATGGGCATGGCACACTCTGGCGACGTCTTCAGCGGCCGCTCCGTATTCTTGCGCCAACACAGCCTCGTTGATCAGCTCACCGCCACCCTGTGTTTTTATTATTATTTTAGTTTTTCAGGTCAGATCGCTAAGTAAGGAGTATACAAGCTCAATAAGGCTGTCCGTACGATCCTAGCTGGCTGGTTAATTTTTTTACCACGGCAAGGGCAAATTCGTGTAGCTCGCGCCCACACGTTTTATTGTAATAAGGATGACTTTGATTATAATTATGTATGTCTATATCGCGCTGCAAAAGAACTAAAACAAACAGGCTAACTTTGTTATGCTGGTGTGCGTGACAGCTGACGTCTTACACTCGAGCCAGTCATAGTGCTTGCTTTGTGCTTTTCTAGTGTGCTTGCAAATTGCGGCGAAAAGTTAGACGCTATTTTGTTCGACGGGTTTCACTACCTATCTAGACATACTTTGAAGGATGACTTTGCACAATCTTAACTTATGCATTACTAGCGACCCACGCCCCTGCTTCGCACGGTTTTTACGACTTGACAAAACATCGAGATTTCTTTATTATCTATGTGTGCATATAAAATTAATGTATTGTAACATAAACCTTCCCGAATAAATTCTCAAATGATGGTGAAAACTGCATCAAAATCCGTTGCGTAGTTTAGAAAAACAACGCCAGAGTCAAAAAGCGACTTTAATTATTTATAATATGTATACATTGATGGTATAAAATAAGAACTCACGGGTCCAATGATGTGGGTGCCGAGGATGACGTCAGTCGCTTTGTCAGCTAAAACTTTGACGAAGCCATCTGGCTCGCCATTTGTTTTCGCTCTTGAGTTAGCCAGGAATGGGAACTTGCCGACCTTGTATGCTTTTCCCTGTAAATTACAAATTAATTATTCATATATTTATAATTTACTAGCTTCGACCTACGACTTTGTCCGCGTAAAATTTCTGGCTCATACATACAATAATTATGTCATTTTTGTAATCGAATCAATACTCCAGCGATTACATTTTACAAACATAGAAACCATTTTTTTTTCTCTTCATGACATAATTTAGATTTTTTAACATTCAGATTTAGTTTTCTTTTCATTTTAATAATAATAAAATAAGTACCTCTTTCTTGAGATCCTCCTCCGATTTGCCGACCCAACCGACTTCGGGTGACGTGTAAATTACAGATGGGATTGCGTCGTAATTGAAGTGTGTGTTCATGCCCTGAAAAGAAAAATTTACATAAAATATTAATATATACGTATTATACTTTCAAGGTTCTTTCTACATAATTATGCTTTATTAGCATTAAACTCCAAAACTGTTGCTTGTACAAGAAATGCGCCGCGAAAGTCAAAAGATGGTTGTGATGAAAAGATTTGTAGAAGAGTAGCAGATTACTTAGTTATGTCATTCATATTTTTTTGTATGTGCGTATTGCAGTGTTTGTGAATTGTATTTACATACCTTTATATTTTCCACACATACGATTCCTTCATCTTCAGCCTTGTGAGCCAACATGGGTCCATGAATGACATCACCAATGGCGTAAATTCTGAAAATGATAAATTACATCAATTATGCTGAATTTGAGCGGGAGAATGGAAGAGGAAAACATTTTGCGCCGCACCCAAGTAACATGGAACAAGAGCAGACTGAAGAAAATGCTGAATTTGACTATGACCTTTTTACTCATAAGCTATAATGTGCACGCCCCACAATACAACGCGTGAGCGTGTGGGAGTGCTCTACTTTCAATAGGCCGCTATGTGACCATTTTACAATATAAAACCGTTCTTATATCCCAAGTTAAACTGAACGGTAACCCATTCAGTTTCGCGTCAGTTTAATCCGTGTCCTTGATCACGAATAGACTGATGGCTACCTTGATGGATTGACGGGCGGTATTAGACGGTAAGTCAGACTGACGACCAGTCCAACCGAAAACTTCTACGCGACAACACGCATACCTACGTAGGGAAAAAGCATAATGTTGCTATATTCGTAAAAAATCGTGTTTATCCTATATTACTTTATGCATTTAAAGTTGTCTTATCTCCTTGAATAAAGATTTAATTTTCTTTGGATCAATCGGCGATCAGTATGGCAAAATACATATTTTTGAAAAAAAAAAACCTATAGGTACCTATATTCAAAATTACTGAAATCGATTCACAAGTAAATTATGAACAAACTACTTTTAGGACTTGCGTTTATTCTGTTACACCTTGTAGATATTCAACTCAAAACGTAGTACAATATCGGCTATATATACTCGGCGTGCGACTCCATCGCTGTCTACGCGGTGACTGACAGCAGACTGATAGCAAGTAAACGAACGTTCAGTTTTTCGTCAATCTGACCAGATTGACAAAAAATATTAAAATACTTCAATAACCATCAATCCATCAATCTACGCGTATACAATCAGTTTCCAGTCATTCTGATATCAATCACGGATTTAACTGATGCCTAACTGAACGTGTAACCTAAATCAATAATAAAGAAGGGATGTTTTGAAAAATAGACTATATTAAATTATAGTCGGCGTATTTTAATGAATTTTTTTTTTTTGTATATACCTATAACAAACAAATGTACAGAGGCCAGCACATCAAGCTACCAAAATCTGTCAAATTTCTTTGATAGATTTTCAACTTTACCACAACGAAATAAGGTTCATATTCAATTGGGAAAATTTGACAGATTGGGGTAACTTGATGTGCTGGCCTCTGTACTTAGTTAAAAAATTATGATTACGGCTGTCTGTTGGTCTGTGCACTTGTTTGTTTAAACGTTTTAGAAAAATATACGCAATTGATAGTAAAAAATCCTTTTTAATAATTTTCATTTATCTTGAGGATGAACCCTATCTCATATCGTGATTGAACTGATAACCGTTTCAAAGATATTTATGAAATTCAATGGATTTACTGGGTTTCTTTCGTGAAAATTATCACCGACTATTTCATCTCTCTCCTATTACATGAACATTTATGTACTTCTTTCTCACGTATTTTTATATTTATGTATACCTGCAAATTTTTAAAAAACCGTTTTTTTAAATATTTCGATCTGCGATATCTTTTGAAGGAATCAACCAGTCGAGACATGGTTTGCGGCGTTTTATTTTTTCAATAAGTTTCCCTTCTAGTCAATTACTTTCAATTTGTAATACAATAAGCGTGTGAGGCGGGCACTTTTGGATTTTCCAAAATTTTACTTACTGTATTGCAATAATACTAACCCGGGAACACTTGTGGCGAACTTGTGGTTAACAGGGATTCTGCCTTTATCGTCCAGGGCAAGATTGACGTTCTTAACACCGAGATCCGTGGTATAAGGACGACGGCCAATTGAAATCAGCACAACATCACAATCCATCTAAAAAAAAAAAATTATCACAGTTTTATGAAATCAATTTCACGTTAATACAAGTCGCAAGGAATTTGTTCTTTATTTTAAGGATTGCGTGACCCATACATATGTAGAAAAGGCTTAAATAATGAATGCCAGTAGTCTCTGCATAAAATGGCATACTTACAGACGTATGGACAGGACGAAATTATATTCAAAACATCGCAGTGCTGTTTTGGGTTAACCCAAAACAGCACTGCGATGTTTTGAATTTCGTTTTGGAATTCATATCTTATATTATAAAGTGAGTAATAAAATAAAACTGTAAATAAGTTACGGTCTCTTTGGCGCCACCCTTAGCTGGTTCGACTTCAACTTTGACCACACTGCCTTCCTTTTTCACTCCAGTTACTTTCGTATTTAGTTTGAACTTCATTCCCTGTTTGGCAAGGATCTTCTGCAACGTTTTAGCTACTTCGCCATCAATGCCAACACCTAAAAGTAATAAAAATATTGTAATATGTGTCTCTTTTTGGGGTTCCGTACCAAACGGTATAAAGGAACCCTTATGGTGCAACTCAGTCTGTATGTCCATCTGTCACAGCTGGATATCTCAAGAACTCAGAAATTTCAAGTTGACAGCATTAGTGCTATCAACTTGAAATTTGGAACAGTTTTAGATGACATTTGCCCAACTGTTTTGCAAATAAGAAAGAAAGAAAAACAAAATATATTTCTTTTGTAACAGGGACTGAAAGGGATTCTTAAAAAATCGAAGTGGAGGGCTACTAGGGCATGTGGGGTATCATATGAAAGAGCGCTGCGCTGTTTGCACATTCTCAAAAATTTTTTTTCTTGTTTTAGGCCGCATAGTTTTCGACTTTTGATGAAAAATGTAAAAAAAATAATACCTCCCCCCCCCCCTTGTCTCCGAAGTTTGCATAGAGAAAAATCTGAAATTATTCTATGTTATAGAAGTTTATGTAAAGATTACAGGAAAAATAAAATGGTGTCTCTAACGTGATAACAATAAAACTTCTATTTTGTCTTGTTTAGTGTAGTTTCTCTTACCTCCAATAGAGCCAAGGTATTCAATGGCAATTACTTCAGCACCGAGCCTTTGGTACACAGATCCAAGTTCCAAGCCAATGACTCCTGCACCAATGACTAACATTTTTTTGGGACAAGCGCTAAGTGAAAGAGCTCCAGTAGATGTAATGATTTGTTTCTCGTCGAACTGGCAATACAATAAACAAAACGCAATTAATGTAGTATTCTGACAACAGCTTTTTACAAACATTTTTGCAGTAAATTCTTTTACTAACCGTAACACCTGGGAAGGGCGTCACCTCGGAACCAGTAGCAATTAAAATGTTCTTAGTGTTAATTGTTTCTACACCGCTTGCTGTCTTTACTTGCACTTTCTTTGGGTCTATAATTGTTCCCACTCCACGGACAAGTTGTACCTAAAACCAGGTATGTTTGTTACACACGATGACATAACAAGCTGACGTCGCATTGTATGGGCTTTCCATACAGTGAGAGACCAGCTAATACTGGAAATGTATAGCTTGATATGCCATTGTGCCTGGATACAAGATATCAGTTAATAGCATGGGCTGTCACACAAAAGAATCAACAGCAGGTTAAATAATGATAATAAACAAACTTAACCAGGTTAATTATATTCAACTGAAAAAAATTATCAGTCCTTTAAAGTAGAAAAGAATGGAACACAAACAGTTAAAAATCTACCATTACACTAGTGCAAACAGAAAGTGATTTTAATGAAGGTTCAAATTCATACCTTATTTTTTTGGAAAAGCATGGCTATTCCACCAGTCAGGGCCTTCACCGCATTGACTTTATATTCCATCATTTTGGCAAAGTTGTAGGTAACAGGGCCTGTTTCAATGCCTCGGTGTTTGAAGTCATGTTTAGCTAAATGGTATAAGTGAGTGTTGTGGAGCAGCGCCTTGGATGGAATACAACCAACATTCAAGCATGTTCCACCAAGAGTTGGATCCTTTTCCACAGACACTGTCTAGAAAACCATAAAATAATTAAATGATAATTTATTTTTACTTCTGCAGGTTTATACAATAATTTTTACATGTCAATCAATGAGTTGGTGTTTGCTATCCGAGACAGTCTCTTTTCTAGTCCAGACATAATCTTGGTCAGATCATGTGAGAATGATGTAGATTAGTGTCTGAAATGGTATTTTGAGTAGATTGACGCTTTTAACGTGCACGTCTTTCTACATTGTTCTCACATGTATATTTTCAACATGAATGATGTAACCAATGTTTTGATTTCAAAGAGTGTCCGAGTTTCTTGACCATTCTTCTCCATAGGAACCTACTACTCTTCGGAATGGGCAACTAGCTTCAACTTTCTGACTGACCAACCCCTTGACAATTCAAAAGTGCCTGTAATTGCTTTACTTATTTGAAATACTTAAATGCTTTGAGTTTGAGTTGAAATCTTAGTTTTATCTTCAATGACATTTTTTTTAAATCAATGTAAATACCTAGACATGAATGTTTTGTTATTTTTTTACATTACCTTGAAACCTAATTGTGCAGCTTTGATGGCAGCAACATAGCCGCCAGGGCCCGAACCAATCACAACTAGATCTGCTTCATGTGTGGTTGCGTAGTTTCTTGTTGCGTTCCGTACAGGGCCGCCTTTCTATAAAGGACCATTTTATTTGTTAATAACAAAATTAGATTCATGTTAGCATTAAGCGAATTCGTTCCATGTCAAATGGCGTTGTGGTGGAACAGCACAGAGCACTTTGGAGCAACCAGTGCTGCGCCTCCCAATAGAAGGTGGTTCCTCTTTAGCCTTTTTACCACCGCAACTGGCTGCAAGGTGATGCGTGCCTTGTGTTGTCTTTTGTGCTGCTCGATTTCAGAGTTTACTGATGGCATGTTGAGATAGTCATGGATTTCGTCATTCCTAGCAAACCATATGCTATGCTATTGATCTTAGGATACCATTTTGGACTCTGCAGGCAGTTTGTCGGTTTTGTAGGCAACGCCCCACATTAGCTTAAGGACCGAGTTGTAGATGAGGAGTAACAAACTCCTCTCCCTACAGAGAGCACAGATTTCTTCCTATAAGCCAATACAGGTTGCGGAACTTGTGGTTTAACTCGACCCTTTTCATTTTAATGTGATGGTTAGACTTAGATGCACTGGCGTATCCACCACTTACAGAGCTATTTACGAGTTTCGTCTAGCTGTTTTTAGTCTATTGCTGGCCATTTCTGAGTTGTCACTTGGTAGGCTATCGGCGTATGTTGCTATTATTATGTCATCCAAGTGGGTAGATCTGATGTAAATATGTTGTACAACACTGGGCCAAGAACAAATCCCTGTGGTAAACCTTACTTCACCTTGTTTCACTTGGAAGCAGCGGTCGGATAAATACGACTGGATGAGAGGATATTCCTTAGGATTGCTGGCTATAATGAACGAAATACTTCCACACTCAATGTTCCTGAAATTGAGTGCGGAAGTATTTCCTTCACTTTAGCCAGCAATCATTTGTGCCAGACACGGTCAAAAGCTTGTTGTACATCGACAAATGCCACTAAGCAATACTTTTTACATTCAAAAGCCTGTCTTCCTGTTTGGTAAACTCAGTGAACCTGTTGCATTGTGAAGTAAAATTTCCGAAAGCCAAACTGGTGAGACGGAACAACATCATTGGCGTTAATGCACGGTTTTAGTTGGTTAAGGAATATCCTCTCCCATAGTTTGGAGAGTACAGGCATTAAGCTTATCGGCCGATAAGACGATGCTTCATGTTCAGGTTTACCTAATTTGTGGATCATGACAGGGGCTCGTGGCTAAGTAATAACAGCCACACAGGGCAATCGATCAGGTTAAGCTACGCGTGCCGCGGTTGGTCCGTGGATGGGTGAACATCTTTACATATCGAGAGACCCCTCCGTGCCTCGGAAAGCACGTTAAGCTGTTGGTTCCGGCTATCATTCGTGGATCTTTGACAGTCGTTACGGGTCGTCAGAAGCCCGAAAGTCTGACAACCAGTCTTACCAGGGGTATCGTATTATCGAGTAACTGGGTCGTGGAGGTCAGATAGGCAGTAGATCCATGTAAAATACTGGTATTCAGCTGCATCCGGTTAGACTGGAAGCCGACCCCAACATAGAAAAGGAAAAGGCTAGGCAGATGATGATGACAACTTCAGAAATTTTCCACATGTTAGGAAAGTGAGATGTTCGAAAGATTACCTTGAAGAAACTGTCTAGGAAATAAATGCATTTTCTGGGAAGATTTTTAAGCATGGAAGACATGATCAGGTCGAACCCCAGAGCTTTTCCTCGAGAGAAGCTCTGGGATTCAGCAGTGTGATTTCATTTGCTATTTCTTTAGGGGTTGTTGGTATAATGGGAATACACATCTACAGATCTTGTTCCAATACTGTGTCAATTTCATGCTCATCAGCAACACTCTCATTGGGTTAATACAGAATTTGCATTGCAAATGCCTCAGCCTTATCCAAGCAGTTCTTGCCCCTGGGCATCCTGATGCTTGTGATCTGATTGGAGGATAAGATTGTTGAGGCTTATTGTTTTTAGCTGCCATTTGACATGGAACTAATTTGCTTATGGTCCAACAATCAATTACAAATAGAATAGACTGAAAAAAAGCTTTGCATTGACAATGTAATTTTAGTGCAGTAGTTTAGGCATAATTTCGACAAAAATATTGATCATGTTTCAGTTTTGTAATAACATTTGTTCAGACATTAGCCAATATATATATATATCTTTAGCAATGTTAGATAATTTGATGAATTTAACCTATGTTTCAGCAATGTTTTTCATGTCTAACTGGGGTCTAATTGGCTATGAATTGTTCTTTGAATGATGTATGATTGCAAAAAATGCAATAAACAGAAACTTCTTTAGATTTAGACAACATTAGTAGCTAAGTAAATTGTAAGGAGGGTAAAACTACAGGCTACAAGGCCACACAAAAGGAGTGTGTGCAACTTAAAACTTTTACCAAACAAATTGCAATTTTATTAAAGGGGAATTTCAGTAGGTGTATCTGGATATTAAAATGGCATTTGATAAAGAGACCCAAATTCTCAAGATGCATGTTAATTTAATTGAGACACCATGATTGATTTTTTGATACATATGTATGATATTAAACATTAAACACATTTATGTTAAGTTTGAAAATCTATTCGAGTTCAAATGAAGCTACCTATACTAAACAGATTCATAATGTCATAGTCTTGTTTAATTTAGTGACCACCTTCTCCAGGAGTTCAGCCTCAATGCCAACCTCATAAAATAAGTAAGTTAAATTAGCGCATTTTATCCAGAGAAAGGATATGTAAGTACAGTTTCAATAAACCAATAGGTACAGACCTGAATTGGTTTAGTGCAAGACTACAAGTTTGATAAGAAATCAATAAATCAGGTCTAGATAGCCTTTGTAAGCTTTTATTCATCCAGATAACATTACAAATCAATGTCATACAAATCGAAGATTTTTTGTTTTTCTAATTGATAAGAAAATATTGATGTGACAATCGGTCACATGTTGAAGGTCAGTGCAGGTTATTTAGGGCCAAAAAATATCTCACAGTATATTGTAGTCCTGTTTTTAATTAAGTGTAGATTATGCATAAAATATTGCTTGCGGCATCGCATACTTTGTAAGAAATCCCTGTCTAAATCGTGATATGAACCATTGCATAACATGCAGCTTTTTGAAAATTTGTTTCCTTGATTGTACAATACAAAGTGAAAATAATAGAAGCTTACCCTGTAGGCCGATGAGGCAATTTTAAGAAATGTGTAGCCCATTCTTAAAAGGGGAGAATACCCTAATTTATAATAGGATTGATCGTTTTAAAAAAAATCCGGAACCCTGGCGACCGACAGAACGAACAAACGTCAAACGGTCAAACGACTCAACTCAAACGTCATTAATGAAGTTTCATTGATCAGTCAACTTTTTTAAGTCTTCACGGGTCTTCCATAATTCGTATTATTTAACGCAAGATTATGTGATCTTGCTTACTCGCACAACAGATTCCTCTTCGAGAAAAAGAAATGGCGTGTTCCAAGTATGCTAAACATCAAGGTATTTAAAATTGTTATCTGAAACGCCACTTTTCTAATCGTGTTGTGTTGTCATCATGGGTTGTCATTGAATGAGAAAAAAACATGGACCTATTATTATAATATAAACGAAAAAAATAGGTTACATTTTTTTTAGTTCCAGATGATAAAAACTTTTGACTACTTGCAATATTTTTAGTATTAAATATCTTATTAAACTAGAAACAATGCAGGTTTTGTAAAGATTCTTGAATGTCGTGTTACAGAATGCCACTCTACAGTAGCGATTTTATTTGATTTTCATTCAATTTATCCTCCATTTCAACTCTCTTTCAAAATAAAGTTGCATATTCCAGGCTTAGGTACTAATTAAGGGGTCCCCGAAACGAGCAATTGCAATAATTATGAGGGTTTTCTGAAATCACGTTCACTAGGTCAAGTCAAGTGCTGCCAAGCACTGAGACGTACTCGTACAGACGCCAGCAGGTCAAGCCACCCAAAACTGTCAAATTTTCCCAATCAACCTTGAACTTTAGCGATAAAGATGAAAATCTATTAATTTGACAGATTGTAGTAGCTTGATGTGCTGGCGTCTGTACGTAGGTCCGGGCACCTGTCAAAAGTGTCAAAGCGCCTATCTATAGTTTCTTTAGTCGTGATTGAAGAATGAATGAAATGAATGATGAACGACATCATATATTTTATATTCATTTTCGAATTGGAAGACCTCTTGTCACAGAGCACTACGTAGTATCCCCTAAGTAGTCTGTGACTACTTTATATAGTGTATTATCTATGCAGAGCACTTTATAATACTGGTACATAGGTACCTCTTGTGAAAGTGGCGCCAACTGATGGCGTGAATTTTCATGAAAACCCTACTAATATTGTCAAGCATTTCGTAGATGATCAATTTGCGCATCAATGTATATCAATCACTTAAAAATTGACAATTGCAATTGATCGTTTCCTTACCCTTAATAAAAAAAAAATTGTTTCATTCCTGCTTTTACCACAGTAAAAAAAAAACGACTTACAAAATGTTTGCACCTGGGACAAAGATCAAAATAAATAAAACAGAGGTATTTTGGAGTGATTCTACGTAGATTGAAGAGAAATTATAATCCTGCACTGCAATGAAAAATTAAATGGCTCAACAGTTTTCGAGACTAGCAATACCAAAATGCGCGCGCTGCTGGCCTGGCTGGAATGCGAAGTTTGTTTATCAATCAAATCAAGCGAAGGACGGTGTCTGGTAGTGCCTGTAAATGTGCGAGCGTTTCTTACGTAAATCGATTTCAGAATTCGTTTGCTATTTAATAATAATACTTGTTGTAACCAATTAATCCGTGAACAAATAAAATATATAAAAATATTAGTGTTGTGCGATTTTTTTACCCAAGGTAAGATTTTTTTGTGCTCAATTTTGATTTCGCACGACGTACTTACTTACCTAACTGCATACGTTTTCAGTTTGTAACCACAAAAACCCTTAATCTATGTATTTTCAATACTGTTTCTTTTTACTGTAGAATCAATAAATTATATTTTAGTTGAACTAAATACGTACTTAATTTAATTTTCTGCGCTTATTTTTTTTATCCAGAACATGACTGATGAATTGTTTTTTTTTTAATTTTTGTAGAGCCAAATAAACAGATTAATTAATTAATTAAAGGGTAGGTACCTCTATCTAGAGTTACTAAACGTCATAGCCTCCTAGGTAACCTTTGATGCAATAATATATTTTAGAAAACTAGTTTAAATCACTTGCCCTCCTGGGTATGATTTGGATTAAAACCTCGATATCTACAATTATTCTACAGTACAGACGGACAATAATCTCATAGTTATATGATTTTTTAATCTTAAATATAATTTATATATTAAAAGTATCTTGCATGGGGCACATTATTATTCTAGGAAAACGTAATTTATAATGTTAATTTAACTTGTTATGAATATGCATCCTTGCGCTATCATGATTTTCTACATTTTTAGACTCAGATCCTTGTTTTCTGGGGCTTACCTATTTCCTATTTATACCACTGACAATAAACCGGCGTTTTAATTTATTATCAAATTGCGCGAAAACGAACAGGAACGGAAATAGTCAATCGTCTACTGTATAGTTTCGTAGTTTCAGGTCGAATTTTTTTTTCTTTTGAGAATTTTTTAGTTGCTATTCTGTATAACTTCACACGTTGCTTGGTGCCGCCAGATTCTTAGATCTGTAGGTATAGGAATAATAGTAGCAGGTATCTACTTATGTTCACCCAGTTACTGCGACGAAAATCAACGACATGCCAAACGTCGTTGATTTCCGTTTATTTTCGTGTCGGAATTATCAACAACCAATCACAGCAGCTGCATTTGATTTGTTAGATATTTTTTTTGTGTTGATTTTCATACAGAAATGGGTGTTAATTCTACCTAATGGTAGACTATTTTTAAACCCATAATTACTTACCTCGCGACAAGTAAAATTAACTTAGTTTACTTACCTATAATTTCTAAAATAGGTACATGAAGTACCTACCAACCTAAAATTTAAAAAATATCTTACGCACCTAGGAACCGTTACACTTGGGATCTGATTAATCTAGGTACTGGTATTGCTATGTACTCACCTAGGCACCATTCTCACATTTCTTACCCACGTTATTCATTGAGCAAAAAGGCTCAGGTTACCTAACTCTAACGAATAATAAACCTGAAGCACGAAAGTAGATCATTGAAATGTATCAGAAGATACGATACGCACAGGTACCTACGTACCTTAGATACCTACGTACCTTATTACCTATGTAAACAGTAGGTAATTTAGAAATATCAGGCGTAAACACTACGAGGAGAAACAAGATAAATATTCTCTCCAGAGACAAGTCTAAGCGTCAAAAAAGCCAAAGTTCAAGCACAGATTACTAGTTCAAGCTAGGTATTACGTTTTACGAAATACAACTAGTTGTAGAATAGGTATTGTACTGATTACTCACGTTGTTAATCTGCTTAGTGAATGAACCTAATAATTCCGCTTTTTAATGAACTGCGACGGAGACGAATCCAGCTAAAAATCCAGTGGAAATAGCTGATACAAATACCTGGTATAGGTATGCAGTAATTAAATTATTTTACACTAGTTGTTCGTGCCTAGCGTCACCCGGGTGAATGTCATGTCTCTATGTCCAGTGGTTTAGGCTGTGTGTTGTCTGTTTTCATACAAAAATACCATCCAAATTTCCGACTTTTCCGGTGAATTTTCCCAAAAAAAAATCGGTCAGAACAAACCTTGTCCTGTTAATTATAAACACAACAAAAAAAAAAAAAAGAATTGGCCAAATAGGTGCAACCGTTCTGAACTGATGCGCGTATATACATTCGGAAATTGATTTTTATTTAGACAGACACTAATCACATTATTAATATTATAAAGGCGAAAATTTGTGACTGTGTGTGTTTGTATGTTTGTTACTTCTTCACGCTCAAACGGCTGGACCGATTTGGATGAAATTTGGTATTTAGATAGCTTATACCCTGGATTAACACATAGGCTACTTTTTATCCTGGTCTACGCGGGTGAAACCGCGGGGCGCGGCTAGTATTTTATAACACAAAATTAAACCATGAATAAACACTGCGGTTTCGTGTGAAATAGCAACAAAATCCGTTGTTCTACTAGCCCTGACTACTACTTTAATCTTGTTTAAATGTAAACGATGCTCGTCCTGTTCAAAATCAACCCAATAGTCATAAGCCGGTTAAGTTATAAGATATTGTGGACTTGCGGTTAGTACGAGTAGTTCAATTCGTTTTACCTGCGTAGTAGTAGGGCAGGTAAGTTAATCCTGTTAGGTGGCCGTGACACGTTGCCCGGCTTCTGTATTGAGGCATTTAGTCGTCGCAGCTCGGCCCGCATCCGTCCTCGCTATGTGCGACGCCAGACCACGTAAAACTGCACCTGCCATACAAGAGAAACTCGCCATTTATGAAAACGGTATTCATATCATATCCATATCTCATCGTAGGCTCCCGATTAGGCTTGGCTTACAATTTACGATCGAAAGTATCATACATACATAACCCTGTCCTGTTACTACTACGTCGTTGCATTCATTTGGACAAGGTAGTGTCTGTGGTAGTGTTTCACCACGGCTAGTTGTTATTTGGCACACGTACTAATATGCGCGGGCTAAACAAAAGCACATGTCCAGCGCTTTCACGCCGCCTGGTTGTGATATCTGACCACGCTGACATACTGCACCAGTGCTTGGTCACCTAATACCTTTTGTTCTGTCCATCTTTTCATTAGTAGTTTACAACACCCAGTGCAATCATACTACGCAGTGTTTACGCAGTTATTATAGCAATTTTTTGCGTAGAATAAACGCTGAACTATTTGTTATTCCTTAATAATATCAATTCGTCACATTTTTTTTCACTGTGATAAAAGTTTAATCTCATTCTGTTATTAATTAGAGAGTTTGTGTTGTGTGTAACTGATTAAACGGGAAATTAAATAGTGTTCTTTGTGGTTCTTATCGCTTCCAAAACGAAGCGACCATAGTCGCGGCACTGCGTCATGAATTCATGATCTTCAGCTTTATATGCCGTCAGTCATGCAGAGTACAATAACACTTTGTTAACACGTCCTCACATGAATATGAACCAGAGATTAGCTTCGCTTTGATAAAGTAACTTCAGAGAGGTGACCGACTGTTTTATCTTTTAACCGTTTATCATTCAAAGAACGCACGTGTTCGAGATACTTGACTATTATGATGATGCACCATACATTTCCATAAGTAGTGAAGACTTCCATAACACATAAGATTTGTGTGGAAAGATGTCACGACGCGATGATTTAAATTTAACGTGTATCTAACGATTTGAGCCACACCTGTTTGAATATATACAGAGTGGATACGACAATACAACAATTAATTAAACTTCGTATACCTAATCACGTACCCAATCTGCGTACAAAAATTCAATTCAATTTAACTAATAGTTTAGTCACAGGACAATATTTTTCATTTTCAAGATTTTCAACATGATGTATCTGATAATACAGATATTAGACCAGCCTCGCCTAAAAAAATAAAGGTTAAAGACATTGCAATATTCTTCACACACATGTTGCCAGCTACTTCAATATGGGAATTAATACATGTTGTACCTTATACCAGAGGCATAAGAGCCATAAAGCGTGTCATCAGAATTAGATAAGAAAATAATGCATACGGAAGTTACATCTACTCACTCTTGTCAATCGAAAATTTTGAATGTGCGAAAGAAATACGTATGTAGACGATAGTTCCTTTATTTCTACGTCGCTTTCTCGCCGAAACAATAACAACCCAAACTTGCAAAAAATCGTCACAAACAATGGTGTGTTGGGTCGGTCAGTGCCCCAGTCGCCAGCTGTGTTAAAATATTTAAAAATGGTGTTCTATTTTGTTTACATTTTTAAGCTATTTAGTTTGTTAGAAAAAGTCACTTTTTTAATTTCAATGTTAGGATTTATTTGATAATTCCTATAAACTGCTATACATTAGTTCTGCTCGTATTTTCATTTATTGTCGTATTGTCGTATCCACTCTGTATAGAGCCAATAAAGCCAATAATTGGCTCTATCTCATCATCATCTGCCTAGCCTTTTCCCAACTATGTTGGAGTCGGCTTCCAGTCTAACCGGATGCAGCTGAATACCAGTATTTTACATGGAGCGACTGCTTATCTGACCTCCACAACCCAGTAACTGGGTAATACGATACCTCTTGGTAAGAGTGGTTGTTAGACTTTCGGGCTTCTGACGACCCGTAACGACTGTCAAAGATCTACGAATGACAGCCGGGACCAACGGCTTAACGTGCTTTCCGAGGCACGGAGGAGTCTCGATATGTAAAGATGGTCATTCATCCACTGACCAACCCCGGCAAGCGTAGCTTAACCTGACGGATCGACCCGTGCGGCTGTTATTACTTAGCCACGAGCTCCTCTTGGCTCCTCTCAATAATTGGCTCTATCTATCGATACCAAATGTACGAGTAATTATTATCTCGTACCTACATTTGGTATCGATTTAGCAAATGTCGCAGAAGCAGTAGACCTGCCTACTTACATAACGTAACACTTTGATAAAACTTGCATAATGCTCGATGAATGATAATAAAGACACCCATGAAATTCGTTTGTGTTGTGGTGGTGATATGGAATGCGGACAGTATGAGCACAGTTAGATTTTTGTGCATCGCATGTTCAAATAGGTAGGTGTGTATTCTGTGGGCGGTTGCATTAACATTATGTATGCAGCAAGCGTGGGACATTTGGCACGGGAGCAGGATAAGGGGACTGGGAATTCTGGATAAGGATCCAACGCAATGGGTGGCTTTTGTACTATCTTCCTTATTGAAGTATGAGTACAATAAAAATGCTTAATATTGTGTAAGTCTGTAATAATAATAAATAACGGCCTGCTACGAGTATATACCTCTAGTATTGTGAAGACTCTGGTTATATGTTAGGTATTATAATATAATAGAATAGATAAATAGAAAAGAATGAAGCTGCGTAATAAAAAAATACATGCCATTCTAAAAATGCGAATGAACAAGGCATTGACATTTTATTAATACAATACTTTTATGAATCTAAGGTTAAACATAATTCATTCATTATTATGAGCATCAAGAGTCAAGACGCATCTGAACGATATTGATGACATTAAGTTTACATATGCGCATAACTTTTCACAAGATATCATGGCGTGTTACGAGTGTCTGTATGTATGTCTATTCATTATTAAAAAAAATAACATATACAAATCTGAAATGGTCCTATTTGTGGACTGAAAAGCTTTCGAAAGCAAGCGCGTGCGCTGAATCATTCGATTGTGTCCAGTGTGATTTCAAAGCAATTAAAACAATAACTAACTAGTTCATGTTCGTAGAAACTTTTGTTTATATTTCGTGCCCCCAGATGTTAGTGAACAAAGAAGTACTTGATCATACAAAAATAATCTCTGTAGGTGTAAATGCAATTGTCCGAATACCATATGTATCGAAATAATAAACAAACATATTCAAACAATGATGGAGTTGAATGTCGAAATAAATAAACTATCGCGTGATAACAATGTTTCAGTACTTAACATGAATAGGCGAACCATATATGGAATTAGCAAGAATTGTATACATATGCTAATTCATTATCTGTTTCCTTATTTTCTCCGCGCGGGACTAATAATGGCAGCGCATAGTGGGAGATCTTTTAAATATTCAATACTATTTGCTTGCTTACCTCAGCAAACAGCGATCTTAATACATAAAAAACATGCTGATAGCCATAATAAGCCATTTCCTCCCAGCAAATTATGCCGCCCAAACTTATTGATACATTTTATGTTCAGTTCTTCCTTCTTTGAGGAGAACATGAAGAAGAAAGACTGATCAAACAGAATTTATACCAATTTTATTATTAATAAAATTAAAATATTATATATTATTATTATTATTTTTTTTTTTTTTTTTTTTTTATCAATTAGGTATGTTGAAACTGTTTGTACTCCCCGTCACTTGTCTCTACAGGTTCTTTAGAAAACCAGCGTCAGGCAGCATCTGTCTGGCATTAATGCTGAAATGAACCTTTTTGGCGCAGCCGTGAGGCACACACTTTTGTTTTAAAACAATATTTTCATTTTTTTTTTGTTTTTGTGTTTCACGAAGTGTGTCCAAATAAACGTTTTTCTTTCTTTCTTTTCTTTCTTTATTTCTTTTATACATAAGAAAACTTAAATAATATCTAAGTACTAGTTTACGATCCATTCCCATCCATCAATAGCTATCGTTGAAGAGCAAGATGACATATTTGAAAGCAAACTGCATTATATTTGTCATGGGAGACAATATCCGCAAATAGCATCTTCGTCTTCATATGAAAGTGGCGGAATTGTCGACTTACGACACGGCCATTACGCATTTGTCGTAATTTCTTACGAGAGCGGAGCGAACCCACTATTCGAGGTAAACGCATTTCTCACTTTTTGGTTTATACTTTTATGTTGCTTATGACGTTAAGTCGTTAACTTATGCAAGTAAATACATTTCGTGTTTACAGAAATAGGTAGCTGTTCCACTTTGAGAAATATTTGATTGCATACGAGTGAAAATTTGTAATCTGAAAATCATAAAAGTTGATAATATCCTCATACACGTTTAGTAGGTACGTGAGTCACCACATTCACTTAAGTTTCATTAACAAATTGGACATCCAATTTGTTAATGAAAGTCAGTTAGCATAGGCGTAAAACATCACCAACTGTCGGTTACAAGATGTAGTAAAATGTATCAAGTAGTGTAAAACTAGAAACGTTGACAGCGAATAGTTTGTCGCTGCCTGGTCGAAGCATGGAAAGCGAAAGTGCTATCAAGTGCGGCGCTTGCCGTGCCGGTGACTCCAACTAGTGCATCACACTGCCTACGCTTAAAAGGACAAAGGAAGTCCGACGCTGTTTTATAGTAACAATGGAATCGCAGCCTTATAACAATGGCTCTATCATTGTGATGCAAGGTCGTTTCCGATAGGATTTTGATTTAAAGACGAGTTAATTACGTGTAATAATAAAGAATATATTAACCAAGACGTAACAAAAATTATTTATTCTCGGATAGCGATAATGATAAAGAGCTTCTACATGCTTGGCTCATTGTTATTTTTTGTCTCCACTTCAAAATATTCTCATAAGCATTTTTTTGTCATTTATAAGTGGCTGTAACAACACTCAAATTCAAGTGTGTATTGTGCCGTGGAGTCCTTGAGCACGATTTTTATGGCAGTTCTTTACCCTAAAAGAAGCCAAAAAATATTTACATATCGGACTAACAGCTTTAATTTAACTCTTGTAGGAATATGGTTTCTATGGCGTAATTGTGAAATTTTCTTGAAAAATACTCGCGCGTACGTATGGGATTGTGTTGGGCGGGCGGGCAAGTAGGGCGAGACGCGAAAAGCTCCGTCTGCTTCTAGGGGTCAACGCCCTCCGAGCCCTGCCCATGAACGCAAAAGCGAGGGATGGCCCTGCACTATTGTTATCGATACTGTTTGCCGACTATAAATTAATCATTGTATAATAACTTTGAATTTCAGCTCCAGGTCATTGATCTATCATTGAAATGCGACCTTGCATTTGAAAAGTTAATTTAAGGCACAGAGTAAAGAAACAGATTAAGGGCCTGTTAATACTTCATCGAATTTTGGTTAAACTTTTTAGAAAAGAAAATTCAAAGTAAGAACTTCGAATTTTGTTTTCTAAAAAGTTGAAATCGAATAAATTAAAATAAGCAATACCACTTGTCTCTGAGAGCTTGATACTTCAATTTCTTTTTTTTTGTGGATTTTATTTCGGAATAATATTTACCTAACCGATTTAAAATAATAATAACAGTATGTTTATAAAGCATGTGTATGTATAGAAAGCTTCAATTTCGTAGTATTTCTGCTACTTTGCAATAATAGACCGGCCTCTAACGCAACATCGCAGTGTGCAAATGCAAAGTAGAAGCGAATGAATGGATGCAGTCACAGTTAGTTTCACAACAACTGGAGCTTGTAGGTTATGCAGCCTGAAAAGTAGAAGACACAATATTATCCCCATAAAGTAGAGACTTTTTCTTTGTGCCATCACTTGCTTTTTCGGTTTCATTTGCAAAGTGCTTTTGATGGCGAGCAATATGGCTATTTTACTTATATTCGGTAATAACTCAATGGTTCCTATAAAATCTCAAGTGTTTTCGTGTCAGAACGAAGGTCTTGATAAATAATGGTAAGGGAGCGGTCAAGGTAACTGCTTGGCGTGATAAATGCTCGGAGCGATACTATGGGTGTACTGATAACGCGCTTATCATGGCATGGCCGACATAGATTTACAAGACAGGTACTTCACTTCTCATCATAAGTAGCTCTTTTATGGGTTTGTACGTGTACTTTGCACTCTTGATATTTGTATCTATCTATCTTCTTCTTTAGAAATAAAAAGAGAAGTCCTGACTGACTGACTCATCAACGCCCAGTCCAAACCCTTGAACCTTGAAAGCTGAAATTTTGCACAGTTGCTCTTTATAATGTAGACAAGGAATAAGGAAGGATTTTCCGGTTGTACGGTCCCGTGGGATATTTTCCGATATCCACGCGGGCGAAGCCGCGGGCAAAAACTGTCACAAACATTTGCATGTTTATAAATGTTTCAAGTGACGAAATGTTTGCATCACTCGTCACCATTGCAGTCATATGTATGTAACCGTTAACAAGAACAATAATAATATTTTGATGAATGATTCACTTAGAGTGTAATAATATTTAACACCACTGCAAACTTTGAATGCTAACAAAATTGCAAAAAAGGCATTTGAGTTGTCGATAAAAATGTAGCCTAAGACAATTTTCAGGGGATTCTTTTTGACTTCATGAGAGGAGTTAGAACGTCAAGACCACCAACCACCTTGGTGGCACCAAGGGAAGTTGTTTTAACATCTATGTAGATACTTATGTAGTATTAATGTCTTTCTGTTTTCCTGGCGTATCATAAATTCACGAATCAGTTTTTAAAGGAGATTTAATGTTCGACTTTATAAACTTGTAAGTTCTTGACAATTTTGAACTGCTGAAATGAACTGCGTCATTCTCTTGTGAAAAAATATTGAACGAGGACATAAACTGCAAGACCAGTTTATGTCCTCGTTCAATATTTTTTCCTTTTTTTTTCATTTATATCTTTAATATTTTAAAACTCTGACACGTATTTTAAAATTTAGCGGCGTCATGTGTGGTATATCGTTAATATTCAGTAATGACTAAATAGTGTCCTTGCGATCAAACAAGGGGTCGTCCCCTAAATCGCTGTGAACCCTTTACTAGTCACACCCTACTTATTTAAAGCGAACGTTAATCTGTAATGACAGGCCATCATTTGTACCGACAAAATGGTCAGTCGTGTTATTTGCATCATGTAAAGGATTTACGCTCCTTAAAATATTAAGCCGAATCCATTAAGCAACTTTCTATTCTTTCTAAAGTCTCCTAAAATGGTTTCAAGTCGTCACCTATTAAAACAATGAAGTTCTATTAGTTTTATTGGACTTATTAAGAGAATGAGCACATGTGTGCTGCATCTTCTTTGGTCGAATCAGTTAACCTCTCCCATTGAGGCACACGGGAAAATTTTGTATCGTAGTTATAACTGTCATCAACTGTAATAACCGATTCGTGTGCGCCCGCATGAGGAAGTGGCTTATTGATCGTGTCACGGAGGGATCATTCATTCATTCGTTGTTGATTGGTATAAGTACGTCATCGCAACAGTTAAGATTTTTAAATACTCCACGTCACCAGATCGCGTTGGTCTGCACTGTGCATCATAATTATTTGTGTTAGGTCAATGTAAATCGACGTGGTGAAATATTTATTTTTACTCACCTTTATTACTTCGACCTGACGCGGACGTCAGATGCGTCAGAGCAGCGGCTGTTTTATGGATGTTTATTTACTTAGAGAGCTGTATTTGATGGATCAAACATATTTAAGCTATCTTATTTATTTGATGTATTTCACCTTGATCGGTGCGTGTTCAATATAATTAGTTTAAATTTAACATTTTTAATGCTACCCGAAAATGTGCTAGCACTTGCCGTTATAGTTTATGGGTTGTAAACACGCCGACGCGCCGCCGCCGCCCCACTAGTGCACGTGGCTTGGGAATAATATCTGAAGCAATAACATCTTCCGTACCATTACCGATGGTGAAAATAACCCTACTGCTTTATTGTCTAATGGTCACGCCTGTTTCATAATGATTGCCCAAATCATAAACTAGATACAAGAATTCCCATTTAAAATGGCGCAATAAAACGTGCACTATGCGATTGACCCCTTTTTGGATTCATTTGAATTTTTGCCAGATTCGATGTAGTAACGGTGAAGGCAATAAGAGCAGCTTGTATATTTATTCATCAATATCAGACGAGTTATTCTTTGGAAGAATTATTAATACATCTCATCATTTGTTCATAAAGCAACTTAGTTTAAGATTTTAGCTTGCTTTTGGAAATAGGTGAATTTGTACTATTTACCTCTAGTAAATATTCGTGCAATGAATATTCGGCCATTTTCTTCAGTTATATTCGGCCGAATACCGAATATCTATTAAAAGGAAATAAAAACGCAATTTAATCAAAAACATATTTGTTTATCAAATAATCACTTATTTGTTAGCTATGGAGATAATGAGGATGGTAGTGTTTTTAATATCTAAAATTAATCAAAGGCAGAGTATGGTGAATTAAAACAAGTTTTTCGGCATTTGTTGGTAACAGACAATTGCGCTTTTCTTCGTACACAACATCTGCTTCTGACAATAGTCTCTCACTGTATGTTGCAGTAGCAAGGTGACGAAAGATTTTTTAACAAACTTTATAAACTTTGGGTATTGTTTTGTGTTGGTTGACCACCACTTATTAAGATCTGCCATTAGGAGATTATTTCCAAATAGGAGACTTTTTATTCGTAACTTAAGCCATATTGTCTAAATATGACTTAATTTTTATCTGCGATAACATAAAACAGCACGAGCTCGACTTACCGGCTAATGATCCAAATATCTCCCATCCCGTCACCCTTGCACGCACGCACCGCGCCGAAAGTGTCGTAACCTGTTCGCGTGAAATGCACTGGATCTCGCCGAATATTCGGCAGCTGCATATTCGGTTTTCAGTATTCGGTCAAATCACTATTGGTTGCATCTCTACTATTTACCTTATTGATTATTTTTTGTCATTTATTTATATAAATTTGTCTATGGCTTATTATAGTAAAAGTACTAGCTTCTGCCCGGGCTATTACTTCGTTTTCGCTTAGCGAACTTTCTGACTTTTTTCTTTTTGCTCGGCTTCTAAAGCGCGTTCAAACAAACAAAAAAACAAACTCTTCAGCTTTTTTATTAGTATTAGTATAGATAGGTAGATACTAAATGAAAGAGAAAGAAAAGTTACATAATAAGAAAAAGGATAAAAAATGTCATGAAGGGTTAGGGGCGTTATATTTCTAGAATTTCAATGATACATAGGTACAATTTTATGAAGTCTTCAAACCTAGGTAAGTACCTATAGTTAGTTTAGCTGTTCAAATTGCGTTATCTACCTGCACTTAACTGCGTTGTAGTTACACCCATTCTATTGACACAGTTAGGTATGCTGAGCCTATATGGGTAACATAACATTCATTAGATGGTTCGTCCGACACAAATGCGTCATGTCCATTATTGAATATCTATTAACATCCATTATGATATATATTGCTATGGAACGTCTAAAGAAAATATGAGGAAAATACCTATAAATATAGAGAAATTAATATTTTATTTTTAACGTTAAAATGCATTTAAAACATTGAACGTAGCTCGGATATTTGCAACGAGGTAAAATTTTTTAAACGTCAATTTTGCTCTTTTGTCGTTTACTGTAATTGCCATTTAGTTAACACTCATTTAACTTAGCTCGACTCGGAAACGCGCTCCGACAGGATTGCAATTTCATTAATTAGCTCTGAAATTGTATCGAAATTGGAATACGGTTAAAAAAAAAACTGCTTCAAAAGTTCCAAGCTAAAGCGTAGCTAGTACTAAATGCTTAGGTACCTAACTGTAAATGACATGTACGGTCAGCAACAGAAGTCGGTTAACTCTGCTACTTTTTGACATCATCTGATTCGATAAACTGCTTGTTTTTCGTTTAACTGTTATTTCTATTTATTTCTTCTTTTATCCTTTTTTTTTTGTTATGTTATGTTATGAGTTAACGTTCTTAAAATTTTAAGTACTTCTGTTTCGATTTGAATTTAATATTTCGCTTAATAGGTAATTAAGATTAAAAACTGCAAGTGTTAATCGACTTTTGTTGCTGACTGTACCTATGTATGACAAAGTGTAACTTGACCTAAAAGGACGACCATATTAATTACGATTGAAAGACGTCGTGATTGAGTTTGATGAATCATTAATGTCGCCACAATAGTGCTACATGCGTTATGTTTGACATCAATTCTTTTTCTATTGCAATGTTTTATTGTTACTACGACACGACATTTTTTCATCGAGTTTCTTAAATTGATTGATTGGGTATTATTCTTTTGTCAATGTGTGAAATGTTCTGTTAGATATAGCTAAACAAGATAATATTTAGCATAATGTACTTAATGATAACATGATACACATACCTAAGCCTGTTGTTTACTGTAATTTTTATGTCATCTATAACTGCACTCAAATGATCTCTAAAAGATAGATGTTACAAGTAAAACTACCTTATTCAGATGCACAATGACCTAACCAATACCTATTTGATTCTTGTGAGAATTTTCACTTACTTCCCTTAAACAATTCATAAACCTGAAATTATATCTACTTTCCAAAATTATAATGTTGGTTCTTTGGAGTCGAAAGAGGAGTTACCTATTATACACTTACTCACTATCGTTCTGTGTCATAATACTTATAATACTATCGAACATGAGTAGGTTACATTATAGCTGTGTGAAAACTTGATAAGTGTTTATTTAATTCCAACAAAATTACACACAATAATTGAGATGTCCCAAGATTGGGAAAGAACTCTGTGTGAGCTAAGAAGCTCGGGGGAAGCGTAATAAAAACTGCAAAAAGTAAGAAAGAATGCAGTCAAAGGCATTTTTCACAGATTAAGGTGACAATATGTAAGAAACGAACTGGACGGGAATAAGAAAGTGACAGAGTCAATTACTTCCACATACGAAAAAAAGAGAGCGCAACAATGCGCTGGAACCAAAATAAAATTAAGATATCTATCAAAAATATCTTCAGCCAGAGTTATCAATTACAATTCATTAATACACACATTTTGAATGCAAATTTGCAATGAAATTACTTAGGATTTTAGAATTACAGAAAAAAATATAAAAAAGTAGATCTTTTCGGAATTAAATTCTATCGAGGTAATTTAACCCAATTACGTTTTCCTTCAGATAGAGTATTAATCAAATAGTCAATAAATATATAGTGAAATAAATGGTTGTGAAATAAATGGTTACGAAAAAGCCCCAATTTATTTTGGTATCGCTTTACGAACGCTGAGTATTCTATTGAAAACATTTTCAACAACATTGCACATACTTACAATAGCCTTCAGCTAGTCTATCTACACATCTAATTAATTAGTCTCAAACAGCGTAGTTTCCGCGAGTGTCGTATTATTATCTGCTTAACGAAGTAGAATGAACAATGTGGCAGATTGTGGCAGCCTTCAGACGTAGTGACGTCAATTGTTTCAGCAAATGAGTGCTGAAACAACCTTGTAGCAGCGTATGGCTAGATGGAACTGATGGAAGGCTAAAAATAACCATAGGTCAGAGATCAGTTAATGGTGTGCGAGTGACCTTTATGGTGAACGATATTGCTAACAAAATATTGATTTATGCGTATACATTTCAGATTATCTGATGGCGCCTTGGCCTTGAACGGCTCTAAATTAATGTAGTGATGTTAATTAAAAGAGCTATTAGTATTCATGGACACAGCACAAGATGTCATTATCATTTGTTTTAATTTTTACGATACACATTAAAATAAAATAAAAACTGGTGCTGAGTGGCCACTATACTTACTACAAAGCCTCTCTTATCTTATGATATTTGACGTCTTAATCCCATTTCAAAACAGTTAATCTAATTATCTTTCAAATATTTAAGATAACGGATCACGCGCTTCATTAGAAGGAGTCTCAAAGGAGATTTTGTTCAGTTTCATGAATAACCTTGAAACATTCCCTGCGTGTAGCTTCGGCCTTCATAGACGGCTGGTTCGATACACGAACACGGGTACCGAAACACAGTAGATATCCTTTTCAAGGGCACTCCCTGCGGGCGGTTTATTGGTACACTTACCGAACATAATTTTAACATCCAACTTGTATGTTACTATCCTGGCAACTCTTACTAAATGGTAGTAATTATTGGCTCTGCCTACAAATAGCCAATATCCAATCTAAAGCCAGTTTGTTTACGTTCAGTTCGTGCTGCACTGCGGCTTGTGGTAGGTAGCTAAGATGTGTATAAAGTGAAAATACTTTTATTGCTGTAAATACCTATTTAACTTTATTGCGCTCTATGGATGTATGTAGTGTAATTAATTTGTTATTTCGTATATCCGCTGACATCCGGGTCCGCGTGGTATATGACATTTCCCGGATTACTGCGTTGCGCTGCGTGCTAACGACTTCTACTTACTTTATAATGGTAATGCAACACACTAGCTAATGAGGTGTTAAATTATAACAGAGTGAAAGTATATTATTGCGTGCATTACTTTTTGAATAACTATCATAGCTTAACCCTATTACAGCTTTGATAGAGCTACCGTTAGGTACTGACTATTCGATGTTATGTATGTAGTCAGTTAATGTTTATTGCCAAGCAAAATCTAAAGCCGGTTTATCGCAGAATGCCAGTCACTATGACACCTGCTGTGACAAAGATACACATAGATACACCTCGGTTGCGCACTCGAGGGTATAGGAGTACCATACCATCCGTTAGCATCCGCAGGGATGCTAACACACCGGAATGAATAAAACGCCTGTTTCTAATATATCGCGTAATTATTTGACTCTATACATTCTATATCTTTATATCATGACACCCGCTTATCAGCTAAAGTAACACCCACTGTTTTTACCAATTCGCAATACGAATCCAAATCAATGCTTGTCTCGTATTATGCCATCAACTTCGCGGAGGTTTCATATTAAAACCAAATCAGATTGCTTACAGCTTCTGCAGTACCTATGTAACCATATACCTACCACTGCCAGTGAACTGTAAAAGACGTTAAACAGTCGCGACCCGCGATCTTTCAATTGATGGTTAACAAATTCGAATGATTTATTGCTATTATGTAGTTAAATATTTACTTTGTATGAGTCATTGTTTATAAATGTAGGAAGCTACTACTGACTACGGTTGCTCTGCTCTACATTTATAGATCATATAGGAATAAGGTGCCCGAAGTTAATCTCTAAATACGACGGTATGATAATTGTGTATATTATCATTTTCAGCCCATACTGATCCTCTGCTGGGTTTCAGGGTAATAGGCCTCTTCTTCTTTGTGCAAATGGTGTTTGATCTGCGCTGTTCTTATAATGCTATACTATTAAATGAGCAATATTTGTATGTTATTCCTATATATATTATATATTTGTAATAACGTTCTCGAAAACGCCTCTAACGATTTCGATGAAAATTGCAATATAGGGGTTTACGGAGGCGAAAAATCGACCTAGCCTAAAAAGGGTTTTTCTCTTTTTTCATCAGAACAGCACCCTAATTGCCTTACATATTATCAATCGGAGTTCGTTTCATTTTGACAGTCTAACAACATTCATTGCGTTATTTACGTTGTAGAGTAGACAAATTTTTCGAACATATGAAGCAATGGATTAGCAATTTGTTTCTAAATGAAAACCAACTCCGATTGATAATGTGTTACGCAATTAGGGTGCAGAGCTCGGTCGCCCTGATCCTGAAAATAATTTAACTAAAAAAGCAGGAAATACCAATAATAAACAACAAAATTAAAATTAATTTCATTGCCTTTATACTGTGTGTTATATAAAAGTTGACTAAATAAAATGTAAATACAAAATTGCTAATGACTAGAAACTAAAACTAGAAAATTAAGCAATAAATTCATGGTCTCAACGATCTAAACGCTTTCTTTTACGTCTAGATGTCAAAGGCGCACCTTCTGGTCTGGCTAGATATTTAGACATACAAACTGAGTTACTACATGCACATAAGTATGTAGCTTGTGCTGACTAGAACTAGTTTCCTCATACACATTAATTGTTTCGTCGCAATAAGGAAGGAGATAAAGTAATAAACGCAAAATGACTGCACATGTCATTATGATATCAAATTAAATTGCAATTATGATTACAGGAGGATTTAATTTTTACTCGATATTTCGCTTGATCAGTAATTACTACATAGTTACTAATATACTATGACACAATTTAAATCCGCACATGCAATCAAAATATCTTGTTGGTAGGTAGTAGCAAAACTGTAATACTTACTTTTTTTTACTTTGGTAAAATTTTTGCGTTCTGATATTCTCTTCACTTGGATTCGATAACGGTTATCTATAAGTGGCTAACGTTCTTCGTTATTGCCTCACAGTTTCCTTCCACAATTTCGACAGAAAGTAAGAAAAATTATTACTTACTGTGCGACTGAACGCTTTTGCACTGTATTTATTGAGAGTTATTGTTTTTTTTTTTGGATAGGTATATTTACATAATGTACTAATTAGCAGTCATAGTTTATTATTGGATGTGTAAGTGATCGTCTATTGGGTAATATGATTAGTAGCCTAGGATTACCGTTTGAAGGTGAAACAGGTAAAATAATAAATACAGCTTACCTATTTAGATCCAAGTTAAGACATACCAATATTTTTTTCCCACTCGCTTTATTTTCTTTGCAGATAAACCCACCAATTTTAAAATATTTATAAAAAGTATTAATCTACTAATTGAATTACACCTCGTTCAATGTGCCATTATCGGGCAATCATTGCACCGATAATCTTACGCGGCAGATTTTTTCAATGTCACTTGATTTCATTATCATTTTAAATTGTCAGTCTGTTCATTGTTTTCTATGATGACATTTAGGTGTTTGTTCATCTATAGGGATCCATCGTTAAGCCTTTTTGCCGATATCGATGCTCTTATGAAAATATCGGCGATACCGATACGCTTATTGAATTTAAATGAAGGTAAAATAAATAAAACACAAGTTGGGTAACTTCTTAGTCTTGAATGAGATTATTAGTTATTAAAATTCATAATTAAGGTTTATAGTGTTAGTAATTAAAATTAACATTAGTTAGGTAATAAACGTATTTTGCGTATTAAAAAAATACATTTTTGTTTAAAAAACAATGTTACCTATTCTCAAGTTTTGCGGAGATAGGCGATTTCGCAAGTATGTTTCAATGAGAGCTGCGGTGGAATGTCTGTCAGATGCGACAGAACTCATTTGGAAACTAAAGTATTTCTGTGCCATTTTTTTCATGTTTGGGTATAAGATGTCAATGTTAGTGCCTAGTTTGCAACGAAATAGACGAAACAGCACGCGCGTTTACAATTTCAAGCGCAAAATTAGAAAATTATCGTTGTACCGGTAATAAAAATATCGCCGATGTCGATATATCGGCCAACCCGAAGTATCGCCGATATATCGGCATCGGTATCGGTATCGGATGCACCCCTAGTTATTTATATGGTTTTTTGTACCACCTTGCTTGCGATGTGGACTTTTTACCCAATCGGGTCCATTGCCTGGTCTGCGTGATCCTTCATATCAGTCAATTGATTATCATAATCATTTTATTATTGCAGACTTGATTGGCAAATAATGTGTACATAAAATGTCTACGCGTTTGTAAACTAAACCGAAATTATTTTTGAAAACATTTTTATATTTACCTATTACTTGTTCGTCTCTTGCGTCTCTATCGGTTTAGGCTGTGTGATGTCTGTTTTCATACAAAATCACGATTCCGACTTTTCCGGTGAATTTGCCAAAAAAAAAAAAACTCATACAATGCTTGCCCTGACAATTACAAACACAATTAGCCAAATAGGTGCAACCTTCTAAAGTGATGCGCTTATCATACATCCGGCAATTCATTTTTATTTATTGAGTAATTTTAACGTATTGCGCTATTGATGTTTTCAATCGTAGGTATTCTGTAATAACACGAACTCGTATAAAATCATTATCTCTGTTACTACTACGACCAAACCATGCCAGAGCATCAATATTTTTCATGAGTTGGCATTTGGCATAGATGCTATATAGGACAATTCTCTTTTCATGTTCATACTTACCTACCATTGAATCAATACTAGAATATACATATAATATACTTATGAATGAAATACCACTGATATGGTAAACACCAGGATGACTGTTTTTTTTTTATTATATCCTAGCAGGCTGTATTGTCGTCATCATTCTTTAATATAAAAATGTTATTGTCTAAGTCTAGCTAGAATAAAAACACTTACTTTTTTTTGTTTTTCTCGGGACCCTGGGGTCCCGGACCTTTGGAAGGCGTACGATGGGCCGAAGATTATCCCTGTATGCACTATGCAAGTGCACCCAAGGACAACCCCCAGTTGGTGCTAATTATTGTCTTCATTGTTATCTTCGGCGGGGTAATAAGCTTTTAGCTCTGGGTGTAATTTTTTTTTGTATTTCAGCTTGAAAGTCTGCTCTGCATAACATGATTAAAATTGTTTGATTTATAAGACGTAGGTTAGTTTAGTGTATTGGATCGGAGATTCTACGGTTTTTACTTTGGCATGAAGGCAAAAAATTAAAAAGATATTGTATATTTCAACTCTACATACAAAAATACATCTGTAATTTTAAACTTCTGTACCAAACCAAATCGTACTCGTAAATCTATACAGACTAGCAATTAACTGGTAGGCGTGTATTTTCAGTTATATTCGATGTTATTTGAGAGAAAACCAGCTCCGATAAATATATCCAAATCTTTGGAACACAAACATGCGCCCAATAACTCTACAAGTGTTCTATTTTGAACCGCGTCTTTATAGTAGAATGAATTGTAACACAATGTAGTGCTAGTAACAATGCGTGCCTTTCAGCTTTTAATCTGAATTGAATTAAAAACCTTGCAGAATTATAAAGCGGACGAATATATGAACTCATAAAGATATCTATACAGTTTCCGTTTGTCTAAAGTGCCTGAAATGAGGCCGTGGCGTGAGATAACGAGCAGGAACGAGAGTTGTAACGTTTTAAAAAGTCGAGTTGGGATTGCGTTTCTGCAGAAAAATCATCATGTAATGCTTTGCTATTTCTCCGGGAAGGAAGTGACGCCTCGGCACTCGGAGCTCTTATTAACCTGAGTTCAGGGATCGCAATCATGCCTCAGACGGATTCACGACGTAAACCAGGTCACAACCATGAAACAATACTGCTTCAGATCGTAAAATTTTAACAACACATATTTATTTACGGCACGAAAATAACAATACAGAATTACAGATAAAAGTTTAGGATCATGAAGGAGAGAATTGTGACATTGACATTAGTTTGAGATGCAACGAAATACACACAGGGGTCAAATTAGAAAGAAAGAAATTACGTTTATTTGCGGTAAACATGACGCAAAGGACAACAAAATAAAACAACAATTTATAAAACAAGTTTTGGGGAAAATATATAAATTAAAATGCTTGATGATGAAAATGACTTTACTTTGTTTATTTCGGTTAAATAGATGGATCCGCTTACATTAAAAGTTCGATAGAAATAACTTATTTTGCAATACCGCAGGAAGCTTGAATTCTAATTAATTGTTTTTACAACACGAATTCTTTCCAAACTAATTAACGACTTTTTGGAATATGTATAAGTTATGGATTATCTCGCAATGTGTGATGGAATGTTTGCCAATCTCAAAGTCAATCTCCTTTGTGAGTGCGACCGGTTTCCTAACTATACTTAAGAAAAAAAAAAGTGGTATTCTTACTGACTACACAACGCATAAATTATAAAAGAACGACCTTTGAACTGTGTTAATATAGAGATACTCGTAAACACTGAGCTACGTGCATCCGTGTAATATTATTAGGCAATGTAACATTACCAACATGTGGTCGGGGTATGCTAATATTTTTTAACAAATTGCGCTTATGGCTTACGGTTACATTTTTGTATTAGTATGCTTAGTATGTAATACTTGAATATGATGATATCATCAGTGATTCATGAGATTTGTATAGTGTGCCCGACACCCGGTATGTGTTTTGACTCTCGGCTTATTATCTCGTGGAAAAACACGTTAATTGATCTTAAGAAACGCTTGAAATTAAAAAAAATCTATCTATCTGCATGGACTATACATATAGGTATCTAGTAGCAACATTTTATAAAGTTTCTAAAAGGATACGAAGTACCCACCTACGCGTTTTTCATGAGCTATTTGTGCTATTCGTTTTTAGTAACTCGACCTTGTTATTGCCGGGAGCACGTGGTGGCAACACAGAATAAGGATAATGATGACGTATTTGTAAACAGTGAACTTCCTTGTTTATCAAGCGGTCTAGATATCAGGTGGTCCAAGCACAGCTTCTGTTCGATTTCCAGGTCGTGCATGTACCTAATTATGTCCGGTATGACCGCTTAGTGCTCGGTGTTTTACGGCTCAAATTGAGTAGGTATGCTAGTCACATAAATAGGGTTGCCATTACATTCAGGGACCAATACGGGACGTTTCAAACAAATCAAATAGAAAAGTCGAAATCAATGTTTTTATTCGAATAACAATACTACGTACGTACTTATAACAATTTTAACTTAAATTAACACGTTTATTTTTTGGCCCAGTCATATTTTGAGCTTGATTTTACTTTTGCAATGATCTCATTTTCTTTCTTAATATAATCATAGAACTGGGCGCATGTCATTTTAAAATTATAATGAAAATCAATATGGATTCAATGGTCTCTACCGACAACCCCGTTGTCCGTCCATTGAGCCGTCGTCAACGAAACTATCCTTTCTACATTTTTTGAATTGTGGGCAGGAATTGCAAATATGTACAGAGTTTTATATTCAATGTTTTTATTGTAGTATTATTTTTATTAGTATAATCTTTTAAGTAAACAAACTGGTTAAAGAAGCTCTCAGCATTTTCAATATTTTTTTGTTTTTTTTTTTTGTAAATATGTAACAGTTAGTTATTGCCCATTTCCGAATTTTGTCGAAATTATTGAAATACGGGACAATTATGGGACGTGTAGCAATACGGGACGCCATGGTCGAATACGGTGACAGTCCCGTATATACAGGACGTATGGCAACCCTACACATAAAGAACAAAGCCCCAAAGTAGGGTTACCTTACCATTCCGAAATTGGAAAAGTCCTGGCGAAAAACCGGATATTTACAAAAAAGTCCGGACATTTTACTTTTTAACATTTCTTTCTACAGATATAATAAAATTTAAAAATACTTATTTATTTAAAATTAAATATCTGTGAGTCTGAAAGGCGGCCGCGTCCGGACTAATGCGGACGCATGGTAACCGTACCCTAAAGCACCTTCATTACAGGCGTGATGTTATTTTATGATGATGACATTGATGACGTATAAGTAAACACTGTTTCGTTTATTTGCAGTGTTATCGGCGAGCGCGTTGAGCGCGGGCGGCGGCGTGGGCCCGGTCCCCACGCTGGTGTCGCAGTCTACGCTGGGTGCGGACGTGGACATGGTACAGGAAGGGGACGGTGCGGTCGGGGAGGGACATGGCCTCATCGCGCCGCGCCGCGTGCCAAACCCCTGCCTGGAGAGCCCCCAACGAATGGACCTGCATAGGGAGCTGCTCTTCAATCAAAAGATGTAAGTTTTTTTTTTTGATACATTTGATACATTTTTTGATACACTTAGTGGCCTTCGTGCGATGCCTTCGCGAAATATCGAATATCACCAATATAGGTATGGCAAAAGCCGGTAGATTCTTACACACTACATTAGTCAGCGGCTCAGCGTGACGTCTTCGACGCGTAGGCAGTCGTAGACGCTGCGTTGGAGATGCGTAGCGGGTGCGTAGCGGTGGCGTAGCAGAGGCGCCGCGTAGCATACCTATTCGTAGCGGAAGCGTAGCGGTGGCGTTGCAGAGGCGCCGCGTAGCATATTCGTAGCGGAAGCGTAGCGTTTTCGTAACGTAGCGAAGTTGTAGCATTCGCATAGGATTAATCAATCAATCAACTAATCTTTATTGCAATTGCAAATTAGTTTTGCCGTAGCGCAGGCATTGCGAAGACCCTTTGTCTTCGTTTTGTAGTAGTAACGTAGGCTCTGCATAGTCTGCATAGTGACGACAAGTAATTTAATTGCGATATAATTCTTAAAAAAAAATGTGGCCTAGTGCGAGTCGGACTCGCCCATGAAGGGTTCCGTAGCAGCAAGTAACATAATATAAAAGTTCTTGTAGTTCGTTGTAACTTTGATCGATGTTTTAATAATTGAGTTGATTGAATGAAAGGTAAATTGCGGTTTACGATTTATGACGTATTAAAAAAAAAACTACTGACTAGATCTCGTTCAAACCAATTTTCGGTGGAAGTAGTTTTTTTAGCTTTATCATTCTCTTATTTTAGAAGTTACAGGGGGGGGGGGGACGACGACGACGACACACATTTTACCACTTTGGAAGTGTCTTTCGCGCAAACTATTCAGTTTAGAAAAAAATGATATTAGAAACCTCAGTATCATTTTTGAAGACCCATCCATAGTTACCCTACCCGTATGGGTTAGATGAAAAAAAAAAAATTAGTTTCAGTTCCATGTATGGGGAACCCCCAAATTTTTTTTTTTTCTATTTGTGTGTGAAAATCTTAATGCGGTTCACAGAATACGTCTACTTACCAAGTTTCAACATAGTTCTTATAGTTTCGAAAAAAAGTGACTGTGACATACGGACGGACAGACAGACAGACATGACGAATCCATAAGGGTTCCGTTTTTTGCCATTTGACTACGGAACCCTAAAAAGGATTACGTTGAGGGTATTACTGCAAGTTTTGATCTAAAACAAAATTTACTAAAATACAAAAAAAATAAATAAAGAAATGATTTTTACGGTGAAGTCGACGCTGCGCAAACGCCTATATAGGTACCTATAGCCGATGATAGCCATGTTTATTTTATGTTTATTTACCTACGTATGCGATCGAATTCATTGGTCACTTCCCAAAAATGTCTTCATCGGATCTGACTCAGATGTTTTTAGTAATTTGTGTCAAAGGAAGTGTGAAGCGTGAGCCATGAATAAATATTATAAACCGGAGTACCTACTCGTATTTCATAATTTTAAGTGAGTCAAGAAACGCCTTTCGTGGAGTACTCTTTAGTTTAAGTCCAGAGCTTGCTATCACATCGGCTTTCTCCAACCTTTGTCCGTTGTTATAATAGAGAACGCTCTCAAAAGCACTTTGTGGAAACGACAAGTGTCTCTTCCGATAAGGATGCCGCAGGCAAATGTGGCCACGACCTTTTTTCTGTGTTTTACCTATTCTGGTTTCTTATTCTTATTATTTCTTAATCAAAGGAACAACATTAAACCCTTTTTTGTTAGCATTTCTCCAAGTACTTTACCCTTATCTTATCCTTGACCATTGAAAGCATGTTAATTTGTAATCTACAACATTAGACAAGGTAATTCAATTACCTCTATAGATAAAGTTATCTGGAATAGGAAATACATTCCAATGGGCAGGTATATATAGATGTGTAATTTTCTTATGAATAGAAGATTAGTACCATGTCATTCTTATTTCCATTCCACGTTTTAATTGATAGACAATGCGCAAGAGCTGAGTTTAGCTTTAAAGTCATAAAGTGACGGGTGCACGGAACGCGGCGAGTTTAGTTTTTGCTAAGTCTAAGTTTGGTTCGTCTCCAGCGCACAGGTGCACCGCATGCGCATCCTGTGCCGAGTGCGCACCCGCTATAATTATTGAACATCTGTCGGCCGAACTGCGCCGATCGCATTGTATAGAGACGCTCAAACTATCTTTGTTAAATCAACAAATGTGGAACGTCGAAGGCATTATATTGAACAAAATAGCTTCACAGATGTTAAGACCTGTTGATTCAGTCCATTTCCCCGTCGATGCGATTGTCGGAGCAGACTCGTCCTGTTATTTCCGTGTTGTTTCCGTGTACGGCAGCGAGTGTCGCTCGACGGAAGGAAGCAATTCCCAGCTCGCTAACGGGAATTCTATGTGCTCGTATCTATAAACTAATGTATAAATGCAAAAAATATTTACTTACCAACTCAGAAAATCAGTTTGATAAATTAAAATAAATACTGTAAAATCAGGTACATGAAATAGCGATTGTTATCAAACGTAATTTGTTTCGCACAACAGCAGTACTAACTTACTGAAGAAATTCCACAGCGATATCGTTTAACTTTAAACAAACGCAATAGACATGGCATTAGCTAACTGATGTACATCTGAATCAAGATGCAATTCCCATTGCATTCCATTTACCTACTGGAGCATTATTTGTTCACAGTAAAGCTCATCAAGATAAGAATGTTTCCGATTGGATTTATGAAAGAAAGAAAGAAAGAAAATACGTTTATTTTCATATCTGATTTGATTTAAAATTGGTCAAAGATTAGTTAGTCAGAATTTTTATAGAACTTAAGACTAGTTTCATCTCTACTTTATGTTGTCAAGAGTCGAAAGTGCTAAGAGGCAGATTGCACGGTAATATCCTATGACGGCGGCAGTAATTAGTTGGGATTAAATGACGCTGACGTCCTCCTAGTAACGACTCGGCAACTTGATGTTAACTCCTTGCCGCTCGCCTGGAATCTAATCCTAAATATTAATGCTCTAAATAACTCGATAATTGCAAATGTGTTTACATTTTGAGCATAGAATTAAGTAATGTATGTTGAAATATATTTCAAAATGTTAGGTATTTGTATTAGGTCTTTACCTATGAAATTGCCGTTCTGCAGTACTGGCCATTTCAAATCAAAATAATTTTTGTTTGGCTAAGAATTCTAATTTCAAATTAATTTTATTTTAAAAACATGGATTTTTTTTTCCAAAAGTAGTCATTTGTTTATTGATTAGTGTTACATTTTCATCGCATTTCAATCTTTTTCGTCATCATGGATACGTTAAAAATTCGAGTAATTATGGAATATGAGTACCGTCGTGGCAGAAACGCGGCACAAGCGGCACGCAACATCAACGACGTTTACGGAGCTAACACTACAAACCAACGCACCACTTGTTATTGGTTTGCTCGCTTCCGTTCTGGAAATTTCGACCTGAAAAATGAACCTCGCGGTCGTCCGAAGACTTTGGTCGACAATGACGAATTAAAGGCGAATGTGGAAGCTGATGATACACAATCTACGGCTGAATTAGCAGCAGCTTTCGACGTTAGCGTCAAAACAATATTGGTCCATTTGCGTCAAATTGGCAAGGTAAAAAAGCTTGACAAATGGGTGCCCCACGAACTCAATAATCGCCAGCGCGAAGTACGCGTCGAGACGTGCCTTGCACTGCTCAACAGACACACAAATGAAGGAATTTTGAACCGCATTGTTACCTGCGATGAAAAATGGATTCTGTTTGATAACCGCAAGCGCTCAGCAAGTTGGTTGGATCCTGGTTCAGCACCTAAACAATGCCCTAAACGAAAACTTACGCCTAGAAAAGTGATGGTCACTGTTTGGTGGTCTAGCGCCGGTGTGATTTATCACAGCTTCTTACCAAACGGGGTGAGCATTACTTCAGATGTGTACTGTGAAGAACTGAACACAATGATGGAGAAGCTGGCACATCTCCAACCAGCATTGGTCAATCGCTCGTCTCCGCTGCTCCTGCACGACAACGCGCGACCTCATACTGCACAGCAGACGGTCTCCAAGTTGCAAGAACTGGGGTTGGAAGCTCTCCGTCATCCGCCCTACTCACCAGACCTTGCGCCTACAGACTACTACTTTTTTCAGAATTTGGATAACTTCTTGGCGGGAAAAAAATTAAACTTACCCGAGAGGCAAGAGGCAAAATGCCTTTGAAGAATTTGTTGCCTCCCGTCCAGCTGATTTCTTTAAGAAGGGCATCAAGAAACTGCCACTGTGTTGGCAAAGATGCATTGATTGCATGGGTGATTACTTCGATTAATACAAATAAAAAATGCATGAAAAAAATTCGTTTAAATTTTTTCATACAAAACGGCAATTTCATAGGTAAAGACCTATTATTAGCTATCTTAGATCTAAAACTACAGTAGATTTTAATTTAAAAAAAGCCGGCCAAGTGCGTGTCGGACCACGCACAATAAAGGGTTCCGTAATTGAAAAGAATTTATCCCAAAAACAAATTTAACATTGTAATCCCAAAAAAAAATTTTTTACGGGATAGAATTACAAATTAATAATTTTCGGACTTTTTCCTTTACTTGTGCTGTGAGACCTTGCTTCTTGCCAAATTTCATGATTCTTGGTTAACGGGAAGTACCCTAGGTTCTGATTTACCTGCTAGTATCAAAATATATCGTATAAATGGCCGTATTTTTTTATTGCGTTTACTTAGAAGCTTGATTTTTTTAGAACTCCAAGGGACTATAAACTTACGTATTTTATATTAATTTCAACTTGATACCTCCACGCGTCCCTGAGAAAAAGGGTCTTGACAGAATGACAGACAGACAAACGGACAACGAAGTGATCCTACAAGGGTTCCGTTTTTTCCTGTTGAGGTACGGAACCCTAAAAAAAGATTAACAAAATTGAATTCGTAAATATGATCAAGATACCAGAACCAGAATCTAAGAGGACACAAAAACAATACAGCCGATGTATTTCAACACAGATGTGCAGCAAAACAAATAAAACAATGCAGTAAGTTGTGCCGTCATACGGACAAAATAGTCCACACATGCAGGTATTGTGCGTGGGAAAGCCGCAAGGGAATGTCTTAATAAACAACAAAAGCTATTCAGTGCTTTACATTGTCTATTATTTTATTAAGTAACGCATACCTAGTTGTAGAATTTCTGTTGAAATTGCATTCAAGGATATTTCGACATTTTCAACTTTGTTAATGTGCAATACAAATTGCATTAATTTTCGACATTTATATTTAGTTGGAATTTGGTTTGATTAATGTTTTTACATCATAGTGTGTTTTGTTGGAAATAACATTGCAGGATCGAGGTCCTTTCACAATAGTTTGAAACTACGAGTTGGGAACTTGTATCATGAATTTTATTTATAATTAAAATGACGGCGATTTAATTTTTATGAGGAAAACCATTGTTGAATAATCCTTATCGTCTCTGTGTTCGTAGGTATTATGTTGTAGATATTGAAACGTTAAACCCAGCTTTTGTTTATAGTCGAATTCTTATCAATTTTTATACGTAACATGCGTATCTCCAATGATATTCCGCCTACCGAATACATTACCATATTTGGTCATGAATGCTTCAATTTTGTCATTCATGATAAGATTATACTATCTTATACTTACGTTCCATTTATCTTATCAAACTACGCTACGCTGAATTCTTGGTCAGGCAGGCGACGACTAATGTTTAATAATAGGTACGGTATTTTACTCTATAAGAGAAAAAATCTAAAAATATATTATTTAGATAGCTTAGGCAAAAAGCAGTCGGAAAAATTTTAAAATTCAATTCATAATTTTACAGTTTTTTTAATCTGTTTTGTAACACCATTTTACACCATGAAAGTAGCTGCCATGTTATTACGTCATACGGCTGTGTAAATTAAAAAGTGTCAATATCAATTGATCACCGTGTATAAAGTGTTTGATTACACAGCCAACTGACGTCATGACAGAGCAATATGGCGTCCACTCCACTGCGTCCAGCGTTTTCGTCAAATTACGCGCGAAATTTGAAAATATAAAATTTAAATGCACTTATCGATTGAATAAAAATTTTGAATTTTTTTAGTTGGTTTATTAGCACTATATAATTAAATTAAGACACTTTTTTTTAAATGGGTGTAATATCCTATTATATAATATCCGGCTAAAAAACATGTGTTTAAGTACTAGTTTGTTTTGACTAATGGATTAAATTTTTCTGTTTCAGAGGTAAAAATGTCCTGAACCAAAAAAGTGAACTAGAAAAGGCCCTGTCGAAACACAAAGAGAAGCAAATAATGAACCAAGTAAAGGAACACAAGGAGACACCAGGTAAAATAATTACAGAAGAGCAGTTCTTCCTTTCATCATTCAAACGGGATGTGTTTGAATGATGAAAGGAACAACTGCTCTTCCTAAAAAAAAGTTTATTGAGTGCCCAAGTGGCCTTGTCGCAAAAGTCTGCCGATACATGATGCACGATTTGATTACGAGATTACAATCAGTTAAAATCCTGATACATGATAATATTTATTGATTAACAAGTGTAATAGTAATCTCCAAAGTATTAAAAGCGTTAAAAGAAAAACAAGTTATACCTACGCCTTTACTCGACTTTAGTTAGCCCAGTTTATAACAATAGTTCAAAGCTACTGGACCTTTGTGATAACAGTGCTTATCAGAAACATCCGGCGAATGTTTGCTAATTAATAACCAATATTTCAATATGTATACTACAATATGCGGTCACTATGCGGATTAGTGATAGCAGGTTAGTTAACATACAAGAGGGTCTAGACAAATTAACATTCGATTAGCTATGACGCTAGTAGAATAGCAAAAAAATGTATGGGGTTGACATAAGTTATCGAAATGTCACGTGATCATGTCAATGTCACTTTGACGCAATATCGATAATAGAAATAGTATCGCTTCGAAGCGAATGCCATTTGTCTAGGCCCTAAGGACTAAGGAGGATTAAGTTGTAAAAGTTTGATGTATTATGTAGGCAACGGTGTCAGTCGGTCAGGATACAAAAGCGCGTAGTTTCGTAGTTTTACTTATTACATCAGAGTCGCATTATCACGTATTTGATATAACATTAGGTAACTGAATCATTAAACTGATCAGCAAGCACGGTCGTGCTGCGTCCGGTGCGGTGGCCTATGGTTACGTATAGCTTGATCGTTTTAATTTTAATCAAATCTTACTACCTGCGCCTTCGCAATCAAATCTTAGTGCCATAGATAGATGGACATTGCCTATTATTGACCATTATGCGGAGTGGATCATGAAGATCATAAAATATAACGTGCATTACATACTGAGCCTGCTTTTACCTACTCTCAAAAATATTCGTCGACGGTTAAATCGGGATTCCACAAAACTCGTACGGCGTTTTTTGCTCACATATTTGGACGCGGGCTCTTTATCCGGTGCAGTTCGATATGAGGCGCAGGTGCACTCAGCGGCCGTTCACCCCGAAGGCCAATAATTGTGGACACATTCCTTGTCAGCACACAATGTAAATGAATTCTAACTAAATGGCATCGGTTTTGTGCATACTTGTGTGCATTTATAACCATTTTCTCGAATTCGTTTTGTGCGGATGTCGATGACCAAGGTTGGACGAAAGTGAAACTGCATCTGTTATTTCCCGTTCGTCAGAACTCCGATTGGTCGAACGTGGGAGAAATTACAGCAACAGATAAAAGCTTACAACTTTTGCGGTGATTTCCTTATAGACTCATTAAGTATCGTTTGTGTTGCATTTAATTAAATGTGTCATTAAGTGTGTGTGTGTCTAGCAAACTCGGAAATTGCTGTAGCGTTAGCGTAATAGCCGCAGAGTATGGCTAGCTCACTCGGGAAGCTTTGGTTTTGTACACTGTACCTATTATATTATCTGTGACTGTACACTACACACTCTCCATTAGATAATTCAGTTATAAAGAACATCAATTTCACTGATAGAGGGATAACACGCTGATGACAGAATGTTGGACTTTATGGTTTACAAGAATCGGAAATGATTCTAGAAATCAGTTTGAGTTAGAGAGCATCAATGTTTAATTTTCCTGTTAACTAGTGCTGGCGGCTTTTACCTATTAGAACTGTACGTACTTGTTTTCTAAGACCGGTTCACCTTAACTTGCGCTTTCAATAAAATTGATGACAACATCTTTTTCATAAACTAGATCACCCGGTGAACTTGAGAGAGAGGTGCACGTGAGAAAAAATTTAGATTTTTTGGCTGATCCTTTAGATTTTCCTAATTTTATTTTCTATAATGAGGCGAATAAACAAAAAAAAAATCTAATCGGTCAAGTCATTTTCGAGCTTTTGCGAGACAAATGCTCAGCAATTGATTTTTATATTATAGACTTTCTTAATCAGCCTAGAGTTAAGACGGATTTTTACCGATTAAAACCACACAGTGGTCATCCTAGCAAATACAATGTGTCTTCGGGATCTTCAGGGTAACGACCGGTGCTACTCCTTCCTTCGCAACTGATGGCTAAAAGACAAATGAAGCAATAAAGATTTCAAATACTCTAGAAACTGCCGTTTTAAATAGTTACTTGCCCTACAGAATGGGCAGGTGCCGGGATTTCCTAGCTGACTGATCCATTAGTACTAGGTATAGTAGTATTACAGTGGGCTGCATCAATTGGGTACCCCAGTTGCATTAAAATTTTAATACAACTGGGGTACCCAATTAATGCAGCCCACTGCACCTATAGTATAGTTGCCCGTACCAAAAAGAATAGGCATGAAACTCAATGGTTACTTTTCATGATGCTTAGGTACTCCTCTAAGTTCAACAGCTCATCCTTGGAAAAAGGGAACCTACTAACAGAACCTTGTTTTCATTCCAGAGCTCGAGCGAGCGATAGCAGAGCGAGCTCGTCGTCTGGAACAAGCGGAGCAAGTGCCAGAGGAACCAGAGACTGGCGCGAACCCCACGCTGCAACAGATCCGCGCGCGTCTGCGACATGCCGCGCCTGCGCCCGCTGCCTCCGCGCACTGAACGTAACCCCATCCTCTACCAAACGTACCTTTACCACGATCAAAATTAGAACACGATTGATGTTAACGCCTTAATGTGATGTTTCAACTGTCAAAATAATGTCAGTTGCGCCACACGTACAGTGAGGGAAATGTTTAGCAGGTTGACACACTACGTAATTTTACCGTGTTATTTGTTTAAGATACGACTTACGATGACAGTTATAATTTGAATGCACGGACAAATTAAGTTGATAGTCAATTTGCTAAACAATCTATTTCCTTGATTAGTACGTCCTCGTTCAAGGCGAGTCCTATTCTTATTTTGATCGCATATTACACCCCGCATCACCTCATCCATACATCACCTGCCAAATTCAATATTGAATATCCTGAATCCTTTTTTGTTGATCCGCTCCTCCACAAACCTCATAGTTCTGCCTGATAGGACATCGGCAAACAACCCAACCTCTAAGATTGGCTAGTTTTGTGCAAGAGCTGTTACTGCGTTGATATTCACTAAACCCCTTTGGTACTCGAACCAGCAATAAAAGAAAAAAAATATATTATTGTTAGATCAAGTAGTCGCACATCATGAATGTTGTCTGTGATTAGCGCCATCTTTGTGTATAGTACGTAATTCTTACTAACATAGTCACAGTGGCTCAGGGTGATGGAAACATTGGGGAACTTGGTCTGGGGCCTAGGTGGAACTATATTGAAGTGAAACATTTCAAGGGTTAAAATATTGATATATAATATAATACGGGATTGAGGAATCGGAAGTGCACTGTAATTATAAGCATTGAGCGAGTGTTGCTGATGGTGTGAGTGACACGCTTTGATTGCCAAAGCTTGATTGATTATAATAATCGGTTATTTTATTATATAAGTCGAACAGCTATGCTTTAATCTTTTTTTTCAACGAAAAAGGTCACTTAAAGTGTCACAAAATTATAAACAGTGGTGCCGATTCTCTTGTGAACGCACTAAACTAAAATTAGAGAATCGCTATCTTTTACTAACAGGCAGCGCGAGAAAAGGACGGCTATAGCTATGAACTAAGTTGGAGATGTCAAACTAGTTCACGCCTTGTGCTTCACCGTGTTTTTAGTCGACATGTTTTTACGTGTCGTCTAAATGTCTATGGAAAAATTAGTTCTAACTAATTTGACAGCTCTAATTTACTTCCGTCCCTTTCTTGTCATAATAGAGAGAAAAAGTTAGCAATAGCCTAAATTAAGTTTAGTTTGTGCACAACAGAATCGGCACCATTAGCGATTTATTTGTTATTTACTATTATTAACATGATAATGAGTGTCAGTGGTACTGTTAGGGTCAGACTCCACCAAACGGAAAATCCTCACGGATCACATCATATCAATAAAAATTCGACGCAGACATCAAGCTTGCTTGTCTGCGTCGAATTTTAGACTTAAAGTCAATATTGAAATTTGAAACAATTGCTTATTCAGTGAAATTTAAAATGTGCTCGAGCATCCGCGATGATTTTTCCGCTTGATTGAGACTGACTCGCTAACCGCTCATGGTATTGATTCGGACACTATTATTTTTATTTATGCACAGAATTATTTAATTTTACTAATACGTAATATATCGAACAACTATATGACTGAGGAATCGACTGCGTGTGTTGTAAAAATAAATAGGGGTAGTGTCGACTTCAAACAAGAGATTACAAATATTTTTCTAAACTTTTTGACGTCACAAATCTTAACATTGGTAGCGTTCATTCGTAAGCATTTACTGTTCTTGTTGTACTCTATAAACTTATCTTTCGCTATTATATGATTTAGAGATAACTGTCAAAGTAACAATTGTAACTATTTTATGACATTAATTATTATAGAGAGTAGATAGATGTTTGCAATTTACAGATGTATGGATTTAGAAATATTAAAATATAATACATATTTTATTGTCAGAGTAGAAATCTTATGAAAAGTAGAGTGGACCCTAAATAGATATTACCCGTACCTACAAAGTTGAAAAATATATTCAGAAACATTACAAGCTTAATCAATAATAATGGTGAATTTAACAAATAGCTTTATGGGCACATAATATTATATAAAATATCTAATTTTCTACAGACCCTTGCACCTCATCGGCCTTTCTTAATAATGACTCCAATTAATAGTTGACCAGTGTATTAGAATTTGAAGTGTTCATGAAAGTGATAGAAAAGTATTTTTATATATTTGAGATGCCTGGAGGTGACTGCAGGTTTTCAAAGTTTAATCGATATTCGTAGTAACCCCGAAGATACATTTAAATAATCACTACACTTAGTATATGTTAAACAATAATATCCAGTAACATTTACTTTGTAGGTATATAAGATAGAGTTATTTAAAATGCCTAGAAGTTTAGTGATTCAGTCGCCATCTGCCGAATCATTTGCAGCTTGCTATCTATACATTTCGATGAATCTCTAAGTAATGTTCGACCTACTGTTTATGTTTATTGCAATTATCTTATATATCCACCAGACATTCTATAATTTTCTATATAAATAAACTAACTTCATTTAACATAATTATGTACTTATTATGTTCTCTAGTGTGCCTATTTATATAAACTTGTTATTTACTTTCAGAGTAATTAATTATTTATCGTTATAAGTTAGATTGTAGTAGGATCACGATTCTCACAAAGATACCAAAATTACAAAAAAAAAAAAATATGTAAGTAGTTAACTATCATTCCACTTGTTATTCTTTCACTTGCTATAATTTTCTTTGTCAAAATATTTTCTTTCTGTTAAGATTATTGTTAAGTTATTGTAACTTAGTACAAAGTAGCTCCTTCATGAATGAAGGCTAGTTATAGGCTTCGGAAGCTGCATCGTGGCCATCTAAAGTGCGACATTAGTGACGAAAGTAGTATTTAAGTTAACTTACTCTTTGTATTGATAGTATGACATGGAACCTGTACGAAAATGATTTGCATAGTCAAATAAAAATGTTTTAGAATATTTAATTGTTTTAATTAAACCCAAAAAAACCGACCGTTTAGGTACTTCTCCGAGAACCATACTTGTGGGTGGATCCCAAGTCTGGAACCCTTGGAACCGAATGCTCAAACCGAGATTACTTATCGAATAGCAATACACTCTTAGGCATAAATGTGTTATTCATCAAGCTGGGCAAGTTGGTTGACGAATTCATGACCGCAGATGGTTTTTGGCAGGGTAGGCTTTATTTTTCCAACCATTTATTTTACTTTAGCCTCCATGAAGTATTGCATTTTTTTGTCTATTGGTTGCCTGTCAATAAATAAGGAACTTCATAGCGTCCATGAAGTATTGCATTTTTTTGTCTATTGGTTGCCTGTCAATAAATAAGGAACTTAAAAGCGTCCATGAAGTATTGCATTTTTTTGTCTATTGGTTGCCTGCCAATAAATAAGAAATTTCATAGCGTCCATGGAGTATTGCATTTTTTCGTCTAAGGTTGCCTGTCAATAAATAAGGAAAATCATGGCGTCCATGAAGTATTGCATTTTTTTGTCTATTGGTTGCCTGTCAATAAATAAGGAACTTCATAGCGTCCATGGAGTATTGCATTTTTTCGTAGAAGGTTGCTTGTCAATAAATAAGGAACCTCATAGCGTCCATGAAGTATTGCATTTTTTTCGTCTATGGTTGCCTGTCGATAAATAAGGAACTTCATAGGCGTGCTTATTTCAGTAAAATAAATGGTTGGAAAGAGTCTAGCCGTCCCTAGGGTCGGCATGATTCGGAACAGCCGGGCAGTAAAAAATAATTATATTCGATTTTGCCGCCCGAATCACGCCTACCTGACCAAATGTGTAGCAATCCTTTGCATGGAAGAACCGCAACTACATCAAAAATAAATCACACATTCGCAATGAAAAAGTGACAAATCCAAATCGATTAGATATCAATTAGTAACATTTCCCGTTGTACCTAATGAAATGAGGCGCCAAATTTACTGTGCCAATAGCGTGCAAAGTTATTTTGACATTAGTTAATTGTGCCATCGAACAAAGCTTGAATTACATTAGTTCAACATAATTCACGTCAATATGTAGTAAATGCTCATAAGCTGCGGTCACATGATCAATAAAATTGTGATATTTATGGTAGTAGGTACCTACGAGTGCATTTCCAAGTCCCTAGGACTAGGTCAGTTAGAGATTCAAGCACTTGTTATTTAGTTTTCAGTCAAAGCGTAGTTTTCACAGATTAATTATGGCGATTATTTCATCGTTCGCAAGTTAAATTGCCTTCAGAATCAAAATAAAGGTAAAAATAATTTCTTCAATCCATTTATATGAAATTGAACAATGATTTATCTTGAAGCATCGGAAACATATCCGGCTCGAAGGACCACATCTTGAAAACTATGCGTAGGAGAAATTAGATCCTATATTTAGTCTGAAAGCTAGTAGATGTTTCTTCTTTACTAGTAGGGTTTGAAGTGCTCGTAGTTATAAAAAGACTGGCACAAGTTTGACGCAAGTATAAAAAGTTACATAAAATCAGTCAGCCTAGCCTTTTCCCAACTATTAAGCGGTCGGCTTCCAATCTAACCGGATGCAGCTGAATACGAGTATTTTACATGTAGTGACTGCCTATCTGACCTTCACAACCCAGTTACTAGGTAACAATGGTACCCCTTGGTAAGACTGGTTATCAGTCTTTCGAGCTTCTGACGACCCGTAACGGCTGTCTAAGGTCTACGAATGACAGCCGGGACCAACGGCTTAACATGCTGTCCGAGGCACGGAGGGGTCTCGATATGTTGTAATGATGGTCACCCATCCACAAACCGACCGCGGTAAGCGTAACTTAATCTTCGATCGACCTGTGCGGCTTTAGCCACGGGCCCCTCAAGTATAAAAAGTTTGAAAAATCTAGTAACTAAGTAAGTACTATTGGCAATGTAACGGTCTTTATTAATTCAAATTCTGCTATAATATTACTAAATTGTAGGTAACCGTCATACTTGAAAAGCCGGGTATTAACCAACAACGTTTAACCTATGAACTTTCAAAATTCAGTGTGTAAAATGTAGGTTCCTTTCTTACAAGCTACTTATAAATTTACTTAGCAGTATTGGGAGCTAATACAACAATTTGGCCCTGGGCTAATGGCAATGGCATTTGTTTAACGAATATACGCTTTGGTTGTTAACAGTTTCGAAAACTCGTGAAGAAAATGCAACTAGTCCATAGAAATCTATGGCATGTGACACATGGAGAATATCAATACCGTACGGGGTCTATATATTGATCATTGAAATGGTTTTTGAATAAGCGTAGGGATAAGATGGTTCACGATGGTGAATTCAATGATAAATTATTTTATTTCTGTAAGGTTTATACAATCAGCGTCAATAATATAGGGACGAACAGACTTCAAAATGATCTAAAACAACTATGAAAATGAAATATTAACTCGACACAAGGAATGTTTTAGAATGAAGGGAGTACAAGACAGCTGTCATACTGACAAAAACTTTATCCAATTGAAATAAAGTTTAATTTTCGAGATCATTTCGAAAAGTCTGTCCGTCCCGATTTTTGACGCTGACTGTACAAACACTTTTACACGTCAATCATATTTTAAAAACTAGATGAGATCGGCGTTTCCTATCTGACTACTCTGAGAAAAAAGGCCGAAACAAACTCAGAGGTATATATATCAGGTATGCATCGCACTAATAATGATGGATGTGGATTTGGTGTAGATATTTTAGTCCATTTATGTAAAGTGTGTTTGCCACCACAGCCATGCTTGTTCGTTACTCTTTCACGAAGACAGGCATACTGAAGCTATTCTCATCGATGTATCCCGGTGATTGTACGATAACATGATTTATGATGCCGTTAATGTGTATGCAGCTTTAAAAAATATTGTTACCTACTATGACGGAAGACGACTTTTCAAATGTCACGAGCAGCCAATTACCTGCGTTGCATTAATATCATCAGCTATTATTGAATGCATCGAACGTATTATTAGCGAATAATTAGTTGGGGAAATTCGTAGAGTTGTTGAAGCGTAAAACGCTTTCGTTTTCTTAGGACACGGGAGACACGTCCACCGGCGGTCAGCGAGGAGACTCCACCCGGTGCTCGCGGCTTCATGAGCGTGCCGTAACGCGCCCTCGTTCAGTCGACAATCGAACTCCTTTCGTGTCTCACGTTCACGTATACAATGTAAATAGTGCGTAGCACGGCGTTACCCGTAACAGTGATTAAACCAATAATATGTTTAACAAGAAACTTTATTTTACGTTAATAGCATTATTAGTTATTAGTAATGTTGTCTGCGGAAAGAAAACAAAAAAAAATAAACGGCCTAAGGATCAAGACGATACAACCACCATACAACCTAATGTGGTCGCATATTCAACTTTCGGATTTAACGATGTTGGTTCCTTTGATGGGTTTGTACCTACCTCACCGGATTATGCCACCTTCTTGAGTGGTGCCAATCAGAATCAAGAATCAACAACAAGATTATATGCTCCAGCATTTCCCAGTTCCTTGGATTCATCAGGATTTGGTGGGAATTATGGTCCTCAGACGTTTGACGGTCACTCCTTCAGCGGAAACGAAGACAACATGGGGCAACCCGGTATGTTACAGTATTCATCTAGTTCAATGAACTTTTTTAATAATCCCAATTTTGGTACAACTGGCGAACAAAATAAAAACATTGATTCTGAAGACACAAATGGACAAAATCCAGAAGACTCTGATGCACCAGTGTACGGCACTAAAATAAGTTCAAGACATAAATACAAAGCCATTAATCCTTTTAATAATACTGAATTCAATGTGTTTAATAATGGTTATACAAATTTGGCGGATGAAAAGTATTTAAATTTTCCTGATGTAGAGTCAACTCATGAAAATAAACCTACTTACAGTGAGTCTAATGGTAATTATCAAAATAATAATAACAATGTTCAAAACTATGATCAACCAGAAAATGAGGACTTTGGAAAACCAGCTTCTTCTAGTCTACATAATAATGTACTAAAGTTTCCAAGAGTAGTGGATTTTACAAATTTAAAACCATACTATCAGGCCGAATTAGATACCAGTAAGTTTTTCTCGGGAAACAATCAACCACTAAGTCCACAAAATTCCATGAAAAACAACCAAATGGAAAATGCTTTTTCGAACACCTTTAATTATAATAATAACAATAACAAGTTTATGGATTCCTCACCAAAATTAACAGATCATTACAATATGAAAAATAATAATGAAGAATCTAGTGACAAGTCGGTTACAAAATCAAATTCATTTTTTGATCAAGATATATCTTACAACCATGTTAACACACGCCATAAAAATAATGCAAATACTAATAAACCTTCTGAACAAAAAAAGAAAATCAAGCATAAGCCATGGTCTTCTGGAAATTATAGTAATGACTTCACAAATTGGAAAGATTCCTCTATAAAAGGCTACGGCTATTCCACAAATTATAGTAATATGAATTTTAAATATGATGTCAGTGAACCAAAGAAACCTTTTAATCCTGATGAAATCGTACCAGCAAGTAGCAATGTAGTAGATTTGACAAATTATCAATATCCAGAAACGGATTATTCGAATTTCAAGAAATTTCCTGAATTTAATGAAGATGACGATTACAGTAGCGTTTCATTCAAAGATAAAACTAAAGCAAGTGAATATTTGAACCAATTCAAGAATTCCTTCAGCACTGTTCCTACTACGACATCATATTGGGGGTCTGGTTTCAAATCTACAGATTATTCCTCCTTTAGAGACCATCCAAAAAAGACCCATTATGGCGAAATTAACAGCGATACCGTAGTTAATATTCCGAAAAGACCCCATAAATTAAGCTACCCAAAAGCTACGGAAAACAAATTGTCTGATTGGCCGCACGCGCAACACAGCAGACCTCACAAAATAAACAAACCAACGAATGATTGGACCAAAGATTTGTTCGATACAAGATATAAATCTGAAGAGGATTTGCTGGGTCTTAGAACACACGATACGTCGCACCCAACATACTTACCAACATTCAAGCCCAGTAATAATGTTTTTGACAATGATAATGAATTCAAAAACCTAGTTGAAAAATGGAGGCAGTCTTACCTGAAGACGAAATACAAAGATGTTCCAATCCGAGATTATGAAAGTTACGGGTCCGAAATGAAACCAATGCATGTGCCGATACCGAAACCGTACCCGGTAAGTGATATTTTTTTTATGTTTCTAGTAATTGATGTAAATGATCATGTTGTTAACAATGTCTGTTTAGCTATTTATGTGTACAATTGAGCAAAAAACCTATGATATGATGGAATGCGGATCGGAAAAGCAGACAACTCACGTCGCGCACTAATTTCCTCGGCCAGTAAAATGATGCGCGCTCGTGCGCCCAGGAGAAATCATGTAATATAATACTTGATCGGGATTATAAACCACACATGCGAGAGAAGTAGGGCTCTGTGTACAGGTTGAAATATAATGCACTTGGAAAGTGACGCAAAAAGAAATCAAAATATGGAAATTGTGTAAGTGCACCTAGATCGATGGTTTTACGAGTACTTGGGTGTCGATAGTGAGCTCGACGACCTCTCTGGAGTCACGCTACATTAGCTGCTATTGTAAGTAGTGAAAGCAATAACTGGTCAGCTTATCTTCTGTTCAATAAAGATAGGGTTATATGCAGTTTAAGATCCCGAAAACCGGTTTATTCCCGTTGTCCCCGTATGCCATATCCCCTTCACGGGGACAGCGGGACGTGATTAAATGTATTTCCCGCTGTCCCCATAATTATCGTACATTCGGCTAACGGGGACAACGGGAAGCAAACTTTTCACGAGTCGTTGTCCTCTAACTAACTAGTTCGGTTCTTGATAGCCTGTTAAAAATAATCTCTTTTTTTCCACATTTTTTTTTCTGTAAAATCTAGTCGTTTCTGGCATTCGCCGGCCGCTGCCGCGGCACCGCTCGCTTCGCTCGCTCGGCTCGTGCATAGAAGGTCACAGTTTTAACCTAACCTAACCTATATATTTTTTGTCATAACAAATCATTTGACCAAAAAGACCAAATGTTTATTGTCTAAAGATTGTTTGCTGTAATAAATCATTTGATTAAATACCAAATAAAAAACTTTGTTTGATGGGTAAAAGATAATACTACACATAATACTACACAAAAAAGAAAAAAACGGGGACTGTGGGCAATAATTTTTACTTATTTTATTCAACTATATTAACGGGGACAGTGTACGGGGACAACGGGAAGTATTTTTAAATATTTAATTGAAGTACCGCTGTCCCCGTAGGACGGGGACACTGCGTACGGGGACAACGGGAACTACCGGGAAAACCGTGGGAGACTTATCATATAGGTAAATGGATCCAGACAATATCATAGAGAATAGGTTTTATCTCGATTAATATGGCTATGATCATACAAAATTAGGCATACAGAGATAAACATGAAATATTATTGAAATAGTGCTAACGTGTAAGTGATCGCAACGAAGCTCGTATGAAAGTCAAAACATTAGCTGTTAATCTGCGTACACGCTGCGCTGAACTTGTTAATGAAAAGGCAGGCAAGCGCGAAGCACAATGCTGCCGAGGGTTTCGTATATAAGTACATACTAGGACAAGTATAAAGGAAAACTACTAGGTACTTAGGAGCTGGTAAAATTCTAACAGCAAACACGGTTTTTATGCTTGGAAGTTCGTGAGGTAATTGTTGAGGACTGACTAATTTTAGATCTAGGTATGTATTTGTGGAACTTAACCCACCGTTCCTAATTTATGTAACCCTAATGAATCTGTAAACACCATAGCATGGGGTCGTTCACCATAACATCGTACTTTTACCTTGTAACTGTTGCATGGCATGCATTATGCGTAGTACCCACTCACAATTTCACTTTTTACCATTCCTTCGATTTCGGTGCAAGTAGAGCAGTAACAGATAGTTTGTATGCATTGTCAGAAGGACCGAAGAAAGTGTTAGCGTTCGTGATAAATAAAATATGCTCTTACTTTTGCTAGGCAATTAAGTACTTAGATCTAAAGAATCACTTATTAGATTGGTGAACTGATAAAATTGTTTTGTAGACAGGGACTAGGAATATATTTTTAATTGGAAATGATTTAAGTGTTCGCGTGTTGTTTTACTTTCTACTTGATCACCAAATATCTTGTAAGCATTCAATGATTGACTTTGCAACAAGTTAAATAGACTAAGCCCCGAAATTAATTTCTTAACTTAATAATGTTGCCTCATCAGTCGAGGAACAAATTGTTCATTGCATATATTGATAAAATCGAGATTCGGATTTTCTATCTGAAGATGAATATTAGATAATCCCCTAGAATCTAGATATTAAATTATAATAAAGTACTTATAATAGTAATAAGCGGGTTGTGTAGAGCGAACATAAACTTGCAGATAGAAGTCCCTCACCCGGTAATCGTTCCGGTGCCGCGTCCGTTCCCGGTGCGGGTGCCGGTGTCTAGGCCGGTCGCGGTGCCCGTGCTGCGCGAGATCACCGTGCCTATCGTCAAGCCGGTGCCCTACCCCGTCTACAAAAAGGTTCCCTACCCGGTAGAGAAGCTAGTCCCTGTGCCTGTTGAAAAGGAGGTTAGTGTCCTCGATGTTACAGGGCAGTGATGTGCACGTATCTAGTGTACGTGTTAATGCGACATAGTGCTTCAGTTTACGCAACGGTACCGCAACGATTTCGCGGTCGACAACGTTTACTTAGCATTTAGATGCAGAACTGACTACGTGGATCTGATGGAGGAAATACATTTCACAGCTGTTTACTAGGCAGGGTACCTCAAAGTACTTATGTTAACTTTGCATGTTTTGCATTCATCGATCTAAAGATCTTTCACGGAAATCTATGAACATTATTCCTTTACACGGTTATTGATTTTAATTTTCCCCACATTTAGCTTGTTGCATGAAGACTGTATAATTATTTCCTTCGTAATAGTATCGTAGAGCATGCTAATTACATGGCATTAGAGAAGCAAATTGAAATGTTTAGCACCTTGAACCAGAGTCCGTGTGACTGTACAACAATAGTTTTTGTATCTAGAATGTTATTGTTCTTGTAATGTGTGGTTCAGGTGGCCGTGCCGGTGGAGAAGCCCTATCCAGTACATATCCCCTACGTGAGGCCAGTGTTCCATCACACGAAGCCAGTGCATGAGGACCCAGAGAACATAGAAGAGGATGACTATATGCGCCGGCCTGAAATAAAGAAACCTTCCCAGTATAAAAAGAGACCCTACGGGTAAATAGAACATCACAATTTGATCAACTTCTTTAAAAACAGTTTGTTAAAATTGGCACCTAACTGATTTTTGTCTGTAGTAAACAATAATGCTGTTGAATGCTGCATTCTGTGACTTGGGCTGATTAGTTACGTTTCGGGGTTCTCAGGCAATGATCTTGCTTGTCCGAGCCCCATTGGTGTGGTGCTTGATGGTTACAGTGTAGTGGTGTGACTTTCAGAGCCCCGTCCCTTAGCTCCCTATCAAACAGCCTTTCCAGAATCTGTAGTAGAAAGGAGGTAAGTATCTAACTTTTGGAGATCTTCGATTTTGGGCGTATATTTAATTGATTGAAGTGGCAATCTCTACAATACCAGCATACCTTTGGCGGCTATTAACAATCGTTTGTCAAAAAATGTTGCATAAATTAACAAGCGTAACGATTAAATCATGTTTTACATAATTATGCAAACTTGTGAGCAGTTACGCGTGTCGGTAACGCACGAAAGGTGCGACTGAAGTTCATAGACTTCATTCATCATACCCATAATTTTCAAAGGGACACGCACACGATTCTTTATTTCCTACGTGGCTGTCATGTCTTTTTGTACAGAGCTTTGTGTCAGCTCGATAACAGTAATAGGTAGATCAACGGTAGACTGAGAAAATACATAGATCAACAATCCAATACGAATGTCAATTTAGTTGAGACTATTTTTGATTACTCCTCTATTGCCTCAACCTGATGCAGTCCATTTTTTGTCAAAACCATATTTCGCCACAAACAGACTTAAAAATACTTCGAGACGGCGGCGGCGGTGTCGTGCCAGGTCCTGGAGAGAAAGTTCTTTATACCCGAGAAACTTTAATGAAAATCTTTGTGTGTTACAGTACCCGAAACAGATCACGAAGGCCTTCTCGTGCAAGTTACCAGGACCGCAACAGGAGGCGGTGGCCCGACCGCCGCCGACCTTCACCCCACAACACGGAGTACAGACATCATTCCAGACCCACGGAGTTCCACTCGCCGCCACACAGGCATCGCGACTACGAACACGACGAAGAAGAAGAACACAGTGATTATGCCCTGTACTGTAGGAGAACAGGGAACTGCTGATCATTCAAAAACCCTCCCTAACAGAGTGATAAAGACTGCTTTTACCCCAAATTATTTTAATTAAGGCCTAACCATTGCATTTGTAGATCGTTTCTTAAATTTTGCGTTTTATGTTCCATATTTTAGGGAACTTATAAAATGTCAAAGTATTCAATTTGAGCATGTGGATACTTCATCAGTTAACTCTGTGTTAGATATTCTTAGAGTTAGTTTTTCGATTGGTGTTGAAAGCCACTGTGCCAAATAAATCTTTAATTATTGTTCTTATGTATGTACGTTTTTCTATTTTCATATGTTTGAACTTAGTTTAAGTCTATTGTTAGCTCGTCTTACTTTGTATAGTAGTTGTAATTATTTATCGATTAGCCATTAAATTAATTTTGAAATAACTCTTGTTCTTGTGTGTTGACAATTAAGCAAATACTCGTACCATCTTCTCCAACAAAACTATGGTTACGGATACTATAATGATAGTTTCAAGTGGCAATTATTGGTAATTGTTTCAATGTGGAATATGTGTTTAGTTGAGGAGATCAGTCAGTTTCGCATGGGCGCCCGCTTTTACCAACGCTTCGATAAGCAGAATGCGCCTTACGCGCTAACAGAGAGAAGTAATGCGCTGCCAGACGCTCCCGACACACAGTTTATTGTCCGCGCATATCAGATATTTACTACTACTATCACAAATAACGTACGTAGTAAGATGAATAGTCTGCTCATGTATATTTAGTGAAGACTTTCTCGCAGAATATCATCAATCATCGTCGTCTCGTCATCCTAGAGGGGTCTCAATTTCTATATGTGACGAACTGTCAGTACTGTAAAGTGTAATTTATTATGTAAAAAGTTAATAGTTAGTTAATAAAAAGTTCAAGTTTATCATCCAGGGCTTACAGAGATGATAAACTTGAACTTTTTATTTATTTTTTATTTTTCTCAGGATCTCAAAGAAACGTTGACTACATTACGCCACTACTTTTTCACTTAAACCGTTTTTCTGAAACAAAACCCAAAAACCCTATAAACCCCTGTGAACTCTATATGGTTTAAATATGAAATTGCCATTTTGTACCGAACAATTCAAACGATTTGTTTTCTATGATAAAATATATTTATTTAATGAAAGACAATACTATTCAAACCCCCATTGTCTATACATTTCAGCCATCACATGGGAAGGTCATATGCCTTTGCGGTAGAACTGTGGGGACTTGGATTCAATAAACTGTGTGAAGGCATTTTGTATTGCTTCCTGGGAAGAAAATTTACCATGGTAAAAATTTTCCAAATCGCGGAAAAAATGATAGTCGGTTGTGGCCAGGTCCGCCGAGTACCTATGGAGGATGACAGATGGTTTCTAAATATAGATCCTGTAGTGTTCAAACGGTTTCTCGAGCAGCGTGAGGTCTTGCATTATCATGGAGGAATAGTGGTGAAGATCGATTAACGAGTCGGGGCTGTCTCGCTGCGAGTTTCACCATCATTGTTCGAAGTTCTGTACAGTAGACATCTGCTGTTATTGGTTGACCGGATCTGAGGAAGCTGTAGTGACTTACACCCTTTCGACCCCTGTACATACAGTATGTTCTAGTTCAGAGGTTGAGATCTCATTGATGTAACGTATCTGAAGTTTGGTAATAACCTAAACAATTGAAAGTCTAACAATCGAATGTTTTTCAGCATTACATTGCATTACATTTTTCAAATTTAGAATGATAAACCTAGTTATCGTGTAAAAAAAGTTTTACTCTGGAATCTGACACCATGCAGGATGCATGTTTAATTTAAATTCGAAGTGGCCAGTACGTTAAAACGGCAACATACCACATTTTAAACCCCTATTCAAATTCGCTTGAATGATCAAATGCAACCTTAGTCATTTTCCTTACAGCCTGTTCGGCATAAGGTCGCCCACAGAGCTGCAGTGCTATTCTGTACAAATCTCGCCGTGAAAACTTAGGTGAAGTGAGCGTGGAGTGAGCTGTCAATAGTGTCAATCCAATCTAGCATTGTAGAATGACAAATCACTTCACCTAAGTTTTCACGGTGAGATTTGTACAGAATAGCACTGCTGAGGTCGCCTTTTGCATGTACACAGAACTGCCTACAATTAAACACATAAATCGATATATGCGCTAGTATTTTATCCATATATAGCAGAAACTCCATACGATTTTATAATACGAAAGAAGCTGTTTGATACCTACATTTTCGCGGTAAAACCGCTGAACGATTTGATGAAATTGGAGCCTTTAAAGATCACTTGAAGGCAAGACCTACATTTAAAACAAAGTGAGAGTAGATGTTGCATGAATTTTGGATGGGAAAAACCGAAACTCACGAGGAGGAAGTTGTTCTATTTTTTTTTGCATATGTATTTATTATTATTACAATGATTTACTTAGCTTATAAATATATTAATATATTAAGCCCCACAAAACCATGTCAATAGTTTGACTGTGGGGGCTGGCGAGTCTTTATTATTATTACTTTACACATTAAAATCTTAAACTCTATACTTTAGGACTTAGGTAGCACTGTAGTTAACGTTTCCAAATAATATCTTTTTAATTTATTTCTGAACCTGTTTTGTATTCATGTAAGTACTTTTTTTTTAGCAGCGGGATTTCCCCTTTATTGTAGTAAGTATGTAAAGCTCAGGTGACGATAACCGACTTTTCACATTTTAAACTGAAGATCACGTCTAAACATCTGCCTTTCTAAACCATCATCACCATCATCTGCCTTTTCTAAACCTTTTCCCAACTATGTTGGGGTCAGCTTCTAGTCTAACCGGATGCAGCTGAATACCAGTATTTTACATGGAGCGACTGCCTATCTGACCTCTACTACCCAGTTACTGGGTAATACAACACGATACCCCTTGGTAAAACTGATTGTCAGACTTTCGGGCTGCTGACGACCTGTAACGACTGTCAAAGATCCATGAATGACAGCCGGGACCAACGGCTTAGCGTGCTTTCCGAGGCACGGGGGGTCTTGGTATGCCGCTGTTATTACAAGCCTCTCCAAAGCCTCTCCTCTAACCAAAAATACTGACTACCGAAATTAAAGTTATTTTTCACTTTGTAGTGTTTTATGGAAGTCGGTTGTTATTTTTTGTAAAAAAGCTTATATTGAATTCATACAAAACGTATAACTACTGATAGATATCCTTTTGTCTCGTTGAATACTATATTTGTCATTGAATTACATGATGTGTAAGAAAGCCTGGTGATACATGCAAATTGTAACCACAAAGTTAAAAAAAAAATGTGGTAAGTAGGTATATAGGCACAGTCTATCGGGTTCTCGTCGGACGACTGTATGATGTATAGACTCTATACAGAGCCCGAGCTGCTTACGTAGTTCGCCGAACTTCGTACGCAGCTCAGGCTTCGTCGGACGACTGTATGATGTATAGACTGTGATATAGGTGTCTAATGTGTCATGTGGCTAAACAAAAAAAAAGAAACAATATGTTAAAGGTCGTCCTACTGCCTGTATGTACTGTAGGTACACACATCCAAATAAATATCTACCTACAGAGGGATGTAAACCTGTGTAGCCTCTCGAAGATTCATCTTCCCATGGTTCTCACATTTCCACGGATCATTTCACAACAGACAGTACTTATTGCAAACCGGAGTCGCAATAAGAATTTATATTTGATATCGTGCAGTCCGAGTATATTTTTCCTTACTAGGTAAGGAAAAATATACTCGGACTCCGAGACTCGGACTCGGGGGTAGGTAGGTAGGTTGTCAGTCAGTAGGGCTCGGATTCCGAGCCCTACTGACTGACAAGTAATAAGGAAAAATATATTATACCTAATTATGTATAGCAAAGCGTGAAACGAAAGCATCAAAAATCAATTTGTGTTTAGACACAAAATATAACTTCAAGTTTATAAATTACTTTCAGAAAATAAGTAGGTAATATAATATATCTATAGGTACATATCATTCATTATAAAAGAAAATCAGGATTGGGTGTATGTGGATTCATATCATGACGGAGTTGAGACTAATCTTATGAGAGAAATAACTTAAAAGGTTCAGGAATATGATCCAAGTTCGACTTTCACTCCTCCTACTTTTCATGGAGCTCATACGCCATGCCGCCATACATTGCAAGTGGACCCTCCGCCCCGGATGCGTGCTGTCCCTAAAAAAGCAGTACCTCTCAGCTAATGCAGCTGTCTGTAATCTGAATCCTGTGAGAGTCTTATTAAGTTAGAACACTTTTTCCGCATAATATAGGTACACCATAGAAAATTGGGCTGACTTGGATGGTTTTCTCTTACTGCCGCTATCATGTTGTATGAGTTTTGACATAGTAAGTTTTTGCATGATAATGTGGCGGCAATTTGTGGCCGAAGCACGTAAAGTAAAAGTTTTGAAATCTAGAAGCTTTGGGTTTCTCTCCAATTACTACTTAAAACTTTTTTAAAGATTCTTGTATGTGAAACAACTCATAATGAACCAAGTTTTTAAAGAGGACGCAGAAAGATTTACCAGAGGAGTGCTACGCGTGGGAAAATTTGTTTATGCTGCCTTTTCTGCCAATAATTACGACGCGAAGGTGTAATTGCTCTCATAATTACGGCAGGGGGTGACGTAAAGTGCGCTTGATTTGGACAAAATGAGTAATTTAATAACACTCAACACCGCACTATTCAGGGACAGCGGTTGGTGGTCACGACTAAACTATAATGGTCGCGATCGTAGTTTAAAATGGAAGCACTTTTCTAAGAAGCTTCGCCGTAGCGGTAGGTAACAATAGATATAAAATTAACTACATTTAATTATGTTTGAACTTTGACTTCGATTTGCAACCACTTATTGTTTACTTGTAAAGGCAAATTACAAAACTTTTTGTACTAACTAATCAAAGAAATAAAGACTGCAATGGCACAAACGGTGTGATAAGACATCCAGCTGATGGATGTGGCACGGGCTGATATTTTTTTAATGGATGTTTATTTTTAACCGACTTCAAAAAGGAGGAGGTTCTCAATTCGTCGGAACCTTTTTTTTATTTTTTTTTTATGTATGTTCCCCGATTACTCGAAGATGGCTGGACCGATTTGGTTTTTTTTTTGTTTTATTCGAGAGGGTATACATCACAGTTGGTCCCATATAAAATTGATTAACTTTGCTTTGGTAGTTTTTGAGTTAGCTTCAATAATACGTATTTTTTCCCCACTTTTATATGGATGATGTTCTAGTTTGTTTTATTATTATTAGTGGTATTAGAATTTGTGTGGGGTAGGTACACAACTAAAAAGTGAAAAATAAAAACTATTTAACAAAAAAATACAACCGACTTCCAAAAACAACACTACAAAGTGAAAAATAACTTTAATTTCGGAAGTCGGTGGCAAAAAACGAAAATACATTTAACACCGACACCGACACCGACTTCCGAAATTAAAGTTATTTTTCACTTTGTAGTGTTGTTTTTGGAAGTCGGTTGTATTTTTTTTTTTAAAGTTTTTACTATTCTGTTTCCGTCCAGACAAAAATATTGAGACGAAAACGATATCATGTTTAACTTTGGATGCACAATGTCAAACAGTGGAGTAATACCCCGCCGAAATTTGTATGGAAAAAATGTCGAAAAGTTCCACCTTAAGGCTCCGCGCAAACGGGCCACTGGCCACAGCCACCGGTGGATGTCGCGCGCCACGTCCTTTAGTACTGCCTAAACGAAGATGGCTGCCACGAGTGGTCGGTGGCCGCTACAATTTGTAACACTATTCTGCTGTACAGTTTGCATGAGTGGCGAGTGGCCGCTACGGGTGAAATGTCGCGGACACTGAGTCGCGAGTGGACGCCACTCGCTACACGTGTGCGGCAAGCCAAAGGTGGCTGTGGATGGTAGCCCGTTTGCGCGGAGCCTAAGAGGGGAAGGTGTGGTAAGTGGAGAACTTTCTGCGAAGGTGAATATTCGTATTCCTAATGCAGACTAAAATAACTCTTTATACAGAATTACAAGAAACCTGAAACGGATAGTAGCGTGACCTCATACGAAGACTTTGGAACAACACATCTTAGCAGTGACATAAAAGAAGTCGAGTTTAATCCTGCCAAAAGATTCACCGGCGAAGCTGTCTTTGAAAGAACTTGGCGGCGACGTGGCGACGTCGTTAAAAGAGCCCATCCATATACAATATTACCCGTTTACCACCATGTAACATGAAGCAACAGGGGGGTAATGTGAATCATTGGGTTCATTTGAGTAATCGAGTCTGGTCAAACCACGCTGGGGTCGGTGCATTTCATTCATTTATTCAAATGTGGACTGTAAACTGAGGTATCAGAAGCCGTTGCTGATAGCTTTTTTAAAGCTTCTTTTCCTCTTTTAATGACTCTAACTATATATAAATATTAGGTCTTTACCTATGAAATTGCCGTTCTGCAGTACTGGCCATTTCAAATCAAAATAATTTTTGTTTGGCTAAGAATTCTAATTTCAAATTAATTTTATTTTAAAAACATGGATTTTTTTTTCCAAAAGTAGTCATTTGTTTATCGATTAGTGTTACATTTTCATCGCATTTCAATCTTTTTCGTCATCATGGACACGTTAAAAATTCGAGTAATTATGGAATGTGAGTACCGTCGAGGCAGCAACGCGGCACAAGCGGCACGCAACATCAACGACGTTTACGGAGCTAACACTACAAACCAACGCACCACTTGTTATTGGTTTGCTCGCTTCCGTTCTGGAAATTTCGACCTGAAAAATGAACCTCGCGGTCGTCCGAAGACTTTGGTCGACAATGACGAATTAAAGGCGATTGTGGAAGCTGATGATACACAATCTACGGCTGAATTAGCAGCAGCTTTCGACGTTAGCGTCAAAACAATATTGGTCCATTTGCGTCAAATTGGCAAGGTAAAAAAGCTTGACAAATGGGTGCCCCACGAACTCAATGATCGCCAGCGCGAAGTACGCGTCGAGACGTGCCTTGCACTGCTCAACAGACACACAAATGAAGGAATTTTGAACCGCATTATTACCTGCGATGAAAAATGGATTCTGTTTGATAACCGCAAGCGCTCAGCAAGGTGGTTGGATCCTGGTTCAGCACCTAAACAATGCCCTAAACGAAAACTTACCCCTAGAAAAGTGATGGTCACTGTTTGGTGGTCTAGCGCCGGTGTGATTCATCACAGCTTCTTACCAAACGGGGTGAGCATTACTTCAGATGTGTACTGTGAAGAACTGAACACAATGATGGAGAAGCTGGCACATCTCCAACCAGCATTGGTCAATCGCTCGTCTCCGCTGCTCCTGCACGACAACGCGCGACCTCATACTGCACAGCAGACGGTCTCCAAGTTGCAAGAACTGGGGTTGGAAGCTCTCCGTCATCCGCCCTACTCACCAGACCTTGCGCCTACAGACTACTACTTTTTCCTGAATTTGGATAACTTCTTGGCGGGAAAAAAATTCAATACCCGAGAGGCAGTACAAAATGCCTTTGAAGAATTTGTTGCCTCCCGTCCAGCTGATTTCTTTAAGAAGGACATCAATAAACTGCCACTGCGTTGGCAAAGATGCATTGATTGCATGGGTGATTACTTCGATTAATACAAATAAAAAATGCATGAAAAAAATTCGTTTAATTTTTTTCATACAAAATGGCAATTTCATAGGTAAAGACCTATTAGATAAAAATAAATAAGATAAGATTGATTGATAAATAGATATCATTTACATCAATTAGCGATATTTAAAATACAGCTTTTAATTACATTTTTGCATAACCTAATCCTGAAAATGATTGCCTTGACGCTAAAAGGTCTCGAAAGGTCTCGGTCGACTTGTATTAAATTTGGCACATGAGTAGACAATAACCTGGATTAGGACATAGGGTACTTTTTATCCCGGTATGATACGTCGCTCCCGTGGCATAATTTCCGATTTCTACGCGGGCGAAAGCTAGTATAGATTTACAGGCAAACATGTAAAATGAAAGCTGTATTTTAAGAGGTACCTAGGTACTTACACAAATAACACTAGGTTCATTATAAACGTCGTATCTCTACGTTGCCGTCGGCGTCGTGGTGGGGCTTGCGCGCTCCGAACGCTGGGTCTGTGCCGGTAGAGGTTATTTTGCCGAAACAGGTCTAGGGTGAGGAGCCAGACCAAAAGAGATACAGAAACCCGCAGGGCAGCGTGTGGCAAGCTGTTGGGCAGTAGTGAGTGACCCCACGAACCCTTTCTCCCAGGAGAAGTCTTGTTGTTGTCTGGAGTGAACACTGATGAGGAATAGAGCTCCCACCTCAGTTCTGCCTTTATTGGCCGGCTTGAGTGGAGATTCGCAAGAGCAAACGTGATTGGAAGAAGGAAGTATTCCAGTAAGTGCTTGTAGGGATGTTAACCATCTTCCGGGCTCTGGGATTGTCCTGAGAGCCGTGGATTACCTCTCCACTCCTCAAACACCTCTGGACATGTTGACCCCTTGTTGCTACGTCACTAAGTGCTGGCGATAGTTTCCGGGGGCCCATTATTGAGTGTGCAAGTAATTTTTACCGTGTAATAAAACATTGATCAGGCAGGAGCCATAGTCCTTTCATCCTTTCTAGGTAACCAGTCCACTTTGGCCACCCAAATCCAATATCCAATATCTTTGTTTCCATATCCTGCAATAGTCCTACACCAACCAGGGGTTGTCCTTGGGTGAACTTGCATAGTGCGTACAGGGATAATCGTGGGTTGGTGCCTCATTTCATTGAAAGCGTCTGCGAGTTGGCTTCGGTCTCTCGTAACGTCGTAACTTTTAAATGTCCGGGATCCCAGAGGCCCGAGATATGTCAAAGGCAACAAACCAACCAACCAACCAATGCCAACCATGCCACCAATAAACAGCTGCTGTGAGTGCTGCTCATCATCATTTTTATTCTCTTGTTCTTTCCCCAATTTATTTATATCATGGTCTTCCATTCTTCCCTTTTAGTCGATATCTCAGAAGTCATCCCCTTCCTAGCCATATCATCTTTCACACACTCCATCCATCGTTCCTTTGGTATTCCCCTAGCTACACTTACAGTCATTCATATTCACACTTAAAACTTTCCTTACATTTTCCTCATTCCTCCGCATCATATGTCCATACCATGACAACCGATTTCCACACAACTTTTCAGTCACCGGTGTCACTCATTTATTATTCTATCTATTCACATAACAACACACATCTCTCCCACCACCTCTTAGCATCCTCATCTCAGATGCTAAACATATTGTAGGTATACTTACCTACAATAATCAAAATATAATTGGCAATTATTAGTTATCCCTTGGTCTGTGGCGCTAACCCGAGCGGCGCGCGTGAAATATACCTTAATCTGTGTAAAAGCCGGACGAGCGGCTCGATTGTCACTGTCTGAACATACATTACAAGTCAAAATTACACTAATCCATAAATAATCTGTTAGCTAATTTAATAACGATTCCAACGACATAACTTGTAGGGCTACCTATCGCAACTTTAGAGTTATCGTTAAAATAAGCTAAAATATGTGTCCGCAGTTGTTCTATTACGTTTGAGTAATTTGGAATCAATGGTCGAGGTCGATTTCCTTTTTTTTTCAATTACATGTATGAATAATTCCTAAGGGGTTGGGGGAAAAGGGTATTTATTATTACTACAGCAATAGTCTTTATATTTATCGTCGTGGTCGATCCGGTAACAGATCTAAAACCGAGATTTCCTTTGCGGATTCTAGAGAGCAAATAGGCTAGTTGATGTCACAACTATTGTACTTATATACTACATGAAGCCTGTTTGAAGCGATTATTATGATTGTGCGGGATACCTAAACGCTGTAATTGTGCTGTCAAGCGGTGTCACGCGTAATAATATGAATCTGAGTACTTGAGTAGGTTCAATTCAGTGTGCCATTTTTGTCTTTTCGCAAATTAGCGCAGCTGTGTGTCAGTCAAAATGTAATTGGTGTGTCTGAATAGTCAGCGGATGTGCTGGTCACGGGGATGGGCCTTGAATTACCTATCCGAGTCGAATTCACAACATTGCGCTCGCGCAATCGTTGAGTGTTTAAACATGACATAGTAATAGGTGCTGTATAGCAATCGGCAAAGCGTAAACACACGTTTGGATCTTTTTTTGGTTGAAAGTTTACCGTGATTTGGCCAAATTAATTTCAATCAGAAGCTTCAAAGCTATTATTTCCATCTATCTCTGCAGCAGTATTAAAACCAAAATGGTTTATGTATGAAAAGAAGCCATTGTATCGAGAAGTTGTTATGAATATATAAAGGCTTGCGAGACCTCGAACTGTTTAGTCTGTCTACGCGGTCCCGTTGAACCGGTCGTGGCCTGATTGACCCCCACTGCCTTCGGCTGCATTACTTCACCACTTCGCACCTTCATCACACGTAAGTTTATCAACATTATAATCTATTTAGTGCGTACTCCAGATTCATTACATACCCAAGCTTTTGTTAACTTAATTTAGATCCGTTTATTAAAGCTTGCAGGTTCTGACACATATTTTAGCATTTATTTTCTTTCTCTGTATTTTTTTACCAATGATAAACTCCTTATTTGGATTTGTGATTTAATTTGATTAAAAATACAACATTATGATTTTTGAAAATAAGCTGAGCTGGGTACCTATTCAAAATGGGGCCTGCCGACGACGCCGACGGTTTGTTTGTGTCCTTTAATTTATGCATTTGATCTTGATTTCTTTATTGTACCGAAATACATACGAGTAACCAGTTTTCTACAAAAAAGAAATATCAGCTTAGCAACATGTCGTGGGCAAAATGTTAACCAAACCTGTAGGTAGGCAAATATGTGCATCAGCAACATCATATAAGGAAACGAAAAAAAATCTTTGTTTATATTAGGTATTTTATCTAGATTTTTCCTACAGTTTCTGTTGAAATTCAATCAAGATAAACATGTAAATGTTTATGTTTAGATTTCATGTAACTTAATTTTCCACTCTATCATAACAAAGTTGAAAGGGGTGTTTAAAGTTTAAACAGACATTGCCTAAGTAACCTTATTTACTTTAAACAGACATTGCCTAAGTAACCTTATTTACTTTAAACAGACATTGCCTAAGTAACCTTATTTACTTTAAAGTCAGTATTTTTCCAAGATTGAGTTGTTGTTGTTTTTTGCAAGATTTTAAAGATTCGAAAGAAAGCAGTAGCAGGTAGCTTTCGTTGAACTTAGAATTAACGAAAGTAGGAAGATGTTATTTTTGACATGTTTATCGATAGGTTAACGAATGTTAGACATTTTTATCGAGTTACAGGTAGGTACAGTTATCTAAATAAACCAGCTTCAGACGTGACGTAGATAGTTAATAAAAAGATTATTTTTAACCCCTTATTCTTCATAAAATTGTCGTGACACTTACATAGTTTGCGGTTTTAATGACTCACGGGTTTTTCGGGGGATTTAAACGATATGTAATATGTAGGTATGTAAAAAATCTAAGAAAATTACCTATAATTAAATAGGTATTTCCCGTTCTCAAAATGAGATAAACGTTGGTAACGTTGACTCTACATGCATCTAAGTTTAGTTGACAGGATTTAGGCCTTTACGGTGGTAGATTGTGTTTTAAATATTAATTTTAACGATACCCGTAGCTCTTTCGTCCAGGACGAGGTTGCGAAAAAAAGCTCTATGGAAAAACTCCATGAGCTTATCCCCCAGATCACTACCGTATTTTATAATGTTGGGCCACAAAAGGTTTGCATGAAAGGCAATTGCATGCAGCTGAGATGAGTATGCTAAAAGGGATGTGTGGTGTTATGCAAATGGATAGAATAAGAAATGAGTATACTTACAGAGGAAGTCTGAAAGTGACACCGGTGACTGAAAAGTTGTTCAGCAATTGGTTGTCATGGTATGGGCATGTGATGCGGCGGAATGAGGAAAATGTCATCAGGAAAGTTTTGAGTATGAATGTGGATGGCTATACGAGTAGGGGAAGACTAAAGAAACGATGGAAAGACTGTGTGCAAGATGATATGGTTAAAAAGGGAATGACTACCGAGATGACGACTAATAATGGGCAACTAGCTTCAACTTCTTGACTAACTGACCGACTCTTTGATAATTCAGAAGTGCCCGTAATTAATTAGTTTAATTGAAATAAATGCTTTGAGTTTGAGTTTGAATAGAGACTTGTTTGGAAGAAAAAGACATGTTGCGCCGACCCCAAATAAATTGTGATAAGGGCAGGAGAATAGTGAGATCACTCTGCAGCTTGAACTAAAAATACAGTTATTTTCAATGCAATTTTAACTCCATTGTACCGGAAGTTCTCACAACAATGGAAGCAGTATTATGCAAAATAAAGTAAACTAAGTTACTTGGTATTTAGCGTTGATACCTTAGATCAAGATTTATTAAACTTTGCGCAATTATATAGGTATTATTAAATACGATCATTTGTTTACATTTGATGATCCTTTTAATGTGGTTTCTTACGATCGTGAAGCGCATTACAGCTATAAGTACCTACTGGAGAGCCTTGAGCGAGCAGTCGCAAAAACTAGTGACTAGCCACATTCTCTTAACTTATGAGTTGTTCCTCTATGAGTACGTCTCTCTGTATCGGAAGTGAACATACATGTACGTACACTAATGTACGTGCGTGTTCACACTCGACAAAACCACCGGTACAACTTTGTATAGCTTTATTAACAATACGATGTTCCTTTTATTTAGTTTTACGCAACAACGTCACAGTTCCCAAGCTATCAGAATACATAACAAGCTCGATCTACTCGATAAGGAAGAATACAGCTAACTTGTCGTTTCTCAATAATAAGATCAAGTCATCTGCAAAAACGTGAGCCAACAGTTATGATGGAGTTTGAGAGATGCTCCGCTTCACAATACTGTCATTACCAAGTTACAACATCACGCTGAGATGAATACTATTGTCACCATTGAAAAATACCAGACGCGAGATTTAATTACGAAAACTTCGTTCTATGACATTAATTATGTAATTTCGCAAATTGTTCATCTATAATTGGCTTATTTACGAACGCCAAAGGGAAGTTTATGACGTTTATTACAACTTTCACAAATACTTAATCATTTGTGGTTCAATCAAACCCTTTTCCTAGCGTAATAGTTGCAGTTAAAACTGTCAGAACTCTCGCAAGAGCTAAATAATAAATCAAAATTATTTTAATTGTCCGTCATGAATTTAAATGAGCAATGTGTAACCGGAAATCCTCGTATACCTATTACACAGAACTTGCATTTACATTCTGCATGTCATTTATAAGCTGTGTTTTTTCCAGATCTATTATGAGGGCATTCGGGTTCGTCGCAGCCCTTGCGGTTGTGACGGTGTGCCACGCCGCAACACCGCAACTGCGGTTTGCATGGAAACAGATGGATTATACTTGGGAGACGCCCGAAAGCAGAGAAAACGCTATCAAAGAAAAATTGTTTATACCTGAGAATAACCTCCCATTAGGATTAGCACGTTGGAAAAACAAAATGTTCGTTACTATTCCAAGATGGAAGGCGGGTGTCGCTTCTACATTGAACTACGTTGAGCTGGATGGGCCACAAGATCAACTACTAAAGCCATACCCATCTTTCAAAGACAACTTTGTACCTGATACAGCAAAGGAGCTATCTTCAAACAGCTCATTGATCTCGGTGTTCCGAGTGTTTGTTGACGTCTGTGACCGGCTTTGGGTAATTGATTCGGGAATGGCTGACATTTTTGGTGAGTTTTATAAATACAATTCACAAGAGTGACAAAGACCGGTATTGTTTAGTTAATGCACCTTATCTACCTGTGAAGGTGTTTTTAATTATGCGAGCAGTTCTATAGATATTGACACAATGCATGTTTCGATAACAACCGCAACTGAGTTTGCATAAAAGTTCACATTGCACTATCTAGTAATAATGGATCCAAGTAGGTATTATTTCTTTGCTCTAACACGTAGGTGATATGCATCAATGAAGTCTTTTTTGCTTGGACACTTTAAGACTTCGCCAGTAGTGGAGATTTAAAAGCATGATTTAAACGTGCTTTATCCTTGCTTTTACCTTGGATATCGTACCAGTAACAAATCTCAAAATATATTTTAAAAACAATAGACCAAAAAGGGACCGACTTAATATCGGGAAATTAATATTGCACAAGGATCTAATGCAAATGCAAGTGCACCTTTCATCTGATAATACGATATTCTGAAGTCACAGAAATGATAAATGTCTTGTGTTCATATTTAATGCAGAGTGAAGACAGATTTCAATAAAAGAGCACATACTTCTTCTGTTGTTATAATTATGAGCTAAAGTTAAATTATATTTATTCAAACATCTTTACTTCTATAGGATGTTGACATTATAGTTAGACATCGAAGTTAATGTACTCGTAGTTCCTGCATGTTCACCGGTGAGGTGAGGGATACACAAGTACTAAGATGTCGATGTCGTTGTGGCTCTGTAAGTAGGCAGGGTACATGTCAACATAATTTATACTTATGATTTATACTTATGTTTAATAAAATGGACAATTTAATGAATTATTATAGTTATTATGTCATACATTCATATCATTACGTTGTTTTGTTATAAATGGCAATTTGTTACAATTTTGTGTTAGCCCGAATGTCAGGCTGAAGAGCTACTTGTAATTAGTTACAACGTTTTTTTAGTATTATTAAAAAAAAAAAAGTTTTTATCCTGATAATTCGTAGAATTAGATTGTTCTGTCATGGGGATTCTGAGTACCAAAGCCTCAATGCCAGACTGAAGAGCTACAAAGTTAAATACCTTACTTTTTTAGCTACAACCTCTAAATATTATAAAATAAAACCGTTGTGTACCAGTAGTAAGTTTTTTTGTGGTTTCTAACTGAGTAAATAAATATAATTACTTTGATAGTTATAGATAAAATATATTTTATTTTTCGTTAAGCAAAACGTTTTACTTTATCGATCTTTAAAATAAACAAACAATAAGTTAATTATACAATAATCTAGAACAAGTCGTGATCGCCTACAGTGGTTACAAAACAACATTCAATTATCTACATAATATTAAGATCGTTACATAAATATTGATTAAACAGGCAAATATATTCCACTTATTACCAGTTAACTAACGGGTAACCTAAGCTTAATTAGATAATTATACTTTTCCTGACATTTTATATAATCGAACGTTGAACCAACGTTACTGTCACTATGTCCCTATCTTACAGATTAACTTTTAATTAAGTTTCCATATATAGAGTATAAAAAAAGTTATAGTTTGAGAATAATAGCATATTTTGAGAATATCATATTACTAGCTGTTGTCCGCGACTTCGTCTGCGATCCAGGATAAAAAGTTGCTTATATCCCTCTTTTTCAGGTCATGGTCCTAACCATGTGCCAAATTTCATCCAAATCCGTTCAGCCGTTTTAGCGTAAAAGCGTAACAAACAAACTCACTTTCGCATTTATAATATTAGTTAGGATGGGAACGAAGGACCAGAATTTACAGAGTTCATGTAATTATTTCATTGTTCCAGGAGCTGGCAATCAAGTAAATGGACCTTCGATCGTGATCTTCGACTTGAAGACTGATCAGCTGATCCATCGCTACCAATGCAAGGCTGGCGATATGAAAGAGGACTCTTTCTTCGCGAACATTGTAAGTTTTTAACAAATATCTTGTCCGTCTGCTTACTTTTTTTTTAGAATGACATTCAGACATGACCGCAGTTTACGGATGCTTTGACAAAACTTGTCTTGTCTTTGCCTTGCAGAATATTCAATAATATCCCTGATACCATACCAGTTTAACTAGTTTCTAAGAAGGATCTAGCTTAGTAATTGTTTTGCTGTCTCGATATTTCATTAATTTTTTTTGTTTATTTGAACCCATTTCAGATCGTTGACGTAAACAAAGACACTTGCGATGACGCATACGCGTATGTTCCTGACCTGGGTGGCTACGGAGTGGTGGTGTACAGTCTCAAACAAGACGACTCTTGGAGGATTTCCCATCATTACTTCCACTTTGAACCTCTTGCTGGTTCTTACAATGTTAGCGGTATCGAGTTCCAGTGGACCGATGGTGTGTTTGCATTAGCACTTTCGGAACCTAGAGAAGATGGGTAAGTCACTTTTATGATACATTTGGGATGTTAAATATCTTTATGAGTGGGACATGCAATTGCTAACAGAAGATTTCAAGATTTGATTTGTCATTTTAAGATTTTCGTGTGGTTTTCATTGATTTCGAGGTGGCCTTCGAAAAGGATGCTTGGAAGGATTTAAGGTAGGCCTTTGCTCAGCAGTGGGAGAATGTAGGCTATTATAAAAAAAAAAAGATTTTCGTAGCGGCGGCGTAGACACTCTACGAAAAGTACAGAAACGTGAGCAAAAGTTACTGAATTGTTTTGCAAGTTGCGAGAACTTAATTTTATATTATTAGACAACTTAATTTTATATTTAATTTTTTAAAACCAGTAATTTTTATATTCACAGGTTATCCTTGTTGTATTGTGTAATGTATTCACCAAACTGGAAATGCACCTATCTAATAATTGCATTTTGCTACATTACTTAAAAAAACATATTATTTGCAAAATAAATTGTCCATAATTATCATAAGTCATAATTATCGTAAAACTAGTGCCAATAATACCATTAGTAACAAACACAATATGTGAAGTTCGACACTGACCCAAAATAAATAAAAGCTCTTGCCTCCAAGGTCGAGAGAAGGTACGCTGTTAATTATCTAGTGCCTAATTATGATTTTTAGCATTGTGTGTCGAAGTTGCAAAATTTTTGTTCACAATATTGTTTTAATTACAGGTATAGGACAATGTTTTTCCACGCATTCTCGAGCACCAAGGAGTTCTGTGTGTCCACAGAGTTGCTACGCAATTATAAGAGTATCGACAAGATTGAAGCGTTCCACGACTTCAAGGTTTGAATGCTAACTTATTATGCGTCCCACGCTTACGTTGAATTATTTATTAGTAACAACGAAGCAATTGAATCACGTTGGATCTACTGTTCTTGTACGCTAATATCATCATAGAAAGTTAGTTCACATCTTGCATTGTTTTGAATCTAGATCTTCTATTTAATATTACAGCCTATCCAACCTTTGTTATTCAAAAATCTATATTCGATGTAGGTATGTTTTAAATCTCTCATGGAAAGAATCTGTCTGCTCTAAATAATCGTTCCCTATCCTAAAGGCACGTCTTCCCTACCATTATCGCGCCCCCCGGTCTACTCCTTGATATGCAATGGTCACTGTAACCCCATGAAAGATGAGGCTCCAGGGGCTAGTATGAATCTTTGGGTGCGTTCGAGTAATCGAGTCTCGCCAAACCACGTTGGGGTCGGTGCATTTCACGAAAGATCCGATTCAATCCTTTTCGTCTGACTTTTACAGCTCTTGGGTGATAGAGGTGAACGTACACAATCGGCTGCCAGTGCCTACGATCCCAAGACACATGTGCTGTTCTATACACAGGTAAACAAACATTTTTAATAACGAAACTATTGGTATCTAAGCTCTTATATGTCAACAAATTTTAATACAAGCCATTAAGGTGGAACTAGTCGATATTTTTTCCCTACAAATTTTGGGAGGGTATTACTCCATTGTTTGACATTGTATACATCCAAAGTTAAACATGATATCATTTTGTCTCATTATTAATTTATATTTTTTAATAATTTTGTCTGTGTGGAAACAGAATACTAAAATAAAAAGCCATTCAAAAGTAATGAGCCAACAAAGATTCGTTTTTCTTGCTAATTTAAAGCAACTTTTGACGTAAATAAGTAATAAAAGAAGTGTAAAATCTCCAAAACAAAGCCGGCACCAACAAAGCTCAATCATCGAAGAGTCCAATAAACTTTATTTGTAATTGTTTTTTTTTTTTTTATTACTTAAATTTGTTTTATTATCCATGAATATTTACATAATTTAAAATCTAACAATCATAAAAACAAAAAATATGTACAAGTATATAAAAAAGGAGGGGAAATAATCACAGGACATCAAAAAATTCGTCCGCATCGCTGTCGACAGGAAAAGTGCCCAAAAGGCTGGCAGCATTGCCACGTTGTATGGCAATGCTAATTCTTTGGCCAAAAAATAGGCCAGCCTTTTGGTCACGTGTAGAGTCGACCAACCGCTTGGCGATATCCCGAAAAACTAAAAGGGCACTCGGACCCCATGGCCCTAGTGTTTCAACCCCAAACGGCTCAAACATATAAGTTCCAATAAGATTAGAGCCCGCAGCAGCCGCTCCAGCACAGCGCACCGTGCTAGGAAGATGGGATGGCGCAAGGGTGTCAATACACGTTGCATCCCACACCAATTTGTAATTGATTGATTAAAAAATTACGAAAACTCTTTCATAAAACTTGATTTTCCAAAAGACTTTCCGTAAATTTTTACGCGCTCGTTTTACTAGTACTAGTTTTACTTTACTATTAGTAACTATTATTTTACTAGCGTCTAACTGCTCACCACTAATACCATCTCTGTCGGACATGAGGCCAGGTGAGACAGCGTGCATTTTGGCCATGCCCATCAGTGAGTTCTAGCCCGCGACTAGTTCAAACTTAAAGGCATTGAAAGTGGACGTAGGAATTCGTTTGCATATGCGAAGATTATACGCCGCTTACTACCGCAATAAGCGCATTCAATAATAACCTTCGATTTAACAATAACACCGAGTGGAGAACCTTCACCGCGGTTGACATTCTTTCTATATTTACTTTATCTTGCATACAATAAGGCACGCAGCCCACAACCTTCGCCCAACGTAGTAACGTACACAACAACAATGGAATCTAAGTATTGATAAAAAGTTCTATAGAAAAACGAAGTTTATAAGTTTAAATAAAGTAACTTTTATTTTTATTAAGCGTGTAGCCTCTATTCATCGATATAAAATATGTTTAAAAGACAGTGACACTATTTAAAAGACATTGGTACCTACACAACAGCCTCCAAGACACGATTCGCAAACTTGTTCGCGCCGAAGTTCGATCAATAATGTGCTATCGAAGGCGCCGATAGAATCGAAACGAAGTTGAAGTTCATATTAATTATTCCGACGATTCGACCGATTCAAATTTCAAAGGATTTCATACAAGTAATTCTAAAATTCGATTCTTTCGGCTCCTTCGGTTCGCTCGGCTCTGATACTTAAGTGTGCGTTTTCGGGTCAGTACTCAGTACAAGCCAATTGTAAGAGCAAGCCTTGCTAACTGGGTAATATTATTATTACTACGCGTGCCACGGCATGAATTATGAAGCAGATTTATTATCTTATACTACGTAAAAGATAGCTTGATCTCTGCGACATAAGTCAAACTGACATTCCTAGGGTTGTCATGATATAAAAAATTGTCGATAGAAATTATCGACGTTTCTTATTATTATCGATGCTAATGTAACATATTCCGTCTTATTACAAAAAAAATGCTTAAGTACTGGTTTAAACCAAGACTAAAAGGTCTAGGATTGTTACGGTATTAAAGTTAGTACCAGGACCAAAATGTGCTCCGATTACAAAACGAAGACCATCCGAGGATCAGTTAGTACCAATGAAGGTCCATGCTTTTAAAATATCCACAGATAAGAAACCAAAATGGCATTCTTCCATTGGTTCGTACAGTATTTATTTGAAGCAACGTTCTGTTTCTCTAAATATTGATATAATAGTATCACATGAAATGCTTAAATAATTATTAATCAATACAAAAATGGGTCAACAAATGTATAAGTTACACTATATTGAACAAGCACAACTTGTACTTTTGACGCGCTTTTTATAAACAAGTTGTCATATTTTTTAACACCTATAGCGTGATGTAAATACTGCGGGCGGCGCGCGTAATTTGAGAGTTGAGACGAATGTTTTTGTTGCGTCCTATACCTAATAATAAATACCTGAATGCACTTCTTATTTTTATTAATTGTTTTTAGTACTACTGTTACTGTTATGTGGTTTGTTCGTGAGTTGTTGTATCTGATTAAATTGTGAGCTACAGTACCTAATTTAAAATGGAACAACAAAAGAAAAAACGGGGTGAAATCTGGAGTTCTGAAGAAAAAGTTAGTAAAACATGGATTTTAAATCATTATTAGGTAAGCAATGCTATGTATCATCTTATTTCGACTACTTAACGCGATGGTCTTATTATTATAGGATATATTACGTCAACTTATTGCTCAATCAGCACATATTATAGAAAATAAGTCCACGAAAACATCTGTAAACATGCAGAAAACAAAAGTGGAAGAATATACGGATTTGTGAACCTATACTTGTATCTAAAATCTTCGTCACTCAATTCAAAAGGATTCACACGATAACGTTGTCTGTAAGATCGCCGAGGCGTCTCCATCATATTATTATCCAAATATTCCAAATTCATCAAGTCAATCATATTTATGCCCATTTTTAATAATTTGTAAATAAAAAGACACACAACAACGACAACTGACCAAAACGCTAACCTCAAATAAATTAGCACCGCAGTTAGTCCAATAGATAAACTAGGGGTCTCTGTGGTTTAACTTTAGTACTATGGATAGTTCATGAACTAGTGATAAACTTCATTTTATAATACCGTTTTCTTTAGTCATGGTTTAAACCTAGTAATAATCCCAGTACTAAATTTAGATCGCGTTTTGTAATAAGACGGATTGGGTTTAATTTAATTACAAACGTTATTAAATTAAACGAATATTTGAATATAAAATACATTTATTCTCGTAAAGGAGTACACCCCAAATCCATATCTGAATCAGTTTCTGAATCTCTAGAACAATCTTGTAAATTTATTATAAACTCTTGTTCGCAAATATTATCAAATCGGACGTCCCGCTCCCAATCTTCTTCTATTAGTTTTCTGCATTTGGTTACCACCTTCTTCCAGTCTTCTGCAGATACATTGTCGACCGCACTCTTTAATAGCTGCAACATTTTATTTGCCGTTAATAGAGCATTGATGATGAGCGTGATTCATCGCCCATCACTAAGTAGGTCGGCATGCCCATAAAGTATGACATTTACAGGTACTGTCTGTACTATGAAATTCAGAACTTCATAGGCGTGATTTTACTGACAGCTGTCGCAGAGATCAAGCTATCTTTTACGAAGTATAGTGACGTTTAACGGCCGAACCAATAACCTACTGTCAGTAAAACACAGATCGCTAGTGATGATAAACAATATAATCCTATCTGTCTGTACATTCCTTTCGTTCGTTCGTTCGTTCGAGTGTTATTTTGTTTTATCTGTCTTAGATGATTGGGACGTTAAAACCATAAACCATCTCCAGTGTACCAACACTGGTGACAGATAGGTTATTGGATTTGGCCGTAAATCTGTCATTATGCCTACAACTAATGAAAGTAAGTTATGCAAAAAATGTATGCTAAGAGGAAACGTGGTTTAGCTTGGTGTGTAAGTGAAATGGCGTTATGGTTGTCTAGTAGAACACTCTCAGGCGCATCGGAACTTAACGCGCTTTGCTATAATTAAATCAATTTTTAGTTTAGTAAGTTCTTAACATTTTTAAATACTTACGTTCGATTTAAAAAAAAAATTACTGCACAATAAGGAACTGTTTACGTATAATCGTAAAAAACATAAAATTTACGGTGCTATTTTGGTATTATTTCTATCGAAAAAATTTCAAGTCATCATAATAACACATAATAATACATAATACATAATGATAATATAGTCAATTAACACATATAGAAAATCCAAAAGATTTAACCATATACATTTGGTTTTATAGCAATTTTAAAAACACAAAATTTATCGATTTATCCTCTTAAACTAAAACGCGTACAATTACAATACGTATTGTAGTAAAATAATAGTTATACTAATAAATACTTGATGAAATAAATTCAGGAAGTAATGTCTACCCAAAACATAAAAAGATATTACTTTCATAATACTTTGGATATTTCATGATTTCTTTCGATGAACAGAATAATTATTTTACTATCTACAATTATATCTGTTTTTTTTTCAAATATTCATGTTTTCGCTACTAAAAATAAATATTCCCTATGAAGCCAAACGGAACGGCATGCGGCGAAAACGCACCGCCCAGTCGCACAAGGTCACCAGTGCCGACACGACAGAAGAAGAAGACTATTCCACTATTCGTAGGCTTAAACTAAAGTGCACCTTATAAAGCTTTAACGTTTCTTCCTTCAGGTGAACCGCGACGGAGTGGCGTGCTGGAACTCAAACAAGCCCTACACTCTTGATAACAACCCGCTAATAGTCACCGACCCAGAACTGTTCGAGTTCCCCAACGACATGAAGGTAAGATGAACACCCTTACGTAGAAGGTTTTCATTATTTTATTTATGTGGAAGGGTAGACGGGGAAGTCTGAAAACCAGTCGTACCATGGGGTATCATGTTAGCTAGTAACTTAGTTGTGGAGGTCAGGAAGGCAGTCGCTCTATGCAAGAGGTATTCAGCTGCATCCGCATCCGGTTAGACTGTAAGCCGACTCCAACATAGTGAGGAAAAGTAGTGGTGATTATTATGGGAAGACGGGGAAATGTTATCGTACATAAAAACTTTTTTACAAAAAAATACAACCGACTTCCAAAAACAACACTACAAAGTGAAAAATAACTTTAATTTCGGAAGTCGGTGTCTAGTTAAATGTATTTTCGTTTTTTGCCACCGACTTCCGAAATTAAAGTTATTTTTCACTTTGTAGTGTTGTTTTTGGAAGTCGGTTGTATTTTTTTGTAAAAAAGTTTTTATTTTTCACTTTTTAGTTGTGTACCTACCCCACACAAATTCTAATACCACTATCTGCAAAACAAACTAGAACATCATCCATATAAAAGTGGGGAAAAAATACGTATTATTGAAGCTAACTCAAAAACTACCGCAGCACAGTTAATCAATTTTATATGGGACCAACTGTGATGCCCTCTCGAATAAAACAAAAAAAATCCAAATCGGTCCAGCCATCTTGAGTAATCGGGGAAGTTCCGACGAATTGAGAACCTCCTCCTTTTTGAAGTCGGTTAAAAATAGTGTTAGTATGTATACTTACTGGGAAATTAGAGTAATTTCTGTCCTAGCTTTAGAGTGAAGGAAGTTCTGCGGGTTTATCTTTATACCTTATTGAGGCAGGGCCCGTTGTATTAGCATTTGGATCCCCAGAAACATGCTTCAAGACCTTACCAATGTTATGTCGAAGATATAGTACAAAGGACCTATACAGGGTGACAGGGAAATTCAACCTATTCCTTGAAAGAAGTTATACTAGAGTTACCAAAAACAATTAATTATGAAAAAACTATTCCACTCTTTTCATTGGTACCATTTCATTGGTACTTTTCTGAAAGCTGAAAAATTAGTGATCATTAAAAAAAAATGCTAGCCCAAAAATTAAGTACATAATCTCAGAAATAAAAGGTCTTTAGTAGCAATAATTTTTATTATTACAAATTAGTAAAATGACTAAATGGTTTCTTAGAGCTTTCCAAAAAAGTACAAATGTTATTATCTTTCCCAGCGTTTTTTTTTTACCTTTACGTAGTTAACTGGACCTAATCTGTTGCTAATGATCTCTAGTATAACCCCTTTCAAGGAATAGGTCGAATTTCCCTGTCATCCTGTACTGTAGGTAACAGCCAAGTTATTTTATAAACTAACTTCACATTTTCTCATTTGATTTCCAGGTGGATGACGAAGGCATCCTGTGGGTGCTGACAGACAAACTAGCTCGCTTCCTCTACAGAACGATAGACCCCAATGTGGTCAACTACAGGATATTCAGCCTCGACACTGCGCAGGCGATTGAAGGAACTACTTGTCAATAACTTTAACTGACCTTGGCAATATTGTTTCCAAAATATGTTTCTTTTTGTTCAATATTTAGGTAACTCATGAAATATTTATACAGAGTGAAATTGAATTCATGGGCAATATTGTAAGGGGTCATTCTACTCATCATTATGAACAACTTTTACTATGGGAACAAACCTGAAATCCTGAAAAAAAAATTTGCTGTTCCCTACATTTTGACGAGTTCGCGAGCATAATGTATGGAACAGCAGATTTTTTTTACTATCTCAGGTTTGTTCCCATAGTAAAAGTTGTTTATAATGATGAGTACAAAGACCCCTTAAAATATTGCCCATGAATTCAATTTCACCCTGTATACGTATGGGAAACACTGAAACAGCATATTAGAGCTTATTTATTTTCAAATGTATTACGATAATGCTTTGCTTTATGTATATTATCGTTTTCTACTAAAACATGATAAGTTTAGCGTTCCCCCAAAACTTATTTCGCAGAGCATGCGTTGTTCTCTTCGGAGAAAGAAGGGAGTCACAATTTACATGTTTATTCACAAATTGTCCTTGTCATAATATATTTTTTATGTGATTTTCATTCCACAAGTAACATTAGTATTTTATTTTTCTTAAAATTGATTGTATGTTATTATTTTCGTTTTGTGGTAGTAGGTACCTACTTAGTACTTTATTTACCTATCGCAAAGTACTTCATAATTATTATGTTACTAACTATATCGTTTGTTTATAATGGTACTGATAATTTAGATAATATTGTAAACGTTCAAGCACTTCCTTTCCTGTTATATGAACAATTTATAAGATCGATAAACATTTTATGGTATAGTTATGATGACGTAATAATGATAACATAAATTAAGTGATGCAAGTTTTGTTGACTCAATACTTATTTTTCACTAGCTGACCCAACAGACGTCCTGTCCAAATTCCCATAGAAAATGCACTTTCAGTATTCCCGAATTTTCCGATTTTGCCGGCAACTTTTTCAATTTTTCTCTTCATAAGAACCTTCCCGGACTTCAATGAATATTTGAAAAATAAAAATTAGCCGAATCGGCCCAGCCATTCTCGAGTTCTGCGCTTAACAACACATTTAGCCAATCATTTTTATTTATATTTGCACCATGATATAATCGGTCAACAATTTTGTTTTAAAAGCAGAAAATGTTTTGTAGGTTACTTGTTATTAATTTTGTTGCCACGTACTTATACCTAAATATTAGTGATAGGCCTTTAATAAGCGTATCTCCTGTTTGATCTCAGGCAGTAATAAAAGTGAAAATAATAATAACGATCCGTTTTGCTGCCTTTAACTGTACTTTATTGATGTCGCACCAAATTCTACGACACAATTATCTCGTGATCTTAACACTGTGAGGCCAATTACAAGGATAAAGAAGGTATTTTATTTTAAGCCAAGCGAGATTTTAATAATTCTTAAAATAACATAAAACGGATAAACAAAGGTATACTTAAATTGTTTTGAGATTAACAGACACGAAAAAGTTTTTTTATTTTTTTATTTTTAGTAGGTACATAGTTTTAGTACTGCAATCAATCTATAACTATACTCTATGACTGCAATCTGGTCAGTTATATTTTGTCAAGGCTCCCTTGCGCTTAAATTAGGTAACCATCCCTGTATCTGATATGTACTATCGAAAGTTTGGTATTGTTTTTATTATAAATAGTTATAGTACGATAAGAGTACAAATTGTGTAACTCCTAAGGTCATTAGCAATAAAGTAATTAAATCTGTAAATTATGAACGAGTCTTATTTAATACTGTGTGTTGGTTTTCCTTTTCTGAGCGAACATTATCAATTTATTATTTTTCACGACCCTTCGGCCTGTATGGATATAATTAATCATAGTCTACATCCAACTATTATAATGATCATATTAGACTTACTTAATGTCTTTTTGAACCTAGTTTTTTTATTTATCGCTGAAACTAGATTTGTGCACAAATCTAAACTACTTAGTACCTACCTACTTAACTTCCCTTGAGAGTCGAGACGTCCAAGCTCCACACTATGAAAAGATTATTACAGAAACAAATGTGTAGTAATTCAAAAACAAAAGAGGCTGATGTGTTCATAGCAGAATAACCTAATAATATAATATTAGGTCTTTACCTATGAAATTGCCGTTCTGCAGTAGAACTCAATGATCGCCAGCGCGAAGTACGCGTCGAGACGTGCCTTGCACTGCTCAACAGACACACAAATGAAGGAATTTTGAACCGCATTGTTACCTGCGATGAAAAATGGATTCCGCAAGCGCTCAGCAAGTTGGTTGGATCCTGGTTCAGCACCTAAACAATGCCCTAAACGAAAACTTACCCCTAGAAAAGTGATGGTCACTGTTTGGTGGTCTAGCGCCGGTGTGATTCATCACAGCTTCTTACCAAACGGGGTGAGCATTACTTCAGATGTGTACTGTGAAGAACTGAACACAATGATGGAGAAGCTATCACATCTCCAACCAGCATTGGTCAATCGCTCATCCCCGCTGCTCCTGCACGACAACGCGCGACCTCATACTGCACAGCAGACGGTCTCCAAGTTGCAAGAACTGGGGTTGGAAGCTCTCCGTCATCCGCCCTACTCACCAGACCTTGCGCCTACAGACTACTACTTTTTCCAGAATTTGGATAACTTCTTGGCGGGAAAAAAATTCAATATCCGAGAGGCAGTACAAAATGCCTTTGAAGAATTTGTTGCCTCCCGTCCAGCTGATTTCTTTAAGAAGGGCATCAATAAACTGCCACTGCGTTGGCAAAGTTGCATTGATTGCATGGGTGATTACTTCGATTAATACAAATAAAAAATGCATGAAAAAAATTCGTTTAAATTTTTTCATACAAAACGGCAATTTCATAGGTAAAGACCTATTATAAACCGGACTGAGCTCTCCAAAAATCGTATCGTACAAAAATGAACCATAAGGATTGCACCTTAGGTTTACATTTGATAGGATATCTTAGCAGAGGCAAAACGAGACGAGAGAGATAGCTCGAACGGAGGCTGTTTGTCCCTTTTGCTCAATTGCCAAAAGATAAAAATGTTAAAAATAGTAGAAAATATTTCACCAACTACAAGTAAAATAAGTTACGTATAATTTTTTTAGCATTTAGATTAGTTTTAAATAATTTTATTTATAGGTTTACAATCTGTAATAGTCAATAATTTTATATAAGTAAAATCCATAAGTTAAAATAATCAAAATAATATGATTGTTTGGTAGCTATCATATACATACTCTGGTAACACTGAAATCTGACAGCAATGGTTTCATGACGGTTCTTTTTCAATTATAGTGAAAATAATGGTGAGAAAGTGTTGCATCAAGAGATGTAAAAGTGAATCATATGCTGGTTGTATTGCATTTCATTTCACAGGTAAGGATCCGAATAACAAAGATTTTATTTAATAACAATTTTGAGCCTAAGTAGTGTGACCATGCTCTAGACGTTTTGTAGACGGAAGACGCTAAAGCTTTTGTGTATTTCTCATTAAAACTATTAATGTTAGCCGAAAAGAAAATACAATTTGTACCTATGTATCGCGTGATTGAAATAACATAATTTTTATGTTGGTTACAGCTTTCCATCGAAAGAAGAAATGAAGCAAAAATCCAACCAGGATGTAATTCCCGAAACACAAACAATTACTAAAAAATCTGTGGTGTGTAGCCTTCATTTCAAGCCAGCAGATTATTATATAGCAAAATCTCGATGAGGGTTGAATGCTAATGTAGGTACCATAATTAAAAAAGTAGTAAGGATATTGGTTTTATAATTTGTATTATCAGATCCTGTTTCTTAGCCTAGTATCAATAAATAACTTTTGATTTTTGACACACTTAAGTTTTATTTGCCTTTGCTTCCCTTAAATACCTAAACACCAGCTCTATAGAGCAAACGAAAAAAAGAGCAAGATAGGGCCATGTTCCCGGAACGAGATTCTACATGCACCCTTGCCTACTTCATAAGCCACGTATCATGTACGTGATCATATTTGATGAATCGACACAAGACTTGTCTCAACAATATTGTAGTCTAGCTATAATAACTTTTTTTCTCAAAAACATGGGTAGATACTAGGTACACGGTTCAAAACCGACATAGAACACAACAATGTTCAGTTTCAAATAAGAAGCTTTCGAAAAAAGTATTTCGATAGGTATGTATAGTTTTTATCCAACGTGCTGCTGCAATGGCGACATTATTTCAACATTCGTATACGGTTCCGCATTTTCGTTCTATGTGTAAAGATATTTTGATTTCATTAAACGTTATTATTTATTGATTTATTTACGATTTTCTAAAATAGCATTTTGAAGCAACATGTAGCGCAGAGATGAAAATTGAAACGAATGAGAAAGAAAAGGCCACGCCACTCGAGTTTTTTTTCAATGAAGCTACTTAATAGCTTAATAATAGCTGGTTCAGAACAATAGACAAACAATGAACATAAAAAAACGGTGTTGGTCAATGACCTTTTTTTTACCAGATGGCATAGAATAATAGCTTCATGAATGAGTCTTTTGCATCCTAATTGTGGTTATTATTTCATTATTTAGTTTGTTTTATAATTTTATTTCAATTTACGAATTATTTTATCTTATTTTAATTTTTATGATTATTGGCCACTAGCCCTACCCGCGTGTTGAAGGCATGTCGCGATGGCGGAAACATGTTGTATAAGGTTTCATTATTTCACTATATAAGTAACTTAATTATAATATTTTTGTATTACAAACAATAATTTGAAATCACTTAATGTCCACCGGACCCAAATTCTCTTTCAAAACGGATTTTCCTGATTGTTATAAAAATGTTTGGTCACCCTATTAGAAAGGGATAAACAGCCTCTGTATGGCATCTCTCTCTGGTCGTGTTTTTGGTACGAGAGCTCAGTCCAGTTTATATATTAGGTCCATGATTGATACAATCCAATTATCAATGGTTCGTTTATTCATACATGTACGTAGGTATATTAACCGATAAAGCATTGAATATCTGTTAGTTATTGTGGAAGAATACTTACCCATTGAAAAAGTTTGAATCTTGTTCGTACCGAACGACTTGTATGCATAAGATATGCCAAATTGAGTACACAGATTGAGAGATAAAATTGAAACAAATCTCAAAAATATGATTAGAAACTATACTGTATTTTATTTATTTATTTAAACTTATCGCACTTAAAATGTACAAAGGCGGACTTAATGCCTTAGGCATTCTCTACCAGTCAACCAAGGGTGGTGAAGAGATTAGATGGCAGGTGCTCAGTATGAGAGGAATACTTATAAAAAGAACACTAAAAATATATCTTAATTAATTATAAATAGACTTTATACAAGCACATAAATAGGTTATAAACCAATAATACACATACCTACATACACTTATTTTACTATGGTAAGTATAGGTAGGTACATGTCACAGAAAAGATAAAGGGGTGCAATCAACATCAAGAACAACATAACATAATTATGACGAAAAACAGAGCTGCAATTAGCGAAAATCTAAAGAAAATTTGAATTTCACGGCTATATCGGATGTTCCCCCTTAATTAGAATTTTTAAAATTATGTATGTTTAAAGGAAGTCCACACTATTCATACCCCGTCCTCCCTCCCGAAATTAAAGTGAAATATTGCAAAACTTATAGTAACAAAATTATAGTATATTTTATCGATATCAATATCGATCAATGCAAGCCGTAACGTGTATGAGAAATAAATTGCTTTTGCGCGTGTGTGCGTCAAGCGCAGTGTTTACGTTAGTGTGAGAACCAATAGCATACTCGCGATCTAAGTGCGTGTGGTATATTTGCGTGCGTAATGCGCGTACGTATTGGTCTCTTGCATGTAGTGGAGTTACAGAGTGGGGGACAAGCGGCGACACGCGTTCTAGTACAAATCAGGAACTATTTCCATTCTAATCTCTGTATCTGTTCTGTGGTACGTATGATAAAATATGGATGGTTGTTTATCATCGAACTGAGTTCAGTGAGGACATTAAATTTGCCTCGATTTTACTCATCAGTGCAAATGACATTTACATACCTAAATCAGTATAAAATTATGAAACATGATAACTAATGGTTTTGTATACCTACGAAAAATAATATAATTGATTTGATGGTATTCCTTTACAAAACTTTTTTCTGTGTTATTAACCGCAGTTTTCCTCATAAAGAACAGGAAATAGTCACTGTATATGCAGAAATTGCACAAGTGTCTTGGAATGTTTCCGATGGAGTTTTGACTTGATTATTTTGTATCTCTTATTATTTGTTCATCAATTGTTTCAGATTTTTGTCTTTTATCTGAACGTAATTAGAGAAAAAAACCGGCAAAAATAAAGTGATCTTCACCGCGCCTACTGATTAAATAGGGTTGTCAGAGATATTGAATTACCAATGATCTAAAAAGATAATCAGTATAAGTATCTTTTATCTAACTTGTCCAGCTTATAAAATAATAATTATTATTCTTTCTACAAGTATAAGAAGAGTCTTGCTGAAGCATGCGCACCAGCGGGCCTCTTACTCCTCATAGTTACGTCAGTTGCAGAGGTGAAGCTAAAACCAGTGGTGTTCGCGTTATACATAGACACATAGTAATAAAATTACATAACAGTAATATTATTAGTATTCATTAATATTTATAAGAAGACATGCCTGATAGTGTTCTTTATGCATTCTTCTTGTGACGCGAAACATTCGAGAGTCAACCTTGTAGTATAGCTATAGCGGTGATAACTAGTTTAGCTGTGGACTCTGTAGTGGTTTTAAGCCCCGCGCGTCGCTCGGCTGTGTCATTCACTAGTCGTATATCGGTCGTGTTGCAGCAATACCACAACGCAATGGCCTCCGTCAAAACTGAAAAAGTCGGCATAGTTGGCAGGTAATTACTTACTAATAAATCACTTTGCATTCTTTACGTTTTGATCTTAAAATATTTTTCTTTTTACGTTATGTTTAGATTTCGTGCAAGTAGTCTTAATTAAATATGCTTTATTACTGTTGAATACAATTCTCCTGTTACAATCTGTCAAATTTCTTTAATAGATTTTCATCTATAACGCTAAAGCTAAAGGTTCAAGGTTGATTGGGAAAATTTGACAGTCTGTACACAAACAATCAAATGTTAATTTTGTTGTAGCTCTTTATGTAATTAACTAAAACCTGAATGCTTATCAAGTATGGCAATAAACTGAGATAGGTACCTAAGTACCTAGGCTATAAAAGTGTCAATCGCCTCTCACTTTCATTTTATACATTTATGTTGCGTTCTGACTTCAGATATTAGCTGAATTCCACTAACGGCAATTATTAGATATTATTAGATACTTATTTCAATGCAGGCCAGACTTATACACACCTTATTCTTATTTGTTATCTACCTTAATTTCAAAGGAACGTATATAGGTACATTTATAATGTATTTTTTTTACTTGTGCATAAAGTTTTAATAAATAAATTATAAGTAAACCTACCAAGTTAGATCACATGACAATGTCCTATAGAATTACTCAACAACATCAACCCGCTATTTTGTTAATTATTCAATATTAATGTATGGTTTATAATTTTTACATGCCGTTTTAGAATTCTTGATTTTTCGGTACAACAAGTGGAGGCTTAGCGAGTTTGTAACATATTTTGGATAAATTTAAATGTACTTAATAATATTAGAAAAAATACTGTCGTAGATATAAGTATGTGGTCCAATTCATAGACTTCAAAGCATATGAAGTCAATGAATTTAATTGATTGATTCAGAAAGGCCACTGTCAGTTGTTCTTATGTTATGATAAATACAGTAGTAACTATCGACATACAAACATACGTAGGTACCTACATAAAAGCGTCAAAGATTCTCAATCACGATAGGTTTATTATTCAAAAAGATAAGGAACGTTATCATAGAGTTCACAAGGGTTAATTATTGCTTCAGATAAATGATTACAGTTATTTTCATAAACAAAACCTTGATGTGTGTTTTTGTCAGGAAAAATAAAGAAATTCTTGATTAAATTGTTGCAAAAGTTGCAATGTTGAGTGATATGATAGTGAGCGTCTAATTATATGTTGTTTACCTTTATTATCCATGAATATTTACATAATTTAAAATCTAACAATCATAAAAACAAAAAATATGTACAAGTATATAAAAAAGGAGGGGAAATAATCATAGGGCATCAAAAACTTCGTCCGCATCGCTGTCGACAGGAAAAGTACCCAAAAGGCTGGCAGCATTGCCACGTTGTATGGCAATGCTAATTCTTTGGCCAAAAAATAGGCCAGCCCTTTGGTCACGTGTAGAGTTGACCAACCGCTTGGCGATGTCCCGAAAAACTAAAAGGGCACTCGGATCCCATGGCCGTAGTGTTTCAACTCCAAACGGCTCAAACATATAAGTTCCAATAAGGTTAGAGTATTTGCGCCGTTTGAGGTTTTCCGCACCCGCAGCAGCCGCCCCAGCACAGCCCACCGTGCTAGGAAGATGGGATGGCGCAAGGGTATCAATACACGTTGCATCCCACACCAAAGGCCTACCAACCTTCCAAGGCATTACGGTCATTCCGTCTGGTCTCTTCCCATCGTCGCGTGCCAAGCCAATGGGTTCTAAAACAGCTGGCACCCCGGCGGTGACAAGAGCACGACGGATGATGTCATTAATGCTGGCGTGCCGTGCTATCCGGCCTGCGCTCTTACTGCAGGATAGGCCATGATGTCCGAGGCAGTCGACATCTACGCCGCATCGGCAGCGATGCGGAGCCACGCAAGGAGCGCCCAGACGTAGACAGGTAGCGAGCCGGAAGGTGGTGTCACCCAGCATAGTTCCTATGTTGGGTGACGGTAGTGCCTGAAGCCAGAGGCCCGACTCCCACTCACCTACAGCCAGCAGGCGGGCACGCTCAGCAGTATTGGTGGACGTATAAATAAGACTATTCCGTACCAACCTGCAGAGCGGCTCATCCCACTGCCTCTGGGAAGATGGGTTCACGGGCCGAACTGTATCCGGGCAAGCCACATTCCAGGCGTTCACTGCGTCGGTCAAGCACGGCACTTCAGAGTGAACATGAGTGGGGGCTATTATTTTCTCAGTCAACTTTTCAGTGCTGTGGACAGAGGATAGGAACGCCGGTAAGCTAATACCGGTAATTTTGCGGAAAATTACCTTGTTTACCTTCATTTATCTTATTTCTAGCGACTCAAAATGTTCATGCAACTTGAAAATTCGGAGTTAAGGCTGCAGTCTTGCAAAATTCACTCGCGACGAATTATTTGTAGGTCTTTCGAGATTATTACTACCTATTGTTAGAGTAAGGTTAGAGAAGCTCGTGGCTAAGTAATAACAGCCGCACGGGTCGATCCATCAGGTTAAGCTACGCTTGCCGCGGTAGGTCCGTGGATAGGTAACCATCTTTTCATACCGGGTCTCCTCCGTGCCTCGGAAAGCACGTTAAGCTGTTGTTCCCGGCTGTCATTCGTGGATCTTTGACAGTCGTTACGGGTCGTCAGAAGCCCGAAAGTCTTGACAACCAGTCTTACCAAGGGGTATCGTATTACCCAGCTACTGGGTTGTGGAGGTCAGATAGGTAGTCACTCCATATAAAATACTGGTATTCAGCTGCATCCGGTTAGACTGGAAGCTGACCCCAACATAATTGGGACAAGGCTAGACAGATTGATTTATGGTTAGAGTAAGGTGATTAGGTGAAAGTTTTTTTAGTATTTGTCTTATTGAACTCTTGGCATTAAAATAATCTAATTATTAGGTACATATAGGTATAAAATGCATTGCTAATATGAAACATTTTATTAAGAGATAAAAACAGAGAATTTTGATGACATTGTGACCTCCGAATCAAGAAAAATAAAGATAATTCAAAAAAACTAATCAGCGAATTTTTAAGACGAGAATATTGACGTAATTAATGCGCTGAACAGATTTTGTAAATTAGTTAATTAATTAATGTAATTAATTAATTAATGCATGTTTGTGTGTTTACTTTACGTAAAATAATTTACATAAAGTAAACACACAAACATGACTCGAAATGTTGTTGGGTGCGAAAGAGCTGTATTACAACGATTCGATACTGATTAAGCCGACGTTCGCACGGACGTAAAAATATCGCGGCGGGATTTTATCGCGCACTGGATTTTCAACTCTCGGTGTTGAGCCGAGCTTCGAGAATCAAATTCAAAATTCCTATTCAAAATAATTTATTTTCTCTTCACAAACAAATGAAATGATAAATAAATTAAAATAAGCCTAAAAATTATATGACAAAGTTTGCGAGAGACTGGTCTGCACTAGGAATACCTGTATAGCAGATCACCAGGGTCCCACCCACGGAAATCTTAATAAGATTTCTGTGGTCCCACCACACGGAATGTTAACATAATTTTATATCGTAAATGTGAACGAGTTGAGCATAACAATATAAATCATATACTTATAGAACAAAGATAATAACCAAATCAAAGTAAAATACAAAAAAACAAAACAAAAAGCGGATAAGTTTGTGAATTATTATGTGTGGGGAAATTAGCGGAACAGATTATTTTGGATGAGCAAGTAATTCCTCAGTTGCTATACAGGGTGTCCCGTAAATAATGGATAACCTCTTAAGGGGTCATTGTACTCATCATTATGAACAACTTTTACTATGGGACCAAACCTGAAATCGCGAAAAAAAAATAAGCTGTTCAGTACATTTATGTTCGCACAATTCGTCAAAATGTAGGGAACGGCTGATTTTTTTTTCGCGATTTCAGGTTTGTCCTAAAGTAAAAGTTGTTTATAATGATGAGTACAACAACCCCTTAAAAGGTTATCCTTTATTTACGGGACACCCTGTATAATCTAAGTTAAGGAGCAATTCAACTAAAGTACTCTTACAGGCCTTTTTTGTAAGGTAATAAATTGTGGTAATGCGATTAATTATATAAGTGGGACCTAGAAATGCATAGAATCTATGAGAGAAGCCAACCAAGAAGAATCCAACCTAACAACAACAGAGTGCATCCCAGCACGTCGATAATACACACTGTTGGATTTTCAACTCTCGGCGCTAAGTAGAGCGTTGAAAATCCAGTGCGCGAAAAAAATCGCCGCTGTAATATTACGTCCGTGCGAACGTCGGCTTACTATCGACGAGTAACCTACCTACTTACTAACAACACACTAGACACTTGTCGAAATTAAAAGTTTTGATTGCAAAATATTTCGTGGCAGCTCTCGTTCATTTTAATCAACCTTAGACCACAAATGTTACGTGAAGATCAGATACATATAGGTATTATTTTGTTCTAATTTGAATAATTTCTTAATTTCCAGCGGCCTCATTGGGCGATCATGGGCCATGTTGTTCGCGTCTGTGGGATATCAAGTAACGATCTTCGATATCGTCCCACAACAGGTCACAGATGCCCTGGCCGACATCAAGGTGCAGCTGAACACCCTCGAGAAAGATGGTCTGCTGCGTGGCAAGCTGAATGCTGAAGAGCAGTTCAAGTGCATCAAGGGTAAGTCCTGGTTTTGATAAATGTTTATAAATTAATAATACAATCAGCGTCTTAAGGGGACGATAACCGACTTTTAATGATTTTAAACTGAAGATCACGTCGAAACCTTGTTAATGATTTGGAAAAAAGACATGTTAAATTAGAGAATTTTCTTAATAACTTAATATGTGAATATTTTTAATTTGCAAAGTTATGTCTAACACGGATAAAAAACTGAGAATCACGCAAAAACGATCACCATAATATAAAGATAATACACCATTTAAAGATAATTTAATTATTTATTTATGTATAATATAATCATATTAATCACACTTCACACTAAGTACTTACTATAAAGGCGAGTTTGTGAGTGTGTGTGTGTGTTTGTATGTTTGTTACTTCTTCACGCTCAAACGGCTGGACCGATTTGAATAAAATTTGGTATGTAGATAGCTTATACCCTGGATTAACACATAGGCTACTTTTAATCCCGGTCTACGCGGGCGAAACCGCGGGGCGCAGCTAGTAAATTAATAATGCGTCTAATTTGGGACAGCGCTCCTTATGGGCGAATTCTATTACTGGGTGGACGTACGACGCGTTGCGTGAGCTCAGCACAGAAGAACCAGCTAACCACTCAAGGCCCTTGGCATATATCTGCATCTTAAAGGCTAATCAGATGACGAATAGAACCCGCGGGTATCGCGCAACACAATTTGAAAGTTATCCTACTAATATTATAAATGTGAAAGTTGGTGAAGATGTTTCAATGTTTGTTACTCAATCACGCAAAAACAGCTGAACGGATTTGGATGAAATTAGGCACACAGATAGTTTATAACCTGGTTTAACACATATGATACTTTTTATCTCGGTAGTAGGTTCCCGTGGGATCATTTCCGACATCCACGCGGGCGAAGCCACGGGCAACAGCTAGCTGTAAATATGCAAAAAAGAAAGGCATCGTTTATGCGTGAAATACGTATCTACCTCTAAAATGCGTAGTCCAAATTGAGGCCTAGCCAACTGACTAATTCTTTATAACTTTTTTGACATCCAATATATAGAGTACTAACATTCTAACATTCATTGGTTTACCATGCGATCACATTTTAATTAAACTGGCACTATGAAATCACCAAAAAGTTCACTGAAATTTCACCAAAAAAACGTATAAGAAAAATTGAACGAAAGTCACTGTCATTATGGTCTTGTATCGTTATTATTAAACCATGCGGGTAATGCAATACAATATAGAACATACTACATACCTAGTAACAATAAAACTTTTGCTAACATTTTGATTAACAAGATGCGAGTTTAAAAGATAAAAAATAATGTTTTGTTTTATTTTTACGAGTGGCATGACTTGTTATGTAATGTTTGTTTTTATTTAACAAATGAAGTAGGTATTCTTATCAACGATTTGTATAATTATTTGTTCGTTATGTAGGTAACCTACCCTAACACTCTTACCAGCGCTATCATGTTTTCTGTGATCTCAAATATTAATATCATAATAAGTTGTAGTAATGTAAGGCATTTACACCGGGTATGCGCTTCCGCGGTGTTGCTACGCAGCGCCTACGCGGCATTTGCTACGCAGTACTTGCTACGCAGCGTCTTCTACGTTGCGTCTACGCGACATCTCTTAAGCAGATTCTACGCGGGGTCTGCTACGACGCAGCGTCTACGCGGCTTCTAACTAACGCCTACGCCTGATAAACGCTCAGTGCGAAGACACTCATCTTAAATTCCTAACAAATAGGCAAACAACAAAATATTTATTTTCTAATCTACTGTTAGTTCAACAGACAAAACACATTGCAGATACGCAATCAAATTATGTAATGAACTCTTGATAACATCTACTTGAGAGCTTTGTTATAAAACTATGGCACTCTCTGTTACAATAGTACCAGGAAATAGTCGTACTATCCCAATTAAGACAATCGATAGTAATGAGTACTATTTGTTTGATTATCTTTATCCTGTTCCATGCTTCATGCTGCAGTGCTGGATAACGAAACAAGGGAACGATTATCGATTCCAGAATGCTTGCAATTATAATATTGATTCGGATTGCTTATCATAATGATAGGGACGTTATTGTAGTATGTACCTACTTGAATATATCAAGAGGCTGTGTGTACTCTTTAGATAGGTTAAGTGGTTTCAACAACATTTAAACATTTGAAAATGTTATTGATCGCATTGTACAACTATATGTATCCAATATAATTATTTTAAATTAAAAATTAAATTAAATTAAAATTCTTTTATTTCGGAACCAGTCCATATTGTCCATGCATGTGAAATTATAAAATAAATAACATTACAAATACATTAATTAAAATATTACAATTAGACAAAACAAAACATTAAAAAAAAAGTCACCAATAAAACATTATAGGTACTTACTTAAATCACAATTTTACATCAGTCATCAATTTTTCATCTTAATCTAAATTTAGGTCTGGAACCGGAGTGCTCAACATGCAGCCTGGTCCAGTACCGCATTATTGTGCAATCCAGACCCAGATCCATCCTCCATGCGAACAGCTGAAGGTAGCTGTTGGAACTGCCTCGTACGCGGCGCATCAAGGACACGACTCTCTTGCGAATAATCGCCGCAAAACCATCTATATGTGCGTCCGCAAACATACCCGATGCACTACAGTAGCGAGGCAGCTTCATCAGCGCCCTAAAGGCATTATTGTAGACAGCGTGTTTACAGGTTTTAAGTACTAAAATAATATAGTTTATAAGAAGCTTATGGAAAACATAAAGGGGTCATAGCCATGTATTCATTTGATAGTAGGTATGCTATTGAATCGTTATTTCGTTTCTGAATACTCAGTGAAGGAAAAAATTCGTCTATAATATCTGTGGCCTGTGGCTAAAAGGGCCATTGTCAATAATCCTTCTTTTCAGTAATATGCATTTGAAGAATGAACCAGAATTGATAGTTATTATTTACATGTTATATTGTAGAATGACAAAATCTCTTTTTGTTATTTGATACATATTTGTAGGTTGATTTATTAATTAAATTAAAATTCAAGAAAAAATTGGTATTTTTGAAAATATTTGCTACTTAAGCCTTTTTAGCACTAACAAGAATCCTATGTTAATGACAAATGGTAACTATGGTCTTTTTAGTATAACAGAAGAGGATAGTAAAAATATTATTGTCTTTAGTGCAAATGCAAAATGGGCCAATGTGTTATATTGGTCTATTTTGCTATATTAAATAATATATTATAGGCAATACGGGCTGATATCCACAACTCCACGACAATGCGCGTATTTTGCGTATGGATAATATTATAGTATATTAAATTATGCAGCCAAAGCAAAGATTGTATCACAAAACGGAAGTTAACTTTGGTCGTTTTAGTTCCGACTATATTACTAGCGTAGTGTTTATTTTTAAATTCCCTTGGCTTAAGTACACTGCAGCCCTTTTAACACTTAATAATTTTTGTGTAACAGTATGAAAGCACACACCACATTGGCCTTTTTAACCTAGTATCTTTTGAGAGAATGTCGTTACACTTACGCCCTTTTAGTACACATAAATATATCACTTTTTCAATAATTTGGCAGTAAAATCTCATTTCTCACAAAAACGTACTTTGACCCTTTTAGCACCAAGCCACAGATATTAGGTCTTTACCTATGAAATTGCCGTTCTGCAGTACTGGCCATTTCAAATCAAAATAATTTTTGTTTGGCTAAGAATTCTAATTTCAAATTAATTTTATTTTAAAAACATGGATTTTTTTTTCCAAAAGTAGTCATTTGTTTATTGATTAGTGTTACATTTTCATCGCATTTCAATCTTTTTCGTCATCATGGATACGTTAAAAATTCGAGTAATTATGGAGTGTGAGTACCGTCGTGGCAGCCACGCAGCACAAGCGGCACGCAACATCAACGACGTTTACGGAGCTAACACTACAAACCAACGCACCACTTGTTATTGGTTTGCTCGCTTCCGTTCTGGAAATTTCGACCTGAAAAATGAACCTCGCGGTCGTCCGAAGACTTTGGTCGACAATGACGAATTAAAGGCGATTGTGGAAGCTGATGATACACAATCTACGGCTGAATTAGCAGCAGCTTTCGACGTTAGCGTCAAAACAATATTGGTCCATTTGCGTCAAATTGGCAAGGTAAAAAAGCTTGACAAATGGGTGCCCCACGAACTCAATGATCGCCAGCGCGAAGTACGCGTCGAGACGTGCCTTGCACTGCTCAACAGACACACAAATGAAGGAATTTTGAACCGCATTGTTACCTGCGATGAAAAATGGATTCTGTTTGATAACCGCAAGCGCTCAGCAAGTTGGTTGGATCCTGGTTCAGCACCTAAACAATGCCCTAAACGAAAACTTACCCCTAGAAAAGTGATGGTCACTGTTTGGTGGTCTAGCGCCGGTGTGATTCATCACAGCTTCTTACCAAACGGGGTGAGCATTACTTCAGATGTGTATTGTGAAGAACTGAACACAATGATGGAGAAGCTGGCACATCTCCAACCAGCATTGGTCAATCGCTCGTCTCCGCTGCTCCTGCACGACAACGCGCGACCTCATACTGCACAGCAGACGGTCTCCAAGTTGCAAGAACTGGGGTTGGAAGCTCTCCGTCATCCGCCCTACTCACCAGACCTTGCGCCTACAGACTACTACTTTTTCCAGAATTTGGATAACTTCTTGGCGGGAAAAAAATTCAATACCCGAGAGGCAGTACAAAATGCCTTTGAAGAATTTGTTGCCTCCCGTCTAGCTGATTTCTTTAAGAAGGGCATCAATAAACTGCCACTGCGTTGGCAAAGATGCATTGATTGCATGGGTGATTACTTCGATTAATACAAATAAAAAATGCATGAAAAAAATTCGTTTAATTTTTTTCATACAAAACGGCAATTTCATAGGTAAAGACCTATTATAATTATGTAATCACCGAGAGTTTTCTGAGGACCTCAGAAAATGGACTGAGGACAATTAAAACTAATCTACCTAAAGTCTACATTAGTTTAAATAATTGGATTAAATATTTTCCTTTTTCCATTCCAGGAACCTCGGATTTGGCTACTGTAGTTAAAGGCGCCATTTTCGTACAGGAGTGTGTTCCGGAAAGCCTTGAGTTGAAAAAGAAGGTTTACTCCGACCTCGACAAAGTGGTCGACGACAAAACTATTCTATCAAGTTCTACGAGCACCACTTTGCCATCGTTGTTCTCCGAGCAGATGAAGCACAAGGCACAGGTAATTAAACTTCCGTACGTCTTATTAATTTTATTGGTTCTGAGCATGAGTGCAAGCAAACCAAAGCCTGGAATACGTATGCTATGTAGTAGCAAGAAAGCATGCTAATTTTGAGCAGATGCTACCTAGTAGTACAGAATTAGCATGTGTATACGAAAAGAGCATAATTTTTCAGACACGGAGAGCATTCTGTAATGAGCATACTTACTACTTACTAGCATTCAAAGCATGCTTTTTAATAGCATGTGTAGGTACTGCTACTTAGGTAGTAGTAAACTTGTAACGCAACCAGAACTGCCAGAAGATAGATAGAAAGTAAGGAATCAGAGTGTACTTAGTATGTTAGGGCCCAATCTTTTTCTTCTCTTCAAGTCGATGGTAATAGACACATACTGACATATTTTGTTAAATGAGTTGAGCCCAGTAGATAGCTAAGTAGTGAGTTGGAACTGTTGGAAGTTAGATTCTCATGGTTGCGAACTGGAACAACGTGAATAAGTTTAAGGATCACTTTGTTGAAAAAGTAATGCAGGATTGCAAGTTATTTCAAAATTTTTGCTTTAGGTACCTACTATATGGCAATGAATGTAGGTACTCATTTGTAAGCCAGACAATAAAATATGCATCTAGGTGTAAGCGCACAAGTTGCAAAAAATATCACGTTGAGGAAAATACCCTGTTGTTACCAGAACACCGGTACAAGAGTAGGTACTAGGTACGTTTTCCTTAAGCTAAGAAACATCAGGTTTTTGTATTTGTTGTTGTTAAACTTTCATAATAAAAATAATATAGGTACCTACTTACAGATTTTTACTAAGAAAACCACTCCAAACTATTACAAGACATGATTTAACCCAATGTAATACGAGCAGCTATTTTAATGACATTATTTGATGGAATAGCATAATCAGCCTGTAATGTTCCCACTGCTGGGACACACGCCTCCTCTCTGTGAGAGGGTGTGGGCCGTAATCCACCACGCGGGCCCAGTGCGGGTTGGTAGGTGTCATATGTCTTCGAACTTTTGGTTCTAGGACATGCCGGTTTCCTCACGATTTTTACCTGCACAGAGCGCAGCATTCATGAGAGCAGTGGTGATGAAATAATTTACACAAAGTAAAGCGCCTATCTGGGTTCGAACCTACGACCACTCGTAAGTCGTGGCCGTTACCACTGGGCCACCACTGCTCTATAAATCGGCATAATTTAAACCTTTTTCCAGGTTATCGTCTCCCACCCAGTCAACCCCCCGTACTACGTGCCTCTTGTGGAGATTGTCCCCGCTCCCTGGACCAGGAAGGACGTATGTGAGAAGACGAGGGAGATCATGCTGGAGATCGGACAGGAGCCAGTCTCACTGAGCCGCGAGATCGACGGATTTGTGCTCAATCGTATTCAGTGAGTTTGTTCTGTCTTTGGTTCTGTGACCATTTACGAGACACAGTAGGATAATATATAATATTTGCCTGCTGGGACTAATGCGTGTAGTCATTAGTTCAAAACAAAGGTGTATTGTGTGAGGCAGGCACATTTGGAGTACCTGATTGTCATAAATAATTGAAATTTGATTAGCTAATTACATATTATTTTATTAGAAAAAAATGTATAATTCGTAAATAATCATTTAATCTTTTATTTTAATGTTATTAATGTTTGCATGGTGAAATATGCCTGTGCTTTAATGTGTCATAACATCAATGTATTACCCATATTTGCAAAATGAATGACTATTCTACTCTATTCATATTAATATGAAATTACTTATTATAAAGTCTACGTGCGTGCGATTGGAGATGCCTATGTCCAGGAGTGGACTGTTATAGGTCAATGATGATCAAAAGCGAATGTCATATTTAATATGTAGGTATAATCTCTTCTTTTTTGTGTTCTTAGGTACGCGATTCTGGATGAAGTATGGCGCCTGGTCGACAACAAAATCGTAAATGTAGAAGACATCGACAAAGTCATCTCAGAAGGTCTTGGAATGAGATACGCTTTCCTCGGATCATTGGAAACTGCGCACTTGAATGCAGAAGGCATGAAGTCTTATATCGAAAGGTTAGTAAAAAGTAAATAAAGTTAAATGTTCAGTGGCTTTAGTGAGAGTTTATAAACTTACTCGATTGCGTTTACGTTAACGTTAACTTACCTCAATTTGTATGGTGTATTAAAATTGCGTTTCCCATTATAGTCAAGGGGTGGCCCAGTAGTAACGGCCACGAGTTGCGAGTGGTCGTAAGTTCGAATCCAGATAGGCGCTTTACTTTGTATAAATTATTTCATCACCACGCCGTCTGGTGACTATAATGGGAAATACAATTATACCATAAAACCGGCTAAGTGCGTGTCGGACCACGCACAATGAAGGGTTCCGTAGTTGGGATGAATTATTCCAAGAACAAACTTAACATTGTAGTTGAGAAACATGTTATTCCGTACATTCCAACTGTAAATGTAAGTTTGTACTCACAATATTGAGAGATTTACCATGTTATTTTAAGACCATAGACTTCTTATAGATTTTCCTGTAATCTACAAATAAAGATCTATTATCTGTATTTTTTTTCAAAGTTTTAGGCTCAGTAGTTTCGGAGATAAGGGGGGAATGGTCAATTTTCGTCTATTTTCTTAAATAGCTTTAAAACAATTTATTTTAAAATTATAAAAAAAAAAAAACGGGTCTCCCTTGTTTGACCAAAAGGTATTTGACAAATTTTCACTTAGCAAAAAATCTATTCACAAAAAGTTGTAACGCAAACCTGATGTTTGGCAAATGAACGTTTAAACTATAACTTGTTTACCAACTAGTACTTCTAACATTTTTTATTTAGTCAAATATTTCATTTGGAATAACAGTTTTTGTGCAAAATCAAATAAGCCAAATACTTACTTAGTATCGTCAGTTTTAAATTCACCCTTTCCTATTCAGTCAAACTTCAATGACAAAAATGTGAACTACTAAGTGAGTAGGAGGTAAATCATAAATGGCGCTCAATGTGTACTCTTCTTTTTCTATATAATGTAGTCGTTCCTGGCACAGTAGGTAGTAGGTCACAGTTTTAACCTAACCTAACCTAACCATTTTTTTTAAATAAGTAATTATCCTAATCTAAATAATTCAGTTCCGGGTAACCTACTAAAAACAATCTCTTTTTTCTATTAATGCAAGTCGTTTCTGGCACTCGCCGGCCGCTACCGCGGCACCGCTCGCTTCGCTCGCTCAGCTCGTGCGTAGGAGGTCACAGTTTTAACCTAACCTAACCTACCCATTTTTTTTTAAAGAAGAAATTAACCTAATCTAAATTGTTGAGTTCCGGATAACCTACTAAAAACAATATATTTTTTTCTATTAATGCAAGTCGTGCCTGGCAGGAGGTCACAGTTTTAACCTAACCTAACCTAACCATTTTTTTTTAAATAATTATTCTACTCTAACTACTTCCATAAATAAACTAATATCAAGTAACCATAAATTTGACTTGTTTCAGACAAATTCAAGCACAAAAACATACAAAGAAGTACGCAAAAGACATCAAATTTAACCAGCAAGTCAAATGTCTAAAAATCTTATTTTTGCCTTAACATTTTTTGTCTTAACAAATCATTTCTCCAAACGTTTATTGTCTGAAGATTGTTTGCTGTAATAAATCATTTGATTAAAGACCATATTCCATAATGACATTATACTTAGTAATATTTTGCCAAGTAAAAATTTGGCCAAATGAAAATATGCGTACTAAAATCATTCGAAATATTGCAATGGTACAAAAAAAGGTTGCTAAAATTTGTTTGGGTAATGAAATTTTGTCAAAATCTTTTTGGAAAAACGGCAGGCACCCAAAAAAAACATATATTTGAGACCCTCATAGTAAGTCCTTTCATTTGATATGTAACACGGTATAGTTTGCAATTTTTTTTTTTAATTTTCTTATTTGCCCCCCAAAAGTGACCCCCATATTCAAAATTCATTTATTTACTTTACCTGTCCGTGTTTGGGTCACAGAAATTCATATGTGTACCAAATTTCAACTTAATCGGTCCATTAGATTCGGAACAAATTGGCTGTGACAGACGGACAGACAGACAGACAGACGGACAGCCAGACAGACAGACAGATAGACAGACAGACACACGAGTGATCTTATAAGGGTTCCGTTTTATCCTTTTGAGGTACGGAACCCTAAAAATTGACATAAGTTAACGTTAACGTAAATGCGATCGAGTAAATATAAAACACGCAGGCCACATTATCGGGATATGCCGTTGATTATCGCGATGAAGGACATTGGCCGTAGGTGTAGCCACCACTTACCACGATAATTTGACCGAATCTTGACCGAATTTAACTACCGCGATGTTTATGGCGATGATGGGCATTGACGTTGACGTCGACATAAGGCCACATTTGCAAACTCACGTCACAAGAGTGAAACAAATGAGCAGCGGTTTACTCTGCATGGTCATCATCATAATAATTCATATCAGAATGTATGTTATGTACCTGTTGGTACGACATTACTAAAACCATTTTTATTTATTTTAGATACGGAGAGACCATCTACAACGTCAGCAACACGATGGGAGATATTCCACGAATGACCACAAGCAAGAGTGCCGACACGATCTGCGCACAACTGAACAAGATGGTGCCTTTGGACAAACTGCCGGAAAGACGCGCCTGGCGTGACGCCTGCCTCACTCGCCTCGCTCTTCTCAAGAAAGAGATGAATGAACAAAAAGTTAAATACTAGAACTGAAATAAGTAATGATAATTTCTAATGATGATGTTGCATTCAGTGATAACAATAATCATGCAATTTACCTAAACTTTCCAATAGGAGTGCATGAAATGCATCCGATCATGTTATGCCTAAGGAATATTACTTTATATCTTTGTTATTTATTATGTACCAAATAATAATTATATTCTTGGATGTGTTTACACTATTTACCTACCCAAAATGTGTTTTATTTTCGTATCTGAAAATGTAAATATCATTGAAACATCTTCTTAAAACATTTCACGACTTCCAGCAAATGCTGACGAGCACCGAATCTTAGGCCTGCTCTTCACAATCGGCGATTATATACGATTACCTGAAAAACTAAACCACGAACGGATTTCGATAAAATTTGGCATGGAGATATCGATGGAGGCATCGTGGGGAAGGACGGGTTATTTTTGTCTCAAAAATAATCCTAAAGGGGATGAAAGTTTATGATTGCCGACTGTGAAGAGTAATACGATCTATTACTGTCACCAAGTGTCACACAACCCCAAAAAATATTGAAAAACAAAGCAATTTGAAGTCACCGCCGCGATAAGTAGAAGGTATATTTTTCCGGAAGTGGGCCGATGAGGTCCATGAGGTTAGGTTGACGCCCAGAGGCTTTGATCATTCGAGATAAATATCTCAAATTATCAAAAGCTTGGGCGTTGGTTGTTAGAATTCATTACTTATGGGGGATGCGATAAAGTAGCTCGTGAAATTCAAATTTTCTTACGTTTTTTTGCAATTGCAGGTCAGTGTCAAGTTGTTTTTTTTTTTATTAAAATATGATGCGCGCCCGTAACTAATATGGCTTTGCAGAATTATAATCATTAGAATCAGCAATACAACTCCATAAGTTAGTATTGAAATCTTGAGATTTGAGGTAAATTCTGCAAATTGCAAAAAACGTAAGAAAATTTTAATTTCGCGGGCTACCTCGCACGTCGCACGAAAAAATGCTCGTAAAACCACTTCGTGATTAATCGTGTGATTTTCTGACGCCCTCCCTGTCTTTTCAGACCTTACGTGATTAAAGGACGACCCCCTTCGCTGATTTGCGTGATTTTACTGACGTAATTTTACAGTTAAAATACTGAATTTCTATAATAATATATAATTTAGGTGTCTCTAAATGTTATATTTTAATTTCTTATGTTTTTTGTCTTTTAAAAATGTATAGGTTGGGGAAAAAGTCTTTTCGCATTATAGTATGTATGAACTTAAAATAAAATCTCTTTGGCTATACTATTTGTATCTGGCTGGTTTTGGTATGATTGAAAGTTTAAATTTTAAAGAACATAATTCCAAATTCAAATTAGGAAAATGTGTGATTTTCATTTGTTTTTCGTACTGTCAAGATGAGTGAATCTAATGAAGAAATTCGATACATTTTAAAATTTTACTACAAAAAAGGTAAAAATGCAACGCAAGCCGCGAAAAAAATTTGCGATGTTTATGGACCCAGTGCAGTGTCTGTGAGAGTAGCACAAATTTGGTTTAAGTGTTCTCAATCCGGAAATTTTGATGTCAAAGATGCACGTCGCTCTGGTCGCCATATTACGGATAAAATGGATGCCATTTTTGAAAAAGTGGAGCAAGATCGGCATATCAGTAGTTACGACGTAGAAGAAGAACTGGGAATTGACCACAAAACAGTTTTGGCGCATTTGAAAAAAACTGGGTACACAAAAAGCTCGATATTTGGGTACCTCACGAGCTCACTGAAAGAAACCTAATGAACCGTGTACTCATTTGTGATTCTTTATTACGACGTAATGAAACCGAACCATTTTTGAAGAAGCTGATAACTGGTGATGAAAAATGGATCACGTACAACAAGAACGTGCGAAAAAGGTCGTGGTCAAAGGCCGGTCAGGCTTCACAGACTGTGGTGAAACCCGGGCTAACTCGCAACAAGGTGATGCTGTGTGTGTGGTGGGATTGGAAGGGCATTATTCATTATGAGCTGTTACCACCAGGCAGGACCATCGATTGTGAACTCTACTGCGAACAACTGATGAGATTAAAGCAAGAAGTTGAGAGAAAGCGGCCGGAATTAATCAACAGAAGGGGTGTGGTTTTTCATCATGATAACGCTAGACCTCACACATCTTTAGTCACTCAGCAAAAATTAAGAGAGTTTGGCTGGGTGGTGTTAATGCATCCGCCGTATAGTCCTGACCTTGCACCTTCAGATTTCCACCTGTTTCGGTCTCTTCAGAATTCTTCAGGCAGTGTCAGGTTATCATCACGAGAGGACTGCCAAAACCACTTGTCGCGGTATTTTGATCAGAAGTCCCAAAATTTCTATAGCAATGGGATCATGTCCCTACCTACAAGATGGCAAAAAGTTATCGAACAAAATGGTACCTACATACTTTAGATAAATGTAAATAATATATATTAAAAAATGTTTTGAATTTTCTTAAAAAATGCGAAGAAACTTTTTCCCCAACCTATTATTAATTTTTCTCTAAATTTTACTTATTATTAATATTTTAACTTTGTTAGCTTAGTTGTTATCATTTTTGTGCATGCTGTGGTCTCCTATAAGTGAAGGAGTACACCTACTTAATACCTGATGTTCCCTTTATTTATGTTTCATGTATTGTGTACATCTTTTGTTGGAGATCCTAAATAAATAAATAAGTTTTACTGCACAACATGAAAGATCATTTCAATTATGATCTAATGTATGAGCTACTTTTTTATTTTGCGTCGAGTTTATAATGCGAGAATTAGGTTGTTTTATAAGATTTTATGCCGAATGTTTTTAATTTTTTGAATTTTTTTTTTTCAGGAAATGGATTGACTTTGAATTGAAGTTTATTTCTGTTGTTTTAATTTTATGAACAAGAGTTCTAAGTAGCTGAAATTAAAATGAAATTCTTTTGATTTCAGCTAATTTCTAATTTAGATTTCCTGCGGATTGGTCCGATTTCGTAATCCAGACGAATCCGGAGGAAATATAACTTAAAAAGATATGTTGATGATTTTATGATTAAAATTATGTAAATACATAGTTCTTATTGTCGCGAATCATATTTTGATTAAGATGCAACCTGACCTGCAAATTTATATTAAATACAGCGGATCCTCACCTCTCTCGCTCACACGGAACTAAATTTTTAAGAATAAATAAAATCCCGTGTGAGCGAGAGAGATGACAAAACGCGACAGCCCACCTCCACGCGTTCCTGAGAAAAAGTGTCTTGGCAGACTGCCATAGGTAGGTACTTGAAAATGTTTTTTTATGTGAAAAAATTACAAATGAACACAATTTTAGACTTTTTCCTTTACTTGTGTTGGAAGACCTTGCCAGACTAACTTTTTAAGAATAAATAAAATCCCGTGTGAGCGAGAGAGATGACAAAACGCGACAGCCCACCTCCACGCGTTCCTGAGAAAAAGTGTCTTGGCAGACTGCCATAGGTAGGTACTTGAAAATGTTTTTTTATGTGAAAAAATTACAAATGAACACAATTTTAGACTTTTTCCTTTACTTGTGCTGGAAGACCTTGCCAGACTGACAGACAGACAGCGGACAACGAAGTGATCCTATAAATTTTCCGTTTTTTCCTTTTGAGGTACGGAACCCTAAAAATCACAATTTTTAGCGATAATGTTTAGAATACATTTACTTAATTTTATTGTTGAATAATTACCAACTAACAAACAATAAATAAATAACTTAAGATTTTATTTTACTGCTCTAATTTTACTGTTTCTGTCAAAACAGTTGAGTTATTTTAATATTTTCTTGTATCGAATGTTCGGCATTTGAACCGAATTTCGACCGAATGCCGAAGTTCGGTCCAAACCGCCGAAGTTCAGTTAAACCGAATGTGAAACGAATTTCGGCTCATCCCTAAAACATCCTACAATCATGAAGTTTTTTGCTCGTTCTCCTCCATAAATGATATTTTCTGTAGAACATACGTGGTATCTCTATGTAGGTACTTAGTCTGCGATGGAAACCTATTACGCTTTGGAATGGGTAAAGTATTAGCTTCATCTTTCGGTTCTTGACAATTCAAATATGCCTGTAATTAGTTAATAAGAATAATTTAGTGGTCCATTGTTACAAAATACATTTCAAAAATAATACTAAGTATTGTGTGCTTACTGTAACTAGAATAATTAAAATAATTATTTGAACAGTGGCCCCCAAACTAGGCAGCGCCTGTATCTTGGGGGCCTGAGTTGCGTTTAATCTTAAGTTTTAATTCGAGACGTTTTGCGTTAACAATTTAATTTCAGGATATTTGGAAATGGACATAATAAAAGACTTAATTAAATAAGGGTAATGAAATAACAAGTTAAAATAATGTAAATTGAGCAAAATAAAATAATTCTAAATAAAGATACCTACTGCGTGTGTCTTTGCGTGTGAGGGTGTTTGTGTTGTGTGTGTGTGTATGAGGGTGTGAGTGTGTGTGTGTGAGGGTGTGTGTTGTGGTAGGTGCGGATTTATGTGTGGGGGAACTAAATGATTACATGAATGACTTGCTAGTAGATTTTGGTGTTAATTCACTATTTCCTCAGTGTCGTTATATGACAGGGAGAGAAGCCAGCTTTTTCTCATTATTTTAAATTTATGTTTATCAACTCAGATTAGATAGTGTCATTCATTAGTCATAAATAAACGAATTTTCTAAGAAACGCATTAGCTAATAGGCAAAGACATTAAATTAGTATCTCTTTGCTAGCACAGAATAATAATGTTACACAATATTTTATCTTCATAGAAAATTACCGAAACGACGCGCTTCGAAATCTCAGTAATATTAGTCAGTTTAATATTATTTATCTACCGAGCGGGTAGTCACTGCACTGCCCAGATAAGTACTGCTGGTTGCCTACACAGAATACGGGTTGTTGCTGATCCGCAACTTTTTTTTTTGTGTAGGACATCTCGTAGTTGACCTTGAGAGGCCGAGACTACTCAAGGACGCTGTTACAAATGGGTAGTCAAATCATTACTTTTTTACACAAAAGTATGTTTATTAAATAAAATGTTTTGCATTCTTAAAATGTTTTATAGCCGAATTGTTGATAGATGTGCATGGTACCATTATGAACTACCTATATGGTACCATGGTATGGTACCTGGTGCCATTATGTACTAGGTAGGTACAGTTTCTCAAAAAAGGTAGCGAAATGAAATTTTTTACTTCGGTACCTTTATTGAGAAACTGTACCTATCTAAAATTATATTTATAGTTCAGCATCGTACCATGCACATCTATCAACAATTCGGCCTAAAAACATGTTAAGGATGCAAAGCATTTTATTTAATAAACATACTTTTGTATAAAAAAAGTAATGATTTGACTACCCATTTGTAACAGCGTCCTTAACCGGACAATTCCTCGAAGCCTCCAGTCAGGGCATAACAGTAACTTATAAGCGACTGCACGCTAAGGGCACCCTCGGCCTACGAACCTCGGCTTAGGGCGTCGCTGCGGGGAGGACAGCAAGGAGGCACAGGCTGGATCATATCCGGATAATTATTATTAATGGGGAATTTAAAGCTACTGGCTCAACTACGCCACCAGCTGGCACCTCTTCACCGAGTAATGGTCGGTGGGGAATTACGTTGGGGTCGTCGTCGCGAGGTGTTTGTCAACTGTACTGGTGGCCCTACTATTCTCTTGGAGAATGGTTATGGGGTCATCGTGGTCGGTGAGAACATGCAGAGGGATATTGATATGATGGTAAAACGTAGTGAAGCCAATCACTTAGAATTTAACACTTCTAAGTACAAGACTATTTCTATTACCCGTTCGCGTGCGCCCATTCAGCATAACTACCACATATCGGGTGTCCCTCTGGACTGACCTTAGATGTGAATATGACCTTTAATCAGCACATTAATAATATCTGTGGCAAGGCTTTCCAATCACTTGGTTTTGTTATGAGACAGGCAAGTAGGTTTAAAGACAGGAATGCTATTCTTACTCTTTATTATTCGTTAGTATGTAGCAAACTTGAATACAATGCGCTGGTATGGGATCCACATGAGCAAAAGTGTAAGCTCATGATAGAAAGGGTCCAACGAAAATTTGCTCGCTACGTGTATAAAAAAATATATGGGTAAACTCAAACTCAAAGCATTTATTTCAAATAAACCAATTACAGGCACTTTTGAATTGTCAATGGGTCGGTCAGTCAGAAAGATGAAGCTAGTTGCCCATTCCAAAGCGTAGTAGATCCCTATGGAGAAGAACGGGCAAGAAACTCCACGGACACTCTTTTAAATCATAATATTTTTACAAAATATTGGTTACATCGTTCATGTTGAAAATATACATGTGAGAACAATATAGAAAGACGTGCACGTTAAAAAGCGTCCGTAATAAAAAGATAAAAAACTAAAGCAACTAAATTAAATATAAGCCATGGCAGCTAAGAGACGACCAGTCCCAACTGACGGCGCCCGTTCACGAACATGACGCATGGATCAGCACCAATTAGTTCAACCATTTTGAAGGGAACTTAATGATCCAACACACACGCCACCACCAGCGACACATTTGAGTGAGCATGACATACTCTCAACCACCAGGGCACACTCAAGTCATTGAAAGACGTACCCAGTAAAAGGTAGCTTAATAGTAGCTACATAGTGCTCACACATGTGCTATGCAATTATATAATACTAAGAGATTGAATTTAAACAATGCAAAGAAAGTTTTCTCTCATCAGCTCCAACAATATATCCGAATGCTAATCAATTAATTAATGCGTCCTTGTGGAGCAGGACAAATATTCAGCCAAGCATTTTTGTCAGCGATATAATCCCCCAACTTACAATATGCCTGGCTGCTTAGTGTGCGTTTTATACAAGATTTAAATTTCGTTTCATTCAGCTGGAGTATGTGGGGAGGTATTTTATTATAATATTTTAAACAGTACCCCATGAAGGATGAGTCTACTTTAGCCAGTCTGAAACCAGTGCGTACCCATACTGCTCGATATGCTCCCACAACACAGGCGATCAATCTGCTGAACGCCCTGATTGCTCAGGAGCCGGATGTTGACATATTTATGTATAGCAGTAAATCTATGTATAATGTTTGCATGAAGTTTTTTAGTTAAATGCTGTTGTTGGCTCGCTGCGCGCTTTGGTGTAAACTGTAAGTGCAGCAAGCAATTGTTATACAAATAAATAAATAAAAATAAATAAATGCCTTGGACGGCGGACTTTACTGATTTTAGAGGGGGTATAACTAGCGGACTCGACAACCAGAGGGTTGCGATTGGTTGCGATGTTTCGCGGCGGTCTAGAAGAAACGCTTGGAATTGCGTTTCATGATTTGATGTATAGGTAGTGGGGCCAAGGGGATCCCGTAGCCTTTCGGAGGAAACGGTTTTGTAGGGTCTGCGTCCTATAGACGTGTTGCGTGTGCAAATACTGAACCTGCATAGGTCATGTTTGGGCGAATGCATGCTGTGGGTATAGATGCGCAATGTGCACGTGCATTCAGAACGGAATGTAGTCTACTGAGAGCGAAAGCGACCCGCGAACTAGTCTGATTTATGTGCTCAGACAAGGAGAGGTGCTCATCGAGGGTCACACCTAGATATTTATATTTGGCTCGCTTCTCCCAAGGAACATGGTGATCGGTCGGAGTGATCCGCAAAACTTAAGTTATTATTAATTATAGGGTTACTTTGCTGTAGATTTGGAAAGCGTAGCCTGACCTAGATTCGTAGTTCGAAATAAGACATACCTACCTATACAGTTTTGCTGTTGTTCTTTTAATATCTGTATCTCAAGACATAATTTACTCATTTCAAACGAGAATTCTTGAAATTCGAGCTGCGGTACAATTGCGTAACACATTGCACTATCAAGCGGAATCGATTTCATTTTGACAGTTCAACAACATTCATGGCGTTATTTACGTTTTTTGAGCAGATATTTTTCGACCATGAATCAATAGATTAGCAATTTGCTTCAAAATGATTTAGATTCCGATTGATAGTGTTACGCAATTAGGATGATGGTTGTTTGTAGATACAAAGAGTGTATATCGGAAACTTTTTCCCTAATCGTGAAGTTTATAACGCTATCTCCAGTTAGAGGTAATAATCATTATTTTCTTTGGATGAAATGGTTTTGGCAATAACGGGCGAAGACTAATTTTGACAGGCATTTGATGGACTTTCTGGCCGGATTCCAGTACCTATTGGCGTTATCGAGTTTCAGACATTCAGGGCGATTCCAAATATTTCTGCTTTCAACGCTCATCAACCTAAGCCGATTTTCTGTGTATATTAGCACAAACAATTTCATAAGTATATTTGAAGCAAGTAAAGCAAGCTCTCTTCGCGCCCGAAAGGGTTCAAGCATCCAGCAAAGTTATTTGTTGACATCGTAATCTTATCACACATTACCTACACAGCAAAATTCAAATCTTAGTGTAGTGCAAATAAAGCGCTTCAAGCGGTGCGCAAAGCGGTTACCGTTTATTCATACGATTTGTAGGTAGCCATGGATATGCTAAGAAGCGGTGTAGTACCGCAAAAAATGTTCGCGAAAAGAATAAGCGGCGGTTACGCGTCCATGTTAATTCACTCCCACAACTTGCTAAACACGTCTGCAATTTTAAAAACTGATTAGTTTATTGTTGTTTTATTATTGTTTTAACTAGCAGTGTCATTGACACAGGCATGACTATAATCAGTGATTTTAATTTTGATAACACAAAAAATTTGTCGCTAATTAGTCGAAATTTGCCGCCAAATATCAGAATTTGTCGGTCACTGGTTCAAAAGTTATAAGGGCTTATAGGTGGCCGATCTGGAGAGCGTCTCCCCAGCTTGGCCACATTTATATCTCAAAAACTAGGCCACCTAACTAAGATCTGTTGTCTCCCAAGTTTAGTCGCAACTTTTCGCCAAGTCTCAGAGGAGAAAACAGATCTTCGCTAGGTGACTGTTTTTGACACATAAATGTGGGCAAGCTGGGGAGATGCTCTCCAGATCGGCCACCTATGAACCCATATAAGTTTTGAACCAATTACCGACAAATTCTGATACTTATTTGGCGGCAAGTTTTGACTAATTTATTGTTATCAAAATTAAAATCCCTGATGGTGGCCATGCCAGTGTCAGTCACACCAACTAGCACTGCACCCTAATTGTGTACCACACTTTCAATCGGGATCGGTTTCATTTTGATATTTCAACAACATTCATTGCGTTATTTAGGTATGTTGTCGAGCAGACAAATTTTTCAAACATATGAAGCAATGGATAAGCAATGTGTTACGCAATTAGGCTGGATACCTATTTTTTTTAAACTGAGTCTATTGGTTCTTTGCGAGAATATTGAACAAAATTAACTTCCAATTTTGGGAGCAAACGATAACGGACCGTTTACTTAGAGGGCACGAAGAGGACGAGCCAACGCGTACCAACCTACCGACTGAAAAATAAAATCCTCAATGTTCAAGTTTGTATTTAAGAAAGTTGTTTACATAATTAGGTAAAGTAATTTATAACTATACTTAACATGTATGTAAGTTGACTTATAATTATTATGTATGTGTTTTCAATGTTTGTTATCATTTATTTCAACACCATCTGAAAAAAACAAAAAAAAAAAATATAGGTAATAAGAAATAAAAATCCCAAATAAATGGAACTAAACAATGTTTATCATATAAATTAAAAAAAAAGAAATATTATTGTTGTGCATACCTTTTTTACCTAGTATTTTACACTTGGGCAGGAGTTGTTGAATTTTAACCTTACATTCTTCCAAATTTTCAACACTCTCCAATTGAAACAACAATAGGGATTCAAGTTTATCAAGAGCTTTCAGTTCTTTTAATCCAGCATCTGTGACATTGACACACTTGGACACTTGAAGATCTGTTATTGTTCCACGTCCATGGGAGAGTCCCTTTAGAGCCCTGTCATCAATGTAGCTGGCGTTGTGAAGGATAACTTTGCTCAATTTTGTGCACCCCACTGAAAATAAAACATTAATTTAGAGGAAAACTGGTCATAAAACAATGTTTATTTTGCTATTGCCTACTTTTGTAAAAGCAAGAAGTTTCCAATAAAGCAAAGCAGGGCTTTTTCCTTTCAAATAAATCATTTATTTGAAAAGAATTAGACTACCTACTAACTAATATAGGGTGACTGGTAATTACTGACCGATACTTAAACACATGATTGTGCTCATGATAACAAACAACTTTTACTATGGGACGAAACCTGAAATCGCGAAAAAAAATCAGCTGCTCCCTACATTTTGACGAGATATGCGAACATGAATGTATGGAGCAGCTGATTTTTTTTCGCGATTTCAGGTTTGGTCCCATAGTAAAAGTTGTGTGTTATCATGAGCACAATCATGTGTTTAAGTATTGGTCACTAATTATCAGTCACCCTATATAAAGAGTAGGTACCTACTTACTCTAATTGAGCAATTCAAGGTACAGTAGTTACACAAGGTACGATAGGTACATTATTTTCTGATTGAATATTAATTTTACAGAAACAAGAGCTCAAGTAGAATTAGATGACTCAAAAGGATGTTCACGCAAGATTATAAGACATGATATGTACCATCGCGGACATTTGCGGTGAACTACTTTTCGACCTTACCGCTAAGGTAATAAGGTTGACAACTGGTTCATCACAAATGTCCGCGGTTGTACTTACCAGTCTTATTAAAACATAAATTACCTACATAAATGAGAGAAGCCATAATGTGAAATAGAAGAATCTGTGCCATCAATTTCAATTAATTTTGGAACTGGTTGTTTTTCTGGCGGTAACATGTTGTAATCAGCCAATTTTCTTCCACCGTCCCAGACTACCTTTCCACCGTTTCGAAGCACCCATTCAGAACATGTACGATCTGGGCCAAATTGTTTAATACGGTCGGTATCTGGCGTATTAAAACTCTTATTTACATATTCCCAAAACGTTCTGTGTTGGTTGTCTCTTGGTACAAATATCCTAGGAGCAACCGCTCCTAGAATTTTCTGAAAGTAAGAAATAAAGTACCTAAGTCGTAGGTAGGTAAGTTAATAACATTAACAAGCACACTTAAATTATTATTAGACAGCACCAAAACGAAGACAACGTACGTGACGCAAAGAACACAGCATTTTACGATGATTTTGTTATGTTAAATATTTAAGAAATACGAGTAAAAAAATTTTTCTAGACAAGAATGAAGTTAGATAAGTTATTACTCGCTCGTGCGCACAGATCCCCACAGACAGCCACACACATCAGAACGAACACAACACTAATATTTTAGGAATTTAGTCTCAGTATATTATAATGTACTCTGTGGACCATCTAGTTTGTGGCTACATCTAAGAAAAAAGTTGCTAGTTTTGTAAATAAATTACTTTCGAAATTCCGCTAAAAGTGGCTAAAGTTTTTTACTTTATGCTAATTTTAATATATTATTATAGGGATGCTACAAGTTTATAGTTAAAAACATTAAAATTATTGTTTTTTTAGTAAAAAATTAAAAATCAATTTGAAAGTTTACAATGTCTTCTGGAATCTCTTCGTTAATGGATGATGATATGGATGGTATTTACACTTGGTTTTAGTGGTGAAATAAAGACAAAACCTACAGAATATAGGTTTTAATTAACATAAAATTGTACGTTATTTTAGCCCTGTATTGCATGAATTACCAGGAATTAAAGAAAAAAATTTTTTTTTGCCTTCTTTGTGTTTTATTGGGATGAATTAAGGATTTACAAAACGAAAAAAAAATTAGGTACTTTACTTAAAGAAATAAAATCAAAAGCCATAAATGGCTTTGTGTGCATTTAGCACTTTCTATGATCATGCCATTTCTGGCTTTTTATGCACATGAAATACAATTTTTAGACAACATGAAAGTCTTTGAAACAGTTTATTTTCTCATTGAGACACAAGTGAACGTTACATTTCTCACATTTTATATACGATCGAAACATACAATACACACACACAACTGACGACGACATTACGCGGTACGGTACTTGTTAGCCGTGTGACAACATTAGAACTAACTCCTAGGTCTGGTACGTCATTGGGATAAACATTGCTTTGATCTCCGGCAAAAATATCAAAGTCATAACTGAAACCGGAGACGCCACTCAAAACCTGATTCTTATATCCCCACTTATGAGGTTTAGCGAGATTGAACTGTTTCAGTTCATGTCGGCATTTTGTTGGAATTATTTGTTCGTCCACCGCTAAGAATTCTTCCTTTGGAACCAATAACAACCGTTCCCGAATTTTTTCCAACAGGGGCCTGACTTTGAACAATTTATCATGACCTGGTGTACCTAGTGGTTTTAAATTATCATTGTCGTTCAGGTGTAGAAATCGTTTGATGGTTTCAAATCTATTACAAGTCATTATCTCATGCACTTGATTCTGGCCCACAGTAGTAGACCAATATCTTCTTGACGCTGGCAGATGGACCAATGAAGTGAAGATTACAATTCCTATGAACTGTTCTATTTCAGATCTGGTGATATTTGCTGGCTTGTTGACATTGACCTGTACAGATTTCAAATTAGACTGCTCAGCTATGAAATCAAGCAACTCGTCGGTAAAAAAAAAAATTAAAGAAATCAGCCGGTGAATCAAGCATTTGAACACATTCTGGTAAATCCAGGGTACCAGTAAATTTATAGCTATTAGTATCATATGCAGGCATTTTACCAAATTTCCAGTTAATCTTTTCTTTAGGTTTTTCTTTTGTTTAGTTTTCATTTGCTTAGGATTAACAATATTGTTCTCGTCATCGGAAGTATCCAAATCGGATTCAGGTATAATGATTGGTTGTTTGCGGGAGTTTGGTAAGCGAAGGTTAGAAAGCGGAATGTTGTCGTCGTTGGAGTCAGATGCGGAGTCATCACTAATGGAACCATCACCGGGTATAGATTTAGTGAAACGATTAGTGCCATAAAAGCGTGAAGGAAGCATTCTGAAAAGATAGGACATAAAGAAATCAGCATCGGTGAATGCATGCAAAGCCATTTCTGGCTCAAGCGTTTTACACCGTAAATGCATACAAAGCCAAAAATGGTTCCCACGAAAAATTTTGAAAATTAAACAGAAAAACCTAAGATTAGTGAAAAACATATTAGTTAGAGTAAATAGAACCCTTGAACAGTACATTTCATATTTTTTACACACAAATTACTTACCTTTTCTAATAATTGTTGATTATCAAAGTCTCACGAGAAATCGCCTCGTCCATTTACTGCGCACACGCCGGTAAAAAGTGAGATTATCTTGACAAATGGCTCTAACCATAGACAAAAAAAATACGTTCCATTTCACGAACAAGTGATTGATACAGCCCTAACAAGATTTATTAATTATTATTAAAACTAAGTGTAAAAAAAAATATTTAATTTCAACAGCCATAAATGGCTTACTATGCAATAGAGGGTTAAGAGAGAAAACGCAGAGACATTACGAAAGTCATAGTTCTGTCAATTACATAGAACCAACATAATTACCAAGAAGGTCGCTAGTATAACCATGACGAGGAAATAGATCGCATATCACGTCAAGTGATTTGACCGTTTTTGGAAGTTTGGTTAAACCAGTAATAGAAGAAAAACAGAAAAAACAGACAAAACAAAACAGTAATAGAAGTAGGTATGTAGTAATAATCTTAAAAGTAGCCAGAAGTAGCTAGATTCATTTTGGTGGCTAATTTTTGGCTAAAACTATTGAAAATCCGCTAAATCTAGCCACAATGTGGCTAAAACGGCAACACTGAAACTCCTGCCGTGCTCGTGCGTCGTTGTGTTTAAAAAGTGATGTGTTGCCAACTCCAAAAGTTAATTTCGGGAGTTGGTGTTTTTTGTTTTGTATATTCGTTTTATGCCACTGACTTTTTTTTTAAGTCAATTGTTTTAGTTTTTATTTGTGGTACCTTATCTACCCCACCCAAATTCGTATACCACTACTTGCTAAGGAAATAACAGCGACAGAAAGTTATTTTATCAATACACCATCAACATACACAAAATGGAAAAAAATACGTATTAATGGAGCTAACTAAATTATTAAATCGACCACCCAACCACAGATCGTTGATGCTACGCTACGAAATCTGTCTTCTAACAATCAAGGTCACACATAACATATAAGTAGCGCAATTTCAAGCGGCACATTACCATTAACTAATAATTTAGCACCAACCACAACGAACCATTAGCATACATCTCATGACAATTCCAATAAGCCCAAACACGGCTAGGATACATTTTTTTATTACGGAGTTCCAGTGCCTACCTTTCGGCTTCATCCACGTCTTGCTGATCATGATGGTATCATTTCATCAGAACCAATTAAGTATATAAATTTGCTTCATCATGGTAACTTAACTATCATAATTGAGACATCTTATCGCCACCAGTGAAATACTTATCACTGAGAAATTCCTATAGCCATATGTGGTCTTCTTCATCAGTCCCACTTCACCAAATGCTACTTTCTAAATGCAAATGGATTAGTTGTTGACGAAAATACCAAAATCACTATATTATGTATGCCTATAATATTTGAGGAGTTCCCTCAATTCCTCATGGATCGCATCATCAGAACTGGATTTTGATAATAGTGGAACCAATCTGGAAGTACCTAAGCATATCCTAAACCTGTCAAACACCATTTAGTGGAGGTCTACTCGATTTTTGCGACCTATTTTATATCGAATAAATTTCATTTCTAGTAGTTGTGTAATAATTCACTTATCATGAATGGGAGAATCAGCCGCCGCACCCATGGGGGAATCCAAAATTACAGCATGTCATAGTGCGTTAAGAAATTACTATTTTCATATGGTTTTTTTTTTAAATTTTGACATGCTCTAACGTTGGACTTTTGGAGCAGCTGACCCTCAGATCTCATAAGCAGTAAGGAAAAACTTTTTTTAGTATGATTTTCAGCCGGTATAACATTAGTTTTTCAAACTAACGCCACCGCCCGTACTATATTTTTATGGTGAGAGCGCGTTTACTGTTTAGTATCCTTCACAACCTTCAACAAATAGACTGCTGACAGATAGCAGCCATAACGGCGTCATCTATTGTTAGCTTTGCCTGTTCCTTCCCATTATCTAGCTATTCATAAAAAAGTCTTAGTCGATTTGTAAAATCTTGGCAACACCCAAAACGAACATAATTCCATAAACAATTTTGTGCAAATATTTTTGTATTCTGTGGTTTGTGTCTAATGGAGCATTTGCGCGATCGTTCATAATTTTATTTACCATTGTAATACAATACAAACAAAAAAAGAGTATAATTTTTATATGGTTATTTGTCCACATCAATTGTGTAAATTTTGAGATATGTGTTATTTAAATAAGTAAATTTATTTTGATATAGCCTTCATGATCTCATGACAAAAGGCCTTGCAGTACGCATAGATTTACAAATGTGTTGTTTTGATAGATAATGGATCCAAGAATGTGTAGAAAAATCAGCAGTAGTGAAAGTCTTCCAGATGCGGACAATGTGGAATATGAGGTATCAAACATTATTGCACCGCAGGAGAGCGACGATAATTTCATGTTGGACGATAGTCCCGAGCCGCACTCCGTGACATGGCTAGACAATGATCAAATAGATGAATTAGATCTTAATTTAGACCAAACTAATCTATGTTTTCATAGAGTCGATAGCGCAGATATAATTTATAGAAGCAAAAAGAAAAAATGCAAAATGGTAGGAAAGTATGTGATGGGAGATGTTCTGGGGGAGGGCTCATATGGTAAAGTTAAAGAGATGCTGGACTCCGAGTCGCTGTGCAGAAGAGCTGTGAAAATATTGAAAAAGAGAAAATTAAGAAGAATACCGAATGGTGAACAGAATGTGCAAAGGGAGATACAATTGCTGCGAATTCTTAGACACAAAAATGTGATAGAACTAGTCGATGTTATGTATAATGATGAGAAACAGAAGATGTACCTCGTGATGGAGTTCTGTGTCGGTGTGCTCCAGGTATGTGATATACCTACTGCTATATTTTATTCAATGTTCCTCTTTTTTTTGTGTCCATGGTTTCTTGACCTAGTATTAACTCAATCCAAGTAAATCACATTGAAAAAAATATTAAGGTTAATGATGTGCAAAGGACATTATACTCTAGCTAGAACACTCAAGACAGATAAGTGCATGCAGACAACATAGTTGCATTGCACTGTTTGTGTTAATTTTATTTGAGTAATCTGTACTAGACTAGATAATTTTGTGAGATTACTGCATGACTCAAGGTCTGGAGCATTTAGTTTATTTATATTGTGGCACATTTTGTTGCTTACAACAGGTTACAAGGATAATCATTGTAGGAAAGAAAAAAGGAGAATGTATGGACAAAAACCCTGAGTCAATAGAAAAAAAAAACTTATTGTGGGGTAGACTGAAATGATGCACCCCACTACCGCACTTATCATAGTGTACATATATATAAATTTAAGTAGTGGGGCGTCATTCCAGTGTGGACAAGTCATAGAAGGCACCCCTTCTACCCTACAACTTAATGAATTTTATTGTAGATAATAAATATGAAATTACTTTAAAAAATATCTCCATGATTATATTTTTAATGATTGTTATGCTTTTCTCATGTAAATAAAGTTGGTTAGCAGTCTATAGTTTATAAAAAGACACCAAGTAAGAAAGAATCTAGAAAACGATTGCATAGTGTCTACATGCATAGCATAGGTCAGATAATACAACATGCTGATTACATCCACACAACTTCCCAACTTACAACCAACATTATTTTTTCACTGCTCACACCATCCACCATTCTCGCTATGCATTAATGAATGAATTGCAGCAGCCCTGGTGCGATTCTATAATCACTCATTACATTTCCTGCTGTTTTGTTGAAAAAAGTGTCATTAGCACTCTCAGTGCTTAACTGACTCGTTATGTTGTTTGGATGGTGGAATATGTGCAACATAACCGCATGGTGCACAATCCACCTATCTCTTTTTGACTACAGGTTACTCTTTATTTGACGCTTGCAATGTTGCTGTGTTGTGCACATTGTGGTGCTTTATGGTGATTATTTTGAGAGAAACCAATTTTACATTTGATATCTAACCTACTATTGTACTCATACATATAAGATTTTTTAATGGCATTCTCCTTTCTGTAAATGAAATGAAATTGAGCGACATTTCTGTAGTAAATATCATGGAGTTACTCTGCACCTGCTATTATATTTATTCTATTTATTCAGTTTCAGCAGACTCATAATTCTTTATAAATAACTATGCTGATATTGTCTAGGACATGTTGGAAGGGAGTCCTGGCAAGAAGTTTCCTCAGCGGCAAGCACATGACTACTTCACTCAACTCCTAGATGGGTTAGAGTACTTGCACGGCCAGGGTGTGGTACACAAGGATATCAAGCCGGGGAATTTGTTGCTGACACTTGATCAGACACTGAAAATCACAGATTTTGGTGTTGCTGAGGTAATTAATCTAAAATTACTTGGAGTAGTTTTAGAAGATAAGGTACTCTTACATTAGCCTCAACCTAATTAAAACAGCCTATTTCAAATTGCATTACACTTGAACGTCTAATTAGCTCAGTCTACTGTTAATCTAGCTAGTTAATTGAATTTAAGTGACAGCACTACATGCTTATGAATTGAAAAGTTCTTAACTTGCTGAAGTATGAAAGAATCAAACCAGGCAATCATTACCTACAGAAAATAATTTAAAATACCTCTTTTTTTGATTTAAACAATAACAAATTCTAACAAATAAAAATAAAAAAAAACTTGATTCTGATAACAATCAATTCTGAACTAGCCTTGCAGTTCTGCTATTCCTAAACTATTTCCTTTTGTCTTATTCAATATAACTACACTTTCATAATGTTAGCCTTGATTTAATTTTTTGTTTCTTTTATGATAAATTCTATTTGCAATCGGTCGTCGGACCATAAGCAAATTCATTCCATGTCTAATGGCGTTGTGGTGGAGCAGCCGTTGCTGCGCCTCCCACTTATAGAAGGTGGTTCCCCTTCAGCCTTTTTACCACCGCAGCTGGCTGCAAGGTTAGGCGTGCCTTGCGTTGTCTTTTGTACCGCGCGATTTGAGAGTTTACTGATAGCATTTGTCATTGATGGATAGTCATGGATTTCGTCGTTCCTAACCAAACCAAACATAGGTAGCAAACTATGGTGCATTTGCATAGTTCTTAGGATACCATTTTGGACTCTTTGCAGGCCAAGTATGTTGGTTTTGTTGGCAACGTCCCATAATTGGATTCCGTAGGTCCATATTGGCTTTTACTCTCGCCATTTACGAGATTTCGGCGAGATTGGTGGATATGTTTGTTATATTTTTTAATAATCATTTATTAATTTATAACATCTTGTATTAATCAAATAATCAGTCTACTTTTTTGTATTTTCATACAATTAAGTAATTTATGATACCAAAAATTAGTTCTTAAATTTTTTGAAGTAGCTTCGTAAAAAGCAGAAAGCCTAAGTACCTATATGACGTGTCGTCTGACAGACGGATTGTAATTTTGCAGGACAAATAACCAGCTGCAGAAAACGCTCTTGGGACTACAGAGCGCAAACAAATGTCTGCCAATAGAGTTCTCCCTTAGAAAAGCCCATCCTTTGCTTCGAAAATCACTTTTATTCATGTAATTCATGCTCCTGTGCAATCTCGTCAATCTCGCGAGATCTCGTTCGTTTTTGGCCGAGATTTATCTCTGTAAATATGGCCGAGATCTCGCGAGAACGATATTGCATTTTCAATTCCCATAGATGAGGAGTTTGTTGTCTACAGAGAGTACAGAGTTTCTTCCCATGAGCCAATACAGGTTGCGGAACTTGTGGTTTATCTCGACCCTTTTATTTTTGATGTGATGCTTCCATGTTAGGCGCCTATCTAAGTGGAAGCCAAGATGCTTTACACAAGCTATGTGTGGTAGGGTATCAGGACCAAGGCTAACAGGAGGGGTGTTTCAATGCATGAGCGTGAAGGTGATATGGTTAGACTTGGTTGCACTGACACGTATCCCCACTTGCAGAGACTTTATGTGTTTCATCTAGCGGTATTAGGTGTCTATTGCTGGCCATTTCTGTGTTGTCATCAACTGTCAATAACATATGTTGTCATTGTTATGCCATCCAAAGTGGGTAGACCTAATCTAAATATGTTATATAACACTGGGCCAAGAACAGATCCCTGTGGTACTCAAGTTTTCACTTCAAACAATCTTGATCTTGCTTCGCCCTGTTTCACTTGGAAGCAGCGGTCGGATAATTACGAATGGATGAGCAGGAACATTGAGTGCGGAAGTAGTTCCTTCACTTTAGCCAACAATCCTATGTGCCAGACACAGTCAAAAGCTTTTTATACATCAAGAAATGCCGCTGAAAAAACTCTGCATCCAAAAGCCTATTTTATTCTTGGTAAACTCGGTGCACCTGTTCTATTGTTGAGTGAGATTTCCGAGAGCCAAACTGGTGAGACGGTACAACATCATTGGCGTCAATGCACGGTTTTAGTCGGTTAAGGAATATCCTCTCCCACAGTTTGGAGAGTACAGGCGTTAAGCTTATCGGCCGTTAAGACGAGGCTTTATGTTCAGATTTACCTAATTTGTGGATCGTGACAACATCACAGATTTTCCACAGGTCAAGAAAGTGAGATGTTCGAAAGATTGCCTTGAACAAACTAGCTAGGAAAGTAATGCATTTGCTGGGAAGATTTTGTAGTATAGAAGGCGTGATCAGATTTAATCTCGGGGCTTTTCTCGAGTTCAGCACTCTGGTGTCCTGAAGGCTAACATTATTATACATTGTTTTAATTTGACAATTCAAGCTTAGTTTTTTTTAAGTAGCTTTAAAGGTCCCACTGCTGAGCAAAGTCCTACCACAAATCATTCCAAAGAACACAAGGACTTTATACAATAATGTGTTATTAATTGTTATTTTCAGGCTTTAGACATGTTTTCCCCTAAAGATACATGTTACACAGGGCAGGGTTCCCCAGCGTTTCAGCCGCCAGAGATCGCAAATGGTGCTGAACAGTTCTCTGGCGTCAAAGTCGATATCTGGAGTAGCGGAGTCACATTGTAAGTGAATGAAAATAGAACATTACCCACTAACACTGACCTTTGTTATAGCATTGTTTCCTTCACAAAGGGCGCATTTATCTTTGTGACTGTACATTTAGGATTGTTTGATTGTCTTTTTGTTTTATGATTAAAAGTCAATTGTCAATTTTTTTGCACATGAATTTTTTAAAGCTGCATTCCCGGCTTTCTGACCACAAAGTAGTGGTCAGTATGCGGTCAATGCAGTGTTTGTAAAATATACAACTAATATCAGGTTTTAACAACAAGAAATCACGGCTAAATAACTTAAATTTACTTAAATTCCAACATCTACTTCAATATAGATACAGGCAATTATGTTAAAGAAAATGTTCTTATCACTGTTCAGAGTTCACTTACACACCTATTGCACATTACTTTGTTAGTAAACATTGTGATTCATGATTAATTAAAAACTATTAATCAGCATCGCCCCACTATCCATGACTTACTTGTTTGTCACTTTGCATACATATAGAACTAACATAAATAAGCATATCATTGTAAAACAGTGTAGGATTTGCTTTCAGTTTATTTATATTGCTATACATCAATATGTATATGCTAGTAAAACAGGTATATCTGGGTAATTTTAGCTTAACCACAATTGCCCAGATTTACCTGTTTTACGCTGGTAAAACAGGTATATCTTGTTTATTAATATTTAATCATTAGTTGATTTACTATTATGTACAGTGTTAGTGAACTACAATTTGAAATATTTTATATAACAAATATAATAGCAATCGCATGAACAGGTAATAAGATGATTAGACACCTTAAAGGCTGGCGCACGCTACAGCCGAAGCAAGCCGCAGCGCTTCGCATTCCAATACAAAAAAGCGTGGTTTGTGGTAGGCCCGCCTGTGGTGTGCGATAGTTCATACAACATTGTTCTCAGATACAACATGACGACGGGTCGGTACCCGTTCGAGGGCGACAACGTGTACCGACTGCTTGAGTCCATCGGTCGCGGCGAGCCGGCGCCGCCGCCGCCCTCGCTGGGGACCACGCTCGGCCTGCTGCTCACCAACATGCTGAAGCGTGACCCCGACCTCAGGCCCACCGTGCACGAGATTAGGAGGCACTCGTATGTATTATACTTTAATTTTTTGAAACACGGACCACCATTAAACACTATTCCGCGGCAGGTCAAGGAGAAGGTTGCGGGAAGGACTGGCACGCATTGGCAAAGAACAGACGTGTATGTTTCGCAGGATAATTGGAAAAATCGAATTCGGATTATTGGTAAGTAATAAAGATTTACATATTCATAAAAATGCTATTATCCTGACCAAGCTTTTATTATTATGGAAATCCCAATAATCTGGTCTTATTTTTCCAATTATCCTCCGGCATATAAATGCAAAATGGAGAGGTGGTGGGACAGTACAGGCTGTTAGATATTGTTGAAAACTGACCTTTAAAAAGGTCAAGTGTGTTATCGGCCTATGTAAACCTTGACCACACTTAGAACTGTGTCAAATACGATGCAACTGTTATCGGTAAAAATGACACATCAACGATGTTGCACAAGAATTTTAAACGGTTACAACAATTGACAAGTAGAATGTGACAAAGTCCAAAAGTGATTAACGTTTTTGTAAGGTGATTGTACTCGCCAGTTCGCAACCAGCGCGCCTTTATACCGCGATGTATGAACGTGGAAGAAGTGAAACATGTATGTAGGGTAAGGAGGGTAGAACATTCTGTAGTTTGTGTCTGCTCCCATTAGAGACGGCTTGAGTTTATGTATGAATATCACATTCAAAAGCATGGTCACTGGTTTTCTCAAATCTGATCTTGGAATTTACGTATATCTAATAGGCTGGGGAAAAAGTTTCTTCGCATTTTTTAAGAAAATTCAAAAGATTTTTTAATATACATTATTTACATTTATCTAAAGTATGTAGGTACCATTTTGTTCGATAACTTTTTGCCATCTTGTAGGTAGGGACATGATCCCATTGCTATAGAAATTTTGGGACTTCTGATCAAAATACCGCGACAAGTGGTTTTGGCAGTCCTCTCGTGATGTTAACCTGACACTGCCTAAAGAATTCTGAAGAGACCGAAACAGGTGGAAATCTGAAGGTGCAAGGTCAGGACTATACGGCGGATGCATTAACACCTCCCAGCCAAACTCTCTTAATTTTTGCTGAGTGGCTAAAGATGTGTGAGGTCTAGCGTTATCATGATGAAAAACCACACCCCTTCTGTTGATTAATTCCGGCCGCTTTCTCTCAACTTCTTGCTTTAATCTCATCAGTTGTTCGCAGTAGAGTTCAAAATCGATGGTCCTGCCTGGTGGTAACAGCTCATAATGAATAATGCCCTTCCAATCCCACCACACACACAGATCACCTTGTTGCGAGTTAACCCGGGTTTCGCCACAGTCTGTGAAGCCTGACCGGCCTTTGACCACGACCTTTTTCGCACGTTCTTGTCGTACGTGATCCACTTTTCATCACCAGTTATCAGCTTCTTCAAAAATGGTTCGGTTTCATTACGTCGTAATAAAGAATCACAAATGAGTACACAGTTCATTAGGCTTCATTCAGTGAGCTCGTGAGGTACCCAAATGTCGAGCTTGTGTACCCAGTTTTTTTCAAATGCGCTAGAACTGTTTTGTGGTCAATTCCCAGTTCTTCAGCTACGTCGTAACTACTGATATGCCGATTTTGCTGCACTTTTTCAAAAATGGCATCCATTTTATCCGTAATAGGGCGACCAGAGCGACGTGCATCTTTGAAATCAAAATTTCCGGATTGAAAACGCTTAAGAGGGCTATTACAATTTTTCTTGTACTTGAGCGTTTGACTCGAGTTTTGATGTGTGATTATGGTTTAGATATAGCCACAAAATTAAAAAAAAGATATGCCCAAAAAAGCTTGATTATTTCTGTTGGGAGTGTTCTAAATAAATATTACGATTTGTTTACATAAATCAGTAAAAACCTTGTCTCTGCAAAGCATGTTTCATATAAATTTACTTTTGCATATGTTTTGATGCTTTGTTACATCAAAGATAATAATTTAATAATTTATAAAAATGTCCTAGGTACAACTGTACGTTCTACTTTGGAGTGCTCAATTCAATTTATTATGTTTCACACAGTAATACACCAATAATAATTCCGTAAACCAGAGTTAGTGATAATTTTTCGTCCGAAATTATATTTTTTATCTATGAATATATAATCCAAATTCAAACAAAAAGTATTTAATAAGTAAGGTTACTATATTACTTTGTTAGAAAAAAAAAATAGTCCTATTTAAAAGTAGAATAGTATTTTTAATCAATTGTTGCATGCAGTGCTAAAAATCAATGTAAATCTCGGGACACGCGGTCTTTAGCTTTAGACGCCGACGCATCGCATTATGTAGCAATTTAGCAAGTGTGATTACGTTTATTTTGAGTCATATAATAATTATTTTTTTGTTTATAGTGTGCAATTTCAATTTATGAAAAAATCACGGTCAAAATGTAATAGCGCCCTTAAACGAAATTTGTGCTACTCTCACAGACACTGCACTGGGTCCATAAACATCGCAAATTTTTTTCTCGGCTTGCGTTGCATTTTTACCTTTTTTGTAGTAAAATTTTAAAATGTATCGAATTTCTTCATTAGATTCACTCATCTTGACAGTACGAAAAACAAATGAAAATCACACATTTTTCTAATTTGAATTTGGAATTATGTTCTTTAAAATTTAAACTTTCAATTGTACCAAAACCAGCCAGATGCAAATAGTATAGCCAAAGAGATTTTATTTTAAGTTCATACATACTATAATGCGAAAAGACTTTTTCCCCAACCTAATATAACAATTACTATGGGTGATGTGATAGCGGAATGTGCACGTTATCATCACTAATGAGGCTCTAATTAATTATCGGCATCAGACTCGTTCCCACACCACATAACACTTATTTTTTTTCAAAAATATTTAATGTACAACTTTGACTTCGTTATTATTTTAAATTATACTAGCTTCTGCCCGCGACTTCGTCCGCGTGAAATTTCTTGTTCCCCCGACCCACCCCGTCGCATCGCATCGCCTGGCCGAGCCATTACTTCGTTTTCGCTTAATGATCTTTCTGACTTGTTTTCTTTTTTCTCGGCTGCTAATGGTCCTAGCGTGATGTTATTAGCCTATAGCCTTCGTCAAGAACAGGGCTATCAAATGCAACAAGAATTTTTCAAATCCGATTGGCAGGTGCAGAGATTAGCGCATACATACTCTTCAGGTATATTATTAGTATAAATTTGATTACCATTAAAAAAATCATAGTGACCTTAAAAGATAGACATATGCTATCACGAACTTTTTTTAGAACTTTTTAAGAGAAAAAATTCCGTCATACATGATTGTTGCGTAACTTTAATCGTTTACGCAGCGCACGCAACGGAAACTAAAAAGGAATAAATTTTTCACGATTTTGCAACATTTTTCACTGATGCTCCGCTCCTTCCTCGATAAATGGGCTATCTAACACTAAAAGAATTTTCAATTCGAACCTTCCTGAGATTAGCGCGTTCAACCAAACAAACAAACTCTTCAGCTTTATTATTATTATTAATATTAGTATAGACTAGCGGACCTGACAGACTTCGTCCTGCCCGAACAGCGCCAACTACAAGGTCCAATTGTGAATCTAAACCATCCACCACGACGCACGCACGCAGCATGGCGACGTTTTGCCGACGGAAGAATAGACAAAACGACACATTGCCATGCTTAGACGCGTAGAATGCGTACAAGTATTTCTACAATCTCATATTGTCTATTCTTCCGTCGACAAAGCCTGTTTCTATGGTGGTTATGCTACGCGTGCAACACTCAAACATACACAAATAAATCATCAAAATAGGTCCATCCGTTTATCTGGAGTTCAGTGGCATACAGACGTAAAGAAGAATTACATAAATAGGGATTATAGATAGATGATGATGATGATTTTAAAAAACCTCAATGTTTTATCAAATGTTAAAACCCATACGAAGCTGTGGCGGGTCTCTAGTAACTTTTAATCCGGTTTACACTCACTAGTGATAGCGTTCGTCCTGCGTAAGCGATCGCCAAGAGTGCGCCCTTCTCACCGCCCTAGTACTACGTGACAGGAGACACTTAAACATACCCGAAACTAAAATTGAATTTGGAACGTTCTAGAAACACTACGACATTTTACCTGACCTCTTATGATAAAAAATAAACGCTTTACAATAAAAAGAAAAACATTGTGGCAGTGGGTTGACTTTATTGCACCATTTGGTCGGTGCAAAAAAAGTATTGGCACAAAATACAGTGACTCAACGAATTAATTTCCACAACAGACTGCAGTAGAAAGTTAACACTCCATAGCAATTAAATGCATATTATTTGTAAGAACTTTTGCCCCCGGCTTCGCCCGCGTGGATGTCGGAAAATATCCCACGGGAACGTACTACCGGGATTAAAAGTAGGTACCCTATGTGTTAATTCAGGTAAACAATATATTAAAAAAATCTTTATTTATTCGGATAACAAAGATCCATAATGTTAGTAATACTTTATACAAGGTATTAGTAAGTAATATTATCAATAGAGTTTGAAGCAATACATAGTTTTCATATAAAATAAATCTATTGGTTTACGTGGTGCAGCCGGTAAGCTCCAAATCAGCATGATTTTTTCCGATATCTTCAACAATCACCGTAATATTGCAGCCAATTTTCACAAAACATGAATGAAATATCACCTAAACCTTCGTCATGAAATGAATCACTCCGTCCTTATGAAAATGCGTTCGGTATTTTTTGAGTTTATCGCATTCAGACAGACAGACGCGGCGGGCGCTCCGGCCTTTGCCATTATGTAGTGACAGACACATTGTGACATGATGTGCAAATAATAAATTTTGAATTTTATGTCTTCATAAATAGGTAGATACCTATTACAAACTATAAAATAGCATGTAAAACTGCTTTTACGTAGGTTACGTTAGAGGTGAACATTTTAATAGTACTCACTTAGTGATTGTCGAGATTATGTTGTTTACGTATAAAATATCCATTCTATTTATTCGACTTTGCACTTAGGCGAAGAAAATGTTAACACCAAGGATACTGTGCGAAACTGTAAATAATAATGATTTATTTGAACCAAGTGTACTGGTAGGTACTTGTCGTTTTAATGGGTCATTGAAGTGTGTACCTACTTAACTCAGACTAAATAAAAAACCAAGACATAGGTAATAGCGCTGCGAACAATACAGTGAAGCATGCGCAAAACTACACCACGCTCTGTGCATACACGCTCACACGTACACCAAATTACAACTAAACTATACCTCGCAAAGTGCTACGAAACCCGAAAGGTGATGCCTCACGATACTGTTGACAGCGCTATGTCTTGGTTCTTTATGTCTAAGCTACTTAATAATAAAAATACATTATTAACCGACTTCAAAAAGGAGGAGGTTCTCAATTCGTCGGAACCTTTTTTTTTTTTTTTTTTTTTATGTATGTTCCCCGATTACTCGAAGATGGCTGGACCGATTTGGATTTTTTTTGTTTTATTCGAGAGGGTATACATCACAGTTGGTCCCATATAAAATTGATTAACTTTGCTTCGGTAGTTTTTGAGTTAGCTTCAATAATGCGTATTTTTTCCCCACTTTTATATGGATGATGTTCTAGTTTGTTTTGCAGATAGTGGTATTAGAATTTGTGTGGGGTAGGTACACAACTAAAAAGTGAAAAATAAAAACTTTTTTACAAAAAATACAACCGACTTCCAAAAACAACACTACCAAGTGAAAAATAACTTTAATTTCGGAAGTCGGTGGCAAAAAACGAAAACACATTTAACTAGACACCGACTTCCGAAATTAAAGTAATTTTTCACTTTGTAGTGTTGTTTTTGGAAGTCGGTTGTATTTTTTTTTCACGACCCTGTCACTTAGTTTATTATGCCTATCCCTATGACGCATTGAAATTAAATCCAGCCTGTACTAGTTTGCAACAGGAAAATGGCCTTGTACATTATGTTGTTACTAACAAAGGAAAGAATTAAGTACTTTGTTTATTCAATAATTATGTATAATAAATAAGTTGCTGATAGCCCTGTTATCATCTGAATGTTTATTTATAACTAACATTAATACTACTCACGTCTGTAGTTCTGAAGGCTTGAAGGGTAGGCAGAGGTGTACGCCCACTTTTCGCCACTAAAAAATATATCAGCCGGCGTGGTAATTGCGTAACAAACTTAGGCTCAATTTCACCACAGATCAGTAAACGCGTTTAACGTTAAACGAATTTAAAAAATGGCTGTGTTTCTTTCAATCGTTTGAAGATGACAGAGATAGAATGATGTTTTAACTGTGTTTAGCGTTAAACGCGGTTAGTGATGTGTGGTGAAATTGAGCCTTAGGGTCAGTCTCCACCAAGCGGAAAGATCCTCGCGGATGCTCGAGCACTTTTTAAATTTCACAGAATAAGTTACTGTATTGATATTAACTTTAAGTATAAAATTCGACGCAGACATCAAGCGTTTATCAAGCGTGATGTCTGCGTCGAATTTTATAATTAATAGTCACTATTGAAACAGTTAGTACTTACTTATTCAGTGAAATTTAAAAGGTGCTCGAGCATCTGCGAGGATTTTTCCACTTGGTGTATACTAATCCTTACAGTAGGAATGGGTTTCATTTTGACAGTTCAGTAATATTCATTCAAATCAAAATATTTTATTTCACATAAACCTACATGGGCACTTATGAAACGTCAGAAACTAAGTGCACGGTTCCAAATTGGTCGTTTCCTATGGAGAAGAGCCGGCAAGGAACTCCATGGTTACTCTTTTAAAAATAATTGGCTTTTACAATATTTTCAAATAACAGTGTTAATAATAGGTATGGGAGGACAATGTAGGCCTTTCAACAACTACCAGGTACTTAACAAAATAGAAAATAGTCAGCAAATGTACAGTCTACTAGGCCTGCAACGTTCTCACATTCACAAAATAGAAAATAATCTATTTAGAAGATTAATAAAAGAATAAAAATCTATGACATGACACAAATGACATGATTGCCATTACAACTACAGTAAGAAATCTGAATAAACATTGTATGATTTACGTCGTTGAGAAGAAAAAATTTTCGAACATATGAAGCAATGGATTAGCAATAAGCTCGAAAATCATAGTACGCAGTTAGGGTGCTGTAGTGCTATTCTGTAAACATCTCACCGTGATAACTTAGGTGAAGTGAGCGTGAAGTGAGCCGTCATTCCACCTGATGCTAGGGGTTGACAGTATTGACAGTTCACTTTATGATCACTTCACCTAAGTTTTCACGGTGAGATTTTTACAGAATAGACCGGCTGTTAGCTGTTAAGTACTGTTTATCATGCACAATCCCCAAGAAAACTCAAGTGATGGCGCGAGAAATAAGGCATTCATGAAACATGTTTTGTGGATCCAACTGGGGTTGATCTTTACTACAAACTTGTCTGTAAGGGTGTTCTTTCCTCCACGGCACGAGCACTACCAACCTAAAGAATATTCGTTTTTCCGAAACGTCAATAACAAGATATCGAATTGACGTATTCAACGGTACAGTCCGTTCAGAGTTATTTTCACAGAGTACATTTGTATATAGGAGGATAGAGACGTCACTCGAACATTTCATAGCGCCCTCTAGCAATAAGTAAAAACAACAATCCAAGAAGCCTACTAGGTTTAGTCTAGCTAGCTTCAAATCTATTCTGCAGACCTGCAGTAGGCCCTGTCCTATTTTCCTATTAATAAAACATTAGATACACTGCCAAACACTTTAATTCAATCTTTATTTACATTAAATGAAGACCAACTCCTGAATGTTGTATTCTACAACATAATCTTTACGTAATCAACATAATAATTTATTTGTATCTTTACACCGATTATATATGAATAAATTAATTGCTCGCGTTCATGTTTATAAACAACACAACACAATAGGTATCACTGCGTTTCACAAACAAGTAAACAGTCCAGATTTTCGTGTAAGGGTCAATCACATAAAGTGATGTCGTCGGTATCCAATACTTTTCCGTCAATGTTTAGAAGCAGAATCCAAGTCAAGCAAAATCCACGAAATACATAATATAACGAAGCGCATCCATTCACTCGAAAAGAGAAAAACTGGGTCAACGGAATAATTTTTTTAACAACAAATTTGACATTTACGCGAGTTGCGATCCTTTTTTTCCACTTCATTGAAAACAGTTTCAAAAATTAGCGTTGCGTTATTGGATGATTTTATACATAAATAAACAAACGTTCTAAGTTAACACAATTAATTAAAAAGATGTCTCAACTCCTTAATTTTTTATTTGTAAATATAAATTGTTGTTATTTTAATACAATCTGAGTAAAATGGATCATAATGTTTAAACTAAACCCATGAACAATTTGAGAACAGCGCCATCTATCAATTAGTAAGTTTAACTTTTGATATTATTATACGAGTAAATTAAAAATCTATTGAATTGAGTAGTGTACCTCCAAAAGCAGAAGCCTACCTAAACTGGCCGGTTATGTTACCCTTACTTTTGTTCTAAGCTATGGCACCGTGGTTATTTTATCTCTGACAGCAGCAATCCAACATCAACGTTATTGTAACTAAAGCAAAGATAACTTTGATTTTGACAGACTTGTCAGTGGCAGCAATCCAACAGCAACCTTATTAAAATGAAAATAAAGATCACTGTCATTTTGACAGTGATGCAAGATCAGAGGTAAAATAAATGTGAAAAGACTGTACTTATAAGGATTTTTTGGCGCGCGTGGCCAAAGTCGATATTATCGCCGCCATCTTGTGTTTATCAATAAAATTTCACATCTTAGTCATCATCTACCTAGCCTTTTCCCAACTATGTTGGGGTCGGCTTCCGGTCTTAGCTGAATACCAGTATTTTACATGGAGCGACTGCCTATCTGACTTTCACAACCCAGTTACTGGATAATAGCGATACCCCTTGGTAAGTCTGGTTGTCAGACTTTCGGGCTTCTGTCGACCCGTAACGACTGTCAAAGATCCACGAATAACAGCCGGGATCGACGGCTTAACGTGCTTTCCGAGGCATGAGGCGTCTTGGTATGTAAAGATGGTCATCTATCCACGAACCAACCTCGGCAAACGTAGCACCTGATTGATTGACCCGTGCGGCTGTTATTACTTAGCCACAAGCCCCTGCCAGACCACAATCTTAGTGATTTTTAATATTTTTTTAAAAACTACTCTCCTCTTACAGTTGGGTTCAAGCCCGGCCGCCGCTTGAAGCCGGTGAGCGCATGGTGACGCCGCGCTCGCGTCGCTCGGACGAACTGCACACTTCCACCGTAATCCCGTACTTAGTGGAGCGACACTACCCTTCGGCGCAGGAGTACTTCACCGAGAGAGACTACAGGCACGGTCAGTCTGATTCTGATGATGAACTTTTTTATGATGTTACTGACCTTGCATATAGGCAGTGAAGTTTTAGTGTACAGTCGCAGCATGAAAAGGTTAAATACCCTTCTTTTCGTATTGTCAACATTATGAATGAAAATGACAGTTCGAATTCGAATATGTTAGATGTGCCAAGTCATGCGAAAGGAAAAAAAAATAAATATAATATATATATATATATATTGGAAAATTGGTTGGCCTCTTTATTCAGTGAGTGTATAAAAACGCTCAACGAATTTCTATAATGCGGGCACATCTGGCAGCGGTCATGTTAACCACAAACAATAAAGATTAAAATCGTCCGATTTTTGGGGAGTCCGTACCTACACTCTTGTGTAGCCACGGTTCAATTCGCACTGTGCATAGCATTTGGACCGTTGAACTTGTGGCAAGGCTGTTAAAGTGCCAGGATAATATATTGTGATTGTAATTTGTAAATATTTGGATTAATATACTATTACGTGACTGTATGACGTGCACTTTCATAAAGTTATGTGCCACTTCATATCATTGAATGGCCGTCTTAGTGGTATCGGTAGTTACATAATTAAATTATAATTCTCATATTCATACTGCATTGTAAACTTCACATTCTTTTTGTTCCTATGCTGAATTTAACGGAATTTGTTTTGAACATTTTGTGAGGTTTTGTTTCACTGACGGACGCTTGTAGCGCCTAAACGAATCCTATCTTAAAATGCCTATGTTAATTGACAAAAGATTTTTATCTATGTAAATATACAAGAGGTAAATATAGTCGTATAATTTTCAGAGCCTGAAGAAATGCGCATAGCCAGTATCGTGCGCGCTCGCGTTTGTTCCTTGAGTTAGGTTCGTTGCATGCGAGTGACGGAGCCCTTATCTACTTTAAAGGCTTTTATACCGCCGACCTTATATCTATATGAACAGCCATATACCCTCTATAACAATGTCGCTACAATAATAATTTATAAAGACTAATTTATATCCCAAAATAAAACGTATTTATGATGCGAGTAAGATAACTGATAAATAAGTGCAGTAAAATATATTTTTAAATATATATTATGTACTGTATGTTTGCGTGTTCCTAGTACTTAACTAATAATGTAGTTTTTTGCTGAATGATATTGATATTGCATATGAGAATGACGACTTTGTAGCGTGATGTAGATAACATATTATACAGATACTTGACTTTACGCATTAGTCGCTCGGCTCTCCAATATTGATAAAGGCGCAAGCGCAATCTTGGTTGTTGGCCCGCATTCGGATACTCGAATGAGTTTACCGTATTGGACATCCCAATGCGAGTGAACAACCAAGTTTAATTAATAGCGGCGTAACGCGTCTGAATTCTAAATGTCAGGGAACTTCATTGATTAGCAAATTGACTATCAACTTAAATTATCCGTCAATTTAAATCATAACTATCATTCTCAACTGTATGAAAAGGCTTTAACACGGCAAATTGACGTAGTCTGTCAATCTTTTCAACAATTAAGTTGCCTGACTGTACATTCAGAATTTCGAAAAAGTACTTTTGAAAATTATATCTTAATAATATAGATAGTAGTATCTGAATAGTATGTCTTGTAATCCTGGGTCGCTCGATGTGACGTATAAGTTGGCGTGCGTGTTGCAGAGCTGGGCGACGGCGGGTCGCGCACGCTGTCGACTGCAGAGCTGTCGGACGCCGAGTCGCGGCGCAAGCGACGCTGGCACTCGTCGTGCGGCCGCCTGCCCTCCTGCCGCCTCACGTGATGCCACCCGAGCGTCTGATGCTCATCAGCTCATCACTCCTATACATGTTCCAATTCCCTGTTACTTGTTTCTCCACTTAGTAGTAAACTTTGCCACCACTGTTGTTGCCGGATAGAATGCCTAAAACTCCTCGTCTCACCCGATTTATCGCTAAATTAAATTGCATCTAGACCTCGTTCTCATTCGATGTTTGATCAGCGTTCGCTCTGAACAAAATCGGCTTTGGTATACTTAATGTTGCTATTTATTTGTTTGTGTATGGTTGTTACATGTAGGTTTCTGTGTACTCCTCTAAATAGTCAAGCGATTTATAGCTTCAAGAGAAATATGTGTCTGAATTGATTATTGAGAGACCAATTATTTAGTAAATTTTCTGATATGACATTCAATCACATACGTCTGTTAAAGCTAATATTAAAATAGACGTGTATGTATATTTAATTAGATATCAAGGAGTTCATGCAATGACAAAAATATCATAAATGTAAAAATAGTACCTGTTTCATTTGTCTTTCAAGATGTATGATGTAAAGTGAACATGTATTTAGTGTAATTATTAGTAGATCTCAAATTTTAACGTGGCAATAAAAAGATAATATTTTTATAAAAAAAAGTAACGCTATAAAACCAAATTATAATAGAGTTCTTGCCAAGAGGGAAGCACCGACTATATTATCAATCATTTTGGTTTTTTCCATTGTGGTCCACGTTATGTTGATCAGAAGATATGTAATTGTCATCTGGATGATTTAATCCCGCGCTTTCTCACTAGTTGATTGACGGACAAATGTGTTGCCGATTGTGACTACTTAAGCTACGGTTTCCTAGGCGAGCGGTGGCCGCAGTTAACGGCCGTAGTGACGGCTGTCATGAAAATGATGACAACGGCAAAGATTTAAATCGTTAGATTCGCCTTACCGCGTCAAAAGATAGTCGCATTTCTGTTTCGTTTTGACACCTCTGACACGCATTGCGTGTGACTTTACTTGATTGTCATGGAAACGCTGTTTAATAATAATATGCGAGGTCACTCTTCTCAGTTTGGACAAAAAAAAACAAGTTTTTTTTTTGTACGGTGAGGGCAAATCTAGCGATTTAAATCTTTGGGGGGAAAATGACAGATTTCCATGACGGCCGTTACGGCCGCTTTCTTAAGAAACCAAAGCGAACTGTCAGTACGAAATGTTTGTTTGATCGATGATCAAACAAACATGATGATCGATTTTCTTATTTTAGTTGTTAGATGTATAGTACAAGTTACTATGGGGATTATTATACATAAACTTGTATGTGTAATATCGTTAAATGTCATCGATTGGAATTTATTAAAAGAAGTATGTTAAAGGATGCGAACAAATTATTGCATGGTTTGGATATTCTAAAAGAACGGCATGTACACACTTCAGCATTCTGTGTAAGTACCTATTTTCTAATAATCTCTTTTCCCATCTCAACACCTCTGACGGACCTCACTTTTTGTAACTTATTTATTGAAATAAAATTACGTTAGTATTTAGGCATAATTAGGTAAACAACGCATGATTTTCTGTATTATCTATTTGAATTGTTGTTGCTGTGTTATTTGGATTGCTGGATTGACGATCATTGTTACGTTAGGTCTAGATCTAAAACCTTTTGTCACTTTACTTCTGCGCTAAATTATTAGTTCACATAATTATAATGTTAAATAGTTGTGCAATAACTGTTATAACTATGAAATGCTGTTCTAGTACGTAGTTTAGGTTAAAGCTTACTTAAGCCATACTTTAATGAGATTATTGCGCAGGTGATCTCTTCACGCCAAAGGCGGTTTTTGCTAAAAGTATTTAATTTAACTGTAATAGTTTTTGTCCAGTTATGTTGCACTTTGTATTTGAAAAGTGAGGTCTTACATGTAACTGTTAAAATGTGTGTTTACGCTTCAATACAATGAAAGGATGTATGTTTAGTGCCTGAAATTAAAAATAACGTAAAAAACTGAAAAAAATTAAAGAGAATATTAATATATTGTAAATAAAAAGTAAAGGTAATGTGCATTATGTTTTTCATTTATGCAGAACACCTCAAGCCCTCTGTGCATACCCATTTATATTAACTACAGAAACAATAGTTCAAAACTCTCTATAACACCTGGCTTTATTGCACTTAGATACGAAATTTATGACAATGCTCTACCAAAACTCCAGATTGAAATACACTGCTCTTAGAGTTAAAGCTGGCTGATGAATAAAGACTCGCGATTTCTCGCATAGATGGCGCCACCTATCGCTGATCAGGGGCTAAGCTGCGTGGCTTGATCTCCCTGGGTTACCCGGGTAGTATCAACTCAGCCTATCGCAGTCCACTGCTGGACAAGTTAAGTTCCCTTCAAAATGGTTGAGCTAAATGGTGCTGATCCATGCGTCATGTTCGTGAACGGGCGCCGTCAGTTGGGACTGGTCGTCTCTTAGCTGCCATGGCTTATTTTTAATTTTAATATTTAATTTAGTTGTTTTAGTTATTATCTTTTTATTACGGACGCTTTTTAACGTGCACGTCTTTCTACATTGTTCTCACATGTATATTTTCAACTTGAACGATGTAACCAATATTTTGTAAAAATATTGTGATTTAAAAGAGTGTCCGTGGAGTTTCTTGCCCGTTCTTCTCCATAGGGATCTACTACGCTTTGGAATGGGCAACTAGCTTCATCTTTCTGACTGACCGACCCATTGACAATTCAAAAGTGCCTGTAATTGGTTTATTTGAAATAAATGCTTTGAGTTTGAGTTTGAGTTTGAGTTTGGACATAGGCCGGATAGGTATTACACTTGAAAATTCGAAATATTTTACTTCACATATTTTTGCAACTGGGACCATCTACTGTTCCTGAAGCCCTGAAGAAGGAAGATTTATTCCTGAAACCTTATTATTAAGATTCAAGATTGAAGACTGAAGAATTATTCCTGAAGCCTTATTCCTAAAGATTTATTATTGAAGATTCAAGTTTGAAGATAGAAAATTAATTCTGAAGTCGAAGATTCGTTTCGAAGATTGACATTAGAACATAGAATATGAGGTTTACAAGATCACAAGGCAGAGCCTGAAGGCACAGTCTTAAGAGCAGCCGTATACTTCAGGAGAGGGAACCCAGTCACAGGGAACCCAGTCGGAGGGAACTTCAGATGAAACGTTGGATTGAACAGTACAGCCATATAGAATAGAAAAGGAATCGGAAGAAAACCACAGCCGAACCATGTCGATGACTACCCGGGGTGACTCCTGTCCGGCACATCTGCTGGTATAAATAAATACCTATGGCATTTGTGAAATGTCAGAAGCTAGGTGCACGATATCCAATTTATTGGTCGTTTCCTATGGAGAAGAGCTGGCAAGCAACTCTACGATTACTCATGAAAGAATGAAAATGCAGTTACGTTGTGCTCCACAAGACTACGTTATTAATATGACAAACAGTAGTTTTATATTGTTAAGTTTCATCATAGTCGTTAAAACGGAGCTTAGTGACCACCATTTTTCGTTTTAGCGACTATAATAAAACTTAACAATATAAAAGTTTTATAATAAAACTGCTGTTTGTCATAATAATAACGTATAGTCTTGTGGAGCACAACATAACGTGCTTATTTTCTGCATTTTCATTGTAAAATAAAATAAAATAAATTACCAAACAAACTATGAGGGCGCTGCTGCGCGCTGGTTTTTGTTATTCCATCGCCGGTCGCTACACGTGTGATTTTTGTGGCTAAAAATGTACAGTGATATGGCAAAATCAAGCGGAGACGGGCGCGGCGACGGTGCGACGACGGCGACGCCGGCGCGGCGCAGCGCTGCTTCAGCGTTCAGTCTACATGGCGGTTGCGGTGCCGTCAAAGTTACATGCTCTGTGGTGCCGTCCGCGTCTACACGAGCCCTAAGAGAGTGATGTAAAAGAATTGCTCCTGCCTAGGTACTCCTCATCACAGCGCACTCAACATTGTTTAAAAGTAGTTGCAACCGCCTGTAGGTAGGAAATACCTACCTACAGGCGGTTGCAACTACTTTTAACACTAGGTACCTACAAATTTGGTGTCCCTACTAGGTATACCGAATATGTACCTAGTTTGTTCAACTGGACAATAAAGACTGACCCCTGGGATGGTGTTTTTTTTATCTTTATGGCAATTTAAAATCAAAATGAGTATAACATTTTCCATCGTAGACTTAGGTAAACAAAATGTGAACTACTCTTAATTAGTTTTACAATCTAATCGCCGAGGCGAATGTGGGCGTTTGAATTACCAACATGTCTATATTACACCTTAATTCTGTTTACATGGGAACCGATCAGACTAATCTGTTGTTCATTATTATTGTGTAAATTATCATTTATTCAAGCTTGATGATATCCGCTAATAAGGCTTTTTTGCCAGAAGTTTGCGCAGTAAGAAATTATTTACGGACAAGCAAAGCTAATCAGGTTGTGACACTTTTACACCTATAGATCTGAAACCTGTGATACCTACATCGCGTAGCTACTTACTATAAATAAGTAACTAGCTTGGCTAATATCACCACGGTGCAACGGGGAGAGACACTGCCAATTTATCCCGCTAGGAGTCTCATCATCGCTGGTGTTGTTTACTTATCAAACACCGTATTTTTTTAGGGTAAGAGCGCGTTTACTTTTGAATATCCTTGAAAACCCTCGTTACCAGCGATAATGGCGTCATCTACAATTAGTTTTGCTTGTTCCTTCCTATAGAGGCATGAGGAACAGGGTGTAAAGTTCATTCATCCTCCATTGAAAAGGGAGGATCCTCCGACCAGACGGGTGTTGTGTCTGGTGGGCAACTGCCCGACGGTTGATGTCGGGACGAGGTATGCTAGTCGCGCGGTAAACTCTAATTGCGCGATGCAGGATTGCGTGACGTCAGTGTGACGCGTAGTTCGTATGTGGCGATGTAGATTCCGCCACATTTTCCACTAATGTATACTCACCTATGCGACTGAGCGCAGTATCACGCCTCCCGCACTCTTTCCGCCGCCGCCGCACCGATGACGTCCGGTCCCTTCCCGTCTCAGACCTCATACCGCTAAAGACACCTATAAATCAGAATCAGAGTAGATTATAATTCTCGTGGTGTGTCAAGTCGCATATTTCGTGGCTCGCATTGTAAGGTGCCTGTAGAACAATGATATAATAATGGTCTAAGCTGTAGAAGCTACATAGCCTACTATGGTTTGTCTGTGGTTGAGCTAGTGACCTCAGAGCTAGCTCAAACAGGGAGGTAGGTAGCCACGACCTACACGAGACGATTATAAGCATAACACCAATTACACTCCTACCAACTTATCTGCGAAATGGCGAAAATTGGAACTACGGCCGTCATGTTGGTGCCGACGCACGTCATTCGATTGTGTCGACGCATCGACGGTGGCGCCCTCTTTCAGTTCACAGATAACTTGGTAGGACTGTACAGACGCCAGCAGGTCGAGCCACCCGAAACTGTCAAATCTTCCAAATCAACCTTGAACCTAATGCATAAGTGATAAAGATGAAAATCTATTAAAGAAATTTGACAGATTGTAGTAGCTTGATGTGCTGGCGTCTGTACCTACCTGAGCTGTTGACAGCTGCTAACTTCGGAAAATTGAAATGCGTCAGGGATGATGCAGACGTCTTCTCTTATGTATACTGTATACTAAATAGGCTCGGTTAATACCGGTATCGGTATCGGTTTAAGTCACTAGTAATCTAGTGACTTAAACATAACTGGCGATATGAGGGGTGTTTAGGTACAGTCAACAAAAGAGATCTAGGCGGGGTATACTAACATATTTGTATTGTATTTGTTTGTGTTTTTTTGTATTGCTTCATGTTCAATTTCGTGACAATATACAATTTTGTGTTGGTGTGTTACAGTGTAGGCGTATTGCAAAAACAAAGTAATATACAGGGTTACTGGTAATTCGACGTATATCCGTCAGCGGCTGATAAGGGGGCCAAAATGCAACAAATTGAACCCCCATATGTATGGCCGAAATTCAATAGTTTTCGAGATATTTGAATTTTAAGAGTTTTTCGATATTTATTTCAAATAAAAAAAAAAATACATATTTGAATGGGTACCATTAAAAATGATGTTGTAGCTGGCACTTTAATTAAGCTATTGACATAATTAAAACTACTTAATTTAACAAAATAATTAAAATAATGAGCGATTTAAGAATAATATCTTACCAATATTTTCATTTTACGCTTCAAAAATGTTGTCTCGTCACAAAAAATACTATTACATTAATCGTACAAATAACTAAAACAACTTGCATATTCTGTACCTAAGCTTTCCAAAAAGGTATAAAACTAAATTTTAAAATACATAATTCGTGGCATGGCATGTGTTTGAACCGGCGCGGCGGCGCGCGGTACGGGGAGAGAATCATCTGTGTTTTTAGTTTATGATCCTCGCTAAAACAACCGATTTTACTGGCGAAATTCTTCGTGACGGGGCGGGGTGTGCGGGCGGGGGAGTACACGGCGTCAGCTGCGCTCGCGTCGCCTTCCTTAGTAAGTTTCGACTCTACGCCGCGCAAGCACGTGTGTTGTTATCTTGCTATTAACTAATCTCTCATCGCGTTAATTTGTTATCGATCATTATTGTTAATTCTTGTTTCTCTTGTTATTCTTTTTGTTATCATTGTTATTTCGGATAACATGGCTTCGTATTCTAATAACGAATACGTAGACATAATGTTTTGTTATGGTTTTGCCGATGGAAACGCGGCTGCGGCTCGGCGAGTATACCAACGCCGCTTTCCCGATCGTCGACTTCCCCACGTTATTGTTTTCGGGAGCACCTATCGACGATTGTCTGAAACTGGTAGTGTTCAGAGAGCACAAGTCAACGCTGGCAGACCTCGACGGTACACGGCTGACGAAGAGGACACCATTCTTCAGAGTTTTATTGATGACCCAAACATCTCAACGAACATTGTTGCAAGACAGCTCGGTATGTCCCAGTGGAAAGTGTGATCGGTAGTACATCTATCAGGTAGACACCCATACCATTATCAACCTGTCCAAACATTGCACGACGGAGATCCTGCCAGGTGACTCGAATTTTCTCGGTTTATGTTAAACGCTGACGCTGACCAGGAACATTTCCTAAGAAATATTTTGTGGACTGACGAGTCAAAGTTTGACCGGGATGGCATAACGAATTACTATAACTTACATTTTTGGGCACCTAAAGTAGGCAGGAATCCAAAAAAACTAAAAGAAACTGCGTCGCAAATGAGATTTTCCCTGAACGTATGAATGGGTGTCCTTGATAATTATTTGCTGGGCCCTCATTTCTTGCCCCAAAATTTGAACGGCGAAAATTACGAGGAGTTTTTAAGAAACAACCTAGACGATTTGTTGGCGGATGTTCCCGAAGAAATAAAAAACAACCTCATGTTTCAACATGATGGTTGCCCAGCACATTACCGGAGTACTGTCCGACAGTGGCTAGACGAGAGATATCCAAACCGATGGATTGAGAGAGGAGTGGAGGGCCAATTCCGTGGCCAGGACGAAGCCCTGATATCACACCACTTGATTTTTACGTTTGGGGTCATATGAAGGAATTAGTTTATGTGACCCCAATAAATTCAGTCGAAGAACTTCGACAGCGAATAATAAACGCGGCGCAACAGATGAGAACAACGTTGAGATCAAGAGTGACGAAAACCGAAGTTAGGAAGAGAATTCGAACCTGCATTCGTAATCGAGGGGCTCATTTTGAACAAAATGTGTAAATTTTTTTTTATAAAATTTGACGTAAATTTTTTAATGCATTTTATTTCATACAAATACAAATGATCCTTTCTCTCCCTGCGCCGATTCAAACACATGCCATGCCACGAATTATGTATTTTAAAATTGACTTTTATACCTTTTTGGAAAGCTTACAGAATAGGCAAGTTGTTTTAGTTATTTGTACGATTAATATCATATAAATTTTTGTGACGAGACTACATTTTTGAAGCGTAAAATGAAAATATTGGTAAGATATTATTCTTATATCGCTCATTATTTAAATTATTTTGTTAAATCAAGTAGTTTTAATTATGTCCATAGCTTAATTGAAGTGCCAGCTACAAAATCATTTTTAATGGTACCCATTCAAATATGTATTTTTTAATTTATTTGGAATTAAATGTCAAATTTTGGGTAAATATCGAAAAACTCTTAAAATTCAAATATCTCGAAAACTATTGAATTTCGGCCATACATATGGGGGGTTCAATTTGTTGTATTTTGGCCCCCTTATCAGCCCCTGACGGATATACGTCGAATTACCAGTAACCCTGTATAGGTATAAAATTGAACATGAAGCAATACACCTACAAATATGTTAGTGTGTGCTGCCTGAGTGTGTATATCTCTTTTGTTGTCTGTACATACACCTCTGCCTAACCCTTCGGGGATTACAGACGTGATGTTATGTATGAAATAATTAAGGCAATGACTGCACTCTGAGCGACCTCTGTGCTGCCACTGAAAACGTAAGGTCTATCGAAACGAAGAACGATCCGCGTGTCACTGCTATATGCAAGCTCAGGGTCCGTACGATTTCGTGAAAAAAGATCATGGATCCATCAAGGTTCCGTTGTGAAAAAAGGATGGTGCTATAGGTCGTATATAGCTCCGTCTCTCTCACACTGGAACCATGATGGATCAGATTAGGGCGGGTCGCGCTGCAACACAATGCATTGCAAAAATCCTCCTTCATTACTTTCGTACATTTTCTATGAACCAATTTATAAACACAAGAAGACTACATAAAGGCAGCACCGCACTTTTTTGTATGAAAATGCGTTGCACTGCGGCCTGTTGCGGCTAAAATATCGGGTTTTATTTCGCGCATTGGAATTTCAACGCTCTGCTTAGCGCCGAGAGTTGAAAATCAAACAGTGTTTTTTCGACGCGCTAGAATGCACTCTGTTGTAGTTAGGTTGGATTCTCAATGCTCGGCTCAATACCGAGAGTTGAAAATCCAGTGCGCGATAAAACCCAGCCGCGATATTTTTACGGCCGTGCGAACGTCGGCTTATAGGTACTTTGGTAATGTGCGCTTGGCGTAGGTATATCTTAATTAGGTATATGGTTAATGCTTTGAAACGAACTAATAATATACCATAGAGTCTATGGTTATAATATTAAGGGCTGATTGTTCAATAGTCAGATAATTTTTATCAGAGGAATAAATTGACAGCTTTTGTAAGGAAAATATGTCAAACTGTCACATTTATTCTTCAGGTAAAAGTTATCAACCTATTGAACAATCAGCCCTAAATAGTTAAACTATACGTTTAGGGCATAGACGTAGGTATATAGTTAAACTATTTCACGGAGTCGTGTCTTGAAGCCTTTATGTTGTTACCCATAAAGTTTAAATTGCAATAACTAAACACGCCTTCGTGAAATAGTTTAACTATAACATAACCGGGCATCTACCTACTGTCAAGCAATTACCGCTCCAAGACCTGCTCACTCATGGGTAGTGCGTTACCTGCATGGTGTGAATAGCTATGTCGTAAGCAGGGCCATACGCCCGCGCCAGCTTGCGACCCGATTCGCAGCCACAATGCGCGGAAGTGCCCGGTGCGTTGCTACAACGCACTCCGCCGCACCGCCTTCCGCCATATCAGGTCCTGATATAATTGTAGCACTGGGTGCGCTATATGTTGAACAGGTAGGTTATGGTTATCTAATGGAATGCATCAATTGACCGTAACATTATTTCTAGCGAGTAGGTAGGTTCCTAAACTGTTATGCGCTACGTAGGATTGCTACCGCTTTTGTTTCATTGTGTGGATTCGATTCCAGGTTCAGTAGCTACGGCAGGCCGCACGACAGTGGTAATAAAAGCTCTTCTATAAGTACCTAAGTTTTTTTAGGGTTCCGTACCTCAGAAGGAAAACACGGAACCCTTATAGGATCACTTCGTTTTCCGTCTGTCTGTCTGTCAGTCTGTCAAGACCCTTTTTCTCAGAAACGCGTGGAGATATCAAGTTGAAATTAATAACAAATTACGTAAAAAGTTCTAAAAAGATCAAGCCTCTAAGTCAACGCAATAAAAAATACGGCCATTTATGCGACATATTTTGATACTCTCAAGTAAATCAAAACCTCGGTCAACGGGAAGTACCTACCTACCCGTTGACCTAGAATCATGAAATTTGGCAAGAAGTAAGGTCTCACAGCACAAGTAAAGGAAAAAGCCCGAAAATCGTTAATTTTAGTTGTTTAACACGAAAAAAAAAATCTTTTGCGATTACAGTCCGGCAAAAAAGTCTAGAAACGGAACTAATTTTTAATCTTTATCAGTGTTGTCTCAGTTCGTGTTTTATCAGGCAACAAATGTGCATGAAAACTATTAGATTGATTTAAAATTAATAAGACTATCTAAAGTTCTGTCATAAAAATGTTTTTTAAAGTTTAAATTTTATAATGTATGGCTAGTGGCGCCCCCATTTTTTCTACTCTTTTGTGTCGAGGTATACAAACTTATATTTTTGCAGTTGGAGAATTGACCGTGACGTATATCGATATATGTATACCTACGGGAGAACATATTTTTTAACTACAATGTTAAGTTTGTTTTTGGGATAAATTCATCCCAACTACGGAACCCTTATTGTGCGTGGTCCGACGCGTACGTGGCCAGTTTTTTTTTTACTTTCGCCTGTCCCGTTGTCTGTAATCAAATCTTGCAAGTTAAATTTGACCCATTTCCCGGTTTCCGATTGAGCTGAAAGTTTGCATGTATAAGTAAATCGGTTGGCAATGCAATAATATTATGACATGGAGCTGATCTGATGTTGGAGCCGGAAGGTGGCCATGAGAACTCTAACACAACGACGGAACCCCAACGAGTTTGGGCACGTTTGATTCGTCTTGACAAGTAAATAGATAGATAGAATATAAATTCTCTTTATTTAGGCACACCATAAAATTACAGTTAACATTGTTGAAATAAGTATCTACAAGTATCTACTCTGGTTCTAGGGTCTGATGTTTTAGTTGGTCGACTATTAAATAAAATAAATACATATCTACAAGGTCAAATTAAATTAGCTAGCAAAACTTCGCAACCGTGATTGGTACTTATCGATTTCTAAACATGATATAACAAAAATAAATAAGTAAGTAGGTAAAACTGATGATTTTTGTTGGGGTCATCAACCGCAGTGTAGTTGAAATAAGTATCAGTTTTTTTGTGTAAACTTCACAGACGTGTTGGGTATCGATATCTAAACAGGATAAAACAAAAAATAAAACAGATTTCTCAACTCTCTGTAACAGCAGCGGTCGGTGACCCCAAAAAACAGAAACCATTAAATCTTTTTATTTTTATTTTGTCGTGTTTATTTATTTTGTCGGAGTTTCGCTGGCTAATTTAATTTGACCTTGTTTGACCTGTTTTGGCCTGTGTGTGTTTGACCATATCAAATTTCAGCTTTTTAACAGACAGTTTTTAACATTTTATTGTATGCTTGTTCAATTGCTCGAAGAAATAAAGTTTACAAATCGACGTTCCTGGAGTATGTTTCTAAACTGCAAAGGAATGTTAAGCACCACTCTATACGGCAATTAATCGGGTTACGAGAAGAGGCTTGCAAATACTTAGGTAAGTAATCGATGACTCTAGAAGTCTAGACTATTCTAATACCTAGATAAATCGTTGAGTCTATTTAGTTATTTCCCAAGTGTTGTCTACGCTCGCTCATAAAAGGATAACACAGGACTCTTCTAAAATAAATACATCCCATACCGATTTCGACTACGGTGACTATTTCTGTTTCGTTTTTGACGACTAAGTATAGGTTAATACGAGCGTGTGCTCTGATGTGGCAAAGGGCTCGTTTACCACATCTACATCACACCTTAAAACGTAGGTACTATCGGCAAAACTTCCGCATGCTCTTCTTTAAGGCTATAATAGCGTAGCACGGCTCACCACTCGATCGCCCGATGTATGCGTTTTGATCAATAGGATGCACGTTTGTTTTTGATTTGATTTGTTGCTAATGTTTGTTGTTATTTTTGTTACACGCCCTGTACTCACACAAATGCATATTGTCTCTAATTGGGCAAAACCAGGAAGGCATGTGGTCTATCACTAGCTACGCTTCTGCAGAAATATTTTCTAAACTGAGCATGCTTAAGTTTTGCCGATAGTACCTAATCTCTAATCACCCCTAAATTCACGGTTTCTTAGACGAGCGATCGCCGCTACATAACCGCCACAGTGACGGCTGTCGTGAAAATGATAGCAGCAGGGTTTGACTTTACGGTGTCAAAAGACGCTCTAGGAAAACACACCAACTTATCATTCGCCGGTAAATTGCAGACGCTTCTAGGAAACCGTGGCTTAGCAACACTCCCAAATAACTTCACCCATCATCATAATTATATAATTTCAAGCCGGGGAATCACCGCTGCAGGTGCTCAGATCAAATAAAAAACCAAGACATAGCGCTGTCAACAGTGACGTGAGGCTGATTTCGTAAACATGTGTGCACTTAGTGATGTGTAGTTTACTTGTAGTTTCGTGTGAGCGTGTATGCACAGAGCGAGGTGTAGTTTTGCGCATGCTTCACTGTATTGTTCGTAGCGCTCTGTCTTGGTTTTTTAATGGCCTGAGTGCAGGTGATTCTCTTTCTTTCCTGCCATTCTTCACAGCTTCGTGTCCCTGCAACTTTTCCGATGTCGTCAACCCAATGCGGTTTCTTTGACTTGTGACTTGACCTTGCATGAAATAACGCTAACCAGAATCAGTTTAGATTCTTGCAGCATTGGGTAATCACTAGCGAGTACCGTTAACACTCTATTTGTTAGATTAATTTTTGGATGTAAGGGAAATTCGCGGTTAGGTATCTACCCACTCGTCAATTTTTTTTTTGATGATCTAAATTATTAATTAATTAAATTGTAACGTAGGCTAGGTAGGGCTGTATTTAACAACGGGTCAAACAACAAAGTACTAGGTAGGTAATCGTTGCGTACAGAGGAATGGTGTCATCAACACTTCATTACACGCGAAGTGAAGGGTTGCCGAAGATGGTCATTATCGTTTTTCTCATTGTCAGTGCATAAAGTTCAAGGTGCATTTTTTGTAGGTTAATCGAATCAAACTTCCTAACAACATAGTCTTTACATGTTTCTCATGGTTGCTGATAGATCGATGAGTTATCTATTTTACACTTACGTACAAAACTACTTACTTTGAAATAAGCTTTGTAAAAGACCCATGAAAGACTGTAGAAAAATCTTCTTGTGTAGAAAGGAAGCTCTGAAAAAGATTAGCTTAGATGGCTTTTCTAAAGGTTTTGCTGTAGCTTCATAAGCACTCGAAGCCCCTACTCAGATGTAGGCACTTAAGTAGTCCTAGTAGGTAATTACTCATCTACCCTTAAAACAATGAGATACGGTAGTCGACTACCTACTACTAGGCAGGTAACTTATTATAAGCAGACGATGTTGAATGCAATCAAACACCATTCTAACAATAATCTTTTATCTTCACTAATATTAATAAAGAGGAACGACTTTTGTTTGTTTGTACCACATAAGCACCGAAACTGCTGAACCGATTTTCACAATTTTTTCACCAATAGAAAGCTAAATTATCAGGAAGTAACATAGGCTATAATTTATTAAAAAAAATTGAGATCCTTATGGAAATGGCAATAATGTAACCGAAAGTAGCAAAATTTTGTGCCTATAAAATTCATTATTTGGCGCGCGCTGAGAAATCTATTGATGGAAAAAATAACCGGCCAAGTGTTGTTCCGTAGTTGGGTTGAATTAATCCCAAGAACAAACTTAACATTGTAGTTGAAAAATATGTTCTCCCATACATTTCAACTGTAAATGTAAGTTTGTATTCATAATATTGAGAGATTTACCATGTTATTTTAAGACCACAGATTTTTTATAGGTTTTTCTGTAATCTTCAGGTAAAGAACTACTTTCTGTATTTTTTTTCAAAATTTTAGGCTTAGTCATTTCGGAGATAAGGGAGGGTAAATTTTCGTCTATTTTCTTAAATAACTTTAAAACAATTTATTCTAAAATTATAAAAAAAAAATTGAGGCTCTCATTGTAAGCCCTTTCATTTCATACGGTACAGTTTGCTAAACTTTTTTTTTTAATTTTCTTATTTACCCCCCAAAAACGACCGCCATATTCAAAATTCATTTATTTACTTTACCCGTCCGTGTTTGGGTCACAGAAGTTCATATGTTTACAAATTTCAACTTAATCATCCATCATCAGTCCACTACATTTGGAGCAAATTGACTGTGACAGACGGACAGACAGACACATGAGTGATCCTATAAGGGTTCCGTTTTTTCCTTTTGAGGTACCTACGGAATCCTAAAAAAAAAGAAAGAATATCACGTGTTACTAATTCTTGAGAAAGCCTATAGGCTATTTAACACCACGCTACGACCCTTAGGAGCCGAGAAAAAAGAAAAAAAAAGTCAGAAGAACGCTAAGCAAAAACGAAGTAATAGCATGGGCAGGTGATGCGATGCGACGGGATGGATCAGGGAAACAAGAAATTTCAAGCGGACGAAGTCGCGGGCAGAAGCTAGTATTAAATAAAATAGCTGTGAGGTGAGTAGGCAATCGCTTGTTTAAGCGCCCATTCATAAATGCCTTATTGTAGGTCGTGAAAGGATGTGTCGAGGATGCCAGCTCGCTTTAGTCCTTGGACTAGTGTACCTACAGACACTGTCATAGCACTATTACTAATAAAGTGAGTAAACATTATAAAACATTACAAACAGTGTTAGGTACAAATGTTTCTCGCACTTAGGCTGTTCAAGAATGATGTCATGTTTTGAACCTCGATTTAAAATTAAAACTGTCAGAAATTATGACCGAGCGAGTTAGAATAGGTAGGCCCCTACGGGATTAAGAGAGGGCATTATCGAAGTTAAAAAAATTGCAAATATTACTAAGAAAATTAAATGACGAAATATCTCTCTGTGTTGTGCCTACTGAAAGAATTTTGTAGTAACTAATATCGTGACACTGAATAATTAATTTATGGAGAAAAAAAAAGTACTTGGAAACCTTCTTATAAAATCTAATCCAGTTTTGCAATTTGCATTCAATATTTTAGGGCAACACAGCGATACTTTATAATTTCATTGTAATAGGATTATATCAATCTGCCTAGCCTTTTCCCAACTATGTTGGGGTCGGCTTCCGATCTTAGCTGAATACCAGTATTTTAGGTACATGGAGCGACTGCCTATCTGACCTTCACAACCCAGTTACTGGATAATAGCGATACCCCTTGGTAAGACTGGTTGTCAGACTTTCGGGCTTCTGACGACCCGTAACGACTGTCAAAGTTCCACGTATGACAGCCGGGACCAACGGCTTAACGTGCTTACCGAGGCACGGAGGAGTCTCGGTATAAAGATCAAGCCCGGCAAGCGTAGCTTAACCTGATGGATCGACCCGTGCAGCTACTTAACCACGAGCTCTAATCAAAAGAGCAAAATAATTGACAGCTATTTGCGTTACGTGGCCAACTTTCCGAATGCACCCTCTTAAAGGGCAGGCCGTATTGGTAACGAAGCTAAGTTCGTTTAGCTTCGCTCATGTAGTTGCCGCGTGTTTGCATACTTCGGTTCACACCGCGAACTATGAACCAAAGGATGAAAAAGAAATACATACATACAGACGAAGATATTTATAACCTCCTCCTTTTTTGAAGTCGGTTAAAAAGACGCGGTAGCTACATGAGCGCAGTAAAATAACTTAGCTTTGTTCCCAAGTTCCCAGTGTGGCCTGCGCTTAAGAGTGCACTGTGTCGACTAAGGTCAGTCTCCAGTTCCACCAATCGAAAAAATCCTCGCGGATGCCTCGAGCACTTGTATAAAATTAGACGCAGACATCTAGCGTTTATCAAGCGTGTTGCTTGTGACTTAGGGCCTGTTTCACCACCTACGATTAAGTTCCTACTAACTTACTTGGCAGATAATTTCATACAAATTCTGTTCCATTTCTGAATTTATTCTGTGAGTAGTGGCTATTCGGACATCGTGAAATAGGCCCTAAGCCGACGTTCGCACGGACGTAGAAATATCGCGGCGGGATTTTATCGCGCACTGGATTTTCAACTCTCGTTGTTGAGCCGAGCATTGAGAATCCAACTTAACAACAACAGAGTGCATTCTAGCGCGTCGACAAAACACACTGTTGGATTTTCAACTCTCGGCGCTAAGCAAAGCGTGGCAAATCCAGTGCGCGAAATAAAATCGCCGCGATATTTTTACGCCCGTGCGACCGTCGACATTGATACAATTACTTATTCAGTGTAAGCTCGAGCATCCGCGAGGATTTTTTCGTTTGATGGAGACTGACCCTAACCAGCAATGTGAGGGACTTTTGGGATAGGTACTGACATTTAACATTGACACTATTTTCACATTACCTACATTTAAGACGATAATCATTTGCGTAGCTGACCTTCTGTGCAATAAACACGGGAAAATGCGAGTACATTCAAAAACAATTTAAAAGAATAACAGAGCAGTCTCATAGACTTATTTTGGACCTTGTCCCTAATAGAGTTATTGTTTTTATTTAGATTAGTTTTTAAAGAAACTTGCTGAAAGCTTGCCAAACATTTTTGAATAAATAAAAATAGATATTAGGTACGTTACAAAGTTGACAAACAAAATGATAACAGCCGCATGGGTCGATAGATGGATGGGTGACCGTTTATTATATATCGAGACCCCCCGTGCCTCGTTGATCCCGGCTGTCATACGTAGATTATTGACAGTCGTTACGGGTACTCAGAACCCCAAAATTCTAACAACCGGTCTTAGCAAGAGTTACTGGGTTGTGTAGGTCAGGTAGGCAGTAGCTCCATGTAAACTATAATAAATTCCATGTAAATTCAGCTGCATCTGGTTAGACTGGAAGCTGACCCCAATATAATCTGACCTCCACAACCCATTAACTGGGTAATACGATACCCCTTGGTAAGACTGGTTGTCAGACTTTCGGGCTTCTGACTACCCGTAACAACTGTCAAAGATCCACGAATGACAGCCGGGACCAACGGCTTAACGTGCTTTCCGAGGCACGGAGGAGTCTCGGTATGTAAAGGTGGTCACCCATCCACGGACCGACCCCGGCAAGCGTAGCTTAACCTGATGGATCGACCCGTGCGGCTGTTATTACTTAGCCACGAGCAAATTTTAACATAAACAAATAATCCATTATTAAAAGAATACCCATGTCAAGCTTATGTGAATGACCTTTTAAGATTATGACAAAAATCGATTGGTAAACTTTTAAAGTGGCAAGTAACTACCAAACTTTTAAAGTGGCGAGTACCATTGAATGTTTTGGTATAAAGTAGTACACCTACTTACAACCTGTTGCTTGTAGCAGGTACCCATAGGATTGTGTCATCTTTCAAATGGTACTTATTTCCCAGCCGTTTTGACTGCAGAGGTCAGATAAATGCCAGCGGCGAAGCATGCGGAACTTGCTACGGTACAATAATGGGAAATTGAATTCATGACAGTTTCTATAAGGGCAATAAATTGGAAAGCTTATTCGTATGGGTACTACGTATCTTATATATCTTGTTTGGTTCAATTTACAATGAATGGAGGTGGTAATTTTAGCATCGATATCATGAAAACCAGTCCACACGATAAATTGGAATAGAACCCACGGTCTGCCCCAGTCAGCCAGTGGTGATGTATTCATGTGATGTCATTCTTTTAGATCTACTTACCATAGACTGATTGACAGTTCAAAAGGCTATGAGAAAATCGGTTCATCCGCTTTATTCATGAGGTTCTAATAAAATAGTTTCGTTGTACCACTCCATACTGTGGTTCATCAACAATACCAGTCTCGCACGGTTAAATTGATGGGGTCAAAATCACAGACAAATGACGATCAAGAGGTGAGGAGGCGCGGGCGCAGTGAAAGTGCTCACGCAATTCTATTGTGACTCTGATTGATTTGCAAGATAGACGATAAGTTGAGCTATCATAGATACGCTATTGTTCTTCCGACTTTAGCAATTAAATACCGATTGAAGATAGCAATCAAAGTTGAACCTGTTACTTTTAAAGCTCTGGTGATTATGGTTCTTGAAACTTTGTTAAAATTGATTTCTCTCTGTAGTGCTCATATTTTCATGGTATTCTTACTTATAAATAGATTTGTTTTTGGACTCAGTGAAATATGGATGACTTAGTAACACATGGTAATTAATACGGATGCTCGCACATATTTTAAATTTTACTGAATAAGTAACTGTATCATTATTGACTTTAAGTCTAAAATTTGACGCAGACATTAAGCGTAATGTCAGTGTTTAATTTTATACCTAAAGTCAATATTGATGCAATTACTTATTCATCCGATTTATCCGTTTAGTGGAGACCGACCCTTAGGAGGATCTTTCTTAGGTGTGTTAAAATAAATAAATATTGTAGCTACTAGTATATTAAAAAAAAAAAAACATTAATTTAAATATAAAACACGTGGGCGAGCTAGAAAGTGAAGATAAAGGTAATACTAATGGAAAATTCAAACTATCCAACGTAACGCCATATTAGATAATAATTAGCGCTTATTGTGGGTGGAGATTGAGTAAGCTAATCAACATCCATGACCCTTTGGATGCCATCTTAAGACCGTTTTCACATTTTGTTTGGGTCATGCCAGAATTGAATGGGATTTTATTTTTATTGTACGTGCGATTTTATTGTTTAATTCGGGCACGATTTTCAGACCCTGTTTTATGTTGACGTATCGACAGGTCACACACATTTATATTGTTATTATATTGTTAATAATTGCTCTTTATAGTTCCTATTCATTGTTGCCTCTTTCATTGTATTATTTGTGTTTTAGAATATCTTAATGTTTTAATTATTTTATTTTTTTTTAAATTTTACTCTTCAATTGTTTACTATTTAACCCGTGTTTTAATTTCAAATGTTTAATTTAATTTTATGTTCATGTGTTGTTTAATTTAATATTGTTTAATTTTTCTTTGATTTAAATTTTATTGTGTTTAACTACTTAAACTCATACAATTCTAAACTATGTTTAAAATGATGATGTATGCATGATGTGTTCTCCTATAACTGAAGGAGCACAAATCTTCAAAGTACTTTGTATAATAATGCATGTAATGTGTATCCTTTGTTGGAGTTCCTTTATGAATAAAATAAAATAAAAATAAAATAAAATATTGTACGTGCAATTTTATTATAACTTGTATACAATAAAACATTCAATTCTGGCATGAAAAGTGCTGATTACACCTATACCAGTTTTGAACGGCAACTAATTTGCCCGTATCGTCTAACAATGTTGTGCATGTAGTTTAGCGGTGCCATATTATTTTCCCTTTAATTTTATGGTATGCCACAGGCAATAAACTTGCATCGTGTAAATGTAGCTTTATCATTTGTGACCGTCAGTGGTTTACCGTTAGTGTTTTTCGTTTGTTTCGTTGTTTGCTTCACAAGGATATTTTAATACGAAGAAATTAATAGATCACACTCACTTTCCTGTCTCCGCGTCACATCCTAGGCACGACTTCATGAGTAACGAACCAAAAGTAAGACGCTCTATCTACATTATTAAATTAAAGTATCCATTCACATTCGATGCTTATTTCGTAAGCAGCATTTATAAGCCAACAGAGTCATCATAAGTCTGTGAGAATGTAGTGCTTCGTGTTCAATCGATATCGAACGTTACACTAGCACATTGGTTTACTTTACATTGCAATCGGTTTAAATGTTTGTGTAATAACAACGAATATAGTGCATTTTTTAATCTCGGAGACTAAATTGACAAGTGCAAATGTCAAACTGTCTTACATTACATTATCATAGAAGTCATTTTAACATTTTCATTTGTCAGTTTAGTCTCCGAGATTAAAAAAACAGAACTTATGCATAGTCAACTGCATGCCCATGGTAACAATTTTACATTGCAAGTGCCTTTATCTTGTAGTCCTAAGGGCGCTTTTTGTGTGTCCAAGTAAACTGTACCACCAGATTCAGAGATATCCGATGGTCCGGATTCCATCACTCGTCGCAGATTGATGCAGTTCATGCAAATATGGATGTAACGGAAACTCAGAGCTATGTTCGGATCGCCGTACATAATTGGGTGTTTACTGTTTAGGTTATTGGCGTTACTCAATCTGTGGATGTTGCCAAATGGTGCAGCTTCAATTTCATACCCTAAATTGTATATGGGCGTCATAAAAGTTAATGGTGGTCAGTTGAGTCATGGTGTTGAAGTTAAGAATAACAACTTATCATTTGACTCAAGATTTTGGAAGAACGAGTCAGAATAAACCAAGACATTTACTAAAAAAAGTCTAGTGCTAATGACCAGCACTAGACTGCACACCATGTGGTGAAAGCTATATCTTTATTTATATGACATGTGGGGCTAAAGACAAAAACAAAATGAACAAAAATAAAAACTATGAAATGAACAAATGAATAAACCTAATTGGTAAGTTAATTCAGTTCATTCAACCTAACAGAATTATTCAATAAGCCATGACGAAAGTTTCGAGAAAGCGCATTTTTTTCCACATTTAACTTCAGAAGTAATGAGATTCCTTAATAGTGGCACAGCTCCTTTTTTGTAAATCCTAATTAGCATTTATTTACGTGCGCCGCTGCATGAATTTTATTAATGCGAATAACCATAGGTAAGTACTTAACGTAAGTGTTAAAATATTGGATACTGATATAGGTGGATAAGTACTTCTTAAGAAATGAAATTAATTTCCCGCAAATTTGTTAGCTTTGAAGTGAACAGGGAAGTCGTCTTTAGTCAGTAATATAATGCATACCAATCTAGCGTGCGTGTTAACACAATAGCACGCTAACTCCCCGATGTAACTAACGAAGAAATTGTTATCTTTTTATCATCGCAGGAAATTGAAGACGCTTCACATCGGGCTGATAAACATACTGACTGTTTGTCTGTGGATTGTATTTTTCTTATATCGCCTGTAACATCTATTGCAGAGTTGGAGTAAAATTTAATGCATTTGTACTGAAGGCCAGTGGGGTTATCAATTCGATAGTTGATGGTGTCCAATTAGGTACTGCTTAGGTACTGGTAGATATCGATGAATAATTCAAGTCTTTGAATCCATTTATGAGTTACAGAGCTACCTACCAGAGGTAATGCTGTTACAGACTTAAGAACGCTTTCATTTATTTAAAGGTTTCGTGTGAAACCCATAACTGTCAATTAGAGAGCGCCTGCTCTGTCACTTGCACTTTATAATTTGCAGCTTAGCTCCGTAACCTTAATTAATGACAGCTGAAGTGTATCGATAGTGTCATAGACGCTAATGTTTCACACGCCACGTTTTGCCGTCGAAGTCTCATATCGCTTCATTGCATTGCACCAATAAAAATGTCGACCTCAATCGGAGGTACATACCTACACGAGCGAAAACTATTACCACATTGTTGGAATTGAACGCATTTTCGACATTATTTGCGTGTCGAGTACTTCGTTTGACATTTTGAGAGATAGCATCTTCAACCTATTGACCTCCAATAACGAAATACTTTTAGGATGATCGGTTCTTGTTGGTAAATCTCTACCATGACATGAATTACTTTTCAGCTTCTTCTCTGGTAAAATATCAGTTCTTTGAAATTTTACTGTACCTACTTTTAGAAAATTTAAAATCGGAATATTGGAAGTCTGTTTGCGCCACTTGTAGGTAAACTAGACTTGCTATTGTTTACTCAAACAGTTCGTCGAGAGAGACCTCGAAGCCGCAGATATCTCTAAATGGAAATGTCGGGTACACTATTCTCCATTTTGGTTGCCTTTTTGTCATCATCAGTCTCATCGCCATTGCAATACAAGCTTTCGGTGACTTTATTTGATACTAAATCTTCATAAGATCTGTTTCGACAACTTCTCACAAATTAGCGATTCCTTTTGAGTCCTAAAGCTAACTTATACCTACATTGAAAGTCCCTTGAAGTTTATAATATAGGTACTGAAGAAACCTCGTATTCATTTTGGAACATTTAAAGTTGTGACATTATAAACATTAATACATTTAAACATTAAAATCGATTTGTAAATAATATGCTGCTTGAGCTTTCTACATGATCTTGCATTTAAAATGTTAATTTTTATCTTGATCAAAATTGCAAAATACTGCATTACAGTGATTTCATTTAAAATAATGTGCTTGGATATATCGAAGATGAAATGGACCTTTAGGAAATTGAATTAGGTAACAAACGTTTTGCGTGGCGCCAGCAACATGATATACTTACCTAAGGCAAGTAGGGTTGAAACATCAGGAACTATTTTGAATTGTCTTGAAGTGCACTAAGAAGCTGTCTATCTAAAAACCTGTGTCAGAACTCTAACCACCTATTATTAAAAACGTGATAGGGCAATGTGTGAAGCGCGTGAAGTGAGGTAACATTGTTTTAAGTGGCTGTGATGCAATATTTTCAAACCTAATGCAACTAACGAAAGAGATGCATCCGCTGTATAATTTAATTATCTATCTTCCGGCCAATGAATATTGGACCGGGGATTTTCTATTCCTAGCAGCCCTGGCAGGAGGTCAGGTGCGGGTCGCGATGCGCCCTCGGAGCTCGAGGTCTGAGGCTCACCGAAGCGGGCGACACGGTGGAAGGAGGGGGCAGGGCAGGTCGCCGGCTCGTGATATACCGTAGGTGAAAGCGTAGAACACAGCGCTCGGTTATCTAACCTCTCCTTAAGGGTCTACTGGGAAAATGTATAGTAGGTACATTTGGAGTAGTATTAGTTTGACCTTAAATACATGGTAATACCCACTGTTACATTAATAAAGATGTATCGCCATTTTCGATCTCATGTTTTATAGACGTAGAACCGGCAACCTTTATTCTACATATTGTTCAATTCATTGAACTTAGAAAATCAACTTTTTGTTTAGGTTCTGTATATACTTCGCCGCCGCTGAAACAATGCAATTAGAAAGCAATATTACCAAGTAACAAAGCTCAGGTAGAAATACTTACATATCAGTAGCTAATAGCGTATCAATCAATCAATCAAACTCTAATTATCTTTCACAGATGATCACAATATTGACAACATTGAATGGAGCCAATCAGCAGCTGTAATTAATACTAATCGACGTCAGTTGTTCACATCAAGTGGCCTGTGGCAATACGCTACGAGGATATTAGATAAGGAGGTAATAAAGGCCTCTCCTCCATGGTAATAATATAAATATGGGTTATATAATGATGAGTAATATTAGATTAGTTTATTGGTACATATCGTGGAAAATATGGCTTTTAGTGAGGTTAAAGGATTGACCACATCATATTCCAGCAGAGTGGTTGGTGATGTGATTAAGAATCCCGAACGGCCATAGCCGCGAATAGGTAATGGAAGTAGTATTTCCATGAATTTTCTCAACGATTATACAACGTACCGTTTTCCATCCTCGTCAAATTTGCCAACATGGGGCCAACATCGTAATCGCGAAAAAATTTTCAACTGTCCCATAGAAAACTTCAGTACCACTCGACGCAAATGTATGGGACGGCTGATTATTTTTTCGCGATTACGATGTTGGTGCCATGGAAAAAGTTGTTCGGTTTGATTGTCTATACCACATCCTTTTTGACGAGGATGCAAAATGACACATTGTATGTCTATTTTGAGCAGAAAATAAAGAAAAAGTGCTAAATGGAATAGATAAATAAGCAGTACCTTTGTATGTATTTTCAACCGACTTCAAAAAAAGGAGGAGGTTCTCAATTCGATTGTATTTTTTTTAATGTTTGTTACCTCAGAACTCCGTCATTTATAAACCGATTTGGAAAATTCTTTTTTTATTTTAAAGGATATACTTCCAGATTGGTCTCATTTTTATCAAAATCCAGTTCTGATGATGGGATCCATGAGGAATTGAGGAAACTCCTCAAAAATTATAGGCATACATATAGCGATTTTGGTATTTTCATCAACAAATCAAGCATTTGCATTCAGAGAGTAGCATCTGGTGAAGTGGAACTGATGAAGAAGACCACGGGAACTTCTCAACGATAGTAAGTATTTCACGGGTAGTGATAAGATATCTCGATTAAGATAGTTAAGCGACTATGACGAAGCTTTAAATAAATGGTTCTGATGAAAATGGTACCATCGAACCGATCTGACGAAGAAGTCGGAAGGTAGGCACTGGAACTCAGTAACAAAACAATATATTCTAGCCGTGTTTGGGCTTATTGGAATTATCATGAGGTGCACTTTGGCTATAAATGATTTTAATGGTAATTATATGCCGCCTCAAATTGCGCTACTTGAGTTGTATGTTATGTGTGGCCTTGATTGTCAGAAGTCAGATTTCGTAGCCTCGTTATCTCCGTCAACAAATAACTACACCTTCCAAACTTCTGACACGGCTTAGCGCGACGTATATTTGCCTTTTTGCGCAAAGTTTTTATTTGAGATGGTCGCATATAAATATTTTCAAGTTCTGATGTGGCTTTTGAGTTAGCTTCAATAACGTAATACGTATTTTTCCCACATAGTCTATGTGAATGATGCTCTAATTTATTTTGCAGAGTGGTATTCGAATTTGTGTGGGGTAGGCACCACTAAGTAACTAAAAAGTGAAAAATAAAAACTTTTTACAAATAAAAACAAACAACTCCCAAAAAGTGAAAAATAACTTTAATTTCGGAAGTCGGTGGTAAAAATGAAACTATAAAACCAAAGACACCGACTTCTGAAATTAAAGTTATTTTTCACTTTGTAGTGTTTTTTTGGGCGTCGGTTGTTTTTTTTTTTGTGAAAAGTTTTTTACAATTAAGTGTTTTGTGTGTAGGTACATTTATAAATAAATTTGAAAAAAATATACTTCTGAAACCCTCGCATTCATTGTAGTACTTAGTAGTAATCTAACCTCATAAGGGACAAATCTTTCTGCTATAAGCTATGAGGACATTAAACTGTTGGGGCGTGTCGTGCGTGGTTCTTTCATTGCATTTAAAAGTACCTATTTAGTTAGATAGTCCACCTACACCGCAATAAGTAACTACTAAGCCTACCATTACTGACACTATACCGAGCCATTTTTCAAACGAGTCTGCAACATTCTGCAAACGTACCATAGTACGTTTGCAGAATTGTATGTAACAGTTGTTAGATATTTAAATTCGTGGCTATGTAATAACAGCCGCACGGGTCAATCCATCAGGTTAAACTACGCTTGCTGGGGTTGGTCCGTGGAAGGGTGAGATGGTCACCCTTACATACCGAGCCTCCGCCGTGACTTGGAAAGCACGTTAAGCCGTTGGTCCCGGCTGTCATTCGTGGATCTTTGACAGTTGTTACGGGTAGTCAGAAGCCCGAAAGTCTGGCAACCAGTCTTACCCAGTTAATGGGTTGTGGAGGTCAGATAGACAGTCGCTCCATGTAAAATACTGGTATTCAGCTCCATCCGGTTAGACTGGAAGCCGACCCCAACTTTTATTGGGAAAAGACAAAAAGGTACCTACAATGATTGAATTGTTAGATATTTGTTTTGTACAGAAATATTTAAATCGACGTTTATACGATACCTGGAAAGAGACTGTGGTTGGTGGTGGAGACTGATTGGAACCTTTGTCAAAGTGGAACATCGAGAGAGGCCTAGATATATCTACTTCTGGACTGCGCCTGAATAACAATAAAATCAAAATTGTTTTACATCAACTGCCATATTCTATGATGTACTGACCTACGTTTAACTTGCAGAATCTATTGGCAACCACGCATGCAGTATTACGGTGATCTAACAGGAAGTGATTATTAGTTAAGAAATCTAGGAGGACGTTCCTCGCAATTGACCGCATGCCATAACATATTAACACGTACTCGTATGAGTTTACGCTAGAATTTCAGCAATTTTTCATCTAGATGCTTGCACAGCCAACGAACAAGTTTGCAAAAGTTTCGAAAGGGTACGGTACATGACTAATCGATTCGCCACGAGTTTACACTTTACATTCTGGGTAAATGTAACGAATTAGTCATACCGAGAATGTTTACACTGTGGTCTATCGTTTAGGGGCACACATCGGAGCGCCAAAAATTATGAAATCAAAAATAATTTAAAGCGTGTTGTAAGAACGGAGTTATCCGCGACCTTCGGCACCCGTGAGAAGCATCGGCGCGGTGCGCGTGCGACTCGGCATTGTTTCTCGTTAAATAATCGACAACAACCGCCGCGTGTTGCAACTGACACTAACAATCATAGTTTTTGATAGTCGCGTGCATCAATACGTCGTAAATATAACAAAAACATTTATTTCCGCTGCCAAAAAAGTTGGGAAGAAACTGGCCAGTAACTTCAGCAACACAGTAACTTCAGCAGGAAAACATGTTGCCATATCTACGCACCTTGTATGATTGCACCAAGAAATAGATGATATTCCAAACCAATTATATTCAATGTGTGTGAGCCACTAAAACAGAAACAGTTATTTATCTCGGCGATCGAATGGAGTAAATTGTGGGAAATCTCTAAGAATAGACGAGCGGAACGAAAGTAAGATGACTGTCGGTCCTCGCCTCCGGGTGCAATCGCAGAGACGTAATACTGTGCGACGATTTATTTGCATTCAATTAGCGATTGTTCAACCAATTATCAGCTTCATTAGATGCGAATTTGCGATTCGAAAGAAATATTCCTCTGATTCGGTTTCTTTTATTCTTCTTGCACGTTGATTTTGTAAGGCAAGATTCACGAACGGTAGCTTTGATAACTGGAAAGCTTTGACAGGCAATGACTGCAAGCTTCGCATATGGACTGAAACTGGATATTTTAATCGAATTCAATTATAAACTTGGTGGTATCTTTTTTCAGTTAATTAAACATTCACACTGGTATTTCACCTTCAAAAAATTGGTAAGAATTGTCGAAAATGCGGAACACTTTAGACCCAATTTTAACAGTGTGGAATAATAACTTTAATAACGAGATCCTGTACGATTAAGATCTCTGAGCAACTCTAGTTCCGTGTAGAGGTCGTCAGTACAATAAGGATGCTTCTTCAACAATAACTTCCTGACCATTAACCACTAAATTGTCCGTTTATTTATAAATTATTGCTGAGTCATAACAATTTGGAGCAAAACAATACAAAAGATGCACCTCAAGGATACGATGTCACGGCTTAAAAAATACGTGATAGATCGTTTATTGGTAATTTGAATAAATGTTGCAATTAAGCTTCTCGGTGCTGTAATTTAAAATCGTTCACGTTTTATTTGTACGTCAGTCATAAATCGCCGAATACATACCTATTGTAATAAAACATTTTTTTATATAGCTAGTGGCAATGTTCTAGATTACATGCTTGGTTAATTAATGGCGGTCATGAATGATATATGACTGATCTCCGGTCGAGGTTCTCACGCTTGTTATCGACCGCGCATCAGTCGCGGGCGCAGGATCCGGCGCGCACCCCGCTAAGCAACCAAGGTGACTTCGTAATGAATGCTTCAAACGTCTAAGAACATCTTTTGACAATACAATTCTATTGTTATCTGATGAAGTTGTCTGAATTCTGGCTGCCATTGAAAATTTGTAATAGAAAATTATATTCATGCGGCTTTATCTTTCAGTAAGTATTTATAATATTTGCTTAAGATAATGAAAATAAAAATAAGCATATTTCGGAATACCGATTCAAATGCTGATCGTTACGGTAATAAAGGCAATTTATTGTAAGAATAATAAAACTTGTAATAAGGTGCTTCTTACCGCGGAATTGACATAGATTTTTATCCAACCACTTCCGAATGTGTTTACGGCTATAGTTAGACACCATTATGCCGCATGTTTATTGTGTGATGATCATTATCCAGCCTACTCGCGATGCTCGCAACATCTGCTTATGTAAGTAAAGTGCAATAGACTCAGAAAGCGGTAGACGGAGGAATCCTTAATTGTAGAGTAAGTATGGTCATTTCCTACAGTCTAGACGTGCAATACTCGATTAGAGACAGTTATACTTGTGAATGTAAAGCCAACGGAGCTGCTACTTAGTTCATTGCAAAACAAATGAGGTTTTACACAAGTGCAGTGCATATTCATTTTAAGACAATGCGTGTTATGGGAACCTTTGGAAGACAACAGTAATTTTGTCGCAGTTGTTAATCTAAATTGTAATTTCGCAACCATGTGTGTTTAGATAGATATAATCTTTGTAATATTTTATAAGTGCTCAACACTAGTAGCTTTGAAGACATATTGGAACGTTTTGTACCAGACGTCTCGCAATATGTTTCGTGAACTTTACAACTCTAAAACAAAAGTCGATACGTGTGTCGTAACTAATGAAAAAATAACAATAGATCATCAAAGATTCCTCAACAGGTTGCTTCAGTTCGCCATGGTCTGTTCGGCAGTGGGCAGTAGTGGCGATCCCCGGCCACACAGCGTGAAGAACATTTGGTTCACGGCCACTAACAACGGTGCTGCGGTGGAAGCCGCCCTGTTCGTAACACTCGTACGTGACTGAGGGGCGATCGCGTCCACCGCTACGACTTTGTTACAAAATAATGAGTTTTGCAAATCCTATAATACCTGTACTTATGCAGATTAAATGAAAGTATCGATGTTGTAATTCGAAGAAATATGTTGTAAATAATTTTGAGCTTATTTTACGTGCCGATTATCGCCTGGTGCTCTGCAATTATATACTATAATTGGCACCATCTTATTTAAACTATTATCTTTGGCAGTACGTTTTATTGATGCTGGGATGATCTATAAGAGCTTATCTTTTTATTCGAAAACAACCATTATCAAAATCGGTTACTTAAAAGCTGAAGTTTACGAGCCAAATCCCAAAAGCTAGTGTAGCAAGAGTAATGTCTTCATCTAATTACGGAGTCTTCTGACAGTATCGAACACTTCGAAATGAAAACCCAGCCTGTATCACAAGCGCCAAACAAACAAAATGTTGCAATCAGAATGCAGCACGCGACTTCGCGTTTTCATAATATCCTTTACCTGCAATGCATTGTTTCACAAGCCTTCAACTTTTGCCCAAAATTCGGCGTGACCTTTGACATGAGCTGAGCAGACCGACCTTCTATGACCAACTACAGGGGAGGATCTTCTAAACATGACCACTAATCAACCAAGGTTAGATATGTGTCACTAAAGACGCCATTTTTGGCTAAATTATTGGTATTAAGATCTGTGATTAGATGCCGTTTTGTTTAGAAGGTCAAGCATTCGAATGTTGCTGCTGTGAGGTAAATCGTTTAATCATTAGGAGAGTACGGGCCATGTGAAAATTTGTCAAAGCCTTCAGACCGTAGGGTTTTCTTAAAAAACCGGCCAAGTGCGAGTCGGATTCGCACACGAAGGTTTCTGTACCACTGCGAACGGGGCACCGTTACAATATTTAAACACTATAAAGTACATATTAAAAAAAATACTTGTTTAAAAAACACGTTTCTTAATCGCACCTTCTTCGGTAAGACAAGGGCACAACTGCACTTTTTGTGATTTTACAGCAGATTCATTTTAAGATTTTTTTTTACATTCAATACCGTATTATTCTGCTCATACCACCTGATGAAATAAGCCCTATGCTTTAGTGAATGCACTTTACAGGAGTTAAATATTTTTTATTTATTACTTATGTTTTTTTTAGTTAAGAAAAGGGGAAGGGGGGGGGCACAGTTGTGCCCTTGTCTTACCGAAGGTGCAATATAGGGAATTTAAACAATTGCAAAGATAACTTTGTATTTCATAATGATACTGTGAACAAAGTTATTTTTAGGGTTCCGTACCTCAAAAGGATAAAACGGAACCCTTATAGGATCACTCGTGTGTCTGTCTGGCTATCTGTCTGTCTGTCTGTCCGTCTGTCACAGCCAATTTGCTCCGAATCTTATGGACCGATTATGTTGAAATTTGGTACACATATGAATTTCTATGATCCAAACACGGACAGGTAAAGTAAATAAATGCATTTTGAATATGGGGGTCACTTTTGGGGGCAAATAAGAAAATTAAAAAAAAAAGTTTTGCAAACTATACCGTGTTACATATCAAACGAAAGGACTTACTTAGGGTCTCAAATATTTTTTTTTTATAATTTTAAAATAAATTGTTTTAAAGTTATTTAAGAAAATAGATGAAAATTGACCATTCCCCCCCTTATCTCCGAAACTACTGAGCCTAAAACTTTGAAAAAAAAAATACAGATAATAGATCTTTATTTGTAGATTACAGGAAAACCTATAAGAAGTCTGTGGTCTTAAAATAACATGGTAAATCTCTCAATATTGAAATCCCTTGATCCATCTAAGGGGCCAGGTCCTGATGGGTTGTCTGCGTTTTTTCTTAGGAATACTGCTACTACTATCTGTAGACCCCTAGCTATAATCTACAATAAATGTATCACAGAAGGTGTTATGCCAACGGTGTGGAAGCAGGCTAATATCACACCTGTACACAAGAGTGGATCTAAGCGTAGTGTTGAGCAGTACCGACCTATTTCTATTTTATCTACTTTGTCGAAGCTTTTTGAGAGACTGGTACATAACGAATTGTACCCTATCCTACATAACACTATTATATATACAGCAACAGCATGGCTTTGTGAAAAAGCGGTCCACGACAACTAATTTATTGGTATTTTCTAATGATCTATTTAATAATATTGACAATCGTATACAGGTTGATGCAGTGTACACAGACTTTCAAAAAGCTTTTGACAGGGTGGATCATGAACTGTTGCTGAACCGAATAGCTTTCAATGGTATTCGTGGTAATTTGTTGCGATGGTTCATTTCGTACATCACTAACCGTTGTCAACGGGTTGTTATTAACGGGTATCACTCTCATGCTACTTATGTTACATCTGGTGTCCCACAAGGTTCTATTCTCGGTCCACTTCTATTCATTATCTTCATAAATAATATTGGTAACTGTTTCCATCATTCCAAGTTTTTGTTATATGCTGATGACCTCAAAGTATATAGACCTATTCATAGCATTCAGGATTGCTATCTTCTCCAAGAGGACTTGGATCGACTAACAGACTATTGTTGCACCAGTAAGCTCCATCTGAGCATTCCCAAGTGCAACTACCTAAATTTTACCAAAAATAAAAACATCATAAGGTTCTCATATTCATTATGTAATGCTTTATTAAATAAAGTAAACTCGGTTCGTGATCTTGGCGTATTGCTTGACTCAAAACTCTGCTTGGATTTGCATATCGGACAAATCATAAATAAAGCTTATAAGATGTATGGATTTATAATGAGATCCAGTCATGACTTTAAACGGGTCTCTTCGTACCTCTGCCTGTATAAAGCACTAGTCCGTTCCCAGCTCGAATATGCCGTATCCATCTGGAACCCGTATTATGGTAAATACATTGACATGTTAGAAAAAGTCCAGCGTAAATTTCTTCGTGCAATGCACTACAGGTGTCACAAAACTTATCTGCAGTATAACCAATTGCTCAGTAAATACAAGCTTTTGACGCTCAGCTCTAGACGTAAACAATTAGAGGTAATGACATTGTATAATATTGTTAATGGTAATTTCGACTGTGTAGATTTAAATAATGTATTGTGCTATGCTGTCCCAAGAACTGTCCATAGACGACGGGTGCGTGCGGGCAAACTCTTTGCAGTAGGTGCCTGCCGATCTAACACTGGTCTACGTTCACCAGTTCGGCGAATGGCAGCAACCTACAATGAAGCATTCGAACATATAGATATATTTGCATGTTCTTTTAAAAGGTTTCGTAGCCTTTTGTATGAGGCACTTGAACTCTGACTAATTATTTTTTGTTGCTGTTTTTTCTTCTTTTTTTTTTATTGTTTCATTTTTGTTTCTATTTATTTTACAATATTAGTATAACTGTCACAAATGAACAGTTCACCTCCTAGTGATTAAGGTTTTATTTATTAATAGTAAACTGTGAACAGCGCTGTGGGCTACATTATTACTTAAGTTATTTATGTTTTACTATTGTAATATTCCATTTTGTAGCTGTTTGTTGTTCCTACTTAATAAAATAAAATAAAATAAAATATTGTGAGTACAAACTTGCATTTACAGTTGGATTGTATGGAAGAATATGTTTTTCAACTACAATGTTAAGTTTGTTCTTGGAATAATTCATCCCAACTACGGAACCCTTCATTGTGCGTGGTCCGACACGCACTTGGCCGGTTTTTTTTGCAGTTGCAGACAATCGCCCATATTTAAACAAACTACCTTATGGATCGGCGTTTTTAGTATTTGTTGATTAAATACAGTATATGCTATAAAAATATCTGCCACGGCTCCAATGGGAGATAGTATTGTGTATATAGATTACAAAAGTGAATAAATTTCGAACCCCGGAATATTTAAATCAATTCGAGAAAATAAAGTAATTAAATAAATATTTACTTTATTCTGCATAACGTGATTCAAAAACAAAGCGCGATGTGTCGCTTCGTCAATGAAAACAATTGCTGCCTCTTTCTAACTGTTCTGTGAATGAATACTAATTACTATGAGCTTAAATAAATCAATTCACACATTTTTTTGTATGGAAAAAATTATGACATGAGATCAATAAGTTATCTTCACTAATGTAATCTATATACACAATACTGTCTCCCATTGCAGCCGTGGCAGAAATTTTTATAGCACCTTATATATACAGATAAAGATAAGTTTATTTGTTAAAACATGTGTAACATGATACATGAATATATGCACATACACAACATCAAATTCCTAACTTGTTAATTGTTGCAATAGAGCTCGTACAAAAATAGTCTAAAATTGACAACTTTTACAGCCCCCTATCATATTCCTTCATATTCGAAGTTAAAAAAAAAATATATTTGTACTCTACTCCATGAGTTCTAGACAATGACACCCCACATGCTAGGGTAAGACTTTTTTTCAAAATGAAAAGTTTATTGTATGGGGATCCCCTTTCATTTTTAACTTTATTTAATTTTTATTATTTGTTGTTATAACTGTCACACAATCTGTGAAAATTTCAACTGTCTATCTATTACCTATTACGGCTAGATAGTGCCCTGAGACAGACAGACGGACGAACGGACGGACGGATGGATGGACAGCGGAGGCTTAGTAATAGGGTTCCGTTTAGAACCCTTCGGGTACGGAATCCTAAAACGGGTAAGTGTGTTTAATCAGCTAAACCGTAACTAGATTAAATAATGGTGACTCGAGACTACAACCGAGATAAATGAACTAAAAGTACCTACTAAATAATTTTCCCCCTCTGGATTTTCTCTTACTTTTACATCCAATTTAAAAATCCTTTCAACGACTTCAGAACGTTGATGAATGTAAATAATATAATATGTACAGTCAACAAGAGAGATATCTAGGCAGGGTATACTAACATATTTGTATGTGAATTGCTTCATGTTCAATTTTATATATATACTTTGTTTTTGTTACATTGTAACATACCAACACAAAATTGTATATTTTCACGAAATTGAACATGGAGCAATTCACATACAAATATGTTAGTATACCCTGCCTAGATATCTTTTGTTGACTGTACGTTTATGTCACAGATCTTCAATCTACATAACGAAGTAATCTTGAAACGGACAATCTTATCAGTTCATCTAAAACACGTACCATTCCTACAAAGTAAGTAGTAGGTACTACAACCACTGATAGGAAGTATAAATGAACGGAAGGAAGGTAACGGTTCTGCTAGAGTAAATTTAATATGAACTATTGAACATACAGTATCTGGAGTGGAACATTATTGCTTGTATAATATAACTGAGCTGCATATTACTGTTCGTGTGCGTAATTGAAGTTTAATTATTTACATTATAATGGTTTTGTTACACGATCAGGCTGTATATGGGAACTGTAATGTAGTACGAAATAAAACTAAATTAGTACTTTTTTGTTTAAAAGGTTAGTCTGAGATTATCACTTCGTTTTGTACCCATTTATAGGAACAATTTGTTCGTTATTACTGGGAGATCTTTGGGTATTTGTGGGACAGCATAGCCTGAAAATCTCACTTCTACGGCGTGCATCTTTCTTTAAAGGCGGTGTCATTCAAGCGTCATTATCCTGAAAAGATTGTTAATGACAAAGAATTAGAAACGAGCAAGTATCGTAACTTAGTCGACGTTCGCACGGACGTAAAAATATCGCGGCGATTTTTTTTCGCGCACTGGATTTTCAACGCTCTGCTTAGCGCCGAGAGTTGAAAATCGAACACTGTGTTTTTTCGACGCGCTGGGATGCACTCTGCTATTGTTAGGTTGGATTCTCGAAGCTCGGCTGAACACCGAGAGTTGAAAATCCAGTGCCCGATAAAACCCCGCCGCGATATTTTTTCGTCCGTGTGAACGTCGGCTTAATTGTGAGCATTTGGTTATATCACCAAAAAAAGAGTATGGCGAGTGTCAGTTGTTCGACTGCCATTGATGTCCTTGCTTGACCACCGAGTTGCGCGTCCACCGGGTCGGAATCGGAGCGTCGGCAACTTACGGATTTGTTGCTTTGTACACTGGATCGGCAAATCTGTGACAGAGACCAGTATTTCTGCCGATGACGTCATCCGCAGTGAACATGCCCAGTGTTACCAGGTACGGTTTAAGGGTCCCCGAAACGATCAATTGCAATTGTCAATTTTTACGTGATTACGCTCATTGATGCGCGAATTGAATTGAATAACAAACATGATCCTAGTTAACTCAACCAATGGTTAAAAAAAAATAGAAATATTTAATATGAGGAAAATAAGGGCTATGGTCAGAGAAATATCCTTAACTGGTTTATTATTGAAATTTACTTTTAAAACACTTATAAATACATAATAAAAAAAACCACGTCCTATCGTCTTCACTCTGTCATTCAAATTTAACCATTAACTTTAACTTTAACCATTAAATTTTTGACTATCGGTTGAGTTAACTACGGATCAAAAAACCGGCCCTAATAGAACACTTGAAAATATTTTATCGCTATTGTTGCGCGACCTGTCACAACGCAGGCAAATCTAGATACATATATCCATGCATAATATTGGTAATTTTACCCTAAAAAAGGGAGAAATCCTTAGAAGTGGAAACACTGGTTGATATTGTCGATGCAACATCCGAATGCAGTGGACGCACCCTATCGGTATTTTGTAAATCCATATGCTCCATACGGTGCGAACGATCCGATTCCGACCCAGTGGACGCGCAACTTTAGCAGGAAACTGAATCACGACTGATTATTACATAGGTGTTTAAAAAGACATAGACAGCTTGATGATGTAAGTGTTCAGTCAATTTGTAAGGCATAAGGTCATTTCTTCGCTTCACATCATCCTATTTATGTCAGAGATCACATTGTATGATTGCTTACCTGACATAGCGAGGTCATCGGTAATGTTTTCGATGCTTTTCCTTTTTGCTCATCGCTAAACAGATAATATAATACACACACTATGTATACCTTTGAATGTAGGTACGCATATAGGTGATCGAAATGTATGGGGTCGTAGCCTACATTCTATCTTATGCTCAAAATAATTTGTTTGTGGAAATAGTAAAAATTAAACCTTTTAACTACATATAAACGATTAAGATCAGAAAATAAGTTAACATCCCACATGACCTGTGACCGTGTGTTATGTATGTAGGTACCTACTTATTTTCACTGACATTTGACTTGTAAATGATGATGCCCATTGGCCCCTTCTCACCGCTATAAACATTAGTGGTTTTTAGATGCATTACTTCCGGTGCCATAAATACTTTGGTCGTGCCAAAAGTAATCAGTGATTCTGCCTGATGTGTAAAGAGGTTACAATACTTTTTTATTGTTATTGCCTTCTAAGTACATTAGTGATTGTGGTGCACCATATCTGAGAAAAAAGAAATGTCTAATATGTTCAAATTATCACGATTTACGTACGCCGAGTTTTCTTGAGCTTGCAATCAAATGCTGCGCCGTGCGTACGAGTATGTAAGATGCACCTAGTGGCTACACAAGTTAAATAAGTTTCCCAATACAAGCCATGGCTTTAATATGCAGTTATTTGCGGCACAGGTATTACCTACATACAGGTACTATTTTAAGACTACCTTGGAAAATATGCCTTCGAGTAATAGGCAATACTTTGATGGAAGTAGGTACATTGCGTTAAGTGTTTATTTGTAATTTGAATATCTGCGACCTTTACAGAGGAAATATTGATGTGTTACATACATGTCGGTACCAGACCAGGGCGCGAACCTCCATAACCTAAACAACGCCTGCAGTACATTGTTTAGAGTAAACACGTCAACATAAATTTCATAAGATAACTTGGTTTAGTTTTATCAATTACTAGCTTTTGCCCGCGGCTTCGCCCGCGTGGATGTTGGGAAATATCCCACGGGAACGTACTAGGGTGATTCCGTCGTTTCGTGCAAATTGCGAAGATCCGCGGAATAAAAAAAATGTTAGATTTAACATATTTTTTTTTAATTTGTGTTAAAATCGTCGTCACATTCATAAAAAGTGGAAGGCACGTTTTTGTATTATTTACTTACGGAGATATGGCTAGCTGAAAATCAACAACAGGTGGAACAATATGATAGACAATTATTAATAATTTTCAATTAATCATACTTACCGTAACATAAATACTGAATTTCGAGTTAATCGGATCGCGCGTTAAAATTACTCCATACAAACTTTGACAACCCCTATATCCCTTTTTAGGGGGTAGTTTAGGAAAACTAAAAATGACAAAATTTATTTAGATAAATATTCTTGCCAAGTTTCAAGTCTATTAACTCAAGGAATAAGATTTTTCATACAAACTTTGGACCCCCGTTTCACCCCCTGAGAGGGTGAATTTTAAAAAATCCTTTCTTAGTGCACCCCTAGACCTCATAAGGAACATACGTGCCAAATTTGGAATCTTTAGACCTAGCGGTTTGGGCTGTGCGTTGATATGTCAGTCATTCAGTCAGTCAGTCATTCAGTCAGTCAGTCAGTCAGTTTCTTCTTTTATATATTTAGATTAAACGGGTGAAACTATAATTTGTTCCTTTGCCACAGCACTTCATAAACTAGCCATAAATCTAACATCCCATTCTAAAGGACTACCTACCTAATAAAGTTTATATATTCTTAGTTGAATTTTGAATGTATGTAATTGATTCAGGTAGTGCATCAGAACAGTTTTGTTTCATACAAGGTTTTTCTCAGAAGCTCAATTTAAAAAATCCTTAAAACAATCGATTGTTAATAAAATCTTTGATTCTTTGTTTTGACTAAAAAATCGTTTAACTAACCGTATCGAAACATTAAGAACTGGTATTACCCGCATTATTCCGTATGTTGCATTTAAAAATTACTTTACCTAAATTCTTTATTTAAAATTATTCGATGAAGTAGGTACGCTTGCTAAGAAGAATCATGAATCATCAGTAGATACCTATGTCGAATCAATGTTGAACATCGGCGGCGAGAAGACACGCCTGTTTGAATTAGTCAATTCTATGGGCGGGAAGTTGCACGCTTTACATTTGCATACAATCTGCTCTTTTATCTAATAATGTTTTGCAAAAAATCTTTGAAGCACCATAGCGTGATTCCTAAGATCTTTAAATGTGGAAGCTCGAAGTTTGATGTTCTTTTAAGAATTTTTCTTGTGTAATGGCCGAAGGCTTTGTAGTTTCCACCATTTTCATTGCTATTGGCACCTTTTTTAGCTTGTGTTTTTTAACTACTTCTCACATTAAAACATCAACAGGTATATTCACGATTATCCCATCTTTGTCAATCGCACCTCTTGTGTACATAGTAACAAAGTGCATTGTTTTAACAATTAAAGAATAGCCCGATGGATAATATTAAACACTTTTTGTTTGTCTTAATGAGAGGTACAATGGATGTGTTTGATTACAAATACAGAGACTACAGTTATAACGAATAAACACTCAATAAACAGTCCCTTCCAATCATATGCGTGGCCTTACACATATAATTAATTTTGGTAGCGATGCAACCGCTAAATTGCTATTGGTAACTTAGTAATTATATTCTCAATTGATTTATGTTTGTCTGTACGATTCTTGAATTTTAAGGGAAATATTATAATTTCTTTCATTTGGACTATGGTGGTTGTTATTTTTATTTCTCATGCGATGAAGGATCCGACTTTCTGGCTTTTTAAATTTCAAAGGCACAGGTGAACCACGCAGATAGGTACCTGTTTTATTATTATCGCATAACTTTAACAAACATTTGATAATCCTCGCATAAATTCGCACTTCATTAACGCTCATTACGATACATCTATGAATATTAAATGATCTAAGTAGAAACGAGCAAAACCGTACAAAATTGATGGTGAACAATAAATTCGGTTGTAGTACATCCCTAGACACAACAATAGTGAGCGGAGCTAGGCCTTGCGCGGACGCATCACGACGACGCGACGCTGCGAACGTCCGGATGCTGCGATTAATTCCCGAACAGCGTGATTAATGATGGCCGCTAATTGTCTGCTCGTCCGTGGGGGCGTGAGAATTAATGTTGCACCACATACGAGGTAAACCTTTTTCATGTAGAACTGTAATTACTTCATTATCTTGTTAGCCTTTATATGGTGATTTAAGACTTGAGTCGTTTCAAGTTGGATTTTAGCTTTTGAAATAAGTAGGTACGTTAACGAGAGTCTTATTAGTAATTAATATAAGTAAGATTTGACGGCTCTGAACTTACTTTCTTGCGTTATTAGGAACTGCAATAGATTATGTCATGAATTTAGGTATTTCTTGGATGCGTAGGTCTATTTATACATATAATATGTAAATTGTATCAATCTGCCTAGCCTTTTCCCAACTATGTTGGGGTCGGCTTCCCGTCTAACCGGATGCAGCTGAATACCAGTATTCATTACATGGAGCGACTGCCTATCTGACCTCCACAGCCCATTAACTGGGTAATACGATACCCCTTGGTAAGACTGATTGTCAGACTTTCGAGTTTCTGACGACCCGTAACGACTGTCAGAGATCCACGAATGACAGCCGGGACCAACGGCTTAACGTGCTTTCCGAGGCACGGAGGAGTCTCTGTATGTAAAGATGGTCACCCATCCACGGACCAACCCCGGCAAGCGTAGCTTAGCCTGATGGATCGACCCGTGCGGCTGTTATTACTTAGCCACGAGCTCCTCAATATGAATATTTAGTCATGTGACTAATTCAATTAAGCTTGTGGTCGACCTCACCGCTAGTTTTAATCAAAGGTTAGAGGTATTCTAGATTATGATAAAAGCGAGTTTAGTATCAACTATAGGTACTACAACATAGACAATACTACACGATGTGCAATATTTCATAAACAAAAATAAAAATTGACAAAGAAATCGATAATAACTAGTTTCCCAGTTGACGTAATAACATAGTATCGTTACATATTTAAAATAATAATTTTTAAATAAAGAACGAAACAATGGCTAAGTTTGTACATAAATATACCCTTTGAAGCGTTTGTTGGGTCGGAATGTGAGCATCCTCTAAGCTAAAGGTCATTGCGAGGTCAGCGCTCGTAATGAAGATACTGGAACGGAGTGGAACGTACTTTAAACTGAACACAATAGGAACGTTACAATTTAGTAGAAGGTGAACCACGGAATTTAACTTGATTATTTTAATTTGATCCAATTTTATAATTATTAGTAAACAGGTAATGATGTGCATAATTTTTATTACACTCACGTAATCAGCCTGTACGTTAGGTTTCACTTCTGGGACTTAGCCCTCCACTTTGTAACAGTCACAATAGATATTAGAATTTAAAAAAACGGCCAAGTGCGTGTTGGGCCAGGCGCAGTAATAGGGTTCCGTAGTTGCACAATAATGCGGACTAAGATGAGGGCTTTTTGTTGTTTCATGAATATTTGACTATTACTCGTAAACTTGAAAAGCCTACTTAGCTGTAATAGTTTTCCTTTTAACTTGCCGTGAATTTTTTCACCCATCCAAAACTAACCGTTTAGATGGCAGGGGGGACGGACACTTGACTGTAACAAAAATTAGCACTTTAAAGCTTAATATTTAAGAAACGGATCCCTAAATTGGAAAACTATTTTCACAAACCCGCAATATTTTTGAAAGACCCATCCAACAACACCCCACACACACTATGGGGATAGACGAGAAAAAAAAATATCCCCACTACGTGGACAGAAGGTAACCTAAACAATTTTTTTTTCATGATTTTATTTTACCACTTTGTCGGCGTGATAAATATGTATATTCATGCCAAATTATAGCATTCTAGTACTAAGAGTCTCTGAGCTAAGCTGCGGACGGACAGACGGATAGACGGACAGATGGACGGACATAGCGAAACTATAAGGGTTCCTTGTTGACTACGGAACCATAAAAAACGGAAAAAGAACATTTTATATAAGGGAACAAAGAAGCTGCTTAGGCATCAAAATACTGATTTGAATCGATGTCCAAACGTACCGCTCGCTCCTGAATAACCGATTGCACTACTATGCTGGAATGTTGATCCTCTGCCCAAAGAACCGGCCAACATAAGTGAGATAAATAATTTCAAACAATTCATGTTTTCATCTCAATCTGCAAGTAATACGACGGAGACATAAATATTCTAAATGCATTTCTTAATGCCTAAATATTTCGAAATAACTGGGACCAATTTAAGTAATCTGCATGTACTAAGTTCTGCCTCTTACTTGATAATTTACAAAACGAGTCGGCCTCGAAAATAGTCTAAATAAAGGATATTTGTTGTATGCGATGTTGGCGAGCATTCCGAGGAATCTTGTTAAGGGCCTACATCCAAGCGTGGTTTAGCTCGGTGTGTGAGTGAAATGGAGTTATGGCTGTCTAGTTTGACGCGCGAGATAGAAGGAGTCTTGTCTTGCGCGTGAGTACGCGCACCGGAATTATGTCGTAAAAGTGCAAATAAAATCATATAAAATTAGAATTAGAAAAAAAAAAATTAGAAAAAAATAGAAAAATTATTATATTAAACACTGGATGCAGTTTGGCATTTGAAATTTTATGGTATATTTTTAATTATAATTGTTAATGAAGGGATAAACTGCTTTTAAAACATTATTAAGAGGTATGTTTGAAGATTTTTTTGGTGCATTAAAGTATTTTTAATTATGTTTTGAGTTCCATCACTGTATGCGAAAAGGACTTGAAAATATCATATTTTTTTTATTTGTCAAAATTATTTACGGTTTATGAGATACACTGCATTAAAAAACCACCTTTTTGACCGTTTTCAAGAAATCTGCGCCTTGTGTTGGCAACTAGACACACAGCACACGCAGATATGATAAATTTCCTGTGTGGTAACGATTAGGATCAACATATCATGTTTCATGGGTGAAGTAAGAGATGACTATAGTATTACACCATAGGGTCAACATACACATAAATCCTGATTGATCATTATTGTGCCGCGTAGGTATAGGTATGGCAATACCATGGAATTTGGAAAGCCAATTTTCATCATTCGTAATCGTGAAGAAACATCTCATAAGCTCGCATATCATCAACTTTAAGATCCCGATTGACATTTCATTTAGAAACATTTGTCAAAATCTAAATTCAATGAAACCGGACCTTATAGATACCCCTAACGTTCTAGATATCTCTAAAGGTTATAACTTCACCATTAATCTTCGGAGTCCAATAACACATCCGCTTGAATTAAAAGTGTGTCAAACTTAGGCATACATTCCTTGACATAACTACCTAATAAAATCAAATGATTGTTAAACGCACCTTAAGATGTTGTCACAAAACATTAAATTATTTAAGTACTTACTGTTTGGCATTCCTCACTAATGGCTCGTACAATAAAAGACGTTACAACAGTGAGGTTATCATGATAAAGCGTGTGTCGCGCATTCCGCTATCATGGCGACCTCGGGTTGATGGTGCTGCGGTAGATCGCGGACGCTCGTGAGATGACCCCAGGCGCTGCCCGCGGCAATCTGATGCAACCATAATGTCATAAGGCCCATCTTTGTTAGAAGAACTCGCAGTAAGGCAAGAGTGTTTGACCACTTATAGTATCTCTCGCATATAGAATACAATGGTTCTCAAAACACGTTTTTTAAATTCTAGTCGATATTATGGTGCAAAGAATAGATTGCCGCTGTTGATCGATATATTAATTAATGACTGGGTATGTGGTGCTGGTGCATAGCCCTCAAATTATTGTTTTGAGGCGAACAATATCGGTATATTATCAATTCATGATACCATATACATAATACCTTTTGTTTACGTTTTGAATATTTGTTTACATAAGAATTTACAATAGTTAGTGAAGGCGAGTTATGAGCCTCGAAACTGGCGTGTTTGCGTGAAGAATTATATGGAAGAGGAAGTGTGGAGATTGCAGCCATTGGCACTCGGCGTTCTGCTATATTTACTAGCATTCAACGATTCAACGGATAATTAAAAAATCCACTCATCATACTCGAACATAATTGCTGTTCTAGTGAAAGTATTTATTACTGGTTTCAGCTTTCTTACTATCTTTGTTCAGTATTTCGGTACGTTTTTGGATGGGAAAGTAAGGGTATTAAACAAAATGTCACTGGGTGAAGCGAATATTTGATATCGTCCTATTGCTACGAAATTCTTGTCCTACGTGATATTTCATTGCGTCCTGCTGTTCTCAGGGCATTCCACACGTTAGCAGTAAATACTGTTCTTATCGAATTAAATGATATAATGTTCGTACAATGGCAAACAAAAAAAAACAATGTTTTGTTAAAATATGAATGAATGTTAAAAATGAATGTACGTCGATGGCTATAAGAGCAGGGAATGACCAAAGAAACGATGCGCGATGGATGGACTGTGTGAAAGATGATATGGCTAGAAAGGGGGCGTGACTACCAAGATGACGACTAAAGAGAGAAGTATGGAAAAAAGGGACATGTTACGCCGACCCCAAATAGATTGGGATGAGGGCAGGAGAATGATAATGTTAAACTAATCGAAACGCAAAGTTTTCATGAAACAAACATTGAAATTATAGAACACCAGCTGCGCCCCGCGGTTTCACCCGCGTGGACCGGGGTAAAAAGTAGCCTATGTGTTAATCCAGGGTATAAGCTATCTACACACTAAATTTTATCCATATCGGTCCAGCCGTTTGAGCGTGAAGAAGTAACAAACATACACACACACGCATACACACACTCACAAACTTTCGCCTTTATAATATTAGTGTGATCAAATTATAAAATGCTGTCTGTAGAGTAGTATAAAATTTAATCTATATTGAAATAATTTAAATGTTTATAAACTTTTCCATGAAATTAAGTTTTATTTCTTTTAAATACTAATCAATTTCATAAGATAGTATCAAGTCCTCGGACCTTACCGCGAGCATACACGCATGTCGACCAGCGCGGTCATCTCCCGCGAATTAATTGGCCGGTTCTTATCCGCACCGCACCGACCCGGACCGGCCCGCATACTACGCACGTTTCACAACCATGCGTTTAGTGTAATAGCCCCCTTTACGAACGTGTGCTTCGTTTATTACTCCCATATTGTATAATAATTATTTATGAATATCTGTTGCTTCAAACAACAATTATTCAAATGTATGACACAGATAATTTGAAATAAATTTTGTTGATATTTGTTAAGTTTTAAAGGGTCTGCTGATCATATCATAACTGCTTATTTTTAATCTTATATTTTGAATCGTTTTAAGTATTTTTTTTTTATATTGTTCTCACATGTAGAAGCAACAAGAATAATGTACCCAGGATGCTGTATTACTTATCTTGATTTAGAAGAGTGTCCGTGGAGTTTCTTGCCCGTTCTTCTCCATAGAGATCTACGTTTTGGAACTGGACAACTAGCTTCAACTTTCTGACTAACTGACCGACTCTTTGACAATTCAAAAGTGCCTGTAATTGGTTTAATTGAAATAAGTGCTTTGAGTTTGAGTTTGATTATAATTTTACTGACTAGTTTAAGAATGTTGATATGTTAGTTAGAAGCTTGGAAGATTGCATGCTAATATTGGTGCTTTATAATTCGTCAAACTATGAATGAAAATTCTCAACAAAGTATTTAATTCCGTAGTTTTAATGTTTTTATAATAACATTATAATTATCATGTCAACTGCGAAGATTAAAAGTTCGGAAGGGCGATAAAAATAACACTTTACGTACGTGGGAAACGTAATTAGAGACTAGTGAATGGTTAATAAAGCAACGACCTTCGATTGTTTGACAAATCTTCATTGTAATAAAAATAAAATAATACTTTTTTTTTTTAAATAAGGTAAACCTACTTCGCTTTTATTTGACGGTATTATTTTATCCCATTCACTTTAGAATTCTAAATATTGACTTTTTGTGGGAAACATGTATTATACATCTATAACAGTACCTGGGTGACCGAGCTCTGCTCGGGTGAAAATAGAGAAAACGAATTTTCCCATAAATGAAACCTAGCTAGATCGATTTTTCGCCCCCGTAAAGCCTTAGGGTGGGTTGCACCATCTTACTTTAATAATAACAAACATCGCACTAAAGGTGCGTTATTATAGTAGTGCAAGTTCAACCCACCCTTGTTAAAGTTACAGTTAGACAAAAAAATGGTTGTTCCATTTGACAATTTGCTAAGTATCTGTTACTGTTAAAGTTATTGTTAAATATCTGTTACTCCGTCAGACACTCCGAACTTTAACTTTTGCATTTGACATGACGATGCAACAGCATGTAGTTAGTCTATGGTAATGTGACTGTTAAAATTAACTTTGACAGAAACTATAACGTAGCCCATGGTGCAACGCACCCTTAGATTGCAACTTTCATCGAAATCGTTAGAGCCGTTTTCGAGAACGTGATTACAAATATATAGGTATATATATATACAAAATTGCTCATTTAATAGTGTAGGATAAAAAAATAATAATGGCGAACCACTAAAATAATCATATTACACTTATATTCTAAAAATATTTTTTTTTTGGCTACGAAAAAACTGTAGCCCTCGTAGCTCTATGAAAAGACATCAACGCGCGTAACACATGACAACCCCATAGCTGCGGCATTTTGTTATTTATATTCAATCAATCATGTCAAACTCATGGCGAATGATATTCAATTGATTGATATCAATAATTAAAATAGGTACCTAACAATTACATTAATGTTGGCCTTTACATAATATTAGAAGGTACAAACTGGTACTGCTCGTAAATAAGGCAATATTGATAGGTGCACGTTTACTTAAGAAAACGAAAGTTGGCAGCTGATCCTGAGACATACACGTATATGTCCACAGCCTCTTCGTATGCAGGTCGTCTAACCAAGCTACAGAAATGTAATACAGGTCAGATGCTCAGCAGTTTGCGACATTAGGCGGCACACGATTGCGTCCTTAAACGATGCTTAAACCCGTTTGATGCACGCCTATCCGCCGCATAGGCATAACATTCTGTGGTCTTACTAGAATCCGATTATTTATTACGTTCATTATGCAAGTAGGTCAGAAGAGTTTCCATGTTGTTAAATTTTTTAATTAGTCCCTTTATAAAGGTTAATTAAGTTATGGTTATGTATGTGCATATTTAGAGATGAGCTGTTCCTGATGTTAGCACATATTTACCACATGGTTATGAAATTAATATTACTTCGTAACTGTGTGTAATATTTCACGTCTGTATGTTAAAGTTAGTTACAGATGAAAGTGATAGTTAGAAATGTAAGTACGTGTACGTATAACAGGAACATTTCTCTTCAGAGATTTCTCTCGCGAAATGTTATGAATATGCAAAAATAAACATTTAATTTGTTGCCTCGTGTTCACTTCACGGTTTATCTCATTTTGTTTAACACGAAGTTACAGATAACTTGGCGAGTGAACTGAGATAAGTATCGCTAACTTTTTAATTTCCTTGTGCAAGATTTATGTCTTGGAAACGTATCTTCTCACAACCACTGCTTGCGAAGGCCACCCACATAGTCACTTATTTTCCTAGTTATGTAAACTAAATTGCAAATGTCACACTTCTATATGCATTTTGAGTTAATTAATAGATCAGTACTCGTAAAGCTAGGTTGCTAATACAAAGCTCACTGCAGAAGTCAAATAAATGTAACTTCAGAAAGCAAACGAGCTCTAAACGAGGCAGCTAAACGTATCGCACATGTACCTACACGTACTTACAGACTAGAAGTTATTTCTGTTTGCCTCATCTCACTCCATTGTCTTGATTGTTATAACCCCAGACGGCCGGTCAGTGCAAGACAATACACGCTCATGAAGCAATCTGGTGACAAATTCAAGCTCTTAATACAATGACATAAAGTTCAATATGTATTAATGACTTTCCCGTCATCAGCAGTCCGTGAACAAAAGACTGTAGTGATAAATGAGCAGTAATTGTGACCGGTGCGGTGGTGAAGCTTGAAAGTTGACCTCTGAGCTTTGAACTTCACTATTGTTTTAAGCTGGATGGTGTTTAAAATGTGATTCGAACAGGAATTCATGTAAAATAATGCAATTGCTAACAATCTTAAAACTAGGTATCAAATCAAGATGCTGGAATACAAAGTCAATTTCAAATTTCATTGCAATCGCATTTATTTCTAATGACCGATTCTATGATTCAAATATGTTCAGCGAACATTGATATCACTGCAACCTGGTACCTTTATTTCATTTCAAAGATAGTAAACGTAAAAAAAAACTGACCAAGTGCGAGTGGGACTCGCGCACGAAGGGTTCCGTTCCATTATCTATATAAACGGCAAAAAAATCACGTTTGTTGTATGGGAGCCTCTTAAATATTTTTTTTTCTGTTTTTTAGTATTTGTTATTATAGTGGCAACAGAAATACATCATCTGTGAAAATTTCAACTGTCTAACTATCACGGTTCATGAGATACAGCCTGGTGACAGACAGACAGACAGACGGACGGACAGCGAAGTCTTAGTAATAGGGTCCCGTTTTACCCTTTGAGTACGGAACCCTAAAAATTTTGGCCTTTTTTTATCTCCGCAAACAGAGTATGGTCCAGTATTAAAAATTATCACAATTACGGGAAGTAGGTGACTCTCGGCTTCGTAAGCATCATTTTATACCCGTAATTATTATATCTGTCTGTACATTTCGTTTAAATATCGCCTCGGCACTAAATAATAACAGCCGCACGGTTCTATCAAACGTTAAGCTATGTTTGCCGAGGTCGGTCTGTGGATGGGTGACCATCCTTTACATATCGAGACCCCTCCGTCCCTCGCAAAACACGCTAAGCCGTTGGTCCCGGATGGCATACGTAGATCTTTGACATTCGTTAAGGGAGGTCAGAAGCCCAAAAGTCTGACAACCAGTCCTTACCAAAAGGTATCGTATTACCCAGTAACTAGGTTGTGGAGGATAGATAGGCAGTCACTCCATGTAAAATACTGGTATTCAGCTGCATCCGGTTAGACTGGAAGCCGACCCCGCCAAAAGGCTAAGTATTTCGTTAACTTCAGGAAATGTCAAAACATTCTTTAAGAAACATCCAGGAAGTACTCGTACCACTCAAACAAAAGAGTAAAATTCCTCGTATATAATGTTGCGTGAAACTATAAACGATGTCCATTGCATCGTCTGAACAAAGAGTTATTAAAAGTATTATATATGTCATCGTTAAAGCTGCAAAGAATAGAAACATAAAGTTTTATATTTCCGTACTTAATATTACTTGGGTACTTTGTTAGAGTTCCGTAGTAAAAAGGTGTCAGAGAAATCCCTTATGATGAAACTGCTGACCGTTAATTTTTCCTTATTATCTGGTATAATATATAAATAATCAGCCTATAATGTTCCCACAGCTGGGACACAGGCCTCCTCTTGGTGAAAGGGAGTGGGCCGTAATTCACCACGCGGGCCTAGTGCGGTTGGTAGATGTCACATGTCTTCGATTTTTTTTTGGTTCTAAGTGTATAATTTACACAAAGTAAAGCGCCTGCCTGGGTTTGAACCTACGACATACAACTCGTAAGTCGCTGCTGTTAACACTGGGCCACCTGGTATAATATATTAACTTAACAAAATTTAGAGAGTGCTTTAGTTAGACCATTGAACTGAATAACTTTTAATATGGGAGCAACAATAAAATCGCGAAAATAAAATCTGTTGTTGCATACCCGTTCTAAACTGTATCGGACAGCTGATTTTTTAAAAGTTATTCAGTTCGATGGTCTAAAGCATCTCTTAAAGTTTGTATAGTTAATTTTTTAACACCTTAATATATCATATTTATAGTTTTTCATTCTAACACAGCCTCATTTTATATACACATACATATACACGCAAAAAGTTTCCCTTAATCCGTGGAAGGTTACGCGACACGAGCGACGCCGTCACTTCGTATACAATAGTTTTAATATTTTGTGGTTTTAATAAATATGTATGATAGTCTGTAAGGTATTTATGTTATGGATCATTGTTACCAGAAATAAATGATATATTATTATTATTATTAATATTCCTTCTTTGTTAATTTTAAATTTTATATACATACTTACTTTGTAACTTGCAATATCAAGGACTATTTTTGTAATGATAGAACACAACATATAAGGTTTTTGGTATCACAGTGACAGCAGAACACTGACTCCTGAGTCACAGGATCACCTAGTTTAGGAGTCAGGGTTTAACTTATCTGTTTGACCTTTGTAAACCAAGTTATGTATCCTAGTCTGAAGTAAAGTCAAAGGTTTCTGTATCATTAAAGTTTTTTTTTTCTTTAATAGGTATGTAGTATATCCTGATATTTGAATAAATACCCATATAAATATATACCACTGTTTGTCTCTGCATCACCCAAAGGTTGACTGGTAGAAAATGCCTAAGGCCACCTCTGTACGTTTGTGTGTAAAGTATTAATTAAATACATAAATAAATATTACATGGGAATGTAGAAATTAGACTGCTTCGTTTGTTTAATGATCGCAATTGCTGAGCATGGAATCCTACATTTGATTTCCAGTATGCAGAAAGTAGTAATAGAGTTTTCTGGCAGGAATTACTCAATAGCAGCCCGGAGTCTGACTTAGTACCCGATTAATAAGAATAGGCTTGCCCCCCATTATATGGACACAGACACTGCAGGCGAAATGTACTAAAATCACCTCAATCTATCTTTCGGCAAATACAGAGGCGTGATGTTTAAATAGATCCTTGTATAGATTATGTAGTAGTAATAATTAAGGTGAAATGGTATCGTAACAGGGTTTGGAGCATTGGTATGGCCAAACGGTACATAAAGAATGTAAAAAATATTTCTTTTTAAAATTCTATTAAAATAAACTCATAATCCCCATGTCTTTATTAATGGTGAACATGTAAACGACATTTTATTGAAATTGCTTTAATTACTATCGCACATACAGTTTTTTCACATAAAAAATGCAAATTTTGAGGAAACTTTGCAATTTTTTTGTATCAAGCCAAATTGTGTCACAATTTACTAAAGAAAATCTTTAATTTTTATAATCATGAAAAAGGATACGGCAAATTTGTAGTTTTTGAGGACATAAATTACCGTGCAGCCGAAATGCCTCAAAATATCTTCTTTGGGACCCATTTCGCCTTAACCATTATCTGCGTTCAATATAGGAAAGTGAGTTCAATATAAGTGAGGTAATTAGAATTTAGAAACGACTTGCGACAGTTTATCAGAAGCAGGGCGTTGCGTCGCATCGTGGAGTCGTGTCGTGTCTTGGTGGGTGCCTCGTTACCATGGGAACCGTCCTCAATCTCGACCTAACACATCAGTCTTCTGTTAACCTTTTATGTAATGAACAGTGTTTACTCAGAGTTCATGATACTGGGAAATTAAATACTTGCTGAAAGGAAATCGTTTTGAAAATTTGGTTCAGGAAGGATATCAAAAGCGAAGATTGCTATTAAACCGCAGTGTTACTTCGCTTTTCCAGCTTGTGTAATTTTAGACTATAATATTATACCTACCTGGATCAGATAGGCAGTCGCTCCATGTAAAATACTGGTACTCAGCTGCATACGGTTAGACTGGAAGCCGACCCCAACATAGTTGGGAAAAAGCTAGGCAGATTGATTTTTGAATAGTATACCTACCTACCAAAAAAGTTACTGAAGAAAAGGTTAGTAAGTAAGCAACTTAAATTGGAAAGCGCAGGTAGAGGCCTTAACTAAAAGGATAAGCAGTAGTGCATACGCCTTGTACATTCTGTCACGCACTGTTAACATAGATGCGTTACTTACGGCTTACTACGGGCTAACTGAATCTGTTCTCAGATACGGTGTAATCTTTTGGGGTAACTCAACTAACAAAGAAGTTGTATTTAAAGCGCAAAAGAGATGCCTCAGAGCCATGTTTCAATTGCAAATTACAGATAGTTGTAAGCCCTATTTCATACGCTACAAAATATTGACATTAGCTTCGCTTTATATTCTTGAATTAGTAATGTTCGTTAGAAATAATAATATTTTATTTTCGCGAATGGCAGATAAATTTCCCAGAAACAGGCGTGATCAAAGTCAGCTCTGTCTGCATAGTAGTAGGACTGCTCTTATGCGCAGGAGTGTTTTCTGCATGGCTCCCATTATTTATAATAAGTTACCGAAAAGTTGGAGGGAGCTTAATAATGTACAATTGAAGAAACAACTTAAGTCATTTCTAACTGACAAAGCATATTATAATATTAAAGAGTTTCTGACAGAACCATTTATTTTGACATAGATTTTTATTAATTATTTTTATTTACTGTTGACATATATAATTTTATTACTGTTTGCTAAATTCAAGGTAAATTAATGATATTGACTTGACTATTTAATTAATAACAATCATAATTATTCATGTTTGCACGCCATAATAGTGGCAAACATGTCTGAACTAAACCTATTGTTTTTATTGTTATCCTGCATGCACGTTTTTATTCCTGTATGTGTACACATGTTTGAGCAAATAAATTTATCTTTATCTTTAAGAAACAGTTAATTTTCAGTTCCGAATATCAACGCTTATAGTATAATAATTCAGCTTAGTTTCCCGATCACTAAATCAAGCCAAACCTCTTGAAATATTCACCCATTTTAAAGAGAAACGACTACATTACCGTCTAACCGTGATGAGAGTGTGTGCACGATGGTAGGTGCCTCGCGTGAACACGGAACGAGGCACAAGTGAGGCAACTCGGGACACCTCATGGGAATCTTTCACGACTTAACGCCACGCCACGTCGACTCGTGTTACTATCAAATGTGCACTCTGATTTATGCGTGCACCGACTTGCGCAGTTATTTCTATTTAAGTATTTTCATTCGTTCGATGCTGGAACGTAAATCTACGTGAGATACAATGGTGTTTTTGTTATGTTTATTGGCATGAGAGAAGTCAAAGTACAACAATTAAATTGTCTGAATGTTTACCAAACATAACATAAAGAATAACAAAAATTAAGTGCACTCATTTTCATGATTCCACTAGTTACATACGAGATCTTTTACGAGAAGTCTGAAGCGTTTTATCGAAATAGTAAAAAGGGTCGGTGTACTTTTAAATAATCATTAAATATTTTAACAATAAGCATTGTAGGTACAGTCTATACAAAGTTAGGTAGGAAGATATAATTACGTAAATATAAGTACGTAATGTGAAGATAATCAGCATCCTTGTGACTATCTAAATACTTATTGTGTTCCTAAAACATACGCCTTCTTAGATAAATCACTGTAGCGATGTTTGTTTAACTCAATGGCAAGTTTTAGCCGTGAATCACCAAAACAATATGCTGTTGTTTAATTACATCTGTTTGTATCTAAACAGTGGGCTGTATGGTATCAAGTGTAGGCACAATTGGTATGGTGTCCCACGCCGCTGATATGCATCTCCAGGCGTTGCTTGTGTGTATTAGGAATATAATTATAAATAAAATACTGTAATACATATTAATATACATTGTATTTATGAAAGATAACAGTGAAAAGTGATAGTTATGGTAACTCAATACTCAAACTCTAAGCATTTATTTCAAATAAACCAATTAAAGGTACTTTTGGATTGTCAAGGGGTCGGTCAGTCAAAAAGATAAAAAAAATAAAAAAATACACACGAGTACATAATATAATATGTTAAATATAAATGGAGGAGTCCTGGTGACCTGAAATACAGGCCTTGAGCCTAGTTTAGGCACCAGTCTCCCACAATATAATGCCCCTCCTATATGTCTCCGTAGAAATAGGATAGCAATAAGATTAATATTGTGGAGAAAATAAACTAATTATTATTATTATTATTATTATTTCCTTTATTTAAGTATTATAAACATATAAATTATATTTTTAAATATTAGAATATAAAAAATATAAAAACATTTAAAAATATAAAAAATAGTAGCCCACCGATATCGGGAACAGGGTCCAAGCTACCGGTGGTCAGGGCTGCTGAGAGAGGAACCTCCTAACGATACGCGCCGTGTCCAGAAGTACCGCTTTCTGAATCAAGCCCTTGATCCAGCTGCCTAACGAGAGCCTCCTCAGGTGTTGATCGAGGCTCTTAGCTATTATGCCATTGGCCGTCACGACTATCGGCACAATGATTGCTGTATCCACATCCCACATGTCGACAACTTCGTGAGCCAGGTCAAGATACTTGATCTGCTTATCTTTTTCAGCTTTCACGAGGTTCTCGTCATGTGGGACCGCTATATCAATAATCATTGTGCGACGCTCTAATCGATCTATCACCACTATATCTGGCTTATTGGCAACAATAGTCCTGTCAGTGATGATAGATCGATCCCAATACAACGTGATATTGCCATTTTCGAGAACTGGGTCGGGCACATACCTATAGTACGGTACTTCCGATTCCACAAGACTGTATTTCAGAGCAAGTTGTTGGTGGATAATCCTGGCTACAAGGTTGTGCCTATGCAAGTAGTCTCCGTTAGCCAGACGAGAACAGCCAGAAATAATGTGACGGATTGATTCCCCCGGACGGTGGCATGCCCGACAGATGTCAACCGTGCCATCTTTCACAATATATTTCCGGTAGTTGTTCGTCATCATAACTTCATCCATAATCGCAAAGACAAAACCTTCGGTTTCCCCAAAGAGATCACCGAATCGCAACCAGGATACGGACGCTAAGAGGTCTACATCAGGCCCATGTAGGACTCGGTAAAAACGCCCGTGAAGCTCTTTGCTCTGCCATACCTCCCTGCGGTCATTAGTATCTAATACCATAGGTTTGCGCCAGTTCTCGTTAGCTAAGGAGAGCGGGGTGAGGCCCTTGTCTACTGAGACCACATCTCGGTGCATCCCCACGTCGGCTTCTAGGAAATATTCCCTGAGACTGCATATCTCGCGGTTGTGGAGAGTCTTAGCGTTTAAAAAGCCTCGGCCTCCACACTTTCGCGGGATATACAGTCTCATTACCGATGACCGTGGGTGATGCATTCGATATGCAGTCAACAGCGTACGGACCCTCCGATCCAGGGCGTCGAGTTCCGTCTGAGTCCATTTGAGTACGCCGAAAGAGTACATCAAAACCGGCATGACCCAACCGTTGAAGGCACGCACTTTGTTTCCGCCTGATAGAAGACTATTAAATACTTTCTTCAGGCGGCCAAAGAAGCGCTCCTTCAACGATTGCTTCATGTCAGTAACATTGATGCCCAACGCTTCCGACATACCCAAATACTTATAGGTTTCGGGTGCGGAGAGGGCTCTAAGGTTTATGGAATCCGAGAGTTGGGTTCCCACGGATTCCACAATCTCTCCTCGCTTTACATGCATGATCGCACATTTGTCCACACCAAATTCCATCCTGATGGCGCTACTGAATGTTTCAGTTACTTTCAGTAGCTCCATCAGTTGCAAATTGTTGGGGGCAAAGAGTTTTAGGTCATCCATGTAGAGGAGGTGGGATATAACCTGACCACCTCTCCGCAGCCGATATCCTAGACCTGAATCCTCCAGCAGTGTGCTTAGAGGATTCAAGGCTAAGCAGAACCAAAGCGGACTCAAACTATCGCCCTGAAATATGCCTCGCTCGATCCTTATCGGTTCGCTGTTCCTCTGGATATTTCGACATCCTGGATAGCGAAGGACCGTCCTCCATTGCCCCATACACGACATCAGGAAGGTGCGCAGAGTTGCATCTACTTTATACAACTCCAGCACCCTCATGAGCCATGTATGTGGCACCGAGTCATAGGCCTTCTTATAGTCTATCCAACATGTCGACAGATCCTTTCGGGAACGCCGAACCTGTTGGCTAATGGCCATATCAATGAGGAGTAGCTCCTTAGTACCACGGGACCCATTCCTACATCCATTTTGAGAGGCAGACATGATGGAGTTGGTGTCTATATGTTCGTTAATTTTAGCTCTCAAAATGGATGTAAGAACTTTATAGACCGTCGGTAGACAAGTGATCGGTCTATAATTTTTGGGTTCCGCAGTACTACCTGATTTATGGAGCAGGTGGGTTATTCCTGTCGTTAGGAACTGGGGCAGCGACCCTGACTGTAAGGCTGACTGGAACTGGGATGCCAAGCGGGCATGCGACCTTTGGAACCATTTTATCCAAAAGTTGTGCAGCCCGTCCGGCCCTGGAGATTTCCAGTTAGGTAACGGACGGACTGCACGAGCTACATCTTGGGGGCTGATGGTAAGTGCCCCCATTTGTGGTATTCGATCGCACGTACGCTCGACCTCCCTAGTCCAATCACCTTCGGTGTGATTGACAGGCACCGACCACATGTTTCGCCAGAATGAACACATGGCGTCATCATCCGGTGGGTGCGTGTCAGCCACACCTTGGTCCGGTCGCTGCCAAGCCCTATAGACCCGCCTTTCATCGCTCTGGAATGTGCGATTCTGAGTGTACCGCTCCACTCTCCGCCTGTACCGACGAATACGGTTTGCCCATGCACAGATCTTCTGTTTCAGGAAGTCGATACGCTCTGTGACGCAGGTCAAATAATCTTGAGAACTAATTGCCGTCCCCAAGAACGCCCGCCTCACAAAGCGCATCACTCTAGGGCGATTATTGCCCTGCCTGAAACAGATTAGCTTGCCGATGAGTGCTCTAGCCTCACCTATACGACGCTCAATCCTGCACTGCCAAGCTGGTACAGCTGGTTTTGGTCGTGGAACTCTGTCACTGTTAGGAAATTTAACATGAGCTACACGACATGCCGCTACAGCTGCACAGTACAAGATCGAGTGGGTATCGGCGAGGTCTTTGCTGCCATCAAAACAATTTGACAGCTGCGAGTCTAGAGCACACACCAACGCCTTATTTTTCTTGTGCATGGGCAAACGAGGTAAACGTGGTCTAAGTCCAGGTGAAGTGGAACGGAACTCCCGGAAAGCATCTTCCAAAGCGCTCCTCAATTGTACATTGCATTGGGAACTCACGGATATAGCCTCGCTATCATGCTCTTCACCAACGTGGTCGGGTCGCGGTGAAGCGCTTGGTGAATTTTGCAGTTGCACCGTGACCAGTGGCGAAACAGGTGTAACATGGTTATTCCGTGATTCGAGACGTAGTCGATCAAGTACGACGTCATCCAGCATATGGTTACGCTGGATGACCCGCACCTGATCCGATAGTCGTTGCGCCGACACGTTGATAGCTGGCTCAAGCACCTGAAACAGAGAGAGCATCCGACCACGGTACGCAGTCAAGTTACTTCCCCCCTCTGTAGCCCCAAAGTATGCGCGCATGACATTTTCGTTGACAGTTTGTGTCCACCTCATGCGCTGCACACTTCCACCGGGAGCGGGGACCCTATCAGAGGCCGGTGGGCCTCGAGGTCCTAAACTGGCCGGTGGTCGGCCTCTTCCACGCCGACGTACTGGTGGTGGTGTCGTCGGTGGTGAGAAGTATTCGTCGCTCGAGCTCGACGCAACTGCAGCGATCGGTATCACTTGACTCACATCTGGATCAAGTTCCGGCAACTGCGAGGCGGAGCTGAGCGACGAACCCGAAGATGTTGGGTGTGTGTTATGTAGCAGCTGTCGCGTCCGACTTCTCGTCAGCATTGTAGTATTAAATTCTCCGTGTCATAGTTTTCTTCTTCTTATTGTTGTATATTACTTTTAGGTTTTTATGCCAAAATCGGGTTGGTACGAATGTTGTAAAAGCCATTGTAGAAACACTTATTGTTTATAATATAACATTGTTGCATAAACAGTTTAAAAATCCAAAATAAAATTATAAAATGCACGGAGAAAATATTTTTCAACCGTCAGCTTGACAGTCGGGCCACAGATATTATTATTATTATTATTATTATTATTATTATTATTAAAAAAATAAATAAAAATGTTTATTGAAGAAAAAGCCAAAGTAGGTACTAACTAAAACAATGTTATATTTATTACTAGGTGGCTATGCTATGCACAATACATTGAAACCCTGATCTCCAAACTAGGGGTATCCCTGTATCTTAGAGATCAGTGTCCCTCCGCCGCAAAGTCACAAGCCAATATTGTAACTCATTAGTACAAAGCATTTCTTTAAATAGTTGAATGAAGAGAAAAATAGAAAAAAAAATTAAATTAAAATTAAAAAAAATTATAAAATATAAAACAACCATAAAACCCTTAGATATAATAAAATATATAAATTATTCTCATTTACAATTTTGTATGAGTGTGGGGTGAGTGTGTATATGTGTGTGGGGTGAGTATGTATGTGTGTGTGGGGGGTAGGTGTGTGTGTATGTATGCGCATGAATGCGTGTGCGTGCGTGTTGAGTGGGTGTGCATGTGTGAGAGGGGAGTATGTGTAAGTGCAGGTATGCTTAATTAAATAAAAAACATAAAATTTTAAGGTAGATGGCCTAAAAGAAGATCCTCAGTGTTTTGATGAGTCAGTTTTGACGGGTATTTTTTTAATGCGAGTTTGCATTCATATTTTGTTTTTGAAAATAGTTTTAATTCCTTGTTTAAACAATTATACACTTTTATGCTGTTGATATAATACTGGCGCTTGGCAAAAGATGTTCTGTGAGGTTCTAGTGGGAAAATCTTATGCCTATGTATCGTTCTACCAACTGGTTCAACGTGGGGGCAGGAAGAGTGTTTTCGGATTATCATGTGGTGCACGTAAAGTTGCCTGACAGTCAATAGGTCACATTCAGCATAAAGCTGGAAAGTGGGGTACCTGCGTGGACGCGACAGTATAACTTGAAAGATGAAGCTAAACTCCATTTACAATAAAATTAGACATTTAAACAAACCTTGTTTACAGTCCCTTCAACCGATTTTGACTTCTATTGCGTTGGTGGCAGTAAACAGTTGGTATTGTAACCACTTTTTTGCTTTTAAGGCCATCCTTAAGCCTACGGAACAGAAGTCAAAATCGGTTGAACGGACTGTAAAAAAGGTTTGTTTAAATGTCTAATCTTATTGTAAATTGAGTATAGTTGACCATTCCAAAGCGTAGTAGATTCCTATGGAGAAGAACGGATAAGAAACTCCGGTAAGTAACATCAGTCGCTTTAAAACATCATATGGCCGAAAGATTTGCCAGGCACCGAGGTTAGTCGCACTCAGCTCAGGCCGCCTCGAATGTATTTCACAAAAGAACACACTTACTCGTCGAGGCTCTTCAAGGTATTGTTGTTTCTTTGACATATTTCATCGGTGCATAAGGCACCTAACTTTACATGATAGGAAATTCTCTCGCTACAACAGGTTCCGCTTCTTAGTATTTCCATGACTCGCGTTTAGTTACATTGCTTAATCATTCGTCCGCCTCTTCACAAATTGCTTCAATCACATGCTTCGGAGCTAACAGGAAGCAAGTGCTGCCTGACCTACATGACCCATTAATACCTGATCTAGAGGCGAAAGTAGGAATAGTGCTCATGCTTTTAATTAGTATAAACAAGATTATAAAAATGATTTAAGTAAATATTACTTTTTATCGATAAGAAGAAAATTAAGTGGCTTACAGAATATAAACAGATCATAACTGATTTATGCTATTTTATAAGCTACCATTGGCATGTTTTCATCCAAATAAGGAAGAAAAGCAAGAAACATTCAAACAAACTGCAACATCATGTTCTCAATGCATTTCTATTAGCTAACTTATAAACCATTCAATAACTACAATTCTATAAAATTGTTCAATTGCCCGGTTCGCATTTCCTTCTTGCAACGCTGTATGGAGAATTGGAGATAAAGAAGTGAACAGTAATCACACTGTTATGTCTTTATTATAGTACTTATTTACATAATGTCAAGTTACGAACGCGTGAGTGCGTTTGTATCATAATCATTCCATATATAATACCAACGCGTGTGGCAGATGCTGGTTTTTATCTGACACTTTATGGAAGTAAAAGTAACATTATGGACAAGTAAATTCCTGGTGGGGACGATACTCTATTGTCTTACTTAACTCCTTGCGTGTCGACTGCACCCCATGTGTGCATAAGGAAAAATCCTTTATATAATAGGTATATAAGCTTCTATCATATTATGTATAAACGTAAAAAAACATTATATGATGGAAAAAACAGTAGTTGTGAACCTATGGGGTTCGCAACTAAAAGTGGGTTTTGGGTTTATAAATTAGTACATGATACTAGCCTAAGGGTTTCTCAAAGTGGGGTACGCGAACCCTTAGGGGTTCGCCATTTGATGGTAGGGTATTTGCGACAATATTTACGGTGATAAGCTCCCCGGCGAACTGAAAAGATATTTTCCAGTTATTGATAATGCTGGAGGCAGGATTCGAAAGCCATTTATGGTCACAACCGAGGGCATAAATGCTGGTTTGAGTATTAAGCAACAGGAGTAATTACTAAAAATGTCCGTAGATGCAACTCTTCAAGCAGATTTAAAAAGGATGTCTTTAACTGATTTTCGGGCTGCTAGACAGGCAGAATATACCGAACTCTCACGCAAAGCGGTGAATTTCCGGGGTTCGCAGTCGTTTGCGAACTAACAGGGGTACGTGGGGCCATAAGTTTGAGAAACTCTGTAGTAATACGCTCTTCTTTCGATATGCAAAAGTTACATCAATCATTTATTGCATTTTTGAACTCTACTTGCATCGCTGTAATGGAGTCTCTCTCCATTACTCAAGCATTTTGAGTTTGTAAAAAGCGCTTTATTGCTACATCCACTTCATTGATTATATCAAGACACTAAACAAATGACTGTAGCAAATCGTTCCAGAAATAAAAAAGTTAAGTATCTCACGCCTATTATTTGCAACATGGGCATTATTTAATCAGTTTCATGCAAGTGTATAATTATCTTGTATAATATAAAATTGTATGTAATTAAGGACTCCCAGTGGAGTCACATAATTGATGATTTTCTCAATAGATGGGCACGCAATGGATTTGGTGGTGTTGGTGCTCAGTCGTGACGTAATGCAATAAAACGTATGAGTAATGAGCTAAACAAAACAATGGTTCGTCGAGATAGACATCGCTTATGTCTAATAAATCACGCGTCTGTTTCACTGGCGAGTGCCACAGTGCAATACAGTCGAAAGCGATAATTTATGAACATCAATCTGTATGTAATGTACTGATTTTATTTTGGCATAAAAATCTTTAGCATTTTTTTTTTGGGAATATTTAAATCAAGCTTAATTAAATTAAATTAGCAATCAACCAATTCAAATGATAAATAGTAATCTGGTCAATACGTAGTGACTATTGCACTCCGATCTAAAAATATTGTTATACCAATCACAAAACATATGCAAAAACAAAGAATAAAACTTACGCTGTCAGAAAAGTATGATTTCCTACAGCTAAGAACTGAAAATCCATATTGTTATTTTTCATTAACCGCGTGACTGAACGACGTCCGCCTGTTGCAACTGCTAGGTATTGATAAACGTTAACAAAACATTGAATTAATCAACATCAATAAACTTTGAATTGATAAACTGCTATTGTACTACACTGTGTCAACGCAGTGGCCGGCTACGGGGCGGGCGGGCGAGCTTTCAGATCTCCCCTCCTTTGGCCGGGCGGGCGGCGCACGCGCAGCCGCCGCCAGTCCCTTCGCGACGCACCACGCGACAACATGTCCCATCTGTGGATCTTGCTTACATTGCTCCCCGTCCTGGGTAAGTCGACCACACCGCGTGTGCACCTGCTGCCAAACAAATATGTGACATATCGGAAGTGACCGGATTTTTTCCCGTGTAAATTTTCTTTTGAGGTGCCTCAATTTGGTAATGTTGAAGAATAATTGCGCGATTTTCTTTACGGTCAATTGTGTGATTTTCTTTAGTTTGTAGTTTGATGTGTTTTGATGCTGCCTTTGAGTAGTGAGGAAATAATGGTGTTAGTGTAGCTCGGTGCGCGTGCGCATCTCTGTGAAAGTATTTGTTATTCGTGTGCTCCTAATGTGTAGGACGTCCGGGCGCGTGGGAAGTTGACATTACCGGTGTCTTATTGGAAAATACCATTTGATAGTATTTATTGCACTGAAACCAAAGCATTGTGCTGAAATTAATAAGTTGCAAGCCTAATGAAATAACAATAACTAGGTCCAGCTTATGTGAAAAAGATTATAATTTTGACAACATCTTCATCTAATTCAACATCAACATAAAAGTTTAAGATAATAATATAATGCTCTACAATTGTTATTAATAATCATATTTAAAGCTTATAATTTAACCATACAATGCGTTAAAGTAAATGCGTTAACCTAAATTGAAAACATTCGCGCATAAACTTTGTGACAGCAGTAAACTCGATATTTTGTAATACCTCACTGTACAAACAGCAGGTTGCACATTAGAGATGTTCCCCATGCGACGGTGAGGTATGAGCGCATGCACGTAATTGCGCAACCGATGCACTTTCCATTCGCGCAGCGCCCGCGCCGATCGCGCATCGCCACGATAATCGATTCCCCGGATTTGCATAAGTGATTTTCCCACGCTCCGCTCTCCGTTAGAACTAGGGCGGCGTGACGGCCAGCGAATGGATGGGTAGCCTCAAGGTTCATGTGTTTGGGCATTTACCTGCCTGTACAGCCTTCGCTAATGTGTATTGTGGTTGAAGGGTCGTTTGCAGTTCACCTACAAACGCAGTTAGGCAATCTCTGACCCGATTTGTGGTTAGACATTTGTGTATGACATCTAATCCCTTCCTTTCGAGAACGTAAAACTAGGCTTATTACTTACTAAGAATTGATATGTCGTGCACAGAGAGTGTTTAAGACACTTCGCACGACGTCGCATTTGCGAAAACTCATACCTAATTAAAATTAAATTCATTACATATTTATGTTTTGGTAACTGCACATTTCAATTGTAGATTCCATGGATATTAACGCATTTAATAATAATGTTGCTAGAATATTTTGCAACAATGTGAACCAATAAAGTTTTTGCCACATAACTTTATTATTGTGTGGAAAATGTAATGTATTGAACCGTAACAATCAAAGCGTGAGAAAAGTAACGTTTACCTTGTGTTAGTATGAATGAAAGCGAAAGTATATGCACGTATCGGCATTATTTGTGTGTTCGGTGCATAGTTCATTGAGTGGTAATGAATGGGCGATCACCTGTCGATATTTCATTGACTCATCACAACAATTTGCTACGTCATTGCATACATTAACACAAATACATAGTTGAGTAAACCACTCATAGATTGCAATTGTTAGAAAATAAACAACAGAATTTCCGGTGTTGCAATGTTTTTGCATATTATTATGACATTGATAGCATCTGCTGTAGCAATGGATGTTGATACGTAATTACGCCACTTAATTTCACGGTACATCAACTTACAGCCTATGTATGGTTTCGAAAGTTAAAAAGATTTGTGATCTCGCTGTTGTTAGCCTCTATCCACAGTTTAATTATTTTCATATTAAGTTAACTGGGACTCGCGGTCAGATCGCCCAATCTGATCGCAATCTGTCTAATTAAAGTCGTTAGTTAACGGGGAAGAAAGTAAGATTTCCTCAGGCATTGCTTTATTGTCTCGATTTTCTTATCAATTAGTCTATGGCAGTACCAAGTTGACCAATATGTCTTCCAGATTTCAGTCTACTTAGACATTAACTGAGTGTTCCTATAAAGCGAATTCAACACATTAGGAACTTCAATGAATGATTTCAGGTAAATAGACTCATCTAAATTCAGAATTAAGAAAGAGGAAGGAACCCAAATTATTTCACCTCGTCAGCATATTGAAAACCCATAATTGTGACCTTTTGATTGTTCAAAAGAAAAAAAGATCGAAATTTGATAGTGAACGTCCCTCAGTTAGAAATTAGTACAATTGAATTCAATCATCTGCCTAGCCTTTCTCAACTATGTTGGGGTCGGCTTCCAGTCAAACCGGATGCAGCTGAATACTAATATTTTACAAGGAGCGACTGACTATTTGACCTCCACAACCCAGTTACTGGGTAATTACGATACCCCTTGGTAAGACTGGTTGTCAGACTTTCGGGCTTCTGACGACCCGTAACGACTGTCAGAGATCCACGAATGACAGCCGGGACCAACGGCTTAACGTGCTTTCCGAGACACGAAAGGGTCTTGGTATGTAAAGATGGTCACCCATCCACGGACCAACCGCGGCAAGCGTAGCTTAACCTGATCGATCAACCCGTGCGGCTGTTATTACTTAGCCACAAGCTCCTTTTCACAATTGAATTCAATGTTATTGTCAAATAATAACGCATTAGTAACTTCAATTAGTGATTCCAGACTCATGCACGTAATTTCAGAAAAAAGAAAGTAACCCAAAGAAATAATAATTCAAGTACATGTCATGACAGCATTATTATGAATACACATAATGATATTTTGTTTGTTTAAAAGAAAAAAAAAAACGAAATTTGATAGTGAGCGTACCTCAGTGAGAAGTTATCACAATTGAATTCAATCCTGTTATCAATTAATAACACATTAGGAACTTCAATTTCTGATTTCAGGCATTGTACTCTCATCTTATTCCAATATTAAGAAAGAAGGGGTAACCCAAAGAAATAATAATTCACATACCTATCTATACGACAACATAATGACAACCCATCCGACCTTTTGATTGTTCAAAAGAAAAGAAGATCAAAATTTGATGCTGAGCGTACTCGTACCTCAGTTAGAAGTTATTACACTTACATAATGTACGCTGTGACCTTTCGCGGAGGATGCTATGGCACCTCACAGCGCGCGCGGTTGCGCAGACGCTGTGATCTTATCGCTCACCCCGCTGCCCTCCCGCGGCTTGCGCATACAACGTACGCATGGGAATCTAGCGTTGTTATATGATCTTTACCGAATGTAACAGCTTAAAGCGATGATAACTGACTTTTAATGATTTTAATTTGAAGATCTCGTATAAACGAGTAGTGTTAATGATTTGGAAAAAAATATGTTAAATTAGAGCATTTTTTTAAAATACTTAATATATGAATATTTTAGATTATGTTACACATAGTAAAATAAATTTGTAAAGTTATGACTAACGAGGATAAAAAACTGAGAATCACACGTACACTATCAAGCGTATTTATAAGAAACCTTCACCATTTTTAAGATAATTTAATTTCTTATCTTTTAGTATACGTTTTTTTAAATGTGTTACCAAATCATTGTTGATTTGTAATGAAAATCACATTGTCTTTCCTTTTAGCCGTATTTTACATTATCGGGGATCATGCTTAGCGAAATTATCTTTAACTTTAACTGGCGATCTACTTGAATGTTTTTGAACCTTATTTATTAGATTATTTTCCACACATGGAAAAGAAATGCCTTAGAGCCGATGCACACGATGCGTTGCGGCGCCGCACCGCAAAGCTCTCGCCGTACAAATGCCGCCATGGTCACACGTGAGCGACAATGTACGGCGAAATCTTTGCGGTGCGGCGCCGCAACACATCGTGTGCATCGGCCCTTAGTCGTCGAAAGTGCCTAGACTTCCGACTGCATTGTAATTTAGTTTGGTATATCCCTAAGTAGGTGTTGTACTATCTTTATAACGAATTACACGCGTATTATTTGGTCATCTTAGTTAAAACGCACATGCATTCGAGATTATTGACCATTACGAATCGGTTGAAACGCGTTTTACCCAAAGCGAGGCTCAAGACAATGTGCCGGAACGGAACCTTATTGTCCCCAATTCGTAGAACAAAGCTAAGGCCCTAACAACAGCGGATATCGCGTGAAGCGAGATCTACGCCGCACCGTAGACAACGATTAAACTCTTACGTGAAACGCCTGCGCCTGACCTGCGAAAGGCTTGAAATACTAAGGAGTGAAACTAAGGAAAATGATCATCAATCAGTCTCATTAATCGGTCTCTAACTAGTCGTCTGTAAAAATCGTAAAAAAAATAATAATCGTAATCGTAAAACGTATCGTAAAATACTTTAGAAAATCGTTACTTTGCTGTTGTGCAAAGTAACGATTTTCTAAAGTATTTGCGGAAATTTCCAGGTACAGTCAGGGAAATTAATTGTTAAGCAAAAAAATTGGGTCCCAACTTCAATTATCCGTCTATTTAAATCACAAACAACTGTCATTCTTTGGCAGCTGTTATTATATTTAATTTCATTCAACTATTCAACATTTACACATTCAACAAATATTATTATATTTCATTCAACACTTGTAGCAAAAATAATAACTCGCAATATGAATAAATTAAATATGAGATACGAGTACCTATTCACACATATTGATTCACTAATTCATTAACAACACAAAGTAATTGAAGTTCATTACCATTAGTTTAATATAATCCATTTGTAACAACATAAAAATTAAGTAAGGTACTTCATTAATAACTCAATATTTTTTTTTCAAATTATATTTTTTCGACTTTAAAATGTTTACTGCTTGAGCAATTTAATCTAATTTAAATATTCATTCGTTTTATTTAAACTTAGATTTTTTTAAATTTATTTATGTAAGAACCTCTTTACGAGTAGGCGGTAAACGCATCCTTCCGAATGATGAAATGAAATAGCTATAACACGGCAAATTAACGTAGGGTGTCAATTTGCTTAACAATTAATTTCCCTGACTTTACCTGAAAATATTTCAGAAAATCGTTGCGTTGCCCAACATAAGAATTTAACAGAGAGGAAGTTGAACAGTTACGCTTCCGAACGCGGCTAGACAATTTTTTTCAACTCATCGATCACTATCCGTAACAAATTTAATTTTCTACATCGTCTTTCGAAATTAAATAATAAAACGGATTCGATTCAAAGACTTTATGCTGTTGTAATCGACGGATATTAATGTAATTTAATTACAACGAATAACATTTTATTAGAGCATTAACGGTGCAGTCAATGCAGTTTAGGTCACCGCTCTTTCGCAGATCTGAAGTGGCAACATTCAACATTGGCCGGGATTAGCGTGCTTCGAGTTGCCATGTCGCAATATAGTCGTCTCATTAGACATGTTTATCTCTCCACCTAGTTATTGCACGTTTTACTTAAAGTGGCTCTCTTAGTACAATAGTTGCCTTGGACAGTGAGAAATCTCTATCATTGCCATCAAACGTCGACCAAAGTCAAATTGACACGGCAACTCATTGTTATAGGAAAACTGACTAATGAATAAAGACTATGTTTTCAGGTTTTAAAAATTTGACTACCTGCATTATTTAAACGAAGTCTTATTTTGTAACTAACTACCGACTGGTCGGGTGTTCATATATTTTCTGAAACCGCATAGTACGACCGTTGGGTAATTAGAGCCAAAACGGTGAAATAATGGCCATTTGTAACAATAATTAATACGTACATACACGTAATATTTAAACTCAAATCCATGATTTATAACTCTTTATGTAACGATTTACCAGTGAAACTCATTAAACATAATTATCAAACTTTTTCTCAATGACGTAAATCATATGTAATTAGAAATCAGTAGTGTTTTGGAGGAGCTAGAGTAATTACATTATATTAAAACCGTGTCAGTTATTACACTTGAATAGTTGAATAAATCATGTGGTTTAGAGCAATCAAGTCAATTAACGATACAAGACCCATAGGCCGTAAGTCGTTAATTAACCGCAATGTAAAAAAGAGTTACAAACTTGCACTTGGTTCACGTATGTTTTCTGTCTACTGATGTCCAACGCTAAAACGTATGAAGCTTCAGAGTACAGTTTTCTGGTAGGTTAAGTCGGTAGTCAGCCTATAAATAGGGCTATGTTCATTATCTAGACCAAATTAGCAGTCATTAATTTCCTCACGTGGAAAGTAGTATCTGTAGAGTCAATCCGGTTACAACGATGCCCGTCAATTCTGTTAACTCCGTACATTGAAAGCCAAAAAAAAAAACAATCAAGGTGACCTGAGATTTGATAATCACTAAATAAATAGGCTTTTAGTATGCGGAGAAGGGTTGTAATAGTAATACAATCTAATTTTATTCCAAACAGGGAGCGCCGAAAGGTTCAACTGTAAAAGTCGAATCTTAGGCGCATACTACGCCGACGCGAAGTCAGGATGCAAGGCCTTCCACGTGTGTGTGAGGGTCGCAGGTGGAGGCGTCCGAGACTTCAGGTTCTTCTGTCCCCCTGGCACGCTGTTCCACCAGGAGGCACAGACCTGCACGGACTGGGGAGACGACGACCCCCTCGCCTGCCCCGCAGATATCTACGACGGTCAGTTTGATCTCTACAGGATCGGATCCGGTGAGCCAGCTTTGCAACTAACAAAACGCTCACAAATATCTTAATATAACTTGACATCAAGTAAGAAGAATGTGATGTTTTAGGAAGGATTGTTTCCAGAAGCACTTAACACATTAGAAGCCAGGAGTTGGTCGACCTTGACTATTTGAAACTTTCCGGGTCTCTTTGCCATCTATGTGTTCAGCGCTTAACATTTGATTTTGTACATAAATAGGTAAGCAATGTTCTGGATCCTGAGACGTAAATCGAGGACCAGACATGCAGTTCGTACATGACTGTTTTCTGATTTCAGAATTCAATGATAATCGATATCGTTGTAATCAATTATGTAGAGACGAACGATATTTGTGAGTGCTGCTAGATAATTCATTAGAGCTATATAACTTACATGTAATTAAAATACGCTTAGAGCATTCAATCTTTGATTAGAAGTAGGCAGTTAATGTACAGTCAACAAAAGAGATATCTAGGCAGGGTATACTAACATATTTGTATGTGAATTGCTTCATGTTTAATTTCGTGACAATATACAATTTTGTGTGTGTGTTTTACAATGTAGGTCTATGGCAAAAACAAAGTAATATATATAAAATTGAACATGAAGCAATTCACATACAAATTTGTTACTCTACCCTGCCTAGATATCTCTTTTGTTGACTGTACCTACATGGATGTAATTTGAAAGGCGATTTCATCTCATCAAACAGTTTGTATAGATAAACAATTATGTATACCAGGCAGTGGGCGGTAATCAGTATAATAACTCATGTTATTAATATTATTGCGAAACTTCTTTGGAAATTACAGTAGAACTAATAAGCTATACAAGGTCAACATGAAGTGATGACTAATTATACCTAATGAGAATTATTGGTATAATAAAGTACCTGTGATCAACAGACAGGTACCTACTTACCTAGATGATTGCAACTCCTGCAGTTGGAGTATATTGGTAATGAATTGCAAAACATTAAGCTTCAGCCGAACGCTTGCATTTTAAAGCTTTTAGAAACGTAAATATCTTGTTTTACAAGGCAATGCAAATTAAATAACGCCTTTTTCAGAAAATATTGTGCAAGCTGGAGCTTCATATATAATCCACTGTAAGCGTAATTTTTCACCCGAGAACATATTAAATAAAATGTTAAAATATGTTTGCCCTTCCACAACAGGATTTGACACCAAGAAGTTGTCGTCTTATGGAAATCGCGATGATGAAGCTGAATTCGGTCTCCAGCGCGCTGAGACCGGAGACCGTCGGCTGTCGCAGAACAACGTCGCCCCTAATCGACCTGACTCCGACCTCCGTGCAGCACACTCGTCTGACTTCTTCAGTGGGCAGCGAGACCGTGGCCGTGACGAGCAGTCCCCTCCCGCCTCCTCTCCATCCCCTGTTTCTTCCCAACAGCCTTATCAACGACAATCCTTCCGTAGAGCTTCTACCCAACGCCCTTACCCTACTACCCAACGAACATACCCTACCACTCAACGCACATTCCCCACCACTCAGTACACAACACCCACCCCACCCCCAAACACTCAACCTCCCGTCCCACAGCAACAATATGACGCACCCACTAAACGCAAGCTTGTTAGAAAACGTCCCATATATGTATCCACAAAAGCACCTCCCACCACCTTCCAACCCAATACTCAGACCCAACAACAATATTCTGAGCCCCCTCAGCAAAACTTTAACCGTCGCTTCAATGCTCAAAATAAACAATCTTTTTCTCCATCTCCTAACGTACCTCCTCAATACAAACAATACAAGGATGAATACGTTGAAGTTCCCCGAGTCACTCCCAAACAGAACAACAGGTTCTACCCCAGCAGCGCACCTTCCACTTTCACCCAGTCCCAGTCGACTGCAGCCCCACGGTTCAACAAAAAGGATGGTCTCGTGGAGTTGTACAATTACGATGCACAGTCAACTCCAGGACTTAATGTACAGAACGATAATCGACCCTTCAAAGTTAGAAATAGTTTCAATGTAGCTGACGTTCCTAGAGACCCCGAATTCGTGCGTGCCAAGAACTTCAATAATTACAACAAAAGAGTGGAGAATAACAACAGAGAGAATTTCAGAGACACTCCTACAACTATTGACTACAGCGTTTCCGCAAGAACTTTCCCCACTACTACGCCCGCATATAAAAATTTCAATAGCGTCTCATATGAACCGGAAAAGAACAATTTTGTACCTTACTCGAAACAAGCGTATTTTAACAATCCTACGACCACCATCGCTCCGACCACTACGATCTACTCGACCTCGCGGCCCGAACCTCCGCTCAACTTAAACACGGTAGCGTATAACACTAACCTCGCCTTTAATACTCAATCTGAAAACTTTGCTGAAGACAATGACGAAGATGACGGCCAATATCATCCTCCCCAGGGCGAAGACGATGGACAGTACCGCCCCGATTTATACGGTGACCGCGAACTGCTGGCCGGCGCACATTCTCTCAATATAGCTGCTAGCGGCAACAGGCTGCCAGAAGACCGCAAGAAATATGCAAAAACACAACCTCCTCCTAAACCTTCGGGTCAAACTTCAGCGCCGAGGCCATTCAGACCTGCACCCTCACCGACTGCACCCCCAACCACGAGAGCTCCAGAAACAACTTACACGACGACGCCTCAGCCACAGACAGTGTATACGCAGCGCACTTTTGATTATTTTCAAACCTACACCACAACATCGAGGCCTGTTGACTACCAAGCAATAAATCAGAACTTCCAAACTGCTAATGACGCACCCACTGCACCGACGACGACAGTTGCTCCCAGAGTGCCAGAGACCCGGCCACCGCGCCCGCCGAGCCGTGTGCCCGAGCCGCCGAGCCCGCCGACGCCGCCGCCGACCCCTGTGGCGCGACCCACCACTCGTCCCTCGCACATTGCGAACCCTCCCCACAACAAAGAAGACAACAGTTACGACTACGCGTACTACGACTCCGACCCAGGGTTCGCAGAGTATGACCATATAGAAGAATTTGGTAGAACTAAAACAAGAGCGTAATTATTACTGTGTAAATGTTAAATCACTGCCATTAAATTAGTCGCCTCTTTAGAACAAGTAACTAAATGAACGCCTTGCGATGTTGGATTTGTTTGACTACCTGATTGGCACTAAGATGTACCTTATTTCATCTAGTTTATATGCAGGGATATAGTTTTAAGACTGTTAATTCATAAATGCTTCAAGACAATGGAAAAAAATTGTTTAAGATCAGCAAAAATACTCAATTACGCCATCAAAGTACAACTTTTGTAAATAAAGCTTGAAGATATTTATTAGAAGAGTCCCAGATTCGTCAGATTGAATGTAACAATACAAGTTATATTTATATCTAAATAAGCTTATCCGTAGTTACCCTAAATTATTTGTGATATTATTATTGATGTTTCTATTGGTATAAGTCGTTTGTTACTGTGAAAGAATTTACAAACAATCGATTACGAATTTGTGCAAGTAGAAGTTGTACTCTCACTTGCTGATATTGATGTTTACCGATATAGATGTATGTATTATCTATGTACAATAGAAAGTAAGTTATGAGGATAGATTGTAAAATATTTCATTGTAAATAAAGTTTTCTTGATAAACAATGGCTTGTGCAATTTGTGTCACTTCTCAAAGCGCGTGAGAACCAGTGAACAATTTAGACGTTTAGCCGAGCACTGCACATATGCAGACAAACAAAAGAACGCTTTCGACACTATCTGTGACGCAGATAACTATCTGCATACTTACCGGTGTTAAGTAGCATTACATTAAAATAACTATATAAAGAGTTGACAAAGGTGAAATGTATGAAAATGAGAAAAGTGTTAGCGTAGCTATAAAGACAAAAATATTTCAAAGGTAGAATTCATTACTTTCTTGTCTTCGCTTAAAGTTGCGTAGAATGGTAGCTTGGTCAAATTTTTATGAGCCAATAACCTAGTAACTGTTTCCTCGGTTAATAATCCCCCAAAATGGTGCACGTGCTTAGTTCTCTAATATCAAACAGTTTAATCAAACCAATGCAAATTTCAATGAAGCTCAAGCACGGATTTAATTCTTGAATTTTTGAATTTCAAAGGTCAATTTGGTTCTTCAAAAGTAGGTAGGTACTTAGGTATACCCTTGGTACGTAGTATTATATTATCTGTGCCCTTGGTAAAACATCCAGTCCCAATGCTATAAGCTAATAGGTACTACCATTTGAAAAATAAAATTTGAAGAATTGAAAGAAGGAATATGCAAAAGTATTAGGAGCAACTTCTTCCTGAAATTGGCTCTGTATTCAAGTTCATAGGATTACAGGATATTAAGTATTACTAACATGGTTCTATCCTAAGCGCTGTTACAACCACAACACCTGGTACTCCATCTTGCGCTTCATGTTTAACCGAGACGTTTTCTTCAAGGTCGCCGGCCGGTTCATCGGAGCCTGTCATGGTAAACCTTCTAACAAAATTCTGTTTCTAACAAGATGGTCAGTAGATTGTGTCACAAGGATTAGGTACCTAATGTATAGCAAATACCTCCTGCTAATAATTCTACTACAATAGAATCCCCTCACACGAGTTCGGTGTGAAGTAATTTTACCTAATATTGTACGTAGTATGAGTTCTATACCAAGAAAATATTTTTTTATTATTAACGTTGTTCCATCACTATTAAGTAATAATAAAAAAAATATTTTCTTGGTATAGAACTCATACTACGTACAATATTAGGTAAAATTACTCGGACCCGATTCACACCGAACTCGTGGTCATGCGTGATATCACACATTCCTTGTCCATTGTTTTAATTGGGAGTCTCATGTTTAACAGAGAACATTCACGAGCATACAACCTTTAATGATGCTGGATTTGAACCTTGAGCTAATATTTTGAAGCACTTATACCTACTAAGTCTATATTTTGCTATATATTATTATAAAGGAGCTTAAAGTATGCTAGTACCTACACCTACCTAATGAGATGCCCAGAGATTTGTGAACGAAAAAGGTAAGGCAACGCCACCTATCAGATTAAATCTAGACTGTCCAGCGAAGCCTCGATAACAAAGCGGGTTGAAGGCATTTGAAGATTTTTCTTCATAAGATTTTCTCTTTAGATTGGGAGGCCTGCCCAATGTAGTAATTATTACCGAACAGTGCCATCTGTTATCGAGTAGCTGAAGCATGAACAAAATATTATTTTTTCTCAACAGATTGAAAACTATTGTTGAAATAAATAATTATTAATCTATTCGGTAGCCGACATAGGATAAAATTAAAGTGCCCAGTAGTTTATTTCTCTCACTTTTATTTATCGAAGGAAAATAATTGCAATTTTTTTATATGTCCAAACAACAGATGTCGCTAGTAGTCTTTCGTGTCCTATCTTTGAATTTAAAATCATAGTAGTTTACATTCCGAACGAACAAACATTTTTAGGAACTCATTATTCGAAAGTCGTAATGGCGTACAGTAAAAAATGCATAAGGAATAAGCCGCGTGCAAAGATTTTTCAAAGGTCTTAGCTATATAACAACAGAGTTTTGTGAACTAAGTACCTACTTAATTTTAATGTGCCTGACCTTTTTTTTTCCGGGTTTGGGTTTTATTCTATATTACAAGTTTTTCCAATAAGTTATGGAGTACCCCAAGGGCCAGATCTCGGCCCGTTGCTATCAATAACTAGGCAGGTATTTATTGGCTTTTACAATATATGTAGTAGTATTAAATATGCAAATTTTTATCCAATTCAGCTGTTTTTCCGTAAAACATAACAAATTAAATTACTTGGATAATTAAAAAATAAGTATGGATGAATTATTTGCCTTATGATTAGGTACGTGGGCTCAGTTTCATCATTTAATTTTTGATTTTAACTGTTCACTAGTTTTGAAAAACATTTTCACTTCTTAGTTCTGATGCGAATTGAGTTTATAACTTTTGGAGTCAAAACTGATCACGAATATATGGCAGCTGTACTAGTAGTAAATGTTTGGTATAATTTACAATCACATACTTCTGAATCACTTCGACGCCACACAGTTCTGACGCGAACTCCGTTCATTAGTATTGAATTTCTGATTTTGATCATCTACTTTTGCTGTTGACTGTACCCACATTAACATAGGCAACACAGGACTATCACTATAGATCCTTAAGATAAGGAACAAGCTCTGTGTTCTGTTCCTAATATGTATTCTGTGTCTGTAAAGGATGGTTCCACATACTTACCTACATTCACTAGGTAGCTAATTATTGCAGCTTTGCGGCTGTTAGTTAGTGGCGGGTGGGTAATTATACTTGTGATCGCTGTTCACGAAATTAGAATCAAGATTTCGTTTGATTCCAAATTTTACTTCACGGCAATCTATACAAATATAAAAATTCAAAGTCTTGACTGACTGACTGACTGATATTTTTGAACGTACAGCCCAAAACGCTGGACCTAGAGACTTGAAATTTTGCACATACTCGTAGATTACATTTTACAGTGTAGGCATCCACTAAGGAAGGATTTTTGATCCCGTGGGATATTTTCCGACACCAACGCAGGCTAGCCGCAGGCTAACCGCAGGCTGACCGCAGGCTAACCTGATTAATGCCCGGTTTCTGAAGAATTCCTAAACGGAGCTAGCTATTGATTTGACAAAATTATCTATTTATGTGAATTCCTTCTTCGGTTTTTGTGGTTATCATACACCCTCGATAGTAATTCACTCGACTTTAAGCTAAATTCTTCCATCGACGTGTTCAAAAACACGATATCGAATCAATAATCAGTATCGAATGGATAAACTCCGTTTAAAACCTCAGAAACCGGTCATAAACAGAGTAAGTAAGTATTTTTAACTGCAATAATTCAGTTAGTTAATAATTAATTATCTGGTTATAAATATTCTGGTTTATTAAGTAGGTACTTTTATTTTTCTTCATTAGCATTGCTTATTTAGGAATAAATAATATAAAATACTATTGTTAATCACGATATGTCAAATGCGTTTGTTTTAATAAATACGTCAGTAATTTTAGGTACCCGGCTAAGTAATAACAGCCGCTCTGGTCGATTCATCAGATTAAGCTATGCTTGCCGTGGTTGGCCCGTGGATGTGTGACCATCATTACACACCGAGGCTGCTCCGTGCGTTAGTACTGGCTGCCTTCGTGTATCATTGACAGTGTCGTTACGGGTCGTCAGAAGCCGAAAGTCTGACAATCAGTCTTACCAAGGGATATCGTATTATTACCCAGTAACTGGGTTGTGGAGGTCAGTCACTCCATGTAAAATAGTGGTATTCAGCTGAATCCGGTTACACTGGAAGCCGGCCCAAACATAGTTGGGAAAAGGCTAGGCAGATTGAAGGTAGGTAGGTACTCTTTCAATAAATGAAAATTAATATAAATAATAGAGGTACGTGAATTTAATATAATACTCCAATGAAACAGCAAATATGTTTTCCAACGGAAAATTAATCTGTATCCTCACAGATAGCCTTTGGATATTACACTTTGACCTATGATGTAATTAAATATTAGGACAGCTGGGCAAAGTGTCTCATAGGTGCTTGAACTATAATATTTACATCATAGGTATTATTATTAAAAAAAAAAATGTGTTTATTATCTTAAATCTATACAATTAGTTGCCGGGGTTTCCCAGAAAGTAATCCGAAGATACTTGTGATGGGATAAACCTCGCTCTTCCTTGATTGATTAACAATTGATTTGTTGTGCTAGTGAGGTATAAATTGCACATTTTTATAAAGTTATTAAAAAGAAAAATGAAAATCGTGATTATGGCAGTATGTGAAAACTAGAATGTGTTTTGTATAAATGTGCGTTTGTGAATGTATATTTTGTGTGTGTGTGTGTATGAATGGGTGTGAGTGTATGTGTGTGTGTGTCTGCATGCATGACATTCAACCTGTAGTCGCCAAAATGTCTTCCACGGCATCATAATTTAGCGTGAAGAGCCACTCCGTCAATGTCCTCTTACACTCATACAGCTGCATAGGGATATGGTATATGTAGTAGGTATATGATTTACTTTATTATAAACTCGTGGGGCTCGCGTTACATTTTGGCGACTTGCAAAAATTGAACGTGCTGGGAATGTAGGGGCTACTAAATCACAACGTCTTTTTTTAAGTTTGACATGACTAAATGGTAGAATTTTGTGATATCTTAGTACCATGTGTAGTATGTAGAGTTTTCTAACGAAGAGCATTATTTTACCTTAATAATAAGTAGAAATTCTTTAATACCTACACATTATAAGTACCTACTTATAATGTGTAGGTAAGCATGTACCTACACGCTTAACAAATGTTACCTACGACGCTATTGATTGGAAATGATTTGCGTTTTCGAATAGGGCAAGTCATTTGGGGAAAATCCGCTACAATATAATTCCTCTTCCAAGTGTTTAATCTGTTCATACTTACGTATCTATACAAACAGGGAAATACCACCGTTAATTATGAAAATCTCATATCCTTTCATATGTGGCAAAAGCCCAATAATTTTTGGTGCACGCAAAAACAAAAGGTCAAGATCAATTCGATGATAATGCGATTAAAATTTAGGCATTTTTGAGACCATTTAAAAATTTACCCCGTTATTCATAAAAAAACTAAAACGCTCTATAATAGTACAAGTGGAGAATGTTTGTTATTACAAACATTCTCCACTTGTATCAAAATGTGCAATAGCATTCGAGGCGGAATTAACCCGAGCCGTAGGCGTGGTTGTTTTTGAGCCGAGAATTGCAATAACAAATGTCCACGTGTATCAAACGTCGTAATTTGTTCATAAACTTTTTTTTTATTGTAATAATCATGTTTTTTGATGATATTCTATTTGTAAACATTATTTAAATATTTAAAATATATTAACGCCGTAAAGACTCATATCTCTTTGCCGAGATTTAAAAAAAACATTCACCTCCGAATATCGTCTCTCGTCAGTTTCATTTTGGCACTTGGCACCGGCAAGTGCCAAAAATGAAACTGGCGCGAGACGGTGTGAATAGAAGCATTGAACCAATTTGGACTAAGTATAAGATAGGTATAAGTTATCAGTGGCAATTTTTATTCCCGCACACGTGTTGGAAAATGAAAAATCGCTCTTTTTATAACGTGATACTTAAATCTAACTTTGTGCATGTTTTGCCCATTCTCCTTCTATTATTGCTGTTTTGTCGACTGCATCTCGTGCATAAACTACATTACACTAAAGCAAATATTTCCGATACACGTAGGTAATAGGGAATGAGGTAAAAATAGGAGGGTAAATAAACAAGCTTATATATTAAATTGTTTTTTATTAACTTAAGTATCACAAAGTATAAATGTACGATTACCCTTTAACATATTTACAGAATGTCGTTGTTAGGTACCTACATAATGTGAATAGCCTTGATTCCTAAATACTTCGCAATAAGTGAAACTTGAAAATCATCAAACGTGTTGGTCGAACTACTTCAAACTTTGATATAGTCAAATATTTATTTGACAGAGGTTTAGGGTATTTCGTGAAGAATGAGAGGGCAGAAAAAAACATAAAATTATAAGTTCTTGCTTTTTTTGTACAATCAAGAAAAGGAAGACAAATAAAGCTTAACATAGACGGTTGATGATTCGCAAGGTACTTTGCAAGAAAACACACATACAACAGACTTCGTTTAATCCATAAGTTTCTCTTAGAATAGTTGAATAAAACTCAACTCTAGACCTGAAATTATTGCATTGATGTATGCATTGCCTTATATTTTTTACTAAGATTTTCTTTTGACTTTACAGGGCTATGAAAATAGAGCCTCTATGAAATCCTACTTGGATATTGAGCAAACAAGTAAAGTCATAAACTGTTATCTAATTTTATAGAGAGAACGTCGTTTTCACAACGATTTTCATAATTTTAATTCACATAGTCGTCTAAGCATTCTCCTTGTTTGCAATCTCTTTGTACCTATCTACCTAGTGTATATTTACTTATTAACACCATTTCATGACAGATCGCTCCAATACGTCTCACTTCTTACACCTACTAGTTTTATTGCGTAACCTAAGGAAAATTACCATCAGCGTATTTTTATATTAAGTTAGTGTTCTTATACACACGAACGACATGCATCAACGGCAGAGACAACTGCACGCGCCGACGACCGCCGCCAACCTAGTGACGCTTGCAGTTGTAGCGTGTCGCGTCCGCCATTTTGTCAGTGTACTGCAAATAGTTCAAGAGTGACAAAATGGCGGACGCGACACGCCACAACTTCAAGCGTTGCTTTAGGTAGGCGGCGGTCGTCGGCGGTCGTCATGTACTCAATCGATTTGGACGAAATGCTCAAATATAACATAGGTTACCATAGCCGTATTTCTTACACTGGCAACGAGCGATACCTGTATATTATTATTAAAGTCCTAGTAATATTTTACGGATGGTACATGCAGTATCCGGTTAGACTGGCAGCCGACCCCAACATAGTTGGGAAAGGCTAGGCAGTTGATGATGATGAATATTTTACGGATGAAAATACTGTCTCTATCTTAGTCCTACCATATCCACGACCGAATAAATAGTCAAGAATCATTATTGTTAAGAATTCTACGGACTAACAGTATTCGGTTTGAATAAATTAAAACTACTATCACTACTGAGCTACGTAAACAATTAACGTAAAAATAACTTAAAATAATTGAGCTTAAAGTCTCTTCGAGTACCGCGGCTGCGTGCGGGCAATTTTTGAGCTTCCCGTTTTGTACTTAAACCAATTTATTGATACTCCCTATCCTCTAGGATAATACTAACAATTATTATGAGTGACACGACAGTGTATATCGTGACTTAATAATGACAAGTACAAAAGTAAGTAGTGTTTATGATCAATATAATGTACGTTCCGTGCCAACTGCAATTTACAAGGGCTTTGTAGCAGAACTGACGTGTCACCCATAACAAGGTTGGTCTGTACTCTGTAATTATAGGAATTTATGTGAACACACATAGTGTATTCACTTTGTGTGATGAGATTCTTTATTTTAAGGGTAAGGAGTAGGCGATCACTGCGAGGCGACGGCACCTGCCATCCTTTGCCGAACATCGCCGAGCGCGGATCCGTTCCCGAACCCGTTCAGTAGCGGCAGCATCCTGTCTTTCGTCTCCGATTCTTTCGTCTCTGAGTCTTTCGTCTCCTTCAGGGTCTCTACCTCCACTTTCACTTTAGCTTTTTCTCTCTGCAAGTAAAGAATTCGTTACAGTCAATGCATTAGAGTTGATGGGAGGATTATGTAAAGTGATTTTATAAAAAAAAAAAAAAAAAAAATAAATAAATATGTTTGGACATATCACACAACGCCATCTAGCCCCAAGCTAAGCAACCTAATGCTTGTGTTATGGTAACGAGATGGCTGATAAACTACTTATATACATTTTTTTTTTTTGTAAATACATACATATTATAGATAGAAAAACACCCAGACTCGGAACAAATACTTGTAGGTCGTACAAATATTTGTTCCGTGCGGGAATCGAACCCGCCGTATAGGTTGCCGTTAAGAATTTATGAATCATTGTAAAACATGAGACGTGATAACTAGTTGAGAAAATATAATGTGTAGCTTGTTTTACTTGTTTAGAACGATAAAGTACACTTTGTAATTTTACAAAGGCTACTACTTCTCCATTTGAAAATATTTTATTTATTTTGGCTGTATAAACGAGCGGAGAAGAAGATATAACAGCTTTGAGTGCACATAGGTATACATTATACAAAATAAGTTGGGATGATGAAAGTGTAAACTCACTCTGGAGGCTTTCTTGCGGTAGGCCTGTTTGTAGAAGTCTGAGAACAGATGGTAGAAGAGCACGGCGTGCATGCCGATCCACCAGACGAAGGCGCGCGGGTAGTCGCAGTCGATGAACAACAGCTGGAATGCGTGCAGGAACACCAGCACGAACTGAACCTGCGGACATATTACCTCACATTACGTACTATTCAGTAGACTAGCTGTGAAAATGCTTTGTAACCTAATCTTATGTGCTAGTGAGAACGTATCTCTAGGCACTGCTTGTTCTGTTCCTTCTAAGCGTCAAGTTCGTCCATCTAGCAAGTATGGCTCTTTAATTAACGCTTATGGATTGTAATTACTTACTGCTTAGTGCTACTCTAAACGCAGTATGTCCATGTACAACTTAGAAGAGGCTACCAATCCTCTAATCGGAATCCGTTAGCTATATCCTACGTCACCAACAGGAAGAGAAGGGTGACGTTTATGGCCTATTCATTGGACCTGCTTGGAACGTGTGACGTCATGTAATGGGCCATCCGTGCCGACGGCAACGTTCAAGGATAGGCGTTCGCCCAGTTTAACCGATTGCAAAACATTGACATTGGAGCACAGCGTAATATCATAAGGCTATTCGACCATCACCGACTTGTCAAAATTATATTATAATTTATAAGTCAACATTTATTAGGAATTATCTAATTTAAGTAAGGCGGCTATAAACTTATATTAATTATAATGTCAAGGAGGATCTCTCTCTTGCTTAATTTCCTAATTTAAGTTGAGATAAGCTGCTTTTACAAATTCCCATTAAATTGACAGAACAAAGATAGTATTACGTATGAATAATTCATTTGGATTTGTGTTTATTTGCTTTAAAACTCTATTAAAGCTAATATCGTTTTTGGCGCGTCCTTTTATAACTGATCAATGCCATGACCCACTACTCCTACAATATCTTGAACCCGTATCCTAATTGCGTCACACACTATCAATTGGAATCTGAATAATTTTGAAGCAAATTGCTAATCCCATAGCCGTACAAAAAAAGGCGGACAGATACTCGCTAACAAAAAACTGTGTCTATCGGAGTCAGCCAGCTCACTGTATCTACAGGCACGCACACATTTCACAAGACTTGTGACTGCTTGCTTTATAAGTTCGAAAACTTTGTCTGCTCAACAACGTAAATAACGCAATGAATGTTGTTGAGCTGTCAAAATGAAAACGATTCCTACTGGAAATGTGTTACGCAATTGCCCCGCTGGTTTGTATTCTTTCCCTAACGTTTTGAATCTATTACATTCAGCGCCAAGGGACCTTTAACTCTTCGTATGCTGGAACGTGTATCCACGCGAGACACAATGGCTTTTTAATTGTGTGTGTAAACGGCATTCGACTTGATAAGGCAAAAGTAGTGGACTTCAGTGACAATTTTTTTTTTGCAGAATTTGCAACCGTGTATAAATCAAAATACACCGGCCTGTGAAGTTCTGTTCTAGATGTTATCACCAGTTATGCACTGGTCTGAGCATGTTATGTGATGCCAAATAGTTTTATTCCAAAATAAAACTTACCATCTGTAGCGCTGTGAGGTATTTCTTCCACCAGAGGTACCTCTGGACCTTAGGGCCAAGGGCAGCCAGCAAGTAGTATGAGTACATCACAATGTGTACGAAGGTATTCAACAATCCGAAGAAAGTTGAGTGGCCACCTGTGAAGAAATAAACACAGACATAAAGTTTTTATACTTAAGGCGCGGACTGACTACGATTTTAAACGGCACACAACCGCGTCATCTATTGTCACCATTAGCTGGCTTGAAATAAGATTGCAAATTGAAAATAATATTTGTGTTGCCGTGATGTGACTAAGCTGCGAATGTGCATTTATTTTCCGGGTTTTCTTTAGATTATTCAGAATATACACAGTACATTAAATAATTGTCCGGTTAAAGTTTTAAAAAAATGCTAATTCTATCAAATTCTTAAGTTCGACGTCAAAGTTTATTTTTGTAGAACAACTTCCAAATTTTTTATTGGGAACATCGAACTAATTTTTACTATTCTATTCGGTTAAATTTTTTCTTTAAATCCTTCTCTGTCCACAGTATTTTTGCGTCGGATAGTTTCATTGCGTTACGTCATACTTACTCGACAATCCAAGAAACCAATTTTTGTGAATATTGAGCTAATACCGCGCCTTAAACAGATATTATACCTATTTGGAGTATTTGGTATTGGACGAATCTTTAGGACTCGAATCAGATTATTATTAGTATAGAGTCAGTTAGTAAATATAGGCTGCATCTTATTACACTGAAAGCTATGTTGACAGTAAAACTTTTTCGACAGTTTTTCCTGTAACTTGCCAAGACGTTAAGGTCAGGTTGTTCGAGCCTGTAGGCCTTTGAAACGCTACCTCCGCCTCCCCCAAATGCAGCGCGACGTGTTTATTTACGACGCGCCGCCGACGATTTCGCGGAAAATCTATGCTACAGTGTAAAATATTTGCAGTTGATCAACTTAATTAGTTTTTCTTAGGTCGATTTTTTTTTCCTTAGGTTTACATTTTATGGTGTTTACGGTGGAGTGAACTAAGATTATTACATAAAATGTCGTTTTGTTTTCACTTTATCAGATAACTTTACCAACACGATTCGATAACAATAGGTACAATTATTATCAGCCCCATGATATTGGTGAATATCGATGACCATCGCGACACGACAAACAACCACGCTATTAAGTCGGCGGCAGTTTGAAAAAGGTTTCTCAATTGAAAGAATGCCCGCTACTCTCACCCCGCACTGTCTTCGCCGGTAGATATTGTGCCGATATCGGTATCGGTGTGTGTGGAAATCGGTTATCATGGTATGGGCATGTGATGCGGAGAAATGAAGAAAATGTCGTCTGGAATGTTTTGATTATGAATCTGGATGACTATACGTGTAAGGGAATACCAAAGAAACGATGGATGATCTGTGTGAAAGATGATGTGGCTAGAAAGGGAGTGACTATCGAGATGACGACTAATAGAGAAGTATGAAAGATAAAAACAAGTTGCATCGACCTCAAAAAAAATTGCGGGCAGTAGAATGCTGATAATCGGTATCGGTCGTTGTCTACGACGATATAAGTGACATTAAAACACAATGTAAAAGCGAATTATTCCATTACTTCATTGGGCTGAGTAGGAAACGAATATAGCAGATAGTTACAGATTAAACCTTTAAACGGCTATTTTAGTAAACTTTCATCAAACCAAATAGCTTAACGGTTCGACGACTGCTTTGCAAACCCGTGGTTAAAAGTTTGATTCTCAACTGTTATATTTTTTTCGATTCTTTTTTTTATATTTTGTTATATACCTACTGTTATTTGATAGTTCGCATAACGTACACAGAAAACATGTAGTTTAGGCCTCTTATACCATCTATATTTATAATAAAAATAAATATCAATGGTTAGCTGACAGTTAATGAGAAATCCCGTGTGTACAATCTACTCTCTCTCTAGCCAAAAGAATAAGCAGTGGTGCATATGCATTATATAAATTATCACGCACTCTAAATGTAGAATCGTTATTAACGGCCTACTATGGTTTGATAGAATCCGTCATTAGATATGGGGTTATCTTCTGGGGTAACTCAACCGACAGGGATATCATCTTTAAAAGACAAAAGTACTGCTTGAGATCTATGTTTAATCTCAAAACTACTGATAGCTGTAAAAACTATTTCATTAAACATCATATATTAACATTACCCTCACTTTATATATTAGAAATAGTCATGTTCGTAAAAACAAATCCACAGTTGTTTCCTCGTATGGCAGACAAATTCCCTAGAAATAGACGTGATGATAGTAAACTATGTGGACATACATCGAAAACTGCACTTATGCGCAAGAGTGTTTTTTGCATGGCACCAATTGTCTACAACAAATTGCCCATAAGTTGGAGAGAGCTAACAATACTTAAACTGAAACAAACAATGAAATCTTTTTTGGCACAAAAAGCATATTATAGTATTGCAGAATTTTTAAACGACTCATTGTGATAAAAATATATAACTTAAATATGCCATAATAAATGTTATTTAATTGAATTCCTATTGTAAATCTTCATAATATAATTTTATTATGTGTAATTTGTATTATTGGACTAGTCAAATATAAAATGAATAATTGGATAATGTAAATGATTGAATGTATTTGTTTAACTGACATTAATTAATGTATAATTGTAATATTTTAAAATCAAGGTATTAATACTATTTTTATTTTATCTTTCAAGATATTTGCACGCCATGAGAAATGGCAAACATGTCGTGAGCTAATCTTATTTACGACCTTGCATGCATCTATTATTTTAATTTTGTATGTGTACACATGTTTGCGCAAATAAAATTTCTTATTCTTATTCTTATTCTTACTGTTATATTTTTAGCGATAGCCGGGTTCGTTAGAAATAATCTGTAAGAATCACTCAGTGTATTCGTGTTATGCCATTAGGTATTACATCTGTTCGTGTCGTTCCTGCACAGGAACGACACGAACAGGCGTTTGTTTATTTATCCACTAAAAACGAAAAACTTCGCAAGCAGTGGGAAATTGCTACTGAAGGCTGCGCGTTTCGACCTCAGGACAAGCTGCTTCGTCGTCGGTCGCTTGCTCCCGCGTCACCAGTCCTAACTCTCTGTGTATTTTGGCTGCTGAGAGAGACCACAACTACAAACGTACTGCAAAGGAAAGTTTTATAAAATGTGGCTGTTGTTTTAGTTTAGTGTGTGTCTAACTTGCATCCCCTATAACCCCTTTAGTGACTGAATAAAAAAAAAATTTTTAGAACGGGCTAAAAATGGTCGTACTGTTTTGCTTATGCTGCAAACATATTCTTTTGTTTTTGATGTTGACCACTGCTCATGAAGATCAGTAATTATTGACAACTACATATGAAGGAATAATTGCCGTACTTTATTATCAAGGGATGTACCTACTGCTACAGCTATAATTTATCGAATCTACTATTCTAAGACATCAAAATTAATTTAGTATATTGTCTAACCGGCCCCGCTCATGTGGGATTGCCGTCCCATAGGACTATTTACCTAAACAAAAGTGCAAGAATCAATATGATAAAAGTTACAAACCAACAATAGGATACGTCATCGACGAACTTGCTTTAGAACATGGGCACTGAGTGATACGGTTACCGCTTAACCATGGCTACGTTCACAAGGCGCTATTTTTCGAATGTATAGAACACGATATTTTGTCGTATACTGTGACTTTTTGTACTCAAAACTGATCATGGGGTGTCGTTTTTATGGTTTTCGAGGGGCCAAAGCCGGTAGCGAAGTCAAAATGAAAATTCAAGATGACGGATGTGAAAATTTTGTGTTTGTGTTTTAAATCATACGTTATAAGGAACTTCATTCCTGACGGTGGTCCCCAACCGCACATTTTTATTTTTTTCTAATTTTCACTGTTGTTGCCAGAGTGAAAGTTGATTATTATTAGTATCCAACCGACAACCGGACACATTGTATTTTTATTATGTGTAATTTATGTAGGATATGGTAGTAGACTAGTAGTGAAAACAGTTCGATGGAGATTGAAAATACTAATGTGGATGAATCTGATGAAAAATCTTAGAAAAATGTGTTTTAAAACTTCTTCATAAAGGACCACGATAAAAAATTATAAACTACTCGCGCTTGACTATAATTTTATCGATAATAATTTGCAATGTGTCTTAACACTATCGTAAGATGACAATTAAACGTCATCATACCACATATAAATAATTAACGAATTAGAAATTGATTAGAAAACGATATTATGAATTAAAACTATAATATAATTACGAGATATTTTTTCTGAGCTGTCGCAATTTCATATCTAATGTGTTCTTCTTTTATTTGAATTTTTTGGACAACTGCAGAGAGAGCGAATTTTTAAAATTTTTGACACAGGTCCAACCTCCATGACGTCCCGCAGGACTATGATCGCGAGCGGATTTAGCCAAATTGATTAATTTTGAGTTTATTTAAAAAAAATCTATTAAACTCAAAAATCCAACCGTTAAATTCCCTCCGAAATACGATTACCTCATGAAACATGCAATTTTCATATAATTTTATGCTGTAATTAGGAAATGAAACGGAAAATGGTTTTGAAATCGACCATGTTTCGGATTTTTTTTTCATCGAGGAAAGTACAAGTTATCGTGTTTTGAACCGTTAATTTCCCTCAAGCAAGGATGTATCTATGGCATATATTTTTTTCAGGACCTTAATACACTAATTTGACCATTTAAAATTGATTCTGAAAACAGGAAAATTCGGATAACCCCCCGTTAAACCAAACTTTCCCAATTCTTTCAATCAATTCTTACTTAGTTAAAGTTTTCCAGAAAATAAAAACAATTTTGATTAATTTTACGGAAATGCGCTGTATACCATAATCGAAAACCACAAAGACTCCATCAACTTTGATGTTATTTATGAAGAAAGTTTTAAGTATTATGGTTAGTAATTAATAAATGTTTTAAGCAGCCTAAGAACAATTAATTTATTATATAACTAACTAGCTGACCCGTCAGAAGTTGTACTGTCAAAATTTCAATTTGGATTTTTCGGCTGTTCTTTCTTCCTACACCACCCCAGTATTGAGGCGAAAAACACCAAAAAAAAATTCTAATCTGTCAAGCCATTTCGAGTTTTTGCGAGACTAATTCACGGCAATTGATTTTTATATACAGGATGTATCAGAAAAGCGTGGTCAAACTTAAGGGTGTGGTACAGACCATCAAACTGAACAACTTTCTCCATGGGACCAACATCGTAATAGATAAAAAATTATCAGCCGTCCTAGATTTGGGTCGAGTACCTAGGTATAGAAGTTTTCTACGAGACAGCTGATAATTTTTTCTCGATTACGATGTTGGTCCCATGGAGAAAGTTGTTCATGGTCTGTACCACACCTTTCTGGTACACCCTGTAGATATAGATAGACTAGCTGAATCATCATTATCTGTCTAGTCTTTTTAACTATGTTAGGGTCGGCTTCTAACTGGATGCAGCCAGACTAGCTAAATAACTGTAAAAGAAAATATGAATACTTGTTCTGTTTATATTCAGTCGTTAGAATACTAATAGGGACTGGTTGCTATGGTTGCTAGCGGTACACTGGCAACAGTGACTTAAAATCGTTTGCTTACGTTATTATCGCTCGATATGCTGTGTCTGATCTTGTGATTTTGTTGCTTACACCGACGATCGACATGTGTGATAAAACAAAATCGAGCACGATTTTGTTTTACCACACATGTCATGTCGACCATCAAAAATCGAGCAAATCTCTAGGTAACTTTACACACAGTGCTAAAACAAATTCGTAGCTAAGACATCCGTAACTAGGATATTTCTAGAACTACAGTTCTAGAAAAATTGACAGACGAACAAACACTCCTTGTGCGTGTTGAGCATTTATTTTATTGCTGTTCAAATATTGTTTTATTTTCATGGAACGCGGTTTTTTATAGACATTGTGTTTGAGAAGTTGAAGTTCTGTATAATTACGGACGCATGAGAAAAAAATTGTATGATCATAAGTATATCTTGACATAAGGTAAGTACGTCAATCACGGTAAACAAATTAAACACAATTTTCTATTGACATAATGTGCAAACTCTACTGAAAAATGTATGAATTGTACTAGCCGTTGCCCGTGGCTTCGCCCGCGTGGATGTCGGAAATTATCCCACAGGAACTTACTACCGGGATCAAAAGTATCCAGGTTATAAACTATCTGTGTGCTACATTTTATCCAAATCTGTTCAGCCGTTTTTGCGTGACTGAGTAACAAGCATCATCAACTTTCACATTTATAATACACTTCTGGACACATCTATTGGCCCACCTTAGAGTTTAGGTTTCGATGGCCCCTACCGAAATATGATTGCTAGATTGAACAAAAACTGTTGATGCAGTTTTAAACCTGATACATTTTACCATCTTTTTCGATCGTATTGTTTTAAATTTGAATTCAGAATACCATACGACATGGAGCTACGCCTAACAAGTCGGATATGCGCCTTGTTAAAGGCAATTGATTTTTGAATAAAAAACATGTTTTATCAAATAAAGGTTTAATTTAATAACGCGTGTTGCCTCCATGGGCATCTACCACAGCTCTCATACGATTAGGCATAGAGTTTATCAACCGCTCTATGAAATTTTGAGGGATCATCTCCCATTCCTCTTCTATGGCAGTTTTCAACTCCTGCATCGTCTGGGCAACTGGCTGACGAGCCCTAACACGTCTTTTTAGCTCGTCCCACATGTGCTCAATGGGGTTCATGTCTGGACTTCTGGCTGGCCAGTCCATAACTGTGATGTTCACATCCCGAAGATATTCCCTGACGATGCCGGCCGCATGGGCTCTTGCATTATCATGCATAAAAAGGAAATTTGGGCCCACATAGTCCGCGTATGGTATCACGTGAGGTTCTAAGCACTCACGAATGTACCTTTCAGCATTTAATGTTGGCAGCCGTGGTCCTGTAACAACCTCAAGTTAAGTTTTGCCGCTCGCGCATATACCGCCCCAGACAGTCCATGAGCCACCGCTATAAGCAACCCTCTCTTCAAAGCAGCATTGTGCGAAACGCTCTCCCTTACGTCGGTAACCTTCTTCCTTCCATCATTGCCATGTAACACAATTTTAGACTCATCAGAAAAGAGTACACGGCTCCAATCTTGCTGTGTCCAATTTAAATGACTGCGTGCGAAATGAAGGCGCGCTGTTCGGTGGACTCGCGTTAGTTTGGGGCCATTAGCTGGCTTGTGTGGTACCATATCGCGTTCTTTTAACCTTCTCCTAACAGTTCGAGCGCTCACAGATACTCCGTGGAAGTCGCGAAGTTGGTTTTGTATCTCAATGGAGGTAAGGTGACGATTTCTCAAGCTGGTCGTCACGATGAATCGATACTGCCTTTCAGTTGTGACCCGAGATCGTGGCCTTCCTTGGCGACGAACAAAGCCGCCAGTCTCTAGGTACCTCCGATAAACATTTCGGACCGCAGATCGACTTAAATTAAGTTGAGCACTCACGTTTCTTTGGCTGTGTCCGGCCTGAATAAGTGCCACAGCTTGGGCGGCGACTTCAGGTGAAGTATCCATAGATTATTGATAGAACCTCACCTTAATGTTAAGAATAAGTAATGTTTGTTGCAAAACCAAAGATATCAATCACTTTTTCAAGAATTAAATCCAAGTAAACCAATAAAACCAAGTTTTCTTAGTATTCGATTGTTTGATATCAACAAACAGGCTCCAAATTGTCTTTTGTTTCTTTAAATTCTGTGTTCGAAATTCAAAAAAAGACTATTGAATGAAATTGTGAATGTGCCAGGTTCAAAACTGCATAAAAACTTTTTGCTCGACCTATTATAAAATTTTAGCTAGGACCAAACGAAACTGAAAATACAAGGTGGGCCAAAAGATGTGTCCAGAAGTGTATAAGTAGGATTCTAAAATAATAAGTTAATAGTGCGCCACGATGCAAGTCATCTTATGTTTGTATTTCATTAGCAGTAACTAAAAATTACGTTTACTGTAGTTTTCAGCATAGTTAGCGGGAAGAATGTAAAGTTACGTGCTAAACATTTTAACAGGAAATAATAAAATGTATAATCTGCTGTAATTGGAAAACAACGCATAAGAATTTGCTTTTCCTCTACATGACAGGTGTAGATGACACCTAATTCTTATTAAATGAATCAACAATGTAGTAATCACGTCATGTGTTTCCGTTCGCCTTTGAGTTCGGTATAAATTAGACTTAATGAGCCGAATTTTATAGGATTTCGTGTCGCGAAAACGAATTTTTTGAGGAAGTCTTTTGAGGAAATAAAAATATGAGGCTGGAAAGCCCCTCATGCGAAATGTAATTCGATTTTAAATTCCCTCGTGTTCATCTTCCAAGACCTATGTATGTACTTATATGTACTTATAAGAGACCGACTTATAAGAGACCGTCCATAAATTACGTCACACGAGTTTCATGATTTTTGGAGCTCCGTCCTTGTCACAGGTTGACATATTTGTGTGATCCCTCCCCTAGTGTGACGTCACATATTTAGCTATTTTAAAATTATATTTTTATATATATTTTTTTTTATTTATAATATTATTGGTAGAGTTGTGACGTCACGAAGCTTAAGGCTCGTCCCCCCTTGTCACACATGTCATACTTTGTTGACCCACTCCCTCCCTTAACGTGTGACGTAATTTATGGATGGCCCCTAATACATAACAGTACAGCCGCTTGCGTGTCCCGACGACTGGGGTTGCTGCGCTAATTTTATTTTATTTTATTTTATTTATTGGTCTATCTACAATCGTTACACTGTTCAACCAATTAACACAAGTCATAATACAAGCCAAGTGCATAATATTAACCGATAGACTCGGCATGCAAAAACAATATTAAAATTAAAAAACAAAAAATGTAACAATAAAGGTACAGAAATAACACACGTTAATTTTTTTTTACCAATTATGATTGATTAATGAATTAACGAAAAAAATAAGAAAAACTTTCTGATAGCGGACATCCAAGGACAGGTTGCGGAACATATACATCTCTTGGTAATTTCCCACATTAGTCTACTGCCATAAAAACTCATATCTACCTAACATTTACAGATTTTTTCCGACGGATCATGTGAACATTTGTAACAAACAACCAACTATTACTGAAGTAAAAAAATAATCACTACTTATACGGATCTAGACAGTCATTATTACTAGCCATATCGGTATTCCCAACAATTTTATTTGCTAACTTCGCAACAAAGATACCTGCTATTAGATAAAAATTATCTAGGTTTTTTTCTTCTCAGATGAGTGATTGAGTGAAATATGATAATAGTAATCATTTCTTGAAGAAGTTTAATCTATAAGCTCTAATTTTTGGTGTTTGTATCGCCTCAATATCAAAATTGAATACATAAACGGATGTATTAAACTGATTTAGATACAAATCCTATACCCTATACTATTAAATGAGCAATATTTTCACATATACTCGTATATAAGTAAGTCAGAGCCTTCATTTGATTGACTATCTACATATACGGTCCCCCGCCGCGACATTATAGCGCCATTTCAATGAGCAAAGCTTATCGTGCCATCTATCGATTTATATAAGTAATTAAAATATATATAGGTATTACTCAATCGAATTTGATGGCTCAACGATAGGTATTATTTTTGACTTTTTGACTTATGTTCGCTTTTCCTTTTTGCGTTGGGGGTTTTTTAAATTTTTAATTAAATTTTTATTTTAAAATTTTTAACCTAGTTACAAAAGAAGTTATGATAAGTACAGTTTTTCTTCTAAATCATCTTTTAACCTTTTACATTGCGTTGTTATTACACGAGAATGTTAGGTTTCTCTACACATAACATTAGCATATCATGATTCCACCATCGTACTGTAAATAGAATTAAATACTGATCAAAAAAACGAATCGAAACACTACATTTATCTGCTATTTTTTTTTTTCAAGAGGTGGTGTGCTGGACGCATCCTGGCTGCAGCATCAGCTCATCGTGTTGCCACCATTGCATTGTATGTAGAATCAAACACTGATCAAAACGAATCCAATCACGACATAATCTGCTATTATTTTATCAAAACTGTTTACTCGTGTGGCTGCTGCATCAGACCAAGAATTCCATAATCTTGCATAGTTATAAAGCATACATGGTGTTTAAAATTTTAGGTCACACATATGTTTGAATGTAAACCCGCTATGCGTCTAATATCCCTACCGCAGCTTACAAAAGAGCAGATGACCTTGAAACGGCTAAACCGATTCTGATAAAACATGTCTAAGAACCACCGTTAGAAAACCTGCTTTCGAATAAAAAAAAACGCATCCAAATCGGTTCACCCGTTTAAGAGCTACCTACGGTGCCACAGACAAACACACACATAGCGGTCAAACTTATAACGCCCCTCTTTTTTCGTCGGGGGTTAAAAAGTAGTTAGGCTTTTATAAAAAAGATCTACCTATGTCTCATTTCTGGGAAAATTCTTTTTCTCTATTTTCACCCGAGCAGAGCTCGCTCGCCCAGATACTAATTATTTGGCTAAAGTATTCATTGGATTGGATTGATTTTTTGTATACGGGTAAAGTGTAATACTATTTATCTGCAGCCAGACCGTAGCGGTCAAACATACCCCAGACACAGTTAACTGTGTCTGAGGGATGTTTGATCGCTACGATTGATCGGGCTGCCTACAAGTCTTGAAATAGTTCCTCGAGTATAATTATATAAAAATTAAGACTCAAACTATAAGTAAGATGACGTAATTTTTTACGAGCTTTAAAGCGTTTGGCGGAAAAATCCACCGACGGGAAGTGTCTGACATACTGATTATTAATTATTAACAATATTCTGTAAAAAATACATAAAAATCAGCAGTCAGACTTTAAGAAAAGTGAGTAATATTTTTACGTAACTTTGGCACCTGATACCTGAAAATTGGCCGTCGGCCCAAGCTAGCAGATATGCGTACGTTCAAAGTACATACTAACACTACTCCTATCCCATAGATTTTGTTAATCAGAACATAAGTAACGTCTGGCGGCTCGGGATCTTGGACTATAAAGCTAAAGAGTTTGTTTGTTTGAACGCGCTAATCTCTGGAACTACTCTGGTCTGATTTGAAAAATTATTTTTGTTTTTGATAGCCCAATTCTTGAAGCTATAATATCACTCAGGACCCTTAGGAGCTGAGCAAAAAGAAAAAGAAGTCATAAAGAAGGATAAGCAAAAACGAAGTAACAGCGCGGGCAGGCGGGTCGGGATCAAGAAATTTCACGCGCATGAAGTCGCAGGCAGACAGAAGCAAATAATAAAATTCTCTGTAAGTCAATTAAATTTGTCAGTGCTGTGGACTATGTACCACCGCAAAACTTCGCGGTCAACCACTTTTCGACCTTATTACTAACGCAATAAGGTTGAAAAGTGATTCACCGGAAAGTTTCGCGATGGTACATACATTAAAGCTAATAAGAACTTTGGAATTAGTATGACTGTTGGTCGAACAAATATTACGGCAGTAGCAGGTAATTTGAATGTGCTGACCTGGTGTGAACTTGACTCCGAACCAAACGGACATGGGCATGATACCGTGGTGGATGACATGCAACTTCGACACGTGGTCAAACTTCTTACGCATCACGAAGAAGATCTGGAAAAAAAGTATAACCATGTTATTGACAAGTATTTGCACTGCCGACAGATGAATGAGAAATGACTGATGAGACAGACGACTCCTATAAACTAATTTCACTGAAAGACAATTCTGACGAGATCGTAGTCAAAATCACTAACAATTCAACTGGGTAACCGTAATTTTGGTCAATGTATCTTTCTACCTGTACCTTAAATATTTTCACTAGAAACGACACATTAATTTAAAAATTCCGCCATCGCGAACACCCCGCTAATATTTTTCTGCGGTTAAGAATATGTATGTATGTAATATGTGTAACGTAGCGATATGGAATTATATAGTTTGAAATAAGTAATTTTAGTTTGATAGAAATAGTTATTAATTTTATCAAGGGCAAATTTTTCAATCGTCCGATAACTTTTACTAATGGAATAAATATGGCGGTTTGACAGCTTTTGTTTATAAAATATGTCAAACTATCTTTATTCTTCAGATAAAAGTTATCTGACTATTGAAAAATCAGACCTAAATTGACTTGTAACACTATTAAATTACCCTAAGATATGCCATAGATAGGTACTATTTTCAATTGATAGATACAAAATTATATCTGTAACATAACGAAATATGTAGTTGAATAAAACTAATCGCTAGTTAGATTTCTTGAAACCACAAAGATAAGAGCTGTCTCAGGTATTCATATTATTTGATCATTGGAGTGGTTTTAGAGATATTTGTCTAATACCTAATAGGTATTCTAGAGGTGTACAAACTCAATTAGACAGCTAATTTATAATTTGTTTAGTCATAATTAAAAATAACTGATGAATGAACAGTACATTTTCCGAATAATGGAGTTTGCTAATGTTAACATTTTATAATTTTGTATGGAAAATCCTAAATAATGATGATTTTGGAATTCTATTCATCAACTTACGGAGTTTTCTTTACTAGTTTATAAACTGCACCCTAACTGCGTACTTTAGATCGGAATCTGAATCATTTTGAAACAAATTGCTAATCCATTGCTTCAGTTCAAAAAATTTGTCTGCTTAACAACGGAAATAACGCAATGAATGTTGTTGAATTGTCAAAATGAAACCAACTCTGATTGATAGTGCGTTACGCAATTAGGGTGCCGTATTAAGTAACTAAATAATTGTTTGATTAGTCATTTACCCGCTCTTAGATTTTTCTGCGAATTTTCTACATAACATCAACCGTCCATAAAATTTTAAAACCTGTTTTTATAGGCAAAAAACAGGATCACCAGATCTAGATCCGATTGCAAACCTAAATACCTTAATACCTTATTCGATACCCATCTTCATTTGGTGGAAATTGCATTAGGAACTGGAATATTGATTTATGACATTGATCAGTTCAAGGTTCATCCTAAGCCCGAGAAACTTCCCAAAATAGATGTCAACCATACCTACTTTACGTTTTAGAAGCAAACAAACAAATCTATTATTAGACTGGATTAAATGTACGTAAACGTTGCGTAAACACGGCGACCAGTTTGTAGGTACTAGCTCCGGAAGTGTCCAGCCGTGGCCTTGACAGTGAGAAATTAATTAACTTAGCGAAATTATACTAGTTAGATATTCAAGTGGTTAAGTCGGCCAAGGCAGGCTAGTATTAGAGATAAGGCTTTGGACTCTTTTTACATTATTGTCACATATGGATTTTGTAATATTATCTTGATTTAAAAGTGTCCTTGGAGTTTCTTGACCGTTCTTCTCCATAGACAGCTACGTTTTGGAATGGGCACCTATAGCTTCAACTTTCTGACTAATGACCGACTCCTTGACAATTCAAACGTGCCTGTAAATGGTTTAATTGAAATAATTCTTTGAGTTTGAAACCATGACTTGGGACACTAGTTTGCACAACAATAATTTTCAAAATTTAATTAGGATCTTATTTATTAGACATTGAAAATACACTTCAGCCTTTACGTAAATTGTAGTATTCGTAGTTCAAATGAATCCTTTCTTCGTAAAAAATACAAGTAAAACTAGGTACCTAATTATTTGATTTAAAAGTCTATAATTTGATACCGATAGCTATAATTTTAAATTTCAATTTATAAAAAACCTGTTCCTGTTAAAATCACTTTGTTTAAAGCATACTGTCAATCGTTTTACGCGAGCAGTCTTTGGGTCAGTCATACCCGTCGGGCTGCCAGTGTCTTGCGCGTTCTTTAGAACAATATCTTTAGGATGCTAATGCGGCTGCCTCCCTATTGCAGTGCGTTGCTTATGTTTGCAGAAGCTTGAACGGATGGCTATCAAGCTATAATACGGAAAAAGGTTGCTTCTTTGGTGAGACGAGTGAGAGACAGTAGCAATGGCATCCTTAGGATGATTGCTTCCCGCACAGACTGTCGATCCAGCATAAGTGGATGTGTATATCTACTGGACAATACTGACATAGCATTTTATTTTGTTTTAATGAATTTTTCATGTATAATTTCTAATTTATTTGACTGACTGACTTATTAGTATCTTTGACATTGAATTTATAATTTTAATCGTTAAAGTTGTTCTGTATTTTCATTTCTATTGTATTTGATAATTTAAATAATTTTATTTTGTTAATTTTTATATCTGAATGCTGACTATTTTTATTACTATTTATTATGCTTTATGGATTGTTTTCTGAAATAAATGTTTTATTATTATAACAAAATCAAGTAACAACGTTTCTTCAATTTTAGAAATTAATAACTTATTATAAGTTCATTCAAGCCATGATAATAAAATATAAAATATATAAAATGTAATGATTGAAAAATTGTATCCCTTTGTGATCATCGTTTAAAGACGTAGTTTGGGATTTTATGGCTACTATCCATACCGTATTAAGTTGTTCAGTAAATTATATCAACTTACCGTATCGAAGAATTCTGTGAATTTCGAGAAATAGTACCACCAGCAGCCATGTACCGTCTGTAAAATAATAAAAACATATTTATAAACAAGATTCAAATTATATTAACACAGATGACTTAACAACTCTAGGTAGGTACTGAAACAAAAAGGGACGTGTTTCTTGCCTGATCCTAGGAATTAAGCTTAAATGGGAAGCCTGAAGACATATTATGTTTTAGTTAAGTATAAAAGTTTTATATTATCTAAAAAATAAAATAAAAAAAGGAGTTCAGTTTAAGGACACGCTAGTCGCTCATTCTTCCATACAAACGTAGTATGTTGATTACTCGTCTGTTTGACGGTGTATGTTCAAAACTAAAAATTATTTCAATTTGTCTCTGAATCGGAAAAAAATTTTGGTTTGGAAGCAATGAGGGGCGAAACTTCCAAATTTCAATACTAATTTTAACGCTTTTGAGCGTAAATAAACTGCTCCCAGAGTCTAAAAATGGTAAAATTGTTACGGTACAGGGATAGGTAATTTATTCAAAAATTCAAATACCTTTGTTTTGAATAAATAAAATCCAGTAGTTATAGCATAACATCGCGCCCAAAGGTCTGTTCATGAAATTTTACGCGCTCGTTTTCATTATAAATCATCGTCTATTTCACGGAATACATAAAACTAAATAAATAAATAAAGTAACTAAACAGCATGCCTTATTAGCCACGCCATCACCAAAGAGTTCGAGCCGCCGACTAGTGGCACCTTAATATTTAAATTTATCACATATTTCTAATGCGCTAAAACTTCATTATTTATGACCACACACAAGCTGCGTTATGTATAAACGCAGTTTGTGTGTGGTCATAAATGTTGACGCATTCGACATAATAAAACACAAGAGAATACCAATCACGTAGATATAACGTAATAAGGAATACTACAGTTTTATTAGCAATCATTTAACTTAATTTATTCGTTTTTTATTGTGAATTTATTGCATTAAAGTTGTAAATAAAGTTTTGCTGTTGTTTTGCTTTTTAAGTATTTCCTATATGAAATTCAGGAAAGTATTTTTTCTTTATTTGTCTTATTTGGTTAACAAATGTGGTGTATTTGTGTATGCCTGTGTGTTTGTTTCGATTTTCAGAAAACTTATTTGTTTTGTGTACATCGAAGCAGATTTTCAATGTAATTCATATCGCTCCTTACAAACATTTAAACGTTCGCACGGAACTTAAACTGTGTTTGATGCGAAAGTAAATGATTTATTTACCAAATAAGTGTGGTTGTTTACCAAATAAGACATGTAAGGAAAAATAAACTGTAAACTGTAGTTAGATAACGTATCTACTATAATTCCTCTAAAACGATTATGATGATGTACATAAGCTCTCTTATTATATTATATGATTACACATACAAATTGCTGGCGGTCTCAGTCAGTACGGTAATTAAGTACATGCCAATGCGAATGAACTTCAAGGCAAACGACCTCGGCTCACCTAACATGTGTAAGATCTATGGACAATTTGCCTTCATTGAACGCAAGTACAGGCACCAAAATAGTTTGGTCTAGGCCCTAGGCGATATTATAAAAAAAAACACCATCGCTTTTTGCTTAGCTATCAGCTGCATGCATATGTGCTATAAAAATATCTGTCGCGGTATCAATGGGAGATTATATAGTATTGTGTATATAGATTACAATAGTGAAGAAATTTCGTATGCCGGACCCCGGAATAGTTGAATCAATTTGAGAAAATAAATAAATTAAATAAACATTTACTATAAAGCTGCATATCGTGGTTCACAAACTACGCGCGATGTGTTGCTTCGTCAATGAAAACAATTGCTACTTCTTTCTGTTCTGTGAAGGAACACTATTAGTACGGGACGACTTCATACAAATAAATCAATACAAATTTATACTTACGCACTTTTTTTTGTATGAAAAAAAATAAGACATTATGATCAATAATTTATCTTCACTATTGTAATCTAAACACAATACTGTCTCACATTGCAGCCGTGGCAGATATTTTTATAGCACCTTATACACCACCACCACCTGCACCTGCACCTTATCACTGTTGTTGACTGTACCTAAAGAAGCAATGCAATTCTTCTGTTCGATGTCACTTTCGGGTTCATTATTGCAAATGAGTTGCAAGAAAAATATTCCATAATTAATGGCAATAGGTAAACGAGCCTAGTACCTGAACTCCCTCCCCTAACACAGTACGGCTAATGCAATCACATGAATATTCAAATCGACTGATTAGAACAAAGGATTAATGATTCATACGATGTCATGTCAATTTAAATTGCATATAATCACCATATGATTGCTATACATTTTTTCACAGCCATAATGGGTTAATTCCCTCCTTGTGACGTCTCGTTTAGACACAAATGCAATTATGAAACAAGTTGTTTATATGTATGGTTCGGAATCATAAACAATTAGTATCCAAAAGGTTTATAATTATATGCTCTAATAGAGACTGATCGGTGGAGAGGTTCAACGATTAGCTAAATATCTGTAATTATCGTTTTTATCTTAACTAATTGCCGGAACTGCGGGCAACATAATTATTATTTCCTTTTGATTAACATAGCTTTTGCACTTCATCGTATACAGGGTTAGTTTTTAATGACCAGCCAAATTTTCACAGGGCGTTCTACCCGTGAATATGAACAACTTTTACTATGGGACCAACTTTGAAATCACGAAAAAAAAATCAGCTGTTTCATACAAAAGTTCAATATCTACTCGACCAAAATGTATGAAACAGCTGATTTTTATTTCATGATTTCAAAGTGAACACCCTGTGAAAATTTGGCTGGTCATTGAAAACTAACCCTGTATATTAATATTTAGAACGTGTGCGCATAAAAGTAGTTTACAAGTGAAGATTCATAGAGCGCCCAGCGTCCACGAACACAACACAAACTGGTTTAGGATAGTATGAAGGTTCTCTTACCCGTAGCGCGTCAGGAGAATTCGTGTAGTCGACGGGTTGACACCGTAAACTGTATGTTGTGAACCAACCGCTCTTCAAACTCTAGAAATAAAGACATAAATTAACATTAGAAATCACAAAACCACAGTTGATATTTTTTAAATAAGTAACAAATTTTCAATCCTTTACCTCATAGAACAGCCAGATACTGAATACAACTTGGAATAAATTGTAGAATATCAATATTCTTTTCAGCTCGAACGGTTTTCTGTTTTCCATAAACTTCGGCCCCAACACCTGTGACAAAAAGTAGGATTGAATGCAGTGAAAAAATGCAAAAAAAAAATTATTACAAAACGTGACTGTCCGGTACATTCAAATGTCATGTTCTTTAATTGGACGATAATTTATTACGCAACTGCCTACTAATACGGCGGCAAGATCCAGTGGAAAACATTCCTAATGATGTTTAATTTGTTTGACGTGATATCAATTGTTAATCGATTCAAGTGACGTTAAATCATTATACTGACATACATAACACTGGGTACTTACCTTGACTGTGAAGACGTATGTGAGACATATCGCCAGTGTGGGGAAGGGTGACGACATCAAGAACCAGCCTTTCACCCTCTGGTCACTTTTGTTGTCCATCAGATCATGGTAGCCCTCGACGAGTCTACTCAGCGCCTCCATTTTCACTGCAACAATCACAAACAACTTTAAGTTAAAACACGATCACTTCTTACATTTGTTTGTATTACATTAATTTTAAATGTGTGAGCACACCGTATCACGATTGCAGAATGAGCGGTTTTGGGTATAATAGTAACTTTACGCGCTTGCAGTCGAGCGTCAAGTTTATCGAATGTCAGGGTGGACCGGGTGCGGGGCCGATTCGCCAAACGTCTCAGCCACGCATGTCAGGCCCGAATTCAATTGAAATATAATTAGTAGTTGGCAATAATCAAATGGGCTAGTATTAACAGGTACAGTGCATCAGAATGCTAGTCAATAACCAGTAATGAATGACCCTCAATTAATTCATTCATTCATTTGATTAATTAACATATTGCATAGGCCGACGGGTTTTCGTAATATTTTTAATAACAAGATCCGATTTGTGATCTCCGGAAATAAGTAATGTTGGAGATAAGGTAGGCGTTTTCCGGATATTACTTGAATGATCTGATTGATAGTCATAGGAAGTTCTATAGGTAGGTAATGTTGACGGTCATTGTCTAAGTACCACCAAGTAGGTTGGGTTGCCTTCTTTCGATAATTTGGCCAACTCCTGCGATTTGGAGACAGAATATCATATCAACTCTATATCGTTGTCAATTTTCTTTAATATTTTATGTTTTGATTTCTTTGTATTTTTCTCTAAAAGTTGAGTTGAGTCTGAAGTTGTTTAAAATAAAAATTGGCAAATTTTTATAATAATTAAAAACCGTGACCATTTTTCAAAAAACCACATCATATCTAAATATCAAGGCCTAAATATTTTGAAAGTCGGTTTACGCGTACAATCGCAGCTAAATGAAATATGTTTATGATGACGTACTCGTATGTATCAAGTTCGTCTGATTCAATTCTGACCGTTCCCACCCAAATTCTACTACGACGTATACTATAAATCCGTTTTGCAATATCTTAATTTAATCGCGTCAGACCACTTTGCCCCACCATATAGCAGGTATCCTTCAAAACGCCAGAGAAAAGTTGACGGTATTTGTTGTGAAATTATATGGCATTTTATTTACTTACTTATACTTAATTAAGTAAGAGGAGCTCGTGGCTATGTAATAACAGCCGCACGGGTCGATCCATCAGGTTAAGCTACGCTTGCCGGGGTTGCTCCGTGGATGGGTGACCATCTTTACATACCGAGACTCTCCGTGCCTCGGAAAGCACGTTAAGCCGTTGGTCCCGGCTGTCATTTGTGGATCTTTGACAGTCGTTAGGGGTCGTCAGAAGCCCGAAATTCTGACAACCAGTCTTACCAAGGGGTATCGTATTACCCAGTTAATGGGTTGTGGAGGTCAGATAGGCAGTCGCTCCATGTAAAAATACTGGTATTCAGCTGCATCCGGTTAGACTGGAAGCCGACCCCAACACAGTTGGGAAAAGGCTAGGCAAATTGAATTGACTTATACTTAATCAAGCTGATAGTATTGGCATGTACACAACTTACATGTGTAGCTGTGTACTTGACAAGGTTGATAATGAAATTAATAACATATTGTAGGTACTTCAAATGAAAGGAGAATTACTACAATTAGGTTGAAGCGTATTATAAGTTAATGCAAATGGAATCGTGATTTAGGCCGAAACTCATTAGTATCTCAGCTAGTTTCAAAATGAGTGAGATGTTGTAATAGCATCATCTAACACTATTATAACGATCACTACGACTTAGGTAAGTACTTACTTGGACGAGAATATAAATTGTACCTAATATCTATTTTAAGTAATAAATAAATATGTATTAAATTATCTATTATAAAACAAAGTCGGGTTAGTTATATCTACAGAACAGATAAAAGAGATATCTGTTCTGTGGTTACACCATTTATAACTCAAGAACGGCCGAGCCGATTTTTACGATCTTTGATTTGTTGGATTTGTCTCCATACCGAATAGCAGAATAACTAAAACAACTAATAATTACAACATCGAAAACATTCACGAAAAAAAAAACTATGAAGAAAATTCCTTTTATCTACACTCATATCGGAAAGTTCTGAATATGAATTCAAAAATAGTAACCTAATGACAGACTTTATGCATGTACGCACGGCTATAGATCAAGCTATACATTTCCAGTATAAGCTGATCTCGCATTGTATAGGATTTCCTGACAATGAGAGGTCAGTGTAAACTGGAAATAATAGCTTGATGTGTAGCCGTGTGTACTACTGTTTTTTTTTTTTTTTTTTTATTTTGATACAGATTTCATAACAAGATAATGCTATAAAAGTAATTTATGAAACTGCACATAACTTCTCATTATGTAACAGTGTCATAAATTACTGTTTTCAAATGTAATTTGGACAATACAAAGTCTATCGGGTCAGCTAGTTAAATATAAATATAAATCTACAAACACTTCATGGGTATTTATACAAGTATTGATACTTATTTCTATTACCTAAATATTAAATTTCTGCGTTAGTAAATTGTTTTAAACAATAACATGTATCAAAAATAATGCCTACCTAATGTATGGTGACCTTTTCTTCTTTCATATAAAGTATTATCGGTCATTAAGTCTAAAAACGTGAGATTCAAGGTAATGTGTTATTGTAAATTTCCTAATACAACTTCCAACCTACGCGCGGATACGTACAAAATTGATTTGTTTTAGGGGAAATTAAATTAAACACGCATTATGCAAACTATTAGGATATTGTTTGTAATTAATTGAAAGTTTGATTTTAAATGTCACATTTATAGAATAAAATAAAATTTTACACAATTATTTATAATTATTATGTTAAGCCCTTTCGTTCACATGTTTGGTGACGACCTTCACATGCTTTGAAATAAAAACAACTCGATTGCATTTGTATAAACTCGCGTTTAAAAACAAACGATCATCGACATGGTCTCAATATTGATAACTACAAATAAACCTAATCTATATTGGAACAATCTATATCACACCTAAAAATTGTTTGACAAAAATATTGCTTGTTCATTCATCTAATATTTAATATTATTTTTTATTAAAAATAATAATATAATATATATTTTTATTTAATATTTTATTTTTTTTAATAATTTATTTTTATTTATGACTAGCTTCTGCCCGCGACTACTTCCGCGAGAAATTTCGGCCCCGACCCACCGCATCTACTTCGTTTTCGCTCAGCGTTCTTTCAGCGTTTTTTTTTTGGAACGAAGTTCCTTATCGCGCGTTTTGAAAGGGGGCTAGACGGAAAAAAATCTCACGAAAAGTTGTAACGACACTTTTTTTTATTTTTGCTCGGCTCCTACGAGTCGTAGCGTATTGTTAAATAGTTTATTTATAGCCTTCCTCAAGAATTGGGCTAACAAATGCAAAAATAGTTCTTCAAATCCGACTGGTAGTTCCAGAGATTAGCGCGTTCAAATATACAAACAAACAAACAAAAAAAACAAACTCTTCAGCTTTATTATTAGTATAGATTAACAGCCAGTTGCAGAAACGAATTTTAGTTTAATGGATATTTTAAATTCATGCCATCCCTTATATTATGTATCAAAAAGAAAGTGACAGCATCAATTTAAAGACTCCATTAAACTAATGCTGTTTTGTGCAACTTATCGAAAGTCGGTTATCTATATTATCTTGAACTCGGTTAACTAAGCATTACATTATACCTATTTATCTATATAACTTAAAAATATGACGTAAATATCAAAAATGTTTACATATTTAAATATTTATCGAAAACGAATCAAAACATCACATCTCGATTGTTTGTCGATTTATAAACATCTGAAAACCCATTCACACGACCAATCCAAGGTTAACTGCTTGTACGTGGATTCACTTAAAAAAATTCCGTATTTTATGCGTGTGTCGTCGCCATGATAACAAACAATTTATGCGACTTTTTTAGGTCATAATTATAAAGAAATATTTTCATCTTAACCATTGTCTATGACTTGTAAAAGTTGTTGATAAATCAGTGCGGACAATGTATCAGAACGAAAATTGCAAGGATCACAATTTCATTGAAACATAAAAATGAATGAATGCTAAAAGCCGTGTACGCACGAACGAACAAAAACATGGTGAACACGGACATCGAACACTTTAAATGTTCAAAAGGTCCTGAGTTTCTTCAAATGTTCCGTGATCGATACGGAACGGACGGAACGGACGGAACGGACGGCATTAGGGAGAGCCATGTGTAACTGATGTAAGACAGCGTTAACGTGAGCTAAGAAGGATGGCCACAAGTGTAAACGGAGGAGGAAGCCAGAGCCATTTGCCAGAGAATGCACTTATGCAAGTACGGTCAGCAACAGAAGTCGGTTAACACTGCTACTTTTTGACATCACCTAAATTAACACAAAATGATACGATAACCTGCATTTTCTTTAAAATTTATATCTGTTCCGATTTTAGTAAGTATTTTTCTCAATAATAAAGATTTAGAAAACTCAAATGTTAATCGACTTTTCTTGCTGATTGTACCAAGTTGAGATTAATTCTTAAGTCACAAAACAAAATGTTACGAGTATACTAGTTTGAGTTAAATTTTTGTACTATCATAATGACAAATCACACTTCACACTTATATTATAAAGGCGAAAGTTTGTGTGTGATTGTATGTTTGTTACTTTTTCACGCTCAAATGGCTGGACCGATTTGGATGAAATTTGGTATGTAGATAGCTTGTACCCTGGATTAACACATAGGCTACTTTTTATACCGGTCTACGCGGGTGAAACCGCGGGGTGCTGCTAGTATGTATTATGAATGCGAAAGTGAGTTTGTTGCTTGTTTGTTACGCTTTCATGCTAAAACGGCTGAACGGATTTGGATGAATTTTGACAGACAGGTTGGCTGGGACTGGAGAAGGACATAGGGTACTTTTTATCCTGGAACGCAGACGAGGTCGTGGGCAACAGTTAGTTATTGAATAAAGCGTCTCTGTGGTGTGGGAATCCTGAAACAGTATTCATAAACGTCAGTAAAGCCCATATAAAGTATAAACCTATGTCAAAACGCGCCTAATCTTTTTTATTACAGCAAGTTTTTGCTCAAGTTCAACAGAACAAAAGATGTAAAAAGGCAATTTATTACAGTACCATGTTTTGATTTTTATATGGTTCCAATGAACTCTATGATTTTCCTTTGATTTTGTAATAGTTATGTATTATTAATGTTACATGTCACTAGCAAAGCTTAAAGCTCACTCTCGAGTGGTTCTACGATGCTTATCAAATACCGACAGTGGGCTAGGTAGGTAGATGGCTTAAGAAGATAAATTATTAAATTTATAAACATATTAGTTAAATTTAGGTAGGTATAGTATATCTAGGTAAGTAGAAAGTATCAATCAATCTGCCTAGCCTTTTCCCAAGTTTCGGCTTCCAGTCTAATCGGATGTAGTTGAATACCAGTATTTTACATGGAGCGACTGCCTATCTGACCTCCACAATCCAGTAACATTGTAATTTTCATCTTTATTACGGTACCTATAATAATAAGCTTGTGAAACATTGTAAGTTTTACACATTTTCTCATCCTGCCATTGTCTAAGACAGAATTTTATATTCGAAAATACTAACGTGATAGGCCATATATAAATACACATCGACCATAAATACATATCGACTTGTATATAATGTCACCGTATAAATTTTGTATTTCTTCCTAAAAAAAATATTGTGTCACTGTTTTCCCTTGTAATAAAAAAAAATAATAATAACTTCGTTATTTATAATATAATCTAACTCGGTGAGATTGTAAACTGTACCATACTGCTTACAATGTATCGTATTAATTTACGATAGTTGCGCACAGGGCACGCTTGCGCATGTCAAGTATAGCCGACGTTGGCGTTCAAAAGGTTAATGTTGTTTATTAAAAAAATATCCCTACACTATAAAACGAGCAATATTTGTATATATATACCTATAGATATATATTTGTAATCACGTTCTTGAAATCGGCTCGAACGATTTCGATGAAAGTTGCAATATAGGGGTTTACGGTTTACTAAATATCAACTATCTTAAAAAACCGTCATTTCTGTCTCTCATTAAATTATTATTTTATAAAAGCTAAACGTAAACACAGAGGTACTGGTTTCAAAAACGTAGGTAAAAGGTACCACCTACTGGTTAATGATTTTTGTACATTTGGTGGTTTTATGAGAAATTAGAACTGAAAACAAACTTACATGGTTTTACAAATCCGATAAGACTTTTTGGGCATCGTTCTTTTGCCTCTGCACTGACATGAGAACCGAACCAACGTTTTTGGCGCCAACAAAAACGTTAACGTATTGACAACTACTAACAGATAATATTCACTTTTTGTTCGTAAGTTATTAATTAGCCAAATGGTGTTCAAATAAATTAATCATTGAAATGGGCTTTGTAGAAAAGTGTATAAAACCTCGTGAACGTCCGAAAAAACAACAAAAACTTTCAATTAGGTACTTTAAACAAAATAGTTCTACATAAGTCTAATAACTGGGAAAATTCGTTTCCTCTATTTTCACCCGAGCAGAGCTCGGTCGACCAGGTACTATACTTGATCTGAAACAATTAAATGAGTTCATTTCCTTTATTTGACTCCTATGTTTGTTTTCACTCATGGACACAGAACGAGCTAACGCTAAGACCGACTAATCAGGACGGTTCTCAATTTTACGAGTGATAAAATCAGACAGATTGTGAACCTGTCGGTAAGTGCAGGATTCGTTTACAATTTGACGGCTTGACATCGATAGATTATAAAATACTAAAACTAATACGTTATATTGTAAGCAGTATGGTACATTCACAATTTATCGACAGTTTATAATCTCACGAGTTAGATTATAAACTAACAAAGTTCATAACTATATGGTAACATATACAGGATATTTTTTTAAGCAGTGCACAAATTTTCTCAGGGTGCATTCAGCTGAATCCGGTTAGACTGGAAGCCGACCCTAACATAGTTGAGAAAAGGCTAGACAGATTGCTTGATTGATTGCAAATTTTCACAGGGTGTTCTACCCATGAATATGAACAACTTTCACTATAGGACTAACTCTGAAATCGCGAAAAAAAAATCAGCTGTTCAGTACATTTATCTACACCAAACTCGTCAAAAAGTAGCTGGAGTAGGAGTTTCGCTAGGTAATTTAATTTGACCCTGTATACTTTTCCACCCGGCTGTGCCGCATCGTGCCGAATTATGCCAACCCGAACATGACGTGTGTCACACGCCTAATTCGCAACGCAATTTCAACTTTTAAGGGACTAAGACTTATTCAGCTCAATTCAGCATTTGTCCATAGAAAAAAACAATATTGTATGGAGATGTGTACACATCCGTTCAGCTCGGAAAGCTGGCTTTCCGCGTTTTAGGGTTTCGTACCTCAAAAGGAAAAACGGAACCTGTATAGGATCACTTCGTTGTCCGTCCGTCTGTCTTTCTGTCTATCGGTCTGTCTGTCTATCAGTCTGTCAAGACCCTTTTACTCAGGAACGGGTGAAGGTATTACGTTGAAATTAATATCAAATTCGAAGGTATATGGTCCCTTCCGTCCTAAAAAAATCAAGCTTCTAAGTCAACGCAATAAAAAAATACGGCCATTTATGCGACATATTTTGATACTCGCTAGTAAATTAAAACCTACAGGCTACAGGGTACTTACCGTAGGATCAGAAATTTGGCAAAAAGCAAGGTCTCACAGCACAATTATAGGAAAAAATCCGAAAATCGTAAATTGTTTTGTCATATTTTTTTTTGTGATTACAAACTTAAATTTGCAGCTGGAGAATTGACCGTGACGTATATGTTGATGATGTATGAGAGAACATATTTTTCAACTACAATGTTAAGTTCGCTTTTGGAATGAATTCTTTTCAACTACCTACTGAACCCTTCATTGTGCGTGGTCCGACACGCACTTGGCCGGTTTTTTTTCTATGCACAAAAGCTGAATTAAGCTTAGTCTCTAAATCTCAATATCTCATGCTATCTCTATCACACTAGGTGTACTGTAGCGACAAACAGTATTTTAGGAATACGTATCTTATACTAGGTTATACATACGTATATTATATTGTTTGATAATTTGGTCAGTCACCGAAAGTTACCAAATTGATCTCGAAGACTTTCTTGGACATGACGTTGAGTCATTAGCACGAAACACGAATTTATCTATACAATGATTCAGAATAATTAATACAATCTATACCTACGTATAATAAAATCGTAAACCTGCTGTGTCTGTACAGATTTTTGCAAAAAAAAAAGTACCTACTGGAAGACGCGAGAAATAAGTAAAAGAACGTAAAAAATATTTTTTTGAAATTTTTGTCGTTTGTTTCTTTGTTTATGCCCGCATCACGTAAAAGCCACTCATTGGATTCAAAATCGAATTACTGAAAGACAAGAAACTTTATAGTGAGTAACATTTAGTTTTTAGTTAACATCAACATCGACCAACATAACCAAAAGATATTAATTTTTTAAATGTATAAGTATTTTTTTTTTACCTCATAGCGCCATATTTGTTTTTTACTATCCTGACCCAATCGTTTTGAAATTAGTCAGGTATGTAGGCTGGGACCTTGAGAAGGACGTAGACTACTTTTCAACCTGAATATTTGTATATAAAAAAGCGGACGAAGTCGCGGGCAACAGCTAGTACACACGGCTACACATCAAGCTATACATTTCCAGTTTACACTGACCTCTCATTGTAAGAAAATCCTATACAATGCGAGATCAGCTTATACTGGAAATGTATAGCTTGATCTGTAGCTGCGCGTACCTAATAGATCACAGAAAATCGGAAAGTCATTATATTATACTAACCAGATTGCGGAAGTTTGTTGCTTATTAGCTACTTAATAAATAAATTAAGTACAACCTTGTATTGCTGGAAAAATACGGCAACTGGTAATACTAGTCTACTTCGAAAACAATATAATAATATCTTCCAAGCTTGAATATAAATTTATTAATTTACCTGATGCATACTTGTAAAATAAAAGAGCAATAGGTTACTTAGTTATCTACTTAAGAGTAATTTCCGCAATACAGTGAAAAACAATTGTATTAAAAGCTCAATGAGTCTAGGAAATAAGTCATGTATTTTTTTTTTTCTAAACAAGCTTTTATTAGTCTGGATTTCATTTAAGACCAGAGTCCTTGTCAAGAAGAATCAAAAGAGCCTGAACTCAATAGAGTAGCGTCGTTTTATTACTGCGTTCCCATGGCCACCTTCGGGCTTCATCATCAGATCAGCTCCATGTCGATGTCGTAATAATATTGCATTGTCATCCGATTTACGCAAAGCATGTAAAATTTCAGCTCAATCGGAAACCGGGAAGTGGAACGTGGGTTAAATTTAACTTGCAAGATTAGATTACAGACAGACAGACACCGGGACAGGTGAAACTAAATAAAAGCTTGTAAAATCAATCATAACTCGTTATGGTTGCAATGCAAAAAAAAAATAATGGCTATTTTTATGGTTAATCAAAATTCGTTGTACCTAACAATGTTGATAGGACGCAGTTTGGTCGACACTCGATGTAGCAAACCAAAATTCTAATCATATCATCTCCTTGCTGAAGCTGGCTCTATAGTTTGTTATGCATTAAAGGGGATGCGCTAAGGTAGCCCGCGAAATTCAAATTTTCTTACGTTTTTTGCACTTTGCAGGTCAGTGTCAGGTTGTATGTTGATTAAAACATGATCTGCGCTCGTAACTAATATGGCTTTACAGAATTATAATCATTAGAATCAGCAATACAACTCCATAAGTTATAATTGAAATCCTGAGATTTGAGGTAAATTCTGCAAATTGCAAAAAAACGTAAGAAAATTTGAATTTTGCGGGCTACCGCATCCTCCTTAAATACCTAAAACTACTCGAATCATAATATTTTGCGTTAGCGTTTGTGTACGAACCAATCAAAATAAAAAATCGAAATTGTTTTATTTCACATAAACCTACATTGGCCACTTATGACACGTCAGAAGCTAGGTGCACGTTAGTCGTTTTCTATGGAGATCAGCCGACAAGAAACTCCACGGTTACTCTTTTAAAAATAATTGGCTTAATTACAATATTTTCGAACAATAGTGTTAATAGGGACAATGTAGGCCTTTCAACAAGTACCAGGTACTTAACAAAATAGGCCTACAACGTTCTCACATTCACAAAATAGAAAATAATCTATTTAGAAGATAAATAAAATAATAAAAATAAAAACCTATGACATGACACCAATGACATGATTGCCATTACAACTACAGTTAAAAAAACATAGATTAAATATGTAATTATAGTAAAATAGTATAAATAGATTAATATGCCCAACAAAAAGGCCAGAGCGTCAGAGTAAAACCTAAAGCTTGAAATAAACAACATTTTACTGCATACATTCAGTTTCTATTTTCGTATTAAGTGAACTGGCCGGTCATACTGCACTTAAAAATAAACCAGAGTATTTTTAAAAAAAAAACGATGACCACTCTAGTTTCTGTACTGGTTTATCTAGTCAATGACTGGTTAAGCCTACTGTATTTCAATATAACTTATAATAAAAGTTTCCATTCGATCGAAACGTCAGGAACAAAAAATAATGTGATCATTAAATTATAAACGAAGAATGTTTCCATCTTCCTTTCAGTATTTATTAAATCGCTGTCGAATTAAAATACTGCCATGCCATTACAATCACATTCAAATTATATTTCCGTAAATACATTTGTGAAGTATATAATTCCTACTGGCATAAAAACAGGAGGAATTACTGAGTCAGTGTGTACATTCCGAAAATTGAAGTAACGGGTCATTAAGATTTCTTATTCTTTGAAGCGAAACATTACGAATGTATGATTATTTTGTATATTTATGGAATTAACTCTTTTTACAGTGAATTCAGTCACTGTGACCTGAAATCTCATTAAAATTAAAATTGAAGCCTATACCGCCTTCATTTTATGTAGTACCTACTCGTATTTGCATGCTAATTAATTAAGTCTTAAATGTATCCAACTAAATAAAAAAATAGAGCATTAAGTATCAAAAAACAAAAAATGCAAAATAGACTGCTTAAGTAATAATAGATTCGCTACAAAATAAAACGAAGCCAATTACGAGCAACGACTGCATGTAGAGAATAGTGAAGTAGGAGGTAGAAATATAATGTATTACCTACCTAGTGTATTCATACCAGATGAATTCATTATAATTATTATTTCCTTTAACAAAAATATCTAAAAATATTATGTTTATTTCCATACTTGTTTGAATTTTAGAATATTAAACAGCAATTAATTATTTAAGAATATTAAACATTCTGAAATAATTCCGGTACACTATTTACGTTCATAATTTGAAATTACGAATACGTAGGTAACGTTACGCTAAGATGCGAACTGTGAAGTGGATACGAGGCATTACGAGGTGCTAGGACGGCGCATGCCACGGCCGTCAATGCGCACCGACTTTATTACGCATTGACAAAAGCGTCGCCGTCGGCGCGGGCACAGCATACACACGACGTCGTTGACGCGCCGCCACCAACAATCCGCATAGGCCTGCTAGCATTATTTACAAACCTTGACGTGATGGTATTCCCAATGCAATAATGCTAGTTATATAAAAAAAATTGATCGTGTAAAAACTGCTGAGAGATGCTTATATTCATTGTTTAGTGTCTCTCTATCTTTTGGTAACAAAAGATAGAGAGAACCATTACAATTTTTGCGAGCTACATTTCGTCTTCCTATAAATTTTGTAAAGTAGACATTCTCTGATACTACTAGTAGCCCCATTATCTTGCTAGCCTTTTCCCAAATGTTGGGGTCGTCTGCCAATCTAGCCGGATGCAGCTGAATACCAGTATTTTACACGAAGCGACTGCCTATCTGGTTGTCAGATTTTCGAGCTTCTGACGACACATAACGACTGTCAAAGATCCACGACTGACAGCCGTGACCAACGGCTTAACGTGCTTTCCGAGGCACGGAGGGGTCTTGGTATGTGTAAAGATGGTCACCCATCCACACACCAACCGCGGCAAGCGTAGCTTAGCCTGACCGTTCGACCCGTGCGGCTATTATTACTTAGCCTGATACTACATAAGGGCTAGCGAAAAAAAAAAAAATCGGCGCCCCTGCGACACACTGTCGGGCCCCGCTCAAACACTCTAATATTGTATTGACCGTGACATTACCCAAAGCAAGCCTATCGACGTAAAAATATTTGCGTAATTTCCACGCGACTAACAAAGAACTACGGTCACGGTCAGCCATCTTGTTTCTATTGAAGATGACTAACATTATTGATACTATATCAATGATTAATTGCTTCAATGACAAAACAAAAGACTGCGAAACAATAACGGCAACTCGGGATTTACAATTACCTTTGAACAATTACTATGGATGTACTTACATAGTGCTAAGTAATTGCGCCTAGTCGTCAGTACTTCTGAAGTACCCATCCCTGCTGTATCAAATGGTTTATTTCCTTGCAGTGCATCCTCTCGTTCATCTTAATATATTCTATTAATTCAATACCATCTAAACGGGAATAGGTAATTGCATCGTTAACTTAAGTAGTCGGACTGAGATCAATGGAAGTGCATTATGAAATGCGTATAAGTAGGTAATCTGTCGATCGTTTCTTATATTGTATCAAACAAGTGTTACGATACTCCTTGTGTTCGCATTACATTATGTGCGTGATTTATATAGATAAACAATGTGTATTTCTTTGCTTCACTCATATTTATCACTAGCTAATTCTGCTCGCGACTTCGTCCGCGTGAAAAATTATTGCCTGCTTGCGCTACTACTTCGTTTTCCCTTAGCGTTCTTTTTGCCATTTTTCATTTTGCTCCTCTCTTAAGGATCGCAGCATGATGTTATATAGCCTATAACCTTCTCCAAGAATTCTGCTATCAAATGGAAGAGCATTTTTTTCAAATCCGACGGGTAGTTTCAGAGAATAGCGTGTTCAAAAAAACAAACAAACTCTTCAGCATTATTATATTATATTAGTATAATAGCGCACTTCGCACTTCGCACGGTTTATACGGCTTGATAAAACACGAAGGTTTCTATATTATATCTAATGTATTATAGTCATATAAACCTTCCGGAATAAATTCTCTAAATGATAGTGAAAACCGCATCAAAATCCGTTGTGTAATTTAGAAGAATAACGCGGCCACACATGCAGACAGGAAAAGCGACTTTATTTTATAATAAGTATAGATAGATATTTATACAATATACAACATGATCATTTATTTAGCATAACCATAATTTTAATCGCTTTAAATTCTACACGATCTAATTTTCGTTCAGAAAGTGAACGTGCTTACAGAGCTGGTAATGCGATGGTAATCTTGTTCTTATTAACCAAACCAATATGGCATAGCGATAGCGAAGTGAGATCTATTTGTAGATTAAGTATTTACTGTAGACGAGCTCAAAAACCAGATCACAGACAACAAAATGCAGGTGATTGTTACAATAACGTCGAGGTCGTTCTCGTTATGAGAAGAGCCCTTGCACTCACGAGTGGAATACCCCAAGGCTACAACGTACCGGCCAATGACGATCTAGATACTTTTCATTTTTGAAAATCTTGGAAGTGATTGCACGAATAGGTTCACCTTGATGTTTTTAAAAAAGGATCGCGGAAGCAAGCATTTGTGGATTTATGAACCACATTCTTGTAACAAAACCTGTCATTTTTGTTAACATCCTTGTTGAAACTCCTTTATTGCGGTTTCAGCACATCTGTCACCGTTGCTATGTGAAGAACGTAGGTCGATGTCGCTATAGCTATTTAGCACCTTTAATACTGATAAAAAAAAATAAGCATTCAATTATGTAGCTGAGGAATCGCGACTGGTTTCTAAAAACTAATTGTTTACATTATGACATTTTGCGCGATGAATGAATTGATGTTATTTTTTATATAATGGAGTAAATAAACTGTTTAAAATAATTTATGTAGGTAGTAACAATACGATATAAGATGGAATTTTTGAATCCGTGTTCAAGAATGTCGTTTGAATTATCAAGGTTTCATGATTCTTTGTTTCTGTAAAGAATAAATGAATTAAATGATCTTCATGTAATTAAAATGAATTATTTAAATTAATATTATAACCACGTACTTATGGTATGGTACGTATGGTCTTAGTCTATTGACGTTCTATTGTGCATCTGGTATTTTTAGGTTATAAACCAATAAAAATATAGTATCTTTAAAGAACATAAGGTGCACATTTTCCTTCCTAATATTAATACTTTAATAGCTATTTAAACATGTCAAAACCAATATAGATTGTGAAATATTTAGTCTAATTATTAATTAATAATCACATTAAGTTGAATGACATGAAGTTGAACAGAACTATAATACGTATATAATTGAAAATGAAAACTTAAACGTTCAGAAATACAATACAATAACACAATACACACACATGAAATTGCAAAAGTATTAACAAATTCCAATTCATCAAAACCGTTAATAAAATCGTTTCAAACATAGATTGAAAAACCAAAGTGATTTATGGACATGACAAAAGCTTTTGATTTTGTTGACCAATGAATATTTCTTACAAAACTAAATTAGTAAAACAGTTGCAGTTTTTGAGGGTGAGGAAGTTTCAAAATACAAATCGTAATCAAAATGTATCTAAAACACGAAAACAAAAGAAAAACTTTCTATAGAAAAAATACAAAAAGTATGGGGTACCCCAGGGGCAAATGCTGGGCCTATTGTCATACTACATGTACTTGGTACTTGTACTTGGTGTAGCTACCTACTGCAAAAAACAAAAACCTCAGCGATGAACTTCCTTCATAAAGGGATGATTAACGCGATGAGAATAGAAAAGATACACATGATAGTTAGCACATAGATAGAACGATTTAAACGCAGCCTGACAACTTTAGAAGAATAGATCAATCGTCGTGGCAGAATGAAATGAAACATAATCTCGTATTTGTTGGAGCACAAAGGTACAGAGAACGGATCTTCTAAGCTATGAATGATGCAAGAATCACACTCGACCCTTAAAGCAGACAAGCCAAAACATACCAGTCAAACTGTCAAAATATGAATGATATAATTTTCTTACATATATTTGCATAAAATAACAACTACTCCTACCATCGCGTAATGTCTTTGAGTCATTGTCCCTATATTTTTAGAACCATAGACACACTGAATATAAAGTACTCCTAATGCGCCGCCCGGTCTTAGTTGTTTACTGTGAATATATGATATCTTCATGGTCTGTTACATTTTTTAATATGCTGTAATAAGCATTATAATAACCTACGAAAATTATATTGCACTTCTGAGTACTCAAAATATAAGAAGGTTGTTGTTAACATTACGAATAAGTTTTTCGGACTATAAAACCACTTAAAAGTGTTATGTCAGTGCCACAGTGGTAGTTAAAAAGTTGAGTCCTGGTAACCGCAGAAATGATGTTGATTTAGTTTTAAATCACGAGGCAATACGATTTTAATCCTCTTCTCTCATATCGGCATGAGCTACTTACTTATGAGCAACAGTTTGTTAAATTGAATTCAGTCTGATCATCAACACCTTTGTGTTCGCAGTATTTCTATAGTAAGATCCCAGGGCCGCCAGACCTTACATGTTTTCTGATTAACAAAATGTATGGTGTAGCGAGTGTTAGTATGTCCTGTGTCTGGGGAATGGATGACCGCTAAGATTGAATTGGCTGCTAACAAATAGTATTGAAATAGTTTCCCGAGCAAAGTTTGAGTAGTTTTCCGTTATGTAAAAATTAAGACTAATCGACGAAAAAAGAAGAAGACGCTATCCAATTTGCAGAAAGTGGATGAGCAGTCATGCAAAATAACCTCTCAATTAATTAACAATCCAATTGCACTGATGGTGAACGAACAATCTGCACTTGCAATTTCACTTATACGTGAGAACTAAAAATGTACCACCGGATCACGGTGCGAGGGGTGCGCGGGCGGCTTCCAGTTGCAACAGCGGTAATAGCTGTGCCCGCGCGGTTGCGTTGCAAGACGCGACGACTTGCCGGCTGCGCTTGCGACACTTCCACGGCACTTGACACAGACAGGCGCGCATTCAGCCTACTCCCGTCATCCGCGACAAGTTCAATATCACCATAGCCAATGGTCATTATCCTTTCATCGAGCTGATAATTACCTACGTACTGTGTCTGTCGTGAACTGGATTGGCAATAAAAAGAACCTAATTCAGTATTAAAACAGCGAGATTAAGTTTTTTGTAGCTTTATAGTCATAAGCACGATCATCTATCATTTTAGATGGTCATTAGGTAAAAGTAAATTTTATTAGGACAAAAAACATTGCAATATTAGCAAAAATATTTTGGTACTTAAACAGGCATAAAATATTGCAACCACATACAAACATACAACAGCAACCATGTGTGTAAATCAGGAGATACGAACAGATGGCTCACGTTCTAAACCTTCGCGTTTTATCTATCAATCAGCTCCGCTTAGGTAACTCTAGCCAACTGCCCAACCGCCCAATACGCCACGGATTATAATCTACCGTGACGTAATATTTACATCTTCCAGGATGTTCTGAGCTAATTTACTATCTTGTTGTTGATTTTAAACTGTTCTAAAACCATCTATATTTTCAAAAAGAATCGCAAACACTTACGTGTTGTGAGCTAACAACATAAGCACGCTAAGTTCAATGTAATCATAATGTATGTGTCCTATGTCAATATAACCTTCGGACTTGGAAAATGTTTTCCTCAAGTTTCCGTCCGCTCGTCATAAAACGACATAATAATTTCCATCAGTAATTATATATCTTTATCAATGTAGTGACTAATAAACCATTAAAATCTAGCAAGGTCTAGATTATTCATTCAATATTGTTAATAATTCAAGTTATCTTACCTGTTCATTTAAATTCAAATCAACACTCAACACCTTTAAAAAGCACAAATTAATAATAATTTGTGATTCACGTTTTTTTTTTTTTTTTTTGGAGCAATAATCTGATTGTTTTATATTCTGATCGAGAAAAGCACAATTAGTAAAATAAAAACTAATCTTTGCAAAATATTAATCTATGACAATCTTATGTTATTAAATTAAATCATTAGGCTAATCATTAAAAAAAAAACACATCAATGATCATCATGAAGTAATGATTACCGTTTAATACTTACTAAGTATGTGGGTGTACTTGAGTTACTGTTATAATCAATTAATTTTCTATTCTTTTCTCAGTTGATAGAGCAGACTTAAGGAGCTCGAGGCTAAGTAATAACAGCCGCACAGGTCGATCCATCAGGTTAAGCTACGCTTGCCGTGGTCAGTCCGTGTTTGGGTGACCATCTTTACATACCGAGACTCCTCCGTGCCTCGGAAAGCACGTTAAGCCATTGGTCCCAGCTGTCATTCGTGGATCTTTGACAGTCGTTACGGACGGGTCGTCAGAAGCCCGAAAGTCTGACAACCAGTCTTACCAAGGGGTATCGTATTACCCAGTTAATGGGTTGTGGAGGTCAGATAGGCAGCCGCTCCATGTAACATACTGGTATTAAGCTGCATCCGGTTAGACTGGAATCCGACCCCAACATAGTTGGGAAAAGGCTATAGGCATATTGATTGATAGACAGAGCAAACCCTTGACAAAGTGTTAGTTAAACATAATTAAGTATAGGTATGTATGTGAGTACTAACACTTCAAGTTTGCCACATTCCGCGTGATTGATCAATGTAAGAGCGTCATAATACCTATTATACTAGCTGCGCCCCGCGGTTTCACTCGCGTAGACCGGGATAAAAAGTAGCGGTATGAAAAATAGATGTTAGCCGATTCTCAGACCTACTCAATATGCTCACAAAATTTCATGAGAATCGGTCAAGCCGTTTCGGAGGAGTACGGGAACGAACATTGTGACACGAGAATTTTATATATAATATAAGATGTATAATGTATACAGGGGATGTATCAGAAAGGTGTGGTCAAAATGAAGGGTGTATAACAGACCATAAAAATTAACAACTTTCTCCATGGGACCAACATCGAAATCGAGAAAAAATGATCAGCCGTCCCTTACATTTGTGTCGAGTAGGTAATGAAGTTTTGTATGGGACAGTTTAAAATTTTTTCGTGATTACGATGTTGGTCCCATGGAGAAAGTTGTTCGGTTTGATGTTCTGTATCACACCCTGAAATTTGACGAGGATGCAAAACGACACGTTGTATTTCACGTACATTCAGGTCAAATTCATTTACAAACATAAAACTATGGATTTCAATGACAAGTTTATATTAGCTAACTTACTCTGACCTAGAGTAACCTTGAGCTATGAAGTAAAGAGTGTTATAGTAAACTCAGTAGGTAGGTAGATATACTTTTGAAAAGACCTGACTTCTCTTGAGGGCTTTCATTAATTACGTGAGTCGTTTAGGGGTGGGAGGGGGTTGAGCCAAATCTCACTCAATCTCACGTGGGGGAAGAACGTCTCGGCAAAAATCACGTATTTTTTTATTTTTCTCAAGAAACATTGTAAAATTGCAAGAAAACTAGGTAATTGCCAAAAGAAACTGCTATACTGTTGTGCTTAGGATTATGTGCTAAATGTGCTAATGGGATCTTATCTTCTAAACGTACGATCAGCAACAGATGTCGGATAACACTGCTACTTTTTGACATCATCTAAATTAACACAAAATGATTCGATAAACTGTTTTTTTTTTTGTTTAAATGTTAAGAGTTAATGTTCTTAAAATTTAAAGTACTTCTGTTGAGATTTGAATTAAATATTTTGCTTAATAATTAAGATTAAAAAACTGCAAGTGTTAATCGACTTTTGTTACTGACTGTACATACGAATACTTATTAGCTCTATCTTTGTGGGATGAAAACATTACAGATTTGTTTTTGTTATTATTACAGATTGCATGTTGTTGGTCCATAAAAAGATGTGAAAACCTGTAAGGGTTTTTCCGAAGGATTACACATTAAAGATTTCTTTCCGTGGTGGGAAATCTTGGAAAAAAAAAACCTTTGAAATTGGCCAATTATAGTAAAATATACTACTAATAATCTAAGTGTGTTAGGTAAAAAAACATATTTTAATGGAACAAGAGGTAGGTACGGAATCAATCAGTCATGGCAGGTGTGTGAAACTCGCCCCCACTTTAATATTTAAAATCGTATTCCTATTTGCAATTCATCGCGTAAGTTTGTTTTTACACTTAATAAGTACTCGGTAACTGCGTTAAGAAATGGCTGCGATCGATGATAAATTGTGCAAATAAAAATACTAGGTATGAGACGTCATAAGTGTTAATATCCTTTAGTTAGTTTATCGGAATCGTTAGATGCTGACACTTCTCCAGTTTATACGAACTTCATGAAACAAAGGCAAAAGGCTGATGACCATTTACTAGGTACAGTCCACAACAAAAGTCGATTGACACTTGCAGTTTTTTAATCTTAATTATTAAGCGAAATATTTAATTCAAATCGAAACAGAAGTAAATAAAATTTTAACAACATTAACTTTAACAGTTAAACGAAAAAAAAGCAATTTATCAAATCATTTTGTGGTAATTTAGATAATGTCAAAAAGTAGTGCTAACCGGTCTATTATCAGATTTGATCATAACAAAGATATTTTGATTGAAATCGTCTCTTAACAGAATGATATGAGATTTAATAAATTCAAAGGTCACGACAAAAAGTGAAGGACCAACTAACCTTTGAGAAAATTTGTAATCTTTGCACTCATCAACAAAAGAATATATTTAAATATTTCTTTCAATATTAATATTGGCTCGTGTGGGCAGCAGATAACTTAAGGTATTATTTAATATTTGCTTTATTAGCATTATATTTCCTTAACACTTATTTCCTTTGTACACAATAAATGCGCAAAGTCATCGGTAAATAATGCGCAGTTCAAAAGGTAGCTCAAGATGATCATGACATTACTTTAAGAGGGCTGTGACTGAAGAAGCGTGACAAATGACAATGGTGTAGTACTAAGAAAAGCATAAGCACGTGAAACTTTCACATGGAAAACCTAAGATTAGATACGGTCCTATTGACCTAGAAGATTCCTAAACGTCTGACGACCGAAGTACCCACTTATCATTTCCAACAATAACGTAAATATGGAAAGTGTAATTTATACCATTTTCATATTCTGAAGGAAAGTTTTGATTTTTACAACTATTGAAAGTAGAGCTTGAATGAAAGATACAAATTAATGAGTTCACATATAAATTCAAAGCCGGCCTTAGGATTCCAAATGGTGTTAATGCAACAGTGTGGGCAACGATATGGGAAAAAATTATTCGATCTAGATAACTTTTTGGAAACAATTCATACAGGCCGAGGCTTGAAAATGTAGACACTAGACCTGTTGGCCAGGTCAGGTGATTGTACCAAGGAGCTCTAAAGAATTATTGAATAATATAAAATACGTATGCCTACACACCATATAAATTAAAAAGCTCGTTAAAATAACTGCAACAGCCATTAGAATAACAGTAAGTAAAGTATTCGTAATATGCGAGACAACTATCATTCTGCAACTCGAACGACGCAAATCTTTGTTCTATGGCTTCCTATACCTAGGTATAAGTAGTTGTTTATCGCAAACAAAGCCTGTGAGAAAACACGTCCTGTAATGCAAATACCATGAAACAATACGATCTTGATTACCTTTGGAAATTTTCCTTATTGTATCTGGAAAAATGATTTCCTCGTGATTTTTTCGCGAAACCCTTTACTGAATGAAACTAAGTGCTATGACCTCACGCTAGCAGCTCGCTACGTTGATCGTTCTTGATAACACGTTTATGCCGACAGCTATACATTTTGTGATACCTATCCTAGAACAAAACATCTGTCAACTGCGTGTTTAATAGATTTTTGTGATCGCATAACGACAGTTGGCTTCAAAATTCATTAAAACAAAATACTTGTAACATTTTATTTACGTTATCTTGATTGAAAATTTCTTATAGAAAGAAGACTTCGATTAATTCAAGTCTAGTTAAATTTAAATTTAGTTTGCCTATCAATGCCATAAATTTTAAGGACTTTTCGCAATATTAGCGTCATGAGTGCATAATTTTTCTTATTTTTAAGGTGTTCTTGTTTTCAGATATTTTCGTCCGTTTAATGACGACCGGATTGTTCATGCATACCTAAAAATTTGGTCTAGACTAATCCGTACCAAAAAGTAGTTTAATTCATTCTAAGTTCTTACCTAATATAATATTAATCAAACAATTTTTGGTACATCTTGAAAGACCTTTCATTCTGACGTCTAAGATCTACGAATTGCAAGTTTTAAAGCTTCAAGTACAATGTTACCTACATTGTACTTGAAGCTTTAAAAAACTTCGACTACGAAAAACCATTAAATTTTTTTGGGCACAAAATCTATCGATAAATAATTGTAGTGATGACACTGAATTTGATAATAAATTGTGTCAAGAAAGATGACGCTTTGACAAAAACAAACTACTTATTCTTGTTGGCCTAGTACAGTTGGTTGGAAAATCGCTACCATCCGTCTGTTCTGCAGATTTTAAAGTATAAAGAAAGAAAACTTTTAACTTTGGTTAGACACACATATAAGTATGCACAGTTTCATGTAAACAATAACAAAGACTATAATTTCCTGCGACTTAGAAAATTGATGGAAAACTCCTATAGCATTTTTTTACGGACAATATTATATCTAAGAAAAAAAATAACAAAGCACAACTTACCGGTTTAGCAAACTCTCCAGCACAAGTATTCACTAAAGACACTAGTTTGAAGCAATGCAGTAACGCTATAGTAAAGTAGCGAACGCAAGTCAAGTCTGGCGGCGCGAACTGCGCGTGAGCAACACGGCGCACTTTAACACTAGTAATGTTCGCGCGCGATCATTCCGCCCGTATATATCACTGCGCTATTTGACGTCACAACTACGAACTGACTCCAAGATAAGGGCTTCGAATGAACAATGCGTGCTCTACATGTAATCGTAAATTACTATGGTTTTGATAAGTCAATTTAACGGAACCTCTTCTGTGTACTGTGCAACATCATTTAACTTCAACTCTTGAGTGGCTTTTGTGGAAAAGTTACCACAAAATTCTTTATTTATTTCCATGAAACTATAGGTATCTTTAAAATCGATCAGGAGATCGCCGGTCAAATTTGACATTGACGTTTTAATTTTTTTTTTCTTCAGTACATCGACAATCACTATTTTATTTTAAATAAGGTTTTTTGATTCAACTTTCAACATGGAAATATTGCAGGATTGTTGCTTTGATATATTTTTTTCCGGTTTTTAGGGTTCCGTACCTCAATAGGAAAAAACGGAACCCTTATAGGATCACTTCGTTGTCCGCCTGTCTGTCTGTCTGTCTGTCAGTCTGTCAAGACCCTTTTTCTCAGGAACGCGTGGAGTATCAAGTTGAAATTAATATCAAATACGTAAGTCTATGGTCCCTTGGAGTCCTAAAAAACTCAAGCTTCTAATGCAACGCAATAAAAACCTACGGCCATTTATGCGACATATTTTGATACTCGCAAGTAAATCGAAAGCTATAGGGTACTTCCCGTTATCCTATAATCATGAAATTTGGCAAGAAACAAGCTCTCACAGCACAAATAAAGGAAAAAGTCCGAAAATTGTTAATTTGTTATTCTATGACATAAAAAAATATTTTCAAGATTGTCAGCCTGTCAAGACCCTTTTTCTCAGGAACGCGTGGAGGTATCAAGTTGAAATTAATATCAAATACGTAGGTCTATTATGGTCCTTTAGAGTTCTAAAAAAATTCGAGGAGGAAAGGAGGGAAAGGAGGAGCTCGTGGCTAAAGTAATAACGGGTCGATCCATCAGGTTAAGCTATGCTTGCCGGGGTTGGTCCGTGGATGGGTGACCATCATTACATACCGAGACTCCTCCGTGCCTCGGAAAGCACGTTAAGCCGTTGGTCCCGACTGTCATTCGTGGATCTTTGACAGTCGTTACGGGTCGTCAGAAGCCCGAAAGTCTGACAATCAGTATTACCAGTCTTACCCAGTTAATGGGTTGTGGAGGTCAGATAGGCAGTCGCTCCATGTAAAATAATGGTATTCAGCTGCATCCGGTTAGACTGGAAGCCGACCCCAACATAGTTCGGAAAAGGCTAAGCAGATTGATTGATTGAGAGTTCTAAAAAAATCATTCTTCTAAGTCATCGCAATATAAAAATATAACCATTTATGCGATACTCGCAAGTAAATCAAAACCTATGGGGTACTTCCCGTTGACCTAGAATAATGAAATGATTACAGGAAAACCTATAAGAAGTCTGTGGTCTTAAAATAACATGGTAAATCTATCAATATTGTGAGTACAAACTTACATTTATAGTTGGAATGTATGGGAGAACATGTTTTTCAACTACAATGTTAAGTTGGCAATGCTGCCAGCCTTTTGGGCACTTTTCCTGTCGACAGCGATGCGGACGAATTTTTTGATGCCCTATGATTACTTCCCCTCCTTTTTTACATATTTTTTTGTTTTTATGATTGTTAGATTTTAAATTATATAAATAGTCATAGTTTCCAAATAAATCCTTATGTTAAGTTTGTTCTTAACATAAATTCATCCCAACTACGGAACCCTTCATTGTGCGTGGTCCGACACGCACTTAACCAGTTTTTTTTTTTTAAGAAATGGATTGATTTTGAACTGAAGTTTATTTCTGTTGTTTTAATTTTATGAACGAGAGTTCTAAGTAGCCGAAATTAAAAGCAATTATTTGCCCATTTTCTTTATAGTTTGACTGAGTTTATTTTTTTACTCAAAAATTTTATATGTAAGTAGTAAAAAGTGATTCACAAATTGTATAAACAACTTTCACACAAATATATTGTAATTCTTCCATACCCATTAGAAGTCAAAACAATTCGTAAATATTAGGTTGGGGAAAAAGACTTTTCGCATTATAGTATGTATGAACTTAAAATAAAATCTCTTTGGCTTTGTTGTGTGGCGTGGCTATTTGTATCTGGCTGGTTTTGGTATCATTGAAAGTTTAAATTTTAAACAACATAATTCCAAATTCAAATTAGGAAAATGTGTGATTTTCATTTGTTTTTCGTACTGTCAAGATGAGTGAAGCTAATGAAGAAATTCGATACATTTTAAAATTTTACTACAAAAAAGGTAAAAATGCAACGCAAGCCGCGAAAAAAATTTGCGATGTTTATGGACCCAGTGCAGTGTCTGTATGTGTAGCACAAATTTGGTTTAAGCGTTTTCAATCAGGAAATTTTGATTTCAAAGATGCACGTCGCTCTGGTCGCCCTATTACGGATAAAATGGATGCCATTTTTGAAAAAGTGGAGCAAGATCAGCATATCAGTAGTTACGACGTAGCTGAAGAACTGGGAATTGACCACAAAACAGTTTTGACGCATTTGAAAAAAAAAACTGGGTACACTAAAAAGCTCGATATTTGGGTACCTCACGAGCTCACTGAAAGAAACCTAATGAACCGTGTAATCATTTGTGATTCTTTATTACGACGTAATGAAACCGAACCATTTGTGAAGAAGCTGATAACTGGTGATGAAAAGTGGATCCGTACGACCAGAATGTGCGAAAAAGGTCGTGGTCAAAGGCCGGTCAGGCTTCACAGACTGTGGCGAAACCCGGGTTAACTCGCAACAAGGTGATGCTGTGTGTGTGGTGGGATTAGAAGGGCATTATTCATTATGAGCTCTTACCACCATGCAGGACCATCGATTCTGAACTCTACTGCGAACAACTGATGAGATTACAGCAAGAAGTTGAGAGAAAGCGGCCGCAATTAATCAACAGAAGGGGTGTAGTTTTTCATCATGATAACGCTAGACCTCACACATTTTTAGCCACTCAGCAAAAATTAAGAGAGTTTGGCTGGGAGGTGTTAATGCATCCGCCGTATAGTCCTGACCTTGCATCTTCAGATTTCCACCTGTTTCGGTCTCTTTAGAATTCTTTAGGCAGTGTCAGGTTAACATCACGAGAGGACTGCCAAAACCACTTGTCGCGGTATTTTGATCAGAAGTCCCAAAATTTCTATAGTAATGGGATCATGTCCCTACCTACAAGATGGCAGAAAGTTATCGAACAAAATGGTACCTACATACTTTAGATAAATGTTAATAATGTATATCTATTTAAACTATTATAAAGTAAACATAAAACGCTAATATAGTTAAAAAAGTAATAGGACCTATTTTGAAAGCGTGCTAACAAAACTGAAAGTTTTCAGTGTAGCTACTAGCTTTGTCCTCTGACTTTAGTTAGGGTACCTAATACGTAAACAATGGTACTGGTAAACAATGAAATAATAACCATCGTCGTCTGCCTAGCCTTGTCCCAACTATGTTGGGGTACGGCTTCCAGTCTAACAATGAAAAAATAATGTTAATCAATTAACTAACTCAATAGCAAACCAAAATTGTGTTTTGCAGTGCCCTGACAGGATTCATGTACAAAAACCGACGACAAATTAAAATGTGTGATGAGCATGAGAGGAAATAAATCCTACTAATAATATTATGTGGCATTTTAAACCTCTTACAGCAAAATTCACAAAACAGTCGCCGGTTTAGGTCGATTAATCGAAATTAAATAATAAAAATAAAAAAGTAGGTCATACATTAGATCATAATTGAAATGCTCATTCATATAGTGCATTAAAACTTATAGAAATACAGTATTATACCTGTAAAATCACGTAAATCATCGAATTCGACAAAATTTCGTGTACGGCCTCTTATGTTTGTTTTTGGGATAAATTCTTTTCAACTACGGATCCCTTCGTTGTGCGTGGTCCGACACGCACTTGGCCGGTTTTTTTTATAAGTTACTGCGAAGCCTGTGTAAGGTATCCGGACGAATAATGAACAAAATGATTTTTATTTATTAAGTACTGGGTGGATAAGTTAGCGCATATACCTTCAATAATATACATATTAGTAATGTCTTCAAGAGGATCCGTAAACTTACTTATTTTTTAAAATCTTCGGCACGTAACGGACTCTAAAGTCATGCGAACTGTCTACCTGGCGCTATGTCAGTCTATCCTCACATACTGCATCTCTTCATGGGGTGGAGCAGCCAAAATGCACCTCCTTGAACTAGAAAGAGCTCAAAGACTCATCCTAAAAATCAGCCTATTCAAACCGCGCCTTTTTCCTACGGCACACATAAGCTTTATTATTATTGTTTATTATTATAATATCGTCTTTTGCAATATCGACTACTTGCACATTGTCATAAAAAAAATATTTGAATTATTTTTAATAAACCATTTCAGTGGGAAGTTCAATTCTCTACAAAAAGTTTCATACAAAGTATTTCGAAGATTGGCTTCGTTTGCGAGATATTACTATATTGAAAAAACTGAAAAGGGTGCGTTTCGCCCCCATCTCCAATCTCCACCCTCTAATTTAATAGCACTCCGCGGTTTTATCTTCTTAGATGACCCATTTACCGATTCCTGCAACAAAAAGTCTTAGTTCCTAAAAATACAGGATGCTTTTTAGGGTTCCGTACCTCAAAAGGAAAAAACGGAACCCTTATAGGATCACTCGTGTGTGTCTGGTCTGTCTGTCTGTCCGTCTGTCACAGCCAATTTGCTCCGAATCTAATGGACCAATTAAATTGAAATTTGGTACATATATGAATTTCTGTGGCCCAAACACGGACGGGTAAAGTAAATAAATGAATTTTGAATATGGGGTCACTTTTGGGGGGCAAATAAGAAAATTAAAAATAAAAGTTTTGCACACTACACCGTGTGACATGTTAAATGAAAGGGCTTACTATGAGGGTCTCAAATATGTTTTTTTTTTATAATTTTAAAATATATTTTTTTAAAGTTATTTAAGAAAATAGACGAACATTGACCATTCCCCCCTTATCTCCGAAACTACTGAATCTAAAATTTTGAAAAAAATACAGAAAATAGTTCTTTACCTGTAGATAACAGAAAAATCTATAAGAAGTCTGTGGTCTTAAAATAACATGGTAAATCTATCAATATTGTGAGTACAAACTTACATTTACAGTTGGAATGTATGGGAGAGCATGTTTTTCAACTACAATGTTAAGTTTGTTCTTAAGATAAGTTCATCCCAACTGCGGAACCCTTCATTGTGCGTGGTCCAACACGCACTTGGCCGGTTTTTTATATGAGGAATCGGGTTCGATTCCCAATTCAGGCAGAAGTTTAAAAAAAAAAAAAAACAAAAAATGCAGTTTTATTTTCCTTCATAATTGAAGTTATGGTTCCTTTGACTGCTTTGCCCTCCTATCCATAGTTTAGAATTTAGCCTGATGCCATCAGAACAATCATGTTTATTTACGCGACTGATATACTCGTATATTCCGCCCCAGTTCCATGCAGCTGACTATTTTTTTTTTTGGATTGAAGATGATCCCAAAAACCGTCCCATGATGTTTTGGCGCGGATGAAATTACTTTTTTCATAAGTTTGTTTTTGCAATTATGACATGCTCTAACGTTGGACTGGGCCACTAGGAGTAGCTGACGCTCAGATCTCATAAGCACTAAGGAAAATTTTTTGGTATGATTTTCAGCCGGTATAAAATTACTTTTTCAACGCCGCCGCCCATAGTATAAAGGTTAACAAGTTCTAGAATAACAATATAAAAAGAGAAACAGAACCTTAAAGTTGCTTTATATAGAACCAGAGTAAGGGAGTAGGGTGACATCGAGTCGTTGGCTGGTTAGCTAAGTAGCTAAGATATAGATGATGATATCAATATACAGATTGAGAATGTTATTGAAGAAATATAATGGCACCGTGGTTACATACATTTGTTGTAATAGCTATCAACCAATAAACTTAAAATAAGTAGCTTTTTTATTGAGTAAAATAATAATTTTTTCATCGAAATGAGAATGAAAACAACATCTGTATGTAACTTTGTATGAAACTTTTTGTAGAGAATTGAATTTGAAAAAAATGATGAAACAAAAAGAAAAAAAAAAACAAAATTTCGTTTTTTTTTTCGTTTGCTTTTTTGCTTATAACTTTTTTTGGTTCAGAGATAGGTAGGTATAAATCAATCTGCCTAGCCTTTTCCCAACTATATTGGGGTCGGCTTCCAGTCTAACCGGATGCAGCTGAATACCAGTATTTTACTTGGAGCGACTGCCTATCTGACCTCCACAACCCAGTAACTGGGTAATACGATACCCCTTGGTAAGACTGATTGTCAGACTTTCGGGCTTCTGACGACCCGTAACGACTGTCAAAGATCCACGAATGACAGCCGGGACCAACGGCTTAACGTGCTTTCCGAGGCACGGAGGAGTCTCGGTATGTAAAGATGGTCACCCATCCACGGACCAACCCCGGCAAGCGTAGCTTAACCTGATGGATCGACCCGTGCGGCTGTTATTACTTAGCCACGAGCTCCTAGGTTCAGAGATAGGTATAGCTGCACTGAATTATAGAAAAAAAAAAGATAAAATTTCCCTTAAAAAGCTGGTTAGAATTTTGTTTTGGGTTAAAAATTCACCGAAATATGGCCACTCGAACGTAGCACCCCTGTCTCCAACATCCACCCTCTACTTTAATAGCACTCTGCGGTTTTTTTCTTCTTAAATGACCCATTGACCGATACCTGCAATAAAAACCCGTGAAAGTCTTAGTTCCTTTCTATGACACATAATCAACAGTTTACGAGCGACAGTGTTGCTGACAAGGATCAAACAATACAAAGGAATACTTTGTGTAAAATCAAAAGAAGTGTCAGTTTTTTGCAATTTTTATATTTCATTAATAACAAAAATTTTGAAAAAATCCATTTACTTTGATTTGTCACATTATATTTTGTTCATAGTATTTGATTTGTTAAATTGCAATAAAAAGGGTGCTGTGGCAGAAGCTTTTTCAAAAAACTAAAAATGCATTTTTATTTTCCCTCAAAATGAATATAACAATGCGCGCAAACGCCCCACCTCATTTTTTTGTGGCACTAACCGCGCTTTTAATTAATAAAAATAAAAAAATTATATCCTAACTTAATTAAAACTATTCACAAACTAAAATATTGTGTCGAAAAATTTATCCGCATCGCTGTCGACTGGTATGTATGCTGGCTTTTACATTGGCCAGAGGCTAAGCATTGCTACACAACGTGGCAATGCCGCCAATCTCTTGGGTACATTACCAGTCGACAGCGATGCGGATGAATTTTTCGACGCAATATTTTAGTTTGTGAATAGTTTTAGTTAATTTTGTTATTTTTAAGTTAAGTTATTATTTGTCTACCTAAATATTATTGTAGTTATTAAATAAAAAACCTATTATTCATAAATCAAAACCAAGATGCAGATTCACAATGAAATATCATTCATTCACCAATCATATCACCTATAAACCACTTCTGACCACCCGGCCTCCTAATGATAGAGTCCATCCCGATTATTGTGAACGGTCATGGTATGTAATTGCCATGATTACCACGCTCTGCGAACATATTGCAGCATGTCGTTATTAGCATTGAGAAGGTTGCCGATAATCTGCATAACACACTCTTCCTAAGGTCGCATTTCATTTCTATTTGTTGTTAGATTTTAACTAGTATATATGTAAATGTAATAATTAATGATTACTAATAATAATAATCAGTAAGAAGGTTTCGTCTGTGTAATTATGGACGAAGTTATCTTGACGAATAACTATCGGAAACATATTATGAAGGACGGGACGGTTGACGTGTGTCGGGCATGCCACCGTCCGGGTGAGTCCATCAGACCTATTATCTCCGGTTGTTCTCGTCTGGCTAACGGCGAGTACTTGCACAGGCATAACCAAGTAGCTAGGATTATCCACCAGCAACTTGCTTTGAAATATAAACTAGTCGATTCTGAGGTACCATACTACAAGTATATGCCCGACCCAGTTCTCGAAAATGACCATGTCACTTTGTACTGGGATCGGTCTATCATTACTGACAGGACTATGGTCGCCAATAAGCCTGATATAGTAGTGATAGATCGGTTAGTGCGCCACGCAATGATAGTCGATGTTACCATTCCACATGACGAGAACCTCGTGAAAGCTGAGAAAGAGAAACAAATAAAATATCTCGACTTAGCTCACGAGGATGTTGATATGTGGAATATGAGCTCGGCTGTCATTGTGCCGATTGTCGTAACGGCCAATGGCCTGATGGCCGAAAGCTTCGAACAACATCTCTCGAGGCTATCATTAGGCGGTTGGATCAAGGGCCTGATTCAGAAGGCAGTACTCCTTGATACGGCTCGCATTGTGAGAAGGTTCCTGTCTCTGCAGCCCTAACCACCGGTAGCTTGGACCCTGCTCCCGACACCGGCGAACCTCTATTTTTTTATATTTTTAAATGTTTTTTTATATCCTTTTTTTAAGAAATATTTAAAAATGTTAATAGATAAGAAATAAAATAAATAAACGACATAATCAGTAATAATTAAACCTAATGTCATACTTAGTTAAGCTTATTTTGGTTAGTTTAAGTATATATCTTTATTGATATTTGTGTAAGTCAGTTTTTAGTTCTTTTTTAGACTTAAGTAAGTCAAAGCTGTTTTGTTTATAATTTTGTTTTTTCATTTTAATGAATAATAATGTTAATTTTAATAATTTAATTTGATATAATTTACGAAGGTTGCTTTGTCATAACTTATAAGTGAATGTCGTAAGAACCCATACCCGTAAATTTTTAGTATTTAATGTACAATGTATATGCTGTTGGCGTACCTATTTCAAATAAATAAATAAGTAAAGTATCTACAATATACTGTTCGAGAAAATTTATTAGTAGAAGTACCAGAAGAACAGGTATGAAAAAAATTTACCTGAGAAAACCTTCCTTAATTAATAATACCTATTCATCGATTTTGAGCTATTTTTGCCGAATTTATTTCGTGACTTAAGAATGTCCAGCTACACATAATAGGAATATGCTTCACGTAGTATTTTCATCATTTACACACACAACACATCATGTACATAGTCGGGACGTCTGCGTTACCCGCGCAATCAGCGTGTAGATAATTAATTTGTACGGAATCGTTAATGAGCCAATCCTTTCACGCTTAGCCTTTAGAAAAAAAATATTACAAAATCAGTATTTCTCAAAATGAATAACGTCACAGTTTCATCTTGAACACTAACAACAAGACGGCTACCTGTCAGTGCACTTTCAATTTTAATTCCATTGACGTAGGTAAATGGTAAATGCATACATGCTTGAATTTTTTCTTGCCATTGCATTTCCTTGATCTGCTATAAACGAGGACTTATCAATCAGAGTAGTGATTAGGTAAACATTGCGTTAAATAAATCGTCGTCTACAGTCTTTTAGTATCTATTAAATTAATTGATAATATCTACTTAGTCTCGACACAATAACTGCATTGGAGAAAATTAATGACGAATTTAGTCGATAAACAAACACAATTTTGCTTTTAACTTTTATATAATTATGTTAAGTAAAGAATTTCTTTATGTTGGCATCGTTGCTGTCCATCCTATGTTTATAAATAGGATAGGAAAAATTCCAATGAAAATCTAAAACAGTCTCGATGACCTGAAAAGAGTTCGAGATTTTCTCAATTTCTCGTCAATTGACTTCAACACATATCTGTTACAAAACCTATGTTAAATTGTTGTTAGAAATTGATACAATTTCTATTAGTTGTAAATGTCAACCATTTTCTACAATGCCCTTGGCATGAACAGAACAAGCTACCCAAGTTATACCCCTATTACAGTCTTTGCCATGAAGTAAGTTAGCAAGGCCAACTTAACATACTCGTACATAATCAGCCTTTATCGTTCCCACTGCTGGGACACATGCCTCCTCTCTGTGAAAGGGAGTGGGCCGTAATCCACCACGCGGGCCCAACTGTGGTTCTACTACTTACCTCGTAATAATAATATAAAAGAAAAAAAAAAACAAATCATATAATCATGGCAATGGAATGGTTATGGTAAACCCATTTAATAGATAGTAATCACTCTGGCTTGAGGTAATTTAAACTATCAGGTAAAAAAAAATCAATTTGGCCTTGAGTAGATGAAGCCTATGTTCACCACTGACCACCGTAGGTGTCATCATCACCATCACCATCATCATGATGATGGTACCTAGGATTATGTCATGAGGACGTTACTACAGTTTCTTCTTTTTGGTTAAGGTATTCTCTAAAGTTAATCGTGTTTTCTTTAGTTTAGAAAAAGGTTTGTGGCTAAGTTAACAGCCGCACGGGTCGATTGATCAGTATAGCTACGCTTGCCGCGGTTGGTCCGTAGACGGGTGACCATCTTTACAGTCCAAGACTCCTCCGTGCCTCGGAAAGCACGTTAATACGCGGACTGACTACGATTTTTAAACGGTACACAACCGCGTAATCTATTGTCACCATAAGATGGCTTGAAATAAGGTTGAAAATTGAAAATAATATTTGTGTTGCCGAGATGTGACTAAGCTGCGAATGTGCATTTATTTTCCGGGTTTTCTTTAGATTATTCAGGATATACACAATAAATTCAATAAATGTCCGGTTAAATTTAAAAAAAAATGCTAATTCTATTTAATTCTTAAAAAAAAAAGAATGTCGTTATCGATGAAAATACAGAGATGTTGACGCCAAAGATTATTTTTGTGGAACAACTTCCAAAATTTTTATTGAGAATATGAAACCATTTTTTACTATTATATTCGGTTAAAATTTTTCTTTAAGCCCTCTCTGTCCACTATGTTTTTTGCGTCGGATAGTTTCATTGCGTTGGTTCGTTGCGTTTCTGTGGTTACGTCATACTCGACAATCCAAGAAACCAATTTTTGTGAATATTGAGCTAATACCGCGCCTAAGCCGTTAGTCCCGTCATTCGTGGATCTTTGACAGTCGTTAAGGGACGTCAGAAGCCCGAAAATCTTACCAATGAGTATCGTATTACCCAGTAACTGAGTTATGGAGGTCAGATAGGCAGTCACTCCATGTAAAAATACTAGTATTCAGCTGCATCCGGTTTGATTGGAAGCCGATCCCAACAGCGTTGGGAACAGGCCAGGCAGATAACTTTAGTTTAAAAAATGATAATAGCAGATACTATATAAAAACTTTTTTACAAAAAAATACAACCGACTTCCAAAAACAACACTACAAAGTGAAAAATAACTTTAATTTCGGAAGTCGGTGTCTAGTTAAATGTATTTTCGTTTTTTGCCACCGACTTCCGAAATTAAAGTTATTTTTTACTTAGTAGTGTTGTTTTTGGAAGTCGGTTGTATTTTTTTGTAAAAAAGTTTTTATTTTTCACTTTTTAGTTGTGTACCTACCCCACACAAATTCTAATACACTACCTGCAAAACAAACTAGAACATCATCCATATAAAAGTGGGGAAAAAATACGTATTATTGAAGCTAACTCAAAAACTACCCAAACAAAGTTAATCAATTGTATATGGGGCCAACTGTGATGTAGGTATACCCTCTCGAATGAAATAAAAAAAATCCAAATCGGTCTAGCCATCTTCGAGTAATCGGGGAACATACATAAAGGTTCCGACGAATTAAGAACCTCCTCCTTTTTGAAGTCGGTTAAAAACTGACATAGAGTAGACATTATTTATGAATATCTTGGAGGACCTCTCATTGCAACTCCAGACATACTCTTCACATTCCTAACAACATAGTCACAAAAGCTTTCATCGCAATTAGAAGTTTTGCAATACTACAAGGATACATCTGCATTTATAGAGATTTTACAATTAACTTTAGTACGTTGGCATTATAAAAACGAGCAATAAAGAAATTAGTAGCCCACAAAAATGGTATTCGATTTAGTTCAATATGTGTAAACTATGCTAAATAATAAATTGTAAACTTACTCAACTTTATAGTGATAATTTTATGAAGGCTTTTTGTAATGTTTAAAAATGTCAATAATAATAATTTTAGGTACTGAAGACGAATAAACGAAATACATTATGTTGAAACAATCTGAAGGAATAGGGATGATAACTAAAACATTGTTTTGTCCGTCATGTAGATTATTATACAAACTTTTTTACAAAAAAATACAACCGACTTCCAAAAACAACACTACAAAGTGAAAAATAACTTTAATTTCGGAAGTCGGTGTCTGGTTAAATGTATTTTCGTTTTTGCCACTGACTTCCAAAATTAAAGTTATTTTTCACATAGTAGTGTTGTTTAACGGAGCTGTTTTGTAAAACCGCTAGCGGTTATGTAAAACAGCGGATTCAAAGTTAAAAGGAAAAATATCACAGCTACATTGATAGAACGTTGAATCGCCTCTTCAGTCATATCTACGGTTGGGTGATTGTTAATGAGAAATCCCGTGTGTTTACAATCAAACGGCTATCATCTATAAAACGTGCCATTATCTATAAATACGGCAAAAAAATGTAGTTTGTTATATGGGAGAAATATTTATTTTATTCTGTTTTTTAGTATTTTTTGTTATAGCGGCAACAGAAATACATTATCTAAGGAAATTTCAACTGTCTAACTATCACGGTTCATGAGATATAGCCTGGTGACAGACGGACAGACAGAGACAGACGGACAGCGGAGTCTTAGTAATAGGGTACCGTTTTACCCTTTGGCTACGGAACCCTAAAAACTAAAAACTTCACAACCAATGGGAAATTGCTACTGAAGGCTGCAGGTGTTGACCTTAGAACGGGCTGCTTCTCACACGGACAAAAGACGGTATGTCGCTTGCTCCCGCGTCATGAAGTGGCTGTTATTTTAGTAATGGTGTCTTACGACTTCCACAAGAATGTAATCGCGGGCCGAAGCTAGTAAAGAATAAAAATTGCTCCGGAAATATTTAATTCCGCAAGGAAAAAACTTTATTACCGTGCGTTTGCACTGGCTTGGCACTGGCGAAACATTCAGTTAAAAACATGTTGATATCTCTGTCATATACATTGACAGAAATAGAGATATCATTATGTTTTTATGCGATGTTTCGCCAGTGCAAACACGCGGATATACCTGCTTTTTAGTTAACTTTATGTAGGATATGTTTTTTTTATAACTTCTCGGCTACGATCAAGTAATGATAACAATTTTTTCCCTAATGACAAGTTGAATGACTGGATTTCAGTACATTTCATGAATGGACCAGTTTTGCACCTGCTAGCAGCTGTACGAATGTATTGGAGAATAGAAGTTACCAGCTTATACGCACGGCTACAGATCAAGCTATACATTTCCAAAATACAGCAGATGATAAGGATACTTATTCATCCTCTTTATCAAGTCAACATGTTTTACTGAAAAACGGAAGATTCAGTAGTGCCGAAGTACCTACAATATTATTAATCATTTTATTTCAGAATAAAACATTCCACACATTGTTAGTAAATAATACGTATACATATGTTAGTAAAATTATTAAATGAGGAGCATAGGAACAAAAGGGACCAATCCGTTTTTTGACATTTAACTTTTTTTTTATATGGCTAAAAATGTTGTACCTACATCGCTTCCGCATCTTACAACTTTCAAAAGGTGATCATATCCCCTTCATTTTTATATTTAAAAGTAGCCTGTTTGTACAAAAAATCCATAACTTTCTCGGTTACCATATTTACGAATTGTCAGTTTTATATCAGCAAGGGATAAATCCTGTGAAATAACTAATCACTATTAAAGCTTCATCATAAGGGGACAAATACTAGATCAATTTAAAACTGCAAAGAAAGGAAGATGTACGGAATCTACTGGAAAAGCAGTTTGGGAAGGAATGGAAGGACATTCAGGAATTACAATGGTATGTTGGCTTACTCAATGGAGATGAGAGGGATGGAGAGGAGGAGAGAGGTTCTGTGAGGGAAGGAAGGAAAGATGAAGATCCCGAAGAAGCTTGCATCTGTGTTGAAACTGACGCAGAGTCAAAAAGGTGACGACAAAAGTAATTTTTTTGTGCGTCATGTATAAAAAATACTGGACACTTTACGACATGCCCTAACATGATGTGTGACTCCGGATTTTTAATTTGTCTGTATTTTTCTAATTTCAGATGAGAATATTTTCTTGTTTCATACTTTTTAGAGTGTGATTTTTCAGTAGTCGGGTTTTAGTTTTTAAACTTACTTTTTATTTAAATTATTTTCGGATTATAATTTTGTGATAAAGTATTTGCAGAGCCACTCACTCAGTCATTTTTAAGGAAGAATAATTATTATAAAATTATATATATTTTGGGTAGGTTTGGAGAGAAAAAATATGTTTGGCTCACATCTGAGGCGTGATTTTAGAAATTATTCCCAATTATCGGGTGCATACAAGCAAAGCCGTGAGCAATAGCTAACAATATATGTATATATATATATTGTTAGCTATTGCTCGCGCTGTTTCGGATAAGGCGGGAGGAAACGCCCGGGTGTCACCATTGTGTGGATCGCCCGGAGGACACGGTGGAGCATACAGTGGAGGTCTGCCCGGCTTGGGCGGAGCACCGCCGTGTTCTCACGGAGGCGATCGGCGGCGGCGATCTCTCGCGTCCAAACCTGGTCCAGGCCATGGTGCGGAGCGAGAGTGCATGGGAAGCCGTCACCTCCTTCTGCGAAGCAGTAATGCTCGCAAAGGAGGAAGCGGAACGCGTGAGGGAGAGGCAACAGCCGCGCCCTCGCGCCCCTAGCCGCCGTAGGAGACGCCCTGGGCGGCGGGAATCGATTGCCGATTCCCGGCCACCGTAGGCGCGGGCTTGCGGACGACGAGTAATGGGCAGCTCGCCGTCCGGTAAGGACCAGGCCCGGGTCGACGGCGCGTTGTGTTCCACGCGCGCCTCAAAGAGATGTCAGCAGTGACGGGGTCAATTGGGCTGATACCGCCGGGGTCGCGGGTAGTTCGAAAGAGATACCGTGGCCCTGGCACGGGCAGCTGAAGGAACATGGGTGGGTTTTAGTCAGTAAAAGTCTGACACGCCCTCCCGCTCTGCCCAGAGCGGGAGAAGTCATTTGATGATTTCCCATCCACAAAAAAAAAAAAAAAAAAAAGCTATTGCTCGCGGCTTACCCCACACGGCATAATTAAAATTTTTTTTTTTTAGTTCATGACTTTATGTCCTCTAGAGGGCGCCATATTCATTTTATGTAACATCATATAGCCTATAAGCAGCGGACGGCCAAGATGCTTCTAACGATACCTCATTTGTCAAATTATGAGAAGTAGTTTAGAAGTTATGAGGGAACAGATGAACATACATACATACTGGTCAATATCATAACCTTCCTTTTTGCTACGCCGTAGTCGGGTAAAATTACCATGTAATGACATTTTTATAACAGTTTGTAAACACATGAAGATTTATTTTCCTCGTCCGACTAAGACGGAAAGGAAGAGTTTTGAAGCTTACTAGCCGTGTAGGTACTATGTATGTATGGGAGTCAATTTGTTACCTCGTACAGCCTAAACTGCTGAACCTACTTCAACCAGACCAACGAAAGTCGTGAAAACGTCAACTACCCAAGATGTTATACATAGTGTAGCGTGTAGTGCAGTGTGTGTATAGCAGCTCGGGTCGTCGACCAATGAACTAGAATAACAGAAAAAAATCAAACTGCAAAAAGAAATAAACTCTGGAGCTCAAGAATGGCGCCTGCATGTAAACTGGTTAGGAAAACCTAGCCGCTATTAAGAGAATCCGTACGCCAGCAAAGTTCCAGTCTTGTGGAGACTTCTAGAATACATGAGCACGCAACTTTTAAAAATAATACAATTATTTGTTTTGCAAATAGATTTAACCGCTTCTTCAAGGCAATGGTCATGGACATACGGAAACGGTAATACTCGTATTACATCAATTTAGATAGCGGCATTACGCGACACGGTATGAATTTAAAGTTTTTAAGACAGTGCCGTCTTCGGCTGTTTGTAACGAGTTTTTTTTCTAGAATTTATAAAGCATTCAAGTACGCCACATTTAACGTTGTTGTTTACTCCTTTCGAAACTTGAAGGTCTTAAATTAGTTTTGTATGTTTTAATTCCGGATCCGCTCCGATTCGAATGTGCAGAAAGGGCCGTTCTAAAGGTTAGTAATTTCTTGCCTTTCTTTGTCCCCACTAGAGAACTTTATGAGCGTACTGGAGTGTTAACTGTACGTCAACTTATCATTTTACATACGATCTTGCGCAAACACACCCTTCTTACCTATAATCCCACTCTATTTGAAGATTTTGAAGGGAAGCGACGGCGACGTAAGCACGCTGTTTGTCCCACAACTAGGTTCCATAATGCTATCACCCGTCGACATTTTGGTTTTCTTGGAAACTACAGGTAGGTATAACAAAATTAACGGAATTTTGTCAATTTATTATTATTATTTACCCAAACAGCGTTAAAAAAAACACTCTCAACCTGACTACAAATATTGGACTATGGTGCCACGGAGTAGCTACGATTGTCCCTTTGTAATCTTCTGTTTTATAAAAGCAAAAGGTCACTCATTCATACATTCATTCACTCACTCACTGATTAAACACGAAATCTCAAAAACTACTGGACCTACGAAGATGAACTTTGGTACAGAGGTAGATAATGAGTAGGAGACGTCAGCTAAGAAAGGATTTTAGGAAACTCGCCCCGTAAAGGGGTGAAAGAGGGTGTGCAAGTTTGTATGAAAGTTTGTCATTTTCAGTTTTCGTAAACTACTCTCTAAGGAGGGATTGGGGGGTGTCAAAGTTTGCATGGTGGAAATTTAAAGCGCGGTCCGATTAACTCAAAACTCAGTATTTATACTTGAGACCAAAAATGAAAAATAACGTGTATCAGGGTTTTTAGAAAATCTACCCCTAAGGGGTAGCGGCGATAAGTCCCCTCTTTGAGGAGTAGTTGGAGAGGCGCCACGGCGTCGTCACCTTCCGCCTGACGCATGTCATCACCGGACACGGTTGTTTCGGGAGGTTCCTGTTTCGGATAAGGCGGGAGGAAACGCCCGGGTGTCACCATAGTGTGGATCGCCCGGAGGACACGGTGGAGCATACAGTGGAGGTCTGCTTGGCTTGGGCGGAGCACCACCGTGCTCTCGCGGAGGCGATCGGCGGCGGCGATCTCTCGCGTCCAAACCTGGTCCAGGCCATGGTGCGGAGCGAGAGTGCATGGGAGGCCGTCACCTCCTTCTGCGAAGCAGTAATGCTCGCGAAGGAGGGGGCGGAACGCGCGAGGGAGAGGCAACAGTCGCGCCCTCGCACCCCTAGCTCAGAGACAGGAGACGCCCTGGGGGGCGGGAATCTATTGCTGATTCCCGGCCACCGTAGGCGCGGGCTTGCAGACGACGAGCAATGGGTAGCTCGCCGTCCGGTAAGGAGCAGGCCTGGGTCGACGGCGCGTTGTGTTCCACGCGCGCCTCAAAGAGATGTCAGCAGTGATGGAGTCCAATAGGGCCGATGCCACCGGGGTCGCGGGTTGTTCGAAAGAGATACTGTGGCCCTGGCATGGGCAACTGAAGGAACACGGGTGGGTTTTAGTCAGTAAAAGTCTGATACGCCCTCCCGCTCCGCCCAGAGCGGGAGAAGTCATTTGATGACTTCCCATCCACAAAAAAAGGGGGTGACCATGTATTTTAGTAGGTATGTATCTGTGCACCTAAGTACCTACCTACTTGAAATCAGTTTTTGAGACGTGCTGAATCATCGCGTCTGATGTTAAAACATTATAGGTGATAAACTGATAGGTAAAGCACCGATTACCCAATATTATAGAAAAGTATACAACAAGAGCAAAGTTCAAAGCCTCACACATTTAGATAGATATTTAATTGAAATCAAGATGATGATTGGTTTGGAGTAGGGTCAAAGGTCAAAAAGCGTTACGGAAGGGTGCTTGATTTATTGCAAACAGTTTTTGGATATAACTTAACAATAACTCATTCAGGGGTAATTTATTCATGGGTATTACCTAGGTTCCTAGATACTAGGAACTTCGAAAACTAGTCTCTCTTAATCCCATTTAAAGCTCCTATCGGAAACAAATTATGAAAAATACCTACTTACCTAGGTATACGGACCACGAGTAAGTATTTGAATCACGGACTACTTAGTATATTTGAATTCTTATGTTTGTTTAACAAGCACTGCTGTTTTTTTTTTTGTTTCTGAGTTCTTTTGTAAAATACTGGTATTCAGCTACATCCGGTTAGACTTGAAGCCGACCCCAACATAGTTGGGAACATTGTTTCTGAATTCTATTGCTTATGTTAATCAAACACAATGATGTAGGTAATCATAGGCTACCTATCAATATTTTTTTTCCTTATAGGTACCTACCCAAGATCTGTCCAGTAGGTAGGTACCTACCTGCCTACGTATTATGTATTATTACCACAACTTGTATAGCCGGAAACGGGAGAGCTATAATTAATAGCTAACCTACTACTACCTACCTAATCTGCCAACCTTCAAGACTGAAAAAGCAGGTCTATTAATTAGGAAAATACTTGACTTACCGGAAAAGTAAGTCAAGTAAGTGGAGTGGAAGTTCTTATGTATAGCTTGATTTGCGATTACCTAGATATAAACCAGTAATAAAAGCGTTTGGTTTGGTTTATATTTAGCACGCGATTGATAGATATTTTATTTATTTTTCATTACAGCGTCAAAAATTCTAGAAGTTTGCTTTTGGTTTAAAAATAATAAATATAAATTAAAAATTTAGATAGATGTTAACGTTTTGGAAAAAGTGAGTTTTCTTAGTCGGTGACTAAAAGAGACGTACAGAGCCATCTATTGGGTAATAGCAGCACTACGACTCATTGACAAATTTGGAAAAGCGCCATCTTGCGCACACAAAGTAACATAAAAATGAATATTTATTCGACGATAGATGGCAGAATGTACACCGTTTTAGCCACAGAATGTGTATTAATATCAATTTGGTTGTGCGACCCCTTTTTTAAACCTTTTCACAGGCAACGTACAGACGGGCGTCGGCGGGGCCAGATGGGCCTCTCGCCTTGCAAAATAATTTTTAAGTAACACAGCTAAGGGCGTCCCATAGTGGGACTCTCTTAGTGGGTCTCTTAGGGCGCTACTGACTACTGAGCAAGTGGGGACTTGAAAATGTCGGTTTCTTATTATTGTTAGGGACAATATTTTTGTAGCTACTTGCTCCGCGCTGTCAAGGGTCGGGGAGGTATAAATGTATGTGTATAACTAAATAATTATACAGGGTGTTTGGTGCATCGTTTGCCAAATTGAATTGGCCGAAAGAAGAGGTCATTTGCTATCGCTTCAGGCTCAAGTAATCATTTTTGGCCACACCGGTTTTTTTATTACAACTTTCTAATTTTTATTTTGAAAAAATCCAAAACTCAGCATTAAAGCTTAAATTAAAAAAAAGTTTTAAGTGTAGTCGTCAAATTTCATTTTTATTTACATATGTACTGTTGTATGGCTCTATCAAATTTAAAATTACTTGCCAGTTACATCTAGTTTTTTTTTAATAAATCACAAAGTTTTTGGAAAAATAAAAAATGAACTTAAAACTCAACTTTAAATAGCTATAAAAAAAAAACTAAAAGCGATCGGGATCTTCGAATTATTTTAAAAAGTTCTCTAGTCTATCCCCTTTCCAACGGTATGTAATGTGTTAAAAAACTCTTTTAATATCTTTAATAATTAGCTAAATGTGTAGTCGAGACACATCAGGCTGATATTGGATATTACGTTTAAAACACTAGTTTTCGCATAAATTACATGCTATTAGTAGATAGATACTGTTATCTCATGTCTTACGTAGTCTCTTATCTCGTTCTTACATAGGGAACTTTCCTCGAAATTGAAAAAAAAATACATTATTACAAAAATAATCATTTATTAATAAGTAATTTAATTACATACTAATCTTACAAGAATTAGAATTTCTGCAAACAGAGTTGCCCTTATTATTAGCTGATTTGCCAATTTTCAGTGAAGACAGGTCTTTTGTTTTCCAACATGACGGTTGTCCCGCTCATTGGAGAATAACCGTCAGGGAGTACTTGAATGATGCATTCCCGGACTCATGGATTGGGAGGGATGGCCCTATTCCTTGGCCTCCACGTTCTCCAGACTTAACTCCGTTGGATTTTTACGTCTGGGGACGGGCCAAAGAACTCGTCTACGCCACGGAAGTTGAGACAAGAGATGATTTAGTCCAACACATTGAGGCGGCTTTCATGACGATCAAAGCAGAAATGCGTTTACGCACCACTACAGTTGAGATAAGACGAAGATGTCGCGCGTGCATACGCAATAGTGGTAGACAGTTTGAACAAGACTTGTAAGATTAGTATGTAATTAAATTACTTATTAATAAATGATTATTTTTGTAATAATGTATTTTTTTTTCAATTTCGAGGAAAGTTCCCTATGTAAGAACGAGATAAGAGACTACGTAAGACGTGAGATAACAGTATCTATCTACTAATAGCATGTAATTTATGCGAAAACTAGTGTTTTAAACGTAATATCCAATATCAGCCTGATGTGTCTCGACTACACATTTAGCTAATTATTAAAGATATTAAAAGAGTTTTTTAACACATTGCATACCGTTGGAAAGGGGATAGACTAGAGAACTTTTTAAAATAATTCGAAGATCCCGATCGCTTTTAGTTTTTTTTTTATAGCTATTTAAAGTTGAGTTTTAAGTTCATTTTTTATTTTTCCAAAAACTTTGTGATTTATTCAAAAAAAACTAGATGTAACTGGCAAGTAATTTTAAATTTGATAGAGCCATACAACAGTACATATGTAAATAAAAATGAAATTTGACGACTACACTTAAAACTTTTTTTTAATTTAAGCTTTAATGCTGAGTTTTGGATTTTTTCAAAATAAAAATTAGAAAGTTGTAATAAAAAAACCGGTGTGGCCAAAAATGAGTACTTGAGCCTGAAGCGATAGCAAATGACCTCTTCTTTCGGCCAATTCAATTTGGCAAACGATGCACCAAACACCCTGTATATAATATGTAGAAAGTAGTGATGAGGGTATCGTCCTAACGATAAATGAGATATATTTTCGGCGATACGTTAAGTTTTATTTAAAAAGTTACGAATATAATATTATAAACTGATTCAATATTTTCATACTTGTTTTCTATCACAGTATCGTTAGTAAGAAAAACCAGTATAAATTATAAGTACACACGCCAGCACATCAAGCTACTACAATCTGTCGAATTTCTTTGATATATTTTCATCTTTATCGCTAAACCATTAGGTTCAAAGTTGATTGGGAAAATTTGACAGTTTCGGGTGGCTTGACCTGCTGGCGTCTATACCTATCAATGAAACAAACGCATAACTCAAATTAGAGGTTTGAAATGTGGTACATCTCTATTTGTTGCATGACTCATCCGTTGACTTCATAAGTCACGTCAAGAACGCGTCAAATTCAATTCTGATGAGGGTTGTCGTTTAAGGTCTTTCTTTCTTTTATTTTGTAAATTTTATTATTTTGTATTCAGAATCTCACGAATGTTTTATTTTATTTGCACTCTTCTCTTTTGTTTATTATAGGTAAATTATCATTCTCAAACTGTACCTACAATTCGGCCGAAATATCTTGGCAAGTCTGAACATAGGCACTATGAACTTTCGCGCATGTTTTCTCACTTACACTCGCCTCGCCTCATTTGATTCCTAAAAAAGGTTACTGCGCAGCCTTCTGCGCGAAGTTCGGACTTACCAAGGTTTACAAGATTTTAATGAAGTCGTGGCGTTGGTGGCACGAAAATCTGGAACTTCTATACATGTCCGTGACGGACAAATGGTCCCCACTTTTCAACTTGACATCTGGCACTCTCATTTTATATAATTATACTAGTCTATGCTGACACTACCGGTGTTATCATTATCGGCATTGCTCAGTAATACCACATTATGTAATACGCCAAGCCAGCTAACCAGATGTAATACAATAGTACCTACCACAACTATTTTTTTGTCACTTCCAGCACTAATCTGACTATTATTAATGATATTCCCATTTGATTATAGAATCAAAGTATTAGTAGCCTTATTCTTTTTGCCATTATAATAAAATCTAAAGCATATATGTAAAGCCCTCATTGTAAGTAAACAAGTTTAGTCAATAAGAGTACCTAGTGTCTAATCTAGCGTAGTAGTCGTAGTGTGAGTACGTGGCATAATGCTTTTATTTTAGGTCCCACTTCTGCTTGTAGAGTACAGAAGTGGGCTAACAGTGACACTTTGAGACACAGTATCAGCCCATGGCCCATGGTCACTTATGTCACAGAGGTCACTTGACAGTTCTGACGATTCTTTTTACCTGGTAAAATTTACCATTATTTTAACCATATACAATTGGATTAATAACTCATCATATGTCTAGCCTTTTCCCAACTATGTTGGGGTCGGCTTCCAGTCTAACCAGATACAGCTGAATACCAGTATTTTACATGGAGCGACTGCCTATCTGACCTCCACAACACAACACAATTACTGGGTAATACGCTACCCCTTGGTAAGACTGGTTGTCAGACTTTCGGGCTTCTGACGACCCGTAACGACTGTCAAAGATCCACGAATGACAGCCGGGACCGACGGCTTAACGTGCTTTCCGAGGCACGGAGGAGTCTCGGTATGTAAAGATGGTCACCCATCCACGGACCAACCCCGGCAAGCGTAGCTTAACCTGATGGATCGACCCCTGCGGCTGTTATTACTTAGCCACGAGCTTGGATTGGATTTAATAACTACGGCTACTAAAAATTCCACGAGGCGCCGCGCCGTGTTGCGCTTTGAATTCTGTAATCCAATGACAACTGTCTAGTGACGTGAAAATCGACTAACCCTGACTGACAGTGATTGCTACTTGCTTACTAGAAGTGAAACTAGACTAATGCAAGATGACGGACGAACGCCCGGACGGACAGGATGCGGACGGTACAGTTGACGGTACTAATATAATATCTAATCTGTGCTGTGACGGGACGGGAGTTCACCACATCACTACGAGGGTGGTGCCGAGTGGGTTGGACTGTACATAATTATGTATTATTTTTTAATTTGTTTAATTTTCTAATTAAGTTTGCCTTCTATTATTTTTATTAATAAGGATGAAGTTGATAACCTAATACTCTATCAATAAAATAACTTATTGAATACCAATTTTGGCGTCAGCTATTTTTATAACCTATTACTGAAGTAGATTGAAGCTGTAATGTATGAGTAACCGACAGTGCCTACAATTACTGTTGCTTCTTGTTCGAGATCTTCTGTTACCTAATTGTGGTTTCAACATTTCGTCGCTCTCTTTGGAAATAGTGTAAATAATGGTAAGTGTCATTTTGATAATTTTTAACGATATTACTTAGTCATTTGTACACGCCCACTGTTTGCTATCTTAAGTTTTTTTTCACACAGGCAAATGTTTTTATCGTTCTTAATTGAAAGTTTCAAACTAGTCAAAAATGCCCACTGCATTCATTAATAATTAACTTTCCACAGTGTGTTGAACTCCACGAATAGGTAGCCACTTAGGTACTGTTTGATGACCTTATTTAAGTATTTGAATTCCAAAATTGACATGAAAACTTCTTTTGGTCAGTGGGTCGTCTTAGGGTTTTGTTCTATTACTTTTATCGACTGTTAAAATATAAGAAAAATCGCCTTCATTACATGCCTTGCCTAAACTGATTTGAAAACACTAATGTTTTTATTATTTGTTTGAATATGTCATTACACTGCTTATCTAGTCAAATCAATGCAGATTTTTATTTCTATAATCTTTATCCACAGACACTAGACAATATAACTGTTTCCAACTATTTTGGTTTTACTAGGATATTGCTTGCCTGTTAAGTATATCTCTATGCAATAGCAAAGAAACCATTCAAACAAAATATTTTGAATAGAATATCAGTGAGTTAGAATAATATAGAATAGAATATCAAATAAAACTAGTTTAAGATGTTAGTCACTATGACATCAACCAAAACTAAGCCTAAATAACCAAAACCAAAATTATTAATTTCTCTGTAATTTACTAAATGATGAAGATCATGATGTCTCCTTCCCTTTTCCTTTAATTTGGCAGCATTGGAACCATATTGGCATCTGACATATAAAAAATATCAGTGATAATATGCAATTGTTTACAATTTATTCATTGCTGAACCCGCAAGATGTATACAGTATTAGTTTTTTTTTTCTACTTTTTTCTATGGAGTATTTCTTTAATTCCTATTCCTGATACTTTAAGATTTTATATGCAGTATTGTTTGATTGTAAAAAAAAAAATCTATCAGCAGTAGCACTTGCAACCACTAGACCAACAATGCAATCTAGTAGAAATCAATCAAATCTAAATCAATTCTTATTTGTAGGTATACCTACATGTAGGTAATAAGGGTTAGTAAAAATCTGATATTAAGGAGCTACTAGTTGGTGGTGTGGCTAATAAATTTGGGTCACCAAGATACAGGCTGTGCCTAGTTTGTGACCCGCTGTTTATTCTGTGTTAGTCTTATCTTAGTGAGAATTCATACCATGCTGCTTGTATATGTTAAGAACTTTGTGTAAACTAAATAAAATTACAATTATTTTTTTTTTAAATTTTAATATGCATGCTATTTAGTTACTTACTTTATTTATTTATTTTGGTTTATTTATTTAGTTTTTATGTATTTAGTGAACTAGACAAAGATTTATAACGAAAACGAGCACATAAAATTTAATGAACAGACCGTTGGGTGTTTAGATATTATGAAAAACTACTGGATGTATTCATAAAGTTATTTGAATTCTTCAATAAATTATCTATGCCTGTACTGTAACAATTTTGCCATTTTCATACTCCGGGAGCTATTTATTTACGCCCAAAGATGCATTAAAATTAGTATTGAAATTGGTTGAAATATGAAAGTTTCGACGTTCATAACTTCCAAACCAATATTTTTTTCCCATTCTGCTTCCATACAGGCCTAGATAATGACGAGAAAAATATTGAAGTAATTTTTAGTTTTCAACATACACCGTCAAACATACGAGTAAACACCAAACTACGTTAGTATGGAAGAATGAGCGAGTAGCGTGCCCCGTGCCCTTAAGGGCCTGTTTCACCACCTATAATTAAGTTCCTATTAACTTACTTGGCCTTCGTACTTGGCAGATAATTTCATATAAAATCTGTTCCATTTTTGAATTTATTTGGTAAGTAATGTCTATTCGTGGCTAAGTAATAACAGCCGCACGGGTCGATCCATCAGGTTAAGCTATGCTTGTCGGGTTTGGTCCGAGGATGGGTGACCATCTTTACATACCGAGACTCCTCCGTGCCTCGGAAAGTACGTTAAGCCGTTGGTCCCGGCTGTCATTCGTGGATCTTTGACAGTCGGTACGGGTCGTCAGAAGCCCGAAAGTCTGACAACCAGTCTTACCAAGGTGTATCGTATTACCCAGTTACTGGGTTGTGGAGGTCAGATAGGCAGTCGCTCCATGTAAAATACTGGTATTCAGCTGTATCCGGTTAGACTGGAAGCCGATCTCAACATAGTAGGGAAAAGGCTAGGCAGATTGATTGATTCACTGTAGGGGTAGCAGCCAAAAAGGTTCGTGGAGTCGGGGTGCACTGATTCGATTTTGCGTAAACGCATTTAAACTGTGAGAAACACCAGAAATATTGTGGCTTTCGACGCCATAATGAGTGGGGATTTCAACACCAGGTGGCAGAAAATGAAACTAAATTTAAATATAAATGTCAGGGCTAGACGTTATCGATCCAAGTAATTTGCCTAGCAGTTTGATCTAATGGCTGAATATCATTCAGGCCGCTAGTTAAAACGGCGCCGTTTAGTGAAAAGGCTAGGCGGTTGACTAAACGGCTGAAGAAACCAGTTGGCTGCAACAGATTTGAATTATATAAATAAAACAAGATTTATAATATTAGATACTTAATAAACAGTTTTTATAAACTTTTAGAAAAAAAAAAAACACATATTTATATACACGCATAGATATGCGGTGTGGATACACACAACATAATATTCACACAAAAAAATCATGAGTTAACAAAAATCAACCAAAAAAAAACAACTTTCAGCTGTAAACTGGAACACTGAATAAAAAACGAAAACTAACCCTTTGGCGTATAACAATGTCAGGAACTTGAACAATGCAATTTTTGTAAGAAAATTTCGCGTATTTTGTTTTCCTATCTTTTATATTTGGGCAGTCACAAGCTTCTTGTTCAGTGACAGGGTTCACGCCATGCTCGCTGCAGTGGTCTGTTTCCTCTCCGAGCTTGATTTATATCTGAAGAATCAGCTGCCAGCTCCTACATCATATGCCTTGAATATGTGCCGAAGTTAAATATAGTTGCATGAAAAGTCGGTGTCTTTGGTTTTGTATTTTCGTTTTTTGCCACCGACTTCCGATATTAAAGTAATTTTTCACTGTTTAAAAAAGATTTTATTTTTCTTTTTTTTAGCTGTGGTACCTACTCCACACAAATTCGTATACCCACTACTTGCTATGTAAAGTTATAACATCATCCATCAACAACACTAAGTTCAAAAAATAAGTAGGTATTATTGAAGCTAACTCAAAAACTACCCAAGCAAAGTTAATAAAATTTATATGGGACCACCGCGCAAGTTGCCTCTACCAAATGAAAAATTAATTTTCAAAATCGGTCCAAAATTGACGACAACATCGATGAATATAATTATAGGTGCATAAAAAAAAATATACAAGATGTAGTTTAAAACACTAACATTCTCTTAAGGGGTCATTGTACTCATCATTATAAACAACTTTTACTATAGGACCAAACCAGAAATCGCGAAAAATAAATTTGCTGTTCCCTACATTATGTTTATTTATTTATAAAAGTTTACCAACAGCTTCTTTATACAAAATATTAAAAGTACCTAGGTAACAAGTTAGCCTTGGACTTACGCAGTCGCTAATTATAGTTTAACCAGCATTCTCCAACATAAGTGAAACACAGAAAAATATCAAGATAAAACTAGTGGCGCTAGAACTAGGGTTACTTATGACAAAATTAAGATAGTATTACAATTTTCCCCAATTACTTAAAACTAAGACATAAACAACATAAAATGCAATAATTTTGTTAAAAAGTTGGGTTACAATCATAGAAATATAAAAAACTTCTTTCATATATCTATGGTTACAATAAAACATGAAACTTTTTCAGAGTATAATTATCAGTAGCTTTTGCCAGCGGCACAGATAATACCTATCCAGCGGCTTCGCCCGCGTGGATGTCGCAAATTATCTCACGGAAACCGTACATTTTTCCTGGATGAAAAGTAGCCTACCTATACTATTCCAGACTATAATCTATGTGCCAAATTTGATCCAGTTCCGTTCAGTCGTTCTGGCGTGATTGAGTAACAAAAATACATCCATCCATCCATCCATTCATCGAAACTTTCGCATTTATAATAGTAGTAAGATAATTAATTAACAGGTTGCGTTTTTCAGGAGTTTAATATTTTAGTCTTAAATATTTTTATGGAATCATGGTATACATCTGCCACCGTATAATTGTGAACTTCGGTAGTTTATAATCCATCTCGTGAACTTTAAACTGTCGATAAATTGTGATTGAATCATACTGCTTCAATATAACGTATTAATTTTCGATAGTTCTGCTGAATCACTTATTCAGCTAAATTCAGCTTAGATCCATAGGAAAAAACAGTTTTGTATGAGATGCGTACGCATCCGTTCAGCTCGGAAAGCTGAAACGTGTTTTTTTTTTTTCTATGGAAAAAAGCTGAATAGAGCTGACTATGTGTAGTTAGTCCCATATATGCGAAAATAAATGTAGGGAACAGCTGATTTTTTTTCGTGATTTCAGGTGTGGTCCCATAGTAAAAGTTATTAGGGTTCCGTACCAAAATGGTAAAAAGGAACCCTTATGGTGTGACTCAGTCTGTCTGGCTGTCTGTCTGTCACAGCTGGATATCTCAAGAACATACTAATGCTATCAACTTGAAATTTGAAATAGTTTTAGATGACATTTGCCCAACTATTTTGCAAATAAAAAAATCTGAAAGTCTTTTGGCTGAACGGATTCGGATGAATTTGTCGCACAAATAAACCATAATATGGGTTAGGTACGACTGTACAGTAGGAGTTAGGACTTAGGACAGTTTTTATTTTATCGTGGAAGTATTAATTAGTCCCCGTGGGATAATTTCCGACCTGCACGCGGGCGAAGCCGGGGTCAAAAGGCAGTAATATTATAATTTTGTGTAAAATTGTTTATGTAATTTATCTGCTGAAAAGTATATTAACTAACTCGAATGTCACTTAAAACAACTGACCCTGTTTTAGGTACCTATCTTTTAATTTTTTGTACCTATTTGCCAAGGTTACCTCTTTTATTGTTATTAAGTACGTGTAAGCATAATTATGTTTTGTAGTAGGTATAATGTGGAATAAACCAAATAACGAAAAAACATGTAAATGTGTATCGTGAAGTACCGTTTTGTCCATTTAAAAGTAAATGTCTGGTGCAGAATTGCGTCAAACGAATTCTTCGAGAACAGTTTATGTCCATAAAATTATTTCCGCCATCGAGATGAAACGTGTTTTAAATTGTATTTAATCGTTTATTTTTCTAGACCTTATGTAGTTAGATAAACAACGCAAATAAATCAAGTTGACATTAAAAAAATATTAACGTACAATTAAACTGTAATCAGTTAATCATTACATCAACACAACGTCATTGTTGCTGATAAACTACTGTTATCGTGCTCTATTTCGATCATCGATCATCAATTCATCATAATAGATTATTTTATTCTTTTCGGATGTCGGTAATAATGGGTCATTATCGTAATGATTCATAAATCATAAATAATATATTTATTTTGTGTAGGTGTGACTGTCTCATGTCTGTATGATACATGACACAATATCGTACTAACCTATATCAAAATAATGACGAGATCGAAATGATGTACGAGTAGGTATTTGATTAACAAAGAATTATTAATATTTGGATTTTATGTACCTAGGTAAAATCCACCAACACCAACCAGATCTAACCATTGTTTTATAAATCTTCCCCTTAAGTTTTAGGGGAATGCGGGAGTCACGGATTATTCCCGTTGATATGCCGACATTTCATCCATTCGTGTTAATTCTGTGCTTAACCATCCGATCTACTTCGCCATCGCTTTGCACAAGTGAACCGAGATACCGAAAGTCGGAGTAGACTGGGAGAAGCGCGTCATCCGCCGAAATCGCAGAACATATATTCAGTTTTCAGCTTCAGTCTGTCAATACCCTTTTTCTCAGGAACGCGTGGAGGTATAAAGTTGAAATTAATATCAAAAACGTAGGTCTATGGTCCCTTGGAGTTTTAAAAAAATCAAGCTTCTAAGTCAACTCATTAAAAAAAAATGGCCATTTATGCGACATATTTTGATACTCGCAAGTAAATCAAAACTTATAGGGTACTTACTGTTGACGTAGAATTATGAAATTTGGCAAGTTCAACGGAACCATCACCATCTGCATTGTGCGTGGTCCGACACGCACTTGGCCGGTTTTTTTCGTGGCACCTATTTTAAGTTTTCTATAAAAAGTTATCAAAAACCCATAACATGTTTTCCTGTACTGTTTACACTAACCACGGGCGGTACATTAACCTATGTTTTGTCCGGGCAACCAAACTGCGATTATGCATTTTACAAATTGAATGTGTTTAGTTTACCTGGGCTTTGTGTAACTTTGGTCCGGTACAAAGGCTATAATACACCATGTTTGACCTTTGATCAGTCATTGTCATTGCTTATGTCAAGCGGTATTCTTAGTTTCTTACGATAAAAATGGCACTTTATTATTTACCTACAAAACGACTGTACGGTAGGTACGGTCGTTTAATAATACAGGTTACTTTTAATGAATTGTAGCAGGTAAATACATGTACGTATCTAAGTATCTATATGATTTCGTGTAATTAGAAGTGAGATACCGGTTTTGCCTGTAACTCCTTTGAGCTTGACATGGGTTTATACAACCTGTAATAGCAGTTCCACATTGCTATGGAAAACTTCCATAACTATTCTAGTTGTTAACAGGGCATCTATTGATGTTCACATATTTTTAAATGCATCTCAAAGTAATAAATAAAACCAAAATGAAATTGCACGGCTGGTTGCATCTACAAAATGACAGAGCCTTAAAAAGACAAGTATAGGTACCATTTATTTTAAAGCCTGTCAAGCGCGATTCGGGCTCGCACTACTTATCTGGGTTCCGCGGTACACCTCAAAAAATAGAAATCATTCAAATTTTTAAGTTTATCGATTCTGATAATAATATGTATTAATAAATAGCTTTTGTCCGCGACTTCGCTCGCGTGGAGGTCGGAAATTAACCCACGGGAACGTAGGTAATAGATAATACGGGCTGGATATACGTAACTCGACGTCAATGCGCGTATTTTGCGTACCCCACTGGAACGTACTACCGGGATAAGATGTCCTAACCCAGGGCCAACCTTTGCATATCCGTGTGCCAAATTTCCTCTAAATTCGTTCAGTCGTTAAGGCGTAAAAAGGTAACACAGACAGACAGAGTTGTTTTCGTTTACGTAGTCGGGCTATAAGTTCTGTCACATAGGTAAAATTCCGAATTTAGAATTCAAGTCGAGGAAAATATTATGGGCATTCGAAATTTGAATATTTAAAGAAAATAAAATCAAAGGGTTTCTGGAATTTTGTTCATTTTCTAAAATGGAGTGGACCGCAAAGAAGACAGAGTCGCAGTAATTGCATTGCATCGCGCAACGATGTCACTGAGATTTTCAAACTGCTGAAAAATTTGAAAATTCCACTGAGTTTTATTTATCGTACTATCAAACGATTCAGGGTTGATTCTAGATTAGAAGATAAACAAAGGAGCGGTCGACCTCGTACTGTTCGGACTCCAGCGTCATCAAAGCAGTGAAGGCGCGAATCCAACGAAATCCTGTCCGCAAGCAAAAAATGTTGGCTCTGCAGAACTACTGTTAAAAGGATGTTAAATGAAGACCTAGGACTGCTTATAGAAAAAAAACAGCACATCTTCTTAACGCACGGCTGAAGAAAATCAGACTCCAATGAAGCCGGGTTTTGTTAAGGCGGTACGCGGGAAAAAAATACCGCGAAATACTTTTTTCGGACGAAAACATTTTTAATGTTGAGGAGAGTTTCAACAAACAACATGATAAAGTGTATGCACACTTTAGTGAAGAAGCGAGCAGACGTGTGCCACGTGTTCAGTGTGGTCATCACCCTTCGGCATTCATGGCTTGGTGTGTCCTATTTGGGTCCAACGGAGGTCTTTTTTGTGAAAAAAGAGTGAAAACCAGTGCCCTCGTATATCAAAAGACAGTCCTAACAAACTTTGTGGAACCTCTTTCACAAACAATGTTCGAAAACAGGCACTGGGTATTCCAGCAGGATTCTGTGCCGGCTCATAAGGCGAAAATTACCCAAAACTGGCTCACGACCCGTGGAATCGACTTTATCAGGCATGAGGATTGGCCCTCATCCAGTCCAGACTTGAATCCCTTGGATTACAAAATATGGCAGCACTTAGAGGAAAAGGTCTGCACCAAACCCCATCGCAACTTGGAGTTACTTAAAGCATCCCTGATTAAAGCAGTCGCCGATATTGGCATGAACGTCGTGCGTGCTTGGATTGATGACTGGCCTTGCAGATTGAAGGCTTGTATCGAAGCAAGAGGAGGACATTTCGAATAAGTTTAATGTGGTTTAAATCTGTATTTTATACCCTTTCATTTGATATATAAATGGTTGTAGTGCGTAACTCATTGTGTCATATATTTAACTTTCCGTATGTGACAAAACTTATGACCAGACTACGTAGTATAGTTTTGTTAGTTATAGTAGTTAGCTATAGTATTTATTATAGATTAAATACGCCTACTTATTATAAGCTGTTGGTGTACCTTTATAAATAAATAAATAACACGAATGTCTTCTTTCTTTTTAGATCTAATGGGTAATGGCCTCGAAAAACTATATGTACATTATGAAGTACTTCCTTAAGCACCACCAATCCTCGACTGTTCGACTTCCCCATACGATAACCTTACATGCACGCGATGTAGACTACTGCAGATTCAGACCGACAAGGCTTTTGTGACAAGTAGTTTAGCGACGTAGTGAATAAGTGACGTCTGATAGACCTTGGGCACAGCTTATGAAACTTACCAGTTTCAAAATCCGAGGCCGTTGACCGAGCGTCTGTTAGAAAGGTCTGCAGGTTTTGCAGAGGTCCCATCTAAAAAGAAGAAACTGGGAAGTATCCATTGCAATCTCTGACCATGAAGATACCAATATTGGAGCTCGTTTCTCTTTAATGAATATACACTTATTGGTCTAGAATTAACTTAAATGTTGAGGTTCTCTGCAATCCGCTATTGGTTCGAAATGTGGCCGTGCCCACAATTTAATTGGATGTATTGTATGTGTAGCATTCTCTTACACAATATTACTTACAAAAATACCTAGAATACCAACAGAGTTAGAACTATGTAGTTACTTAATCATACCAAAGTCGAATGTTAAATCGGGCCAAGTCCACAAATTAATCATCAATGCGGACTGCGCCGCACGTAAAGAATGCTTCCCATATTTGTAAAAACGGTCACATTGGTAAGCTTTTTGCGTGGTCAAATATTCGCTGTAATTGTACAGACGCCAGAAAGTCAAGCCACCCGAAACTGTCAAATTTTCCCAATCAACCTTGAACCTAGTGCATTAGCGATAAAGATGAATATCTATTGAAGAAATTTGACAGATTGTAGTAGTTTGATGTGCTGGCGTCTGTACGAGTATATACAAAAAGTATTGTGTAAGTAACTTAGACCGCAATAATATCATGCATAGATACGTATATGGAAAGCATCGTTAAATACTACAGTTTCCCATCCATAATCATTTAACACTGTTATTGGTAATCGAAGCATTATTATGAAATTCTAAAATAAAAGTATTCTCATCTGTGAGTAGGTAGAAATTAGAATGAAACGTTAAAATGTAGGTCCAATTTTGCCAACACGAATTTATGCTAATCCTAGTAGCTGCTAGAATGGACTTCATCTTGATCTTTCTTCATTGACTTGATTTTTATGATTACAAATTCTTGTAAAATGAGAAAAATAAAAGAAAAAATCCTAGTACTACCATATAGTACCATAGTATAGTATATTTTTTTTATCAATTATTTATGGTTTTGTATTCATAACTCATTCATTATACAGGGTTAGTTTTCAATGATTAGTCAAATTTTCACAGAGCGTTCTACCCGTGAATATGAACAACTTTTACTATGGGACCAACTTTAAAATCACGAAAAAAAAACAGCTGTTTCATACAAAAGTTCAATACTTACTCAACCAAAATGTATGAAACAGCTGATTTTTTTTTCGTGATTTCAAAGTTGGTCCCATAGGGAAAGTTGTTCATAATCATGGGTAGAACACCCTGTGAGAAATTTGGCTGGAGATTGAAAACTAACCGTGTATGTTGACAAATGCAATTCATTGTATTTTCATAGCTCTAGCTTTTGTTCTCGTGTGTTATAAACTCGTGAGCAGTAAGCACTCAAAATGTTACACTGATCAAACAAGTATTTCACCACTAACACAGTTTAATAAATACTTAATTATTAAAAAAATTGGTGCCCTCGATTTAGTTTACTAATCAGTCTGCCTAGCCTTTTCCCAACTATGTTGGGGTCGGCTTCCAGTCTAACCGGATGCAGCTGAATACCACTTTTACACGGAGCGACTGCCTATCTGACCTCCACAACCCGGTAACTGGGTAATACGATACCCCTTGGTAAGACTGGTTGTCAGACTTTCGGGTTTCTGACGACCCGTAACGACTGTCAAAGATCCACGAATGACAGCCGGGACCAACTGCCTTACGTGCTATCCGAGGCACGGATGAGTCTCGGTATGTAAAGATGGTCACCCATCCACGGACCAACCCCGGCAAGCGTAGCTTAACCTGATAGATCGACCCGTGCGGCTGTTATTACTTAGCCACGAGCTCCTCCTCGATTTAGATTACTAGTTTTATTTTATTTGATTTTTATGGCTGTTCTATTTGTATTATTTTAAAGTCATAAAATATTTACAGCATTATTATTATGCTGTACTTAAACATTAGAAATAATAAAAATACATTTGTTTTTTTAAATACTAGAAGAATGCAGTTGGAATCGACGGTTTAACAAAATGTTATCATAGGTATTTCCTAGAATTCTCGATTCTATAATAAATGTACATATTATCTAGACTTATGAAACAAAGTTCGAGATTTACCAACCATTCCTTTCGAATGGCAGATAAAAAATAAAAACGGCTAGATAATTTCATAATCAATAATTAGGTTAGTTGTGTAAACTGAGATAGACATTTAACTTTGTAATCTCGTCAGGACATTAAACCCAAGTGACCCCAAGTGATGAGAAAATCACTTAAAGATACATAAATATAAGTACTCTTTATTCTAGTTATATATACAAATTAAAACATCATTAAAGCAGGTTGACGTTTTAAAATTTAAATAATGACGTTTTGAATGATTTCTTAAAATTTCCGACGTACCTTTCCATTTGGTTTATTTTAAAGTCGTATTTTATTGTTGTTTTTCAGATATCACTTTAATAGCGGAAATTCGGCTGAGTCCAGACCACCGTCTCTTTGTGATAAAACCAGTTTATGTGGTAAGTAGATTCCGTCTTACGTGGGTTTTCTGGTAGGTGTTCCCCATTTTTACAGACGCTAGAAAGGCGTGAATGTGACTTTACGACGATGTCGCATAAACTACCAGCCAAGTGCGAGTTGGACTCGTGAACCAAGGGTTCCATACCAATTATAATAAAATCTCATTGGGTAAAACCTTAATTATTTTAAATGTTTTTCTATACTGATTGATTACCAAATTATATGAACCTCGACCCGAAACAATTAAGCTAACATACCTGTGTTTTAGTAAATTAGTCCGGGTTCAACAATATTTCGGGGATCTCTACAAAACAAAAACATTGCCTAAACCTAAAGCACGAGACACTCTCATAAAAACAGCAACAGCAAAACAATACGTAGTCGGGTCACATTCAAGCATGAAATAAATTACACATTTTAAATTTTATTATAATAACTAGCTTTTGCCCGCGGCTTCGCTCGCGTGTAACTCTGAAATTATCCCCGGGGAACGTACTGCCGGAATAAAAATTATCCTATGCTCGTACCCAGGTCAAGGCCTATCTATTCGTTAAGGTGTGAAAAGGTAACAAATAGACAGACAGACAAATAATAAATTCAAATAATCTTTTTTATACATGAAACAGGTTTGTATGATTCCAAGGCCCGCTTGCACCAAAAACCATAAATACAGTTAGCGCTGAACATTTTTAAAACATCATTCCATCCCTGACAACTTCAAAATTAACAGAAATAGAACAATGTTTTCAATTCGTTTAGCGCTCAACGTAGGTATTTTGTGATTTGTGGTGCTAGTGGGCCTAAATGTTTAACATAAGAATAATACTTATTCATTTTAATATGATCACCATTAATTTTTGTGATTGACTACCACTGACCCCGTAGCCCGTAAGTGAATGACATATTCAACACACGTACAACGTGTTAACAAAGCTTTTTTGTGACTATAAATTGTAATAATTTTGACCGAGTAGACCAATTTTAATATGACTATTACTGTATTTATAACCTTTAAATCTCTTAAAAATAAGTACATAAAAATATCAATATTACATGTGAATTTTAAAATCATTCCCTGTTTTACCCCCTTGAAAAAATGCTGAAACGCGTAATTCTTTATGCCTAACTTAACCCAAAAAAAAAACCCAAATGCTAGGTTTCCCTTACAAACTTTTATCCCCTATATCACCCCCTCTAGGATTATTTTTAAAACAAAAAGTAGCCTATGTCTTTTCCTAGGATGCCATTATCTTTTTGGCAAATTTTATTGAAATCCGGTCAATGGTTTAGCCGTGAAAAGGTAACTTAAGACAGAGTTACTTTCGAATTGAATTTATCAAAATCCTATTTAAGCGGACGTCTTCATCATAGTAGCTCCAATCTTTAATTTCAGTTCAATCAGTCGAAAATCTAAGAAGATTTATACAAACTTTCATCCCCTATTTTATACCCTTGGGGGTAGAATTTATCAAAATCCTTTCTTAGGGTATGCTTACGTCATAGTAGCTATATGCATGCAAAGTCCCAGCCCGATCGGTTTAAAATTTACAAAGTTTCATACAATCTTTCATCCCCTATTTTATCCCCTTGGGGGTAGAATTTATCAAAATCCTTTCTGAGCGGATGCCTACGTTATAACATCTACGTGCATGCCAAATTTCAGCCCGATCGGTTTAAAATTGACAAAGCTTCATACAAACTTTCATCCCCTATTTTATCCCCTTGGGGGTAGAAATTAACAAAATTCATTCTTGGTGGATGCCTACGCCATAACATCTACCTGCATGCCAAATTTCAGCCCGATCGGTTTAAAATTGACAAAGCTTCATACAAACTTTCATCCCTATTTTATCCCCTTGGGGGTAGAAATTAACAAAATCCATTCTTAGTGGATGCCTACGTCATAACATCTACCTGCATGCCAAATTTCATCCCGATCGGTTTAAAATTGACAAAGCTTCATACAAACTTTCATCCCCTATTTTATCCCCTTGGGGGTAGAAATTAATAAAATCCATTCTTAGTGGATGCCTACGTCATAACATCTACCTGCATGCCAAATTTCATCCCGATCGGTTTAATATTGACAAAGCTTCATACAAACTTTCATCCCCTATTTTATCCCCTTGGGGGTAGAAATTAACAAAATCCATTCTTAGTGGATGCCTACGTCATAACATCTACCTGCATGCCAAATTTCAGCTCGATCGGTTTAAAATTGACAAAGTTTCATACAAACTTTCATCCCCTATTTTATCCCCTTGGGGGTAGAACTTATCAAAATCCTTTCTTAGCGGATGCCTACGTCATAACATCTACCTGCATGCCAAATTTCAGCCCGATCCCTCCAGTGGTTTGGGCTGTGCGTTGATAGATCACTATGTCAGTCAGTCACCTTTGAGTTTTATATATTTAGATATCACCCCCTCTAGGATTATTTTTAAAACAAAAAGTAGCCTATGTCTTTTCCTAGGATGCCATTATCTTTTTGGCAAATTTTATTGAAATCCGGTCAATGGTTTAGCCGTGAAAAGGTAACTTAAGACAGAGTTACTTTCGAATTGAATTTATCAAAATCCTATTTAAGCGGACGTCTTCATCATAGTAGCTCCAATCTTTAATTTCAGTTCAATCAGTCGAAAATCTAAGAAGATTTATACAAACTTTCATCCCCTATTTTATACCCTTGGGGGTAGAATTTATCAAAATCCTTTCTTAGGGTATGCTTACGTCATAGTAGCTATATGCATGCAAAGTCCCAGCCCGATCGGTTTAAAATTTACAAAGTTTCATACAATCTTTCATCCCCTATTTTATCCCCTTGGGGGTAGAATTTATCAAAATCCTTTCTGAGCGGATGCCTACGTTATAACATCTACGTGCATGCCAAATTTCAGCCCGATCGGTTTAAAATTGACAAAGCTTCATACAAACTTTCATCCCCTATTTTATCCCCTTGGGGGTAGAAATTAACAAAATTCATTCTTGGTGGATGCCTACGCCATAACATCTACCTGCATGCCAAATTTCAGCCCGATCGGTTTAAAATTGACAAAGCTTCATACAAACTTTCATCCCTATTTTATCCCCTTGGGGGTAGAAATTAACAAAATCCATTCTTAGTGGATGCCTACGTCATAACATCTACCTGCATGCCAAATTTCATCCCGATCGGTTTAAAATTGACAAAGCTTCATACAAACTTTCATCCCCTATTTTATCCCCTTGGGGGTAGAAATTAATAAAATCCATTCTTAGTGGATGCCTACGTCATAACATCTACCTGCATGCCAAATTTCATCCCGATCGGTTTAATATTGACAAAGCTTCATACAAACTTTCATCCCCTATTTTATCCCCTTGGGGGTAGAAATTAACAAAATCCATTCTTAGTGGATGCCTACGTCATAACATCTACCTGCATGCCAAATTTCAGCCCGATCGGTTTAAAATTGACAAAGTTTCATACAAACTTTCATCCCCTATTTTATCCCCTTGGGGGTAGAACTTATCAAAATCCTTTCTTAGCGGATGCCTACGTCATAACATCTACCTGCATGCCAAATTTCAGCCCGATCCCTCCAGTGGTTTGGGCTGTGCGTTGATAGATCACTATGTCAGTCAGTCACCTTTGAGTTTTATATATTTAGACTAGCACTTCCCGCGCGGGTTCGCCCGCGTGGGTGTCGGAAAACATCCAAGGGGAACGAAAAGCCTTCCTTATTCCTTGTCTACATTATAAAGGGAACCTCTGTGCAAAATTTCAGCTTTCTAGGTCTAATGGTTTGGGCTGGGCGTTGATGAGTCAGTCAGGACTTTTCTTTTTATATATTAAGATTTATGTATGGGAAGATAGGTAAAAATACTCAGTTTTACATGTATATTAGTTTATTTTAAATTACCTCCTTGATTCTCGATACAAGCCCGTAATCTGCGAGGCCAGTCATCGATAGAATCACGCACGAAATTGAGGTCCATTTCGGCCACTGCTTTGATTAGGGACAGCTTCAGCGACTCCAAATTTTTATCGGGTTTTCGCAATTTTTTTCCTCCAAAAACTGCCATATTTTCCAATCCAAGGGATTAAAGTCCGGACTGGAGGACGGCCAAGCTTCGTGGCTGATGAAATAAATTTCATGGACGTCCAACCAGTCTTGCGTACTCTTGGCTTTATGAGCCGGTGCAAAATCTTGCTGGAATACCCAGTGGTGATTTGCAAACATTGTTTGTTTAAGAGGCTCTACGTGGTTTTCACACCTTTTTCACAAAAAAAAAACCGGCCAAGTGCGTGTCGGACCACGCACAATGAAGGGTTCCGTAGTTGGGATGAATTTATCTTAAGAACAAACTTAACATTGTAGTTGAAAAACATGTTCTCCCATACATTCCAACTGTAAATGTAAGTTTGTACTCACAATATTGATAGATTTACCATGTTATTTTAAGACCACAGACTTCTTATAGGTGTTCCTGTAATCTACAGGTAAAGATCTATTTCTGTATTTTTTTTTAAATTTTAGGCTCAGTAGTTTCGGAAATAGGGGGGGGGGGGGGGGACGGTCAATTTTCGGCTATTTTCTTAAATAACTTTAAAACAAATTATTTTAAAATTATAAAAAAAAATATTTGAGACCCTCATAGTAAGCCCTTTCATTTGATATGCCACATGGTGTAGTTTGCAAAACTTTTTTTTTTAATTTTCTTATTTTCCCCCCAAAAGCGACCTCTATATTCAAATTTAATTTATTTACTTTACCCGTCCGTGTTTGGGTCACAAAAATTCATATGTGTACCAAATTTCAACTTAATCGGTCCATTAGATTCGGAGCAAACTGGCTGTAACAGACGGACAGACAGACAGACACACGAGTGATCCTATAAGGGTTCCGTTTTTTCCTTTTGAAATACGGAACCCTAAAAAACGTATCAGTGGGGCCCAAATACGACACTCCAAGCCAAACCAACACCGATGAGGGATGATGACCACGTTGAACGCGCGTCACACGCCTGCTTGCTTCATCACTGTTGTGAGCATACACCTTGTCATTTTGCTTATTGAAGCTGTAATTTTTTTTTATCTGAAAATAAGATTTCGCGTAATTTTTTCCCGTGTACCTTCTCAACCAAACACGTGATCGTTGAAGCCTATTTTTCTTCAAACGAGCATTCAGGAGGTGTACTGTTCTTTTACGTTAAACCCGTAGCCCGAGGTCTTCATTCAACACCGTTTTCACCGTGGTTCTGTTTACATCCATCTGAAGAGCCAACAGTTTTTGCTTACGCACGACATTTTTTTTTTATTTGCGCGTTGATAGTTTTGATCACCGCTGCATTGCTAACGGTACGAGGTCGACCAATCCTCTCTCTGTCTTCTATTCTTGAATCTTCCTCGTATCATTTAATAGTGCCATAAACGAACCTTTGTGTTATTTTCAAGTTTTTCAGAAGTTGTGTAATGCAGGCAGTACCTAAAACCTATGCGTAGTACTAGTACCTAAATATTTCAAAAGGAACTTGTAAACTTGGGATTGAATAGCAAAATGTTTGCTCATGTTAAAATGGTAAACAGAATACTTTAAAAAGGAAACAAATGACAGCACAATATTTCGTATAATTATATAAAGACTAGCTTCGGCCGCGTGGATGTCGGAAAATATTCCACGTGAATTTATAATATTAGTATTTTTCATATCCCTAACTTAAGAAATGCTCCTATACAAACTTTCATCCCCTATATCACCCCCTGTAGGATTAGTTTTGAGCCAAAAAATAGCCTATGTCCTTCCCCAGGATGCCATCTATCGCCTTGCCTAATGTTATCGAAATCCGCTCAGCAGTTTAGACGTGAAAAGGTAACAAACAGACCAACAGACAGAGTTACTTTCGAATTTATAATATTAGTATGGATTAACGCGATAGACAAAAGCAAAATCATGAATAAATTTATTAGAGACACAGCTTCTTTGTAAAACACAAAGGCACAATGCAGGTATTGTTACGGCCGGAACTAAATTGAGTAGTTTACTCGGCAAATCCTGATGATCAGAGGTCGAGGGTCAGATATAATTAGTGGCACAATGACGTTTGTGTGACGCGACATTGTGACGCATATAGTTTGTAAAGACGATGGCGCGATGGTCGGCCGCGGCAGCGCGAGCGCATGTCAGTCAGTGTCCGCCGCGCCGGTGGACGCCAACACCTGCGCGTGCACATACATCAACAACGCGAAAGTCGACCTGCTTGCTTTTTATTATTTGTATTCACACGGTGTATATAACAGACACGCTCCTATAGAAAGGACAGTATCGTCCTGTCGTTGTTCCACGCCCGTTTTACTGAACATCCGTAACACGTAAGTGCTATCAATAATTTGTAATTTATGAAATAGTTCGACTAAGTAATCTAAATATATAAAACTCAAAGGTGACTGACTGACATAGTGATCTATCAACGCACAGCCCAAACCACTGGAGGGATCGGGCTGAAATTTGGCATGCAGGTAGATGTTATGACGTAGGCATCCGCTAAGAAAGGATTTTGATAAGTTCTACCCCCAAGGGGATAAAATAGGGGATGAAAGTTTGTATGAAACTTTGTCAATTTTAAACCGATCGGGCTGAAATTTGGCATGCAGGTAGATGTTATGACGTAGGCATCCACTAAGAATGGATTTTGTTAATTTCTACCCCCAAGGGGATAAAATAGGGGATGAAAGTTTGTATGAAGCTTTGTCAATATTAAACCGATCGGGATGAAATTTGGCATGCAGGTAGATGTTATGACGTAGGCATCCACTAAGAATGGATTTTATTAATTTCTACCCCCAAGGGGATAAAATAGGGGATGAAAGTTTGTATGAAGCTTTGTCAATTTTAAACCGATCGGGATGAAATTTGGCATGCAGGTAGATGTTATGACGTAGGCATCCACTAAGAATGGATTTTGTTAATTTCTACCCCCAAGGGGATAAAATAGGGATGAAAGTTTGTATGAAGCTTTGTCAATTTTAAACCGATCGGGCTGAAATTTGGCATGCAGGTAGATGTTATGGCGTAGGCATCCACCAAGAATGAATTTTGTTAATTTCTACCCCCAAGGGGATAAAATAGGGGATGAAAGTTTGTATGAAGCTTTGTCAATTTTAAACCGATCGGGCTGAAATTTGGCATGCACGTAGATGTTATAACGTAGGCATCCGCTCAGAAAGGATTTTGATAAATTCTACCCCCAAGGGGATAAAATAGGGGATGAAAGATTGTATGAAACTTTGTAAATTTTAAACCGATCGGGCTGGGACTTTGCATGCATATAGCTACTATGACGTAAGCATACCCTAAGAAAGGATTTTGATAAATTCTACCCCCAAGGGTATAAAATAGGGGATGAAAGTTTGTATAAATCTTCTTAGATTTTCGACTGATTGAACTGAAATTAAAGATTGGAGCTACTATGATGAAGACGTCCGCTTAAATAGGATTTTGATAAATTCAATTCGAAAGTAACTCTGTCTTAAGTTACCTTTTCACGGCTAAACCATTGACCGGATTTCAATAAAATTTGCCAAAAAGATAATGGCATCCTAGGAAAAGACATAGGCTACTTTTTGTTTTAAAAATAATCCTAGAGGGGGTGATATCTAAATATATAAAACTCAAAGGTGACTGACTGACATAGTGATCTATCAACGCACAGCCCAAACCACTGGAGGGATCGGGCTGAAATTTGGCATGCAGGTAGATGTTATGACGTAGGCATCCGCTAAGAAAGGATTTTGATAAGTTCTACCCCCAAGGGGATAAAATAGGGGATGAAAGTTTGTATGAAACTTTGTCAATTTTAAACCGATCGAGCTGAAATTTGGCATGCAGGTAGATGTTATGACGTAGGCATCCACTAAGAATGGATTTTGTTAATTTCTACCCCCAAGGGGATAAAATAGGGGATGAAAGTTTGTATGAAGCTTTGTCAATATTAAACCGATCGGGATGAAATTTGGCATGCAGGTAGATGTTATGACGTAGGCATCCACTAAGAATGGATTTTATTAATTTCTACCCCCAAGGGGATAAAATAGGGGATGAAAGTTTGTATGAAGCTTTGTCAATTTTAAACCGATCGGGATGAAATTTGGCATGCAGGTAGATGTTATGACGTAGGCATCCACTAAGAATGGATTTTGTTAATTTCTACCCCCAAGGGGATAAAATAGGGATGAAAGTTTGTATGAAGCTTTGTCAATTTTAAACCGATCGGGCTGAAATTTGGCATGCAGGTAGATGTTATGGCGTAGGCATCCACCAAGAATGAATTTTGTTAATTTCTACCCCCAAGGGGATAAAATAGGGGATGAAAGTTTGTATGAAGCTTTGTCAATTTTAAACCGATCGGGCTGAAATTTGGCATGCACGTAGATGTTATAACGTAGGCATCCGCTCAGAAAGGATTTTGATAAATTCTACCCCCAAGGGGATAAAATAGGGGATGAAAGATTGTATGAAACTTTGTAAATTTTAAACCGATCGGGCTGGGACTTTGCATGCATATAGCTACTATGACGTAAGCATACCCTAAGAAAGGATTTTGATAAATTCTACCCCCAAGGGTATAAAATAGGGGATGAAAGTTTGTATAAATCTTCTTAGATTTTCGACTGATTGAACTGAAATTAAAGATTGGAGCTACTATGATGAAGACGTCCGCTTAAATAGGATTTTGATAAATTCAATTCGAAAGTAACTCTGTCTTAAGTTACCTTTTCACGGCTAAACCATTGACCGGATTTCAATAAAATTTGCCAAAAAGATAATGGCATCCTAGGAAAAGACATAGGCTACTTTTTGTTTTAAAAATAATCCTAGAGGGGGTGATATAGGGGATAAAAGTTTGTAAGGGAAACCTAGCATTTGGGTTTTTTTTTTGGGTTAAGTTAGGCATAAAGAATTACGCGTTTCAGCATTTTTTCAAGGGGGTAAAACAGGGAATGATTTTAAAATTCACATGTAATATTGATATTTTTATGTACTTATTTTTAAGAGATTTAAAGGTTATAAATACAGTAATAGTCATATTAAAATTGGTCTACTCGGTCAAAATTATTACAATTTATAGTCACAAAAAAGCTTTGTTAACACGTTGTACGTGTGTTGAATATGTCATTCACTTACGGGCTACGGGGTCAGTGGTAGTCAATCACAAAAATTAATGGTGATCATATTAAAATGAATAAGTATTATTCTTATGTTAAACATTTAGGCCCACTAGCACCACAAATCACAAAATACCTACGTTGAGCGCTAAACGAATTGAAAACATTGTTCTATTTCTGTTAATTTTGAAGTTGTCAGGGATGGAATGATGTTTTAAAAATGTTCAGCGCTAACTGTATTTATGGTTTTTGGTGCAAGCGGGCCTTGGAATCATACAAACCTGTTTCATGTATAAAAAAGATTATTTGAATTTATTATTTGTCTGTCTGTCTATTTGTTACCTTTTCACACCTTAACGAATAGATAGGCCTTGACCTGGGTACGAGCATAGGATAATTTTTATTCCGGCAGTACGTTCCCCGGGGATAATTTCAGAGTTACACGCGAGCGAAGCCGCGGGCAAAAGCTAGTATACTATAGGTAAGTACTTAAAAAAAAAATAACTACGACAACAAAGTTTGTTATAAACTCGTGCTCAGGAAGGTAATAAGGGTATTCCCCTCTTTCACGTTATTTTCCTTTAAATTACGTTATTGATGACTTAATTTTTCTTGTTTTCTAAACCGAACAATGCAGTAGATATCGCTGAAATGCAATTGTTAAAATATTATCGTGCAACTTGTTTGTAAATTGTTCAAGTTTTTCTTTAACTCTGCTACAAATCCCACCAAAAATTAAAAAAAAAACTAAAATGCAATAAGTGACAATTTTAATTACTTATATTATTTTTTCTTACCGGCAAATTAATATCTCCCTACTACCGTAGCATTCAGTTTCGCGTAACAATCTTTTGTTTCAGGTAAAATCTCAGACTTGCAAGATGATGCAATTAATATTAGCTTCCTTGTTTGATGCAAGTGGAGTAATGCATGTATTTGTGTTACACATCTGAATACTGATCATATTGTTGTAACATTAATTGCAGTAATATCTACAAAGTAGTGCATAAGTAATTAGTCTTTTCAATTAACGTGATTTGTGCAAAAAAGTAGAATAGTATTACTCCGGTAAATTACAACATTTCTTATAGTGAGTGACCTTTCTTATAACCAGAAAGCAAGCTGATTCGAAATTCTCCAAAATAGTAGGTAATTATCATTATAGAACCTTATGTTTATTTATCTTAAGGCGAGTAGTGCTGTCAACTAGCGCCACCACTAAGAAAAAAATCATAAGTCTGGAGATATGGAACATTTTGGAAAAAAAACAACACAAACTCCTAGGTTAGCCTTAGCAGTTAATGCCAAAAACAGCCGTTTTAACGGCTAACGCTTCGAACCTACGAGGTTTAGTGTTGTTTTTTTGATACAAAAAATTCTACCTCATCTGATTAAAAATGTTAGATAGGAAATTTCTAAATGTTCCATATCTCCAGACTTATATTTTTTTTCTCAATGGTGGCGCTAGGTGGCAGCACTACTCGCCTTAATTAGACTCCAAAGTGTTAAATGGGGCTGTTATTGTTCCATCATAGGTTACATAAGCAACTGACAAAGATTTCACGAGGTTCCTATCTAATTGATCATCGCTGCATATCGATGAATTTACGCAACGCTGCGTTCTCGCCGCGTCGCTGTCGTCTGCGAGGTTCCACATCGCTTCATAGACGAGAATTGCGATACTAACACTGTTCGAATGTCATTATCTTTTGTAACGATAATGACTCATTCCAAATTCGTTTGATTTTCTCATCTTTAATAATTTTTTAAAGATTTCTGTTATCACATCACCATCATGTTGATGTTGCAGTAAGATTATGTTTTCATTTCTTTCTGATTATGATTTAATTTAGTCTGCTTACCTTGATGTCATAATATTTAGAATATACATAAATAGAATATTTCAATTTGCATTTGACATTGCACATGAGGAAATCTGTATTAAGTATCTCAATGTAAATAAATCAACATCGAACATTCTAGTTCGTGGTTGATCTTGAGTTGAAGCTGCAGTTCAGACAGAGTTCAAGGAACAGCTACTTGTACCATAAATAACTTAATGAAACTGCTGGAATGCTGACATTCATGTTATCTTAAAACAATGATAAAAAAACACAAATAACCAAACAAACCGATCTGAATACGCATTTTTTATTTTACTTTTTTTTTATTCAGATTTTCTTGCGTTTTACTACTTAAAACGTAGTTTTTAGCGAGTGAGCACTTCAGTAAAATGGACATTATAAATAGTACAATAATGTTTTCAATACCTAATTAATAACCATAAGTAAGTACTTGCCTACTTATATAAAAGCCACATAGATAGCAACTTTTTGTCAAGTTCATGGCTTACTTGATTTATGCAAGTTATGATTATGAAAAATGTGACATTTTGCCATCAACAGTAAAGTTGAGTGATGTTAATGTGCCTTTAAGATTTAGATCACAAATATCGTGTAAACAGCGAAAATAAGCGGTGACTATACGAGCACAGTATTTGTTTTCAACGGGTGAGAACGATCGTCTGTAGGTAGCTGTAGTAGCCTTAATTAAATCAGCCGGTCTATTCTATAAAAGTCTCGCCTTGAAAACTTGTGAAGTGAGCTTGAACTGCTTGAAGTGTCTTAAGCTGTCATTGCATCTGATGTTGGGGATTGACAGCTCACTTCACCAAGTTTTCACGGTGAGAATTTAAACAACCGCACGGGTCGATCGATCAGGCTAAGCTACGCTTGCGGTAGTTAGTCCATGGATGGGTGATCATCTTTACATACCAAGACCCCTCCGTGTCTCGGAAAGCACGTTAACCGTTTGGTCCCGGCTGTCATTCGCGGATCTTTAATAGTCATTACGGATCCTCAGAAGCCCTAAAGTCTGACAACCAGTCTTACCGAGGGGTATAGTATTACCCAGTAACTGGGATGTGGAGGTCAGATAGGCAGTCGCTCTATTTTAATCACTGGCAGCTGCGTCCGATTAGACTGGAAGCCGACCCCAACATTATTGGGAAAAGGCTAGGCAGATGATGACCTGTGTATTATCGCGTGATAGGTGCAGAATGATTAAACGACGCTAAAGAACTATCAAAATAATTATCAATACTACAATTTCTCCAGTTTTTTTTTTCTTTTTATTAAGTAGAGCATCTCGGTATATCTTTAGGTTTAGGTAGGTAAGTACCAATAGTGAAGTAATTGTAATTATTATATAAGATAACAGATGTTATTATTGCCTATTTGTGTCCAATAAGGCAAATCAGTATGTACTATGTTATTGGTTTTCGCACTTAGTCCTTCAGGTGTATCACTATACGTGGGCCATGGCGCGCTCGGTGGTTAATTATGTCTCCTGGTCGTTAAGAATATCTGTAAGATCCTGTGAGGGTTTCTGTTCTGATCTGGGTGACGCCTGTGCATTCAAAGAGCACACGCGCAATGGTTTCCTCAGCCTCCATACTCCATTTATGCCTGCACAGAGGACTGTCCGTTATGCCTACCTACTGTGAGGAAGTGTTTGTTCAGTGAGCAGTGTACTGTGATGGCCCCCGGTCACCAGGTGCAGGCCGTTCCTGTCTAAGCGTAATAAAGGCCTGGTTAGCCTGCCATATAAAGATGGCATGGCAAATCAGCATTATAAAATATGTTTCAAACAATCCTAATGTTCCTCTTTATTTATTTATTTCAGCATTAGACTTACAGCTAAAAAAACTTAACAACAAAAACGGAAACAATAGTCAACAGAAAGCCAATTACAAGTCTTCGCGTTTAGCCTTCTATTAGAATTTATGTTTAGGTAGATTTATTGCATTAAGGACGCTGTTACAATTGGTTAGTCAAATCATTACTTTTTTACGCAAAAGTATGTTTATTAAATAAAATGCTTTGCATTCTTAACATGTTTTTTGGCCGAATTGTTGATAGATGTGCAAGGTACGATTCTGAACTATAAATATAATTTTAGATAGGTACAGTTTCTCAATAAAGGTACCGAGTAAAAATTTTCATTTCGGTACCTTTTTCGAGAAACTGTACCTATCTAAAATTACATTTATAGTTTTGAATCGTACCATGCACATCTATCAACAATTCGGTCATAAAACATTTTAAGAATGCAAAGCATTTTATTTAATAAACATACTTTTGTGTAAAAAAGTAATGATTTGACTACCCATTTGTAACAGCGTCCTTAATTCTGAACTGTAAATATAATTTTAGATAGGTACATTTTCTCAATAAATGTACCGAAGTACAAATATTCACTTCGGTAGATTTATTGAAAAATTGTTTAATAAAAAAAAATATATTTATAGTTCGGAATCGTACCTTGCACATCTATCAACAATTCCGTCAAAGTGCATTATAAGAATGCGAAGCATTTTATTTAATAAACATACTTTTGTGTAAAAAAGTAATGATTTGACTACCCATTTGTAACAGCGTCCTTAATACCATGTTTACTTATTGCCATTAGCCATCTGTCCAGACTTGACGTGCCTTGTTGTAAAACAATGTAATTCACAAGGACTACTTTTTCGACATTGGCCACCGAGGTGGAACTTCTATTTTTATAGTCAGTAAAAATGCAAGTGTTGCATTAAAATTTCTCAATGCAACAAAAAATATTATTAACATTTGCAATATTTTTAAAGTGCGACTAAGTATGTGCGATATGTTAATAAATAAATATAACGCAACGTTCAAAGCCGACGGGATGGTTGTTGAATAGTGGTGTGTGGTGCGTACGAGTCTGTGGCAGTGGGTCAGTGGTACCGCAGGGCGCGGGCGCGGACGTCTGGCGCAACACCCTTACGTAAAGCCTGCGGACTACGGACCGCGGCCCGGTGAAAGTTGTGACTGCTTCATAGAACACTCGAGACGAATACGTTTACGGTCCCCGTACTGTGTGTAAACGGTTTTTCCTTGGACAAGGATAAATAATTAATTTGGTATTTGCTCTTATTGATAAGTCATATAAGTAGGTACTTAAATGCTATCAGGTAAATGATTACATTTCTGCATCTATATAAATAACAAGAGAAGTCCTGACTGACTGACTCACCAACGCCCAGCCCAAACCCTTGAACCTAGAAAGCTGAAATTTTGCACAGATGTTCCCTTCCCGGTATTTCCCGGTAGTACGTTCCCGTAGGATATTTTCAAAAGGCAAAAGCTAGTTCAGAGTATACCTAAGTAGTTTTGGTTTCAATAATGTTCCTATACCTCTACCTATTCTGAGGTAAGGAATAAAATGAATGAGGTCATCTGTTTTGGCACATCTAAGATGTCACACGAATACCATTACCTTAGTCGGAAGCCGGAAAGGTGGGATCTTGTCCAACCAAAGTATCTAGAAACAGTTTTTTTTTCTGTAAATATTTACCAACATAAATTCCATACTTCCAAATAATAAAACTATTACTTATTAAGAATGTAGGTACTAAAAAAGGAGTTTTATTATCAATAATAAAATGTAACTAAAAAAGGGTAAAAAGTAAAAAATTATAAAACGTACCGTTCAAAACCGGTTACAAACTTACAAATAATAATAAAATAATTCTCACGGATGTAGAAAGACAACAATTAAGCAAATTAGATATGAAATTATTGCAATATTTTATGAAAGCATGTATAAAATTAAAAACTTAAATTATGTAATCGTTATACTTGCAAATGGGTAATTGGGCTCAAGTGTAGGTGAGTGTAAGTGAATTTTGCCGTGAAGAGCAGGTCAAGGTCGGCTACAATAGGCGGTTGTGCAACAGCCGCCTGCAGCTCGCGCCGTGTCGTGTCATCTCGTTCTCTTCAGCCACTACCGGCTCGCACAAGCGTAGCCGCCACAAAGTACGCATTTAAAGTGATTTATTTATTTCACGGTCATTATTATAATGATCATCAACTAACCTTGTCACCTATCCTACCAGATTATTACTATACAAGTACATGATGAAGAGCAATTGACGTCTTTTGCATCTAATTACCCTTGGTTATTTACTTTAATAGGAAACTTAACCGACCAACTTGATAAAACTGGCGCTTTGATTCATAGCGTTGGCGATTTTGTATCAACATGATCTAGAATTTCGATGCCGTAACAAAGGGTAACAATTCACGGAACGTGACAATAGTCCAAAAACATATGAAGACGTGAGGTTTAGAAACAAACCTACGTGCGAATATAACTTCCGACCGGCCGTGAGCCATTACTTGACTCGCTGATTAAAATCGCATTTAAAGGATCTTGAAATTAGTGAATTATTCATGTTGTTTAATGATTTAAAGTTAAGGTCTCTGTTATCTATGGCGAGCCTGATATTATTGAGCGAAATGTCAGATCAGGTGTCAGGTGCGATTTGACCGACAACTACGTAAACGGGTCTTGTGATCGTTCCAATCGCCCCCCTTCGGCTTGGCTTAATAGCGAATAGCAATGTATGTGATGCAACTGCGGAATAATCAGTCATTCCATATGTGAAATCTCCAGTTTGAATGGCTAGATTGTAAGGACTATGCTGCAATGTGTTACCTACCTCACTTTCGCCGTTCCGCTTCCATTACCATATTTTTGGTAATATACTAGGTACCATTTCATTAAAATAACGATGTTTTGAGCAAAACACGTTCAAAAACTAGCAAATTTGCGATTGCAGGCTTCCGATAAAATATTTGTTTACACAATTTTTTCATTCGTGTGCAATACCTGTATAGCAGGTTAAATGTCTGTGCAGGTTTTTCCACTTTAAGGGGACTACAGGACAAAGAAACGCAAGTTTTATAATGCCTAAAAGTATAATTATGATCAAGTGCAGTAAACAAAATCAGAAAAATATATGATATTCTTCAGGATATAATTAACTGGTTGGATACAAAAAACATAAACATAACACAACTAATTTGACACGATCGAAAAAAATCACAAAGATATCTATAAAAATTTCTTTTAACGATTAAAACCATACTAATATACATGCAATCATTCCTTTTTTTTGTCAGATTGTTCTACAAGCAACATACTAACGTAATAGTGTTTTAATTTTTTTGTCCATCAATAGATTTTTTGTAAATAGATAAAATAGATAGTATTGCTTCATATTTTACAATAAATTACCAGCGTTGTGTCATCACACTTCTCTTACTTTTATACGCAGTCCGACAGTGACCGCGGTTTAGTCCCTGTAGTAAAAAGCATTAAATATACACACCTTGATAACATGTTGTGGTAAACTATTATTTGTAATTAGCCTGTAAGCCTTCCTAAGAATAATAATAATAAAAAATAAGTCACTGCCACGTGTTACGCTCTAAAAAGCTTAAATGGTCAGCAATAGCAATAGGTTATGGTCCATTAGACAAGCAGTAACACATCAAGGTCCCTCATAAATACGGTCGTGTAAACAAAGGCTTTTTATTTTATTTCATCTTTTAATATTGTCACTCAGTCATCATAATAAAATAATACACGTTCCTTGGTTCTTGGTGGAACTACTCTGCCAAGAAAATCTCGCACAATATTTATTTATTTATTTATTTATTTATTCATGGTTTACCAACAGATGTTACAGCTATACATACACGAAAAATATAACAACAGATCTTAGTTCTACTGCACACCCAATTACAGGTAAACACAACATGCGATTATTTTAGTTTACAAAGGACAGCAATTTATTGTACAGTATTGGAGATATATTTATATAACGAAGTGCCAGCTTGAAAGTAGGCTTAAACTATAACTAAATTGATGCAACCTAACTTATTTGTTTATGTTAGTATTACGGATGAATGTTTCTAGTGTTTCTATGTGGATATCATTGAGATCACTGTATTCATTAAGTAACTTACACAGCCGTGGAATTGGGGAATTAGTGCCTGACTTAGTTCGACGGAAGGGTGGGACTAGAGGAGTGATCGGTTTTCGTGGTTGTCTACGTGGGACTCGAAAATAGAATTTGCTTAGGAGTTTCGGACAGTCAGTTTTATTCCTGAGTAGCTTGTAGACAAACCTTAGGTCCAGGATATCTCTCCGTTTCTCAAGAGACGTCATTTTGAAAAGGCCCAGCTTATAGTTATATGGTTTCCTTTTGATTTTTTTCCCTACTGAGAATCCGAGGTAGTTTAAAAATCTTTTTTGCACTCGCTCTATCCTAAGGCAATATTTAACACTACATATTAAAAAAATATATACTTCAGTTAGTCCTTTAATTTTTAACTTTATTTTATTTTTATTATTATAGCGGCAATAGAAATACACAATCTGCCCGCTCACAAACAGACACACGGACGGACAGCGGAGGCTTAGTAATAGGGTTCCGTTTGACACCCTTCGGGTACGGAGCCCTAAAAGAGGAATCCCTTATTAGAATGTGATGGTCCAGTGATTAAGGCTTCGCCTCATGCACGAGGTTGTGGGTACAAATCCGGGCAGGTCACTTATGTGACTTTTTCAATTCCTAGATAGGTACTTTCTAAGTTTATCTTGGTCATCACTGATATCATGAAGGAAAACATCGTGAGGAAACCTGGACTTATAATTAAGGAGGCCGTCGCACTTTGTCACCTCTCGCTCACACGGGACCAATGTTTTTTTGAAAAATGTACTTAATCAATTGGCGAACTAATAAATAATATTAATTTAAACTAATTTCTGTTGTGTTGTCTAATAAATTCAGCTCAATAAGTATAATGATATGTTTTTGTGATGAGTTAAATAACAGCCACAATAAAAATGCGTTTTTAATAATTACCTATTAAATAAATATTATTTATGAGTTCGCCAATAATTGATTACATTTTTCAAAAATGCATCATTACATTTAACATTCTTAAAAATTTGATCCCGTTTGATGGAGAGAGATGACAAAATGCGACAAGCCTATAATAAGTTTGAAATCGCCAATCCTCCTTGAGCAAGCGTAGTGTGCAACTCTGTACCTAGAGAAGGCATGAGCAGAGTATAAGAAGAGATGCTTTACCCTGTAATGAGACAATAATAGGCTGGTATTATTATTTAATTGGTGGTTTTTATATGATTTTTTAAACCTAAATTCGGTGTAAAGTAAGACAAGTATTAACTTCGGTTTAACCATAGGTACTTACATATATTTTTCGAGGTTTAAGTTAGGCATAGCACGACGTTTAATAAAAGAGGGGAGGGGTTTTAGCTGGTTTTAAGCGTTGATATTTTTAATTAACGATGCTTTTTATATTTGTTATTTTTTTCTACTATATTTTTCAAAACTGACAGTTGTCTAATCTTCTTGGTGAAGAGTAGTATTCGTAAGTAATCATAATCATTTATTTATTTGTCAGAATATGGTACATTAAAGTAATATACCAAACACAGAGTAAAAGATTGTAAGATAATTACTAAATTATCTTACAATTTTTGACCAAATGAATTTTAAATCAGACGTCACTTGACTGCCTAAGCATCTTAAAATAGAATAATTTAGAAATATACATATATAAATTATAATTTAAGCAGTTAACAAACTGTGCTTGAATAATTCAATTAGAAAAAATGCTAATGAGATTTTAACTATTATTTTTTTCTATGAATACGGATAACCTGCTGAAAATCTGTATTTATATTAGTTTGGATGGATGGATGTTTATTCCTCAATCACGCCAGAACGGCTGGCTGAATTTGCCACTGAGTTAGATTATAGCCTGGATAGCGCATAGGCTACTTTTACCACGGTAGTACGTTTTCCGTGGGATAATTGCCGAACTTCGCGGGCGAAGCCGCTGGCAAAGGCTAGTAGTTGATAATTATTGATTAAACTGTCTAAAACTAATATTAATTTATTATCACTTTGTCAGTATCCTAGACCTTGCACTATTGCCGATTTTGGGCGAGATCACATGGCCGTATTTTTTATTATGTTGGCAATGGCGTAACGACAAAATAATAAGTTTACCTAACTGGGTTTTTATTTCTATATCTACTAATACTACTACACTAATATACTTTGGGTTTTTAACTGCTCAAAAGATCCTTCAAATATTGAATTTATTATTTTCTAGAAAATGCAACTGCAACCACATGACGCGCGGTGTTACAAAACTTGAAGAATTGCTCTTAGTTCGCGGGTTACATAATGACAAAAACAAAAACTTAATTTAAATTCTTTGTTAACAGCGTAGTGTGTTCGAACTAACTAGTTACTTTATAAGACATACTATTTATATTTTTAGAAACATATTTCTAAATATAGAAAACAATTAATTTACTTAGATTGCATTTTTATCTCTGCATTGTTTCTAGTTACACCTACATTATTTTGTTAATTTCTCGTATTAATTTTTTTATTGTATTATGTCTTGTTAAAATTTTTTCTGTAAACGTCTTAGATTTATTTAAATTTGTTATGTTTCATATTCATTCTCCTGCCCTTATCCCAATCTCTTTGGGGTCGGCGCAACATGTCCTTTTTTTCCATACTTCTCTATTATTCGTCATCTCGGTAGTCACCCCCTTTCTAGCCATGTCATCTTTCACACAATCCATCCATCGTTTCTTTGGTCTTCCCCTACTCTTATAGCCATCGACATTCATACTCAAAACATTCCTCACGACATTTTCCTCACTCCTCCGCATCACATGCCCATACCATGACAACTGATTTCCGCACAACTTTTCAGTCACCGGTGCCACTTTCAGACTTCCTCTTATGTACTCATTTCTTATTCTATCCATTCATGTAACACCACACATCCCTCTTAGCATTCTCATCTAAGCTGCATGCAACTGCTTTTCATTATTTATCCCTTTTGTGGCCCAACATTCTGATCCATACAAGACAGCAGGTCTAACCGTTGTTTTATATATCTTCCCCTTAAGTTTAAGGGGAATGCGGGAGTCGCAGATTGTTCCCGTGACTTGCCGCCATTTCATCATCATATTATTATGTTAATATTTTTTTCTTTTGTTGCAGATTTAGTTAGTCGTTAGAGAAACCTTCCCAAAGATGGCAACCTTATATAATTGGTACAGAGACCTATTGGACAATAGGAGTGGTGAGTTTTTTTTTTTTCAATTAATAATTAGGTACTTATATACTTAGTTACAAAATTATTATATTTAACAAGATTCTATAAAAAAAAAAATGTTTATTGCATAAATAACTTATTCTAGTCACAATATGGGGAGAATCCTTTTAAGCAAATAGTTTGCTTGTGTTAGGATGCTCCGCCCTTCCCCAGGTTATGTAATTGCTATTAAGTTATTGTAATTAAACTTATACAAATAAAAACAAAAAAAGAGTGAAAAAGAAACACAATATTTTTATGAATTACAAAAAAAACGCGCTATGATATGTGTGTTATGTGTGTGAAATGGTGTGGAGGTGAATGTGTGATTGAGTAGTGGGTGTAAATTAATTAGAGAGACGGTTGTACCTACACAATATACATGGTGGTGATTAATTATCTAGGTACTGTAAAATGCAGATAAATGCTAGCTAACCCTACGACTAGGAGTCTTGGGATCGGAAAATAATGTAGGACATTATCTTCCATTAGCGGCAGAACTATAATAACGTAATATATTACCTATGGTAACCTATGGTGGTTACCTATGTAGGTTCCTACATCCCATCAGCAAATTAACGTATTCTTTACCCGTCTTCTTTTCACTGTAAGTTTATTTATTTATTTAAAATAGGTACGTCAAGAACATATACATTGTACGTTAAATACTAAAAATTAACAGGTATGGGTTCTTATGTATATACCAATTACAGGTGTACACGACATTCACATAAAACAAAGCAACCTTCGTAAATAATATCAAATTAAAATGAAAAATAAAATTATAAACAAAACAGCTTTGACTTAAGTTTTAACATTATAAGTATGAATAATAGTTTTATTAGTGTTTTAAATAAATTTTGGATTACGCTAGAATATTGAACACCCCTAAATATGTGACTTCGTTCGCGTGCATGTCGGAAAATAATAATGTGTAGCTTAGATAAGGTATAGGTATATCCTTTAAAACTCCTCCAATGAAAATGAAGAATCTTCCGATCTTGCCTGGTGGGAGGTATGTGCTTCCACCAGGCAAGATCGGAAGATTCTTCATTCCTGCGGCTCTCTACCATAGCCCTTTTGAATGTATAAGTCACTGCGGTTTACTTTCTACCTGTGACAAACAATAAATGAATTTGAGTTATTTAGTTTCTTAATTAACTGATACGACAATCAATGAAAATACTATTAAGTATTTTGAAACTATCAAATGAATCTAAACATCTAATTCTAAGAAAGATTTTTTCAAACAAAACAAAATAGCAGTGATTGGTCGACAATGGGTCCGACTAGCTATAAGGTTATACTAATGGATAATATTTTTAATGGAATTTTTGTACGCAGACTGGGAACGTCACAGGATAATTATTTTAAATTATTGCCGTGTCGTAGTCTCCACATTCCACATTCTTCATAATGAATAATTTGGTCTTCGATAAATATTTATAAGATTGATTATAGTTTAACCTTTTGACAATTTGGTATAAGTAGTAAGTAGGTACCTAGTTTACAGACAAATGTTATTTTAGAATAACATTTTATGTTGAAACACTAACTTATTGTGAGATTATTTTATGTTTAATAGTTTTAACAAATCCCATCCCGAGTGTGAAGTCAACGCACGCCAATAGTGTTTAGTCGGGTCTACGAGTTTGCTCAATATATTACATAAGAACTGCGGAACGATTCACACTCAGGCGCAACCCCACTCTGTCTGTATCGTTGCGCTTGCGCCTTCTCCGGCAGAAGTTATGTCAACTGCGCTAGCGGCCTCGAAACCTTAGTGCTATTCTGTAAACATCTCACCGTGATAACTCAGGTGAAGTGAGCGTGAAGTGAGCCGTCATTCCACCTGATGCTAGGGGTTAACACTATTGACAGCTCACTTTAAGATCACTTCACTCATGTTTTCACGGTGAGATATTTACAGAATAGCACTACCTATCAGTCTCGGTTACTGAGCCACATACATAAAATCTGGGAAATACACAAACTGATTGTTGTTTATTTTCTTGCACTCTTTGTACGTCTACTGAGTAAAATAGCCAAAGTATTAGTATTTTTGGTTTGTTGTCTAATAATTTCTGCTGATATTCTATAAAAATCTGACCGTGAAAACTTAGGTGAAGTGAACTGTCATTTCACCTGATATCTAATCAGTAGAATCCGCTTATAATGACATCGAAGGGAAATAACAACCACGTCATACTATGCGGACGTCATACAAAGCATAGTCTTAGAAAATTAATAACTTCTTTTTTGGAACGAAGTTCCTTATCGCGCGTTGTGAAAGGGGGCTAGACGGAAAAAATTCTCACGAAAAATTGTAACGACACTTTTTGCTATACCCAACTAGCAAAAACGTCGTATAATTCCAGTCTTATATGACTTCATGTTATAAAACGGTTATATATCGGTATTTAGTTAACTATTACGTTAAATAGACGTTCATCTTACGATGTTTCAGTCACCTGACTTTAATGTCTTATTATAAAGTTGAGTAAACGTTTTCAGGACTAACTTATACGACGTCGTATAATGGAAGCAGTGTATATGTTCAGTAAACGTTTTCAGGACTAACTTATACGACGTCGTACAATGGTGTCAGTGCATATGTTGAGTAAACGTTTTCAAGACTAACTTATACGACGTCATATAATGGTGTCAGCCGTTTAACTTTTATATAACTAAAACACCGCTTAAAAGTTTGTGCAGGACCTTTATATATTACAAAACTGTTTTAGTCATATGGAAGACTAATTAAGACTTGCATGAGACTAAAATGTTGAATTTCAACGGTAGTACATAACTTTAAGTAGACTTTTAAATCATCTATAGGTCAAACCCACACTTTAATTAAACCATTTCTATTTTATTTTGTCATTCAAATTAAAAAGTAAGTAATGATAAGAGAAATCTAAAGTCAGCTGAAAATGGCCGGGGCGTCATGGTCTCAAGGAAAGGTATATGCGACCTTTTTGTTATATTACTGTATTATAGAGGTCGCCATATAACTTAGACAAGATGGTTGGAGCTTTATTATGAAAACATATCTTGAATAATTAACTAAAACCCTTGAATTACAAAGAAATAGAGGAGGGCATTAAAAACTTGACAACAACACATATATACATTGTCATAAAACTAAAGTTCCCTGAAGAAATACCTATCACAATTAGTATTATATCACACTAACTTAAATAATGTAGATACAATAATAGTATTTTGAAATCATGGAAATTAACTTCATTTACTTTTTCTCTTATTCTTTCACACACGCACAATATTAAACACGCGAATCAAAACGGTTGTCGTTGATTCGTATTGTTTGACACTGTACAACGTCATTACAACTGCAATGTGACATACGCGATCACATAAGGGTCTCATCACAACAAGTATTGGACCAAAAAGTCGGTCTTTGTACTTTTATTTAACTTTTATGTAACGTTCAACGGTCATTGGCTGCCTTCTATATACCTACTAAACGATATTAATGTCGTATAATTTGGGCCCTTTTCGCGTTTTTTAGACGTTTATATGTACGTTTTTGCGACCAATCTTAAAAACGTAAATGAAAATGTAAAACGTTATCTTGACTATTATAAAACATTAATTTGTTAGTTGGGTAGTAAGCTATTGTAAGCTGTGCGACGTGCGCATGTTTCTCTGTCTGTCTCTCTCTCTCTCTCTCTCTTATAGAAAGATTAAGTTTATATTACATTATATTTGTTATAATAAAAAAAATATTATTATAACTTAAAAAAAAAAAAAATTACAATTCCTTCACTAATTAATCGAAAGGAACTTCGTTCCATCCGGGTGTCCCTTGACACCTCTCAACTTTTTGTTTTGTTTTGTTAGGTATTTATTTTAATAGGGAGAAAAAATACAAATAAAAAAGAAAAAGAAATATGAGCTGACACAATGAAACATATTAAAAACAGAATAAAAATTGTAATTCATATGTACCTACCTACTTACATACATTATATATTTTTTATTTTTTCTTAATTTATGACCTATTTCTTAAAAATAGGTCATAATAAACGACATGTCACTATAGGCGAAGTCATATCCGAACGTTGTTATAAAGAATTTTATATGAAAACCAAACTTCGCACTGCAATTACTTCATACGAGTATTAAGTGGTTGGTCAATATTAAACGGATTCTACTGTAAATCAGTTTTTATTTGATAGAAATTGCAATGATACGTAATACCGACCTTTTGCAAATTATAAGCGCTACGTTAGTCAATTAATTATACTAACTAGTTTGACCATATTTCGACAGAAAATTATATAAAAAAAATTGCTGGGACTGATAAGCGTAAATCGGAAGAGATTGTGACTAATATTTGTCAGGTTTAAACGATTCGGCCATTTATATCATATCCTGCTGCAAACTACAAACCCTCTTAACTAAAAGCAAAAATCATAGTATACTTACAAAAAAATATTGTCCTAAAAAAAAGGTAGAAAACAATATTATTGTCTGTGAAAAGAAAACAGCTATGACTACTGACTTTACTACACGTAATAGAATACTAATTATAGAAGTGTCGATAATTATGGATTATCGACTGATAAGAGTGGCTTTCATAATCCCAATTATGACTAATCTAATCAGACCAAAAGTTATTGACACTGCAATACTGCCACTTCAGCAGCAAATTTTTTTGCACTTTATCAGTTTCGAACAAAAAGTTTGTAATATTTTATGCTGTTGCAAAATGAGAGCAACATGAAAAATCAGAAGTTTTAAAAATAGGTACTTACAAGGAAAAATTTACTGTAATCTTGTAAAATTTTTATGTGACTTGTATAGTTATAAGTATAACTTATAAGCAAAATACACGATTTCTTGAGCAAATGTGTGTATGTTATATTACATTATTTGACACACTATTTTGCATGTATAATCTAGTAGCTCTAAATTTTCTTACTAATGGTATTTTCCCAAGCAGCACATACAAAATTACTTATTTAAACATTAATTTAAGATTCTCTTTGTAATCACTTTCTTAATAAATGTATGCACTAGGAGGTAGGTACTGAACTTACAGCAAGCTATAATAAGATTAGGAATTCTTTCCAAGTAATTACCTCTCGTGCATCGAACACAATCGCGTGCTTTAATTGCCGGAGAAACAACTAGACATTGCATTTAAATTGTAATACCTGCAGAAGAAGGATTATGCTGTAGTTACTTGCGTACCATATGAGTCCAGTTCCAGTGTCACCGATGTTAATCTTTCATCTACTGACTTACTTTTATCTTTTAATCAGTTTGTTAATTTTTATCAATTTCTAGATCCCCGTGTAAAGGACTGGCCGATGATGTCATCGCTATGGCCCACATTGGCCGCGTGTGTATGCTACGCGTACTGCTCGCGGGTGCTGGGACCTCGATTTATGGCGAATCGCAAGCCCTTCGAACTACGCAGCGTGCTAGTCATCTATAACCTTGCACAAACACTATTCAGCGCCTGGATATTCTACGAGGTAAGGGGCTTTGCCACTATGAGGGGTAAATAACCTCGTGCTGGGGTAGAACACGCACATAGGCCACTGAACTTACAAACAGCTTGATATTAGTAACTAGCAATAAATTGGTCACGCTAGCTACGTACCTATATTTTAGTTATTTCTTATACAATCATTAAGATCGTCATCAACACTTGATACATTAAAAAACCGAACCAAGTTTTTTTAGGTATTTCTCATCTGCCTAGCCTTTTCCCAACTACGTTGGGGTCGGCTCCCAGTCTAACCGGATGCAGCTGAATACCAGTTATTTTACATGGAGCGACTATTTCTTATAGGTATTTAAAAGTCTTTTAATCAATCACTGGAAATTCTAAATTCGTTGGGTGAGCTCAACGACCCCACACAAATTAATAAAATTAGTTCCTAAAATAGAATCACAGTGGAAAAATCATTTGGTGAAAGCCCTTGGGTTTGTTTATGAATTAATGTTTTTTCTATTATTTTCACAGTACTTGATGAGCGGCTGGTGGGGTCAATATAACTTTACGTGTCAGCTTGTCGACTATTCACGGAGTCCGATGGCAATGAGGGTAAGATTCTGAATCTAAGATACTTCACAATATGGGAGTGTAAAATGGGAATCATAAATCTATCTTGTTTTCCTAAATCAACAAAGTATCTGTTTGCGTTACACCGTGGCCCTGACCGACGACATTAAGACAACCGTCAAAACTAAATACACAGTAAAACAACCATAGGAATGTCTTACGGCTAGCCGCTTGCTTAATCTTTGGAACTAAGTATATCTATACTTCTATGCTAATATTATAAAGAGGTAAAATTTGTTTGTACGTTTGTATGTAGGGGGTAATCTCTGGAACTACCCGTCGGATTTGAAAAGATCTTTTTGCATTTGATAGCCCAGTTCTTGAGGAAGGTTACAGGCTATTTAACATCACACTATGACACTTAGGAGCTGAGCAAAAAAAAAAGGGGGCGGTAAACGAAGTAATTGCACGGGTCGGGCTGGGTCGGATCACGGGTTGGGTCGAGGGAACAAGAAATTTCACGCGGACGAAGTCTCGGGCAGAAGCTAGTTTTAAATAAGATTCAGAATATTCAATTCAACAGTAGAGTAAAAAGAAAACTTGGATTTTTGTCTAGACTAGCAGTACAAGTAGGTACTTAGTTACTGTTAGTCTAGGTACACGAAAATCCACAAGCAAAATATTATAGGTAAAGTACCTACACAAGACAGGTAGGTCCACTTTTAGTAGGTACTTGTAGAGTTTAATTAAATAATAGATGGATGTGAAACTAATTACAACTACAGAAAAGCAAAAATATTATTGTAAAAATAATCCAGTTAATAATAAATCGGGTATATTGAATTATCTACAGCGAAATATATACCTATACATAATTTGTAGTCTTTTTTTAATAACTATGCAAGTTAGCACAGTTTGTAAATTATATTCGCACATAAAACGCTGGAAAATATGTTCTCACCGTATCTTTTTATTTTCTGCCAAAATTGAAATTCATTGATGTAATGGACAAAAGAACGATCAAGGTTGAATTACTTCCGCGTTTGACCTGCTAATTAATAAGAAACATAGCGAACACACAAATAATATGTATTATAATGTCAACAATCGCTTTACGAGCTTGGCGCTAATGCCGCAAGAAGGACACCTTCATTAGCGATTCCCTGGGCCTTTGCTTATTTAACCATTAAACGTGCAAAAAATACTATATTATGAATTTATGAATGTTTAGGTAAACGATGTGTAGGTACGCTGGTTTGTGTGATTAACCTTACCTACGCATACGTGAGTACCTACCTACATGAAATAATTTACTAAAATGACATTGTTGATCGCCAGTTTTGTATACGGAAAAGCATACATAATGTCTCTACTTAATTAATTATAAATATTTTTGGTATATTGTAACAGTAGAGGAATTACAAACCGTTTTATTAATGAGGTATTTACCTAAAATTAAATGCGGTTTGCGGTCATTTACGGTTACCTACTGCCATATTAAGCATTTTACAATAAATTGCTTTATTTTTACAAACTGTTATGTAACATGTTTTTATATATATACAGGGTGTTTGGTGCATCGTTTGCCAAATTGAATTGGCCGAAAGAAGAGGTCATTTGCTATCGCTTCAGGCTCAAGTACTCATTTTTGGCCACACCGGTTTTTTTATTACAACTTTCTAATTTTTATTTTGAAAAAATCCAAAACTCAGCATTAAAGCTTAAATTAAAAAAAAGTTTTAAGTGTAGTCGTCAAATTTCATTTTTATTTACATATGTACTGTTGTATGGCTCTATCAAATTTAAAATTACTTGCCAGTTACATCTAGTTTTTTTTTAATAAATCACAAAGTTTTTGGAAAAATAAAAAATGAACTTAAAACTCAACTTTAAATAGCTATAAAAAAAAAACTAAAAGCGATCGGGATCTTCGAATTATTTTAAAAAGTTCTCTAGTCTATCCCCTTTCCAACGGTATGCAATGTGTTAAAAAACTCTTTTAATATCTTTAATAATTAGCTAAATGTGTAGTCGAGACACATCAGGCTGATATTGGATATTACGTTTAAAACACTAGTTTTCGCATAAATTACATGCTATTAGTAGATAGATACTGTTATCTCACGTCTTACGTAGTCTCTTATCTCGTTCTTACATAGGGAACTTTCCTCGAAATTGAAAAAAAAAAACATTATTACAAAAATAATCATTTATTAATAAGTAATTTAATTACATACTAATCTTACAAGTCTTGTTCAAACTGTCTACCACTATTGCGTATGCACGCGCGACATCTTCGTCTTATCTCAACTGTAGTGGTGCGTAAACGCATTTCTGCTTTGATCGTCATGAAAGCCGCCTCAATGCGTTGGACTAAATCATCTCTTGTCTCAACTTCCGTGGCGTAGACGAGTTCTTTGGCCCGTCCCCAGACGTAAAAATCCAACGGAGTTAAGTCTGGAGAACGTGGAGGCCAAGGAATAGGGCCATCCCTCCCAATCCATGAGTCCGGGAATGCATCATTCAAGTACTCCCTGACGGTTATTCTCCAATGAGCGGGACAACCGTCATGTTGGAAAACAAAAGACCTGTCTTCACTGAAAATTGGCAAATCAGCTAATAATAAGGGCAACTCTGTTTGCAGAAATTCTAATTCTTGTAAGATTAGTATGTAATTAAATTACTTATTAATAAATGATTATTTTTGTAATAATGTATTTTTTTTTCAATTTCGAGGAAAGTTCCCTATGTAAGAACGAGATAAGAGACTACGTAAGACGTGAGATAACAGTATCTATCTACTAATAGCATGTAATTTATGCGAAAACTAGTGTTTTAAACGTAATATCCAATATCAGCCTGATGTGTCTCGACTACACATTTAGCTAATTATTAAAGATATTAAAAGAGTTTTTTAACACATTACATACCGTTGGAAAGGGGATAGACTAGAGAACTTTTTAAAATAATTCGAAGATCCCGATCGCTTTTAGTTTTTTTTTTATAGCTATTTAAAGTTGAGTTTTAAGTTCATTTTTTATTTTTCCAAAAACTTTGTGATTTATTAAAAAAAAACTAGATGTAACTGGCAAGTAATTTTAAATTTGATAGAGCCATACAACAGTACATATGTAAATAAAAATGAAATTTGACGACTACACTTAAAACTTTTTTTTTAATTTAAGCTTTAATGCTGAGTTTTGGATTTTTTCAAAATAAAAATTAGAAAGTTGTAATAAAAAAACCGGTGTGGCCAAAAATGAGTACTTGAGCCTGAAGCGATAGCAAATGACCTCTTCTTTCGGCCAATTCAATTTGGCAAACGATGCACCAAACACCCTGTATATTAGTGATTTAAGCACGAAAAATATTGCTTAAAAGTGAATTTGATGACATAAGCATTTATTTAATTTTGAGTTTCCGCAACCTACTGAGAATCCAAAAAAGGCCTTCATCGAATTCACACAATGTCACTTGGCCTTAAATAATGTGATGTTTTATTAAGTATACTTATATTAAAAATCTAAAAATACGATAAACTGTCGTATTCTTAAATACAAAATGTTTAAATATTAAAAATCGGACATTGTGCACTATTTATATTTTTAGGCATTGTGCTTCTGTTTCTTAAAGCGTAATCAAAATTCACAAAACCTGTTATCAATATCGATTAGGTAACAGTAGCCGAACAACTGACTTACAAAAGTCGCATATAGGGAGATCTGTCGTCAGTAAGAAAGAAAACGCCAGCATAGAGGTGCTTCATCAGCGTCAGAGGAATTCAAGTCTAAGCTCTGCCTTATTTGAACCTTTTCTTAATAATGCTGCCACGTTAGCTGCCGGACAATAGACAATAGAAAATTAATTAACCGCGGTCACCGGTGACCGGCGTGGTATTTAACCTGTTAAAAATGCTATACTGTTAACTCTTCTATAAATACGATTTTGATGCTGTATTTCTAATTTAACCAATGTTTCTGGATCAGATGGCGAACACATGCTGGTGGTACTACTTCAGCAAATTCACGGAGTTCATGGACACACTTTTCTTCGTGCTGCGCAAGAAAAACGAGCATGTGTCCACGCTGCATGTGATACACCACGGCATCATGCCCATGTCGGTGTGGTTCGGACTCAAGTTTGCACCAGGTCAGTCAATTCTACCATTCGGAACATCATTACAAGCACATAAGCTACCTACACAACTTTTTAGGGCCAACATCCAGTTTTACTAAAATCGATTTGTTCCGCATTCGCGTCACAAAATTCGCTTTATATTTGGTATTCCTTTTCGCCCCCACATTAAACTTCTTTTTGGCCCTGATTTTATTCATTATTTTAGTTCTGTTACTCCCCATTTTTACCCGACTTTCCGATGCAAGGGAGGGTAATGCATTTATCAGCCTATACAACGTGTCGTTTTGCATCCTCGTCAAATTTAACATCGTAATCGCGAAAAAAATTTTCAACTGTCCCATAGAAAACTTCAATACCCACTCGACGCAAATTTATGGGACGGCTGATTATTTTTTCGCGATTACGATGTTGGTGCCATGGAAAAAGTTGTTCGTTTGATGTTCTGTATCACACCCTAAAATTTGACGAGGATGCAAAACGACACGTTTTATATACAGGGTTAGTTTTCAATGACCAGCCAAATTTTCACAGGGTGTTGTACCCATGATTATGAAGAACTTACACTATGGGACCAACTTTGAAATCACGAAAAAAAAAATCAGCTGTTTCATACATTTTGGTCGAGTAGGTATTGAACTTTTGTATGAAACAGCTGTTTTTTTTTTTTCGTGATTTTAAAGTTGGTCCCATAGTAAAAGTTGTTCATATTCACGGGTAGAACGCCCTGTGAAAATTTGGCTGGTCATTGAAAACTAACCCTGTATATGTATGTGTGTTTGTGGCGCTCTAGAGACTAAACGCGTGGGCCGATTTTGTTGATTCTTACGTCAATCGATTTGTCAAAATCATGTCAGTGTCACGGTCTCACTAAAGACATGACAGTAATCAAAATTCAATATGGCGACAACCAGACGCCATATTGTGAAAAAGAAAAAATCATTGGATAGGTATTTGAAAGTCGTCTATAAGTTTGAAGTGTTAAAGTTGTTTAGTAACCATTCTCCAACACTTAAATTATCAAAACTTATAATAAAGCTGTGTAAAAGTTCATAAATAGTCGTTCGTATACCATAATCGATCTTATTAACGTAAAAATTAATTATTATAATACAATTAAATATAAATCATTCTTAAAATCGAGTAACAAACCCAGAATTTTAGAAAGAAAGAAAGAAAAATGCGTTTAATTGGCATTACAGCAAAAAAATAAATACACGTTAAAATTATAAAAACATAAAACAAGGATCCAAAAGGGCCTTTTACTGCTTTGAAAGATAATTTTAATAACCCAAAGTATACAATGGGAGAAAAATAATCCTAACTAAAAAGATTAAAATAAAAAAAAGTAAATTTAAAAAATCAAAACCTGACCGTGTAAAAAGTAAATTTTAAAAAAGATGAAAACAAGTTGACCTAGTCTCATGCAGTCGAGTCTCATGCAGTCAAGAACATGGAGTCGAGTTTTAGATTTTTTAAATTTACTATTTTTTGTTTCTTCCTTTAATTACATTAATTTTTAAATTAACATGTAGAGGCCTCGCCCAGTTACGCAAAGCAGGAAGTTAAAGATATATGCAAGTATTCCAAGTATCATACTTTTCTGGAATCTGACAGCGAGTAATGACTGTCTGAAATTACAATGTTCGTAGGTTTCAGGGGCACGGAGAGGTCGTATTTAAAAGAACGTTGACCCGTCCGAAATCGAATTTGGAAGCACTGTACTCCGCTGTTTTTTTTTTGGTACAATATACCCTTTTTAGTGTAATTTTGAAATCCCTAAAAAACGGAAAACGAAAAAAAAAAAAAAACAATTACATCGCCTAATCAAGCCTTCGGGACCCAGTGGGATGTGGGAGTAATGAGGTGGGGAACACCATGGGGCACCTTAAGGGCATGACCGTGACCTCAGGGTCATCGACCTAGAGGTCAAGGTCAACATTCCAAAAGTCAAAATCCGCTACTCTCCAAAGGTCCTTGACCTCAAGGTCAAATTTCCGAAAGTCAAGATCCGCTATTCTCAGAAGCAGTAACAGGTCAATATTCATGTTTGGTGACATTGAGGTTATGAACACAAGCTGATGCCCGCGTGGTTATCAATATGTACTTCCCTGTTTGAATCGGATTTTGTTCACAATTTCATGGGTTTTAATTTTTTGCGCGGAACCCCAATTCTTTTTCTAAAATAAAAGTAGCCTAAGTTACTCCATATAACATCAGCTATCTGCGTGTGAAAGTCCTCGCTGAACAAACAGACAGACAGACGGCAATTTTTAATTTCAAGTACCGTATTTACTTTCTTAAGCATTTATTAAAAAGCTGTTATTTTGACATTACAAACAGACACTTCAATTTTATTTATTTATTTTATTGTATAGATTTGTAAAGATGATAGTCTAACTAGACTATCATCTTTACAAATCCCCAAATTATATTGTATATCTTTTTGCCAACTGGCAAAAAGATATACAATATAAAATTGGGTCAGTGCGTGGTCAGCACACAATTATTGTTTACAACATGCATTCCAGACACGCACTTCGTGGCTATTGAGCTAAATGTTATAACAATATTGTATTCAAATGCACGGCGAGGGTTTAATAACTATTAGTGTTGTTAATTTAATAGAGTGGTGGAGGTGACCAAAGCTTTGGTTTGCTTCTAATCATATTCATAAGGGCAATATAAAATTAAAAGTTAATTAGAGAGCGTCGGGCATACAGGATATCCGTTCGGAACAGGTAGATTTTTTACTTTTAGTCTTAAGTAGGTTTTAACTACATTATGGATTAAACGCCATCCCTCATACATCGAAACAGTAACCTCTATATTTAGTGATCACGATCAATCGTCGATCCCATACGAGGACTCTCTTGTCAATAAATAAGCGAGGGGTCTCTTTTGTCAATAAATAAGCGTAGTCAAAGCCTCATCATCTGTCTAGCCTTTTACCAACTATGTTGGGGTCGGCTTCCAGTCTAACCGGAGAAAGCTGATACCAGTATTTTACATGGAGCGACTGCCTCCCCGTGGTAAGACTGGTTATCAGATTTTCGGGCTTCCGACGACCCGTAACGACTGTCAAAGATCCACGAATGACAGCCGGGCCCAACGGCTTAACGTGCTTTCCGAGGCACGGAGAGGTCTTGGTATGTAAAGATGGTCAGCCATCCACTGACTGACCCGCGCGGCTGTTATTACTTAGCCACAAGCCCCGAAAATCGTAATCCTGAACGCTGGTTTTGTGTAGTTTATATCTGTCAGAGGTCATTCACTGAACATTTAACTGGAACAATTATTGATTAGTATAGTCGTAAATACTTAAGAACATACTTCCTTAAACAGAATATTCGAAGGTTCGTAAGCTAACAAATAATCTATATAAATAAAAAGAGAAGTCCTGACTGACTCATCAACGCCCAGCCGAAAGCCTTGGACATAGAAAGCTGAAATTTTGCACAGAGGTTCCCTTTATAATGTAGACAAGTAATAAGGAAAGAATTCCCGGTAGTAGTGCTCTTGGGATATTTACCGACATTCACGCGGGCGAAGCCGCGCGGGAATTGCTAGTAGGAAATATTTGCACATGAATAAACGAATAAATGTAAGTTTTACTTCCTGTATTACCATCCTTGCTTAGTGCCAGTGTCAGGTTTTCGACTCTTTCATATTATCCATCATTCATCCCATCTTAACACTTCACCCTGAATACAGATTCAAGGCATACTTTTTGACGGAAAACAAACATACATAAATACATACCTCCTTTTTTTAAATCGTTATAAATAACATAAAACTGAAGTGAGCTCGATGGTGAGTTTATACAAAAAAGCACCGCTGCTCGTAAAACATCTTAAAATTCAGAACAGATTTCAACTAGTTATCCTCGACATTACCTGATTAAATGATTATTTTTTTGGATTTCGACGCCAAATTCAGCTAAAATGGTAATAGTTAATTATGCAATCACTTCCGAATCCAACAGCCACGTGGTTTTATTTGGATACCATTTAAGGACGAATGTGGAAACTGGAAATCCTAAAGTAGATTCATGAGGAGTAGGGTCATAGAAATATTAGCAATCCCAAGGTACACAACATCTACTATTTTGGATATTACTCTTGGTCTTCTATATACGAAATAGTAGGTTTTGCGTAACTTAAGATTTTAGGTGTCCAAGGATGACATCCAAAATTGTATCATGAGGAGTAGGGTCATAGAAATATTCGCAGGTATTGCGTACCTTGGGAAGGTACGCAATACCTACTAAGTATTTTGGATATAATTCTTGGTCTTGGATATCCTTAATAGAGATTTTGCTTAACTTAAGATTTTGGGTGTCCAAGGAAACATCTAAAATTGTAATTTTAAGGTAAACCTTGAAACTTAGGTGTAGCTAGCATGTGAAGCGATTCGAACGCTTAACAAACTACGTTGGCGTCATAAGTTTCATCAGTCCATAATACACATATATTGTTGAACTTACTGATTTCTGGTAAATTATATTGGCTTTACTTGAGCATCCTAACTAATATTATAAATGCAAAGTGAGTTTGTTTGTTACGCTTTCACGCTAATACGGCTGAACGGATTTGTATGAAATTTGGCAAATGTGTAGAACATGATCTGGATTAGGACATAGGATACTTTTTATCCCGGTAGTGTGTTCCCGTGGGATAATTTCCTACCTCCACGTGCGCGCATCCTCGGGCAAAAGCTAGTCGTTTATAATCCCAGTTAGCATAATTATTCGATGTTGCATATATCATGACTTCATGAGGTTGAGGTTAGTTAAATTTTTTTATTGAAGTTAGTTAGCAATTTTAATTTCATTCAATTCCTTGGAAAATATACAATGAACTCAAGCTATGTTAACACGTTGGTGTTATTTTGATAAGCGGAAAACATCCGTAAAAAGTTATAAGGGGTGAAGTGATAATTTATTCGACAAATAATAGTGCTCTGTACGTGCATAGCTTTAATACTAACGTTATTGAGATCCGTGTTTCGTTTATTTAACTAATTGTCTATACTCTATTAGATCACGCACGAATGTGAATATGACGTATCGGTGCTAAGTGAGTACCCACATGACAATTTTTAATGTTTATACAGCGCTGTCGTCGTTTCAATTGCGTCTTTCATTATATTTGAAATGCTACGTAGGTACCTTCACTTAAATCACGCTAAGATTTTGGCCTATTGAGATAGGTAGAAGAAACTTTGTGATACTTAGTTGCGCTTGCGCCGACCACAATATATTGGCATAATACTGCAGCATCCCTTCGGTTATGAAACAGTCTGGAAAAGGCAGTGTATTTTCATATGAATCAATCGATGTAGTAGGTACATTCATGTGGTCAAGCGCGCGATTAATGCACATAATGCATTAATCATTAACGTTTAAAATAAGGGAAAATAATTTATGTAAAGTATCTCCAAAAAAATAAATGTGTGATCAGATAAATTTTTACTACTTAATTTTTGTGGCTAGCTACAAACCGGGACTGAATAATACGATTTTCCTTTTATCCTATCTCATATTAATAACACTTAGTATCCCGGCCCATGTTCGGCAGTGGTCATTATCAGTTACTAGTCCATACTTCGATCAATAACTATTATTGATCGAAGAGTCCATAGTAATAAATATTATAAATGCGAAAATACTCTGTCTGTTCTTTTACGCATTAACGCCTAAACGGATTCGGATGAAACGTTGTACACGGCTAGACCATGACCTAGGCTTTACCATAGGATTGGACTTTTTATCCTCGTAGTAAGTTCACGCGGGTGAAGACGTGAACAAAAGCTTAGTCATTTATATTTTGTTCTTCAACAGGTGGTCACAGCACATTCTTCGCCCTGCTCAATACGTTCGTCCACATTGTGATGTACTTCTACTATATGGTGGCTGCTATGGGCCCCAAGTACCAGAAGTACATCTGGTGGAAAAAGTACCTCACCGCCTTCCAGATGGTAAGTGCAAAATATGCTGATACGCCTTTTTGTAACTACGTTACGTTAAATATAAATCTGTGCCTATGGAAAATAAATTTTATGGATTGGTATCTTCTGGTATTCAATCTTATAGTCGTCTTATTCATCATTTCATCATTCTCCTGCCCTTATCCCAAACTATTTGGGGTCGGCGCAACTTGTCCTTTTTTTCCATACTTCTCTATTATTCGTCATCTCGGTAGTCACCCCCTTTCTAGCCATGTCATCTTTCACACAATCCATCCATCGTTTCTTTGGTCTTCCCCTACTCTTATAGCCATCGACATTCATACTCAAAACTTTCCTCACGACATTTTCCTAACTCCTCCGCATCACATGCCCATACCATGACAACCGATTTCCGCACAACTTTTCAGTCACCGGTGCCACTTTCAGACTTCCTCTTATGTACTCATTTCTTATTCTATCCATTCGTGTAACACCACACATCCCTCTTAGCATTCTCATCTCATCTGCATGCAATTGCTTTTCATTCATCCCTTTTGTGGCCCAACATTCTGATCCATACAAGACAGCAGGTCTAACCATTGTTTTATATATCTTCCCCTTAAGTTTAAGGGGAATGCGGGATTCGCAGATTGTTCCCGTGACCTGCCGCCATTTCATCCAGCCAGTGTTAATCCTATGCTTAACCGTCCGATCTACTTCGCCATCGCTTGTAGATCGGACGGTTAAGCATAGGATTAACATATAGTCGTCTTATTATTATACGTCTTAGGATTAACATATAGTCGTCTTATTATTATACGGCTTAGGATTAACATATAGTCGTCTTATTATTATACGGCTTAGGATTAACATATAGTCGTCTTATTATTAATACTTAATTTAATTTTTAGGATTCCGTAGTCAACAAGGAACCCTTACAGTTTCGCTATGTCCGTCCGCAGCTTAGCTCAGAGACTCTTAGTACTAGAAAGCTATAATTTGGCATGGATATACATATTCATCACGCCGACAAAGTGTTAAAATAAAATCATGAAATCAAATTTTTTTTAGGGTACCTTCTGTACACATAAAGTTTTTTTTTTTTCTTGTCTAACCCATGGTGTGGGGTGTTGTTGGATGGGTCTTTCAAAAATATTATGGATTTTTTAAAACAATTTTTAGATTTAGGGATCCGTTTCTGAAATATTAAGCTTTAAAGTGCTATGTTTTGTTAGAGTTAAGTGTCCCCCCCCCCTTTTTTTTTTTTTTTGTGGATGGGAAATCATCAAATGACTTCTCCCGCTCTGGGCAGAGCGGGAGGGCGTGTCAGACTTTTACTGACTAAAACCCACCCATGTTCCTTCAGTTGCCCGTGCTAGGGCCACGGTATCTCTTTCGAACTACCCGCGACTTTCTGCCAGCTAAACGGTTAGTTTTGGATGGGTGAAAAAAATCACGGTAGTAGTATATAGAACGAAGTTAAAAGGAAAACTATCACAGCTAAGTAGGCTTTTCAAGTTTACGAGTAATAGTCAACCAACCTACATTTGCAGTTGGAATGTATGGGAGGCCATGTTTTTCAACTACAGTGTTAAGTTGGTTCTTGGGATAAATTCATCCCCACTACGGAACCCTTCATTGTGCGTGGTCCGACACGCACTTGTTTTTTTAATATAATTTTTGCGAACAGGTAGAAGGATTATGTTATTTAGCTTTATAGGGGATTTTCTAAATTATAGAAAAATAAAATAACTCCTTTAAACAAGACATGTAGGTAGTTGTTTTTAAAAAATAATTTATACCATCATTTAACTAAAATAAGGAAAAAAAAATGTCGAATAAGATAATTGTGTTAATAATAAGATTTCTTATAAGATATAATTGAATTAATCTGACGGCTGTTTTTGCAGCTGAAGTTATAATTTTTCGACAAGTCGTGTTCGTAAAAACTAATCTCTATCTATTCTAATTATTGTTTTTGGTTCCGGGTAAGACAGAAATGGCTTTGCTAATATTAGACTTGTGCAAAAAAGTGCCTATCAAAACATTACATCATACGGTGTTGAACGCAGGTAAAAAAAAAAAATAAACAAGCAAACAACATACCTGTTGTTGTGATTTGATGTGATGATGTTTGTTTCGGCATCATCATCGTAATTTGTAGCTATAAATATACTCGTAGGTACTGCTATAGGTAGTTAGTTCTTATTGCATTTCATTACGATTTAAAACATAGACAGATGTCAATGACATAAAAGTCTAATGACGCGCGCTTGTGTTTTGCTTCGACTATACTCTCTAATATACTTAAACTAGCTACCCGCCCCTGCTTCGCACGGGTGCAATGTACTGATGTGGCGACATGTCAAAACATCGAGATTTTTGTGCTCTGTCTAAATTATATACATAATTCGCATCCGGGCGTGCGGGTATGACCAGATGTATGAACGTAAACGAAGGAGTTGGCGTTCTATAATTTCTGCTTACCCCCATGGGGAAAAGGCGTGAGTATATGTATGTATGTATATACACACATAAACCTTCCGGAATAAATTCTCTAAATAAGGGTGAAAACCGCTTAAATCCGTTGAATAACGCGGTCACACAGACAGACAACATAAACGGCTTAAATTTATAATATTGTAGGTATCTAAGGAATAGCTATACAGGATATACCAGAAAGGTGTGGTCAAATTTAAAGGTGTGGTACAGACCATCAGACTGAACAACTTTCTCCATCCGACCAACATCGTAATCGCGAAAAATTATCAACTGTTCCATAGAAAACTTCAATACCTATTCGACGCAAATGTATGGGACGGCTGATTATTTTTTCGCGATTACGATGTTGGTCCCATGGAGAAAGTTGTTCATTTTGATGGTCGGTAGCACACCCTTAAATCTGACCACACCTTTCTGGTATTTACATCCTGCAGAAGGCAAACTCTCAGTTGGTGTTTCGTGTGAACCCGCGGGCTCGCCTATTAGCAAATGAGACAGGATTAACATTATTCAGGTTTATTCTTTTTCTTTGAGTGTCGATGGTAATCTATCTAATATATAATCGAGTCAAATATAGCTATTATAAAAGAGTTCAGGAGCACTAAGGATCTTATGACTGCGTCAACGGACGCAGTTCACGTGACTGAATTTTTGGCCAAACATAAATTTAAACTTCCTCCACAACGTTTTTATTTGCCATCGATTAATAATAAAATAATAATGTTTATTTATTTATCTAACGTAATACTTAGACACAGGTTGAGCGCAGTGGTAGATATACTAAAATGATACATAATTGATTGTACAAAGGTTAAAAGGCTACAAAAATCTATACAACGTGTCGTTTTGCATCCTCATCAAATTTCAGGGTGTGATACAGAACATCAAACCGAACAACTTTCTACATGGGACTAACATCGTAATCGCGTAAAAATTCAACTGTCCCATAGAAAACTTCAATACTTACTCGACGCAAATGTATGGGACGGCTGATTATGTTATCGCGATTACGGTGTTGGTTCCATGGAAAAAGTTGTTCAGCTTGATGGTCTATACCAGACCCTTAAATTTGACGAGCATTCAAAACGACACGTTGTATAAACCCTGTCTAAGGCTAAGACAGTGTTCGCCCAAATGGTTGAATGAATGATTAATAATGATTTACTAAGAAGTAGAACTAGTATCAGTCAGTTCCTGTAATGTGCAGAAAACAGAACAACACTATCACTACTGAACTATACTTATACAGAGTAATCTAATCCCCCCAGGTCCAGTTCGTGATGATCTTCAGTCACCAGCTGCAAGTGTTGTTCCGGCCGTCGTGTCAGTACCCGCGCGTCTTCGTCTACTGGATCGCGATGCACGGGTTCCTCTTCCTGTTCCTGTTCAGCGACTTCTACAAGGCGCGCTACTCCAAGTCTGACAGGAAAGCAAGGACCAATGGACTCTGCATGGTAATTAACACCCATTATTATTTATTTTAAATCTTAATGCATAAGCTTTGGACTATTTTTATGTTTATTATAATTTGATTACAATGTGCACACAGTAAAAAATAGGGAAACAACATTTCGAGTCTGGGTGTTTTTCTATCTATAATATGTATGTATTTACAAAAAAAAAAAAAATGTATATAAGTAGTTTATCAGCCATCTCGTTACCATAACACAAGCATTAGGTTGCTTAGCTTGGGGCTAGATGGCGTTGTGTGATATGTCCAAAACATATTTATTTTATTTTTTATTTTTTTTATTTATAACTTTTGAGTACATCTATATTATAATAAAGTTACTGCGTATTGTAGACTATAATACACAATACCTTTTAACTGCATAGTAACCTACATATTAAACCACATTTGGAAGATTTATATTAGTTTTACGCACCTAACTGAATTATTGAACAGTAGGAGCTACTGCTCAAAACCCAGGCATCAAAACTACTACTGTAGTTTTGATGCCTGGGTAAAAAAAAAAAATTCTGTTTAGTCCCGTCAGTCAGATAATAAAAAAATATTAGACACGTATTTTTTGCTTAATTATATTAATAATAAATGACTAAGGTAAAACGACCTAAAGTTGGGGAGGGGGGTGCTCGCTACGTCACAACTGTAACAAACTAACTACGTATAAAATCTAGCAAGGAGTGACGTCATGCCACATTTTAATCAATGTATCGCCCTAATCTAGTGATTACGTAAAAAAAGAAAAATACGTGTCCAATACTTTTTAATAAAGTATTGGACGGACGAAAAATAAATTTTAGTCATCATCCCTATGCCCAATAGTTATTATCACAATTCGATACCAGGAAAGTCCAATAGCGCATTACGCGGTAATGCCCGCGGTTCCGTATCTAGCAGGAAAAGTACGTGCTTACTTATGAAATCTTAACTTCACAAGACTGTGTTAACCTCGAGTATGTTCAAAAACGTGGTAAACAACAGTCAATACATTTTGTGATTTCCTGGTTTCGATTGTATATCGAATTATAAATGATAAGTCGTTTGCTTGACCATGAATAAAATAACCATTTTCATTAGCTGGATCATGCCTGAAAATGCTGACAGTGATACATTTATGTGATTTCGAATTCGCAACTAGATCTGAAACATTATCAGCCACCATAAGTGGAAACAATAACTAAGTGATAGTTTTGAGTATATTCAGCGTCCCATACATACTAAAGAATTCACATAAGACGCACTGTAAATACAGCGTTAGTATTAATTCAATTGGTTCTTATTGTTTGCTAACACCACAGTTTTTGTGGTAGATGCCAACTAACTTGTTATTGTAAGCCTTGATAAGTAAAACAGTCACACACCAGAAGGTGCAATTACCGCATCAGGACTATTTGTTGAGCACTTCAGGGCACCGCGTGATCTCGACAACCTTGTGCGTCACTTGAGCGCATATTTACTTGGACTATGAGTTGTGTATATTGTATAATAATACCAGCCTATTATTGTCCCACTACAGGGCAAAAGCCTCTTCTCATACAGAGAAGGCACGAGCATTGACCACGGTTGCTCAAGACGGGTGGCGATTTAAGATTTGTATTAACTATAAGTCCAGGTGTCCTCACGATGTTTTCCTTCTCCGATGTCAGTTATGTCCAAGGTGAACTCAGAAAGTGTATAAACTTATGTAAGTGTGTATTAACTGATGTAAATGTTCGCAGACCGTCATGGACGACAGCAGCAGTTCGCTGAACGGCAAGAACGGTTATAAGCAGGAGGCGGAGGCGCAGGTGCCGAGCTCGTACGCGTCGTCTGGCGCTGACGCCTTCGTGCGGCGCCGCCCCGTGTCATAGTGCCGCTGTGCCGTCGCTAGTGAATTGTGTTCTAATGTTAAAGGAATAAAGACCATCTCGAACCTTCCACGTTAGTGTCCATCCGCCGTCACCGAGACTGATGTTTGCACTACGAGACTGTGTAATGCCCTCGTGGTACGGGCGACGTGAGTGCAGTGCGCTGACCGGGCGAATAATGTTTCAGACTATATTTCTACAATGAATTTAGATATAAACATTATGACTTCTATAAAGTTTGTTGATGCACAAAGTCACTATTTTTGATCTTGCTTGGATTGTCTAACTGCCTTGTAATTTTTTTTAAGTACAAAGTATGGTTATTGAAAGTTTCTATGAACTGTTGAAAATCAAAGTCTCGATTGATGTGAAATCTAGTCGCGTTTTGGCGATATATTGTTTTTCTATAGTTAACTGAAAGCAAGGATCTGTTATTGCAATCAATAAATTATGACAATTGATCAGGTTATTTTTGTCACAATAAATATTGGTATATTCTCGATAGGCGAATAATGTGTGATGGGCATTTTGTATTATGTATATATTTTTATTACTTTAAAATTAAACTTAGTTATGGATGGTACCTATCATGTGTAACGAGGTGTATTAAAGGTTAACGGATTTTTGTAAATATATTTTTATTATTAGATGCTAAATAAATCAAGAATAATTATGTTACCATACTTTTGTTGGATATCCAGTAGTTATATCTATATATTTTTTGGATGAATGAGCAATGTTAAGTAACAAATTCATCATAAATTGTGGTTATGCACAATGCATTTTTTAAAAATATTTTTTGTTGTTTTTAAAAATAACACTGCAACGGTGCGAGGCTGTGCACATTGCAGTGCAATATACAGTAGAAGTTACTGCAACAAGGAAACAAGCATTTTGTGTTAGATAATTAAAGTACTCTGTGTGGTGTTCAAGGATTAGAGAAGTAGAGTTACATTGTAGCTAATTAAGTGAATAGCGAATGTGCACAGTCACGGACCGCGCCGAGTCATCACGATAATACGAGTATTTAAGTATTATTTTATATCATGTTCTGGTATTACGATGCTTTAAGTGTTGTGCAATGTGGTGTGCCGGTTGCTTCGATCGCAGGCGGGCGAGTCCGACACAACAGTCCTGCTCAAGTAATTGCTGCGAATACACTCTTTTGCAAGTTTATTTATTACTTTAATAAAGGATTTTACAATTGATACTTATTTTTATTCCCTTGCCTTGCAAAAATGCGAATTCACATAAGTGCGGACGGAAACGCAACTTCGCGTTATCATAAACAACCAGCAGCATAATGATAATGTTCTCACTGCTGAGACGCAGGCCTCTCGGTGAGAGAAAGTGCGCCGTAACCCACCACGAGGGCCCAGTGCGTGTTGGTAGATGTCATGTCTTCGAATTTTTGGGTCTAGGACATGGAAAGGTTTCCTCACGATGTTTTCCTTCACCGTTTTGAGATCAGCGGTGACCTCCCACCCAGTGGTACCCACAAATCGTAAGTCGCAGCGATTACCACTGGGCCAGCACTACTCGCTTCGCGTTATACCGAGACGTAATTTTGTATCAGGAGTTACACATTTTCGTGTGCAATAAATAAATTAAATAATGATCTCGGACTTCTAATCTAATCTTTAAAAGTGCATGAAGTTGTAAGTTTGAGATAGACTGAATAAGTAATAATATTTTCATTTAAGTCAACAGAAGTCTCACTCGAAACAAACAAGAAATAACATGTTAATTTTGTAAGGCTTTAATCCCCTTCCGCACGGGCGTAATAAAATCGCGGCGGTATTTTATAGCGCACTGGATTTTCAACTCTCGTTGTTGAGCCGAGCATTGAGAATCCAACTTAACAATAACAGAGTACATTCTAGCGCGTCGAAAAAACACGTTGGATTTTGCACTCTCGGCGCTAAGCAGAGCGTTGAAAATCCAGTGCGCTATAAAATCCCGCCGCGATTTTATTACGCCCGTGCGAACGGGGGTTTACCCTACTACTTACCTAAAGATTAACGCGTTGAAGTGCTCCTATATCGTAGTCGAATAGACGGTAACAACTAAGTGCAAAAACATTTCTGAGTGATTGTTTATCTCAAGTCGTTCATTCAATAAAGTGCAAAATCGGACCCCTTTAACGTCAAATACACTGCCTCGCAAGCTTATCTTGCTTTAAATCTGGTGAGTAGGTACCTATGCGACAGAATATAAGCACACAACCGGTGTCTCCAGGTATAGGCACATCAATCAATGAGAATAGTTAATTACAAAGGTACACATTATAGATGTATATCTACCCAGTAGGTACGTAGCGTAGTCGTAAGAAGTCTTGCCCCCATGCTTTTTAGGGTTCCATACCTCAAAAAAGAAAGAAAAACAACCCTTATACTTAAGATCAATCGTGTGTCTATTCGTCTGTCACAACGAATTTGCTCCGAATATAATGGACCGTGTGACTGACACTGGCATGGCCACCATTAGGGATTTTAATTTTGATAACACGAAGAATTTGTCGATCACGGGTTCAAAAGTTAAGGGTTCATAGGTGGCCGATCTGGAGAGCGTCTCCCCAGCTTGCCCACATTTATATCTCAAAAACTAGGTCACCTAGCAAAGAAGATTTGTTTTCTCCCAGTCGCAACTTTTCACCAAGTTTCACAAATTTAGTCGGGTCTTAGTTTAAGAAGATTTACTGAGCAAAATTTTTAAGTATAGTCCAAGAGCTAGATCAAAGATTTTATCGTAAACTCACCGACTACTACCATCTACTACTTTACTTATTTAGATTTTTTTATTAGCGAGGTAATTAAGTATAAGTACTAAAATAAAAATATCAAGTCGGTTCAGCAACATATACGAAAAAAAAAAATACAAAAAAATCTAGTTACAATAAATAAATAATAATACTTAGGGTTTACTTATAGATTATTCCTACCTACCATGCTGAGATTCCTGATAATGAATAAATGTCTGTCTGCGCATGCATCTGACGATATCCCTCTCCCGTAAATTAATATATTATTATATCAAATTGATTCCTAACGGAGGATAGGTGCAGGTTGTCATTAGGTTGAAAACTAAAAACTTGCTTGGTAAGTAATGGTTGTAGGTTCCTGTTCTGATATTCCTAAACAGGATCCGTCAGATACCTACCTGGCCGATGACTCCGAAGGGCTAACCTACCTACTTATATTTATGTGCGTACCTTGTTTCAAGTGAAAGAGGCAAAGTTTAGATGATGTTGATGTAATTGGGCGACATTAAGCAGCGGCTAGTGGTAGCGCGGTGACCACTTACCATCAGGTGATCGAGGCCTCATGGTGGATACCTCAGTGGTCACCGTGAGAACTTAGGCGAAGTAAGCTGTTCAATAGTGCAATCCCTAGCATCAGTTCCTTCATGACACACATGACATAGTAGATGAAATCTGTCGTTTTTATGGTGTGCATAATAAAGAGTAAGTAGGTATTCTATATAGGTATCTATCAGGTGGAATGACAGTCGACATTAATATTCTGTAAAAGTATCACTGAAAACTTGGGTGTGAACTGAGCTGTCAACAGTGTCATCAATACCCAGCATCAGCCGGTCTATTCTGTAAAAACATCACCGTGAAAATTTAGGTGAGGTGAACTTGAAGTACCTACGTGTAGAACCTGGATGAGGCTAGCACAGGAGCGTGGGGATTGGCACAAGAAAAGAGACGCCGATGCCCAGGAGAGGGTGAAGTCGGGCTGTGAATGATGATGATGAACTTGAAGTGAGCTGCCATAGCATCAGGTGGAATGACAGCTCACTTCACGTAGGTAGGTACGTTTTCACGGTGAGATTTTTACAGAATAGACCGGTTGCGTTGCTATCCCAGCCGGTCTATTACTAATTATTATTAACTTAGGTGAAGTGAGTTTTCAGTGAGTTGTCATTCCATCTGATGTTAGGAATTTAACTAAGTAGCAGCTCACGTCACCCAAGTTTGCGTTGCGTTGTGGCACTCTACTCCTAAAACTGAAACACAGCAACGCTGTTTGGGAGCCAAAATTGGTGATGAATTGATGATTATCATTATGGCTTTCATTGTGACCACAATCACATATCATGTGATTGTTCCTAAATTAGATTGGTACCCTAATATTATAATATAACTTTTCGTACCACTTGCTCAAAAAAGTGACATTCTATGCCACAAACAGCGAACATAACAATAGTCATTTTTAATCTGTTAAAAACAGGGAAAGAAAATTGTACTGAATTTCATTCATCCTCTAGGGGGAGAATGTGATTTAAATTTGGAATACTTACCGAAATTTATGCTGAACTACATCAGTGTTTACACCACTGAGTTTGTATATAAAGCATTATACATCTTTTTGAAAAAGGAATAAGTACCTACGCATTTAATATGCAGTTATGATTATTAAATAAAATTACGAAAACTGACGAGGCCGTATGAGCTTGATGCCTTTGCTTTTCCGACAAAAAAATATTAGTCTAGGAATTTGCCGCGTTTTTGTTTTCTTCAAATACTTAAACGTTAAGTTTATTTTAATTTATTTTTATAAATAATGTAGCCGACGGGCATGGGGTTCGGGCCTCTGATTGAAAGTCCTTGTAAATTTACTGTACTTTAATTTACCAATACACTTGAGAACACAAACAAAACAAGAAAAATAAATGAGTAACAGACTCGAAATCGTACTATTACTAGAAATGAGAGAGTTAAAGATCTAAGATGGCCGGCGCTTTCCGGGCGCGGCTTGAAACGCGTAGCGTTGCACAAGGATCGAGGTTGGACTGCGCTGTTTGCGGCGCTGCGACCGCGAGGGACTCCTGCTCCACAACCGCGCCAGAAACGGGGCGCGCGGGAGAAATCGCGGCGCGTGATTGGTCGCCCAAGTCAGTGGCACCAACATTATTATTAAACCTATGGTCCTGGGGTTGCCGCGCTACATACTCCCCCTCTAGATCACGATTACGCCCTCGATCGTGGTCTAGCCCTACATTAAAATCATTACGAATAGGTTGTAAACGAGGTCGGCCTCGCTTTTTCTTTGGCTCCATTGGCTGAGCGCGTTCATCTACTCGTCCTCGAAAAGGGGTGAGCTGATTAGCGTGGAATTTGCCCAATATCTCACCAGGATTATCATCAGACGCGATTAGGTATGTTGTTGGACTTACTTTCTTCTTCACAACATATGGCCCATCCCTTTTAGGGAAAAACTTAGCAGTCTTTGACTTGCTGGCGTCGCTCAGCTGATGGGTAGTCAATAGAACCTTGTCATCTACTTTAAAATCCTCTCCTACTCTTCTCGAACGATTCTGTCCTGCAGTTTTTCTACTCTATCACGGACTTCACTTAAGGAGTTTAAAAATTTTGACAGGTAAGGAGTGATCTGTGGTACAAAATTATCCTTCTCTAAGACTGCCCTTGGATCATTGTACACCTCTAACGGTGACCTCAGCTCACGTGCAAACGTCAAATATGCAGGAGTAACCCCTGTTGTTTCACAGACCGCGCTGTTCATACTGAACCGTACTATCGGTAGCTGCTTAGGCCATGAAGGGTGATCCGTACCAACCAACAGGGCCAATTGGGTCTTCATATCCCGGTTTTTCCTTTCAGCTGGATTGGCTTCTGGGTGGTAATAGGGTATCAAGTCTTGTGTAATGCCGAGAATGAACATGCATTTCTGCATGACCGCTGAAACAAATTGGACACCATTGTCCGAAATAATGCGACGTGGTAAGCCGAACCGAAGGAAATACTCTTCTATGAGTACTTTCGCGCAGGCGACAGAGGTTGCTTCTTTGAGAGCATACAATTCTACCCATCTTGTCGCGGTATCTTCCACTAACAGGATCCATTTTTCCCCGTTTTCGCCCTCTGGCAGTGGTCCAAATAGGTCGATAGCCAAGACTTCATTGCGCTGGTTTAAAATCGGTGTTTGAATCAGACCAGGTGGCTTTTCATTTGTCGCTTTATAGCGTTGACAAGAGGAACATGATTTTACATAATCGGTTACAATTCTTCTCATGCCAGGGAAGTAATAGTTTTGAGCTATTTTCTGGTATGTTCTCTCTATACCAGGATGACCTGCAATTGGAGCATCATGACATTCTCTTAGAATCCCTTCACGTATGCTTACAGGTATTACTAATTGCGGCGACTCGTTGTCTGTATCTGGGTTATAGCGATAAAGGATACCGCGTTCCATGAGATAACCACGTTCTGTCCAACGGCGAGACGCAACTTCTTCTATATCCTCTAATTCCTTCACAATTTTAATTAAATCTGGGTCAGATTTTTGTGCTGCACGTAGCTCCGTGAGATCTCGCGTAGGTAAATCAATAATGACAGTGCATATTCCACAGGATTCACGAGACTCATCTGTACAGACAGGGCGGCTGAGTGCGTCGGCCACTACATTTACCTTTCCGGGAGTGTACTCAAACCGGATGTCATAGGCCTGCAGCTTTAGTGCCCAACGCACTAAACGACCAGAAGGTGACTTCAAGGACAGCAGCCATTTCAAGGGCTGGTGATCACTGGCTATAACGACTGGATGACCATCAATGTAACCCCGCATACGGTCGACTGCCCAGACGACCGCCAGAGCCTCCCGCTCCGTGGTCGAATAATTCCGTTCAGCCGCTGATAACAAACGGCTGGCAAATTCAATGGGTCGTTCTTCATTCTTTTCACCTTGAAGCAACACTGCGCCTATCGCATAGTTGCTCGCATCTGTGCGCAGGATGAATGGCTTGGAGTAGTCTGCCTGTATGAGGATCGGCGCTGACGTCAAAAGCCTTTTCAAGTTACTGAACGCTTCAGCCTGTTGTGGTCCCCATATCCAAGGTTGATTTTTCCTTGTCAATCTTGTCAGTGGCTCTGCTACCTCCGAAAACTTGGGAATAAATTTCCTGAACCAGGAACATGTTTGTATAAATGTTCTGAGGTGTCCCAGTGCAGACGGCTCTTTCATGTCTAATATGGCTTGGATTTTCCTTTCATCAGCTGAGACTCCGTCCTGCGAGATCACATGACCTAAATATTTAACCGACTCTCGTGCAAACACACACTTTTCTCGGTTAGCACGCAATTTGAACTTCATCAGCTGTTCAAAAACGATTCGCAGGTCTTCCAGGTGCCTCGAAAAATCCCCCTGCGTTATAATTAATAAATCGTCTAAATATCCTAGTATTGTGACGTCCTTTAGTGCTGAACCAGATCGCATTCTGTCTATCAGACGCTGAAAAGTAGCCGGCGCGTTCTTCAGACCGAACGGCATCCTTTTAAAACGAAAAGTTCCGAAAGGGGTCACGAAAGCCGTCTTATCCCTATCCTCTTCTTTAACTGACACTTGCCAGTAGCCAGATCGCAAATCTATTGTACTCATGTGACAACGTCCACGTTTAGTAGATTGCAACAGTTCATCAATACGAGGCATTGGATAGGCGTCACTCTTCGTAATCGAATTTAACTTTCGATAGTCGACGCAAAACCGGAAACTGCCGTCACGTTTAGGTACTAGCAGGGCTGGCGCAGCCCATGCAGATTCACAATCTTCAATAATATCTTCAGCTAACATTTTGGTAAGCTCTTGCTGCATGATCTCCTTCTTTGCAGGTGTCAGGCGATATGGAGGCGTCGCTATCGGCAAATTATTTCCCGTATCTATATGATGCTCTCCATATGGAGTCGGCTCCCCAATCGAATTAAACATATCCTGAAAATTCGTGAGCAATTGGGCAAGCTCCTCACGCTCCTGATCCTCTAAACCTGCACCCTCGTCATCGCGTAAAACATTCATCGCGGCGTACGAATTTTGACGAGGTGAAAAAGTTTCCAAAATCAATTTATACTTTTGATCACTACTATCCGAAAAATGCCAAAGGCACTGCTTAAAATTGATAACGAGACCGGCACTGTTAATAAAATCAATACCTAAAAGTGTTTCATTATCTTTCGCTTCGGGGAAAATTATAAACTCGGTGGGCACAATTTTATGAAAAAGTTTCACCTGTACCTCTGCAACAAGCACCTCCATCAGGCGCGTGCAACCATCCGCCAGGCGGATGTTTCTAGTGCACTGTTGCAAAGGATGGCCTTTTTCCTTTAACACGCGAAAAAGTGTGTGACCGGCAATACAGCCCCTAGCACCAGTGTCCAGTAACGCTGTCCCATTTTCCCCCAAAATACCTATTTGCATCAAAGGTCTATTATTATTAGGCTCCCCCTTAATTGAACCTCCCTTAGTCCGACCCTGTGCAGACGCGAGGCGTTTCTTACAATTTTTATTATTAACATTTACCGAGCATAATCCTAAACATTTATCAACGCTATCACTATTACAACATAAACATAAACAATCACACTGAACATTAAATAAACCCTGACCATTTGAATTATTGTTTACGCAACATGATATGGCAACATAATCGTTATCAGCTGATTGAATTACGTGCCCGTGTTGCGAACGGGTTTCAGTTGAATTTACAGAAAACTTAGTGTCTCTATTATTATTATAACCTATGAAATTATAACACACATTTTTACCGACATTAGAACGCTCGTTAGTATGTTGCAGTTCAGTAACACAATCACAGTAAAGTTTTAAGTTACGCCCAGCGTTGCAAGACGCTGGGTTACCTGTGGTACTGGCAGGAACGATGCGAGGCGGGCCCGGCGACTTCCGACCGCGAGGGACGATATCGTTACGCTCACGGACGGTCGCTAGGCAACGGGCAGCGCTGCCGCTCGCGACCTTGGCGCGGCCGCACGTACTCTGCGGGGCCGGCGCGGGTGGCGGGACGCTTGCGGCTGTCGGCTCGCCCGACGCGCACTCATCGCGCACGATAACGCTATGATTACGGGAACCGCGCACTTTTGAATTTACGCTATCACTAGTTGTCGTAACCGAATAGAATGCGTTTTGAGAACTAGATTTGCACTTTTCACACTTCGATTTTATAACGTTAGGGGCACCGCACCCATAACATTGAATAGCTTTATTTTTGTTTACGCTATCATCACTTTTCCCGTTATCACTTTTTACGTTATCACTTTTATCATTGTTTATTAACTTTTTACACTGCGATTTTTCATGTCCCCATTTCTTGCAGTAACTGCACGACAGTCTTTTGCTGCGAGTGTTTTTATCACTTGGTGCCGAAGTTGAAGGGGCGCCGGCGACGGCCGCTTGGTGACTGGCGCTCGATGGCGTCAGTGCCGGTGTCTTGTCGCATGCGCTGTCTTCTAACGATTCTTCGATCGCTCTGGCACGGTGCAGTAACTGGTCGAACGATGTTATGGAGTTACGATCGAGCCGCTTTTTTATTCTACGATCGAGAAGCCCGTATACCATATCCAGTTGAACTTTTTCACGTAGATCTTCTTGTGGCAATCTCGATAAAAGCGCTCTCGTCTTCGCAATAAATAAATCAGTTTTGTCCGTACCTTGTCGCAATGAAAACAATTCCAAATATATACGAAATGGCGGGCGATGCTCTCCGAATGCACTTTTTAGTTTTTGCATAGCATCCGGCCATGACGTGGTGCTGGTTTTTATACCCTGCCACCATAATGCTGCCGAGTCTACTAGCAACATGGAGAGTCCTTTGACAGCGTTATCATCTGATATCTGAAGGCAGTTCTTGTACACTGTTATTGCGTCGATAAACCCGTCGACATCAGCGGACGATCCGTTAAATCGAGTTGTGCACTTTGAGAAGTTCGCGGCGGGCGCTGACATGGACACTTCAGTAGGCGCCGGTGTCGAAGTCCTAACATCTTGGATGAGCCTCGCGAATATCTCTGCCTGACTCTGCTGCAGTGATTGCATCAGAGTTGCAAACTGACCCTGGTCCATGGTGATGGACGTGAACATCTCCTCTTCTGTTTCATTTTCCTTTTCTGTTTCATCTTCATTATCTTCTCCCTGCTTCTTGGATTTCTTATTTCTTGTTACCATCGTCGTTGGTGTCGTTGGCATCCTGACAACGAAAACGGAACCTCGTGGCGAACTTTTATTCGCTGGAAACGCCCTCGTAGCGCTTCAGATTCCGAAGTTCCCGCGTGTAGGTAAGTACGTGTAACCGAAGCCTTCCTCCTGGAGAACAGACGCGGACTGCGTCGTAATGCTTCGTAAAAAAAAAATTTGCAAGCACGTGTCGTCAGAGGCCCCTACTGTTGGGACGCCAAATGTAGCCGACGGGCATGGGGTTCGGGCCTCTGATTGAAAGTCCTTGTAAATTTACTGTACTTTAATTTACCAATACACTTGAGAACACAAACAAAACAAGAAAAATAAATGAGTAACAGACTCGAAATCGTACTATTACTAGAAATGAGAGAGTTAAAGATCTAAGATGGCCGGCGCTTTCCGGGCGCGGCTTGAAACGCGTAGCGTTGCACAAGGATCGAGGTTGGACTGCGCTGTTTGCGGCGCTGCGACCGCGAGGGACTCCTGCTCCACAACCGCGCCAGAAACGGGGCGCGCGGGAGAAATCGCGGCGCGTGATTGGTCGCCCAAGTCAGTGGCACCAACATTATTATTAAACCTATGGTCCTGGGGTTGCCGCGCTACAATAAGTTAATGTTCTAAAAATACGTTACGATGTTAAATCAAAGCGACAGTGACAGTGAATTGTCGGATTCCATCAGTGCAAATTCTGCCGCAATTATAAATAATTTGCTTCCAACAAAATCCAAGGAAAATTATTTAAAAGCTTATGAAGAACTTGGAGAAGTGCGAAAGGCCTATCAATTTCAGACTCAGTACTTCTTGTCTATTTTGATTATTTATCCAAGACAAAGAATCCGAATACACTTTGGTGCATATACTTACTCAAAACTGAAAGCTACAATAAGCATCAAACACAGCATTGAAATAAATAGATTCACGAAATTACTGGCTTTTTTAAAAAGAAAATCAGAAGGGCATTGCGCAAAGAAGTCTAAAATTTTTACGACTCAAAATGTGGAAAAATTTCTTAATGAAGCTCCTGACGAAATTTTTCTGGCCACAAAAGTAAGTATACATGATTTAACTATGAATATTTCGTATCTTAGTAATGGTAATTATTTTATATATTTACCTGTTTTTTATCTTTGTTATAGGTGGCCTTAATTTTTGGACTCAATGGTGCTTGTCGCGGATGTGAACTTGTAAACTTAAAGGTGGAGGACGTTGAAAATCATTCCAATGAGTTACTGCTGATTAATGTAAAGGAAACTAAGACAAAGAAAAATCGGTCATTCATTGTACAAGGACAATATACTAAAATCATTCATAAATACCAAGCATTACGTCCCACCAACATGGAAAACAATAGATTTTTTATAAACTATCGGAATGGGAAATGTACTCGACAAGCCATCGGCAAAAATAAAATTAGCAATATGCCAAAGGAAATTGCTAAATATTTAAAACTTAAAGATGTTGAACTCTACACCAGTCACTGCTTTAGAAGAACTTCTGCTACTTTCTTGGCGGATTCAGGGGCAAATATTACGTCACACGTCGTCGTCGACACGGTGGTTGGAGCTCTGATAGAGTAGCTGAGGGTTATATCGAAAGCTCAATGGCGAATAAAACCATATTAAGCAGTCAAATTAACAAAAATATAAAACTTAATCCATCAGAGCCACAACCATCAACTTCCGGCATCTTATCTTCGTCCGTAACTCACGATGCACCACCACCACTATCTCCGACGTATACTGTCTACAATGAAACGCAAGTTCCTCAGATGCAAGAACAGAGAAATACTCAAATCAACTCATCAACAATAAATGTACCAAACAAAAATGTAACTCACTCTATGAATAATTGGACCAATGTTTCGAATGTTAACTTTTACTTTTAATTGTCATTATTTTTAATAAATGTTTATCTCATATTATTATTGTGTTAATTTTTTCGCAAATGGTACGAAAAGTAGAGTATTTTCCTAGGTGATAAAGCTGTCTTAGTCTTGGGTGAACTTAAATCCCTCGCTACACTCACGATTTCAATCGTCACCCGCGACAGAAGACACTGCTTTATCCCCTTGGTTAATAATCTACTATTTCGTACCTTCTGTACTTCATGTAGTGAAATTCAAATACTGGTATTCAGCTGCATCCGGTTAGACTGAAAGCCGACCCCAACATAGTTGGGAAAAGGCTAGGCAGATGATGACCTTCCGTACTTCATCTGTCTTCCCACTGGAAAATGTTCTTACTCGAACTCTGTTGGTTTTTCATAGCTTGGAGCTGTAGATACCACAGAATACATACTAATACAACTACATGTAGTGTCTAATGTCTATGGCTGACTAATGCCCATTTTCTGAAGAATTCTTAAACAGAGTTTAAACTCTCAATGGTTATTGATTGGACAAAATTATCTATTTAAGCGAATTCCTTCCAAACCCAGTTTATGAGGTCCACTGATAAACCCTCGATAGTAATTCAATCGACTTTTAAGCTAAATTCTTCCTTAACGTACCTATAGTTCAGAAACACGATAACGAACCAATAATCACTATCGAATGGATGAACTCCATTTAAATACCTCAGAAACCGGGCATACCTAAGCCACTCAACATTTGGGTTAGGCACTAGGTTATAGCAGTCATTTGTCTGAATGATTGATTCAAATGAACTGGTCGATAAAGTAGAAATGTATCTACTTATAAGTAAGAATGAATTCAGCACAAATTCCAACCTGGTTATCGTTAAGCACCCATAATGATGGTGTCCAAGGACATCTGATAGGCTATGTTTATGTACCCGTGTTGCCCAATGGAGCAATCATTTACAAATAATAATATTATGCTGATTTTAGTGGACCCTAGTATTTTACAAATAGTTACCTACTTACATACTAAACATTACGCCATTGGATATGAAAATTAGTGACTATTACAACCCTAGTAGTAGCAGTACTGGGCCTGTCCTGTGTCCTTTGCAATGCAAGTACCAATGTTTGACCGTCAAGGCACAGAATATTAAAGCTACAGTAGTTTATCTGGGAAGTAACCTTGAATTAATTACCTACGGGCGTTCGGTAGATAAATACGCGTCTGTACGTGCGCAACTGCCGCGCACTGCAACTGTTGCGGTACCGAGATTTCGAAGCGCGTCACGTGTCGTTTCGGCCGTTGTCTATGAAGATAAACTACTGTAACATTATCATACTGTGGTCAAGGTTTATTACCCAATCACGTTCCGCTCTGATGAAGCACTATGGGCCTAGGTGACTAGGCAGTCTCGGGAAAGGTGACCTATTAGTTAGGTAAGTATACCTGCCTAGGACAATTAGGTATATTGCCCGCACTCACGACTTTCTGGCAGTACAAACATAAGTTACCCTACGTCGGGAGTTTAGGTACCGCCTACGGACGTACGCTTTACCTGATAGGGTTCTAAAGAATGATAATGTACCTAAGCACTTGATTGCTTAGAAGTTATCTCATTGCAGTAAATTAAGACATTCATAGCTTTAACACATTTATCACTTATCCTATCACAGATTACCATTATCATAATCTTAAAAGGAATTTGAAGTAACGAGTGGGTAAGTAGATCGGATAAGCGCCGTGAGAATTTCGAAATTGATAAGATAGGTAGGTTGCTTTAGACTTATTGGCTATAGGATAAGTTCATGTCAATAAGGCAATTCTACGATAAAAATCGCATTGGTTTGAAGCCAACATTAAAATTTCCACAGCTTTGTGAGGTGGGCACTCGGCTACACATCAAGCTATACATTTCCAGTTTACAATGACCTTTCATTGTAAGGAAATCTTATACAGTGCGAGATCAGCACCCTAATTGCGTAACACATTATCGATCGGAGTTGGTTTCATTTTGAAACAAATTGCTAATCCATATTGCTTCATACTCGTATGTTCGAAAAAAATTTGTCTGTTCGACAACGTAAATAACGCAATGTTGTTGAACTGTCAAAATAAAACCAATTCCGATTGATAATGTGTTACGCAATTATGGTGCAGCTTATACTGGAAATGTATGAGACAACAGTTCGAGGTGGTTCGAGTGTGCGGCGCAGTTACGCGCGGACAAACGCGGATTTATCTATACCTAGCGGCCGTAGCTACTGTAACCAGTAACTTTATTATATGTGGCAATTATGTGCCTAATCTTTTGCTTTATAATTCTCAAACTTCATAAGCCTACAAAGACCTAGGTACTGTAAAGGATTGATGCTTTAATCAAGCCTCGTTATACTGGCTGACATTCAATCATTTAAATATGGAATGTCTTCTATCAAGAAAATGATTCTCGTTTTCTTCAGAAGATGACATATAGAATCTGGTGAGGACTCCGCGTAGAACCAATTTAGTTAAGGAGTGTGTTTAATAATTCATCTGAAGCTTAAAATACAGAGAGCATCAGCCCCATATAACTAGAGTCCCTCTCGTATTATTTAGTAGTTCAATAAATCTCCTACTGTGAGGTTCGAGCCCTCACAGTACCTACATAGGTAGGTGCAACAAACTCGTCGACCTATAGCTACAAAGTCAGTTGTTCCATTCATTCCAAGTACTTAATTTTACGTCTGAACAACAGTAGTTCATAAAATAACCACGTACTTGAGTAGGTAGGTCCATACCTACACAGGGTGTAAGTGTAAACACCGTTATCCTTAGATTTCAGGTTATTAGAGCGTGACTGGCATACCTAATAAATTTTAACTAAACAAAGTCCCCCCGCGCAGCGTATGTCTGTCTGTTTGAATGCGATAAAGTCAAAAAGTACCTACGGAACGGATTTTTATACGGTTTTCACCACAGAAATCTAAATAATAGTGCCTTATTATTTAGATTTCTGTGGTTTTCACCAATGGACGGAGTGATTCAGTGTATAATTCATTAAAGTTTTGTGTAGGTATTGGCTGAAATATGACGATGACTGTTGAAGATGTCGGAAAAAATTATGCCGACTGGAAGCTTTAAGCCCACCGTACACGGCAAAGATTTATGGTAGCGACATGAGTTTGCACAGTTATATCGGACGGCGATATGTATTCCATAATATGGAATACATATCGCCATATGCATATTGCGATATGTATTCCATAATATGGAATACATATCGCCGTCCATCCATATTATGGAATCCATATGAACGTTCCCATGGGATATTTTCAGACTTCCACGCGGGTGAAGCCGCGGGCAAAAGCTAGTTTTATTATAATGTCCAACATCCATTTCAAATTACCTACAATAAAACTTAGTATAAACCATTTATTATTATTGTTAATGTGCAAATAATAATCGGAAAGTCGTAATAATTCTTATGCTTCTAAGATTGGATTACTTAGTTATTAAACTTTTTGCTGGTATGACATTTGCTATGGACTCTGTTATTAATACGAGTAGGTATACCTACTTACCGTGGCAAACATTCAATGGCTTTGCAAATACTAATCCATGTTTTAAAGTATCTTTTATGTAGGTACAAGTTTTGTGACTTAAGTACATAATACATGTAGATACGCATCTATACCAATCAGTAGGTAGATAGGTACTTCTGATTGGTATAGGTGCGCATCTACATGTAGGTATAGACGCATCTTACCGCACCTATACCAATCAATGCTATGCATGTAGGCAAGGCACAGTCAGCGACCTAGTCGGTTAATCTAAGCCGACGTACGCACGGACGTAAAAATATCGCGGCGATTTTTTTTCGCGCACTGGATTTTCAACGCTCTGCTTAGCACCGAGAGTTGAAAATCCAACAGTGTGTTTTTTCAACGCGCTGGGATGCACTCTGTTGTTGTTAGGTTGGATTCTCGAAGCTCGGTTCAACACCGAGAGTTGAAAATCCAGTGCGTGATAAAATCCCGCCGCGATATTTTTACGCTCGTGCGAACGTCGTTCGTCTACCGCACCGGGAACGGGACGTCAACGAGAAATCAGATGACGGCGCGGTGCCATAGTAAATGTAGGTAGGTAATGTCGCTACTTCGGCGCCGTGCCGCCACCGTCATCTGTTTTCTCGTTGTACACGGCATGGGCACGGTTTCTTTACGGTATCGGTACCGTATATTAACCGCGCCGCGCCGTAGAAAAATCGTGTGAGCTTGTAGTTATAAGCTCCTATGAATATTTACAAAATTTAAAATCTAACAAAAGGAGGGGAAATAATCATAGGGCATCAAAAAATTCGTCCGCATCGCTGTCGACAGGAAAAGTGCCCAAAAGGCTGGCAGCATTGCCACGTTGTATGGCAATACTAATTCTTTGGCCAAAAAATAGGCCAGCCCTTTGGTCACGTGTAGAGTCGACCAACCGCTTGGCGATGTCCCGAAAAACTAAAAGGGCACTCGGACCCCATGGCTCTAGTGTTTCAACCCCAAACGGCTCAAACATATAAGTCCCAATAAGATTAGAGTATTTGCGCCGTTTGAGGTTTTCCGCACCCGCAGCAGCCGCCCCAGCACAGCCCACCGTGCTAGGAAGATGGGATGGCGCAAGGGTGTCAATACATGTTGCATCCCACACCAAAGGCCTACCTACCTTCCAAGGCATTATGGTCATTCCGTCTGGTCTCTTCCCATCGTCGCGTGCCAAGCCAATGGGTTCTAAAACAGCTGGCACCCCGGCGGTGACAAGAGCTCGACGGATGATGTCATTAATGCTGGCGTGCCGTGCTATCCGGCCTGCGCTCTTACTGCAGGATAGGCCATGATGTCCGAGGCAGTCGACATCTACGCCGCATCGGCAGCGATGCGGAGCCACGCAAGGAGCGCCCAGACGTAGACAGGTAAAGCTACAGCTCCTATGGCGACGACCTACCAAGAACCTGAAAATATAAGTTGAGTGAATCGAATGTTTAGATTACCAATATAAAACGCAATTAGCGTGGATTTAAGGTAGCTCAGACCAAATAAACAATAAGTACCTACGTAATGCATGCGCAAAACTACACCTCGCTCTGTGCATACATGCTCACACGACACGCACACATTTAAGTAGGGACACCAAACTACTACTAAACTACCTAGGTACACTTCACTGAATGCAAACATGTTTACGAAACCAGCCTCACGTCACTGTTGACAGCACTGTCTTGGTTTTTTATTTAATCTGAGTACCTAAGGTAGTAAGTTCTTTCATCGTTGAGTTAATTAGGTTTAGGGTAGGTATGTAGACGTATCCAATCCAGGATTGTGGAAAGTCCTAGAAATTCATTAACTAGCGCCATGTAAAAGCTTTCACATCCCACTTATGTAACGACCCTAGGCGGTAACTTATTTCTAACGCAATCAAAAATATCTACTTACGTTATTTCGCATCTTTGCGAGAAAAACGTGCTATCTCGAAAAATGCAATTTTACAGGAAGCGATACTTATGTAAACTTTAAAAAATACCGGTCAAGAGCGAGTAGGACCCGCGCACCGAGGGTTTCGTTCTGATTTTTGAAAAAGTGTGCTATTTAGAGACATCGTTTTATTTTTCTGTAATCTTTACGTTAACTTCTATCACATAGAATATTTTCTGATTTTTCTCTATGCAAACTTCGGAGATAAGGGGTTGGGAACGGTTTTTTTTTTACATTTTTCATCAAAAGTCAAAAACTATGCGGCCGGTAAAAAGAAAATAAATATTTGAGAATGTGCAAACAGCGCTATTTCATATGATACCCCATATGCCCTAGTAGCCCCACTTAGAATTTTTAAGAACCCCTTTCCGACCCTGTTGCGAAAAAAAATATATTTTTTATTTCTTTCTTATTGGCAAAATAGTTATGCAAACGTCATCTAAAACTGTTTCAAATTTCAAGTTGATAGCATTAGTAGTTCTTGAGATATCCAGCTGTGACAGACAGACAGACTGAGTCGCACTATAAGGGTTCCTTTTTACCATTTTGGTACGGAACCCTAAAAATTATGACGTAAATTAATGTGTTTTTACGTTAAATGAGTTATAGATTAAACTTTTAGGTAAATAATACACAAGAAGACTACAATCGAGACTATATTCAGATAATGAATTATTATTCGTAAACTACTACTATTAAAAACTAATAAAAAACCGGCCAAGTGCGTGTCGGGACACGCGCAGTAATAGGGTTCCGTAGTGCACGCCGTCGCTCATCGTTATTCGTGCGTAAATATTATTAATTTAGAAAAAAATTGTTAATAAGAATGTTCTGATTTTATTTTTGTATAATATATTTTTACATGGTTCATAAACTTATATTTACCTGTTTTACACAACTAACAACGTTATATAAGTAATTTTTATTGGAATTTGTACGAAATTTTTATTGTTCCAAGTACATTTTAAAAGTTGGTTAACTACTTATTACTCGTAAACCTGAAAAGCCTACTTCATTTCGTTATATATTATACACCACTACCATGATTTTTTCACATTTTCAATATTTTTGAAAGACCTATCCAACAACACCCCATGGGGTAGACGAGAAAAAAAAACATCCCAACTTTACGTGTTGGTACAGAAGCTAGAAGGTACCTTAAAAAAAATTTTTTTTCATGCTTTTATTTTACCTCTTCGTCGGCGTGATCCATGCTAAATTATAGCTTTATAGTACTAAAAGTCTCTGAACTAAGCTACTATGCTGCGGACGGACGGACAGACAGACGAACGGACATAGCGAAACTATGAGGGTTCCTTGTTGGCTACGGAACCCTAAAAACACCTTTTCCGAAAAGTCACGTTTTTCTCGCAAAGAGGCGTTTTATGCGTTAGTGTAGAGCTTCGGAACCCTATGATACCAGGACAATAGGTAGCAGCTGCCAATAAGATTGCTCTGCTTAATTTTACTTCTTTCATTTCAACAAAACGTGTGACTAATTTAGCTCGACTAAAACAATCTGTATCACATCAAACAATTTACTCGTTCTACAATTTCTATAAATGATTCTTTTGCTCGAGTGATGGAATCCAACCGAAATAATTTTGCTGCCAACCTGCATGATGTAAGTTTCCCTTTGGCAGACAACCTTCAGTAATAAGTACATAGTAGGTACTGTAACGGGACGATTAATGAAAGACGAATTCAGTAATAATAATCTCGTAATTATTCCTATCAATCAATTTACTAAGCGATCATCATGACGCGCGCTGTCAGCTCTCCAAACTGATCCTCTAAGTAGGTATTTATTTTTTCTAATATAAAACTTGACAAAATCTGTACAGCACCCAGGCTACTAACCGCTCTATATTCTAGTAATAGCTACATGTCTGGGTTATTTAGGTAAATCGGGCTGAAAAGGTTAGAAGGGATAATATAAGAGGATACATCGAAGCGTGGTTTAGCTCCGTTTATAAGTTTAATGGTGTTATGGTTGTCCGTCTATATAGTTTGACGCGCGAGATAAGATCTAAACGCGCTTCAATAGATTTATGACAAAATGCTATACCTAAATCAATTTTTAGCTTAGTAAGTTCTCAACATATATAAATACCTTGTATTTAAAGCAAATTTTACTGCACAATAAGGAACTGTTTGTTTACGTATAATCATATATTTATGTCTATCTTTTTTAGTCTGTCCGACTTTTACTTTATCAATATTGTCTTTGTCTTTATGTGTATCTGTGGAGAACGTTGTTGGTTGCACATACGTATAACTCCTAATTTTCTATTTATTTTTGTGTGTAATTGTTTGTTCTTCCGAATAAATAAAATAAAATCATATAAAACAGAAAGTAGACGATCCTACTTTTGTTTTTTATTCTACGAAAAATTTACACCTAATCATGTTTCGGTTTTAGTACAGCAGTAGACAATATTGTAAAATAACACATAATGCAAAATTCAAATGATTTAGCCATATACATTTGGTTTTTCAGGAATTTGAAAAACACAAAATTTATCGATATACACTTCTGGACACATCTGTTGGCCCACCTTAGAGTTTAGGTTTCGATGGCCCCTACCGATATATGATTGCTAGATTGAACAAAAACTGTTGATGCAGTTTTAAACCTGATACATTTTACCATCTTTTTCGATCGTATTGTTTTAAATTTGAATTCAGAATACCATACGACATGGAACTACGCCTAACAACTCGGATATGCGCCTTGTTAAAGGCAATTGATTTTTGAATAAAAAACATGTTTTATCAAATAAAGGTTTAATTTAATAACGCGTGTTGCCTCCATGGGCATCTACCACAGCTCTCAGACGATTAGGCATAGAGTTTATCAACCGCTCTATGAAATTTTGAGGGATCATCTCCCATTCCTCATCTATGGCAGTTTTCAACTCCTGCATCGTCTGGGCAACTGGCTGACGAGACCTAACGGTCTCGTCAAAAAAAACGTCACGTGACGTAAAAAGACGTGTTAACGTCTTTTTAGCTCGTCCCACATGTGCTCAATGGGGTTCATGTCTGGGCTTCTGGCTGGCCAGTCCATAACTGTGATGTTCACATCCCGAAGATATTCCCTGACGATGCCGGCCGCATGGGCTCTTGCATTATCATGCATAAAAAGGAAATTTGGGCCCACATAGTCCGCGTATGGTATCACGTGAGGTTCTAAGCACTCACGAATGTACCTTTCAGCATTTAATGTTGGCAGCCGTGGTCCTGTAACAACCTCAAGTTGAGTTTTGCCGCTCGCGGATATACCGCCCCAGACAGTCCATGAGCCACCGCCATAAGCAACCCTCTCTTCAAAGCAGCATTGTGCGAAACGCTCTCCCTTACGTTGGTAGACCTTCTTCCTTCCATCATTGCCATGTAATACAATTTTAGACTCATCAGAAAAGAGTACACGGCTCCAATCTTGCTGTGTCCAATTTAAATGACTGCGTGCGAAATGAAGGCGCGCTGTTCGGTGGGCTCGCGTTAGTTTGGGGCCATTAGCTGGCTTGTGTGGTACCATATCGCGTTCTTTTAACCTTCTCCGAACAGTTCGAGCGCTCACAGATACTCCGTGGAAGTCGCGAAGTTGGTTTTGTATCTCAATGGAGGTAAGGTGACGATTTCTCAAGCTGGGCGTCACGATGAATGGATCCTGCCTTTCAGTTGTGACCCGAGATCGTGGCCTTCCTTGGCGACGAACAAAGCCGCCAGTCTCTAGGTACCTCCGATAAACATTTCGGACCGCAGATCGACTTAAATTAAGTTGAGCACTCACGTTTCTTTGGCTGTGTCCGGCCTGAATAAGTGCCACAGCTTGGGCGGCGACTTCAGGTGAAGTATCCATAGATTATTGATAGAACCTCACCTTAATGTTAAGAATAAGTAATGTTTGTTGCAAAACCAAAGATATCAATCACTTTTTCAAGAATTAAATCCAAGTAAACCAATAAAACCAAGTTTTCTTAGTATTCGATTGTTTGATATCAACAAACAGGCTCCAAATTGTCTTTTGTTTCTTTAAATTCTGTGTTCGAAATTCAAAAAAGACTATTGAATGAAATTGTGAATGTGCCAGGTTCAAAACTGCATAAAAACTTTTTGCTCGACCTAATATAAAATTTTAGCTAGGACCAAACGAAACTCAAAATACAAGGTGGGCCAAAAGATGTGTCCAGAAGTGTATTTTATTTGATTATTACTTATTCACATCGCCAGTCAAAGTATCAGGGGTTGTTGAAATTCACATCAGAACGTATCTAACCAATTTACAAGTGTCTGATAAAATAATTTGAACAAAGAGAATGTGTAGGGACGACAAAGCGCATTTAGGTACTAATTTACACATGTAAACAATCGATGTAAGTAATGAATGTATAATGAACTTTAAAACATTGAATAATGTATGCTGATATAATTAACATGTTTCAAAGAGGTAAAGTACTAAGTACTTAGTTAGGTACCTCCTTATTATAATCTTGACGATATCTGTGGCCGATTAGAACCTTTTTTATATTGTTTGTTTTTATATTTTTACTTTATGTTCATGTTTTTGTATTGTCTATTTTGTTTATTTTCTCATCTGCTGCAAACTGTGGTACGGTGGCATCATATAGAGCTCTTAGCTGCCGGTTTGCTCCCACAAACGACGTCCCGTTGTCCGAGAATATTTCGCTGGGTGTACCACGTCGGGCGATGAAGCGTCGCAAGCACATAATGGCAGAGTCTGCGGACAAGCTGGCTACGATCTCGAGGTGGATAGCTCTGGTCACCATGCACGTAAATAGGGCGACCCATCGTTTCTCACGCCTGCGCCCAAGTTTTTATTATGACTTGTCAAATACAATGCTTGACTGAATGTCGGATTTCTTCTTGTAAAAATTAGGGAAATCTGGAAAATCTCATAGCAGTCAGTAACAATATCTTTGAGGATGACGGTGATTTCATAAATCTGCTGTCCTATGTTCCTACTGCGACCAATTCGGCTCACGCCTACTGCGACCAATTCGGCTCCCGCGTGGTTGGTCACAGTTCCAACCTACCCTATAATTGAATATCATTCAGGCCGCTAGTTGAACGGTGCGGCGTCGGCCGTTTAGTTAAAAGGCTAGGCTGTTTACTAAACGGCTGATTCAGCCAGTTGACTGCGACATACACACCATAGATCATACCATACCTACCTATAGTTTGATTCAAACTTAATGACGGCTCAGCAGTTAGCTGCGAGTGCAGTTAAAGTACGATTCAAACTTAAAAGAAAAACACACATTTACACACACACACACATTTTATCTTAAAAACATTTTAATTCTTAAATGAAAGAAAAACTTAATCGAGCTTAACTAAATGGAGCAAAAGTTATTGAAGACTTGAAGTACTTAGCTGCACGGTCTGCGCTATGTCCGGGCTACACCAACGGGAAACGCCTTTGATTAACGCGATGATTGACGTAGGTCGTAGGTGTAACCACAACTTATCGTGACAATTTTACAACGGCATTCACATTGCCGATTGACATGGCGATAAGTCGACGTTCGCACGGACGTAAAAATATCGCGGCGGGATTTTATCGTGCACTGGACTTTCAACTCTCGTTGTTGAGCCGAGCGTTGAGAATCCAACTTAACAACAACAGAGTGCATTCTAGCGCGTCGAAAAAACACACTGTTGGATTTTCAACTCTCGAACCTAAGCAGAGCGTTGAAAATCCAATGCGCGAAATAAAATCGCCGCGATATTTTTACGTCCGTGCGAAGTTGCGAACGTCGACTTAAGCGGTGGCGGCGTTCCAGTGTGGCCACTCAATTAGTCGCAATAATTCTCGGAATAATCATCGCGATGTTTATGGCGATGTTGGGCATTGACGTTGACGTTGTTGTGGCCCCGACATCACAGCTAACTTCCGAGCCGCCTTAAGTTAGAATCGAACTATACCCACTATATATAGGTAGGCACCTATCAGTTTTTGCACAGCTGTGCTCAAAACTATCAATCAATCACACTTCTGCTAAAAATGTAACTATTGATTAATTTATAGTAGGAAATCTCTTTCATCTCTTTCATAAATTATATAATAGATAGACACTTAAATCAAAAATGTCATTCATTAAAGCATTTGATGTCAGTTTTTAAATACTTACTTGTGTATTTATGATCATCGCCAGCTAACAACTAACACAAGCCATGCTAAAGTAAGCAAACAGTAGGTAATAAGTATATTGACAAAATATACTACTTCTACTACGACGCAAAAAAACACCAAATGTAAGAATATAATTTTTATATTTTTATCTAGAGAATAATTATACGAACACGGAACTTGCAACAATAACATAATTATTTTTAAAATACCTAAGAACCTACAATAGGGTCTAAAAATAAATAAATAAAGGTGCAACTACATTGCGGTCGATCGATATAGGCGATTCACCCTCAGGGAGATGATCGATAGGTATGATTATGTTTGGATGCGATCAATAACCATACCGACTGATCGATGTCTGTTGATCGCAATGTAGTAGCACCGGGCAAAACTATGAAAACAACGAAAAAAAAACTTAAATACTTATTACTATACTTATTATTATTTACTTATTTTTTTTATTAATTACAAAGTTATCTCGCAATTTTGCAATAATTCTTGCGAAAAAAAAAAAAAATATTTGCCAAGATTTTCGTGAGATTCGGATCGACCCCCTCCCCCCCTACCCCTATTTATTTAGTACCTATACAAAGTGGGTGCGACAATAAATGAAAATACGAGCAAAACTAATGTATAGCAAGCAGTTTATAGGAATTATCAAATAAATCCTAACATTGAAATTAAAAAAGTGACTTTTTCTAACAAACTAAATAGCTTAAAAATGTAAACAAAATAGAACACCATTTTTAAATATTTTAACACGGCTGGCGACTGGGGCACTGACCGACCCAACACACCATTGTTTGTGACGATTTTTTGCAGGTTTGGGTTGTTATTGTTTCGGCGAGAAAGCGACGTAGTAATAAACGAACTATCGTCTACATACGTATCTGTTTCGCACATTCAAAATTTTCGATTGACAAGAATGAGTAGATGTAACTTCCGCATGCATTATTTTCTTATCTAAATCTGATGACACGCTTTATGACTCTTATGCCTCTGGTATAAGGTACAACATGCATTAATTCCCATATTGAAGTCGCTGACAACATGTGTATGAAGAATATTGCAATGTCATTAACCTTTATTTTTTTAGGCGAGGTTGGTCTAATAACTGTATTATTAGATACATCATGTTGAAAGTCTTGAAAACGAAAATTATTGTCCTGTGACTAAACTATTAGTTAAATCAAATTGAATTTTTGTACGCAGATTGGGTACGTGATTAGGTATACGAAGTTTAATTAGTTGTTGTATTGTCGTATCCACTCTGTATATTTTCTATTCTACATTTTTGTATCTAGGTACCTACTTAATTATAATTATTTAATAGAGCAGCTACGATCTTCACAAATATTATAGATATAATCTGCTCCTATAATGGCGCGGTTTGCCAAAAGTTTTGTGTCTTTTATCGATAGTTAAAGTGGTCTTAAAAAAATACTGGCTGCGTAACATGTACCTACGTCATAAAGTACCTATATGTACATAATTTTTATAGGTAAATAAAAATATTATGCGTGGGTTGCACCATCTTACTTTAATGATAACAAACATCGCACCTTTATTTCGATGTTTGTTATTGTTAAAGTAAGATGGTGCAACCCATGACTGGAACTTTAACAAGCGTGGGTACGCTTGTTAAAGTTCCAGTTAGACAAAAAATGGGTTGTTACATTTGACAATTTGTTAGCTGACGTCATAACTTTAACTGTAACCTTACCCGCCCACGCTACGCTGATTAAAGTTATTGTTAAATATCTGTCACTTCTGTCAGACGCGTCATTCTATGGTCATTTTAACTTTGACGGAAACTATAACCTAGCCCTTGGTGCAACCCACTAAGTACTACTTACACTAAATCTCATCATCTTACTATGTCATCTTACTTGGGAAATGCGTCTAATTTGCGATTTTCCTATGTAAATAATTATTATAAAAGCATGCATTTCGTTCGTGCGATTTTCAGAAACGAATGAACCACAATGTTTTTGTTTTTATGCATGTTCTCGGGATTGGATATTACAAATCTGTTATTATAACTTATTAAGTAAACATCTAACTAAGCCCGAGCCAGTAAGTAACACCTGGAGGCATCTCAGGAGTGGAAGCTATTTATAAAAGCACTGAGTCTCCGTTCATTGACCCTCTGTTTTCAGGTTTCCCGCCGCGTGCTGACGTAGGTAGGAGGAAACGGACTTGCTGTGATATGCCGAGTATGAATAAACGGGCAATCCAATAAGCCAGCTATAAATACCTAAGCGCAATACCTACTTAGGTACAACCGGCTGGACAGATTTGTATATTTTTTTAAAATTAATGTGTGGCGGAATCTGCATCGTCACATACGAACTACGCGCCACACTGACGTCACGCAATCCTACATCGCGCAATCAGAGTTTACCGCGCGACTAGATATACAATGTCCCGACATCAACCGCCGGGCAGTTGCCCACCAGACACAACACCCGTCTGGCCGGAGGATCCTCCCTTTTCTATGGAGGACGAGTGAACTTTACACCCTGTTCCTCAGACCTCTATAAATGTAAACATCCGCATAAGGTTTTTTAGGAAAGAAATATTGGATAAATTATATTTATACTACTTGACTGCTTCGTTGATCTAGTGGCCGTAAACGCTACTGCTGAGCGTGAGGTCCTGGGTTCGATTCTCAGGTCGGGCAAAGTGTTATTGAGTTTTTCCATGGAATTTGTCAGTAGCAGCCTGGATCTGTGCCCGGTTGATGGCAATAGGCCCATCCCCCATTACATGGAAATTAAGAGGATATATCGAAGCGTAGTTTAGCTCGGTGTGTATGTGAAATGGCGCGCGAGATAGAAGATTCTCACGCGCACGGGAGATGCGCTAAGGTAGCCCGTGATATTCAAATTTTCTTCCGTTTTTTGCAATTTGCAGGCAGTGTCAGGTTGTATGTTGATTAAAATATGATTCGCGGCCGTAACTAATATAGCTTTACAGAATTTTAGTCATTAGAATCAGCAATACAACTCCATAAGTTAGAATTGACCTCAAATCTAGCGATTTCATGAAATCATGGGGTTTGAGGTCAATTCCAACTTATGGAGTTGTATTTCGTTTTATAGGAATTTTAAAAACACCAAATTATCAATGTCTCCCCATAACACTACACAAAGAACCAGAGTAAAGTAGTTATACAAGCACAACCTCATTGTACTCATCATTATGAATAACTTTTACTGTGGCACCAAACTTGAAATCGCGAAAAAAAAACACCTGTTATTTGTGTTATTTCATATAAGTTCGCAGAACTCGACAAAATGTACGGAACAACAATTTTTTTTTTCCCAATTGCAGGTTTGGTCCCATAGTAAAAGTTGTTCATAATGATGAGTACAATGACCTCTTAAGAGATTGTGCGTTGTTTAAGTTAAACCTTGTATCTACTTTACTCTCGTTTTTTGTGTAGAGTTAACAATAACTTTTTGTAAATATAGGGTGACTGGTAAAGTGACCGATACTAAAACACATGATTGTACTCATGATAACAAACAACTTTTACTGTGGGACCAAAACTGAAATCGCGAAAAAAAAAATCTGCTGATTCCTACATTTTGACGAGTTAAGCGAACATAAATGTGGGGAGATTCAGATTTTTTTCGCGATTTCAGGTTTGGTCCCATAGTAAAAGTTGTTGGCATGTGTTTAAGTATCGGTCACTATCAATCAGTCTGCCTAGCCTTCTACCAACTATGTTGGGGTCAGCCTCCAGTCTAACCGGATGCAGCTGAATACCAGCATTTTACATGGAGCGACTGCCTATCTGACCTCCACAACCCATTAACTGGGTAATACGATACCTCTTGGTAAGACTGGTTGTCAGACTTTCGGGCTTCTGACGACCCGTAACGACTGTCAAAGATCCACGAATGACAGCCGGGACCAACGGCTTAACGTGCTTTCCGAGACACGGTGGAGTCTCGATATGTAAAGATGGTCAACCATCCACGGACAACCCCGGCAAGCGTAGCTTAACCTGATGGATCGACCCGTGCGGCTGTTATTACTTAGCCACGAGCTCCTCACTAAGTATCGGTCACTATCAATCACCCTATATGTATGTACACTCATCAAAAGTGTCTACTGATCACGTACGACTTACGAGAGTATCGCTGCAATTGAGGATTATTATTTTAACTTTTTTGGATCGTTATATTGACCCTTTTTAGTGAATTTCACTATTTGAATGAAGAATTTTCTTTAAATGTTGATTAAAAATGTGTTACAATTTCTGCATCGGAACTGAAAAAATTGCATCGATATGGAGCAACGACATCATTTAACACGAGAAGAGATGATGAGAGCCATCGGAATGTTGCAAGCTGGTTCCAGGCAACGTACTGTTGCTGTCGCTCTTGGCACTACACAGAGCGTCATAAGCCGCCTCTGGACACGCTATCGTATCACGGGCAGCGTGGCCGAGCGACATGGAGGACGATCTCGCATCATCACTCGCAGACAGGACCGGTACATCCAAAATACTGCTCGACGGAATCGTACCATGACCGCTATGATGTTGGCTACGAGCATAGATATAAGCGACCAAACCATCCAAAATCGTATACGTGAAGTGGGTCTGCGTTCCCGAAGGCCGCTGAGAGTTCCACCTATAGGACCCCGCAATCGTAGGGCCCGTATACAATGGGCTCGCGAACACAGAAATTGGGAAGAAGAAGACTGGCGTTGTGTTTGCTTTTCCGATGAATCTCGTTTCGGTATGAGGCCAGATACAAGACGTTTGAAATTTTGTCAGGAAGTTCATTCGTATGGATGGGGAATAATAATGGTTTAGGCCGGTATTTGGATCTGTGGAAGAAGCAATCTGCCTAGCCTTTTCCCATCTATGTTGGGCTCGGCTTCCAGTCTAACCAGATGCAGCTGAATACCAGTATTTTACATGGAGCGACTGCCTATCTGACCTCCACAACCCAGTTACTGGGTAATACGATACCCCTTGGTAAGACTGGTTGTCACTTTCGGGCTTCTGACGACCCGTAACGACTGTCGAAGATCCACGAATGACAGCTGGGACCAACAGCTTAACGTGCTCTCCGAGGCACGGAGGAGTCTCGGTATGTAAAGACGGTCACCCATCCACGGACCAACCCCGGCAAGCGTAGCTTAACCTGATGTATCAACCCTTGCGGCTGTTATTACTTAGCCACGAACTCCTCTCGGTGGAAGAACCAATCTGATTTGGATCAGAGTCAACCTCAATGCTCAGTTTTATGCGGAAAGGACAGACGTAATCATCCCTTTGCGAAGCCAGTTGGGTGATTCTTTTTGACTAATGCGCGACAATGCACGTCCACACACGGCTAGAGTCGTAACAAGCACAGTAGCCGAAGCTCGCATCAACGTTCTGCCGTGGCTTGCTCAATCGCCAGACATCAATCCAATTGAGTATGCATGGGATATGCTCCAAAGAAGAGCTCTGCCTAGTATGGATGCCGTGCATATCCCACAACAAACTTTTTGACTTGTTAGGAATAACGTGGGCGGCCATTCCTCAAAGTGATTTTGCTGAACTGATTTTAAGCGTGCCAAATTGCTGTTATTGTGTGATTCGTGTCAATGGTGGAAACACAGATTATATATTTTTTTTATCTTTACAATAAAAATTGAAAAAATCGTAATTTTTGCCTTTTTCTGCCATTTAATAGACGACATTAACTTACGTTAATTTCGCACAATTTGAAAAAATTGCAATTTTTCTTAATTTTTACAAAATATTTAAAGTAAGGAACCAGTCTGGATGACTAGATTTGGTAAATATTAATTGCATAATTTTTATAGTTAAAAATGTACTTGATCCTACACTTTTGATGTTTGTATATTGATTTGATTAGATCATATTTTATTGTGTCAGTCCTAAGCCATCATAATAGGAATAAAGATATGAAAATATACATTAATTCAAAAGGACACCTGATTCACAATTATTAGGTATGGAACGCATGTCGCTCACCGTTTAATAAACTAGTTTCCCAGAAACTAGTTATGTTAAATATACACACTACCTATGTGAACACTTCCCTTAAGGGCCCCACACATTAACAGTCCACCGGGCGGCAGTCAGCCGACAAGCGGTCCACTCATAAAAAAACCGGTCAAAAGCGAGTCAGACTCGCGGTCCGAGGGTTCCGTTCCGATTTCTGAAAAAGTGTGCTATTTAGAGACATCGTTTTGTTTTTCCTGTAATCTTCACATAAACTTCTAACACATAGAATAATTTCAGATTGTTCTCTAGATGCAAACTTCGGAGATAAGACCCGGATTTTTTTTTTATATTTTTCATCAAAAGTTGAACTATGCGGTCTAAAAAAAAATGTTGGAGAATTAGAAAACAGCACTCTCTTTCATATGATATCCCACATGCCCTAGTAGCCCCACTTCGAATATTTAAAACCCCTTTTCAGTCAGAGTTGCAAAAAAAAAAAAAACTTTTTATTTGCAATATAGTTGGGCAAACGTCATCTAAAACTGTTCCAAATTTCAATTTGATAGCATTAGTAGTTCTTGAAATATCCAGGTGTGACACACGGACAGACAGACTGAGTCGCACCATAAGGGTTTGTTCGATGTTATTCGAACACCCTTTTGCTGGTCTAGCGAATCATTAAGGCCGCGTTGAGCGCGCGCCGACGACAGTGTGCATATTCGGACAGCAACCGGGTGCATTCGCCTGTAGTCATTTCCAACATTTTAGCGATAGCTTAGCCTAAACGTTACCTTGTTAACTCTCTTTATCAGCAATAAACCTTCAAAAGTTATTTGAGTGTTTAACTTAGTAGCGTAGCGAATTCCACCAGGTACCACTTAGGTCGCGCCGCTAGAGGTTTCCTTTTTACCATTTTGATACGGAACCCTAAAAATGGACCGCCAGTTTATTGAGTGGACGCCGGACTGCCGCTGCCGTTGCACCGCGCGGCGGTGGTGGTGGCGGCGGACTGTATAATGTGTGAGGCCCTTTAATCTGTTGGCAAAGTTATTCTTAATCTGTGATAACACTTATACCTACTACTACCATACGTATACATACTATGGATAAAACTTAAGCATGCTCACTTAAGAAAATATTCCTGTGAGCTAGTGACAAACGAACATTGTACGATCGAGTCGTGAGCCGTGCTATGCGATTATCGCCTTTGAGGTGATCATGCGGAACTTTGGCCCATAGTATATACCCACAATTTACATAGGTGAACTCGAATCATCATGGAGATAAACATTTTTATTTTTAGGACATTTTATTGAGGTAGGTAGGTACCTATTTTAATATAAGGTTCCGGCTTCCAGTACCTACGTAGCTATGTAGATAGATGAGCTAAAAACATTACCTATCCTCCTTTTGGATTCCGTCCCAGTCAGGTAAAAAGTACCGACTATAAACACTCCGTTTTTGCTTCACCGCAAGTAAGACTACCATAAAGGCTCCTTCAAACAGGCGCGACACGCGACGCGAATCACGCGAAGTCGCGCGACACGCGGTGTCTTTGTGTCGCGTGCGATTCGCGTCTCGTGTCGCGCCTGATTGTAGGAGCCTTTATCCGCATAGCTACGTTATTCTAACTGACATCATACATACTCACTGGACAGCTCATGTGTTTAGAGCCACGGAGGGGGGGCTACTTGTTGTGTAAGCTTCGGTCACCCATCCAAGGGCAAGGCAAGGCGTTGTTGCTTAACTCTGACGATCTATACATCTACGCGGCAGACATTTAACGATCCCCTCGTTTCCAAGCATGCGTTGGTGTGTACATTAAATATGTAGTACATAAGTAGGTACAGATATAATGTGGAGATGTGATAACGAGGTTATAAAACCTGTACTTAGGTACTGGCGCTGCTGCATATGTCACCAGCGTAGCTTACGCTGGTTACATATGGGGTTTATGTAGATATGTAGCAGCGCCAGTTAGACCTATGTAAGACCTACGCTGCGTAGGTCTTATGAAAGAATATATAGGGTACCTACTCATAGCAAAAAACAGTTTTTAAAAATTTTGTCTGTCTGTTTGTTCCGGCCTATCTCCGAAACGGCTGGATCGATTTTGAAGGGACTTTTACTGGCAGGTAGCTAATAAGGAGTAACTTAAGGTATTTTTATTTTGGAAAAATAATTAGGGTTCCGCACAAAAAAAATAAAACCCGTGAAATTGAACAAAAAGTTGGATTTCAAAAAATCTTTTTGCATTTGGTAACCCAATTCTCAAGGATGGTTATAGGTGGGCTTGCGGAAGACGAGTAATGGGCAGCTCGCCGTCCGGTAAGGACCAGGCCCGGGTCAACGGCGGCGGCGCATTGTGTTCCACGCGCGCCTCAAAGAGATGTCAGCAGTGACGGGGTCCAATAGGGCCGAAGCCGCCGGGGTCGCGGGTAGTTCGAAAGAGATACCGTGGCCCTGGCACGGGCAACTGAAGGAGCACGGGTGGGTTTTAGTCAGTAAAAGTCTGACACGCCCTCCCGCTCCGCCCAGAGCGGGAGAAGTCATTTGATCACGCTAGGCCGCGGCCGCACTACTAAGGAGACTGCGACGCGACGAAACGACAAGCGAAATTTATTTGTTCATATTTCGCCGCTCGCCGCGCCGCCGGCCGCCGCGTCGCTGTCGCCGTACCAGTGCAGCCCCCGGCTTTCAGGAGCCGAGCAAAAGAAAGAAAACTCTGAAATAACGCTGAGCGTAAACGAAGTAACAGCGCGGGCGGGCGATGCAACGTGGCGGGTCGGGGGATGAGGGAGTTTTATTAAAATGTGGCTATAATTTTAGTATATTGTGTATCTTACGACTTTCACTCGAATAAAGTCGAGGGGCACAGCTAGTATACTTGGTCCCACTTTATTTTCAACGTATATCAACGACCTTTGTAACCTCAAATTGCCTGGTGGCAAGATCATCACCTTTGCGGACGACACAGCTCTACTATTTCATGCGGACTCATGGGAAGAAGTCTATTTAAATGGTCAGCTCGGTTTTGATATGGTTGCAAAGTGGTTAAAAAATAACAAACTCACTCTTAACATGTCCAAATCTATGTACATTCCATTTTCCATAACAAATCATGCAATCCCATCTTATACAAATCTTTCAATAACATCACACACATGGTCTTTCCCGCAAAACAATCCTTGCTCATGTCCTTCTCTTAAAAGAACGGCTGTTATCAAATATTTGGGTGTTCACATTGACAGTCGTCTTAGTTTTCAGCCGCACGTAGACGCACTTTCAGCGAGAACGCGAAAATTGATATTTGTTTTCAAGAATTTGCGCCATGTGGCGGAAACTAGGACCATTGACACTGTATACTATGCACTAGTTCAGTCAATCTTATCATATTGCATAACGGCATGGGGTGGAGCCCCAAAGACAACTTTGCTGAAGTTGGAGAGAGCTCAGAGAGCTGTTCTTAAAGTTAGTCGTAAGCTTCCTTTTCTTTTTCCAACAAAAGAACTTTACCAGCAGTGCAAAGTACTGACAGTTCGCCAATTATTCATCTTCAGCACTATCATTCGCAGGCACACTCAACTTCCATACAATCCTGTTGAAATCCTGAACAAGAGACGCAAACACACAGTCTGTAAATCAAGGTCCTTCAAAACCAGCTTCAGCCGTAGATTCTTTTGTTTCCTAGGAGATTACCTTTACAACAAAGTCAATAAAGCCATTTCCATCTACTCCTTATCCTTATTCAATTGTAAAAATAAAGTCCGAAATTGGCTTCAATCTCACGATTATGAAGCCACAGAGAGACTCTTAGAAGTCATCTCATAAAACGCAGCTCGACATGTCCTACATTTGACTATTTTAGGAGACCAGTTTTAAATATCACACACTCATTACACACCCACACACCCTCTCATGCGGATGCATGCACACACACCCTCTCTCACACACACACACACACCCCCACACCAACACACCCTACTAATTCTGTTTAATTAATTATTTGTTATTCCTTATTCCTTGTCTTAAATTGTGTTTATCTCATCATTTTCATGAATAATTTGTATTACCGTGACTTGTCTGTGTAGTTTGGAGGCCTGCAGACCTGTAACACAGGTACTCCTAGTACAGGCTCCAGTCTCCACAACATCAATGTATTTTTGTATACACAAATTATGTATTAGATACTACTTGTAAGTTTTCATTATGTGGTGTAGAAAATAAACGTTTTTAATATTATATTATATTATTATTATACCTAGTATTATAATATAATAGCTAGGAGAGCAGCGATTCACCCAACAATTAATTATACCTTCACCATGAAATTAATAGGTAGGTAAGTAATGCATACCTAGTAAGTACTCACGGCTACAGATCAAGCTATACATTTCCAGTACAAGCTGATCTCGCATTGTATAGGATTTCCTTACAATGAGAGGTCAGTGTAAACTGGAAATGTATAGCTTGATGTGTAGCCGTGTGTAGCTCATATTTGATTTTGCTACGACGCGACGCCGCGCCGACGGCGGCGACGTAACGACATGCGGCTCTTCTAAACAGTTACATAGAAAAATGTGTTATAATGTTGATAAGAATAATTAATATTTTGGTTTACGATAAAACAAACATGTATGAAGAATGCGATTGTTAATGCAATTTTATGAGCATAGAATTGGTTATAAAATAACTTTGTTATTAATTCGCAATGTATCAACTTCCATGAAATAAGTATAGGAACCTATAAAACAATAAAACATAAAGGTACCTTATATTGGTTTTCCAGATAGACAAAATATATGTTAGCTTTACTACATATGTAATGTTTTATATCTTTAACCTATAACACTCATATTTTACGGATCATTAAATTAATATAGTGTTATGATAAACAACCACACGAGTATCTGCAGGGTGTCCCGTAATTAACGGATAACCTCTTAAGGGGTCATTGTATTTATCATTGTAAATTGTAAGAATAGTCTGATATAATACAAAAAATATGAATGATCTGAGGAGCTCGTGGCCTTGTAATAACAGCCGCACGGGTCGATCCATCAGGTTAAGCTACGCTTGCCGGGGTTGATCCGTGGATGGGTGACCATCTTTACATACCGAGACTCCTCCGTGCCTCGGAAAGCACGTTAAGCCGTTGGTCCCGGCTGTCATTCGTGGATCTTTGACAGTCGTTACGGGTCGTCAGAAGCCCGAAAGTCTGACAATCAGTCTTACCAAGGGGTATCGTATTACCCAGTTAACTCTTAAAATGTCGATTGTACACCATGTGTACAGATAACAATAGAATTTCAATTGTGTCTGCTAATTGGCGCGCGACGGGTTAATGGGTTGTGGAGGTCAGATAGGCAGTCGCTCCATGTAAAATAATGGTATTCAGCTGCATCCGGTTAAACTGGAAGCCGACCCCAACATAGTTGGGAAAAGGCTAGGCAGATTGATTGATATTGTATGAACAATGATCATTAATTTACTATAATGTAAATTGTTTACCTGTAATATTGAGTACCTACGTATACCTATGTTTTAAATTGCAATGCCTTAACAGGCAACTAAGTTCTAAGGACCTATCTATTGTTAACATCTTCAAAATTATACACTTAGTTCGCAATAAAGAATTTGAATTTGAATCATTATGAACAACTTTTACTATGGTACCAAAACTAAAATCGCGAAATAAAAACAGCTGTTCTCTACATTTTGACCACTTAAGTATGCGAATATAAATGTAGGGAATAGCAGATTTTTTTTTCGCGATTTCAGGTTTGGCCCCTTAATAAAAGTTGTTCATAATGTTGAGTACAACGTCCCCTTAAGCTAGGTTATTCATTAATTACGGGACACTCTGTATAAACAAACAAATTGCAGTTTGCTTTCATCATTGTCTTCAAAGACAAGTCTGACTTTACTATCACTGCTGGAGCAATAAACTTGACTGAAATCTCAGTTGTTTTAATTCATTTAATTCATTTGTTTAGTTTTCTTAGACCGGTTCTTAAAAGAAAGATATAAAAGTAACATACGAAAATAAAATTAGAATGTTTATGATGTAGACTGAGCTTTTTTGATGATTAAATATAATAAATAAATAAATAAATAATTAATAAATTTATTTCATATAGCATATTTGGCTTACAATGCCTGTCGAGGAGTCTCCATTTAGGCATATAATATGCCTGCAGTTGAAGGCTCCGCTCTTCCCTTACATTAGAAACTTACAAGTACAAATAGGTATATGTATAAAGAAACAAAACAAGGAAAAAATGCGATCAATTTATACGAGTGTGTGCGAGATTTATATGTGTGCGTGTGTATGTGTATGTGTATGTGGGGGTGTGTTTGTGTGTGTGAGGGTGTGTGTAGGTATGTGTGTGTGTGAAAGAGATTTTGGGTGTACATGAGTGACTAAAAAAGCAAATAACATCACTCTTATAATAATATTATTAAGTCACACGTTGCAGAAGTAACTCTACGTCATTATAGTTTACGTCAGACGTACGTCTCAGTTTTACGTCGAAATCTCAGTTTAAAGTCTAGTACCATCAGATCTAATTTACCGCAAACAGACTTTAACCTAACAATTTTAACCTTTAATGAGATTGCTTCATACTAGCCGTGACTTTGGCTTGGGACTCTTCAACTTGACATTCCGTCTCCGACTGAACAAATATGGAATCACTTATAAATTGACTGGCAATGAAGATCACGACCTTTGAGAGCGTATCTGTGCAAATAAAGATGGACAAATGTTTGTTATAGGTACTATTATTACCTTATGTACGTATAACATCAAGGGGATTCAACTGAATTGCGTACGTAACATTCAACACTCAACACGTCAACACTCGTGTACCTAACTAAGAATAAGACCGGCCAAGTGCGTGTCGGACCACGCACAATGAAGGGTTCCGTAATTGGGATGAATTTATCCCAAGAACAAACTTAAGATTGAACTTAGTTGAAACATGTTCTCCCACCATTTAGCTGGCCGGGAGGGGGACACTTGACTCTAACAAAAAATAGCACTTTAAAGCTCAAGGCGACGTTGTAGTAATTTTTAAGTTTTTTGAACCTATTTATTTCTAACTAAATGTAAATATAGCGCAAAATAAAAATCATTTTAACAAAATTGAACATACAGTCAAGCGCTGTCTAAAGACGAAAACATATGATTACTATTAATTGACTCGGTAAAAAAATCGCAAAGATGGCTCTAAATCGATATTTCAAACGTATTTCTTAGTAAAAAATTCTACTACGAACCATGTATGTAATATAACAAAAGATAAGTTTTAATATTTTCTAGCGCTTGGTAAGATGATTTTTATATGTGGTTATTTATTTATAAATAAACTCAAAATTAGTAAATCAGGCTAAATTGGCTCGCGCTCAGAGTCACTCAGTCCTGCGGGACGTCGTCGAGGGTGGATCTATGTCAAAAATTATGAAAATTTGCTCTCGCTGGCTTTGTTCAAAAAAATCAAATAAAAGAAAAACACATTATAATATGAAATTGCGATAGCTCAGAAAAAATATCTCTTAATTATACAATGTGTCGTTTTGCATCCTCCTCTTTCAGGATGTGATACAGAAACCAAACACCGAACCGAACAACTTTCTCCATGGGAACATCGTAATCGCGAAAAAATTTCAACTGTCCCATAGAAAACTTCAATACCTACTCGACATAAATGTATGGGACGGCTGATTATTTTTTCGCGATTACGATGTTGGTGCCATAGAGAAAGTTGTTCAGTTTTATGGTCTATACCACACCCTTAAATTGATGAGGATGCTAAACGACATGTTGTATTAGACTTTTAGTTCATAATATTGTTTTCGAAAATATGATTATTTGAAAGCAACAGAAAGAATCTAATTTATAAAAATCAATTGCCAGTCGAAAATGACTCGACCAATTCTAATTTTAATTTTTTTTTTGTTTTCTTCGCCTCATGGGGGTTTGGGAAAAAAATTAGGAAAAACCGTAAGGAACAGCCAAAAAATCGAAATTGATATTCTGGCAGGACAACGTCTAACGGGTCAGCTAGTAAGTACATATTCACCATCAGGAGCATTTCGCGTTTTAGGTATGAAGCTACAAGTACGCTGCGGGCTCGACTTGTCGGGCCAATTCAGTGGGATGCCGTGCGCCTCCCTTGTGGTAGAATATTAAATGCTTGTCCTCCGTAAAATTCGGCGAAACTAAGTACGTTTGTGTCCATCTTTTACAGTAAATATAGCATCTTTTTATAACTTACGAAGTGATTTATTTGTCCTGAAATCTATTTTAGTTTATAGAACTAAAAAAAAAACTAAATCCAGGTCTTTTTTTTTCTAGTTGATACCTACTGCTACAATTTTCATTATAAGTGTTCATAAATTGATACAGCACCCTAATTGCGTAACACATTATCGATCGGAATCAAAATTATTTTGAAGCATATTGCTAATCCATTGCTTCATATGTTCGAAAAAGTTTGGTCGGCAATGTAAATAATGCAAAGAATGTTGTTGAACTGTCAAAATGAAACCGATTCCGAATGATAGTGTGTCACGCAATAGGGTCCAGTTCTCTACAAAATAATCAATATGCCTAGCCTTTTCCCAACTATGTTGGGGTCGGCTTCCAGTCTAACCGGATGCAGCTGAATACCAGTATTTTACATGGAGCGACTGCCTATCTGACCTCCACAACCCAGTAACTGGGTAATACGATACCCTTGGTAAGACTGGTTGTCAGACTTTCGGGCTTCTGACGACCCCTAACGACTGTGAAAGATCCACGAATGACAGCCGGGACCAACGGCTTAACATGCTTTCCGAGGCACGGAGGAGTCTCGTTAAGTAAAGATGGTCATCCATCCACTGACCAACCCCGGCAAGCATAGCTTATCTTGTTGGATCGACCCGTGCGGCTGTTATTACTTAGTCACGAATTCCTCTACTACACTACAAAATAATAGGGAATGATTTCATGTCATTACTTTTTTAGTCCAATCAAGATTTTTGTAAATAGACAATTACTTCATATTTTGCAATAAATTTCGGGGGCTCGAATAGGGGGCTCGTAGCTAAGTAATAACAGCCGCACGAGTCGATCGATCAGGTTAAGCTATGCTTGCCGCGGTTGGTTCGTGGATGAGTGATCATCTTTACATATCGAGAAGTACTCCTCCGTGCCTTGGAAAGCACTTAAACCGTTGGTCCCGGCTGACATTCTTGGATCTTAGACAATCGTTACGGGTCGAAGTCTGAAAGTCTGACAACCAGGGGCAGTAACTAGGTTGTTGACGTCAGATAGGCAGTCGCTCCATGTAAAATACTAGTATTCAGCTGCATCCGGTCAGACTGGAAGCCGATTCCAACATAGTTGGTAAAAGGCTAGGCAGATGATGATTTTGCAATAAATTCCTACCAGGGTTGTGTCGTGTGTTGTGTGTGTATTTTAATATTTTTGTTTTGCAATCGTTACCTAGTTCATGGCAGGTACCCACCATGGACTACCTGTTACTAAATATTAAGTAAGTAGTAAGATTTTGATTATGTAGACAACAGGGTACTCGTCCATACCTTTTAGGGTTCCATAGCCAAATGACAAAAAACGGAACCCTTATAGATTCGTCATCTGTCTGTCTGTCCGTCCGTATGTCACAGCTACTTAAAAACAACAAACTATAAGAACTGTTGAAACTTGGTAAGTAGATGTATTCTATGAACCACATTAAGATTTTCACACAAAAATAGAAAAAAAAAACAATAAATTTTGGGAGTTCCCCATACTTAGATCTGAAACTCAATTTATTTTTCATTAAACCCATACGTGTAGGGTACTATGGATAGGTCTTCAAAAATGATATTGAGGTTTCTAATATATTTTTTTTCTAAACTGAATTATGTGCGCGAGAGACACTTCCAAAGTGGTAAAATGTGTCCCCCCCCCCCCCCCCCCCCCCTGAAACTCCTAAAATAAGAGAATGATAAAACTAAAAAAATATATGATGTACATTACCATGTAAACTTCCACCGAAAATTGGTTTGAACGAGATCTAGTAAGTAGTTTTTTTTTTAAAACGTCATAAATGTAACCACAATTTACCTTTAATTCAATCAACTCAATTATTAAAACATCGATCAAAGTTGCAACGAACTACAAGAACTTTAATATTATGTTACTTGCTGCTACGGAACCCTTCATGGGCGAGTCCGACTCGCACTTGGCTGCTTTTTTATTTGCCTAATTACGTAGGGAGACTAAGCACATTAAAGTATTCTAAATATATTTTTTTATTTATTTTATTTTATTCATTAACACATACATTTGTATGTGTTAATGAATAAAATAAATATAGACCAAGAGTTAGAGCAATAGTTTTGTAAGCTTTTCTACGACCGTGTAGGTAAGTACAATCGGTTTCCATTTATGATATGCTACGCAGTTCAGTAATTATTAGTGGACCTCACACTATCAGTAATAATGACATCAATATAACTGTCATTCCTTCCTTCGGTAATGACATTTCAAATAAATCTCCCCACATACTGTCAATATTTTATTCATCACTAGGTATTGGGTCAATTAGTGCAGGGTTTGTGGTCAACTGTGGACGCATTGAAAAAAAAAACGTGTGTGGCAATTTTAATTGCAATATGTTTACAGAAAGAGTTAAAAGAAAAAAGTGGGCTAGACAGTGCAGTGGCTGTCTTTAAAACAATACTCACATGTAAATTTATTCAAGGAAATAGCTCTCACTGAAGCTGATGACTTTAAGAATTACTTTTGAATGAGCGAAGAGACTTATTTAAAGCTTTTGCGTCTGATTACTCCAATTATACAAAAAAAATATACTAATTTCCACATACACTATCAGAATAATGTCATTATATTGTCATTATTACAAAATTGACGTAAAAATACATCAATATTTACCGACATTCCTTCATTACAACCACCACACTGTCAGTAGTAATGACATTACTTGAATGTATAGTCATTATTACTGATAGTGTCTGGTTAGCTATGATTTTCTTTGTTATAAATGTTTCCCGTTATTACCTAGACGTACAAGTTCTGTCAATCGTTGGTATTATGATTTTGATTACATATGCATGCAGACATAGTAACATAAAATAGTTATCTGATCTACATAGGTACTACTAAGTAGCCTAGGTTTATTTGAAACCTCATTTATTCACAAAAGTAGAGTAATAAGCACATAACTGGTAATTAAAGATTCAGTTTAATTATTCTTTTAAAGTAGACAACCCTAACGTAGTCAGAAGATATAAGAGTTACGCGATACAAAAGGAGGCAACTTCTAGGTGATAGGTACATAGCGCTGTGCGACTTGAATTGCACTTTATTGTGTCGTAGCAAGAGTCGCTATTTATTTAAATGATTTTCCGGAGTGAATCTTCTGTACTTGTACTATTATTATTCACACACAAAATTTATTATCCTTATGCATATTAAAATACGAAAACATACAACTATTTCAGTTTTTAAAGAATACATATTTTAGTTTGTTCAGTGTACCTTCTCGAATAATAACAGATTGAGGCACTACTTTCACGAGCTCAAAGTTTAGAGAGTTTTTGTCAGAAAAAAGTGTGAAATATATTTTAAATACGGTCGCTACTCCTCACGTAAACGGTCAGGTAGAGCGTTATAATAGGACGGTTTTAGATTCATTAACGGTTATGACCTTCGGAAAAGACGAACAATATGGGATGAGTATTTGCTGCAAGTATGGGTTAAATAATACCACCAATAAAGCAATAGGTAAAATCCAGCTCGATAGTTATTTGGGTTGCGACTAAAAAGGTTGGCTGAGAGTGGACTGGCTTTACCAGTTCAGGAAAATAATGATACTAATATCAGTAACATAAAAGATATTAGAAACGAAGCAATGGACAAAACAGTACGCACTCACGAAAACCAAAGTCGAATCTTTGATAAGGCTAGAATTCCCGCACGTCAGTTTGATGTAGGACAGCTGGTTAAGGTAGAAAGAGAAGTAGAGCAGAAAGTCAAGAGTAAGAAATTTGTTCCAAAATTTCTAGGCCCACATCGTATTACCAAAGTATTACAGAATAACAGATATGACGTAGTGGACACGCCTATCACTAAAAAAGTCTAAGCAAAATTTGTAGGATTTTTTTGGTAAATAAAATTTACCTTTTGCTTGTTCATCAGTCGGTGGACGAGAGTAATGAAGACGATGATAGCAATAATTCAGATATGGATACAGACCACTAAATTGTGGAAGTATTGCAATGAGGTTATGTTGATCACTTTATAAATGGGTTTCTTAAAGAAGGATAGTTTCGTAATTAGTAGCTGTTTCGAAATGTAATAGAGGTTAATGCCTTTAACAGGCTAGAATCTGCTTTATGTCTAGTATGGTAGAATGGTAGTAAGGTAGTGGTAGTATGGTGAAACATCACTAGTAGGCGAGATTCGACTGAAATGATAGTACTCGTATTATACAGGGTGTCCCGTAAATAAAGGATAACCTTTTAAGGGGTTGTTGTACTCATCATTATAAACAACTTTTACTTTAGGACAAACCTGAAATCGCGAAAAAAAAATCTGCTGTTCCCTACATTTAGACGAGTTACGCGAACATAAATGTAGGGAACAACTGATTTTTTTTTCGTGATTTCAGGTTTGGTCCCATAGTAAAAGTTGTTCATAATGATGAGTACAATGACCCTTAAGAGGTTATCCATTATTTACGGGACACCCTGTATAGTATGGTAGGGTACACCCTGCCATACTATATATTTATTATGGTTACCATACTATAACTATCTTCACTCACAATTATACTCGTCCAATGGGACGAGTATAATTGTGAGTGAAGATGGTCGGAAAGTGATTGCATTTGATTCTATTTTTAGAAAACATTGTTAAAGTACTTAGTTGATTGCTATGGACAGACTGGTTATAAATGGATTTTTGATGATATTATTAAGTTGTTGATTATTATTAACATTACTTATCTTCCCACCTAATATATAATTTCATTAAGATAAACCTTAAATCGATGGAAAATGTACCTATTGTTATTATTTAATTTTGTTTATTTACATTTAGTAATGAAAGAAATGTATGACATTGTTTAAGCCAATTTGTTGTATTTTGTGTGTATATTTTTTTCCCCAATAGGTACAAAATTGTTTGTATAATTATCTTTTTTTAAATATATTTCACGAGGGCGCGATTGAATGTAAGCAATTACAAAAAAATTCAAGATATTTCAATGTGAATTTAAGATTTTATTAGTACGCAACTTGACTAGCCACTTGCGCGTCCGTGGGAATTTGTTCTCCAACAGTAGATTGTCCGTGGGAACAAAGTTCCCAAGACAATCTTTTTTTACTTTTAACACTGTTCCACCACTATTAAGTAGTAATATCCAATTCCATACATTTACTGTGATAGATTATCTGTGTCCGAACGTTTTGAGATACGACAACACTCACTGAACTAGTCTATGACATTAAAAAAATATTATTTTCGCTGTCATAAAATCTAATTAAACAATAACAAGTTTTTGTCTTAACTTCGGAAGCTTGTAAATAATTAATATTGTACTGTGGTAAGAGGTTTTATCTATGTTTCACGTTAAGAGTTAACACAGCATGCATTTTAAACCATAAAAAATATAGGTCATCGCTTGTTTTTTCTTTGTAGAAAATCTAGAAATGTAGAATCTAGAAATCTGAAACTAACTGTGTTTGCTCTTTACATACCTATTTTTGTGAATTTTATACGATCATACATTCAAACAAAACATACACTACAATAGAGTCCAGTTCTCTGGCATCCATTAAAACATTCAAGCGTTACAAGATTCCAAGCATCTTCGTTGCTTCGGCATTGTTTGTAAACACATGCGAAGTGCGGGCTGACGTAACGGTGCGCGTACGCATGACTGTACTACCGACTGTTTTTTGTGTAGAGCCGCTTTCGTACGAGTGGCTAGTAGACTAGGTAACAACAATTTGGTTCGATAAAAGATGATGCTCTAACTAAACTATGTTTAAACATTATGTTATGATTAAATACGTAGAAATTAATTTGAATCCAAATACAAAACATTAAATAATAAAAATATTATACATAAATAATAAATAATTACCATTATATATATAAAACGTTTTTTCTACAAAATTCGCGCGCTTTGCCCCACTTTGTAACGTGTACTGTCAAGTACTCGTAAATCGCACACTGTTTTCTGGATCAATATAATTTGGATTGTCTACCACAGAGTACATTTATAATATACTAGCTGCGCCCCGCGGTGTTACCCGCGGTTTATGAGATACACTAAAACGTGTATTATTTAATCGGTGAGAAAAGTATTCACAAAAAAATTGCTCAACCCACGGGAACACTACATTTTTTCAGGATGTAAAGTAGCCTATGTGTGCTATGTGTACACAGGATGTCTGCTATTTCCACATCAAATTATATCAAAATCGGTCGAGCCGTTTGAGTTTGAAAGAGTAACAAATATAATTGAATTTCTTGCTCATCCCACGGGAGCACTACATTTTTTCGGGATAAAAAGTAGCCTATGTGTTAATCCAGGGTATAAGCTGTCTACATACCAAATTTCATCCAAATCGGTCCAGCCGTTTGAGCGTGAAGAAGTAACATACATACACACACACACACTCACAAACTTTCGCCTTTATAATATTAGTGTGATAGTGTGAAGTGTGATAGTGTGATTATTTATTTGTTTTGTTTTTGTTTTAAAACTGTTATTATTGTGATTTTAGTTTAGTTGGTGATCTTCCTGTGCTAGTCACAATAAATACTTTTCCTTTCTTTCGTTCTTTCTCTATTTTTAGAGATAAAAAGTAGCCTATGTGTTTATCCAGAGGGTCAGCTACGTCCACACCAAATTTCATCAAAATCGGTCGAGGCGTTCGAGTTTGAAAGAGTTGCAAATATATTTGAATTTCTTGCTCATCCCACGGGAGCACTACATTTTTTCGGGATAAAAAGTAGCCTATGTGTTAATCCAGGGTATAAGCTGTCTACATACTAAATTTTATCCAAATCGGTTCAGCCGTTTGAGCGTGAAGAAGTAACAAACATACACACACACACACTCACTAACTTTCGCCTTTATAATATTAGTGTGATAGTGTGATAAGGCAGTGTAGAAGTGGTATTATTGCATTTCCGTTTCAGCACCTATTTTTTGAGCACCAAAGCACCATCCACCCATCTGAGCACCAATCAATATTTTAACGTAGTGCTCAAAAAGGAACAATAATAAATATTCAGCTTTATTCCCTTTTGAGCACCTACGGTAGCTTCTAGTGATGGGGTGTTTAATAAAACATATCGATACAAAATGGCAGTACGTTTGAACACCATGGCATAACTTGAGAGAATTGACCTTAAGGTCAAAGTCAAAATTCTGAAAGTCAAGATCCGTTATTCTCCTAAGGTCACTGACTTTGACCTCAGGGTCATTGAGCTTCAGGTCAAGGTCAACATTCTGTAATTCCAATACGTTGTTGGTCTCAATGCGCGATTGGTATTTCTGTGTAAATGGTTTAAAGTAACCTAACCAAACCTAACCTCGGGGCGTCCTTCGCTCTCTGTTGCATCGTCGCCATGTCGAGCGAAGGGCACCCCGAGGTTAGGTTTGGTTTTAATTTTGACCTTTACCTCAAGTTCACTGATCCTGAGGTCAAGGTCAGTGTCCTTAGGAGAATCGCGGATCTTGACTATCGGAATGTTGACCTTGACCTCAAGGTCAATGGCCCCGAGCTCAAGATCAGTGACCTTAGGAAAATAGCCGATCTTGACATTCGGAATTTTGACCTTGATCTCAAGGTCAATGACCCTGAGGTCAATGCCCTCGAGGTATCTCATGGTGTTCAAAAGTTCTGCCAATTTGTATCGATATGTTTTATTAAACACCCCATCACTAGAAGCCACCGCATCGTAGGTGCTCAAAAGGGAATAAAGTTGAATATTTTTATTGTTCCCTTTTGAGCACCACGTTAAAATATTGATTGGTGCTCAGATGGAAAAACCTTTGGAGCTCAATAAGTAGGTGCTCAAACGGGAATGCTTCTTATTGCATAGTCTTATTGCATATTCGTTGAAAGGATTGACTAGTATGCCTTTTCTTTCACATGGGACTTAAACATTTCTAGCGAGATGTGGGTGTATCATACTCGTACTCTTCTCACTAACCCTTCGAGGGCGTGATGTTATTTTTTTCACTCATTATTTTTTCTTAAATAATTAAATGAGTGAAAAAAGTTGAAAAATATTAATAATGTATTAATATACAATGTTAAATAATAATTGTGGGGAAATATACTTAATTCTGACACAAACGTTTCCGTAGCAAATACTTACATCCCTACCGCAATATGCATTCTTGTCAAGTAAGGTATGAACTTGAATAAAATTTTAAACTGTTGCATACCTACTTGAAATGGTTATTATCAAATGACGACGTAAGATTCCTAGCACTCTTGCAACAAGATAATTTAATGAGTACAGCTATGTCTACTGCTGCAGGACAATAGTGGTCCACTGATTGATTTTGTATCTTAATGACAAGTTGCATGATGTCGTCGACTATATGCATAAATAATAAAATCTGTTAACACTACATTGTATACTGTATGTGGTCATAATCACACCACTTGATAATCTCACTGTAAAACATTTGAGTAAATATTTTTGACTTGACATTCTCGGTTTTGCCTTTAAGAGGGCTGTCACAGTTTGTCACCTCTCTCTCTCACATGGGACCAAATTTTAAGATTTTTAAATGAAAAGATGCTTTTTGTAAACTAGTAAATAATATTAATTTAATAGGTACAGTCAACAAAAGAGATACCTAGGCAGGGTAGAGTAACATATTGTATGTGAATTACTTCATGTTCAATTTTATATATATTACTTTGTTTTTGCAATACTCCTACATTGTAACACACCAACACAAAGTTGTATATTGTCACGAAATTGAACATGAAGCAATTCACATACAAATATGTTAGTATACCCTGCCTAGATATCTCTTTTGTTGACTGTACCTAAACCCTAAGTCATCAATTCAGATAATTTTAGTAAACAAAGAAATGTCACTGTCAAAATGACAGGACAGTGCTGCAAAACAATTTATCAAAAACAAGGAAATACAAAAACAAGGAAATATAACAACTAACAACAAAATGAAACACTTAACACGATGATAACAAAGCACAATTAACAACACGCAGCGAATAATTGATCGGAGAAAAGAACACGAACGTATTGAAAAGACGCGAGTTTGCAAATTATGTCAAATGAAATTTGAGAATGTTGGGAACTCCTGTAGTGTTACCAGTATCATAATATTTTTTATACCACAAAATTTTCTTTTTTTAATAACTTTGTTTAAAACCGAAAACTTATAAAAATTAACACGGTATGATAATTGTTTAATTATTATTTCTAAAATAAGTACATAAAAGCCAATATAGCCTTGTTTTCCGCCATTTTATGTGAATTACCATTATGACGATATTTTTTTGATCTGTTATCACCTTTGTTTACATAAATTATCTGAATTGATGACTTAGGGTATAATTATCTAAAATTGTGTTACTGTTTTTGAGATGAGTTAAATAAATTCCACAGTAAAAATGTGTTTTTAATAATTACCTATTAAATTCATATTATTTACTGGTTCGCTAATTGATAACATTTTTCAAAAAAGCATTTTTTCATTTAACATTCTTAAAATTCGGTCCCGTGTGAGCTAGAGAGGTTACAAAATGCGACAGCCCTCTTAATACAAGTTTACAACTGGCTGTTGAGATCATATCGAGTACATTACATATTATTTATTGATTCGGTAATGTCCGGTGTGATACTTGTCCCAAACTGTTGCTCGTCGCTCGCCTTGCCTTCACAAGGTGACAGCCGCCACACACACCGTAGCGAGTGCTGCGACCTTCCGCGCCCCTTTGATTACAACCTTCGATCAATTTGCTGAACCTAGCGACATGTCAACGCCCTCATAAGTGACATCGTGAGTGTTATTGCTTTAATTGCTTATCTAGTACAGCTGAGTACACCATGTTTGAAGTAACTACAAGTGTGCAGAAAAAAATATTATTATGTGTGCTAGGGACTTAAATAATATTTATTTCTATTTCATAGATAAATCAAGTTTATAAGTAATTAATTTCGACGTTTCGACTTCGGAACTAAAGATCCTAAATTATTGATTTTCTCAAATGATGGTCGGTCGATGGTTGAATTTCTATTAGAACAATAATGGTAAAGAGTTTCAAAGTTGACCGTTATTTGTATTTTTCAGGCAAGTATACCTACTGTCATGGTAATTAGATGGCGACCGCGACACGAGGAGATGACAATGTGTCCATATAAGTATAGGTACCTAATGCAGAATCAAAATAACCCTTAAAGGGTCCCCGAAACAATAAATTGCAATTGACAATTTTTACGCGATTCATACATATTGATGCGCAAATTGATCGTCTACCATATGCAATTGAAGTGATTGACAATATTACTACAATATAAATTGATAGCAATTGATCGTTTCGGGGACCCCTTACAGATTAACCAATAACTGATTGCTCCTAAATTTTTATTTAGTTATGAGCCGTTTAACAGAAAACTATAGCTAATTATTTATTATAAGGAACCCTTTAAATTATGTTAAAACTACTCGTTGCCTTTTTTCGAACGAAAGACATCAACGAAGGATCAGTGAAAGGTGAACCTATTAAAAAAAAATCTTTTCTAAAAAAAAAAACCTAAAAAATAATGGCAAATTTAATTTGTTGTTTAATATTAAGAAATATTTATAGCTTAAAAAAAATGATGACGAATGATGCGTAAATGAGGAAAAGGAGTACCTATGTAAGGAACGTAACAGGTGGCGTTCTATAATTCCTGCCTACCCCCATGGGAAGAAGGCGTGAGTGTATGTATGTGTACATACACAGCTATATACATAATATATGGCTTTGATTTTTTTAAATATCCCATTAAAACACATATGTACACACGGCTACACATCAAGCTATACATTTCCAGTTTACACTGACCTCTCATTGTAAGGAAATCCTATACAATGCGAGATCAGCTTATACTGGAAATGTATAGCTTGATCCGTAGCCGTGCGTACCTAGCTTTATGCATGGAAAATCTAAATTTTAATATAGTTTTGCGTCTTTTTATGTTCTCCAGGGGCTGCAGTCTTAACATGATAGTGACGGTCAAAATTGTTTGATAAGCACGAAAAATAACGTGCTTGTTAAGCAATTTTGACCATCTAGGGACCTCCTTAGAACTTTAGGATTGAATTCGGTCGTAAAGCGGTCGCTATCTATGCCGAGACTGCAGGCCCAGCTAAGATTAATTTTAAAATAAAGCCTGATGGAACCTTTTTTTACTAATCATAAAATAAATGAATCAATGTTATAAAGCAGAAGGCCAACTCTCGTACCTAAAAACGTTCAAATTCAAGTCGCATTATAATGCCAGCGACAATCAAATGTCAAAAATTTAGATAAACGCTAAACAATGTTTGAGAGACTGAGATTGAGATGAGATTGCGAACATTGTTAATAATACCAGATCTGAACATCATAAATGAACCTACCTACTTAAAGTAATAAAATGAGTATACAGTACAACTATTTTCCTAATGTCCCTCGACAAACTTCGTGTTTCGTCAGTCGTCGGATTTCTATAAGTTGACAAACACGAAGTTTGCCGAGGGACATTAAGAAAATAGTTGTATACCTATACGTGTACCTCCACGCAAGTGGTAAGTTATCCTATAAGTATGACAGATTTCCTTGACTAGCTTTGGCAATGACCAATTATCGATTTACCCGACTTTGCACGTAGGGAGGATAATGATGCTAATCGTGACGTATCGAATAGTAACCACTACATGTGACTTTTTGTAGCGCAGCGGTTTCTTGTAGGTATTGTGTTGGAAAAAACGCGAAGTAAATACATAAAAAGCAACCTTCACACTTTATTTCTATTCAATTATTTTAATTGGATAATAATGATGAATTGATGATAGACAATTTAAAAATAAATAATCATAACATAAATTCGCCGTGAACATAAAAAAATGTTTTCTAAGCTGAGCTTTATATTGTTTATTAAGTTTTCGGCAAGGACAATACCGAGATAGGGCAGTGCAAACTAAACATTTTCTAATCTTAAGATAAGAATTAACGTTAAGCTGTATATATAATTAGTGGCCGATAGTTAAACACATGATTGTACTCATGATAACAAACAACTTTTACTATGGGACCAAACCTGAAATCGCGAAAAAGAAATCAGTTTTTCCTTAAATTTTGACGAGTTATGCAAACATAGTTAATGTAGGGAACAGCAGATTTTTTTTCGCGATTTTGATTTGGTCCCTTAATTAATGTGATTTGGTGTGTGTGGTTTGTGTTTGGTTTGGTTTGTGGTTTGTGTTTTTTGTGGTTGTGTTTGTGGTTTGTTTGTTTCATGAATACAATCATGTATATAAGTATTGGTCACTAATTACCATTGTGTACCGCTAGGCCACTTAAATGCTAAAATATCACACTATCACACTTCACACTAATATTATAAAGGCGAAAGTTTGTGAGTGTGTGTGCGCGTGTGTGTGTATGTTTGTTACTTCTTCACGCTCATACGGCTGGACCGATTTGGATGAAATTTGGTATGTAAATAGCTTATACCTTGGATTAACACATAGGCTACTTTTCTCGGTCCCGGTCTACGCGGGTGAAACCGCGGGGCACAGCTAGTACCTAATACTTACTTATCTTTAGTTTGATTTATTGATTGCACGCTGTAATTCAGTTCAAGTGCATCTATACTAATATAACATTATAAAGAGGTAAAATTTGTGAGTTTGGAGGCAGTAACCTTCGGGATTACTGATCCGATTCTGAAAAGTCTTTGCCGAGTATCATGGGATATATTTTATGTTAGAACAATAAATTTCAAGCGGACGAAGTCGCGGACAGGAGCTAAGTATTTAGACCGCGTGAAAAATCAAATTAACCCGAAATGGACAATTAGATTATAAAATCGGATAACTTAAGTAGATTTAACATATTAGTTAGCTTTTGCTAGTCAACCAGCCCCGGTCTCCCCTACATTGTATGAAGTCGGAGTCTTCAATGTAGTTGTTTTTTTTTTGTTAAACAGGTTTAATTGACGTCAGTTGCACGCATAACATCCTTTTATTTATTTATAGTCATTACTGCGATGTACTCGGCTACGTATCATGTACCTATACATTTCCAGTATAAACTGACCTCTTTTTGTTTTTTTAATTCAGTACTATATTTATTTTTATTATAACCATAGATGACATAATTAATTATCTTAATTACAATGTACAAGCTAACACTAAAATATATATATTATGTACAAGTATATATATAATAATAAAAAGGGGAAGAGCTCATAGGGCATCAAAAAATTCATCCACATCGCTGTCAATGGGAAAAGTGCCCAAAAAGGCTGGCAGCATTGCCACGTTGGATGGCAATGCTAATTCTTTGGGCTAAAAATAGGCCAGCCCTCTGGTCCCGTGTAGAGTCGACCAACCGCTTGGCGATGTCCCGAAAAACTTGATGAGCACTCGGACCTCAAGGCCCTAGTGTTTCAACCCCAAACGGCTCAAACATATAGTTCCCAAAAAGGTTGTTATATTTGCGCCGTTTGAGGTGTTCTGCTCCCGCAGCAGCCGCCCCGGCACAGCCCGCCGTACTAGGAAGATGGGATGGCGCGAGAGTGTCGACACAGGTTGCATTCCACACCAAAGGCCTACCCAACTTCCAAGGCATTATGGTCATTCCGTCTGGTCTCTTCCCATCGTCGCGCGCCAAGCCACTGGGTTCTAAAATAGCTGGCACCCCGGCGGTGACAAGAGCCCGACGGATGATGTCGTTAATGCTGGCGTGCCGTGCCATCCGACCAGCACTTTTGCTACAGGATAGGCCATGGCGTCCGAGGCAGTCGACTCCTTCACCGCATTGACAGCGATGTGGAGCCCCGCAAGGAGCACCTAGACGCAAACATGTAACGAGCCGGAATATGGTGTCGCCCAGCATAGTGCCTGTGTTGGGTGACGGTAGCGCCTGAAGCCAGAGGCCCGATTCCCATTCACCCACAGCCAGCAGGCGGGCACGCTCCTCTTATTGTACGGAAATCCCATACAATGCGAGATCAGCTTATACTAGAAATGTATAGCTTGTAGCTTGATATGTGGCCGTATGTGTCATTCATTTTATTTATTTTATTTCATTCATTAATTTGGTACATTGTACAGTAACCAAAAAAGATTTTCTGTAAGTATACCTTTTAAAAGTTATAATTATTCTGTAAGTACTAGCTGACCCGCTAGAAGACCCTGTCTAAACAATAAATCACACAAAATTCCCATAGAAAATGCACTTTCAGTTTTCCTTCTGTTCTTTTCAATTTTTTTTTCTCTAAGAACCTGCTTCGGAATATTATGACCATTATTTAAACAAAAATTTGAATCATTCCACTTTGCTCCACCGAACCGCAACACTGGTGCGGCAAAGTGGAAAGCCTAAAATTTTGCAGTGGAATCTGCTCCACTAATTCGATTTTGGTAGGGCAGATAGATTTCACTACACTAAAATCTTGCTGGATTCTGCCCCACTAGGGTTGGCACCTAAAAGTAGATACAAAAATAATTATTTGATTTGAATAATAGAGAAGTATGGAAAAAAAGGACATGTTGCGCCGACCCCAAATAGATTGGGATAAGGGCAGGAGAATGATGACAAAAATAATTATTTGGAAATTTTTATTTCCGTTTTGTTTTTGGAAGGAAACGGGTTGAAAATCACAGATTAATTACACGATTTGTTACAAGTAAAATATAACTACACTGAACTTTAAAAATCACAGATGTATGATTTGCTCTCTGGTTCATAAATGCTTTTCATACTAAGCTCGTGTAATTAATCTGTGTAATATAATCAAGTAGTAATCCATGATTTACAACTCTCGATTCCTTAAGAAATAGGAAATAAAAATTTCCGATCAATATTTTTTTATTCTAAGGTACCAACCCTAGTGGGGCAAAATCCAGCAAGATTTTAAAGTAAAATTAAAAAATTTACCAAATCGGTCCAGCCGTTCTGAAGTGATGCGTTTGCCAACGAGCAACATTTCATTTAGCCTAGTATTTACATCATATTTTACGGTAGTTATTTATTTAAATGTAAAACACACAGTAAGGGGGGGGGGGGGGGTATACGGTACCCTAAATACAAAAAAAAAAACAATACATCAACCATAAAAATACAATTAACGATTTTGTATGCGGTCTTCATAAGTCCGCGCGTTTCTGAGATCCTCAGATTGATTCGATGAAATCACACTAATATTATAAAGGCGAAAGTTTGTGAGTGTGTGTGTGTGTGTGTGTGTATGTTTGTTACTTCTTCACGCTCAAACGGCTGTACCGATTTGGATGAAATTCGGTATGTACACAGCTTATAACCTGGATTAACACATAGGCTAATTTTTATCCCGGAAAAATGTAGTGCTCCCGTGGGATGAACAAGAAATTCAAATATATTTGCTACTCTTTCAAACACAAACGCCTCGACCGATTTTAATAAAATTTGGTGTGGAAGTAACTGACACTCCTGATAAACACATAGGCTACTTTTTATCCCGAAAAAATAGAGAAAGAAAGAAAAAGTATTTATTGTGACTAGCACAGGAAGATCACCAACCAAACAAAAATCGCAATAATAAGAGTTTGAAAACAAAAAAACAAAAATAAATAATCACACTATCACATCACATCACACTAATATTATAAAGGCGAAAGTTTGTGAGTGTGTGTGTGTGTGTGTGTGTGTATGTTTGTTACTTCTTCACGCTCAAACGGCTGTACCGATTTGGATGAAATTCGGTATGTACAAAGCTTATAACCTGGATTAACACATAGGCTATTTTTTATCCCGGAAAAATGTAGTGCTCCCGTGGGATGAACAAGAAATTCAAATATATTTGCTACTCTTTCAAACACAAACGCCTCGACCGATTTTAATAAAATTTGGTGTGGAAGTAGCTGACACTCCTGATGAACACATAGGCTACTTTTTATCCCGAAGAAATAGAGAAAGAAAGAAAAAGTATTTATTGTGACTAGCACAGGAAGATCACCAACCAAACAAAAATCGCAATAATAAGAGTTTGAAAACAAAAAAACAAAAATAAATAATCACACTATCACATCACATCACACTAATATTATAAAGGCGAAAGTTTGTGAGTGTGTGTGTGTGTGTGTGTGTGTATGTTTGTTACTTCTTCACGCTCAAACGGCTGTACCGATTTGTATGAAATTCGGTATGTACACAGCTTATAACCTGCATTAACACATAGGCTACTTTTTATCCCGGAAAAATGTAGTGCTCCCGTGGGATGAGCAAGAAATTCAAATATATTTGCTACTCTTTCAAACTCAAACGCCTCGACCGATTTTAATAAAATTTGGTGTGGAAGTAACTGACACTCCTGATAAACACATAGGCTACTTTTTATCCCGAAAAAATAGAGAAAGAAAGAAAAAGTATTTATTGTGACTAGCACAGGAAGATCACCAACCAAACAAAAATCGCAATAATAAGAGTTTGAAAACAAAAATAAATAATCACACTATCACATCACACTTCACACTAATATTATAAAGGCGAAAGTTTGTGAGTGTGTGTGTGTGTGTATGTTTCATCACATCCTGAAAAAATTTAGTGTTCCCGTGGGATGAGCAATTTTTTTGTGAATACTTTTCTCACCGATTAAATAATACACGTTTTAGTGTATCTCAGAAACCGCGGGTAACACCGCGGGGCGCAGCTAGTTATCTATAAAAGTGAATTCCTTCCTTTTGCTGGTTTTTGAGGTCCTCATAAAATCTAATCTTTGATAGTAATTCACTCGACTTTAAGCTAAAGTGTTCAGAACCACGATATCGAACTAATAATATACAATTACTATTGAATGGCTAAACTCCGTTTAAAAACCTCAGAAATCGGGCATTAGTAGTTTTCTTATGTTTTAATTTACATTTTTACATAATTCAATTAAATCTTAACCTGTTGTGAAATAAAAATAGAATTGTTATGATGACTCAAAAATAATTTTGCTGTCGAAGATATAACAAGAAAATCTTCTATTATATTATTTTTGTTTGTGTCTTTTCAAATCAATTTAATGTTTTAAGAAGTTAAGCTGTTTATCAATTATATAATGATTTCACGGTATTGGCTATTATTTACCCATTATGTATAGTACACATAATAATACTTATACGGAAACAATAAAGACAGTTCGACATAGAACATTGTTTCCTATTTAAATCTAATGACTTGTTTGCTATTGTTTAATTTCGTAGTAGATCCATAAATTGTTTTTGATCATCTTCCTTCCGATATAAATAGTGTAGTAATTTTTTGTTTGGCATTAATAAATACTCATTAAAACGATTTATTCCTATCTAAAATCAACAAAGTAATACCACTGGTATTTGTTTGAACTCATATTTATTTTCTATTCCGAACGGATACCATTGTACAAACTAATACCAAAACAAGTTCAAAGATATAAGGTACTTCAGTCAGTAAAAATGCTTTGTGTGTAAATGTAAATTATAAGACCTTTCATTAAAAAAAATCTGTTAAATCCAAAAAAAAAAAATTTTGTTAGCAAACGTCTAGTTCAATAATAAAATATGACTAATAATCAACTTTATTATAATTTTAGTTCCTCCTTGTAACTGTATGATGTTTTTTTTTTGCAAAAATATCAAAACTAGAACAATTTACTTAAAATCTAAAAATCATAAAATATCTCGGAAAAACAACTGATAGTGTTTATATTAAAATTTATCTGACATAGTTGGTAGATAGGTAATTATTTACGTCTACCTATCTAATAATACCTACAGTCAGGTAACTTGTTTACAAAAACAAATCGCTTTTAATCTAACAATTGTAAAATATCACAGAAAATCAACTTTTTGTATAATCAAATCAGTCTGACTGACAATAAATCAGCAATTTTTTTGTACAAACATCCAAATGTGAATAATTCACTTATAAGATTATAAGTGAATTATTCACATTTGGATGTTTGTAAAGTAAAAAGTCACAGAAAATTTACTTTCTGTATAATCAGTCATCACCAAATCTGTTTTTTTTTTAAAACATCAAATTTGTATTAAAAATATCACAGGAAATATTTTTTTCTATAACCAGGTAAATAAAATTAACAAGATGATTCACTTAAACTACTTTTACCTATACCTTTGTAAAAATATTGGAATGAAGTGTATTTGGAATGTCTTACCATTATTGCGATCACATATAAATATTACAAAACAAATTTAATTTGATTACGTTTGACTGAGCTGACTGTACCAAATTCAAGTTGTTGGTATTCGTTCACACATTAAATTGAATTATTTAGAGAGTGGTATCCGTTCGGAATAGAAAATAAATACGAGTTCAAACAAATACCAGTGGTATTAGTTTGTTGGTATTAGATAGAAATAAACCATTAAAACAGCGTTTTCCGAAATTACAGCAATACCTACTTACCTACGGCTACCTTTATCTGTACTAATATTGTAAACAGGTGAAATTTGTAAGATTTGTATGTAGGGGGTAATCTTCGGAACTACGGATTCGATTCCAAAAATTCTTTCACTTTTATTAAGAATCTAAAGCATTGCCGTGAGTCAAAGAATATTTTCATCTGCCTAGCCTTTTCCCAACTATGTTGGGGTCGGCTTCCAGTCTAACCGGATGCAGCTGTATACCAGTATTTTACTTGGAGCGACTGCCTATCTGACCTCCACAAACCCATTAACTGGGTAATCCGATACCCCTTCGTAAGACTGGTTGTCAGACTTTCGGGCTTCTGACGACCCGTAACAACTGTCAAAGATCCAAGAATGACAGCCGGGACCAACGGCTTAACGTGCTTTCCGAGGCACGGAGGAGTCTCGGTATGTAAAGAGCCATCCAAGACCCATCCACGGACCGACCACGGCAAGCGTAGCTTAACCTGATGGGTCGACCCGTGCGGCTGTTATTACTTAGCCACGAGCTAGTCTCCACGTAGCCGTGCGTACCTACATAAATAATCTATATCTATAAAAGGAAACCCTAACTGACTGACGGACTGATCTATCAACACAAAGCTCAATCCACTCAACGGATTGGGAAATTTGGAACACAGATAGTTATTATGACGTAGGCATCCGCTAAGAAGGGGTTTACGGAAATTCGACCTTTAAAGGGGTGAAAAGTAGGGAATCTGTTTGTTTGAAAATTCTTATTCCTTGAGTTAATAAACTTGAAACTTGGCACGTATATTTATCTAAGTAAATTACTATTTGTCATTTTTTGTTTTTGTAAACTCCCCCTAAAGGGGAATTGGGGGGTGTCAAAGTTTGTATGGAAGAATTTTAACGCGCAATCCGATTATCTCAAAACTCAGCAAAAACAATATAATATATATATCAGGGTTTTTTGAAAATCTTCCTATAATGGGGTGAAAAGGGTTAGTCAATTTTACAAGGGAGGATTTTACTGCGTGGCTTGATTAACTCAAAAATTGGTATAAATAATCTTTGAGTCGAGCAATGGAAACATCCCAAACGAATTTTCGAAATTCCACCCCTGTGGGGGTGAAAAAGGGGATACAGTTTCTATAAAAATTCTTATTCCTTTGGTTAATAAATTTCAAACTATGACTATATATTTGCCTCAGTAAATAATCATGATAGGCACTTTTAGTTTTTTAAGACAACCCCTTACAGAAGATTTAGGGGGTTATTTAAGTATTAAAGAATACAAAAATGATAGTATGGGACGAAATTAAAATGGCTCATAAGGATGGCATTGAGGCTTTAAACAGATCTCTTTAAGATATAAGGGGAAATAAAAAGTTAATGGGTGGTGTAACGGTATTGCTGGCTGGAGATTTTAGGCAGACTCTACCAGTAGTGCCAAAAGGTACTAGAGCCGATGAAGTTAAGTCATGTCTTAAGAGATCTACTTTATGGCCTCAGGTTAACATCCTCAAGCTCTCGAAAAATATGAGGGTACACTTGGGTAGGAGGTATAGAGTCTGCTGGTAGATTTGCAAATCTCCTACTTGAAATCGGCAACGGTGACTACCCGACTGTTGACGGAATGATAACTATCCCGGAAAATTTGTGCACAGTTGTAACTACGGTTCAGGAGTTATTATGAAAAATTTATCCAGATATTTCTCATATTCACGATATGTCTATGGAATGGTTGTGTGAACGTGCCATACTTACCCCGAAAAACGACCAAGCTGAAGCTATCAATGATACACTTCTGATGTCTTTTGAAGGGGAAGAAATAGTATATACTTCGATAGACACGGTGGTCAACACAGATGACGCTATCAATTATCCCGTCGAATTTCTAAATTCATTGAAACCACTGGGTCTTCCATATCATAGGCTTTTTCTGCGCGTGGGCACTCCTGTTATGTTATTACGAAAATTGAAACCCGCTAAATTGTGTAACGGGACCAGACTGAAAATCAAGGCGTTACATATCGCAATATAGTTGAAGCCACCATTTTAACTGGGTGTGCAAAAGGGGAAACTGTATTTGTACCACGAATTCCTTTAATTCCGAATGATTTTCTTTTCGAATTTAAATGATTACAGTTTCCCCTCAAAGTCTGTTTTGCAATGACTATAAACAAGTCCCAACTTTAGTGTCTGCCACACTAAAATTTGCGGGAATAGACTTGAGAGAAAACTGTTTCTCACACGGGCAATTCTACGTAGCTTGCTCACGCGTAAGCTCGCCCAGTAGTTTGGTGATTTTGACACCAACTAATAGATTACAAGTGAAGAATATTGTCTAGAAAGAAGTTTTGTAGATATTTTTTTCTATTAGTATTACTTTAATTTTTGTACCTAAAATCAAAGCGTTATAAACTTATAAACTAAAACTAAAACTTCTCAATCAAAATCAAACTTGGCGCGAGCGAAGCCGCGGGCAAAAGCTAGTCTTAATATAAAAAAACAAAGTCAGGTTTGTTCGAACAATCGATGGTGTTTGATTTTTTGTATTTGTCTCCGTCCCGAATAGCAGAATAACTATTAAAAATATAGGAAAATTCACAAAAAAAAAAAATTCGGGAAATCGGGGAATCTTTCATTCTATTTAGGATTCCAAATTCAAATTAATTTTATAATCAGTTGTTCATTTGTTTTCCTGCCGTTCGATTTATTAAAATTTTGACACAACGTCTGGCGGGTCAGCTATGTAGTATTCTATACAGGGTTAGTTTTCAATGACCAGCAATCACGAAAAAAAAACAGCTGTTTCATACAAAAGTACCTACTCGACCAAAATGTACTTATGAAACAGCTGATTTTTTTTTTCGTGATTGCAAAGTTGGTCCCATAGTGAAAGTTGTTCATAATCATGGGTAGAACACCCTGTGAAAATTTGGCTGGTCATTGAAAACGAAGCCTGTATAAATAAAAATCAATTGCCTAATGCATGTACCCGCATCACTTCAGAACGGATGCACCTATTTGGCTAATTATTTTTTTGTTGTATTTGATTGATCAGGACAAGGTTTGTATGAAAGAAACTTCTATTTACACAGTTTATTGTTACAGAGTCAATTTACTAACACTACTGTACTAAATAATATATATAGAGATTTGATACAAGTAACAACCCATTATTCCAATTTATTTGGGGTCAGCCCAACATGTCCCTATCTTCCATACTTCTCTATTAGTCATCATCTCGATAGTCATTCCCTTTCTAGCCATTTCATCTTTCACACAATCCATCCATCGTTGCTTTGGTCTTCCCCTACTCTTACAGCCATCGACATTCATGCTCATAATAGTTTTTTTTTTCAAATTAATTGTCTCCAATGAATCTTTTTCATATTTTTGACTTTTTTACTTTAAATTTGTTCCGATATTTTACTTTTCAGCAAAAAATCGTAGTTCAATTCTTAAAATATAAATTAAGTTTTCCTACACAATTCAAAATGTTCTCAGCTTCCGCCTTCGGGAACTTCACGCGTTTACATTAGAATATTCATAGCTAAGACAGGACAACGTCTGTCGGGTCAGCTAGTACGTAGAAAATTTGCATTGAATACACATTCCTTTCTTTATTTTAAAGTCAGTAAAGTATTTAACCTTTATGATTTGGTAGGTATTACCCGCAATCTTATTAGGTAGTTGTGTTTATAAATTACCTAGAGAATAATACATTATACTATTCCCAAAACAACCGAAAGCGCATAATCAAAATTAAGAGGATATATTGAATCATGGTTTAGCTCGGTGTGTAAGTGAAATGGCATTGTCGCTGTCTAATTTGACGCGCGAGATAGAAGACTCACGCGCGCCAAAATTTAAAAGCGCTTCGTTTAAATGTAGATTTATGACAAATTCCCTTATGTACTTAAATCTATTTTTAGCTTAGTAAGTGCTTAACATATTTAAAAACCATCGATTTAAAGCAAATTTAACTGCACAATAAGGAACTGTTTACGTATAATCGAATAGAACAGAAAATACACTGTGTTTCGGTTTTGGTAAAGCAGTAGACAAATAGCGAAATAAAATAACAATCAATCTGCCTAGCCTTTTCCCAACTGTGTTGGGGTCGGCTTCCAGTCTAACCGGATGCAGCTGAATACCAGTATTTTACATGGAGCGACTGCCTATCTGACCTCCACAACCCGGTAACTCGGTAATACGATACCTCTTGGTAAGACTGGTAGTCAGACTTTCGGGCTTCTGACGACCCGTAACGACTGTCAAAGATCCACGACTAACAGCCGGGACCAACCGGCTTAACGTGCTTTCCGAGGCACGAAGGAGTATAGCGAAATAAAATAACACATATGGAAAATCCAAAGGATTTAACCAATACATTTGGTTTGATAGGAATTTTAAAACACACAAAATTATCGATGTATCCCCTTAATAATGTATGTCCTCTATTATTACGAGCACATTCAAGTTGCGTTGTAAATCAATATTTACGAAAATCAACGTAAACGGACAAAACATATCGCTTCCTCAATTAATTTGTTTGGGTGTCAATATAAAACAATAAGTCACCTTCAATTAAGGAGTTGTATTTTAATTTTATATTATTTAACGGATTACGTGACAGAGGTTTGTTATCCACAAAATATTTATGTTGATTTTCCCGAACAATCCGGTTAACAGGAAGAAGAATTACTGAACTCTACTTTTTTTTCAGTTTCACAAAAAGACTTAAGAAACATAATTCTAAAACCTAGTCAGAAAATGTTAAGTGACTAACACAACATATTTATCTATGAATGGAAATAGTTTTTCGGTTAAGTTGTTCCCGAGTTGTAAGCGCACTAACGGACAGACAAACATATAGACGTTTTATATGCAATAACAATATACAAATCTAAAATAAACTCTCTGCTTACCCAAAAAGAAAACACAGCTCTAAAAAACCGGCCAAGTGCGTGTGGGACCACGCACAATGAAGGGTTCCGCAGTTGAAAAGAATTTATCCCAAACACAAACTTACCATTGTAGTTGAAAAACATGTTCTTCCATACATTGATATACTTCACGGTCTATACTCCAACTGCAAATTTTAGTTTGTAATCCTATAAAAAAAATTATGTAATAAAATTACAAATTTACTTGTGCTGAGAGACCTTCAAAAAACCAAATCCTTCTAGCCAAATTTCATGATTCTAGGTCAACGGGAATTACCTTAAAGGTTTTTTTTACTTGCGAGTATCAAAATATGTCGCATAAATGGCCGTATTTTTTTAATATGTTAACTTAGAAGCTTTGATTTTTTTAAGGGACCATAGACCTACGCATTTGATATTAATTTCAGCTTGATACCTCCACGCGTTTCTGAGAAAAAGGGTTGACAGACTGACAGACAGACAGACGGACACCGAAGTGATCATATAAGAGTTCAGTTTTTCCTTTTGAAGTAAGGAACTCTAAAAAACGGCAGACAAAAACTAAAATTAAATAAATTATTCATGCTCGTCGAAACACGTGAATTTAACACACTTTAAATGTTGGCAAAGTTCAGCATTTTAAGGTCACGTCCTACTATCCGTCCACCATCCGAAACTGGTCTAAAACATGTCACAAACACTAGGTCTAGGTGGAACATATTTTGTTATTAATCGTTTTAACATGATATACCGTCGTTTATTCGGCGGCTATTTGCCACATTATAAGACATCGTGTCGACTTATTAATTTACTAGCTTTTGCCCGCGGCTTCGCCCGCGTGGATGTCGGAAATTATCCCACGGGAACCTTCTGCCGGGATGAAAAGTATCATATGTCTTAATCCAGGTTATAAACTATCTATATACCAAATTTCATCCAAATCCGTTCAGCCGTTTTTGCGTCATTGAGTAACAAACATCCAAATATCCAAACATACAAACTTTCACATTTATAATATTAGTAGGATTTATTTCCTCTCATGCTCATCACACATTTTAATTTGTCGTCGGTTTTTGTACATGAATCCTGTCAGGGCACCGCAAAACACAATTTTGGTTTGCTATTGAGTTAGTTAATTGATTAACATTATTTTTTCATTGTCAGACTGGAAGCCGTACCCCAACATAGTTGGGACAAGGCTAGGCAGACGACGATGGTTATTATTTCATTGTTTACCAGTACCATCGTTTACGTATTAGGTACCCTAACTAAAGTCAGAGGACAAAGCTAGTAGCTACACTGAAAACTTTCAGTTTTGTTAGCACGCTTTCAAAATAGGTCCTATTACTTTTTTAACTATATTAGCGTTTTATGTTTACTTTATAATAGTTTAAATAGATGGTTATTACAAGCTTTTTTCTTTTGTGAACAGATGTTATCTACTTACGAAGCGACAGTCATCTATCCTGAGCTAAGAAACCCAAGATATTTTCAGTGAATCATCTACAGATCAAAAAACTATCATTCTTTTAAAGTCATCTAGTTATTATTAGTTAGTTATTTATTGAGCTAGGCACACCAACGACATATTTACAAGGGTAGCAATACGTATCTTCAATATTGTGTAAATACATCACTTATGCACAACATTCACAATAATTTAAAAGGTGAACAACTATTCAATTAATTAATTCATTAAAATTGCTACTCCCTTCCTCTTTATTTACTTATTATACAAAGTAACACATTAAAAATAATTATAATCTGTAGGTCTTTACCTATGAAATTGCCGTTCTGCAGTACTGGCCATTTCAAATCAAAATAATTTTTGTTTGGCTAAGAATTCTATTCATGGATTTTTTTTTCCAAAAGTAGTCATTTGTTTATTGATTAGTGTTACATTTTCATCGCATTTCAATCTTTTTCGTCATCATGGATACGTTAAAAATTCGAGTAATTATGGAATATGAGTACCGTCGTGGCAGCAACGCGGCACAAGCGGCACGCAACATCAACGACGTTTACGGAGCTAACACTACAAACCAACGCACCACTTGTTATTGGTTTGCTCGCTTCCGTTCTGGAAATTTCGACCTGAAAAATGAACCTCGCGGTCGTCCGAAGACTTTGGTCGACAATGACGAATTAAAGGCGATTGTGGAAGCTGATGATACACAATCTACGGCTGAATTAGCAGCAGCTTTCGACGTTAGCGTCAAAACAATATTGGTCCATTTGCGTCAAATTGGCAAGGTAAAAAAGCTTGACAAATGGGTGCCCCACGAACTCAATGATCGCCAGCGCGAAGTACGCGTCGAGACGTGCCTTGCACTGCTCAACAGACACACAAATGAAGGAATTTTGAACCGCATTGTTACCTGCGATGAAAAATGGATTCTGTTTGATAACCGCAAGCGCTCAGCAAGTTGGTTGGATCCTGGTTCAGCACCTAAACAATGCCCTAAACGAAAACTTACTCCTAGAAAAGTTATGGCCACTGTTTGGTGGTCTAGCGCCGGTGTGATTCATCACAGCTTCTTACCAAACGGGGTGAGCATTACTTCAGATGTGTACTGTGAAGAACTGAACACAATGATGGAGAAGCTGGCACATCTCCAACCAGCATTGGTCAATCGCTCGTCTCCGCTGCTCCTGCACGACAACGCGCGACCTCATACTGCACAGCAGACGGTCTCCAAGTTGCAAGAACTGGGGTTGGAAGCTCTCCGTCATCCGCCCTACTCACCAAACCTTGCGCCTACAGACTACTACTTTTTCCAGAATTTGGATAACTTCTTGGCGGGAAAAAAATTCAATACCCGAGTGGCAGTACAAAATGCCTTTGAAGAATTTGTTGCCTCCCGTCCAGCTGATTTCTTTAAGAAGGGCATCAATAAACTGCCACTGCGTTGGCAAAGATGCATTGATTGCATAGGTGATTACTTCGATTAATACAAATAAAAAATGCATGAAAAAAATTCGTTTAAATTTTTTCATACAAAACGGCAATTTCATAGGTAAATACCTATTATAACCTAAAAATAACAAAATTATATCCTAACATAACTAACACTATTCACAAACTAAAACATGGCGTCGAAAAATTCATTCGCATCGCTGTCGACGGGTAAAGTACCCAAGAGACTGGCGGCATTGCCACGTGGTATGGCATTGCTTAGCCTCTGGCCAAAGTAAAAAACAGCCCTTGGGTCACGGGAAGTGTTAACCATCAGCCGAGAGATATCCTTAAAGAGACTATGGGCACTCGGACCCCATAGCCCGAGAGTTCCAACCACAAACGGCTCGAAAATATAGTTACCAATAAGGTTACTATATTCACACCGCTTGAGGTTTTCCGCAGCCGCAGCAGCGGAGCCAGCACAGCACGCCGAGCCAGGAAGACGGGATTGGAAAATGAAATCTGTAATATTCGTTAAATAATGTTGAATAGTGTTGAACCATGAACATCAAACTACAAATGCAAGACGGAGATTTAAATCTAACACTCGCGCCTCAAAGAGATGTCAGCAGTGACGGGGTCCAATAGGGCCGAAGCCGCCGGGGTCGCGGGTAGTTCGAAAGAGATACCGTGGCCCTGGCACGGGCAACTGAAGGAACACGGGTGGGTTTTAGTCAGTAAAAGTCTGACACGCCCTCCCCCTCCCGCTCTGCCCGGAGCGGGAGAAGTCATTTGATGATTTCCCATCCACAAAAAAAAAAAAAGATTTAAATCCAAAGTTTTCAAGGTTCTTGAATTCTCAAGCAAGAAGTTATATGGATCCGTAACTTATAGGTAGATAAAGTTCTTTACATTAAAATAAACTACAGTCTACACAAAGCAGATTATTTGTGCCTAAGTAGGTAAGCGTAGGTACTTATTTTTATTGTTTACATAATAAAGAGTATTCTATGTTAATGCAACTTGCCTATTACATTTAAATAATAATGTATTTAAACGCAGGAATATTGCATACCTACATACTCGTAATATATTAAAGGTAAGTGCTCAAGATCCATTTGTGGTTTACGAGATTTTAAGATAATTTCCGTGCAGCTGTCACAAGATAATGTGACTTTAGAATAGAATATCTTTATTTGCATAAAATATGGTACATAAAAGGTCTTAAATTAGTAAATAGTTCCACATATTTTGCTTACTTTTTTTCAGCATGCAACAAAAAACACATTAAAATAAAAATATTAACAAAAACACTTATTACTAGGTACTGAAATCATGTGAATAAAAAAAAAATTAAATAAATCTTATAAATTAGTGAGATCATATATTGATGAATTTAAATACCTGCCATAAATAAGGTAGCCTATTTATTTTGTATTTAGCTTATAATTTAAGAATTCACCTATAGTATAGAACACATTATAATAGAGCCATTTCTTCAGTTTTATTTAAAAATAATTTAATGGTAGCTCTCTGATCTGTTTCGGTATTTGGTTATAGATTTTGACAGACATATTATAACAGTTGTTCTGGAATAGTGTGCTTCTACATCTTGTGACAGCCAGTTGGGTTGGATCTCTTGAAAGGAATTTTTTATTTTCAATGGCTTTAGTAAATAGCTCAGAGTGCTTTTTAACAAATATTCCTACTTGCAATATGTACAAACTAGATAGAGTTAGTAATCCTAATTTCTTAAATAGAGGTCTGCAAGATTCAAACGGTCCGACCCCACAAATTGCTCTGACACTAGATTTAACACTATAGCTTAGAACTAGGGGAAAAACAAATGAATCTGACCACAGACACATCCAATTCCTGTATGACCATATAAAATACTCGATTTGTAGTCAGGAACTCTTAAAGGTTTTGAATATTCTATTTATTATTTTAACCTATGTATACAACTACTGGGATGTGAATTACAACTACAGCTTTATTTAGTACAGCTATCTTTAGCTGCATTGACCATAGGACTCCAAATTATTTGTAACTAAATGTGGAGTACCGTCGCTCGTGACGACCTAGCGGGTGTTGAAACTGTTTCGTGTCGCTGAAGCGAATGTGTGTATGTTCGATTTCATTATTGCAACGAAAAAACTTATCTTAGGTGTAACTCTGTGCCTGTCCTAGCCCTTACAGCTGCGAGACTATCGAAGAGATATTTGAATAATTGAATGCAAAATTGGATCAATCTAGATAAGAAACACCTCTGAGACACATGACATGACACGAGACTATGGGTGCGTGCTACGTGGTATGTGCTTAGTCACAGCCTATCTGCATCTCGATTTGCACGGACCGACGACACGTACTTTCGATTACAAGTTATGGTTAATTGTTCACAATCATATTTTATCATTATTATATTTTACATGCCTTGATGATAATCGGGCTCAAGCGGAAGACGACACGTAAGGAACCTGTCAAACTTAATAATTAATTGTGCGATAAATGAGAACAGGAACCAAACATTAAGGCCTTATTTCACGATGTCCGAGTAGCCACTACTCACCGAAGAAATTCAAAAATGGAACAGAATTTGTATGAAATTATCTGCCATGTAAGTTAGTAGGAATTTAATCGTAGGTGGTGAAACAGGCTCTAAGGTTGGCAGCAAACTATAACATTTTAAAATTAATTCGTTTTATCTTCTTCGTAGCTTTTGCATATAAGAGGGATATACCTTACCGTACCTCAACTTGATGCACAAACCTCAGCAGATCGTTTAACTATTTCATCATCTGCCTAGCCTTTTCCCAACTATGTTGGGGTCAGCTTCCAGTCTAACCAGATACAGCTGAATACCAGTATTTTACATGGAGCGACTGCCTATCTGACCTCCACAACCCAGTAACTGGGTAATACGATACCCCTTGGTAAGACTGGTTGTCAGACTTTCAGGCTTTTGACGACCCGTAACGACTGTCAAAGATCCACGAATGACAGCCGGGACCAACGGCTTAACGTGCTTTCCGAGGCACGGAGGAGTCTCGGTATGTAAAGATGGTCACCCATCCACGGACCAACCCCGGCAATCGTTTAACTATTTATACAATAATAACAGCAAGTCCATTGCAAAATATCAACGATCCCATAAATTTAAATAGATAATAGCATCCATTCTACAAATAGACTATAATATATTACCTATATTCACAGATATTCAAACTTAGTATTTAGTTTCTTTATATTTAGAATAGCTGTAGTTAATTAGCTTAAATATGTTGTTGCTGTTTCAACATAGACATTTTGAGATGTTTTTGTTGCAATGAAAAAACATTCCTTAGTGCACACTAAGCTAAAGAATCCAGTATTATTTCAGTGAAACCAACAGTTTTAAATAAATCTCTATGAAAAATCATAATCAAATATCCTTCCTAAAAATTATATTCTTAAAGACCGTCTATCATAATTATTTGATAGGTAATTAGGCACAGTGGGCTGCATCAATTGGGTACCCCAGTTGTATTAAAATTTTAATACAACTGGGGTACCCAATTAATGCAGCCCACTGTACATGGACGAATATTGTAAAAGAAAAGTTTTAATAATAGAATAGAATATGACATTTATTTCAAACGTACTCCATATACTTAAAAGTAGTAGTAGGTATATATAATAAAAAAAAAATATAAAAATAAATGATTATAATAAATCTTACGGGTAATTACAGTTTTAAGCCATTCGGGTCATGGGGCCCGAGTGCGCGTCTCCTTTTTAGGAAATTTCTCGTCGACTGGTCGACATTTTACGTGACCAGAGGGCTGGTTCGTTCTTTGGCCAAAGAATAAGCATTGCCATTCAACGTGGCAATGCTGCCAGTCTTCTGGGCAAGTTACCGGGTGACAGCGATACGGACGAGTACTTCGACGACTAAAGATGTCCATTTGTTTTGTATTTAGTTAGGAATAAGAACAACAACTTAATCATAAATTATCATCATCGTTCTCCTGTCCTTATCCCACTTTATTGGGGTCGGCGCAACATGTCTTTTTCTTCCTTTCTTCTCTCACTTGTCCGTGCCGAATGAAACGAAGTTCCTAGAAATTCTTCCGGCGATCCATCCGATTCGGCGCGGATAAGTGTGCGAGGTTTCATAGGATTTCATACAAATAATTCGAAAATTCTATTCTTTCAGCTCCTTTGCTTCGTTCGGCTCTGATAAGTATGCGATCGCTCTTAAAGCCTATTTCACGATGTCCGAATAGCACTACTCACCGAATAAATTCAAAAATAGAACAGAATTTTTATGAAATTATCTGCCAATTAAGTTAATAGGAACTTAATCGTAGGTGCTGAACAGGCCAGTCGTCATCTCGGTAGTCAAGTCACTATCAGTCAGTGAAACTACAAAATTACACATACCAGGAGCTAGACCACCACCTCTTATAGCAGTATTATTTTAATCTTACATGAGTGTGGGAAAGAGATGGAGCTAGACGTCCTGTATAGCTCCATCTCTTTCTCACACTGAAGTAACATTAAAATAATACTGCTTTAAGAAGTGGTGGTTGGCCCCCTGTATGTTTTAATCGATCACACCTGTAGCCACGTTTTAGGCTTAACGCAATCGTATAGTGTTAGCATACTATTCATCTAGTTCTATTCGATTCGATTCGCAAATATGGAACAATAATAACGAATAATAAAGGATAATAGTGGATGATAATATCCTTTATTATTCGCCACCTCTTTACAGGACATTTTCAATAACCCTTTTTGAAAAACTATTTAATTGCCTACTTTTATAGTTTTGTATGTACGGCCAGCAACAGAACACACTACACACAATCCTGCTACTTTTTGACATCATCTAAATTAACACAAAATGATTCGATAAACTGCTTTTCTTTCGTTTATCTGTTAAGAATTAATGTTCTTAAAATTTTAAGTACTTCTATTCCGATTTGAATTAAATATTTCGCTTAGTAATAATAGTTAAAAGGAAAAAAACTGCAAGTGTTAATCGACTTATGTTGCTGACTGTACAACCTACTCAATCGAAGTTACACTACGATTGAGTTGGTATTATTAGTATGTATTTAAAGCACACAGTCAGTGTAGCGAATATGTTGCATCAGTTAGGCCTCTGCCTCGAATTTCGCGGGCAGCGGGGCGGCGGCGGCGCGGCGGCGCGTCTCGCATTGTCCCGCCCCGCTTCCGCGCCGCTGTTTTCGAGGTCCGGTCCATTTGTTTTTATGCATAAAATCCTGCCGCTCCCGCGCCTTCGCCGCTGCCGCCCCGCTGCCCGCGAAATTCGAGGCAGAGGCCTTACGCGTGGCGTTAGAAATGTCTGAAAATAATAGTTTCCGCGTAGCATAGATATGCAAGTGGAGGGCAAGCGCTCACCCGGTCGGTCACCTACGCATTGGACAGACCTTATCAAAACGTCAACACAAACCTCCTAGTTCAGAATTTTCGAGACACGGAAGACCGGAATAAGTGGAGGAGCATCGCGAGGGCTGCAAAGAAAATGCAAAGTCATCAACCACGACCACTCTGTCAAGAGTGAACGACTAAGGAGGAGGAGCATAGATATTGTCTGTTTGGCCCTTTAGGAAAAACTAGCAAGTAGGTACCTACCTATGGATATGACTTTTTTAGAGTTTACTCCTTAAAAATCGATTTTATACGGGCTACTTTTAATTCGCCGTATTCCTTGCAGGACGTCATAGTAGGGCTGAAATGCATCAAATTAAGCCACCAAATGTTCTACCGAAATTCAGTTTTTTTTTTTTTTGTAATTTTTGTCTAAGAAAAATATAAATTTTGAAAAATAAAATGTTTAATTACTTAGTGATCTTTGCCAAAGTTTTAGGCATTTTTCAACTTTTAATTTTTAACAACGATCTACTACTGCTACCGCATAATGCATAACTCTATGAATGTTGTTGAACTGTCAAAATGAAACGTACCTATTGCTATTGATACGTGTGTAACGCAATTACCCCGCTGGACTTGATGGTCTGAAATTACCAACTTCCAGTTTGGTAGTGATCATTATTTCTCTGTTTGTATGGAGAACCTTTTCCAATATTTATATTAGGTGTCCACCAACCACGTTGCCTGAATGTTATGTATCTATGCTTTGCATATTAATGATACCTATCTAAGAACCGGCTGAACCTGCCACCAATTACATACGTCATGACCGTGTTGACAAGGTTCACGCATTATTGTTCTGCTTTATTTTCATATCGGTAAAATATGCGTCAAGGAGTTTCTTTTTTTAACTCTGGGGATTATTATTATAGAATTTAAGTCAATAAATAAGGTGAAATCTTAAAATGTCTGCGATCCCGTACCTTTACTATAAATAGCAGCAACCTTTCAGACCACAAAAAAAAAAAACACCCACTGGAAAGTCCGGTTAAGCAGCTCACAACCTAGGTTGACCAGCAAGATGCCATTCCCAAAAAAAAAGACCAGAAAATAAAACGGCAAAAATATTTTACGGTGTAAAATACGGCAACGGTCCACTCACAGAACATATATACTCGTATAAAAACTGGATCGCCTGCCAGCGGACTGTATAATGTGTGGGCCCTTAAGGTGAGACATAGTCCTTTTTTTTTTGTGGATGGGAAATCATCAAATGACTTCTCCCGCTCTGGGCGGAGCGGGAGGGCGTGTCAGACTTTCACCCATCCATGTTCCTTTAGTTGCCCGTGCCAGGGCCACGGTATTTCTTTCGAAAAACCCGCGACCCCGGCGGCATCGGCCCTATTGGACCCCGTCACTGCTGACATCTCTTTGAGGCGCGCGTGGAACACAAAGCGCCGGCGACCCGGACCTGGTCCTTACCGGACGGCGAGTTACCCATTACTCGTCGTCCGCAAGCCCGCGCTTACGGTGGCCGGGAATCGGCAATAGATTCCCGCCACCCAGAGCGTCTTCTGTGGCGGCTAGGGGCGCGAAAGCGCGACTGTTGCCTCTCCCTCACGCGTTCCGCCTCCTCCTTCACGAGCATTACTGCTTCGCAGAAGGAGGTGACGGCCTCCCATGCACTCTCGCTCCGCACCATGGGCTCGACCAGGTTCCATACATACCCATACAGTAGTCCTCTAAAGTCGTTGCACGGACTCGCTAGCGAATATTTCTAAATTTCCGCTGTCAAAGTTACGTTTTATAAAAATGAAATAGTATTTTAAAATAAAAAATGCACAGTTGTAAGATAAGTGAATTATTAATATTATCGTACCGAAGCCGTGAAAATATCACTTTTAGTTTAGAAGCAGTAGCTAATCTAAGTTGAAACAACCTCATTTCAATATTTTTTTACAGGTATTCAATGTTGCTTAAAATTTTCAAATGCTCAGATTGAAGTATATTTATCAATGTTTCATATGTATTTTTTCTGTAATTTTCTGTAGGCTCATTTAAAAGCATTATGCTCTCAAAAACGACCATTTCACGACATACTCGCCTTAACTGGCGTCCGTCCGTCTGTCAGTCCAAACCTACCTACTCAGCCGATTTTCGAACTGCTAGTGATAAGATCAAAACAGTTTGAAATCAATTTTATTTGAACCGACTTTCAGAAGGTTTTCCTTTCCCGTCGTGAATATGCGTTGTTACTCTGTAAAATTACTTGGTAACATTAATGCTATCTTCTATCAGGACTTTTATCTATGAGGTTTAAAGAATTCTCGTCACGGTAAGAAAGGTAAGCAAAATGTAATGTGAAGTAAATGCAACAACTAAGAGCTAATTTGACCAAAGTCGGATATCTTTTATCCGTAGAATAAAATTAACGACTGGCAATTTTTGTATAGAGAAACTGTCAAAAATTCGAAATTTATTCGAAGATTAAGACTTATACTGGGTATAAATATGGTACTGTACTGGAACTTTTATACCCAGTATAAAAAGTTTGGTTTAATTCACACCAGGTATCCCATACATAACTTTTTTTCCCAATATACATAACCTGGAGATTCTTGTAATTTCTAATTACTGTTAAATACTAGAAGTAATTAATTTTACTATTTTTAAGCGACTTTTAAAAAGGAGGAGGTTCTCAATTCATCTGTGTGTATATATATAGGTATTATATTCATCATTATTTTCATCTATTTTATTGTGGACCGATTTTGAAAACCCTTTTTTCATTTGGTAGAGGAAGCTTGCAGCGGTGGTCTCAAATAAATTTTATTACCTTTGCTTGGGTAATTTTTGAGTTACTTTCAATAATACGCATTTAATCCACTTAGTATACAAGGTTGATATGAGCGAGAGGCATTAAATTAAACCACATATTACTGTAGATGCATAGTGTTAACTCGGAACTATTAAAAAAAAGTTTAGAAGAAAAATAAGAAACAACTTTTTTCGAACAAACAAAATAGCTTAATGATCTAATTATAATGTAAACATCCTTTGTAGACATTTCCACTGACGTGCGTATCAAAATGGCAACGTCGCGTCAAAAATTCTGTCGTTTTAAGGTGTATGACCCTAGATAACTATGCGTAGGTACCTACGTACCTAGTAAAGAGGCTGAAAATTATACAAAGTATATGTGGTTTAATTTAATGCCTCTCGCTCATATCAACTATGTATAATATGTTGATGATGTTATAAAACTTCTCGTCACTGTTGTTTACATAGCAAGTAGTGGTAGGTATACAAATTGGTGTGGGGTAGGTACCTACCACAAGTAAAAAAACCGGCCAAGTGCGAGTCGGTTTCGCATACGAAGGATACAATATTTAACACTACCTACATATTTTTTTAAAAATCAGTTCAAAAAAACACGTCATTTCTTATAATATGGAACCCCCTTTCATTTTTAAATATGAAATTTATGTATATTATTTGTTGATTTTGCGGCAATAGAAATTATACACAATCTGTGAAAATTACAACTGTATGTAGGTAGCGGGCTGTATCTCATGAACCGTAATAGGTTACGGTTCATGAGATACAGCCCGCTGACGGACAAACGGACGGATGGACAGCGGAGGCTTAGTAATAGGGTTCCGTTTGGCACCCTAAAAAGTGAAAAATAAAATACAGAACCATGACACCGACTTCCGGTAAGACTAGTTCTTACCAAGGGGTATCGTGTTACCCAGTAACTGGGTTGTGGAGGTTAGTTAAGCACTCACTCCATGTAAAATACTCTACTAGTATTCAGCTGCGTCCGGTTAGACTGGAAGCCGACCCCAACATAGTTGAGAAAAGCCTAATTAGGTAGATGATGGTTGTTTTTTTTTTTAAGTTTTTTAGAACTTCATTTGGTTATGCTTCGTAACCAAAGAATGTTCTAAAATACAACATATTAAACGAGTGAGTAGGTCCTCTATGGGTGTGGTAGGTACCTTGAATCTTTATAAACAATATAAGAATAAGAATAAGAATAATATTTATTACACACACAAGATTCATGATAGGTACACAAAAGCACATGTACAAAACAACAAAACACGGATATCTACATAAATCTACATAGATTATGTAACCCTGTCTCCTAAACTAGCTAGTCCTGTATCTTAGGAGACAGATATGGAAAAATATGGAAACCAAAATGAAGAAAAGGTAGAATACGACACTAACTAATTAGAAAAAACTGAGAGAATGTAATAAAAATAATGTAATCCACCAAGTATGTGTATGTGTAGTGTGTGTATTTTGAGTATTCAAGTTTTATTATTTTACAATTCGCATTTCTCTCTTTTTTCAGGTTCTTACATTTTGAACCTTTCATTATAAAGCCTCAAGTTTCTTGTTGAAACAGGCACCCACTGAGGACGAGGCGCAGATCTAGGTTGTCGCTCAAGGGGGGCAAATGTTTCTCTCTGAGGAAGGAAGTTTTCTCAAGCCGAGAAAGCCTTTTAAAAAAACCTTCGCCACCTATTTGGCCTGAAGTCGAGAATGTACTCCCCTTTTCGAGAATAACTACGACTTATCTATGTAGGTGGTCGTATAATAATATCTCAATAATATAATCATTACTAAGGTTCTCGTTAGGCAGCTGGATCAAGGGCTTGATCCAGAAAGCGGTATTTCTGGACACGGCGCGTATCGTTAGGAGGTTCCTCTCTCAGCAGCCCTGACCACCGGTAGCTTGGACCCTGTGCCTGATACCGGTGGACTACTATTTTTTATATATTTAAATGATTTTTTATTTTATGTTTTTATAAAAAAATGGAAATGTATATGAATGAAACAAAGGAAATAATAAATACAGAGACTTATGAGTTTTAGAGTCAGTTTGATCGAAGCTCAGGAGGGGCAACTGCTTACGGTGCCCCAAATGTATCAGCGCCTGCAGAGGACATGATACAACCAAAAATCTGTTGGATAGAGGACGGTTCTGAGGACCTAAAAGACAAGTGGTAATCGCTTTCAAAGCATTTCGTGTTTTCACATCGACTTTCAACAGGATCGACATAAGCATAGAGTAAGCTATCAAAATGCTTATTATGATGTTATTATGTCGATTCGAATTTTGACTTTTCTATCCTCGTTGTCACTGATAGAACGTAGGCAACTTTTCATTTTAACGGCGACCGTCCGCACTCACAAGACCCCTCCTAAAAGAGCTGACTATTGTGCACTTCTGGCAAAGCGAGTGTTCAGTATACCAACTCCGCCTGTGAAGTCCCTTTTGGCCAGACGGAGCCCAGCTTACTCTCACCTACACACATTTAACAAGGTCTGCAAATCACTGGACATCAAACACTTATTCACCGCTAGCCTAAAAAGTGTACTAAAGAAATGGCTTCTGGAACTTACATACACCGAAACAGAATCATTTCTCTAACGTTTTGTCGACAAGCCAGCATACAACATCCCTCTCTCACACTTTCACCGTCTCAGTCACTCACACAAACACACTCACACACACCCCCACACACACAACACAATACACGCCTTACTAAACTAGGCTTAGACTTGTAAACCGACATATTTCTCTTTGCTCAATCGCACTCCGATCCACAAGATACAAGCCCTGCTTATTTTGTGGGTCAACGGTCAAACCATGCATTGTTGTGATGTACAAAGTTATATTTGTGTTTCTGTAAAACTGTCATCACCTTTTCTTTGCCAATAAAACTTTTTGAATTTTTTTTTTGTATTTATAATGTCACTGCCTTCTGGTCACCTTGAGAGCCATGATGAGCAGCGGAAGCTTAATCAGTGCTAGACAAACTTTGAAATACGTATGTAGTGTGTAGAACAAATTATTATTTCATTTAATAACAACAAAAAAGGCATGTATGTATGTATTGACAGAGAAATATTAACAATGGGTAAAAAAAACATGTGAAGTAAAAACAATACAAGAGACCAGACAAAAGTATTGCGGAGGAGAGTGTCATCATCTGCCTAGCCTTTTCCCAACTATGTTGGGGTCGGTTCCCAGTCTAACCGGATGAAGCTGACTAAGTACCAGTATTTTAAATCGAGCGACTGCCAATCTGACCTCCACAACCCAGTTTCTGGGTAATACTATATCCTGGTTCCCAGACTTTCGGGCTTCTGACGACCCGTAATGACTCGACTGTCAAAGATCTACGAATGACAGCCGGCATCAACTGCTTATCGTGCTTTCCGAGGCACGGAGGGGTCTCGATATGTAATGAATGGTCATCCATCCACGGACCGACCTCGGCAAGCGTTGCTTAACCTTGAAGATCGACCCGTGCGGCTGTCATTATTAGGCCACGAGACTGGTAAGGAGTGAACCTATGTATAAATTAAATATTGAAATTGGTGCTAAGTGTGCTTAGTTAGTACCAATTTCAATATTTAATTTTAAAAGCTGGCCATTTTCAAATATTTGCATGATAATTAATTCATGTTAAAATGAAATTCCCTGGGCATTGTTATATACTTTTAATGATAATGTAATTAACTAACTAACTACTTCGTACTAATTAGTTTTAATGCCAAGTATAATAAGATAGGTAAGTAATTTAAAAAAAAATGGGCACTAAAACTCTTATAATTCAGTTTTAATTCTGCAAATAAATATAGCTATATATATATATATAATATTATATTTACTTCATAAAAATAAATCGCCTTTGTCTGTTTCAACACTAAGCAGTAGTCTCACACACATACTCCCATTTTTTGAGAAAACCGACCAAGCCGTGTCGGATCACGCACAATGAAGGGTTCCGTAGTTGGGAAGGGATGAATTTAGCCCAAAAACTAACTTAACTTTGTAGTTGAAAAAATGTTCTCCCAGAAATCGATACACAGGTTCCGTCACGTAAAAAGAACGCTGTCCGTTTACCAGCGCACTGACCGGTCTATCCATTCCAGCCTATTCCAAAGTAGCTATTAAAGTATCTATTATGATTCTACAATAAAACAATTACACTTATCACACTTCACACTAATATTATAAAGGCGAAAGTTTGTGAGTGAGTGTGTGTGTGTATGTTTGTTACTTCTTCACGCTCAAACGGCTGGACCGATTTGGATGAAATTTCGTATGTAGATAGCTTATACCCTGGATTAACACATAGGCTACTTTTATCCAAGTCTACTTGAATGAAACCGCGGGGCGCAGCTAGTACATTATAAAACAATAAATAGCCGAGTGAGTACTGTATGACGCGACTGTACCCGAGCGCAGACGCAGACACATCCCCTCCACTGTCACTCAGCGTTTTTTACGTGACGACAACTGTACGTCACGGTACAATTCTCCAATTGCAAATGTTAGTTTGTAATCACAATTTTTAGGGTTCCGTACCTCAAAAGGAAAAACGGAACCCTTATAGGATCAATTCGTTGTCCGTCTGTCTGTCTGTCAGTCTGACAAGACCCTTTTTCTCAGGAACGCGTGGAGGTATCAAGTTGAAATTAATGTCAAATACGTAAGTCTATGGTCTCTTGGAGTCCTAAAAAACTCAAGCTTCTAAGTCAACGCAATAAAAACATACGGCCATTTATGCGACACATTTTGATACTCGCAAGTAAATCAAAACCTGTAGGGTACTTCCCGTTGTCCTAGAATCATGAAATTTGGCAAGAAGCAAGCTCTTACAGCACAAATAAAGGAAAAAGTCCGAAAATTGTTAATAAGTAATTCTATCATATAAAAAAAAAATTCAAATCTGTCAGTCTGTCATGACCTCTTTTTCTCAGGGACGCGTGGAGATATCAAGTTGAAACTAATATCGAATACGTAAGTCTATGGTCCCTTAGAGTTCTAAAAAAATCAAGCTTCTAAGTCAACGCAATAAAAAAAAATACGGCCATTTTGCGACACATTTTGATACTCGCAATTGTCGCAAGTAAATCAAAACCTATAGGGTACTTCCCGTTGACCTAGAATAATGAAATTTGGCAAGAAGCAAGCTCTCCCAGCACAAGTAAAGGAAAAGTCTGAAAATTGTTTAATTGTAGTTTTATGAAATAAAAAATTTTTTTTTTTTTGGGATCCATTGTTAATTTTGTTTTTAACCGACTTCAAAAAAGGAGGTTCTGTATTCAACCCGTATGTATGTATGTAAGTATGTATGTATGTAAGTATGTATGTAAGTTTGTTTGTTTGTCCGCGATTTTCTCTAAAACTGATGAACCAATTTTGATGATTCTTTCACTTACGTGATCTACATGCTTTCAGGAACGTTTTAGTAGATAATACATTATGTAATTAGTCTTATGTACGAAGTTGTATGCATAAATCTCCGGTATTTCTAAGACGATTTTGATGATTCTTCTTTAAAACCAAAAATTAATAAAATAACTTTCTTAAAAAACTTAACAGCTTCTGAAGTCGGTGTCTTCAGTTCTTCAATGCACTTTAGCTTGGAACCGACTTCAGAAGCTGTTAAGTTTTTTAAGAAAGTTATTTTATTTATTTTTGGTTTTTGAAGTCGGTTTTTACTTTTTTTATTGGGATACATTCTTTTCAACTACGGAACCCTTCATTGTGCGTGTTCCGACACGCACTTGGCCGGTTTTTTTTCATGTGAAAATACTACAAATTAACGATTTTCGGACTTTCCTTTACTTGTGCTGTGAAACCTTGCTTCTTGCCAAATTTCATGATTCTAGGCCAACGGGAAGTTACTGTGGGTAACTTCCCGTTGACCTAGAATCATGAAATTTGATTTATTTGGGAGTATCAAAATATGTCGCATAAATGGCCGTATTTTTTATTACTGTGACATACAGGGTGTCCAAGAACCTGGCGTCCAACTGGATTCCCACGATGCCCCAAGTTCTAACAGTACTCAGAAAAATATTTTAAAAAATCCACCCCATGTACTTACAGAATTATACTGATTTCAAAAAAAAAGGGGAAATGAGCACCCTGTGACATACTTTTGAATGCTGTGACTGCTAATGCTGATAATTTCGATATTTCTTGGAGGTTTTGTAATCTAGGGTATTGCTGTGTCTAAATAGAATGTAAAAATAAAGTACTTATTGTACCATTTTAAAATAAAATATTATTTTAACTATAAAGGTGATATGGAAAACTATTGAATTTCGCAACTTTGACCGACTGTAGTGTAAAAAAAATGTACCAAAATAGTATGGCAAGTGACGTCAAATTTTGACGCGTTTATTCCTCTTTTTAAAAAGGTATAATACTTACACATTAATTTGAAAAAAAAAAATTTGATAATATTTTTACTCAACAACCCAATTTTTACGAAGTGCCTACCTACTAACGGTAACTGTCGGACCCTTTCTTATCTTAGAAACTGTTATGTTACTACTATTATTTACTTCGGTTCCAATAGTGAGCAAGAAGGAAATACACACAGGTAGATGGGTTCCCAGTAGAATAAAAGCAAAGAATGTTAGTTTAAAGATATTTTATTACAATAAATGTTCAAAATGTTGACCACCCGCGGCAATACAAGCTCTCACTCTCCTTAAAAAGGACCGCTTTATGTTTCGCGAGTAACTTTTTTGACGTATCACCTGCACTGCTTGTGTTATCTTCTCACGAAGGTCAGCGATGTCATTAATGGGCTTCGCATAAACGAGCTCCTTCATAGTTCCCCAGAAAAAAAAATCCAGCGGATTTAAGTCAGGTGAGCGGGCTGGCCACGGGATTGTTCCTGATCGCCCAATCCACCTGTTCGGGTATTGCTCGTCCAAAAACTCTCTCGGATACGCGAAAATGTGCTGGACAGCCGTCGTGTTGGAACCACATATCTGGTGGGGTCTCTTCTAGTAAGTTTGGCAAATCATTTTGAAGAAAATTTAAATATGATTCGCCAGTCAAATTCTCGGGCATCTCAAATGGACCAATAATATTCCCACAGAGAATACCGGTCCACATGTTCACTTTGAACCGGTACTGGGATCTATCTTCTCGCATCAAGTGCGGATTTTCCACATGCCACTCGTGCAAGTTGTGTAGGTTCATGTAGCCATCCTTCTTAAATGTTGATTCATCTGACCACAAAATTTTGTCGATAAAGTTTTCGTCTTCTCGATGTTTTTGCAGGATTGTTTCACAAAACGCGACTCGGCTCGGATAGTCTCGAGGTAAAAGACTTTGCACTCGCTGTACGTGGTACGGATGATATTCTTCTTTTTGGAGAATACTGTGTGCTGTGCTCTTCGGTATCCCCGTATCAGCTTCTATTCCTCGCACAGAGATGCTTGGATTTGCCGACACCGCCTCTAAAACTTCATCGCGTATGAAGTCATTTACGGGTCGTCCTTCACCAGCTACTTGATTGGGGAACCGCCCGTCACATAGTGATCTGTGCACATTAATGAAAACTCGATGGTCGGGATATCGCGTAGCCCTCGGATACCTTTCTCTGTAAAGTCTCGCTGCAGCTCGTCCATTACCTCTACATTCTCCATAAATGTAGTGCATATTTGCGTATTCTTGCGGAGTGTAGGTCGCCATGGTAGCACACACAAAACATAAACTGTCCAAACACAGGCAAAGGTCGTCGTAAAGAGTTCGTTTCAAAGTCCAGAGCACAAAGAGTAATCGAGTCCAATAAACAAAGCTTTAAATCGTAGTACGTGATCAATGGTAACAATAAGAGAGAGGTGCGTAGTAACGGCAGGAGGCAGTGACGCGTACTGACCGTACTGTTATCCTAAATAGCACGATCCCAGATAGCGTCACTATCTATCTCACTCGCACCTCTAACCTTTTTCTCCCTCACTCTTACCTGAATAATGGGGTACCATAAAGAAGAACCAGCAAATCGCAAAGATAGTTTCTGTCTTGCTCCCTCCTGTTGTAATAACGAATCACTATGGTGAGATGCATGCACATACCGTCCCTTACGGTCTAACCTGTTTTTTGAGAGGCCTGTTGTTATTTTTATGAGCATACAATAGTAATTCTTTAGAGGTTAGATTCAATTCGTCGTAAATTTTTCTTTCTAAGAATTCTGTTAGACATCGTAAAAATTGGGTTGTTGAGTAAAAATATTATCAAAAATTTTTTTTTTCAAATTAATGTGTAAGTATTATACCTTTTTAAAAAGAGGAATAAACGCGTCAAAATTTGACGTCACTTGCCATACTATTTTGGTACATTTTTTTTACACTACAGTCGGTCAAAGTTGCGAAATTCAATAGTTTTCCATATCACCTTTAGTTAAAATAATATTTTATTTTAAAATGGTACAATAAGTACTTTATTTTTACATTCTATTTAGACACAGCAATACCCTAGATTACAAAACCTCCAAGAAATATCGAAATTATCAGCATTAGCAGTCACAGCATTCAAAAGTATGTCACAGGGTGCTCATTTCCCCTTTTTTTTTGAAATCAGTATAATTCTGTAAGTACATGGGGTGGATTTTTTAAAATATTTTTCTGAGTACTGTTAGAACTTGGGGCATCGTGGGAATCCAGTTGGACGCCAGGTTCTTGGACACCCTGTATAATAACTTTGATTTTTTAGATCTCCAAGGGACCGTAGACCTGCAGTGTTATTCTGTATAAATCTCACCGTGAAAATTTAGGTGAAGTGAGCGTGGAGTGAGCAGTCAATACTGTCAATCCCTAGCATCAGGAAGAATGACAACTCACTTCACCTAGGTTTTCACGGTGAGTTTTGTACAGAATAGCACTGCAGTATTTGATATTAATTTCAACTTGATACCTCCACGCGAACCTGAGAAAAAGGGTATTGACAGACAGCCGGACGGTACGGACTTTTCAGGTACAGAACCCTAATATTGTCTAATTTTGAGTTCTGAAAAACAGCATAATTACCTATTATGTTACAAAAATAAAAATACTCACCAAGTTATTATGACAATGGCTTAATTCATTAATATTAACATATTTCTTAAAAATAGATTTAATAGCAGAAGTTTTTTATTGCTGCGAAGAAGTTTTTTTGGTACTTACTCAAGATACGACTGGTTTACCAGATAAACTACGTCAGCAGTCGACTCATTTCTAACCGACTTCTTAAAAAAGGAGGAAGATCTTAATTCGTCAATATTTGGAACGAAGTTCCTTATCACGCGTTGTGAAAGGGGGCTAGACGGAAAAAATTCTCACGAAAAGTTGTAACGACACTTTTTGCTATTGTAAGCTATTGTAAGCTATTGTAAGCTGTGCGACGTGCGCATGTTTCTCTGTCTGTCTCTCTCTCTCTCTTATAGAAAGATTAAGTTTATATTACATTATATTTGTTAATAATAAAAAAAATATTATTAATACTTAAAAAAAAAAAAATAATACAATTCCTTCACTAATTAATCGAAAGGAACTTCGTTCCATCCGGGTGTCCCTTGACACCTCTCAACTTTTTTTTTTGTTGTTCATTGATGTTTTCGTCAACTGTGGACTGATTTTGAAAACTATAATAAGCTTACGCGGTGGTCCGTTAAAAATATGAACTTTGCTTGGGTAGTTTTTGAGTTAACTTCAATATAAGTACGTATTTTTCCATTAAGTGTATGTTGACGATGAATAACTTCCTGCCACTGATATTTACATAGCAAGTAGTGGTTTACGAATTTGTATGGGGTAGGTAGAGCTTGTCTGGGGTAGGTAGAGCTTATTGTCTACACTGAAATGTCGCGTCCCACTTCTTAAATTTGTATACGTAGTGTACACTACGGTAAATACGGTGGTGGGCCGCGTCATTTAAGAGTAGACAAACTCTACCGCAGCTAAAAAGTGAAAAATAAAAACTTTTTCGAAAAAAAAAATACCTAGACCTTTTCCAAATCTGTTGGGGTCAGCTTTCAGTGTAACCGGATGCAGGATGAATGAATACCGGTGTTCCAAAAAAACCCTACAAAGTGAAAAATAACTTTAATTTCGGAAGTCGGTAGCAAAAACGAAAATACAAAAAAGTATCATCAAAATCGGTTCATATACGACGAAGTTATCCGCGAACACACATAAAAAAAAAATATATATAAGGTCGAATAGAGAAACCTCCTTTTTTTGAAGTCGGTTAAAACCCGAAGACACGATCTTTTCTAAAAATTGATTTAATAGCAGAAGTTTTTTATTGCAGCGGGAATACCTCTGAACCCAACCATAACTGGTTTACACGACAAGATACGTCAACAGTGGACTCATTTTATTGTTGTTTATTTAAAAGAGAATGTAGGTAAAACTTGATGATTTATAGCCGAAAAAATGAGGACTGTATATTATATGCATGGGTATATAAATTATATCTAAAATACCTACGAAAGTATCTCAGTCGTACACATGACGTCGACTAGGACAGATTTCACCAATGAAGCAGAACGCGATCAGCATATCTAAACCGCGTTCAAGAGCTGTCAATGTCATCATTGTTGTGGAATATTGACTCTGACTGAACTGAAAGCAGTTCATATGTGTTGATCGCGTTCAGTTTCATTTGTGAAATCCGCTCTCAGACGTTTACATGGCTAAACAGCTGAACGGTTCAGCTGCTTATAGCCGGCACCCTGAACCACTTGTGATATAATTTGGTTTAAAGTAAGTGGCTTGATTCCTGAAGAAGCAGATACGGGCATATTTGTCTTTAAACTATGCCATGAAAAACGTACACGTGTGTGTAATGTTGAAGTTTTTATGCGATATTTCTAAAAACCGTAGTTCATATATAATAGTTTACGTTTGTTTCTTGTTGTGTTTATTCGAAAGGTTTTGTTTAATTTCCACGGAGTCCTTATACCGCTAATGTATCGGGTTCCTGCTATAGTGTTAATTAAAATCCACATTGAAATAATGCCATAACAAATTGAAAGACAAATTCGTTTTCTCGAGGTTCTGAATTAAGTGGCTGGACAGACGACGACGCGACGTAAGCAACTCAAATATTTGTCTTTGAACATGAACTGACGCAAAAGTGGTTATTTACATTTGGTCTGATATCTGATTACCCGTACACGGGTTCGGGTTGATATATGACTATAAACCTATTATATATGGATTGTGTTAAAATTGCTTCCATTTAGTGTTCTTGGTACCTGCTGTTTATACTTATGCTAATAAGCACATAAAAGGGGAAAACACCATCGTCACAATAATGTGACTGAGGTTTACGAATCGATACGTGAGAGCAATACAATTTGTTAGCAAGGGGAAGTAGAATTGTTATATTTATTATATACCAATAAGTAGCACAAAGTATGATAAACTACTAACACTCATCGCAGTTCAACGTCAGTGAGGTCATTATTACCTACCTACTATTTATTAAGCAAACAAATGTAGTAAAATATCGCATTTCATCAAATAGCTCTGAAAATGCTTAACAACTGCAGGGCAAAGGCCTTCGAACCCTTTCACCGTCCAAACCTCTCTATTTTATGCGATTTCTGGCTCTGTTGCTATGTCATCTCAATAACAGGCTAATGTTTCAGAATATTTAATACTTACCTTTAAGGACTACTCCGACTACTACTGTAGCGTGTGTTAATTACTTAATTCCGGGTTTACAAACTCTACATTTATTCAATTAACCCGACTAAACCTGTAAGTGGAGTTTAGCATCCTCTTAGCAAGCTTTAATCAGTGCACCGGTGGTGTTTAATTTTGATAGCTACTAATCAATTGCTTAGTGACCTCTTAGCGCTAAATAGCGTTTATAATAAGGCCCATAGATACGTAGGTATAGTCCGATAAAAAATGAATGAACGAACAATGAGCAGAAATTGTACACCCATCTCTTTTACACTAGGAAGCTGGTACACACGGCTACAAATCAAGCTATAAATTTCCAGTTTACACTGACCTCTCATTGTGAGGAAATCCTATAGTAGCAGAACTGCATGCGTGTCATTTCGATGTGGGGGCCTTAGCACACCTCCGCCGCGAAATCACAGCAGCGAAACCGCAGTAGTTCAATTCAACTGACTCGCATGAAGTTCTGCTACTCGAGTAGCGAAATATCAGCGGAAAATCATGCGGTTTCGCGGCTAATTCACTGAATTTTGTATGCCTTTGAAATTCTGACTAACTAGACACTAAATGTAGATGAACGATGTCGAGAAAATGCCTATCGCTATAGTCCACCTCTGTACATTTTTCTGATTAAAGTATTAAACAAATAAATTCCGCCTTAGTAAAATATTGTCTAGGCCTCTCCAGGCTATTACTGTCTCACTGCAGGGCAAAGGCCTCTTCTCATACCCACGCTTGTTCAAGACGGGTTGGCGATTTCAGACTTATATTAACTACTAGCTGACCCAATAGATAGACGTTGTCCTGTCCTCAATAATTCATACAAAATTTTCGCGCACGTGTGGGAGTGGCGCGAGGAGGTGAAACGCCGGGGCGTAACTCCGCTGCCGCGAGAAATCACGGTACAGCGGACAGAGCTCCGGCGGGATCTCATGGCGACATGGAGAGTGCGATTGTCGCAACCCAGCGCTGGGCACGCCACAATTGCGGTGATAAGTCCCCTCTTTGAGGAGTGGTTGGAGAGGCGCCACGGCGTCCTCACCTTCCGCCTGACGCAGGTCCTCACCGGACACGGTTGTTTCGGGAGGTTCCTGTTTCGGATAAGGCGGGAGGAAACGCCCGGGTGTCACCATTGTGTGGATCGCCCGGAGGACACGGTGGAGCATACAGTGGAGGTCTGCCCGGCTTGGGCGGAGCACCGCCGTGTTCTCACGGAGGCGATCGGCGGCGGCGATCTCTCGCGTCCAAACCTGGTCCAGGCCATGGTGCGGAGCGAGAGTGCATGGGAAGCCGTCACCTCCTTCTGCGAAGCAGTAATGCTCGCGAAGGAGGAAGCGGAACGCGTGAGGGAGAGGCAACAGCCGCGCCCTCGCGCCCCTAGCCGCCGTAGGAGACGCCCTGGGCGGCGGGAATCGATTGCCGATTCCCGGCCACCGTAGGCGCGGGCTTGCGGAAGACGAGTAATGGGCAGCTCGCCGTCCGGTAAGGACCAGGCCCGGGTCGACGGCGCGTTGTGTTCCACGCGCGCCTCAAAGAGATGTCAGCAGTGACGGGGTCAATTGGGCCGATGCCGCCGGGGTCGCGGGTAGTTCGAAAGAGATACCGTGGCCCAGGCACGGGCAGCTGAAGGAACATGGGTGGGTTTTAGTCAGTAAAAGTCTGACACGCCCTCCCGCCTCTGCCCAGAGCGGGAGAAGTCATTTGATGATTTCCCATCCACAAAAAAAAAAAAAAAAAAAAAAAAGGCAAAGGCCTCTTCTCATACCCACGCTTGTTCAAGACGGGTTGGCGATTTCAGACTTATATTAACTACTAGCTGACCCAATAGATAGACGTTGACCTGTCCTCAATAATTCATACAAAATTCCCATAGAAAATGCACTTTCAGTTTTCCCGAATTTTTCAATTGGTTCGGCAACTTTCCAATTTTTCTTTTCATAAGAAACTTCCTCGGAATTTAAGAAATATTTGAAAAAAAAATCCGAATTGGTCCAGCCGTTCTCGAGTTTTGCGCTTAGCAACATATTTAGCCATTCATTCATTGGCCTAATATTCATGAATTAAAACCTTAAAACTTAATCTTTGATGTCACAAATTGTTTATGTGTATTACTAACATAGTTGGTAAGTATATTGTTACTAACTCTATGACTGTATTGTTACTTTTATTATATGATTAAATAAAATTAAAAAAAAAAAACCATAGAGCTAATGAACTAATCAGTGTTCACAGTGTCCGTCTCTATAGAAACAGCAGTTAGGGAGTAACCCTACCTGCTGTTTCTATAGAGACTGACAATTATTAATTTGACATTATAATTAATTAGGTATACGTATGCGAGATTTGTGCGACATAATTAATTTCCTAAACCAGTTGAACCAGTTGCTCGTCAAACCTTGAAAATGACAAATGGTACCTAATAATAATAAACGACTTTATTTTTTATAGTGAAAAGGTATTTGAATGGACTTGAATGGAAAAAATATTGTGTTACATAACATAACATAACATCACGCCTGCGTTCCCTGAACGGTTATGCAGAAGTACCTATAAAATAGAAAAGAAAGCGTGTATTTCGAACAACAATGGATCATAGACTCAAAAAATGCAAAATTTCAAACAAATAAAATAAAGCACATATAATTAACATGAATAACGAAATTACAGATCTCGATTGCTCAGTATGTGAACCACACAGCAATGGTTCATATTCATATTCATTTATTTGCGTTCCACAAGGTAAATTAAGATGTTAACAAATGGCTTAGAGCTAAGAGCCGTTGTAGACCCTGTCCCTGACAGGGTCTACAACGGCTACAATTAAACAGCAACAATTATTGTATGATATATTATATAGCTATTACTTAAAGTTAAAAAATCTAAATCGTAGAAACTAAATTAAAATAAAATTATACATGAAAACTGAATATTAGGTTGGGGAAAAAGTCTTTTCGCATTATAGTATGTATGAACGTAAAATAAAATCTCTTTGGCTATACTATTTGTATCTGGCTGGTTTTGGTATCATTGAAAGTTTAAATTTTAAAGAACATAATTCCAAATTCAAATTAGGAAAATGTCTGATTTTTATTTATTTTTCGTACTGTCAAGATGAGTGAATCTAATGAAGAAATTCGATACATTTTAAAATTTTACTACAAAAAAATACAACCGACTTCCAAAAACAACACTACAAAGTGAAAAATAACTTTAATTTCGGAAGTCGGTGTCTGATTAAATGTATTTTCGTTTTTGCCACCGACTTTCGAAATTAAAGTTATTTTTCACTTTGTAGTGTTGTTTTTGGAAGTCGGTTGTATTTTTTTGTAAAAAAGTTTTTATTTTTCACTTTTCAGTGGTTCACATGTGCTTACCCCTTCACAGCGTACTGGCGTGATGTTATGTTATGAACTGGTGTGAACAACAAACAGACATGAGATTTCATCAAACCCAGTCCATTTGCTATCATTTATTGAGGAGTTCCGTTGCCTATCCCAGAAGTTCTTCATCAGATCTTCACCAAATTGAAATGGGACCACTCCAAGAAAGTACTCTTCCAAAAACTATCCCAATCGCTTCAAGTGTGCCTATAAAATTGGAAGAGTTCTCTCTATTTCTCCAGGATCCCATCATCAGATCCTGACTTGATGATCATGGGACCACCTAGGAAGTATACCCTTTCAAACAAAAAAAAAATAATCCAAATCGGTCCAGCCATCTTCGAGTAATCGGGGAACATACATAAAAAAAAAATAAAAAAAAAAAAAAAAAAAAAAAAAGGTTCCGACGAATTGATAACCTCCTCCTTTTTGAAGTCGGTTAAAAAGGTAAAAACGCAACGCAAGCCGCGAAAAAAATTTGCGATGTTTATGGACCCAGTGCAGTGTCTGTGAGAGTAGCACACATTTGGTTTAAGCGTTTTCAATCCGGAAATTTTGATGTCAAAAATGCACGTCGCTCTGGTCGCCCTATTACGGATAAAATGGATGCCATTTTTGAAAAAGTGGAGCAAGATCGGCATATCAGTAGTTACGACGTAGCTGAAGAACTGGGAATTGACCATAAAACAGTTTTGTCGCATTTGAAAAAAACTGGGTACACAAAAAAGCTCGATATTTGGGTACCTCACGAGCTCACCGAAAGAAACCTAATGAGACGTGTACTCATTTGTGATTCTTTATTACGACGTAATGAAACCGAATCATTTTTGAAGAAGCTGATAATTGGTGATGAAAAGTGAATCACGTACGACAAGAACGTGCGAAAAAGGTCGTGGTCAAAGGCCGGTCAGGCTTCACAGACTGTGGCGAAACCCGGGTTAACTCGCAACAAGGTGATGCTGTGTGTGTGGTGGGATTGGAAGGGCATTATTCATTATGAGCTGTTACCACCAGGCAGGGCCATCGATTCTGAACTCTACTGCAAACAACTGATGAGATTAAAGCAAGAAGTTGAGAGAAAGCGGCCGGAATTAATCAACAGAAGGGGTGTGGTTTTTCATCACGATAACGCTAGTCCTCACACATCTTTAGCCACTCAGCAAAAATTAAGAGAGTTTGGCTGGGAGGTGTTAATGTATCCGCCGTATAGTCCTGACCTTGCACCTTCAGATTTCCACCTGTTTCGGTCTCTTCAGAATTCTTTAGGCAGTGTCAGGTTAACATCACGAGAGGACTGCCAAAACCACTTGTCGCGGTATTTTGATCAGAAGTCCCAAAATTTCTATAGCAATGGGATCATGTCCCTACCTACAAGATGGCAAAAAGTTACCGAACAAAATGGTACCTACATACTTTAGATAAATGTAAATAATGTACATTAAAAAATGTTTTGAATTTTCTTAAAAAATGCGAAGAAACTTTTTCCCCAACCTATTATTTACGTTCGCATAAAAGTTAACCAATGACAAAATATTTCTATTATTGGTAAGTAGGTATAGCTATTTTCTTAAAATACTATTATTACATTTAGATAAAGTTATATTTACATAGGTAATAGTATTACAAACTACACTTATTTATTATGAGATCATATTTTAAAATATCAAATTATTAATAGAGAGTTCAGTTTTACGTGTATCACAATTTGAGACAATTTATAGGTTCAGTAGTTGACATTTTATAATTTACATAAAGTATTCATGTTATATATAATTAAATAATCTTTATAGGTTATAAACTTAATAATACACATATATACCTACTTAACAAATATAACATGTTTATGTACATACCTATATTTCAATTATAGTCTTTCATTTAAGAATTCGTTAGCTTTTGTTTAATAGAAATAGTTTCAATTTATTTATGAAAATATTGTATTTATTTATATTTCTTATATCTTCTGGTAACTTATTATATATTTTTATCCACATGACATAGGTACTTGAGGAGTGCATTTTTAATCGGGATGTAGGTATGTTTAATCTATTTTTATGTCGTAAAGTAAATTTCAAGTTCAGTGTAAGTAGCACCCACATTTCGCCAGTTATGTAATAGGGGGCGAGCCTATGGTCATCAACCGGGTATAAATCCAGACTCCGAGCTGTATTTAGAAATTCCAGATATAAAAACCCAATAACACTTTGCCCGACTGGGAATCGATTAATCAAAGAATTCGGGAAAAAATTTCGTTTGCATCTTAGAGTGACGCACGAAGGTAAAACAAAACGCGAAAATAAGATAATTTTCCCTCTTTTTGTTTTTTTCGCGTGTTTTTGCGATCACTTTGCGCTCACTGGATATACGAGTACTTACTACAGATATTCAATGATTCGTGGACATTGTAAGATGTATTCAAAACTTTATAGTTTATAGTTCTATAAAGTTTATAGTTTACACCTATGCATAAAACCATACATACATACATAATACATAATTACTTAAAGTGGGTTTACTCGTGTAAGTAAAACTACTCTACAACTGATTGATTGAATTTTGCTTAAGATTTTATCGTTTTAAGTACGTAAGAACACTATTTATAGACATGTTCAATAAACGCAACTATGTTTTGGTCTGCAATGCATGGAGTATTTATAACAGGTAAGTATTATATTTAATGTTTGTTTGTATTGTTAAAAAACTTTAAAAAAACGATACCGAAAAAAGCAATGTTTTGTTATATGTTTGTGTTTTGTTTCTAAAAACAATAAGTTATTTATAATATGTTGTTTTGTTCATTCTATCAGTTTAGTCATGCAGATTAATAAAAATCATCAATACATCTTTCTAAGTGAGTTGATTTTATTAAATAGTACACACATCATTTACATTTAACTGTAACCTAAAAATAACAAAATTATATACTAACATAACTAAAACTATTAAAAAACTAAAATATGGCATCGAAAAATTCCTCCGCATCGCTGTCGACTGGTAAAGTACCCAAGAGACTGGCGGCATTGCCACGTTGTATCGCAATGCTAAGCCGCTGGCCAAGGTAAAAGCCAGCCCTTGGGTCACGGGAAGTGTCAACCAGCTGTTTGGAGATTTCGTTGAACAAACTATGAGCACTCGGACCCCACGGCCCAAGGGTTTCAACCCCAAACGGCTCGAAAATATAATTACCGATTAGGTTATTATACTTCCGCCGCTTGAGGTTTTCCGCAGCGGCAGCAGCAGTGCCAGCACAGCACGCAGAGCCAGGAAGATGGGATGGCGCAAGAGTATCGACACACGTTGCGTCCCACACTAAAGGCCTTCCCAACTTCCATGGAAATAAAGACATGCCGTCCGGTCTCTTGCCATCGTCGCGTGCCAAGCCATTGGGTTCTAATACAGCTGGAACGCCGACGGTGACAAGGGCTCGTCGGATGATGTCATTGATGTTCGTGTGCCGTGCTAAGCGACCCGCACTTCGGCTGCAAGACAGGTCGTGGTGTCCGAGGCTGTTGACAACTTCGCCACAGTGACAGCGATGAGGAGAACAAGAAGGAGCTCCTAGTCGCAGGGAAGCAGCGTCGAACAAAGTGCCTATGTTCGACGACGGTAGTGCATGAAGCCACAGACCCGACTCCCACTTACCCACAGCCAGCAGACGCGCACGCTCCGCAGTAGTAGCAGACGTGTTAAGTAAATTGTTCTGTACTACTCTGCAGAGCGGCTCATCCCACCGTCTCTGGGAAAATGGATTGTCGGGTGGGTCTGAATTCGGGCAAGCGAGTCTCCAGGCATCTATAGCCTCGGTGAAACAAGGCACATCAAAATTAACTAGTGTGGAGGCTAGGATTTTCCTGATTAATTTATCTGTGCCGTGGACCGAGGATATGAATGCCGGTAAACTAATACTAGAAATTTTGCGGAAAATTAATAAATGGAATAAAAAGATCCAATTATTTTTAAGAATTAGGAATAGGAAAAGAATTTCCAAGAACTGATACGTGACTTAGCCGACGTTCGCACGGACGTAAAAATATCGCGGCGGGATTTTATCGCGCACTGGATTTTCAACTCTCGTTGTTGAGTCGAGCGTTCAGAATCCAACTTAACAACAACGACGCAATTGCAGCTTACCATATAGTCCGAAAACTTGTGCTCAACCCAGTCATAGTACAAGTGCTTACAGGACGTGGCGGGTTCTCCGAGTACTTGAATCGCTTTAAGTGCAAGGATAGCCCGGTTTGCCCCTGTGACCCGTCTAAAAATGAGAGCATCCCACATTTGTTAACGAAGTGCCCTATATTCGCGATAAACAAATACTCGTATGAACTCGAATCCGAAATATATATGGAAATAAATCTAGAAAACATACCGACAATAATGGGAAATTCAAAACTAAGAAAAAAGTTTTTAATTTACTGTGAGGAAATTGCTTGTAAAGTCATTAAAAATAATAAAGTTTAAGAAAATAGATATACAAAGTATTATGTATTACCAGAATACATAAAAAGTAATCGCCGTGAAATTAAAGATTTTGAAATATTATTTGTTAATCATAAAACTTTAGCTGATAAAAATTTAGTCTTTTAAAACCTGAGTTGTCAAAATTTTGCGTTTTAATGTAAATATATTAATATGATATGAAACTGTAAGAAAAAAAAAATGTATGACATTTAATATCGTTATTGTTAGTAGCAGCACTGCATTCAAAGTATTTTTATTGTGGGTTAGGTGATATTTTGTGGATTCGTTTGTTTCTTAAATATTTTGTATTATATATTGATAGTATTTAAAGGGCTTTGATTATGTCAGAGGGCCACTTGTAAGGCAGGAGTGTGGTTTTAGCCAGTAAGAGTCCGGCACTGCCCAGACTGGCTCATAAGTGAGGCAGCCTGGGCGTCCATGAGGATTTCCCACTCCTGCCAAAAAAAAAAAAAAAAATAACAACATCAGAGTACTTTTTAGCGCATCGAAAAAACACTGTTGGATTTTCAACTCTCGGCGCTAAGCAGAGCGATAAAAATCCAATGCGCAAAAAAAAATCGCCGCGATGTTTTACGTCCGTGCGAACGTCGACTAACTCGCTTATTATCCTAAAAAACTATTCATCAAGGACAAACTACAACAAAGACCGCTTCAACTAATAATTTTCTTAATAACACAGCCACCAACAAAAAAATACCTAAAACAGTAAAAATGTTATTTATAACAAACTTCTCTCTAACAAACCTGTAAAATTCAACAACTCGTTGTTGTGTCGATTTAATTTATACATCGATTCATCGTTTCATAATCATCATCAATTGTGGTTAAATTCCGTATCCTGCTGTATTTGTGGAAAATCCATAATCAACCGACACTATTTTTTCCATTAAGAATCTACGCAAATGTTAGAAGCACCTTTGTAGTAGTGACCACAGTCTATGACGTTCATCTATATCTATATACTTATTATAAATTAAAGTCGCTTTTCGTGTCTGTCAGTGTGGCCGCGTTGTTCTTCTAAACTACGCAACGGATTTTGATGCGGTTTTCACTATCATTTAGAGAATTTATTCCGGAAGGTTTATATGTATAATACATTATTATTTAACTGATATATAATATATAAACCTTCATGTTTTGTCAAGACGTAAAAACTGTGCGCAGCTGGGCCGGGTCGCTAGTCTATATGTATATCTATACTTATTATAAAATAAAGTCGCTTTTCGTGTCAGTGTGGCTGAGTTGCTCTTCTAAACTACGCAACGGATTTTGATGCAGTTTTCACTACCATTTATAAAATTTATTCCGGAAGGTTTATATGTATCTATATTACATTAATATTTAACTTATAAATAATATAAAAACCTTCACGTTTTGCCAAGTTATGAAAACCGTGCGAAGCAGGGCCGGGTCGCTAGTTACTTATAAATTAAAGTCACTTTCCGTGTCTGTCTGTGTGGCCGCCTTATTATTCTAAACTACGAAACGGATTTTGATGCGGTTTTCAACATTATTTATAGAATTTATTCCAGGTTTATGTGTATAATACATTACGAGTAGGTACAAATAAAATTGCATATAATAAAGAAATCTCGACTTTTGTCATGTGATAAAAACCGTGCGAAGCAGGGGCAATTCACTAGTTATTAATAAATATAAAAAGCTACACATAAAACCTCGTGTTGATATCATAGTTCAGTCAGTGATTTTCCAAACCATCAAATTAAGTACGAAAAAAAACAATTTTAGTAAAAAAAAACGGAATAACCGAAGGAAGGCGTCTCGATCTGTATAATTATAAACTAATGACGCAATGAAGAATTTCATTATATGAATTGTTGCAAAAACCTTCGTTGAATGCCGATCCCAAAATATTCTGTGATAAACAAATCTATTTTCGCAAAGGTACATGACCCTGGTTCTTTATTTCATTCCCGCAGGTATGGCCTATGACGTCAATGCCTGGTAACGAGATTAAAGGTCCCTTCGCATCGTGTTGGTGCCACGTCGGCGTCGCGTCGCGTCGCTGGCAAGTTTCTTAGTACTTACACATGTAATAAAATATGCTACAAAATATATGCTATTTCTTTCTTTAAGGTTGCTCTAGTTAACGGCTCAAACTCGTTGGTGGACGTGGCTAACATACATGCTATTTAGTTTATTTTTTTTTATATTTATTACTTACCTAAGGGGGTAAGTAATAATTATATTAATGCAATTAGGTATGTTTACTGCCTGCATAATATACATTTTGCAAATGCGCAGTCTATTTAATAGTCCAACAGACGTCAATGGTCCAACAGGTACCTAGCAGGTTGTTTTTACAACTTCCAAGTGGCATCGTTCCACAAGCTTGACCAGTGTTTCTTAAACTTTTTTGCAATTACGGTTACTATTACGGTTACGGTTACTAATTTTCTTTTGTAAGTACATACAAAACTGTACTTTATAACACGTCCGTGTAATATGTACTTTATTGCCAATGTACCAAATCAACTTTATTTGAATTAAACATTTACCGGGTACAGTTAGATACAATGAAAATTCAAACTTAAAGAATGAGATACAATACAGTAAACAGTTGCGTACGAAATAAACTTAATGGCCTTAGTAAAAACCGCGAAATTACACTAATTAATGCAGCTATTTCAAAAATTGTTGTTCGCCACTTTATCTAACTTTAAATAGGTTGGAAAAAACTGTACCTATTTCAAGGCGATGTTAATTTTCGGTTCTACAGACCAATGATCATAACAATAGCTACTTATGAAAAGATTATATCTCATATTAATTTAATTACGTATGACACAAACAGTATGATAAGTGAAAAAGATTTGCGTTTCTCATCATAAGTATAAATTATGTGCTTAGAACCCAAATATTTGTTTGTTGTTGTTTATAAGTTTTCCTCCTTCAACTAGAGTGGTAAAACTTTTTTACAAAAAAAAAAACCAACCGACTTGCAAAAAAAAAACTACAAAGTGAAAAAAAACTCTTATACAAAAAAATACAACCGACTTCCAAAAACAACACTACAAAGTGAAAAATAACTTCCATTTCGGAAGTCGGTGGCAAAAAACGAAAATACATATATCCAGACACCGACTTCCGAAATGAAAGTTATTTTTCGCTTTGTAATGTTGTTTTTGGAAGTCGGTTGTATTTTTTTGTAAAAAAGTTTTTATTTTTAACTTTTTAGTTGTGGTACCTACCCCACACAAATTCTAAAACCACTACCTGCAAAAGAAACTAGAACATCATTCATATAAAAGTGGGGAAAAAATACGTATTATTGAAACTAACTCAAAAACCACCCAAGCAAAGTTAAACAATTTAATATGGGACCAACTTTGAAGTATACCCTCTTGAATAAAACAATTTATTTTAAATCGGACGACTCTGTAAAAAGTTATGCGTGGTCATACATAAAAAAAAAACATACGTGTCGAATTGAGAACCTCCTCCTTTGTTTTTCGTCGGTTAAAAATAACTTCAATTTCGGGAGTCGGTGACTTTGGTTTTGTGTTTTCGTTTTTGCCACCGACTTCCGAAATTAAAGTTATTTTTCACTACAAAGTGAAAAATAACTTGTGTTTTTTTTTGCAAGTTGGTTGGTTTTATTTAAAGTTTTTTTGTTCTATATAAGTTGTCGTACCACCCTTCACAAACTCGAATACCACTACCTGCTATGTAAATAACAGTGCCAGGAAGTTATTATAACATCATCGAAATAATGACTGGGAAAAATACGTATTATTGAAGCTAACTCAAAAACTACCGAAGCAAAGATAATAAATTTTACAAGGGACTTACTTTGAGGTATAGGTACCTACACTCCCGAAAAAAACAGGAATCGCTCAAATTGGACTACTTAGTAAAAAATTACTCGTGGTCTTAATTAAACTTATTTTTTTTTATATTACTAGCTGCACCCCGCGTAGCCTGTGTTCAATCCAGGTTATAAGCTATCTACATACCAAATTTCATCCAAATCGATCCAGCCGTTTGAGCATTTAGAAGTAACAAACATACAAACATAACCCCACACATACACTCAAATTTTTGCCTTTATAATATTGGTGTGATATAAATATACGCGTGCGTTGACTTGAGAACCTCTTACTTCTTTTTTCGTCGGTTAAAAATAAAACATACCATCATCATGTTATTTTTATACTAATTTACTATGTACGATATATATTTAGATCCTACAACCAAATATACAGAAGTAAACTAGTCGCGAGAACAAACAAATCACTCACGCAAAGTGCCCACACCACATGGATAAATTCATAACTAAATCCTTGTATCCATGTGTTATGAGTATATACATATGTATAAGTGGGTAGGTAGAGTATGTACATACATTAATTATGGGCAGGGCTTCTCGAAGTTCCGTTGTCGACCGTGATGATAATTTCGTCCGCATATATGTCACGGCATGTCTCTTTCAATTTATGCGTAATGACAATGACGAGGTGAGGACAAAATATATCCGAAAATCTGAAGTGTAACGAAAACACTACTTCCAATATATTTTCAAGAGATTTAATTCTTAACCAACCCATAGGAGAGTCTCTCTCGCTAGAGTTACTTGAGTTAAGTCTTTCGGATGTTGGACATTGGGTTTGGGACAACTAACTATTTGGAACGGGAATCCTGACCATTGCAGTAGTTGGCAGGGGTTTTGTAATCAGCGCAGCGTAGCGATATTCTACTGGCTCATACATCCTAGTTTTAGAAAAGTCGGTCCCTGAAAACGTGGGCACAATCGTCCGTATATAAATACTAGCTTTTGCGGGCTTCACCCGCGTGGAGGTCGGGAAATTATACCAGGGGAACGTACTATCGGGATAAAAAGTATCCTATAATTTTTTGCATTTATAATATTGGTTAGGATGTGGGACCAGCAGGTGAATTTGCAGAACGTTGAAGGTATTCCAGACATACATAGGGAGATTTTAGAAATAACCTAAATATATCATGCTAATGAAAACTGGGTATGCTGCTAATGAAAGTATTTTTACACGTGTATGGCTAAAACATTTTCATTTATGAAGATCTGCAAATAATTGATAATTGGAAAAACTGACGTAATTTTGAATAAACATCATTTGGCTATTGAGCATGCTTGAGAACGTGCTAATATCTAACGAGCAATAGGGCATTACACCCATTTTTGAAAAGTGTCTCAATATAATTCTATAGTGCTAATAAGACACTAAAAAAACACAACATTTTTATTAAATCGATAAGTGCCATAAAAACGCATTTAAATTTTACATTTTCTAATTTCGCGCGAAAACGCTGGACGCAGTGGACACCATATTGCTCTGTGGTCATGACGTCAGTTCGCTGAGTAAACAAACACTTTATATACGCTGATCAGTTGACAGTTGATATTGACACTTTTTAATTTAAACAGCCGCATGACGTAATAACATGGCGGCTACTTTCATGGTGTTAAAAAACAGATTAAATAAACTGAAATATTTGAATTGAATTTTAAAATTTATGTTGTTATTTTATGAACTAAAACTAACATTTTCCGACTGCTTTTTGCATAAGCTATCTAAATAATATACAGGGTGTCCAAGAACCTGGCGTCCAACTGGATTCCCACGATGCCCCAAGTTCTAACAGTACTCAGAAAAATATTTTAAAAAATCCACCCCATGTACTTACAGAATTATACTGATTTCAAAAAAAAAGGGGAAATGAGCACCCTGTGACATACTTTTGAATGCTGTGACTGCTAATGCTGATAATTTCGATATTTCTTGGAGGTTTTGTAATCTAGGGTATTGCTGTGTCTAAATAGAATGTAAAAATAATGTACTTATTGTACCATTTTAAAATAAAATATTATTTTAACTAAAGGTGATATGGAAAACTATTGAATTTCGCAACTTTGACCGACTGTAGTGTAAAAAAAATGTACCAAAATAGTATGGCAAGTGACGTCAAATTTTGACGCGTTTATTCCTCTTTTTAAAAAGGTATAATACTTACACATTAATTTGAAAAAAAAAATTTTTGATAATATTTTTACTCAACAACCCAATTTTTACGATGTCTAACAGAATTCTTAGAAAGAAAAATTTACGACGAATTGAATCTAACCTCTAAAGAATTACTATTGTATGCTCATAAAAATAACAACAGGCCTCTCAAAAAACAGGTTAGACCGTAAGGGACGGTATGTGCATGCATCTCACCATAGTGATTCGTTATTACAACAGGAGGGAGCAAGACAGAAACTATCTTTGCGATTTGCTGGTTCTTCTTTATGGTACCCCATTATTCAGGTAAGAGTGAGGGAGAAAAAGGTTAGAGGTGCGAGTGAGATAGATAGTGACGCTATCTGGGATCGTGCTATTTAGGATAACAGTACGGTCAGTACGCGTCACTGCCTCCTGCCGTTACTACGCACCTCTCTCTTATTGTTACCATTGATCACGTACTACGATTTAAAGCTTTGTTTATTGGACTCGATTACTCTTTGTGCTCTGGACTTTGAAACGAACTCTTTACGACGACCTTTGCCTGTGTTTGGACAGTTTGTGTTTTGTGTGTGCTACCATGGCGACCTACACTCCGCAAGAATACGCAAATATGCACTACATTTATGGAGAATGTAGAGGTAATGGACGAGCTGCAGCGAGACTTTACAGAGAAAGGTATCCGAGGGCTACGCGATATCCCGACCATCGAGTTTTCATTAATGTGCACAGATCACTATGTGACGGGCGGTTCCCCAATCAAGTAGCTGGTGAAGGACGACCCGTAAATGACTTCATACGCGATGAAGTTTTAGAGGCGGTGTCGGCAAATCCAAGCATCTCTGTGCGAGGAATAGAAGCTGATACGGGGATACCGAAGAGCACAGCACACAGTATTCTCCAAAAAGAAGAATATCATCCGTACCACGTACAGCGAGTGCAAAGTCTTTTACCTCGAGACTATCCGAGCCGAGTCGCGTTTTGTGAAACAATCCTGCAAAAACATCGAGAAGACGAAAACTTTATCGACAAAATTTTGTGGTCAGATGAATCAACATTTAAGAAGGATGGCTACATGAACCTACACAACTTGCACGAGTGGCATGTGGAAAATCCGCACTTGATGCGAGAAGATAGATCCCAGTACCGGTTCAAAGTGAACATGTGGACCGGTATTCTCTGTGGGAATATTATTGGTCCATTTGAGATGCCCGAGAATTTGACTGGCGAATCATATTTAAATTTTCTTCAAAATGATTTGCCAAACTTACTAGAAGAGACCCCACCAGATATGTGGTTCCAACACGACGGCTGTCCAGCACATTTTCGCGTATCCGTTAGAGAGTTTTTGGACGAGCAATACCCGAACAGGTGGATTGGGCGATCAGGAACAATCCCGTGGCCAGCCCGCTCACCTGACTTAAATCCGCTGGATTTTTTTTTCTGGGGAACTATGAAGGAGCTCGTTTATGCGAAGCCCATTAATGACATCGCTGACCTTCGTGAGAAGATAACACAAGCAGTGCAGGTGATACGTCAAAAAAGTTACTCGCGAAACATAAAGCGGTCCTTTTTAAGGAGAGTGAGAGCTTGTATTGCCGCGGGTGGTCAACATTTTGAACATTTATTGTAATAAAATATCTTTAAACTAACATTCTTTGCTTTTATTCTACTGGGAACCCATCTACCTGTGTGTATTTCCTTCTTGCTCACTCTTGGAACCGAAGTAAATAATAGTAGTAACATAACAGTTTCTAAGATAAGAAAGGGTCCGACAGTTACCGTTAGTAGGTAGGCACTTCGTAAAAATTGGGTTGTTGAGTAAAAATATTATCAATTTTTTTTTTTTCAAATTAATGTGTAAGTATTATACCTTTTTAAAAAGAGGAATAAACGCGTCAAAATTTGACGTCACTTGCCATACTATTTTGGTACATTTTTTTTACACTACAGTCGGTCAAAGTTGCGAAATTCAATAGTTTTCCATATCACCTTTAGTTAAAATAATATTTTATTTTAAAATGGTACAATAAGTACATTATTTTTACATTCTATTTAGACACAGCAATACCCTAGATTACAAAACCTCCAAGAAATATCGAAATTATCAGCATTAGCAGTCACAGCATTCAAAAGTATGTCACAGGGTGCTCATTTCCCCTTTTTTTTTTAAATCAGTATAATTCTGTAAGTACATGGGGTGGATTTTTTAAAATATTTTTCTGAGTACTGTTAGTACTTGGGGCATCGTGGGAATCCAGTTGGACGCCAGGTTCTTGGACACCCTGTATTTTTAGATTTTTTCTCATCTAGAGTAAAATACCGTATTGAGCATGTGCGTCAGTAGATGCTCAAGTCTTCTCTGTATGAAAAGAGCTCTTTGCCATGCAGAGAATAAGTAAATGGTTTGTATTATTAAGACTTTATAACCTTAAAAACGTACCGGTCTACCTACTAATTGTGGCATCGCGTCGGGCAGCTAGTTAGCAAACCTAATTTTCAAAAATTTGCAAAAATAAAAATGCAAAAGACAAGAAAATCAACATATTATTATTATCATAGCAGGAACATGCATGCTTATGAATTAATAGTAATTCATTTTCTAATACTGCTTATCTACTGATATTAAATCGATCTTTAACAAATTAAAATTAAAGTTTGTCAGACAGGTTCTTGCCAGAGGACATATAATTTTAAAAAATTCACCGTGCACGACATTTGGAAATTATTTTGCAGAGATATATTGTCTTATTATAAAGTTACCTACCGATTTAACTATTTGGCTTACGCATTTGATCATGAAACTTCTTCAATCTGCCTAGCCTTTTCCCATCTATGTTGGGGTCGGCTTCCAGTCTAACCGGATGCAGCTGAATACCAGTATTTTACATGGAGCGACTGCCTATCTGACCTCCACAACCCATTAACTGGGTAATACGATACCTCTTGGTAAGACTGGTTGTCAGACTTTCGGGCTTCTGACGACCCGTAACGACTGTCAAAGATCCACGAATAACAGCCGGGACCAACGGCTTAACGTGCTTTCCGAGGCACGGAGGAGTCTCAGTATGTAAAGATGGTCACCTATCCACGGACAACCCCGGCAAGCGTTGTTTAACCTGATGGATCGACCCCTGCGGCTGTTATTACTTAGCCACGAGCTCCTCCATGAAACCTCTTACAGGCCTAAAATATCGATAAACGATCACTATTAGCATATATTTCCGGAATCACTCTACTTATATGAACAAACGGATTAGCCCGATTCCAGCAACTTAAACTTGTAAATTCAGTTTTACCTACCTTTAAGTAAGAACTCAAAGTAGACATTTTCACTCTATGTGTGGCGTAAGTAATTTTCCATCCTGAATAAAGTGATACTTCTTAATTACTTATAGAAACATTATAATACGAGTCTTAATGTTTACGGAAGTAGTTAACAAAATATACGAAACAATTATAAAACAATTACTTAACGCGTCATAAGTCATAAGGTTAATCAATTAAACAATCGGACAAATTCTTGCGATTGATAGTCATTTATGTAGGTTTGGTGTAGGACACGAAAGAAAATACATCATCATTATCTATTATTTATATTTTTTTTATTCTAGGTCATTCTAGATTTTTTAATCATTTTTATTTAAAAAAACCGGCCAAGTGCGTGTCGGACCACGCACAATGAAGGGTTCCGTACTTGAAAAGATTTTATCAAGAATACAAACTTAACATTGTACTTGAAAAACGTGTTCTCCCATTGATAAGTATGTCACGGTCAATTCTCCAACGTTTGTAATAAAAAAAAAATATGTGATAAAATTACAAATTAAATATTTTCGGACTTTTCCTTTACTTGTACTGTGAGACCTTGCTCCTTGGCAAATTTCTAAATCAACGGTAAGTACCCATAGGTTTTGATTTACTTGCGAGTATCAAAATATGTCGCATAAATGGCCGTATTTTTTTATTACGTTGACTTTAAAACTTAACTTTTTTAGAGCCCCAAGGGACCATCACAGATCTACATATTTGATACTAATTTCAACTTGATACCTCTACGCGTTCCTGAGAAAAAGGGTCTTGTCAGGCACACAGACAGACGGACACCGAAGTGATCCTATAACGGTTTCGTTTTTTCCTTTTGAGGTGCGGAACCCTAAAATTAAAGTTTACCTTTGGTTCAACAAGAACATACCAACACCAACCATAAGGTCATAAGATCATAACAATAAGATTCATTCATAGGCATCGTCACCACGTGTGTGTAATGTGAACATTAACATCGTACGGGTCAACCAGTTGAAATATTTCGGCTGTACCTACTGACCACCTGTGTGGCCACAGGCTATCAAACATAACTGATCGCGGGTCGACGGGGACCAACTTTACATGCTTTAGAGGCCCGGGGGCCTCGCGGTGTAAACAACTAACCAATGATCACCTTCTTGAGATTGTTCACCGTTTAACCTCGCCGATCGAAGTTGTTCAACCTATATGTTAGTCGCGATACTGTTAAGCTATGAAACCCTACTCACACCCTGCAATTTGTCGTCTAAAATTTTAGTATAGGTACCTCCATATGCATCGAATAAAAATATTTAAACAATTTTCATTAAATTTTTCCCTATTGCTGCTATATATGTACCTACCTATTATATATTATTTAAGTAATGATTTCACATCAAGTAGGAAATCAAGACGAAAATAATTTGCTTTTATTTGAGCCGAAAGTTTTGATAACATTCACTGATTGACTAAAACTTTTTAGTAGAGCCAACATCTGCAAGCACCTTTTCGCAACTCCGTTGGGGTCGGCTTCCAGTCTAACCGGTTCCTGCTGAATACCAGTATTTTACATGTAGCGACTGCCTACCTGACCTCCACAACCCAGTTACTGGGTAATACCGGTAAGACTGGTTGTCAGACTTTCGGACTTCTGATGACCCCTATCGACTGTCAAAGATCCACGAATGACAGCCGGGACCAACGGCTTAACGTGCTTTCCGCGGCACGGAGGGGTCTCGGTACCTACCTATGTAAAGATGGACACCCAGCCACGGGCAGACCACCGCAAGCGTAGCTTAACCTGATCGATCGACCCGTGCGGCTGTTATTACTTAGCCACTAGCATAATAAATAATAGCTGTCGATAATGTTAACTCTATGACAAGATTTAGTAAGGTACTAAATGTTTTAGTAACAAAACATAATGAAGCAATATGTACAATCTTTTCAACGGCAATACCCATTATAGAACAATAATAATAAAAGTGTAATTTTCTTTAGGATCCTGCGAAAAGTACCGGCGCAAGAGCAAGCGAAAAAAGTTAGGTACACAATCATACTAATCTGACTAAAAACTGATACTTGGAGTGTTAATTTTTTTTTTTTTTTTTGTTTCAAACAATATCTGTGTAAATTTATGGCTGATATCACTGAATAAAGAAACCCCATAAAACACATGTTAGTTTTAAAAAAATTTTTTACAAAAAAATACAACCGACTTCCAAAAACAACACTACAAAGTGAAAAATAACTTTAATTTCGGAAGTCGGTGTCTGATTATATGTATTTTCGTTTTTGCCACCGACTTCCTAAAAAGTTATTTTTCACTTTGTAGTGTTGTTTTTGGAAGTCGGTTGTATTTTTTTGTAAAAAAGTTTTTATTTTTCACTTTTTAGTGGTTCACATGTGCTTACCCCTTCACAGCGTACTGGCGTGATGTTATGTTATGAACTGGTGTGAACAACAAACAGACATGAGATTTCAGCAATCCCAGTCCATTTGCTATCATTTATTGAGGAGTTCCGTTGCCTATCTCAGAAGTTCTTCATCAGGTCTTCACCAAATTGAAATGGGACCACTCCAAGAAAGTACTCTTCCAAAAACTATCCAAATCGCTTCAAGTGTGCCTATAAAATTGGAAGAGTTTTCTCTATTTCTCCAGGATCCCATCATCAGATCCTGACTTGATGATCATGGGACCACTTGGGAAGTATACCCTTTCAAACAAAAAAAAAATTATCCAAATCGGTCCAGCCATCTTCGAGTAATCGGGGAACATACATAAAAAAAAAAAAAAAAAAAAAAAAAAAAAAAAAAAAAAAGGTTCCGACGAATTGATAACCTCCTCCTTTTTGAAGTCGGTTAAAAATAATACATAAGTTTGCCCTTCAAAACTAAAATGAAGCAAGAAGCTTCCTAAGAAGACCTATTAATTTATTTAAACTCCCCGCATTCTCTATCAGTCAACCAACGGTAACCTATGCTTTTCTTCTTCAGAAAGCAGCTCTACAAAGCACTTATTCTGCTAATAGAGCTCGGAAATATCGAAGTTAATACTGAAAAACGTACGAGGAGCTCGTGGCTAAGGAATAACAGCCGCACGGGTCGATACGTCAGGTTAAGCTACGCTTGCTGGGGTTGCTCCGTGGATGGGTCTTCTTCATCTTTTCATACCGAGACTTCTCCGTGCCTCGGAAAGCACGTTAAACCGCCTTTGGTCATGGCTGCCATTCGTGGATCTTTGACAGCCGTTACGGGTCGTCAGAAGCCCGAAAGTCTGACAACCAGTCTTACCAAGGGGTATAAGTTGGGAAAAGTCTAGGCAGATGATAAATACTGAAAAATGAACATACTTAGATTTAGGACTGTGAAACAAACACAACAATAGTTCGCGTCACGTAAGTTTGCGCTCTGAAGTAGGCTATCTATACTAAAACAGGAGCGCGCCATGCCATGTGCATCGGAAAGCCTGGTTTCAGAGCGGCAAACTTACCTTCGTGACGCGAACTATAATTAAATAAATATGAACTTTCCCTTATGAATAAGACAAACAAAAATTCCATAAGTTATTTTTCCAGAAAGAAACGTAACTACTTACTTACGCACAACCTGCAATTCAAAGCTGCATGTTTTGTGAGAAAGTACCTAAGTACAAGGTTGCCAATTATAATTATGAATAAAACTTATTCCGAGTATGTCTGATTGGCAAAGCAAGCAGGGTTTACCATATTTAAAAAGGATATAGTGGAACACTTCATTGTGCAAACCTATACATTATAATATGTATAACAAAGCAAATAGCAACTGCACTATCAGAGGCGGAATAAATGTCGAGAGCGCCCTAGGCAAGCACCTCATCGGCGCGCCGCCCCACTGGCAGCCATATAATTTTAACTAATTTAATTTAACTATCTAATAATTAGCTGCGCCCCACGTTTTCACCGATGTGATTGTGACTTGTGGAAATTCCGGGATAAAATGTGTAAATCTGGGTCTTCAGCTATCTACATACCGAGTTTCATCACAATCTGTTCAGTAGCTTTTTCACGAAGAAGTAACACACGCACACACTTTTGCAGTTATAATATTAGTAGGGTAAGTACACGTGTCCTGATATATAAAAAAAAATCCTATATTTTATTAAACATGAATTATTATTATTATTATTCAAACATTCAAAAACAAAAATTTTAAAGAAGCCATTCTGATAAGTTAATTTTTTTAAAGTTGTGATTAATAAAAAGCTTATTTTTGGAAAATTCGTAATTAAAAAAAAATAAAAATGCTTAACTAACTATCCTTGCAGTGAAGTGAAAAATTTCAGCGAAATTGAAATAAGTTACTTATATATGTAGTTGAAACTCATTGCTATAAATAGTATATGTGAGCACCCTGAATATTTACTGATTCAACCTCTGAATTTCACTGGTTGACTCAGTGAAGGGTAACTGGACATCCAGTGAGATCCACTGGTAAATCAATGAAGTTCCACTGATTTATTTTAAGAGAGTACATCTCTATAGAATTAACAAATCTTTTATATTTTATGTTAATTATTTTCTTGGTCTAAAAACTTAAGTGCGCGCGCCCCCTTCTAACCTCGCGTCCCTAGGCATGTGCCTAATTTGCCTTAGGGATAATCCGCCTCTGTGCACTATACATAGGCACTGTAAAAAATTCATTACAAACATTGTAAGCAAGATCATTCCATAATATCTGTTCCTGTATCCAATGGATTCGATTATTTTCAAAACAAACACTTATTTAAAAAGCCAATGTCTAGCTATGGGACTTACGTCTAATCTTTTCAATAATTATGCATTTGATGTCTATTTAAGTTTACGTCTACAACTTGTACAACTTGTATGTTAAAAATAGAAGTATAAACGGTTGCCTCCGCAGCTTCTACTAATGCAAAAACATATAACTTAGTAAACACCCTACTTAGTTGAGCTCAAAATGAATACAAACAAGACAATATTTGTGATGATCTCGAGGAACCGGACTTTGAATTTCAACAAAAACTTAGAGGTCAAAATCCCAGCAGAATGCGTGAAGTTTATACAACCATTTAAAGGAAAAAGCAGCCAATATAAAAAAAAACTTTCGATAACATGAGAAGTGCACGTACCAATAAAGCCCAGTCATAATCGACACAAAAAATGCAAACATCGCAAACGCGCATTTAACTATGATTCTTTTATAAGTTGGTAGGTCTCCTGAGAGTTAGTCTGTACCCAAGTTTGCAACACTGAAAACCTTGTGCTACTCCCATGGTGCGCGAAATTCTGGCACTTGTTTCAGTTTTTTGAAAAATATACCTTAAGAACGCGTATTTAAGTATTTTTTGTTCAATAGTTTGGTGAAGCAAACTAAATTTGGCACAATTTGAGCCCAACTCAATCACTCTAGGCCTATTAGTTGCGAAGATACAGCTTGTCAAAGATGGGCACTTTTTTCCAAAAAGTACAAAATTCATAGGGTCATTTGCCAAGACACGTACTGGCTGAATTTTAATTTAATTCTATCCTATAAGGGTTCCATTTTTTTCTTTTGAGGTACGGGACCCTAAAAATCTTAAGTACATGCGCGTTTGCGATGTTTGATATTATTATTGACTGGGCTAATACACTATTACCACAGTCTGTACATCATACAGTCGTCCGACGAGAGACCGAGCTGGTTACATAGATCGCCGAACTTCGTATGCAGCTCGGGCTTCGTAGACTGTGCTATTACGGAAAATTTTGCACCCAAATCAGTAAGTATCCATAACTTTAGTTGCAAACTCGTCTCGATCATATTCGGTTAGTTTTATGCACATGTGATCTTGGACCTGCCTGGATAATTACCGGGATCAGTAGTCAACACAATTGAATAAAATTGCAACAGGCGGCAGCCGCGTAAGAAAACCTCGTAAAAGACTTTTGCAGTATTTTAAAATGAAGGACTGTTCTTTCGTACACATCAAGAGACAACCGAGTCGTTCCAATTTCGATTCAAAAGCGGAAGCATTAGCTAAAGATCGTATACTCCCTTTTAGTATCGCCCAATACTAAATTATAGCGATTATAATGGGTTAAAAAGGAAATGTTTGCTTGTGATAGAGAAACAGTTTTAGGAATCAATAAAATTCGCTCCGACACCATACAAATTACTGGATTTTTTGTTTAGTAAGCCTGCTTGAAAAATACAAAAGATGAAAGTGTCTGGAAGATTTTCAGCTCATTACCCTTTCCAAACAAAAACTGACGTCGTAAATATTCACTTAACTAGCTTCAAATAAACGGTACTCACTGATTATCTTTTGGATTTAGTAACTGTATACAGTGAACAAATGAACACGATACATACGCTCCTGAATTGTCACCTCTAGCTGAAGATAATGTTGTCCATGTCAATATAAATATCGCGAGGCGATGTTTGTTTGTTTTGATGGAAATGATATGATAGATGGCCTGATAAATATAATATCTGGCTCCTTTTTAATAGTTGCAATAAAAGATCGTAGGGGGCTGAAAGGTATTAGGTAATTGCGGAATGTTGTTATTAGTTTCAATTTCACGGCCCCCGGTAAAGACATGAAGTGATCAAATACTTTTAGGAACTAGTCAATTTGAACGTTATTTTTATTTCTATGAGTTTCAGGAACTTGATCGATTTACCAAAAAAAAAATATTACAGCGGCGGCGTAGGTACCGTCTCATTTATTTATTATTTATTTATTTATTTATTCACTCCGAACATACAAATATCCTTACAGGCGATATTGTAGCACACATACAAATTAGATAGTTCCACTGCTTGTACCATAACAAATTCTATGGGTAGCTATTCTCTCAAATTCACCCAATTCAAATTCTCATATCGTCTGTTGTAGAAAAAATGTGTTTTGGCTAAATATTTCGAATGTAGACAAGACATAGTCTTTAATCAAAATATGACTACTTTGTCCATGTTTACACGAATAGGTAATTACAGTGTGCTATTGAATACATCTATGATGCAAATAGACAACCCGTGTAAAATTACTTGCGTTCACACCTCTGCAGTAGCAACTACTTCTTATTTAGTATCAACACATCATCTACGAAGAATGTCAAAGCAGTCATTCTGGAATGGGAAACCAAAGAGGTGATACCGGACGAATTCATGCAAGAGCTGACAAAATAGTGTTGACTTGGGAATTTAAGAAGACTTATTAAAGTGCCTCGGTATCAGTGCCCAATATTAGTGCGATGTAAATGATCAAAACGATGACATGAGAAGTCAAGTTGAAGGCGTGTGAAGTGCGATGTGATAAAAGCGCGCGGGGGCAGCGCGCGCCGCCAGTACCGAGCTCACCTGTACGCCGTGCGCAGGCGCTGATTTGCGCGCCGCGATCTGAACGCGATACTTTGGCACGCACACACGCAGCCCCGCGCCCCCACCCATACACGCGTTAATCTAGACAGGACATCAGCTGTCCGCTTCTGACATATAGTGAATGTGCACTTGGACAGCCCGGCCTGGAGGAGTTACTTCCGAAAAAGGACCTCGCCGGTCTGACAGATCGATCACTCAGGTAAGGCTAATTATATTATCTAAACGAGCTGCGTCGTCGGCTGAATCATGTGATGAACTCAAAGAAGTTTGATCACACATAGCTCCGACTCCTGAAGCTTAAAAGTGCAAAAAAGTGCTCAAAAGTTAAAATCAGCTATTTGTGGATGCTATAACGTGTAATTGACTAACCGAAGATTAATTAAAAATCACAGTCTATGTACACACGTAGGTACTTACAAACGTGCCTGTTAAAAATTATCTGTGAATGATTCTTGTTAATTAAAAAAATCAATACAAGATAAATCGATCTCGTTGTGAAATTCCAATTAAACATTGCATCTGTTTCACTAGCAATTAATTCCTTGACTGAATTATCGAAACATGTCAAGTTCATAATAATTCCCTCGTTTTTGTACCATATATATATTATATACTTACACCTACGTATAGTATTGTATTGTATGCTGGCTTATATGAGAGGCGCTAATTGGGCTGAGAGAGACTCATGTTCCCAATCGAGGGTCAAATCGTAGAGATCAAACGAAGTCAATTTAGATGGGGAACATTTCAAAGGTTACCAGCTCGCTTCTTACCTTTCAGTATGTGTTGATAACAGGAAAGATAACTATGGGAATAGTTTATGAACAGTGCACAACATCCGCTACTTCGGCGCGCGTTTGTCAACATAACATGGTATGCCAATTGTATGATACCGCAAACATTAACTTAACTATGAACTGAATCGTAGAAAACATGCAACAGACGCAACAGACTACTCAGAAAGGAGCTCGGTTTTGAAGCCAAGGATCCACCAAGGCGTTCTGGTGGCGTTAGTATTCCCAACGCGTGTGGCGGCGCAGAGCGGTAGGCGCGTGACGTAAGGTCACCGCGCCTGGCCACTGACATGACACGAGATTAACATGCTCCCAGCGGCAGCGGGCTCACTACGCGCTCCTACGATGCGATGCGCCTACGTAACGTAACCACGGTGACATCGAGGGGCACCATATCCTCACGCTCTGCGTTATCACGGACGTGGAAACAACCGATAAATAGTGCACGCCTCTCGCTATCGACATCTACACATCTTGATAACGAACTAACACATTGATCACGTTCTAAGCATTTTTAAAAGATAAAATGACTAATAAAAGGCCGATACGACGCGGCCTTTCCGTAACATTAATGTTTATCACGTGACCAAAATAAAAAATATAAATATCGTGTTTGAGTATAATGATGCTACGTGTTACTATGTGCGTTTTAGGAGTCGGTAAATTATTTCGTAGTACCTATTAGGTAAGTCATTGAATAAAAATAAATCAGATTATTTCTATTAACTTTTCAATAAAAATGGTAATGGAGATTAATTTCACAACAAATGTAATTATGTACCTAGATGTTATGGATTTCTTAACATGTACTCGTACCTACGGGTGTCGGAAGATCAGTGCGCTCAAATTTCCACATGCTGAAATTGAGAAAACAATAAAAAGCATAGCGAGCAATAGGTACCTTCGTGATAATGGCATCTGAACATTCAGTTACGAAGGCTATAAACTTAACGAGGAAAGCCAACATCGGAAATCTGTGAAGGTCAACAAACCAGCTAAGCACAAATAAAGAACCGCGAATAAAACTTGTTCAATATAAGTATTTCCATTGACGTCACGGACCTCTGCCGGTACCGCGGCATTCTTATTCATAAACCACTTTTTTTTTCTTTAAACTTCACTTGACTTGAGGTCTAGGAAGTCTGCTGAATATAATTAAACTCGAATTACCTCTGAATCAAATCAAGGCAAAACATTTTTGATTCAGTTCTGAAGCCGTTATTTCTAGCAACTTTTACTAAATAGTTACTGCTACAATCTTTACATATAGGTAGCAATACATTCAGGGGTGGCCAACTTGGTTAGACCCAAGATGTTACTGTTCACTGACGACACCTTGTGCGATCTACCAATTACATACTTCTTGAAATCTTAAATGAAACAGCATAGTTCAAGTACACAATTATGTAGTATTTTTTATTTTATTAAGAGGGAAAATATAAAACTGGAAAATATTCATAGTAACTACTTATTTATATTAGTGTGAGCATTGCGTTTGAGCATCTTTCAGTTAGTGATTAGGTTACGTTGCGCAGTCTGTTCTACGTATTTATATTTTTTGCCTTGCCACGATTGACTGGACTAATAGTCGCGATCGACCGGTTGGCCACCCCTGTATACATGAATGAAAAAAGTATACATAAAAGCATGATTAAATTTATCAAATTTTTTCTTGCACCTTTTGCAAGTAGAGCACCAAACTGATCATATATTTGTATTCAAAGAACAATATTTCAATTATTATATGACTATAGATATAACCAACTATTCAACCGATAAATCTTTAATAGGAAAATTGAGATTAAAACAAAGGTCTGACTGTATTCAGTTTGCATTTCCTTTTCGTACATTATTAAACATCGATCGGTATCATTGCCAATCTGTTGCTGCTCCTGAACTGAACATTGACCTTAACCCTACCATGGAACTGATTGACAAATAGATCAACTTCATAATTTTCGGACATAATATATGTATGCCCTTACTTACTTAGCTTCCGCCCGTGGCTTCGCACGCGTGGTATGTCGATAAAAAGTAGCCTATGTCCTTTTCCAGGTCATGGTCTACCCGTGTGTCAAATGTCATCCAAATCCGTTCAGCCGTTTTAGCATTTATAATAATAATTTCTGACTATCAAGGCCCTATCGAATACCTACATAAAAATCCTTAAAATAAATAAGGCTACTTGACTTATTGTAGAGACTTCATGTTTTAAACTTAATTTGCTACATATTATTATTTTATGTCGGTCCGGAGTTGCTCTCCTTGTGTAAATGCATACATGATTCCGTTTTCCGAAAGGAACTCATGTTTTGCATTCATGTGACCAAATGCGTGAAGGAAGTATAAAATTATAGCTGTCTTTATCTTCATCATCGCAATGGACAATAATTATCTCCTACAGTGTTTATTCATATTGGTTTCAACGACTTCTTCACTTTGTGCTTATAAACCACTATATTTAACTATGCCCCTTAATTATGTAAGTACAACCGCGGACATTAGCGGTGAACCGCTTTTCAACCTTATTACCTTAGTAATAAGGTACCTACTGTTATAGTTACTACAATATAATTATCTGCTCTGCAAAAATATGTATTGTGCTCTATATTCAATTAAAATATCAACGTACGTACCTAACGCACATTAATTAACAAAATCACAGTGTTTTTACAGCTAGACAACATTATAATGTTGTCTAGCTGTAAAAACACGAGTGCTGTAGTATACGAGTAGGTAATGTAGGTATGGTATACCATACCTACATTACCTACTCGTATACTGATATCATTAATCAAATGAGTTTCCAATTTCCCACTTGTTAGAAAAACAATGGAATCAACAAAACAATGGAAACTTAGTAGGTATACAAGTTAGTACAGCAAATTGCATGAAGCCTGCCTCGTCGCAAAGTGAAACAAAGGAAACTTAGTAGATAGACTAGTTAGTACAGCAAGTTGCATGACGCTTGCCTCGTCACAAAGTGAAACAAAGGAAACTAAGTAGGTAAACTAGTTAGTACAGCAAGTTGCAAGACGCTTGCCTCGTCGTAAAGTGAAACAAAGGAAACTTAGTAGGTAGACTAGTTAGTACAGCAAGTTGCATGACGTTTGTCTCGTCGTAAAGTGAAACAAAGGAAACTTAGTAGGTAGACTAGTTAGTACAGCAAGTTGCATGACGTTTGCCTCGTCGCAAAGTAAAACAAAGGAAACTTAGTAGGTAGACTAGTTAGTACAGCAAGTTGCATGATAGTAGGTAGACTAGTTAGTACAGCAAGTTGCATGACGTTTGCCTCGTCGCAAAGTAAAACAAAGGAAACTTAGTAGGTAGACTAGTTAGTACATCAAGTCGCAAGACGTTTGCCTCGTCGCATTTTTTTACCTTGCATGACTTACCTCCTTTGATCATTAAATCGCTATGATTCCTGAATAAGAATTACTATAAAATAAAATTGGGTCAAGTCGATTTCAAAGTTCAAACCATTATTGCTTATTGACAATGCTAGTCATTGTTTTTTATTGCTATCATAAAATACTGTAAATAAAATCAATGTCCTTTGTAAATAAGGGTCTTGTTATTTAAGTACTAGGTAATTTGTATTATGTTTACAGTACTTACTAGTGAGATATAAAGTCAACAAACAAATCGTTTAGTCGTATAATCATGAATACTTTACAATCAGTTATGAAGTAGTTTGAGTGTTAGTGAGAATAACGTGTTGACCAGCTAGTCTTTGTTCGATGGTACTGCTAGTGTAGGAAACCGGTAATGTGCAAATAACCTAGTAATCTGCACCATAATGAGATAAATCCTGTTTGATTTGTGTGATCATGCGGTGTTTGAACAAGATATCTTCTCCGAGAATATTACTCTCTGGGCTGGGAGATAGATTTATGATTAACTAGCTGCGCTCCCGCGGTTTCGCCCGTGTGGACCGGGATAAAAAGTAATTTAAATGTTAATTCAGGGTATAAACTATCGACATACCAAAATTCATCCAAATCGGTCCAGCCGTTTGAGCGTGAAGAAGTACATACATACAAACACACACACACTCACAAACTTTCGTCTGTAATTATTAGTGTGATTAATCAATCGGTAGCCGCAATTAGACTAATTTTAAAAAAAATGTGATATAAAACAATAAAATATTAGATTACTAGATAATGTATCAGCACTACAAAAGTTCTATTGCGGCTCTGGGTACCAAATTTCAAGAGCAATTAATTTTTAGGGCAATTGAATTATGCCCATCCCGTAGAAGGTTTTTTGTTGGAAATGACCTCCTTTAACTCCCTATTTCGTTTGATCCACGACTTTTTGACCACCCTCTCTATATCTATGTATTTATTATTGTATTTTATAGTCAAGGATTTTCGTGTTATCTATCCCTTAGACCTCACCTGCCATGTTTTCTGTCTCCACCATCCTAAGTTTGACTGGTTGAAAATGCTTCAGGCATTAGGTCCGCCTTTGTACAGTATTTTTTTTACTTGTGCCTAAAGTTTTAAAAATAAAATAAATTAATTAAAATCTCGAAGCTTTGTTAAGTCGCAAAAGCCATAGCGGTAGGTACTTAATTTTGAATGAGCATACCAAACCACACTTAAATTTTTTTAAACTTTTTCAATTTAAAAAAAAATGTAGCAATAGCCCTCTTCTTTTTCCATTGAAGGTAGAAAATGAAATATTTCTTGTTCATTTTATTATAGATGAACAACTAGACACCGCTAACAAATTTCTTGCTCAGTACGACCTCCAGCCGAACTTCGGAACAACATAGGCTAATTTGAAGAGATGACGAGTGACCTAGATTCATATATATGAATACTAGCGACCCGGCCCTGCTTCGCACGGTTTTTACGACTTGACAAAACATGAAGGTTTCTATAATATACTAGCTGACCCGACAGGCGTTGTCCTATCTTGGCTATGAATATTCTTATGTAAACGCGTGAAGTTAAAATGTATTTTTTTAATTTTCCAATTTTCTGCAAAATTTTCTTAATTTTTTTTTTCATAAGAACCTTCTCCTGACAATCATAAACACAACAAAAAAAGAATTAGCAAAATTGTTCCATCCGTTCACGCGTGATGCGATGACCAAGGGAAATAGGGATTCATTTTTATATATATTATAATATATAGATATAAGTTAAATATTAATGTATTATGCATATAAACTTTCCGGAATAAATTCTCTAAATGATGGAGAAAACCGCATCAAAATCTGTTGCGTATTTTAGAAGGACAACGCGGCCACACAAACACGAAAAGCGACTTTATTTTATAGTAAGTGTAGATGATTATTCATTCGATATAACCTATGTATGGTGTACAAACTTTTTACAACTATTATACTACTACTACTACTATTTTTATTTTTTTTTATACGGTAACAATGTCTGAAAATAATTGACGAATTCATAGCCATATACTCTACTTATACCTTATATATACCTTCTTAAGTCTGAAATCGGAAACCAGACGAATACGGAGGAAATGTAAGAATTCATGTTCATGTTGTACCAACGAATATGGTCGTTGTGTCGTACTTACATGTTTTTCAACTACAATATTAAGTTTGTTCTTGGGATAAATTCATCACAACTACGGAACCCTTCATTGTGCCTGACCCGACACACACTTGGCCACTTTTTCATTTCAAGTTTTTTGTGTTTCAAGCTGATTACAGAGGTTGTTGGCATTGACATTCAAAAACTTTTATACTTACGAGTACAGCGCTTAGTATTACCACAGGTATTACGTTATGCGTGTGTGGTGTCACTGCTCTGCTGATGTCGCATTTCATCAAAATTTTGCTCATATTATAATAAAATTCTGTGAGTTAACTGCATAAATAGTTATGTAAATTTCCGTTCAGTAAAAATAAAAATTAAATATAAAAAAAAAAAAAAAAAATTATTTTTATTAACTTCAGTTGTACACTAACACTACTACTACTTACACAAATAATATTCAACTTATTTTAAACATCATAAATCATATTATTATGTACTGAATTAAAATCAGGTCAGAAGTCAGATATTGATAGGTAAAATACTGGTAGGTTGGTAAAATACTAGTATCATATATACTAGTATCAGTAGTAGTAGCTGCATCCGGTTAGACTGGAAGCCAACCTCAACATGGTTGGGAAAAAGATAGGCATATTGACTCAATTAAAATCTAACGATGAATCTTGAGTAGGTAGTGAATTTGGTCATAATTATTAAAGCACACAATATTAATCTCTAAGGTACGAGTAGGTATGCCGATTAAGTTAGGTACTTACGAACTTACATAAGTAATTAGTCGGGGACTGAAGATATTTTTTTAAATACAAAGCAAGCGCCAATCAGTGCGTCGAAGAAATGATTATAAGACATTTGGATATTTTGTTTCAACGTAGGTATAGGTGTCGAGATGAGAACGCTGGATTATATTTAATTATATTAAATTATCGCCAATTTTATCTATTCGACGTAAATATTGTTTTTTATTTATCAATGACTAGAATCTCCAATACTTTTAAAATACACCTTCCTCATCTCGCCTCAAACATAATAATTATCGTCTGTCACGCGACCCATCATAATATACATTAGTGATAACTATGATGATGTATGCTTGTTTTATTACACTTTTATGTCAATTGGAAATTCAAACTAACGTAATGCATTATGTTCACGTTTGACGAATGGCAAGTTCACAAGTGTTAATTGATATAATAAACACTTACACGCACAAAATCACTTTTATTAGAATCTACGTGTATTTACAACATTGTAAGTATCTATGTGTGAACTTGATGCTATGTTCTTTTGAAGATAGACACGTAGCAACAGTTTTGGTCCGTTTAAGGTTTTAAGCTGTTTAATTTGAATATGGTGACGAGCGTTACGTTCGGCAAGGATAGTCATTTAATGGTGGACGAAGTGTTAGAGCACGTCCACATCGACCTCGCGTGTTCGGCTCACGCCTGCAAATGTTTACATTTGCGCCGGCGACGTCCATCGCACCGCAGCGACCAACGATTAGTTGCAAAATGATCGCGGCCGAATTGAGTTCAGGGTCGAGTATGTTGCCTCCGGGTGTTGCGCAAACGCATCGTAGCACAGCCATTTCACCAACAAAGAACACATTACTTTTTTCTTTTGGATTACACCCTCTATGAAACTTTAAATTAGTTTTCATTTGCGCAATTAATTAATTATAAAAATTAATTCAGGTGCCTTCTAGAAAAAACCTTCACGCTATCTTCTAGCGTCAATGAAGCCTGTCACCTTGCAGCCAGCCCGGGTGATGTTTCTTAGCTCTTCTTAATACTTCAGTCATAGCTACGAATCCGAGTCAAACCTACCTATGACTGTATCTACAAATGTCTGGTTGACAACAATGCCGTGTTTGTTGTGCATGTCGCATCTAAACGATAATCACTGCACATTCACTTCCATTACGTGACTATTTATTTGTTCGCCCATAATGATCTCATTTGTTCTGATTGTGTTTTACTTTTATCCATTTTCTTGTTAATGGTGTTTAGAACAGACAAACAGAAGGCTTGATTAGGTAATTGTGCATAAAATTTACTAACATTTACGTTTGTTTGTATTATGTATGCTTCTTCAACATTTAAATTGATTACCCACTTGATTATTGCAGCAGAAAGGTTTGCCAAAATTTTCCATGTATTCAGTGCCATGTAGTATTTATATTTTGCAATCTAATAATCATTATAATGTGCGTATGTACCTACGTACAAGTACGCGCGATCCCTTCTAATTTCGTCAATGGTGGTTTATTTCGCGGCGAATGTTTTGTCACTTTTGTTGAAATAAGTTACCGCAATTGTATAACGAGTAGTGTAGTGTGTAGGGCGCCGCGGGAGAGAACTCGCTCTGCGCTCCACTTTCTGCACTGATCACGTGCTTAGCGCCAGACTTTCCACCGCCTCTCAGACATTATTTGGGTTTTCGTAACGAACACCAAACATGGAAAACGTTTCGCTCGCCTTGATCATTTTTATCAAAATTTCTTATTAAAACCTTGACTCAACATCATTCATGCTGCCGACAACCTCCATGGCTGTAGTGAACTATCGAATCTTGCCGAATTACGGAATCGGTCGCTGACTCTACGCGTAGTGGGACTTAATGCTTTATGTAAGAAGCACAAGGCCTCATCACCGATTAAACCAGAAACCTATCAATTCCTTTGATATTAAGACTTAATTTTATGACGCTGATTACTTTGATCTCATGTAAGTAAATACTTTCAAGTGGAAAAATAACTCAAGTAAGCTCCATCAATAATTGTACACTGGCATAAGTAGTATAATATGTTAGTTTTTGTTCTGATAACTTGTAATTACGAACTGCTCTGGTCAGTCTGTGATTTTCCATAGCATTTTTTATCCAAAGCACAAACAAACATAATGATCATGAATTATAATTTTATCCTCATCATCGCTGACGTAGCCGTGGTATTTAAAGTGTAAACTTAAATAAAAAGATATCTAATGACTGGTGATATAGAGTTGAACCCTAATAAAAAGCTTCACATTCAATCTTCAAAACTAAAGCTTTACTGTTTATAAGTTATACGAACTAGCAAAAAGTGCCCCGTCATATAAGGAATAAGGATAGATGTATCGGGCCAAGCGTGTCTAGTGGAAGATTCCGAGGATCATTAGCAATCTTAAAAAAAACCGGTCAAGAGCGAGGCAGACTCGCGCACCGAGGGTTCCGTTCCTATTTCTGAAAAATTGTGCTATTTAGAGACATCGTTTTATTTTACCTTTGTTTTATATCACATAGAATAATTTCAGATTTTTCTCTATGCAAACTTCGGAGATAATAGGGGGAGGAACGGTATTTTTTTTTACATTTTTTATCAAAAGTCGAAAACTATGCGGCCTAAAAAAAAATGTTTGAGAATGTGTAAACAGCGTTGTTTCATATGATACCCCAGTAGCCCCACTTCGATTTTTTTTTTCAGTCCCTGTTGCAAAAAATATATATTTATATTTATTTCTTTCTTATTAATTTCAAGTTGATAGCATTAGTAGTTTTAGAGATATCCAGCTATGACAGACGGACAAACAGACAGACTGAGTCGCGTCCTTTTTACCATTTTGTTAAGGAACCCTAAAAAGGTAAAGAAACTAGCAAGTCTATCTTAAAAACAGCACACTCAGCACTACAATTTCCAGTAAAATCAGAAGTAATTCCTTAAAGGGAGAAGTGGTGTTGACAAAATGATTTAATCAAGAAGTGGAATGACACTACAGTCTGCATTACTTAGTGATCCTAATTTTTTATCTGTTCAGGATTGCAGATTTCACCTTTTATATTAAAATCAACAACTCAACACAGTGGGCGATAAAAAGTGGGCGGAGAGGTTAAAGCATGCCAAACACAAAAATCACTATAAGTAATCCATTATAGTATGCCTACTTAGGCATGTCAAACTCGACCTTTAGAGATAACATTTTTCGATTATCCCTACTTGTTTGTGCTGCTTACACCGGTCCGATTACAATACAGATCGGACACTATGTACACTTGAATGTGCCGCGAATGTCAAATACATTACATCCGACCATTGGCGACGATCTTCAGTTGAAAAAGAAAGAATGCCGGAATTTTTGCATTATTTCTTTACAGTCGGAATTATTACAACTTCAACGAATCTGACAGAATACCTAATGGCTTCTGAGCGTGGTGTCGGATAGAGGGGACAGCCAAATCCTAAGGCATTGGCCGCTCATACATGTCCAAAATAATAATTATTTTAAATTTTACTAACATAGCTATAAGTGTCTACCTACTAACATAACATGGACTTTGTATCAAATACGGTGTGCTAGGTCTGAAATAAATATTTTCAATTTCAAAAAACTTCAAAGTTAAGTTAAAAACTACTTTTTTGGGAGACAAATAGTCATTGTCATCACGTCGCCCGTATATGTCAGCAGTGGAACATATGATTCAGGGTTATCAACGTTTACCGACCTTGTAGGCCGTACTGTTTACGCTGTACGCTACTGTCGCCGGAACATCACAGCCCTGCTATATTTGGCAAGTGCATGTGATTGGCGTGGACATTACCGAAGATTGATAACCGACTGGATGATACAAGTGCACATAATATTCAATGGAAGAGGCAGAGGACGTACTTAAATACTTGTTTCGTCATTATTGTTGGAGTGCATGATGTCATTTCTTTATGTGTAGACGTGTAGGTCTAGATCTAGTCTAGTATTAAAACTTAAGATTTATTGTTTTATTTCATTTAATTTTACTATAACTAATGGTGATATTTAGACGAAAAAAAAGTTTCTCGAGCACAACTGCTTATTATAAAAAATGTTAACACTCTGCATCGGACAAAAACCTTGGACTTTTATTATGCAGGTAATAAAAACATGCATCATCTGTCTAGGCCTTTTCCCAATTATGTTGGGGTCAACTACCAGTCAAACCGGATACGAATACATACTGTCATCTGACCTCCACTACAGTTACTGGGCAACACTGATATTCTTAAGACGGACTGGTTGTTTCGGGCTTCTGACTACTCGTAACTACCGATAAAATGCACGGAATCGTGTGTGGATGTGTAAAGAAAGGTCACTCATCCCCAGACTGTCTCCGACCAGTGCCTTAACCTCGCAAGTCAAATCATATGCAGGTACCGCTATTGTCGCAAGCTTCTTACCAACAATATGTATAGGTACAAATTTTAATATTTATTACAATCGTTCTATTAAAGCGTGAATCTGAAACAAAGTGGCAATGCAACTGTAGTTTATTTAATTTGTTTTTGTAATTTTATTTTGTCTATCTCGCTTCTACATCATATTCCCTGTAAATTGAGAGGTCTGGCTCTTGTGATACAGGAACTCCCAGTACAAGAGTCAGGGCTACATAGATGTTTGTGAGTTTTGAAGTGTAAATAAAGAATTTATTTATTTAAAAAAAAAAAAATTGCAGTAAATGTTTTATCACCAGGTGTAACATGGAAACGTATGAATAAAAACCTTTGTCATTTACATAAGCTATTTAATATTTATGTAATCCACTGACAACAAGGGAAACACTTATTAAGCAATCATTCATGATGTTTAATAAGATGTAAACTTATGTGCGAACAAAGAAAATTACCATTTTCGGTAGTTGACCAATAATTTTCGAGGTTTAATTTACCATTGCTAATTTCATACTTACAAAAGGCTTATTATATCTGATTGAATATAACATAATTTAACAATAATAATTGATTTTTAACAATAATTTGTAAGCATTAGTGCCTATATTATCTAAAAAAAATTGATTGAGTTTTTATGATTATTTTTTAAGATTATGCCATTCAATTAATACCTTGATTAAATTCCTTGTTTAATAAAAACATAATCTTGCTTTTTTCCTGTTCATTTAGACTTCCTCGTTTTAAAGCGAACTAAATGCGTCTTTGCCAAAAATAAATGAACTGCTTCTAGTGCACGTATGTGTAGGTGCTCGAGGTCAGTAACAGCCTTCACGCTATGCGTGGCCCAAACTGGTGTTACACTGCTCATGTCGACACGTGCCTTCGGAGTTCGGACACTGCTACGACCTCGCGCCCTTTGGGGCCCCGTAAGGCCTCTGCCTCGAATTTTGCGGGCAGCGGGGCGGCAGCGGCGGCGGCGCGGGAGCGGCAGAATTTTATGCGTAAAAACAAATGGACCGGACCTCGAAAACAGCGGCGCGGAAGCGGGGCGGGACAATGCGAGACGCGCCGCCGCCGCCGCCGCCCCGCTGCCCGCGAAATTCGAGGCAGAAACCTCGCTTGCTACAATTTCCAAGCCGCGTAGCGCTCGCGTAGCACCCTAGAGCGTGCGTAGGTCTGGGTACTGTAACCGGAGCGTGAAATATCCGATTGTACCCATCATGTTAGGACAGAATAGAGGTATATTTTTTTTGCAGAGGTATTTTTTGTAATGCTCATAAAGTAGGTACAACTGCGCACATGATTTTTCTATTCTAAAAATGAAAATATGACGCAACAGTAAGCAAAATCATTTTCATTGCAGTAACGCCTTCGTAGACTCGTAGCAGTGGTCTACGATATTTTCCCAATTCTTCCCAAACAGCCATAATGTGATACATAGATAGCGGAAATAAAATGGCTCTATTTAATTGATGGCTATAATATTATAATGCCTACATACGCGATGCGTTTATATAAATATAATTGTTAATTAGGTATGAATCAGCTTCATACGGAAGCATCTTTTCCTCGGGGAATAATCAGATCTACGTTTATAATTATGACACTAGTTTTTGCCAGCGGCTTCGCTCGCGTTTATGTCAGAAAATATCCCACGGAAACGTACTACCAGAAATTCCCCCCTTAAATTTTGCACAGAGACAGATATAATGTAGACAAGGAATTGTCTACATTATAAAGGGAACCTCTGTGCAAAATTTCAGCTTTCTAGATCCAAGAAAGCAACAGCGGGCTGGGCTGGGCGTTCATAAGTCAGTCAATCAATCAGTCAGTCAATCAGGACTTCTCTTTTATTTATATAGATTGAAGCATGTGACTGTAACATAATTATATTATCTTAGGATGGATCCCAAATGTAGCTAAACAAGTAGATGGCTAGGTTAGGTTAGTTATTTGATAACCTACAACGTGTTTGATTTTTGGGACGTTACAAAATCACTGAACGAGACGTTTCGCGCATGCAGATTAATTTAAAATTTACTGCCGTTATATTTATGCCGTTATAATGCCGTTATAGGAGCTCGTGGCTAAGTAATAACAGCCGCACGGGACGATCCATCAGGTTAAGCTACGCTTGCCGGGGTTGGTCCGTGGATGGGTGATCATCTTTACATACCGAGACTCTCCGTGCCTCGAAAAGCACGTTAAGCCGTTGGTCCCGGCTGTCATTCGTGGATCTTTGACAGTCGTTACGGGTCGTCAGAAGCCCGAAAGTCTGACAACCAGTCTTACCAAGGGGTATCGTATTACCCAGTAACGGGGTTGTGGAAATCAGATAGGCAGTCGCTCCATGTAAAATACTGGTATTCAGCTGCATCCGGTTAGACTGGAAGCCGACCCCAAAATAGTTGGGAAAAGGCTAAGCAGATGATGACTGCCGTTATATTTATAACATGTTCATAATAATATTCATTGTTGCAAATGTAACTTACTATCAATATACGAAACTAAAAATATATTTTTTTTAGGAATGGTTTACCTACTGATTACACTATTTCACACTCTGTTAAGTAAAAATAAGAGCCATCATGGAAACAACAATGCGGTCGCGAACCGCGCACTTGTGAGGCGAACCATCGCGGCACTCGTGCTCCAACTATCCAATATATCTTGATCCTCAGCAGAATAAGGAACTAGACTCAAATCTACCGCATCTGACATACCGGTGCTCTTTATCTTCGCAATCAGCGCCACCACAAGTTCCCAAGTTACACCGGACGCGCTGAAATGCTTTCACGTTTCTCGAGTCAAGCGCTGCATCGATACATTTCAATGAAAGTTATTTTCAATTACAAAGTGGAATTTCGTCGGCGGCTAGCGTGCAGACGCGCCGCCAATGTCAATGTCGACCGACTGCAACTGATACAGCAACCAGCAGCGCAACTATTTGCATACAATTGCTGCAGATTAAAACATCGGCACATTACTTATTCTGTCAGCGTTATAACATAATATGTATTATGTGTATTGCAACTTACAGCTGGGTTTTACTACTTACTTAGATTTTATTAAGCATTCATAGAATTTTCCTGTATATAGGCTTTAGCGACATCAAATGTACAATTTACAATGTAACAATAAGAGCTGTGTAGATGTTTTATAAACTTAAGTATCTGTTTAGAAACGATTAACTCATAGGTAGCGCATGTGCCGCAACACATGCCCATACGCACACATGCATACACATACATGCATACGTGGGCATGCGCTTGCGCATGTGCCCATTGCAGACACGCCTCTCATGAAAAGCGATTGAAAATAAAACCAAATTGGTCTTCGCCGTTTAAAAGGTATTGAGTATTTTGTTACTTTTCAAATTCAATGTAATTGAATAACAATTTATATACATTGTATTTACACGGGTTGTAGAAATAATTATTTCATTTGAAAGGATTCTACCTACTACTATTAGAATCAAATTGTACCTAGATAATCATGCAGTTTAATTGACATCCGTAATATTGTAATAGTATCTCAGTCCCTGCAGGTGCAAGTCTCATTCAATATTCTCAAAATTAACTACCAACACCTATAATTAATTCAGAGGCAATAATAACGTTACCAGATCAATATTGCCCTATGCACCCCATGGTTTTAATTACTACTTGCAAAAGCTAAAGTTCAGTGGAATAGTCTGTCTTAACACACGACAGCACAAACACAGGTACAACATCAACTAACAATGAAAAATGTCATGTAGGTACCATGACGATGACTACCACGGTACCTACTGATAACGATAGCATGTACCTGAACCAATTTAGAAAGAACAAAGAATGCATGCGGTCATTCCGATTCGATCGATCATGGGTTTTATTGTCAATGGTGCAGGAAATTACACGTGCTACATGCGCAGTATATTGGATGTTTAAATTAAATAAAAATTGTTATAATTTCAGAAAGAAATAATAAAGTTTATTTGACACAGTTCGTGAAACACATAACAAATGAAAAAGCACAAGCACACATTGCATTGAAGTGTGAAGAAGTTTACCTAATCCAAGCCTTGACTTAGTACGTGTTGTCAAGTTTCATTAATTATATCAGTTCATCCATTTACCTATGCGTGATTGAGTTACAACCATCCAAATCTCTTCACACATTATTTTATGTTATGGAACTGTATTTTTATGGGTCTTTTTTTTTTTGTGGATGGGAAATCATCAAATGACTTCTCTCGCTCTGGGAAGAGTGGGAGGGCGTGTCAGACTTTTACTGACTAAAACCCACCCGTGTTCCTTCAGTTGCCCGTGCCAGGGCCACGGTATCTCTTTCGAACTACCCGCGACCCCGGCGGCATCGGCCCAATTGACCCCGTCACTGCTGACATCTCTTTGAGGCGCGCGTGGAACACAACGCGCCGTCGACCCGGGCCTGGTCCTTACCGGACGGCGAGCTGCCCATTACTCATCGTCCGCAAGCCCGCGCCTACGGTGGCCGGTAATCGGCGATAGATTCCCGCCGCCCAGGGCGTCTCCTACGGCGGCTAGGGGCGCGAGGGCGCGGCTGTTGCCTCTCCCTCACGCGTTCCGCTTCCTCCTTCGCGAGCATTACTGCTTCGCAGAAGGAGGTAACGGCCTCCCATGCACTCTCGCTCCGCTTTGAAGTTGAAAGCGGTTAAGAAGGTTGCACGAAGCGAACCAAAGTGCCCTTCTACATTCTGGTATTCGCTTAACTTCGATCAATTTCGCGAGTAGTGCAGTGCAGGCTAAACCCTTTTATCACTACTTGTTGCACCGAATAAATATTCTACATATACTTGGACTTTTAATCGATGCAGTAGGTAACTTGACAGTTCGAAGCAAAATAATTTTCGTTTTTAAATTACTTATCGTTTATTATGGTATAGAACGAATATAACGTGTTTCAAATAAAACTACAAGCACATCATACCTTGATGTGCTTGTTTCGCTCGTTCTTTTTTTCACCTCATTTCGTTTTTATTGTCAAGAACAACCGTCAAGTTTACTGAATTCGATTAAAAGTCCAAGTATATCTAAGTATTTACTTCGGCTAGCGACTTGATACTATATTTCTGCAATAATTAATTCATTAATCTCATAAACTTGGCTGGCTGTCAATCGTACGCACAGGGACATCACTAGAATGTCAATACTACGGTATTCCCCACAACCGTCTACGCATAATTGTTTCCAGCTTCATGAGTAATTGTGAAGTACACTCACTTAATAGGCCATTGTGTCCAAAACGATCTGAATTCAGATCAACTCAACGATCAACTGATTAATATGGGTGATGGCTAGCAGGAAACAGATGACTCATGGTTCTTAAAACTGGCTGGACTTTACTCGCAGGGAAATACTATTGCCGAAATTATTATGTGCATATTTAGTGCGACATTTACTTATTTACTTTATGATGCATGTGAAATCTCGCAAATAGTACGGTTTTATTGCTGTATTTCTATAAAGAGCCGTCTATTGGACTCAGTTACAAATAGTGCAGTCATTAGTTTCAACACTGGTACTTAGTTTCGTCGTCAGTCTTGTAATCTTAACGTAAGTGAGCACAATCCATTTTCCTTGTGAATACAATCGACCGGTAACGGTCTTTGTATTGATGTCGTCTTCGCTTCTTTCACAGAACTCCTATTATGCTATCGCTTCTTTGTTGTTCGAAGGCACTTTACACCACAATAACTGCATTAAACGCTGAACACAGTAAGAATGTAAATATAATTATGATTCCAAGTACGTGTATTCCCACGCGATGACCGTGAGTACCAAGACGGCACCGGCCTACAAGGTACACAGTGCTCCTCAAGTAGTCACTAGTGAATCCTCCGTAGGTACCTAGTTTAAAGACCCAGACATTAGATTTGACTAAATATATTTAGTTGGGTACATAACGACAAACTTTATAAGATCAAGAATTCTTGCTTTAACAACTTAGCCAGCTAGCTTCAGTTGCAAAATGTCTGGTCATTCAAAGAATTGCAATTTACGATTATCTAGGCATATTTGACAAGGCGTTGTGTAAAATTGTGCAAAGATGGATCACATAGAATAGAATGCATACGTACACAATAACATCACCACTGATTAAACACTAGATGATCGAAAACTTTGTAATTCAAAATCAGCCATTAAATTTCGCACTGCTGGAACTCAGGCCTCCTGCCTGCGACAGGGACTTGATAAGTTAAAACTACTACTAGCAAAATTATAGTTCATAATATCAAAAGCAGTTCAATACAAAATTTATAATTAACTAGCAAATGTTCTCATGTTATGAAGAGGTTTGTCGCACAGTGCAGTTGCGAACACCTCACCGAGCCACTGCTCAGGATTACATAACTCGACGTGCAGCCAATGACCCACTTAGGCACGAGGCGATTGCTCCGTCTAATGACAACAACAAATTATATTACCTTTATAGTCTATTCTAAAAGACATTCGACATCTCAATCTGAAGACGACTAAATAATAATTTCAAAAATAGAATCTTATTCTACATTTGTTTTGTTGAAGCAGGCCAGTTTGTTGAAAAGAAGTTCAAAAAAGCCATTCACTGTTAGATGTTCCAGTCGTTCATTCATAGACACAACCTTGAATTTGGATGCGCGACCTTCACCGACAAAAGTGTTGAGTAGGTACTTAGGTATTTTGATTTGCAACTCACACCGGATAAATAAAAATAACAACAAAATTAGAATGTTGACTAAAGATTTAATTAAACTAAAGTTTGATATTGTACATTCCTGAAAGTGCAGATTAGGTACGTTATTGAGAAAAAATTATTCCGCAGTTTATGAGAATATCGCGGACATACATACAGACAAACATATTATTATGGGTTTACTACTGAACCATGTTCATCCCCATGGTATAATAATGTACTTCGTACTGAACCTTATTTTTGCATTCAACGTAAAAAGAGATCTTTTTTTTTTCATTTTAAAACATTGTTTTATAATATTGTTGTATTGTTGTTATTATTGTTGTATTGTTTGTTTTATTGCATTGTTTTTGTTTTGTCTGTTCACGCGGTTCGGTTGTGGAATTCACTTCCACCTGACATTAGGGACTGCCAAACAATTGCAGTATTTAAAAGAAGAGTGAAAGAACACTATCTTTCCATTTCGTCATAGTTGTTAGTTATTTTAGTGGTATTTATTTTAGTAGTATGTATGTATTTAAGTATTTATTATATGTTTTATTTAATGAGTTAATTGTTTTGGATTTTATGTATTTTATTTTCTCTTCTACTCTTACACACGTTGTCTACATCTCTTTTTATTCTCTGTCCTATCGCAGGTATGCTGGAAGAGATTTCTTTTGAAATAAGCATCACCTTTGTACGTATTTTTCTGTTCCTTTCTGTTTGTCTGTTTATTTGTGTGTACATAAATGATTAAATAAATAAATAAACATTCAGCTGCATCCGGTTAGACTGCAGGAAGCCGACCCCAACATAGAACAGTTGGGAAAAGGCTAGGCAGATGATACTTAAATATATTTGCAATCACGTTCTCGAAAACGACTAACGATTTCGATGAAACTTGCAATATAGGGGTTTACGGGGGCGAAAAGTCTAATCTAGCTAAGTCTCATATCTGGGAAAATTCGTTTTCTCTATTTTCACCCAAACAGAGCTCAGTCGAGCCTGCTCGACTGAGCTCTGTACCTGCTCTGTAAAGCACCTGTACTTTCATCATAATGTCCCGGATGGTACATGAAGAAGTCGAGGGCTGCAGCCAGTTGGTACATAAATAAACGGCTTCGGCCGTCATCGGCGATCTGCTGCAACTCGCTCAGTTAGCTGCGGAGCGTCGCGCGTGTTGCAACAAACGCATTCTTCTTACAACACCTCCACCTACTTACACAATACTCATAATATCACCTTATCATAATATCATATTGCCTATACAATGAGATTATCCACTCACTAAATAATAACATAGTCTAAACGAGGATTATTGACATAATTAGGTACTCATGTCCATTGCTATAATGATCGATCACAATGAATTTTGTTATCATAAGAAGTATTAGAGACTTATTGGAATAAATCTGTGCTAATTAATTTTATTGATGTTTAATTACTTGAAATACGCGAGATAAAAGATATCTCACACTGATATTAAATACCTATATCTACTGTTTTTTTTTTTTAAGATAAGACTGTAAGGATTAGTTCAGACTATCGTCAAGTCCTGTTTTTATTTAGACATCCTAAAAAATGGTAATTTCAAATAAGTTTAGCAGTTAGAATCGACGGTGTTGTGGAATTTTTCACACACATTTTCACTATTATCTCTGATAACATGGCTATCAACACAGAGCATCAATCGTACGATGCCTTACATTACATTTACCATCTCTCTGATAATCAGGTTCAAAGTTCGTAGAAATTTTATAATCTATCCTGAATTATAAGTATCTATCCGCCGTCTTACTTATAGATAGCTGTAAGTACAAAAACAGAGACGTAGGTACCTATCTAGAGTCAATCTGCCTAGCCTTTTCCCAACTATGTTGGGGTCGGCTTCCAGTCTAACCGGATGCAGCTGAATACCAATATTTTACATGGAGCGACTGCCTATCTGACCTCCACAACCAGCTACTGGATAATTCGATACCGAATGATAGCCGGGACCAACGGCTTAACGAGCTTTCCAAGGTATGGAGGAGTATCGGTATGTAAAGATGGTCACCCATCCACTAACCAACCCCGGCAAGCGTAGCTTAACCTGATGGATCGACCCGTGCGGCTGTTATTACTTACCCACGAGCTCCTCCTAGGTACCTATCTAGCGTATAATCTAGTTGTCCACTGATTATAGAACTTTTACAGCTAACCGGTCAGATAACTTATGGTACCTCCAGTTACAACACATTAATCACAGGAAACAAGATCGGGCCAGAAATGTTTACGACTATATGGTACACACGGCTACACATCAAGCTATACACTTCCATTATAAACCGACCTCTCATTGTAAGGAAATCCTAAACAATGCGAGATTAGCTTAAACTGGAAATGTATAGCTTGATGTGTGTAGCCGTGTGTACCTGCTTTATTGGAAAACTAGCGCTTTCCCATGACTTTGTTCTCGTGGATATCGGAATTTCCCATACAATCTTCAACACCATATGGTGTGTTCAACCATTTAGGGGTTAGTTAAAGAAAACAAGTGTATTATTTAAAAAATGTTTTTTTAGAGTTCCGTATCAAAATGGTAAAAAGGAACCCTTATGGTGCGACTCAGTCTGTCTGTCTGTCCATCTGTCACAACTGGATATCTCAAGAACTACTTATGCTAACAACTTGAAATTTGGAACAGGTTTAAATGACGTTTGCCCAACTATTTTTATTTTTAAGATAGAAATAAAAACATTTTTTTTTTTTTGCAACATGTACTGAAAGAGGGTCTTAAAAATTCGAAGCGGGGCTACTTAGACATGTGGGGTATCATATGAAAGAGCGCAGTTTGCACATTCTCAAATTTTTTTTTTCTTTTTTTAAGCCGTCTAATTTTAGAATTTTGATGAAAAATGTAAAAAAAAAATACTCCCCCTCTTACCTCCGAAGATTGCATAGAAAGAAATCTGAAATTATTCTATGTGATAAAAGTTTATGGAAAGATTACAGGAAAAATAAAACTCGGTGCGCGAGTCCGACTCGCTCTTGACCGATTTTTTTTTTAAAACTAGATTGTATTAGTCTGGGTATCATCTAAGAACAATTCCTTGTCAAGACAGATCAAACGAGGCCAAACTCGATAGGGTTGCGTCGTTTTATTAGGTACTGAGTTCCGCCACCCGGCTTCACCATCAAATCAGCTCCATGTCATATAATGTTCCACTGTCATCCGATTTAATTTTAATTTCTCAATCGGAAACCGAGAAGTGGAACAAATAGCTTGCAAGATTAGAGACAGACAGACACCGGCACTATAATTGCGTAACACATTATCAATCGGAGTTGGTTTCATTTTGAAACAAATTGCTAATACATTGCTTCATATGTTCGAAAACTTTGTCAGCTCGACAACGTAAATAACGCAAAGAATATGGTTGGACTGTCAAAATGAAACCAACTCCGATTGATAATGTGTTACGCAGTTAGGATGCGGGACAGGTGAAAATAAAAGCTTGTAAAAAGTTATCTATTACATGACATGCAAGAGCATTCCACGTTGTTGTATGGGACATTCGTACGATGTTTTCAGTGTTTGAAGTACAATATAACATTTACTCGGGAACGCCTCTGGTTCTTTAGCATTTCGTAACAACATACCTTTGAACAATATAGGTATAGTCTATCTAGATATACTCAATTATAAAGTATATATAGATGTTTTACTTCGCCTGTTGTGCGGGACAGCGAAACTACCAAGTCTGCGATTCCTCTTATTCAGCGAATTCGTAAGTTCGTAACGTCTAATGAAGCAGTTTTCTTAACACTGTTAAACTAAAGTCGAAGGAATAAATTGGCTTAAATAAAACACAAATTTTGTTGGAAAAATTTCATTGGAAAAAAATAATTCACGCTTGCCGTGCGGCACCTGCTTCCTGTTGTGCGGGACGAGTACGAATTCCAGTAGGTAGGTACTAATTTGATAAACACAGTATTCGTTATCAATTAATTCTGCATTAATTAGACAATCATGAAAAAGAACGATCATTTTTGAGCATACCTAATTATTTAAAATATTTTCATGTAAATATTTTGAATAGTGCAAATTAAATTTAAATTAGATTATTTATTTGTAGGTTTCGGTTGCATTGCTGGTGAAATGCCCCTGCATAAGCATATGTGATCCAGGTGCATAAACATCGTTTCAACAGCCGGACAGAAGGACAGGCAAACAAGTTTTGCAATTTTCAATATTAGCATGTCTATGACTTTATTTATAAATATCCTATAAATAAATAAACGTACGAACAAAAAATGTACCTAAAGTTCAATGTCGTGATTATAACCGAACATGTAAGTTGAATAACACGGAAGTAAGAGGCTTGCTTGCTTTACTGTTTACAAAATAACATTAGGTATGTACTTAAGTAGTATATATATATATAGTATAGTCCGACCGAAAATAGTTTTTTTTGGCCTGATTTGAATTCTTCGATTTTGATTTGAATCCTTAATTTTTAAGATAAATAGACGTGCATCAAATCTTGACGACGTAAATAACGCCCTACTGCAGATCCATAATTGGTTCACTGCTAATAATTTAGTATTAAATGGGAAAAAGACTAAATGTGTAAGATTTGCTTTACCAAATGTTAAAAGTACTGATTGTGACATAGTATTGAATAAAGAGAAACTAGAATTCGTCGATAAAACTGTTTTCCTGGGGATCACGCTCGACTCAAGGCTGCAATGGGGTCCGCATTTAACATCTCTTGCAGGACGGCTAAGTTCAGCAGCATATGCGGTGAGAAAAATCCGTCAATTCACTGATGTAGACACCGCAAGGATGGTCTATTTCAGTTACTTTCATAGTATTATGTCTTACGGTATTTTACTATGGGGACGGGCTGCAGACATAGAGTCTATTTTTATTCTGCAGAAAAGAGCCATCAGAGCAATATATGGCCTCCGCAGGCGCGATTCTCTAAGGGAACTGTTTAAAGATATTAACATCATGACGGTACCTTGTCAATATATCTACGAAAACATCATGTACGTAAGGAAAAATCTAAATCTTTTCGGTAAAAGAGGTGAAGGACACAATTATAGGACTAGAAATAGGGACCAATTAGTTCAACCAGGTTTCAGACTGGCTAAAGTAGACTCATCCTTCATGGGGTACTGTTTAAAATGTTATAATAAAATACCTCCCCACATACTCCAGCTGAATGAAAGGAAATTTAAATCTTGTATAAAACGCACACTATGCAGCCAGGCATATTATAAGTTGGGGGATTACATCGCTGACAAAAATGCTTGGCTGAATGCTTGTCCTGCTCCACAAGGACGCATTAATTAATTGATTAGCATTCGGATATATTGTTGGACCTGCTGAAGATTAAGATGAGAGAAAACTTTCTTTGCATTGTTTAGATTCAATCTCTTAGTATTATATAATTGCATAGCACGTGTGAGCACTATGTAGCTACTATTAAGCTACCTTTTACTGGGTACGTCTTTCACTGACTTGAGTGTGCCCTGGCGGTTGAGAGTATGTCATGCTCACTCAAATGTCTCGCTGATGGTGGCGTGTGTGTTGGATCATTAAGTTCCCTTCAAAATGGTTGAGCTAAATGGTGCTGATCCATGCGTCATGTTCGTGAACGGGCGCCGTCAGTTGGGACTGGTCGTCTCTTAGCTGCCATGGCTTATTTTTAATTTTAATATTTAATTTAGTTGTTTTAGTTATTATCTTTTTATTACGGACGCTTTTTAACGTGCACGTCTTTCTACATTGTTCTCACATGTATATTTTCAACTTGAACGATGTAACCAATATTTTGTAAAAATATTATGATTTAAAAGAGTGTCCGTGGAGTTTCTTGCCCGTTCTTCTCCATAGGGATCTACTACGCTTTGGAATGGGCAACTAGCTTCATCTTTCTGACTGACCGACCCATTGACAATTCAAAAGTGCCTGTAATTGGTTTATTTGAAATAAATGCTTTGAGTTTGAGTTTGAGTTTGAATTTTCAGCCGAAAACCGAAAACTATCAAAATGTTTTTTTGTTTTCCTTTAGGTAGGTTTTTCTTCGGATAGTAAAACACAAAGCAGTAGGTACAATCTGCCTAGCTTTTTCCCAACTATGTTGGGGTTGCCTTCCAGTTTATCCTGATGCAGCTGAATACCAGTATTTTACATGGAGCGACTCCACAACCCAGTTACTGGGTATTACGATACCCCTTGGTAAAACTGACTTGTCAGACTTTCGGCCTTCTGACGACCCGTAACGATTGTCAAAGATCCACGGATGCCAGCCGGGACCATCGGCAGCGGGAGGGGAGGAGTCTCGGTATGTAAAGATGGTCACCCATCCACGGACCAACCCCGGCAAGCGTAGCTTAACCTGATGGATCGACCCGTGCGGCTGTTATTACTTAGTGTCAATCTTTTAATCATTCTAATTAACCGTTCAAACTTAAATCACACGAAACAATAATAAGCGGCCACGGCTTATTTTAATTTAATTTAAATATTTGAATTGTTTTTTTTTTTTTTAAGGACGCTTTTAACGTTCTGCATCGTTCTCACATGTGAAATTTCAACATGAATGATGTAACCATTATTTTGTATATCTTGATTTAAAAGAGTGTCCGTGGAGTTTCTTGCCCGTTCTTCTCCATAGGTACCTACTATGCTTTGGAATGGGCGCCTAGCTTCATCTTTTTGACTGACCGACCCCTTGACAATTCAAAAGTGCCTGTAATTGGTTTAATTGAAATAAATGCTTTGAGTTTGAGTTTGAGTTTGAATAAGTTTTTTTTATTGGAAATGGATATTTCAGCCGAGAATTGCCGAAAACCGAAAAAGAAATTCGGTCGGACTGTACTAACAGGTCTCTAGGTGATTTAAAAAAATTCAACTAAGTTCTACGATCAATGTCATTCACACTTGTTGCGACACGCGGCATATTTTATTTCTATTATAATATTTACTCTACCGTAGATAATTATCTAGGTACGTGTCTGTCATTCACTAGGTGTCATTAAACAAACTGCCAATTTGAGTAATTTCGGCCGTTCTTATTTGGTTTCTTACAACACAGTTTTAGGCTGTGTAATCTAGCCAATCATGTACCAAGGTATTGACAATAATGTTCTCTGATTGAATATATCGGTAGGCATCGAGTATACTCAGACGAAGCGAGTAAAACGCTTCGGCCACACCAACCAAAGCGACTGCGAAGCGGGAGCGTCGTCGCACGGCGGACGCTGCCCGTGTTATCATAAGGCGCCTTGCACACCTGCGCGACCGCGACTCGGGAAGACCGCGTTTGCAAAGCGGGACGCAATCGGACACACGCGTCTTGTGGTCAGACGTGTGTAGAGCTTGTCTACTCTGAACAAAGCGAGAGTTTTATGAATTGAATTAGTGACTATCATTTGTACCATTTATGATGTTAATAGCGCTTTACAATGTCAACCCTCAAATATCACACAATTTTCGTGATGAAAACACCCGGCTTTGCAAAAAAAAAGTGTGTGTGTCAGCTCCGACGCACGAACGACGAAAACAAAGGGCCTACGGTCCTTTGGTCAGGCTACTTTCTATTATTGGACAACAATTTAGGTGTTAAACTATGACTCAATCAATCTGTCTAGCCTTTTCCCAACTATGTTGGGGTCGGTTTCCAGTCTAACTGGATGCAGCTGAATAGTGTTAAACTATGACTATTCACTAAAAATGAGGTTCGCGGTTCGCGCTGTTGTCGCGCAGTGTGCGCATAAAAGTTTCGCGTTGTAGACGCTCCGGGTTCGCATCCCGCTACTTGACGCTGAGATCTGGCCGTAGCATTACACTCCAACTTTTTAATGTTATCAATTATCAGACATTTATTGTGAAATGTTCACGTATTCGTATACAAATAATACGTTATCGCTATGAAATAACTCTGTATGACGACTATCTCACGATTTCACGACACAGCGCGGCTGCACCTCCCGCCAGTGCATCGTCGTTTTACTCTATATTATTATCTTATCATTAACATTAAGAATCATGTAGACAGACTAACTAGGTCATGAAAAAATATCACCTGAACATACAAGTCCACGTAATTTGCAACCAAATCTCATCTAGAACGAAACGACCACCACATGACTATCATAATATGAAGGTCGTAACACAACGTGATTTGGAACATAAGCATTACGTTTTCGTACAACACTTGAACACGGCATAGAGACAGTAACTGCTAACAACGAGTAGGTAACCGTTAATTACAAGATATTGACCATCGAGATTCCTTGAAACAATGAATAACGTCATTCATCGACATTGCAGTGAACATAACCATGTAAATTGACTGAGAAGTGATGAATCATTACTTTCATGGGTTTAAAAGAATTTGCTTGAATCTCCAGTATGTCTCCGGTTTGTCCATGAGCCATATTATTTATAGTAGACACCTAGTAAGATCACGTTTTTATTACCTTGTTTTACCAGCTTAAACCGTTAGGTTAGGTAAATAAAATGATCATTTATTTGAATATTAATGTTACATAAGCAGAGGATGAAAGACATCAGAAAATGTAATTTTATCAGGGCTCCAACCAGTTGTAGAGGTTTATCGAGAAAAACTGGTTGGCTACCACTATGTTGTCTGCAGGCAATTGGCATAGCAACCACCTCTAACGTTGCTATAATGTAAAGTTAGTAAATGTTTAATGTTCTTGTAGCTTCAAGAAATACAACTGTTTAATTTATTCTTATGGTTTTACCTTTATTATTTGAACCTATTTTAGTACTTACCTATTTAGAAAGGTATGTAAAAACTACAAATTCTGGACGTTATATTCATAACAGTTATTTCCCTTGTTTCAGATAAGCTAAGCGAAGAGAAGACAAAATTGCCTCGAAAATTTGTAGTTTAAGGTCAGTAGGTACTAGGTACTTAGAGATCGTCTAAGCTGAAATGACGCGCACACTATCGTATTTACCCTAGGTAGTGTCAATCTGCCTAGCCTTTTTTTCCCAACTATGTTGGGGTCGGCTTCCAGTCTAAACGGATGCCTGAATACCAGTATTTTATATGGAGCGACTGCCTATCTGACCTCCACAACCCAATTACTGGGTAACACGATACCCCTTGGTAAGACTGGTTGTCAACCTTTCGGGCTTCTGGCGACGCGTAACGACTGTCAAAGATCCACGAATGACAGCTGGGACCATGGCTTAACGTACTTTTCGAGGCACGGAAGATTCTCCATATGTAAAGATGGTCACCCATCCAAGGACCAACCCCGGCAAACGTAGCTTAACCTGATGGATCGACCCGTGCGGCTGTTATTACTTAGCCACGAGCTCCACGTAGGTAATGTACGATACAAATTTAATTATTGGGAGGCGTCATTTCATCTTAGACGAGCTGTACTTACCTAATTATAAATATTTTAAAGTTGCTGCAGTGTTCAGAAAAAATGTTGGTTCATAGAGTCGTAGACTCTTAGGTAATGGATTAGGTATTACGAAAACTATACTTAATGATTATTTTCCTGCAATAATACCTGTAGGTAAAGTAATAATAAATAATTAGCATCTTGTTGCTGGCCTCGTATATCATTCATTTTGAAGACAGTTCAGTGTGATGATAAGCCAGTGATAAGCACGCTGAAAAAACTATTTTATACGAGTGATAGTGACGAGCCCATCGCTGGCTATCTCGATATTTTTTATTGCTTTGATAAGAATAATTACTACATGGATAAGTAGGTGAGTAACTAAATAAAATTAGGTCATCAATGTTTTTTAAAATCTGGAAAATTATCAAAATGTCGCGAGCTCAGGTTCTCAGTGTGCAAAATACCTAAATGCAAAGATCAATTCGTGAATTAATAAAATGTAAGAAAAATAAATTTATCAATGACTTGAATTGTTGTTTTTATAGTATCGAATCTACCTGAGTATTCGATACTTTAATTTCATTCATAGTATTACGTAAGGTGCTCAACGGTCTATTGTACTGGTTAACTGTGACACGTCACGTCGCGCGTCGGTAGGTAACCTTAGTGCTATTGGTGAATTACGAATTCTCCCGAATCTGACGAGAGCATCCACAAGCATCACCTACGTCTACATGAATCATTTTAAATGTGTAGCTTGACCTTGACCTTGACCTTGACCCTGCAAATGTAGGACATTCTGTATAATCGACCAATTAACCTGAAGAATGCCAATTGGTCAATACTTTACAAACAAGGCATGTCACCTGCAATACCTAAGTAGGTATGTAGATATCACAACTCACTATAGTAGTAAGTAGGTACCTACCTACCTTAGTAGTAGGTATGTACCCATTTGTCATGTTTATCATCAAAAAAGTAGTTAATTTTTGTAGTTTATCATGCCTACCCCTACCTATTTTGTAGTTTTTATACAAATGTAGAGTAACCCTATAAAAAACTGTTAGCAGATTACGTAGGTCAATCCACCTTCTCCATTGGGTAGGTACCTACTTACTATCTATAATACTTATACTTATTGCATATGATCATCACCTCAAATCAGCGATCGCCAATCACCGTTCGCTCTGGTGATTATTGCACTTTCTTCGGTGAGTACGTATTAGCACAGTCTATACATCGTACCTACAGTCGTCCGACGAGAGCCCGAGCTGCTTACGTAGTTCGCCGAACTTCGTATGCAGCTCGGGCAGTGTCTGTGGTATTAGTGTCGTCGTTTAGGTATTTATTAGGTCATCAGCATTTAGGTGGATTATGCAGTCAGCACGTCTATTATTATGACAGATTTTGGTGTGGGTAGGTATGTGCCTACTGTGAGTAGGAAACAAGACCTAAAACTACCTACATAAACCTGTACACTCACTATGATTTTTTATCCGATCTGATGAATCAAGAAAATGTCAAAAGTTAAATTATCACGCCATCATAACGCGTCGTCATATTAATTAAGTATAGCGCTTGTCGCGTTCGTATGTCACTTTCGGTTCGGTGAACCGGAACGCGTGGACGCGCCGACAGAGGGCGCCTTCCGGTTTTCCAAACAAAAGGTGACATTTGAACACGACGACAACAACGATCGCGAATTCGCGCGACCACCGCTCTACATTAGGATGACGCCTAAAAATAGAATAACCATTCGATTTTCAGTGGAACGTAAGTTAGGTACATATCGTACCTACTGATAATAACTATAAACTCAGTCCCCAAAAACCGGCCAAGTGCGTGTCAGACCACGCACAATAAAGGGTTCCATAATTGGGATGAATTTATCCCAAGAACAAACTTAACGTAGTTGAAAAACATTTTCTTCCATACATTCCAACTGTAAATGTAAGTTTGTTCTCACAATATTGAGAGATTTACCATGTTATTTTAAGACCACAGACTTCTTATAGGTTTTCCTGTAATCTACAGGTAAAGAACTATTTTCTGTATTTTTTCAAAATTTTAGGCTCTGTAGTTTCGGAAATTTTCGTCTATTTTCTTAAATAACTTTAAAACAATTTATTTTAAAATTATAAAAAAAATATGTTTGAGACCCTTAAGCCCTTTCATATGCCACACGGTATAGTTTGCAAAACTATCTTTTTTTTTATTGGCCCCCCAAAAGTGACCCCCATATTCAAAATTTATGTATTTATTTTATCCGTCTGTGTTTGGGTCACAGAAGAACATATGTGTACAAAATTTCAAAGAATCGGTCCCTTAGATTCGGAGCAAATGGGCTGTGACAGACGGACAGACAGACAGTGATCCCATATGGTTTCGTTTTTTCCTTTTGAGGTACGGAACCCTAAAAACATCCCCACTTTACGTGTACAGAAGGCACCCTAAAAAAATTTTTGTTTTCATGATTTTATTTTACCACTTTGTCGGCGTGATGAATATGTATATCCATGCCAAATTATAGCTAAGAGCTAGCTAGCTAGTATTAAGAGTCTCTGAGCTAAGCTGCGGACGGACAAACGGACGGACATAGCGAAACAACAAGGGTTCCTTGTAACTACGGAACCCTAAAAAAGAGCAAATTATTTTAACACACTTGCCACGCATGTTGCCACAGATTACTAATTTCAGTTTGTGAGACATAAAAGTGTTAGCTGGATTGCGGATCTTGTCGTCAACAAAAGGACGTCAGGTTCGATTTGACGTGATTTGACCAAACGAGCGAATGCACATTCTATCCCCACTCTATCAATTTTATTTAAGTAAACAGGTAATAAGCAAATTCGTTGGGATATCACGACTAAAATGTCAAAAATATCAACAAAAGAATGCCCTTGATCCGTTTCGATAATCGCATCTCTGCGAGAAAAACCTGCTATCTCGAAAAAAGCAATTTTACAGGAAGCGCTATGCGTTAAAGTTTAAAAAAATGATGACAAGTAAATTAATGTGTTTTTACGTTAACTAAACAAAAATATTCTACAATCGAATACTAAATTATAGATTAATAACGAAAAACACCTTTTCCAAAATGTCACGTTTTTGTCGCAAAGAGGTTTACAGTCTGATTCAAAGACTACTATTTATTTATTTTTTTGGCTTCGCACGGTTTGTGCATTTATAATAATAATAATAATAATAATAATAAACCATTTATTTCAGGCGACACGGCCCATAGATAAATACCTTAACCTAAAAATACATATTTGAATATAAACAAATTTAGCCAAAAGACTACTATTAGCTTGCTACTAATATATTAATCTTTGTTAATCTGTGACTACTATAGTTTAATGGCTAGTCTGATTTTTAATTTGACGGAATTCTGACATTTCATAAGTGTTGCCAATAATAAAACGGTCCTACTAAAAACACTTTTACAAAAAAAACAACCGACTTCAAAAAAATACTACAAAGTGAAAAATAACTTTTCATTCGGAAGTCGGTGTCTTTGTATCTGTATTTTAGTTTTTGCCACCGACTTCGGAAATTAAAGTTATGAAAAATAACTTTAATTTCGGAAGTCGGTTTTTTTTTTGTAAAAAAGGTTTTTATTTTTCACTTTTTAGTGGGTCAGTCTGTAATTTATCTAAGTTACAATATCCTAGTGTCAACTCCTCATCACCTTTTATAAAATATTGCTTTTCCCGATACAAGGACATTAATTGTCGAGAAGTTCTCCCTGTAAGGAACCAGGAGAACTGAAACTAATGGTGAAGTCATCTCCTCATCAGCTCCTCTTCAACATATATATCGTGACGAGCACAAATTGCTTAGCAATAATCAAATCGCAACCCGTGAAATACGTATTATTGAGTAGTTCCGATGGCCATCAGTGGTCTTCCTCATCAGTTCCACTTCACAAAATGGTGCCGGAAGCAAATGCACGAGTTACTATAAAATATACGGTCGAATTGAGCAACCTTCTTTTTTTGAAATCGGTTAAAAATGGTAATCAGATTTTTTATTATCAAATTATTGAAGTTACAATAAAGATTAAGCTAATTATTTTTCTTTCACAGGAGTCCCTGTCCACTAATCCATAGGTTATAAACCTTTTTAGGCATACCGCTTTGATTGTAAAATCTTCGCTTCTTGTAACTACAGACAGACAACGATGTTGATATTAGCACAGTAATTTATAGACTGTGGTATTAGTGATACTTAAATAAATATTTAAATTTAAAAATATATTGTTTTAACCCTTTTTTTCCAAATAACCATATTAAATTAATATTTTACTTAGTGTCCATTGAATGCACAGAACAAACACTATTTACATTGTCATATAGTTTACCGGATCTCATTCTTTTTCATATTTTTTGTTAATTTATATCCAAAAATTTGTAGTCATAAAAATAACTTATAAAAAAGACAAGACAGAAAAGGTTTATGATATCTGAAGTATCAAAAAATTACAGCTGTCAGAATTCCGTCGAATTAAAAGTCAGAATAGTCTTTTATATCCACAGAATCCACCTTTAATTTTGGATTTTTGAAACAGACCAAAAGAGTACAGTTTATACTTCCTATTCGAATACTTTGAGATAACTTGAAATATTTAACGTTTTCGTAAAAAAATTAGGTACATATAATATTAATGCAATGATAGGATAAAGACGATAGTGTCTTAGAATTTTATGATGCATAAAATATGTAGGTACCTTTAGAGTTTAGACATATCAACAGATAAGTCAGGTGCCTAAATAAATGTAGGTACTTACCTATTATTATAGGATTTAAATAAAATAAACTACATAAACAGAGACAGTGATCTTTCATTTGTTTCAAAACGTTATTTTTAGGCAGTTCCTAGTTCCAGTACTGTCACACTACGCTTACCAGTTTTGAGTTTAGTCTTTGCAGTTTGCACTACGCTATAGTTGCGCCATCTGTCGTGTTTATTTTAGGCAGTTTTCCCAGTTCCCTGTTCCTGCTATACGCTGCTGTCAGTACGCCAAAGCCTGGTTAACCTATTTTAGTTTCGATAATCAAAAAAAAAATATTGGGAACTAGTGATTAAATAATAATTTAAAAAATCTTGTAAATAATGTTTTAAACAGCGTGTAGTGTTTATAATTACTTGGTCAGTGTTAATTTCTCAATACACCTGGCATAATCCCGGAAATTCTGTCTTGACATCTAGTGGTTATTTCAATTGTTTTAATTATATTCGTATTTAATTTTCAGAAATCGACACAATGGCGCTAATACAACAGTATATTAGCGATTTTCAATATTATATGGACAAATTCGGAGGTAAGTCCTATGATGGGAACTTGACACTTTTAGATAAAATTGTATCTGATATTCCATGTAAGGTACTCACGTCTTCCTGCTCCTATATTCTTCGCAATGTGCTGAGTAGGGCAGAATATTAGGAAACATATATGTAACTTAAATTTATTTTCATATTTATTATTTATTTTAAATAAAACTTCTGACTTAAAAAAATACTTGTACAATGCTAAAACAACAATAAAATAAATATTCAAAAAGGAGCTATAAATCAGCTGTTCACACAATCATATACAGATGTCTTCTTTTTTTCTAGTGATTAGATAAACAAATAGGCCATTTTATCTATAAGTAAAAATGTCTCTTTAAGGATGACTACCGTGACAAATTTATCTCATGATACTGATCATATCTCACAACACTGCCAACTCACTTCCAGTTATAACATAGGAGTATTTTTAGATGACCCACTAAATAGCTGGGCATTTACTCTATGCAGCTCATTTTTTGTCCAATCACAGCAATCACATATCTAAAATCTGATTGGATGCTGGGGGATTATTTTTTATGTTGACACTACACTACACTATATCATTTTTGGTTATATTCTATCATACTACAAGACACTGAAAATCAGCTAGAGCAGCAGCAAGAAATGTATTTTATGAATTTAATAATTGATCATTATTTTTTTCTTTTCAGATCCTAGGACAAATCCATGGTTCCTGATGAGTTCCCCGTTTCCTACGTTATTAATATGTCTAAGCTATGTCTATCTAGTCAAGGTATGTAACTTACATTTTCTATCAAACATGTATGGCTATGTTTCTCAGGAACCAAACAATAATAGTATTTTTTTTCTTTTTTCAGGTCTTAGGACCACGAATTATGGAGAATAGAAAACCATATGAACTAAAAAATGTTCTAATACTATATAACTTTTCACAAGTAATATTCAGCGCATGGCTGTTTTACGAGGTAACATTTTTACATTTATAAAATACTTTTTAGTTTATAAACTGTTTGCTGCGTTGAATGCACTGTTGTTTTGTGTTTTCACCATTCTTTCAGTCTAATAAAAGTAAAGAGCAAAAAGACATCAAAGACATTTTATAAAATCAAAAAAATGGTGTTATGTAAACAGATAAAATTTACTAATTAGCAACTAGAGGTCCTCCTCTCCTCTAGTTGCTAATTAGTAAAACTATTGCTTCACACTTCCAGGGACACTAAACACCCACACGCATTGAAACAATAAAACTTCAATCGTGTCTCGTTCAGTGTTCTTGAATGTGTTAATTATAGTTTTTGACATATCTCGGGACCCTGGGGTCACGGACCTTTGGAAGGCGTATGAGGAGCCGAAGCCAACTCGCTGAGGCCCCTTAAACAATTTTATATTAAGAGAAGGCACCAGCCAATGATTATCCCTGTATGCACTATGCAATTGCACCCAAGGACAATCCCCGGTTGATGCAGGATAATACACTTCTGGACACATCTATTGGCCCACCTTAGAGTTTAGGTTTCGATGGCCCCTACCGAAATATGATTGCTAGATTGAACAAAAACTGTTGATGCAGTTTTAAACCTGATACATTTTACCATCTTTTTCGATCGTATTGTTTTAAATTTGAATTCAGAATACCATACGACATGGAGCTACGCCTAACAAGTCGGATATGCGCCTTGTTAAAGGCAATTGATTTTTGAATAAAAAACATGTTTTATCAAATAAAGGTTTAATTTAATAACGCGTGTTGCCTCCATGGGCATCTACCACAGCTCTCATACGATTAGGCATAGAGTTTATCAACCGCTCTATGAAATTTTGAGGGATCATCTCCCATTCCTCTTCTATGGCAGTTTTCAACTCCTGCATTGTCTGGGCAACTGGCTGACGAGCCCTAACACGTCTTTTTAGCTCGTCCCACATGTGCTCAATGGGGTTCATGTCTGGGCTTCTGGCTGGCCAGTCCATAACTGTGATGTTCACATCCCGAAGATATTCCCTGACGATGCCGGCCGCATGGGCTCTTGCATTATCATGCATAAAAAGGAAATTTGGGCCCACATAGTCCGCGTATGGTATCACGTGAGGTTCTAAGCACTCACGAATGTACCTTTCAGCATTTAATGTTGGCAGCCGTGGTCCTGTAACAACCTCAAGTTGAGTTTTGCCGCTCGCGGATATACCGCCCCAGACAGTCCATGAGCCACCGCCATAAGCAACTCTCTCTTCAAAGCAGCATTGTGCGAAACGCTCTCCCTTACGTCGGTAGACCTTCTTCCTTCCATCATTGCCATGTAACACAATTTTAGACTCATCAGAAAAGAGTACACGGCTCCAATCTTGCTGTATCCAATTTAAATGACTGCGTGCGAAATGAAGGCGCGCTGTTCGGTGGGCTCGCGTTAGTTTGGGGCCATTAGCTGGCTTGTGTGGTACCATATCGCGTTCTTTTAACCTTCTCCGAACAGTTCGAGCGCTCACAGATACTCCGTGGAAGTCGCGAAGTTGGTTTTGTATCTCAATGGAGGTAAGGTGACGATTTCTCAAGCTGGTCGTCACGATGAATCGATCCTGCCTTTCAGTTGTGACCCGAGATCGTGGCCTTCCTTGGCGACGAACAAAGCCGCCAGTCTCTAGGTACCTCCGATAAACATTTCGGACCGCAGATCGACTTAAATTAAGTTGAGCACTCACGTTTCTTTGGCTGTGTCCGGCCTGAATAAGTGCCACAGCTTGGGCGGCGACTTCAGGTGAAGTATCCATAGATTATTGATAGAACCTCACCTTAATGTTAAGAATAAGTAATGTTTGTTGCAAAACCAAAGATATCAATCACTTTTTCAAGAATTAAATCCAAGTAAACCAATAAAACCAAGTTTTCTTAGTATTCGATTGTTTGATATCAACAAACAGGCTCCAAATTGTCTTTTGTTTCTTTAAATTCTGTGTTCGAAATTCAAAAAAAGACTATTGAATGAAATTGTGAATGTGCCAGGTTCAAAACTGCATAAAAACTTTTTGCTCGACCTAATATAAAATTTTAGCTAGGACCAAACGAAACTGAAAATACAAGGTGGGCCAAAAGATGTGTCCAGAAGTGTATTAATATTAATTATTTAGTAGTATTTTCACTACACATTTTAGGTAATAAATTGGTGCATCAAACCAATTTACTCCTTTCCTAAAGTAATGATAAAGGTGTCTTTAAAATAAAAGTTAACTTTGTTGACTAATGCCTGTTTATTTCAGCCAGATGTATGGTAAATATTGTATATTATGTTCTTTGTTGACTAATTTACTTTGTGAATTTTATATTTCACTTTAGCTTTGTGCCCAAAATACAGGCCTATATACATTCATACAACCCATCAACAGTTTCCAAAATTAAAAAAATAATAGTTTGTGTGAATGATCCTTTAGCATTTCATGTTTGCATAGACTTGTAGTTTTAATATCTCTGTCTGGAAATTGAAGACCAGCTTACCAGCGGGCCCAAGATAAGAGTGTCTCTTAATTCTGCTACTGCTGATGAGAAAGCAGAAATAAAAGGCTTAATATTATCATCAAAGACCTCATCAGATAAACAACCTTGGCAGAGTAAATAATGATAATAATGTTTAAATAATTGATAATATATTAACTAAGATAATTTTCAGACATTACGACTGGCCTAAGTAGCTTTCCTTCATCTTTCGTACCCACACTGTGTCTTGTAACTGCTTGCTGATAGAATTTATGACATACACTAAATTAATTTAGTTTTAGGGTTCCGTATCAAAATGGTAAAAAGAAACCCCTAACTAAGGTGCGAATCAGTATGTCTGTCTGTCACAGCTGGATATCTCAAGAACTACTAATGCTATTAACTTGAAATTTGGAACAGTTTTAGATGACGTTTGCCCAACTATTTTGCAAATAAAAAAGAAATAAAAATATTTTTTTTTTTTTTGCAACAGGGTCTGAAAGGTGTCTTAAAAATTCTAAGAGGGCTACTAGGGCATGTGGGGTATCATATGAAAGAGCGCTGTTTGCACATTCTCAAACATTTTATTTTTTTATTTTAGGCCGCATAGTTTTCGACTTGATGAGAAATGTAAAAAAAAATACGGTTCCCCCCTTATCTTCGAAGTTTGCATAGAGAAAAACCTGAAATTATTCTATGTGATAGAAGTTTATGTAAAGATTACAGGAAAAATAAAACGATGTCTCTAAATAGCACACTTTTTTAGAAATCGGTACGGAACCCGCGGTGCGCGAGTCCGACTCGCTCTTGCCCGGTTTTTTATTTTAAATCATCTCCCAACTAGAATACTGCCCAAAAATATTGAGTGACATTCATCTTGTTGCTTTTGTTCAAGTTCATTCAAGGTATAAAAGATGTGTGCCATTTGTAATGTCCATACCAATATTTTTCTTTTTTGCCATGCTATGTTCAGAGTATGATGGGGGGCTGGCTGAATCATTACAGCTTTAGGTGCCAACCTGTGGACTACACAGACAATCCCAAAGCTATTAGAGTAAGTGATGTATAGGCGTCCATCCACCGACGCCCGGGCATTGGGATCAGAGCATAGAAAACTAACCAATGCTCACTGTAAATAGTAATCATCATCATAATTATTCTTAGGAATGCTGCAGTATGTTCATGTAGTTCCATGGTGCAGATGGTAACAGTTAGTTATTATGCATAGATATAAGTATCCAAATGAATACGTATTTGGATTGTACTGGTACTAACATGTAATATGTAACATTGTAAAGTATCAACCTGCGCCAGCATTATTACACTAAACTTTCAATACATTAACATTTGAAGCCGTTTAATGAACAGCGCGGCATCGGTGATGTGCGAATTTTGTATATAAGGGCCTGGTGTCGGCATATTGTTTCAGATTGGAGCCGCGGGCTGGTTCACAGGCAGGTATAACTTTCAATGTCAGCCGGTCGACCACTCCAAACATCCACAAACAATGAGGGTGAATTATCACTTCCATTTATTACATTAGTCCCAACATCCCAAAGCTACACTATACGTTAATAATTGATTACACTACAACATATCTGTGTGAAAAGCTGCCCTTGACCTACTATCATTATGCCTTATTGTTTTTTTTTTCTGAAGTTGTTTCTTTATGGGTTCTTTTTCTTTATATCTTTTTTCTCTATTCTATTAATCTAATCATACTTCCGGAACCATACATTTGCTCTAAAACAGTTATAAGATACTAAATCAACCATCACATTGTATAAACAAACTACCTAATAATACTCACTGCACAGGTTCCGGAATGGATTTGGTAGAGAAAAAATAATTACCGATACATAGCTGCTATTTGTATAGGTAATATAATTTATTGTTTAATTGAGTTGCGCCATTTCGGTGCAATAAAAAATTGTATAGGTACCTAGATGCAAATTATTTTTATAAAAACAGCATTAAAAAAGCTGAGATGAGTTTAACATTAAATTTTTTGTAACACAAAAGTTATTAGATAATTCCAATAATTGTTGTAATTACCACCCCTCTGATATTCTTAACTTTGGTATTTAAATAAGTTATCATACCTAAATGTTTGGGATAAATAAGTTATCATACCTAAATGTTTGGGATAAATAAGTTATCATACCTAAATGTTTGGGATAACACTGACAAAGTATATTCCGATTGTCATACCTAGTTTAAAAGAGATCTCCTGCGTCCACCCTCGTTGTGCTAGGCATTGCCTGTACTGTAGTTGTATAGCTGTTTTGTTAAGTAGGTACAATATTGCATCATCATCATCCACAGACCACGCCCATCAAATTAACATTATCAATCATTTTCGGAATTGATCATTATCTATCAATTCATGACTCATCAAGTCATCACGCATGAACAACACTTACCTAACACACAATACATATAAGTATTGTAGATTGCTTGCTAAGGATTTGCTATTGTAGAATTTCCCTTTAAGTTGTTTTTGCTTTAAAATTAAATACATAAAAAATATCTTCTACATTTTAAATTGAAATAACAATGAAATTATATTTTAAACGCCCCGTTTCAAAATCATTAATATTTATTCCATTTTCAGATGGTTCACGCATGTTGGTGGTACTATTTTTCCAAGTTCACAGAATTCTTTGATACGGTAAGCCTTTGTTTTAGTTAATAATACAAATGTAACGTTATCATAGCTGTTCAATGATAGCCAGTTATCGTAAAACTCAATACTATACCTACGCCAAAAAAGATCCGTGTCAACGTTGTTTTACTTGAAAACTCACGTGGCGTCCAATGAACTCGTGGCTAAATAATAGCAGCCGCACGGGTTGATCCATCAGGTTAAGCTATGCTTGCCGGGGTTGATCCGTGGATGGGTAACCATCTTTACATACCGAGACTCCGCCGTGCCTCGGAAAGCACGTTAAGCCGTTGGTCCGGGCTGTCATTCGTGGATCTTTGACAATCGTTACGGGTCGTCAGAAGCCCGAGTCTGGCAACCAGTCTTACCAAGGGGTATCGTATTTCCCAGTTACTGGGTTGTGGAGGTCAGATAGGCAGTCGCTCCATGTAAAATACAGGTACCTATTCATCTGCATCCGGTTATACTGGAAGCCGACCCCAACATAGTTGGCGTCCAATGTCCAAGTTTTATGCAAAGTTTGACGATAGCGAAATTATTTTTTCGTATAGGTATTGTAAGAGGAATAATACTTCCTTTAAAAGTGAAACTTTATCTCCAGATGTGTTCAAAAAAGTGCCATAAGCCTCGGAGCATAAAGATACGCCCAGATTCGTTTCTATATACGTGTCGTTTTGCATCCTCGTCAGATTTCAGAGTGAAGAGAAGATCAAACCGAACAACTTTCTCCATGGGACCAACATCGTAATCGCGAAAAAAATTTCAAGTGCCCATAGAAAATTTCAATACCTACTCGACGCAAATGTATGGGACGGCTGATTAATTTTTTTTGCGATTACGATGTTGATGCCATGGAAAAAGTTGTTCGGTTTGATGGTCCACACCCTTAAATTTGGCGAGGATGCAAGATGACACTATATACAAAGTATTATGTCTATTTAATTTTCTGTCATAAATACTGAATCTGATCTAACTTGTTTTTTTAAAGCTACATTAGGTATTATAGAATGTAGGTGAAATAGAGATGTATACTTTTTAACATGCTTAATATTAACATCGAAATTTGTCTTTTTTCAGATCTTCTTTGTCTTGAGAAAGAAGTTTGATCATGTGTCAACGCTTCACGTGATCCACCACGGAGTTATGCCGATGTCGGTGTGGTTCGGCGTGAAGTTCACGCCCGGCGGACACTCGACCTTCTTCGGATTGCTCAATACCTTCGTGCATATCATTATGTATTCGTATTACATGCTGGCAGCTATGGGCCCCCACATGAGGAGGTATCTGTGGTGGAAGAAATACCTCACTACTTTACAAATGGTAAGAGAAACATTTTATGGAGTTTCCTGGATCAGGATGATAAAGCCTATAAAAGATTTACATCAATCATTTAAGATTTTAGTAGCAAATTAATTTAGGAACTGCTTTCTAATTGTATTAAATGTCAAATCTATTCATTATTTCTCTGGACTGCTGTGATAAAACAAAAAAGAAATTAATTAATTTAAAAAAAAATTGGGGTCTTCAAGTGTAGTTAAGAAAAATCTGTTGTTTTTAGTAAACTTCAGATGTGATGGGTATCGATATCTAAACACGATGAAACAGATATTATCAACTCACTCTTCAAGTAACAAAACTACCAGCGGTCATTGACCCAAAACAATTATTTTGTCGTGTTTTTCGATATCACCCATCACGTTTGTAGAGTTTCGCCAGCTAATTTAATTTAACCCTGTATTATTCAATAGTCTATTTGCTAAGCATGACCACAAACTTAAAGAGTAGTTTTCAAAACCTATTTCACCAGCATAGTATCAGGTATTAACATCTGGATTTCAAATTGTGTCTAGGAGGCACCTATTAGAAATAGACCTTTAAAATAGAACATGAAATGTCAACATGTTCGTGGTATGATATTACCTATCATTACTGCATCGTTGGCTAGTGGTCGCAAGTGTTACTGCTGAGCATTAGGTCCTGGGTTCGATTCCCAGGTCGGGCAGTGTTATTGGGTTGTGCCATCAAGAATTTCTCAGTAGCAGCCTGGAGTCTGGATTTGTGCCCGGTTGATGGCAATAGGCTTAATAACAGCCGCACGGGTCGATCGATCAGGTTAAACAACGCTTGCCGCGGTTGGTCCGTGGGTGGGTGACCATCTTTACATACCAAGACCCCTCCGTGCCTCGGAAAGCACGTTATGCCGGTGGTCCCGGCTGTCATTCGTGGATCTTTGACAGTCGTTTATGAGTCGTCAGAAGCCCGAAAGTCTGACAACCAGTCTTACCAAGAGGTATCGTATTACCTAGTAACTGGATTGTGGAGGTCAGATAGGCAGTCGCTCCATGTGAAATACTGGTATTCAGCTGCATCCGATTAGACTAGAAGCCGACTCCAACATAGTTGGGAAAAGGCTAGGCTGATGATTTATTTATTTATTTATTTATTTATTTATTTATTTATAGTTAATTAAAACGGTTATACACCAATTACAATAATTAACCTAGAAACACAATACTAATATTGTAATATCTACTACATACTTAATAAATAACAGTGGAAATTCTCTCATACTTTCTCTCGCAAAACTTTAGACACACTCGCTTTATCTCTCTCCATTCATCGGCAAACAGATCACAATCAGGATTGACTGCCAGGAGGGCATTGAGGGCTTCCAGAGTCCGACACACCGGCGACTCTGCTCTAGCGACCGTACGACATGCTGGTCGAGCAAACAATTTGTGCCTCTTACTGTGGCGGTGACCTATATAGTTGCCAGGCACATATAATTGACAAAATAGGTTATGTAGCTCAGGACAGTCGATAAGCCCTCTGAGGGTTTTGCAGGCTACCGCAATCTGATTCAAACCTCGTCTAACTTCCAAGGAATTGTAACCCAACATCCCAAAAAGGTAATGATGATGGCAACAAGCTTGCCCCCATACACGGGACTTGAAGATAACTGGCGAATTGGGTGTACTGGGGATAAACAAGCGTGATGTTATGTTATTCACACTTAATATTATTTTTCCAGGTGCAGTTCGTAGGTATAATGGTGCACGCGTTTCAGCTGTTGTTCATTGACTGCGACTACCCGCGCGCCTTCGTCTGGTGGATCGGCATGCACGCCGTCATGTTCTTCTTCCTCTTCAAAGACTTCTACAACCAGTCCTACTCTAAACCTAAGGTATGTTTATCGCCTATTTGCTTAGATTTTACACTGAAAGAAAATACTTCCTTATTGATTTTTTTTTGCCATCTGCTTAAACTAATATAAGAATTCCAGTTGTATATTTTAAAAGGTAAACTCTGGAAACACTGAATCGATTGGGAAAATGAATCCACTGATAGGATTCTACTCTATTTATTTATTAAAGAACACCAACAGTACAAAAGTATTTATTACTATTTATTTATTATTTATTTCACCTTATCCCTAGTGACAAAGATAGTTTGAATGCCGGAAAATGTACGGTTTCTGTGAAAATCTCCATGCGGGGAAAAATAATAATTATTTATTTTCGTTAACAGGTTCGCGCCAGGTCTCCCCAACCGGAGACGACAGAAATAAAAGATATCACGTACAAAAACGGCTCACTGAAGAACGGCTTCAGCAACGGTCACACGAACGGCACGCTCGCGCGCGCGCGCACCGTGCTGCCGGCCGGCAACTGACGGCGGTCGCGGCGCCCACCTTAGCATTCCGTAGTACTCTGTGATTCATAGCCTGAAATTATCACGGGACTTTAACATTTCTTATTTAATGCGTGGACCTTCGGGGTAACGGTGTCGGATGTCTGTGAGCGACGCGCGAGCGCAGGTCCGGCCTCTCGCCACGTCGCCTCGCCAATAATAAACCTAGAAGTAGTGGTACATGTGATTTGTCTAGTGTACATACAGTTAGGCGGTATCAATGGTGTAAATTTTATTTTATTGATGTAAATGTATAGCTAGATTTGTGATCGCATAGCGTTTTATACTTTTATTATTAGAATTAGACAATATGTTGCTTTTAGAGTTTAGAAAACCTCTAAAAGAATACAGTCATAATACTTACAGAAACATGTATGTTATACGTGGTGCTTATTTAATTTAAATATATTAGTTATGATGATGAGCTTGTAAACATTAAAACTAACATTGTCACTTTGTACCAAGTCTGAAGTTATTGACCATACAAAAATGGAGTATATACTTATAAAAATATCTGCCACATCTTTTGAATGTACAGACGCCAGCAAAGTCACCCGAAACTGTCAAATTTTCCCAATCAACCTTGAACCTGACACATAACCGATAAAGATGAAAATCTATTAACGAAATTTGACAGATTGTAGTAGCTTGATGTGCTGACGTCTGTACATTTTGATTCACCAAGTCATCCAACCCTTATACTATGTGGAAAAACTAAGAACTAAGAAGTGCTTCAAGTTAATGGCAGCTACCTCATTTTACTTAAAAATTAAAGAGGGTTGCGGTTGAGATCGCAATAGCTGGTTGTAGTGCTATTAAATAAATAATAGGTAAAAGACTCCGTGTCTAGTTTTTAAGTATTGATCAGTATTTTTACAAGCTCATGATTGTCAAGACCATTGTTCATAATATTAGATCAAATATAGGTTTTGTACCTTTCGGCAAATGCCACAATTATATAAAACATATAAATTAATATCAACGCCGTTTGCCTTTGTGTATTTATAACACATTAGGTGTTATTTATTTCGATACAACTTTTTTTGTTGTAAGTTGACGTGATTATTTTTCTATTTTAAGTACAACAACTGTATTTTAATTTCAACCGAATGTTCAATTTAGGTTTAGATGACTATGACACTAAAGTGGTTGTGTTGGTTATTTATTTTGTTTATTTAATTTATCTTTTATTTATACCAAAATTATGTATATAAGATCAAATCGATAACGGGTTTATTAGCAGTAGCTTTCAAACTTCCTTTTTAGTCTTCCGTTTTGTTTTGTACTTACCAAAATTAAAGGTGCTTTTTGTACTCCGAATATTCTGCTTTTTTTAGCAGCCAAGCAGCTGAAGCTCACCATTTTGTAAATATAAATTTGATGTTTCATTAATCATATAGAAATCAATTTATGTACCTATGGTAATTTTTATACAAAAATATGCAATTAAAATATAAGTGTAATATTACTGTAATATTTTAATTTATGTCCCTTATTTCCACGCGATGTAGTAAGTACTGTAGAGGTTTGTTGCTTTGATCAAGCCTCGACAATATTATACTGTGACTGGCTGACATTCGAACATACAAACCAAACCTACTTATCCCTGCTATATAACCTAGACTCGAACCTCACAGTAAGAGATTTACTGAATTAATAATAAAACGAGAGGGACTAGTTTAATGGGGCCGATGGCCTCTGTATTTTAAGCTTCAGATAAATTATAATTCACACTCTTTAACTAAATTGTTTCTACACGGAGCCCTACCAGAATCTATATGTCATCCTACAAAGAAAACTAGGATCGTTTTCTTTATAGAATACATTCCATATTTGAATGATTGAATGTCAGCCAGTATAATATTGTCGAGGCTTGATCAAAGCATCAAACCTCTACAGTACTTAGGTACACAATCTCAAGTTTTGCCTTTACGGAGTCCAACCCATATATGGACGAGTTTTTATCCAATTTAAATATCCATTTAACCTTATCGTATGCTTGACTTTTAGGATAAGAGAGGTAGGCATTTCTCTGCGGGAAAAAAAAATGTGAACATATATAATAAACAAAAGTTTTATTATGTGAATATAGTAAACAAAAGTTTTATTTTAGGTAATAATCTGTTTACTTAAATAATATATAAAATAGTAAATAAAAAAATACAGTCGAAAACTTAACATACCTCACTTGAGATTGATCACCGTTTTATAATATGATCATTAATTAACATTAAGTAATAATTATAAAAAAAAATAATAGCTTATCCTTAGGTATCATTTTATTAGTAGGAAATAGAAAAAATAGTATTTGTCATTATATTATAATGAATTCAGTAACATAGCAGCGTAGCAGAGTTAGTTCGACCGTCATAAGCGCGACTTTGCTGCAGAGTATTTTGGTTCACGAGAAGGTCGCACTTACGGCGGTCAGACTAAAAGACTTTTCAATACAAATAAACATCATAGTGAGAGACAACCTGGCAGAAGGGGGGAAAAAAACCCTCTACGTGTGACTGACACTGGCATGGGTCCATAAGGGATTTTTATTTTAATAACACAATAATTAGTCGAAATTGGTCGCCAAATATCAGAATTAGTCGGTCACTGGCAAGATCGAAGATTTTTCGTAAAACTTTTCGATTTAACTCTTGGACTATACCTTAAAAATTGAACTCATTATATCTTCTAAACTAAATCTGTGATTTGGCGAAAAATTGCGACTAAATTTGGGAGAACACAGATCATCGCTAGGTGCCCTAGCTTTTGAGTTTCAAATCGGGACAAGCTGGGGAGATGCGCTCCCCAGATCGGCCACCTATAAACCCTTATAACTTTTGTACCAGTGACCGACTAATTCTGATATTTGGCGACCAATTTTAGAATATTCCCAGTCGCCACACAAATTTTTTGGTGTGGTTGACACTGGCATGGCCACCATCAGGGATTTTAATTTTGATAACACAAAAAATTATTCGATTAGTCGAAATTTGCCGCCAAATATCAGAATTTATCGGTCACTGGTTCAAAGTTATAAGGGTTCATTGGTGGCCGATCTGGAGAGCGTTTCCCCAGCTTGGCCACATTTATATCTCAAAAACTAGGCCACCTAGCAACGATCTGTTTTCTCTCAGATTTAGTCGCAAGTTTTCGCCAAGTCACAGATTTAATCGGGTCTTAGTTTAGAAGATATAATGAGTTCAATTTTTAAGTATAGTCCAAGCCAAGGAGCTAGATCAATGATTTTATCGTAATCTCATCGATCTAGCTCTTGGACTATACTTTTAGCGACTAAATCTGGGAGAAAACAGATTTTTGCTAGGTGGTCTAGTTTTTGAGATATAAAGGTGGCCAAGCTGGGGAGACGCTCTCCAGATCGGCCACCTATGAACCCTTATAACTTTTGAACCAGTGACCGACAAATTCTGATATTTGGCGGCAAGTGTCAGTCCCACCAAAAATCCTCTACTAAATCATTTTTGACAAAAAAAAACCGGCCAAGTGCGTGTCGGACCACGCACAATGAAGGGTTTCGTAGTTGGGATGAATTTATCCCAAGAACAGACTTAGGTAACATTGTAGTTGAAAAACATGTTCTCCCATACATTCCAACTGTAAACGTAAGTTTGTACTCACAATATTGAGAGATTTACCATGTTATTTTAAGACAACAGACTTCTTATAGGTTTTCCTGTGATCTACAGGTAAAGATCTATATTCTGTATTTTTTTTTTTTCAAAATTTTAGGCTAGTTTCGGAGATAAGGGGGCGGGAATGGTCAATTTTCTTCTAGTTTCTTAAATAACATTAAAATCATTTATGTTAAAATTATTAAAAAATATATTTGAAACCCTCATAGTAAGCCCTTGTATTTAATATGTGACACAGTATAGTTTGCAAAACTTTTTTTTTAAATTTTCTTATTTGGCCCCCAAAAGTGACCCCCATATTCAAAATTCATATGTGTGCCAAATTTTAACTTGATCGGCCCATTACATTCGAAGCAAATTGTCTGTGACACCGACAGACAGACACACAAGTTATCCTATAAGGATTCCGTTTTTTCCTTTTGAGGTACGGAACCCTAACAAGGGATGACATTTTGATGATGTACAATTATTTCTTATAAAGGTTTGTCTGGAATTATGAAATACAAGACGTATTGTGATCCTTTATTAGCATAATTCAACCATAATCAGTCACTTACCTATAAAATATTACTGTATGAACTTATTTTCTAAAATAGTTTATGAAACATTTATCATCAATATTCAGAACACAAAATGGATAATAATATGATATTTATATGAATTAGTGTCAAGTGATCTTTAGTGTAGTGTTCATGCGTAGTTTTTAAGTACAGTGTTGTCTGTTAAATAAAAAGACAAGTAAGTTACTTGGCAGACATAGCACACCGGAATCCTAAATTTCCTGCAGAACTATCTTCAGTATTATGAGACCGTGAAGAGCATCTATAACGGTAACAGTAGGACAGGTGGCACAAATATGACCCACCCTTCTTCACTTTTTCTTTCGGCTGCAAAAGAAATTACAAAATGAATCTTCATGATAAGCAAGGGTTGTTATTTACAAAAAGTAAGGAAACGAAATGTTCAATTGCTTTGAACAGGTGATTCGAAAAAAAAAATTTTTAAAGAATTATTAAATTTAAAAAATGAACAAATATTACATTTTTTCCAGCCCAGGAGTCTTCAGTCCACTCCCATACATTGCCAGCCATGTTATATAGACCAAAATCATTTGGAGGATACATGTTCACTGGGGATGTACCTACATAGCCATCTTTGGCCGAATTGTGAGTAGGGAAGGTGCCTTGCCAAATGTTGGCCCTGAAGAACAGAAAATAATAAGATCAGTGATACCCAGCTAATGGTTATGATAAGGGCCCCTTTAATCAAAATCATTAGCAGGGCAGGTCAAGCTGACAGCTAGCAGTTGTTTCAAACATAGAAAATCAATTTAAGTAAAAGCAGAAAAGAGCACCAACTGTGGCAAATCTATACCTACTAATAACAAAGCTTTGTTTGTTTTTTTGAACATGCGAATCTCTCTCTCTCTACCTGTTGGATTTCAAAAATCTTTTTGCAGTTGATAGGCCAATTCTTGAGGAAGGCTGTCGACCCTTAGGAGCCGAGCAAAATGAAAAAAAGTCAGAAAGAATGCTAAGCGAAAACAAAGTAATAGCGCAGGCAGGCGATGCATTGCAACGGGTGGATCAGGGGAACAAGAAATATCACACGGACAAATGCGCGGGCAGAAGCTAGTCTATATAATAAAAAACCGGCCAAGTGCGTGTCGGACCACGCACAATGAAGGGTTCCGTAGTTGAAAAGAATTTATCCCAAAAACAAACATAACGAGGCCGTACACGAAATTTTGTCGATTTCGCTGATTTACGTGATTTTTAACCGACTTCAAAAAAGGAGGTTCTGTATTCGACCCGTATGTATGTAAGTATGTATGTTTGTTTGTCCGCGATTTTCTCAAAAACGGATGAACCGATTTTGATGATTTTTTCACTAACGTGATCTACATGCTTTCAGGAAGGTTTATAATACCTACATTATGTAATTATTCTTATGTACAAAGTTATATGCATACATGCACTGTATCTCCGGCATTTCTAAGCGGATTTTGATAATTCTTCTTTTCGTTCGACTTCGGCTTACCAACTTATGTAATTGTATATTCAACTAAAAATGGAAAAATAAATGTACTTTAAAAAAAGTAAAAACCGACTTCAAAACCAAAAACGAATAAAATAACTTTCATAAATAACTTAACAGCTTCTGAAGTCGGTGTCTTAAATTCTTCAATGCACTATTAGCTAGACACCGACTTCAGAAGCTATTAAGTTATTTATGAAAATTATTTTATTCGTTTTTGGTTTTGAAGTCGGTTTTTACTATTTTTAAAGTAAATTTATATAGGTATAATACTGTATTTCTATAAGTTAATATAATAATGCATTATATGAATGAGCATTTCAATTATGATCTGTATGAGCTACTTTTTTATTTTTATTATTTAATTTTGATTAATCGACCTAAACCGGCGACTGTTTTGTGAATTTTTGCTGTAAGAGGTTTAGAATATCACATATTTACAAATTGTTTTGACTTCTTATGGGTATGCAAGGATTACAATATATTTGTTTGAAAGTTGTTTATACAATGTGTGAATCACTTTTTACTACTTTCATGTAAAATTTTTGAGCAAAAAAATATTTAACTGAGTCAACTGAGTGAGTTTAACTGAGTGTGTGTGTGTGTGTGAAAAAGAAAATGGGCAAATAATTGTTTTGATTTCGGCTACTTAGAACTCTCGTTCATAAAATTAAAACAACAGAAATAAACTTCTGTTCAAAATCAATCCATTTCTTAAAAAAAAACCGGCCAAGTGCGTGTCGGACCACGCACAATGAAGGGTTCCGTAGTTGGGATGAATTTATCTTAAGAACAAACTTAACATTGTAGTTGAAAAACATGTTCTCCCATACATTCCAACTGTAAATGTAAGTTTGTAGTCACAATATTGATAGATTTACCATGCTATTTTAAGACCACAGACTTCTTATAGGTTTCTTGTAATCTACAGGTAAAGATCTATTTTCTGTATTTATTTCAAAATTTTAGGCTCAGTAGTTTCGGAGATAAGGGGGGGGAATGGTCAATTTTCGTCTATTTTCTTAAATAACTTTAAAACAATTTATTTTAAAATTATAAAAAAAAATATATTTAAGACCCTCATAGTAAGCCCTTTCATTTGATATGCCACATGGTGTAGTTTGCAAAACTTTTTTTTTTTTATTTTCTTATTTGCCCCCCAAAAGTGACCTCTATATTCAAATTTAATTTATTTACTTTACCCGTCCGTGTTTAGGTCACAGAAATTCATATGTGTACCAAATTCCAAACTGGCTGTGACAGACGGACAGACGGACAGACAGACAGACAGACAGACAGACAGACAGACAGACAGACAGACAGACGGACAGACAGACAGACACAGACAGACAGACAGACACACGAGTGATCCTATAAGGGTTCCGTTTTTTCCTTTTGAGGTACGGAACCCTAAAAAGCAAAATATTAAAAACATTTGGTATTAAAAAATCTTTTAAAACAACCTAATTCTCACATTTATAAACTCGACGCAAAATAAAAAAGTAGCTGATTCATTATATCATAATTGAAATGATCTTTCATGTTGTGCATTAAAACTTATAGAAATACAGTAGTTTAATCGTAAAATGACGTACTTAAATAGCTAAATCGGCAAAATTTAGTATATAGGTACGGCCTCTTAACATTGTAATCCCAAAAAAAGTTTTTTTATGGGATAAATTTACAAATTAGGTAACAATTTTCTGACGTTTTCCTCTATTTGTGCTTTGAGACGTTACTTCTTGACAAATTTCATTATTCTAGGTCAATGGGAAGTACCCCATAGGTTTTGATTTACTTGCGAATATCCCATAATGGTTGTATTTTTATATTGCTTTGTTTTTTTTAGAACTCTAAAGGATCATTATAGACCTACGTATTTGATATTAATTTTAACTTGATACCTCCACGCGTTCCTGAGAAAAAGGGTCTTGACAGCTGACAATCTTGAAAATATTTTTATATGTGATAGAATTACAAATTAACAATTTTCGGACTTTTTCCTTTATTTGTTCTTTAAGACCTTACTTCTTGCCAAATTTCATGATTCTAGAACAACGGGAAGTACCCTATAAGTTTTGATTTACTTGCGACAGTTGCGAGTTTCAAAATGTGTCGCAAAATGGCCGTATTTTTTTATTGCGCTGACTTAGAAGCTTGATTTTTTTAGAACTCTAAGAAAGCGTAGACTTCGGTATTTGATATCAATTTTAACTTGATATCTCCACGCGTCCTTTAGAATAAAGGGTCTTGACAGACTGACCGAGTATTTTTTTTTTTTTATAATAGAATTACAAATTAACAATTTTCGGACTTTTTCCTTTATTTGTGCTATGAGAGCTTGTATCTTGCCAAATTTCATGATTCTAGGACAACGGGAAGTACCCTATAGGTTTTGATTTACTTGCGAGTATCAAAATATGTCGCATAAATGGCTGTAGGTTTTTATTGCGTTGACTTAGAAGCTTGAGTTTCTTAGGACTCCAAGAGACCATAGACTTACGTATTTGATATTAATTTCAACTTGATACTTTCACGCGTTCTTGAGAAAAAGGGGGCCTTGACAGACTGACAGACAGACGGACAACAAAGTGATCCTATAAGGATTCCGTTTTTTTCCTTTTAAGGTACGGAACCCTAAAAATGAAATGCTATTTGTTGGTTAGCGCTTCACTTCAGAAAGCCTAGACCAATTTGGCAATTTTTTGTTTTAAAATGTTCGTAAGTCTGAATACGGTTTGTATGGAAAGAAAAAATTGTAGTTGCCTGGAAAATTGAATATTTTGGAAAAATTAAATTGCATGCAAATTTTATATAAATTATTGAAATTTGGACAGGACAATGTCTGCTAACCCGACTTCAGCTAGTAATTGATAAAAATTAACCATAATACTGACATATGTTTTCTACCAGGGAACAGTTTGTCACCCCAAGGGTATGTGGTATCCCGATGGCCACCCCGACATGCTGCTTCCCATTCAGCCTCTGTTGGCAGGCGTGCACCTTTCCACTTACAATACGCTTTTGCATCACTCCATGACACATGAGTTACTGGATGGTCCATTAAGTCTGAGAAATACAGGTACACAATATAAAGTAAAAGCAAATAAGCTTATTTCAGTGTTTAAAATATGTACCTATTAAGAGATAAATTAGACTAAAAGGTCAAATTTAGGCAAGTTAAACTTTGCAAAATAATTAAAGTAGTACAACCAGCTTGAAACTATGTACCTTTTATGTCAGAATCAGGTCCATATGGATGCCTCCAGTCAGCACCAAGCACCTTGTACCACCAGACAGCTTGTACAGCACGAAAGTCCTTCAATTGTTCTTTAAATGTACTATTCAAAAATGCTGAGAACACAAAACTGTCTCCAAATTGTTCAGCTTCTGTCTTATATTTGGTTTTATTTATAAAATTAGCAAAATCCTCATTTGAAACTTCATATTTGTCTAAATAAAAACTTTGTAGTTTCACTATTTTTTTTGGACCTTCTTGATCACTCTCTATAGATATATCATCTGTCCCCACCTGATACTCATTAGCAGGCACTAGTATCTTTCCATCTAATCCACTTATTTCTTCGACGATGCTATATTTGTCATTACCATCATTTCCAACAGGACATTGATCTACATCATTGTATGGATTACTAAAAATATTTTCTTGAGCTAAGTTTGCCCCTTCTGCACGATTAAGGTTACAGCCACATCCAGATTCTTTAGAAGTTATTACAGGTTGCAGAATACAGAATAATATCATAAATATCATGACTTTTATTAATTAAAAACTACACTCAAGTATTTAACTTGTACTGGAAGCAGTGCAGTTCAAGAAACCAGCAAAACTAACTTGTATTTAAAAAGAAAGTCTATATTAAACCCTAAACCCTGCTAAGATTAATCGAGCTTCTACTTTTCTCTAATACTAAACTAAACATGTTAATAAATAACGCTCAGAGAAGAGAACTTAAATTGTGATTTTGGCTAACTTTTACAACTGACACTTGACAGTGACAGCCATTAATTTTTTTTTTTTTTTTTTTTTAATTTACCCCGAAGGGAAGGCTATAGTTGACAGCCATTGAGTCAACCTGATTTTTTTTTTCTTTTGGCTTCGCACGGTTTGTGCATTTAGCCAATGTCACGTATAGTTCATAGGTAGGGAAACGAAAATATTATAATGATTTTTAAACGGGATTTAGGATACGATGGATATATAGGACCAGTATAATAAAGGTGATAAAATAATGATGATGATCAAATTACAATGACGAAAGTTTACAACGTAAAATAATGAATGAGACTATACATTTATATACAGGGAAGCTATTTGTACAAAGTAAAGAAATTATTGAGGTAGGAAAAGGAGTACTGAGGGACAAGAGGTTACTAAGAAAAGAAGAACGGTCATATAGAGGACAGGAGAAAAAAATGCGGTTCAGGTCGCCTACGTCTGTGCCACACAAGCACATGGGTTCGTCGATGATGTGAAGTTTGGCAAGATGGGCTGGAGAACAAACATGACCCAGTCTCATCCGTATTAAAACAGAGGTCTCCATCTTGCCAAACTTTGCCCTGCCAAACCACGGTTTTTCCGGAACATCGGGTTGAATTAGTGAAAAATAACGACCCTTTGACTTGCTTCCGATATCCCAAGCTACTTTCCAGGTGTCCCAAAGAAAAGTCTTTGGTAGGATCATAAGATCAATGCTGAAATTTGTATAAGGAGCTAAGTTCCCACACTGCACCGCATCACCGGCGAGTGTATTAGCCACTTCATTGCTATGGAATCCAGCATGAGCCGGAATAATAATAATAATAATGAATGAGACTATACATTTATATACAGGGAAGCTATTTGTACAAAGTAAAGAAATTATTGAGGTAGGAAAAGGAGTACTGAGGGACAAGAGGTTACTAAGAAAAGAAGAACGGTAATAATAACGGCTGGCAACACCAACGTCAACAAACGTCTCGGAATTTGATTTTATAATATACAAATATTTTTACCGATTATCAACAATATTTTGAATTTTATAAGTGCTTTTAAGAAAACCCAACAATAAACCTACAATCCCTACAATCAATTCAATCCAAAAAGAGCATTTCGACATGAATAAAAAACTATCGAATAGATGACATCTGTCATGTCATCTCCGAAAATAACATCAATGAAAAATTCCGAAAAAATATGTTGACAAGATCAGCCGCACGAAGAGCACGCCTACCACCTCCGGACTCTTCGCTCAGCTCCGCCTCGCCGCCGCCGGTACCCAGCTCCATTGTAAGCGCTGTGACAACGCCGGCCGCCGGATGGCTTAGGACCTCGAGGCCCACCGGCCTCTGAAAGGGTCCCAGCTCCCGGCGGAAGTGTGCAGCGCATGAGATGGACCCCATCCATTAATGAGAACGTCATGCGCTCATACTATGGGGCTACAGAGGGAGGAAACAATCTGACCGCGTACCGTGTTCGGATGCTCTCTCTTTTTCAGGTGCTTGAGCCAGCTATCAACGTTTCGGCACAACGACTATCGGATCAAGTGCGGGTCATCCAGCGTAATCATATGTTGGATGACACTGTACTTGATCGCCTGCGAATTGAAATGCAGAGTAGCCATGTCATTGCCCCCCCGCCGTCGCAGACTAATATAGTACCACCACAGTCCGACATAAACCAAGTTGACGAGGGAAGTGATGACAGGGCTACAAACGTAAGTACCCAGTGCAATGAAGAATTGAGGAGTGCTTTGGAAGGTGCGATTCTGGAATACCGATTCATGTCTCCCGAACTTAGACCACGCTTACCTCGTTTGCCCATGCATAACAAAAATAGGGCGCTTGTGGCGGCTCTGGATTCGCAGTTGTCAAACTATTTTGATGACTGCGAAGACCTCACCGATACTCATTCGATTCTCTACTGCGCGGCTGTAGCGGCATGTCGTGTAGCTCACGTCAAATTTGCTAATGACTCTAGAGCTACACGACCGAAACCAGCCGTACCAGCTTGGCAGTGCAGAATTGAACGCCGTATTGGTGGGGCCAGAGCGCTCATCGGCAAACTAACCTGCTTCAGGGAGGGCAATACTCGCCCTAGAGTGATGCGCTTTGTGAGGCGGGCGTTCTCAGGGACTGATGTCAGCCCTCAGGACTATATGTCCCGTGTCACAGAGCGCATCGACTTCCTGAAGCAGAAAATCTTCATGCATGGGCAAACCGTATTCGTAGGTATAAGCGGCGAGTGGACCGATACACTCAGAATCACACCTTCCAGAGCGATGAAAGGTGGGTTTATAGGGGTTGGGAGCGATCGGACCAAGGTGTGACTGACACGCGCCTGCCGGATGATGATGCCATGTGTTCTTTCTGGCGCAGTATCTGGTCGGTGCCTGTCAGTCACACCGAAGGTGATTGGGCTCGGGAAGTCGAGCGAGCCTGCGATCCAATACCAGAAATGGGGGCTATTACCATCTGTCCCCAAGATGTAGCTCGTGCAGTCCGTCCGTTGCCTAACTGGAAGTCTCCAGGGCAGGACGGACTGCACAACTTCTGGATCAAATGGTTTCTTGGATCGCACGCTCGCTTGGCAGCTCAGTACCAGTCTGCCTTAGAATCTGGTTCGCTACCCCAGTTCCTAACGACAGGAGTTACCCACCTGCTCCATAAATCGGGTAGCACCGCGGAACCCAAAAATTATAGACCGATCACGTGTTTACCGACGGTCTATAAAGTTCTTACATCTATTTTGAGAGCTAAAATTAACAAACATATAGACACCAACTCCGTCATGTCTGCCTCTCAAAATGGATGTAGGAATGGGTCCCGCGGTACTAAGGAGCTACTCCTCATTGATATGGCCATAAGCCAACAGGTTCGTCGTTCCCGAAAGGATCTATCGACATGTTGGATAGATTATAAGAAGGCCTATGACTCGGTGCCACATACATGGCTCATGAGGGTGCTGGAGTTGTATAAAGTAGATGCAACTCTGCGCACCTTCCTGATGTCGTGTATGGGGCAATGGAGGACAGTCCTTCGCTATCCAGGATGTCGAAATATCCAGAGGAATAGCGAACCGATAAGGATCGAGCGAGGCATATTTCAGGGCGATAGTTTGAGTCCGCTTTGGTTTTGCTTAGCCTTGAATCCTCTAAGCACACTGCTGGAGGATTCAGGTCTAGGCTATCGGTTGAGGAGAGGTGGTCAGGTTATATCCCACCTCCTCTACATGGATGACCTAAAACTCTTTGCCCCCAACAATTTGCAACTGATGGAGCTACTGAAAGTAACTGAAACTTTCAGTAGCGCCATCAGGATGGAATTTGGTGTAGACAAATGTGCGGTCATGCATGTAAAGCGAGGGGAGATTGTGGAATCCGTGGGAACGCAACTCCCGGATTCCATAAACCTTAGAACCCTCTCCGCATCCGAAACCTATAAGTATTTGGGTATGTCGGAAGCGTTGGGCATCAACGTTGCTGACATGAAGCAATCGTTGAAGGAGCGCTTCCTTGGCCGCCTGAAGAAAGTATTTAATAGTCTTTTATCAGGCGGAAACAAGGTGCGTGCCTTCAACGGTTGGGTCATGCCGGTTTTGATGTACTCTTTCGGCGTACTCAAATGGACTCAGACTGAACTCGACGCCCTGGATCGGAGGGTCCGTACGCTGTTGACTGCATATCGAATGCATCACCCACGGTCATCGGTAATGAGACTGTATATCCCGCGAAAGTGTGGAGGCCGAGGCTTTTTAAACACTAAGACTCTCCACAATCGCGAGATATGCAGTCTCAGGGAATATTTCCTAGAAGCCGACGTGGGGATGCATCGAGATGTGGTCGCGGTGGACAAGGGCCTCACTCCGCTCTCCTTGGCTAAAGAGAACTGGCGCAAACCTGTAGTGCTTGACACTAACGATCGCAGGGAGGTATGGCAGAGTAAGGAGCTTCACGGGCGCTTTTTCCGGGCCCTACATGGACCTGATGTAGATTTGCTAGCATCCGTAGCCTGGCTGCGTTCCGGTGACCTCTTTGGAGAAACCGAAGGTTTTGTCTGTGCAATTATGGACGATGTTATCATGACGAACAATTACCGGAGATTTATTGTGAAAGACGGAACGGTTGACATCTGTCGGACATGCCACCGACCGGGAGAATCAATTCGACACATTATCTCTGGGTGTTCTCGTCTAGCTAACGAAGAGTACTTGCATAGACACAACCTTGTAGCCAGGATTATCCATCAGCAACTTGCTCTTAAATACAGCCTTGTGGAATTGGAAGTGCCGTACTACAGGTATGTGCCCGACCCAGTTCTCGAAAAAGGAAATATCACATTGTACTGGGATCGATCCATCATCACTGACAGGACTATTGCAGCCAATAAGCCTGATATAGTGGTGGTGGATCGAATAGAGCGGCGCGCAATGATTATTGACATAACAGTCCCACATGACGGGAACCTCGTGAAAGCCGAGAAAGATAAACAAATCAAGTATCTTGACTTGGCTCGCGAGGTTGTCGACATGTGGGATGTGGACTCAGCAATCATTGTGCCGATAGTTGTATCAGCCAATGGTTTAATTGCCAAGAGCCTCAACCAACACCTAAGGAGGCTCTCGTTAGGTGGCTGGATCAAGGGCTTGATTCAGAAAGCAGTACTTCTGGACACGGCCCGCATTGTTAGGAGGTTCCTCTCTCTGGAGTCCTGACCGCCGGTAGCTTGGACCCTGTTCCTGATACCGGTGGGCTACTATTTTTTATATTTTTAAATGTTTTTTATATATTTTTTAAGAAATATTTAAAAATGTATTTGATAAGAAGAAAAATTAATAAACGAAATAATAATAATATAATATAATCGTTTATTAACCAAATAATGTTTTACATTTCCTTAAAAGTAATACAAAAATAAACTACTCCTTAAAATAAAGTTAGGAATTAAGGAAACATAATTTTAATAAATTAACTTGTGGACTCCACACTAGGTCAAGCCTGTCTCGTGGAGTCCTAGACAGTTTTAGACAATCTGAATATTCAGGGTCGATACTGTATTTTAATTTTAAATTTATTTATTAGGTACATATTGTTTTGAAAATTTAACGTAAGACAAAATAAAAATAAAAGACTTGAAAAAATTAAATTAAGTCGTAACAACAACTATGTTTGAAATAGGATGCATCTTAAATGTAGGTAAGTACTTATTATTCACAATTTAGCAAGGGTGCGTCCAAGAGAATGTTACAGTACTTGTATGTAAGGGTTTGGGAGGCAGTGTGAGAGTGAAGGTATGAGTGAGGAAGTGAGTGAGTTAAAAGTGTTTGCGATATGACAAATATGTTAAGACATTACTCTAACGAAAGCTTCGGTTTCTGAGTAGGATTGAGTTAACAGCCAATGTTTAATATTTTGTTTAACTTTGATGGTGCTACAATTCTTAATTTCACAGATTTTTGCAATTTTATTGTAAACGAAACTGAGCCCACGCAAATTCCAAAGTATTACCTTCAGAGATGGTTCTGAACGCAAATTCTCTTATTAAATAAATGTTTGGCAACTGCGATTTGTGTTCGAAAGGGGATTTGTTGATGGCTAGAAGAGCACTTTGGGAATCTGTAAAAATTATAGTTTTTTTGAGCTTAAAAACACGAGTATATTCGATGGCTTTTAAAATACCGAAACATTCCCCCGTAAAAACCGAAGTCTCCGGAGGCAGTTTTATTTTTTGTACGATGTTGTATTGAGAATGGTAAGTACCTATCCCAACACAACCCATCGGAGAACGCTTGGCAGCATCCGTAAATATATGGTGATATTCTAAGTGATCAGCAAGGAAATTGTTAAACCTTTTAGGACAATCGGGATCTAATTTACTACGTACACAGTTAAATTTAATGATGGAGCTGAATTGTAAACTCTCATATCTACAGTTAAAATATATGGGAAGTTTATTGGAACGATGAATAGGAGAAGAAAGTGAAAGGAATTTTTCCTAGATCCTAGATCTCATCTACCTATTGCTTTCCATCAGGCGAGATTGAGATCAAGAGATGACCCATTTAATTTTCATAATAAAAAAAAACAAATTACAGTAATTTGCGTGGAATTTTAAGTTTCGTAAATAGGTATAGAATTTATATGGCTATCCATGTTTATGTAGGTCAGCCGCAGCCCTACGTAAACATAGCTATTTACGAATGTGAGATTTATGAAAATAGCTATTTTTGGAATAAAAATATCAAAGGGTTTTTTTTAAATTACCTAATAAGTAACTGAATGTTAAATTGTTTACTTAATATACAGGGTGTTAGTGTAAACACCGTTGTCTTTGAAACCAGTGGTTTGGTTTCACTTATAGAACGTAAATTCAATGAAAAATAACAACATTTTTTTTTAAAGAAAAATCTCCATATTTCCCCGAAAGTTTATCACCCTATGCGCAAGGCCACAGATTGTAGCGCGGGGAATACCCAACAAGCCACGTGCGCGACGCCGCCGGCGGCGCGCGACCCCTCCCTCCTCGCTCACCTCACCTCAGTCTGTCAGCTGTCTCGCTATCGAGTGCACGTAACTCTTAAGGCGCGATTCCACCAGTGTGCCGAACTGTGCGCACATCTGTATACTTTTGTGCGCGCACACATGCATGCAGTGGACTCGTGTCGACGCGTACGCGCTTGTTGTTGGCGAACTCAGTCTTGCTTCCGCTACCGGAGCGAAAACATTTATTTGTACGCGCACACGTCACATTGTTTAATTAAGTTAAATATGGATTGGACGAATGATAAAATTATAAAATTTATTCAAGCAATTGAAACTTATCCTTTACTATGGGATTCCAGTCACAATGATTATAAAAATAGAAACAAAAAACACGACGCCACTCTAGCCCCTCACACGAGTGCGGTGTGAATCGGGTCCGTGAGTCATTTTACCTAATATTGTACGTGGTATGAGTTCTATACCAAGAAAATATTTTTTTATTATTAACGTTGTTCCATCACTATTAAGTAATAATAAAAAAATATTTTCTTGGTATAGAACTCATACCACGTACAATTTTAGGTAAAATGAGATTCACACCGTGCTCGTGTGAGGGGCTAGAGTTGGCTCAAAGTTTCAATTGTGACTCGACGGAGATAATGAGAAAATGGAAAATTATTTTAGCTCAGTATCGAAGAGAAAAGAAGAAAATCGCGGAATCAAAATCTTCAGGTTCTGGTATATCAGACATATACAAACCAAAATGGTTTGGTTATGCTTATTTGAATTTCTTTCATGGAAGGGACGAACCGAACGCCAGTGTGAACTCACAGGACGAAACAACAGGACGAATGAACAGGTACGTTTATTTTTTTTTATTTTCAAACCTCTTTTTTTATTTTTAGTTATGCTTTTACGCTAGTGCTTCTTGCCATGGCACCATTCCGATGTCAGTTTGGAAATAATGTGCAAATTCTTCTCGTATGTCTTTCGCATCACCAGGTGGTCTTCTTCCGACATGTCTTAAAGGTAGTAAGTTTGCCATGGGTGCATCGCGCCGCCAACTTCCATCGATAGTGCTATGAGTAATTTGGTTTTCAGTATCAAAACTGCCAAAAGAAGTATAAAGTTGTGCAGACGACTTTTGTGTCATCAAAAAATTATGCAAGTAACAACATGTCGTATGTAACGAATGTATGTAACGAAGCTAAGGAAAATTAAGGATGAGCGAACGAAGATTTTAGCCCCGTCATGATCCAGCCTGCCCCGTCTGGCTGTCATATTATTATTAGCGACGCTCAGTCGACTAATAATTTACCTTAGTTTTAGGCCTGGCCGGGGGCTTTAAGTTCGCTTAAAGAACCCACAGGAAACGCCCGGTTGAGCAGTCTCGACCCTTAGTGGTCAACTGCGAGATGCCATATATAAATAACTAATAACGAAGATTTTAGTGCAAAGAGATATTGATAATCTATTGTATGATGCTATTATTGGTACTGGAAAATATACTACGACTCCAATGCCTTCACCGTATTCAGATTCGTCGAATTCTCAGATCCGAGTTTCAAGTTTTCAGATCCGCGATAATGATGACTCAGATCTTTTACGCCAGAATGGCAGCGAAATATTAACTTGGCACGATATTTAATGCAATAAAAGTAATTAAAATTAAATGTAATTTTATTTTCTTACCTTAATATTTTCATTCAACACGCTTATTAACGCCTTACAGGTCTCAGGTACAATCCGAGCAATAAGTTCTTTTGAAACTTTAAATAAAAACATTAAACTTGCAAAAGAATCTCCAGTAGCAAGATATCTTAAGGTAATTGCAAGTCTTATTGGAACAGGGACACATTTTCTGTAGTTTGTATCTTGCTTCTCAATAAGAGGACTAACTGCATTGGCCAGCCACTCAAAATCTTTGCACGATATACGAGTGAAATTTTTAAATCCACTCAATGGATCTATTTTTATTTCTTCTACAAATCTATTCGTTTCTTCATTTCGTCGCTTTAGGAAAGGCCTCACCCAACAACGCGGTTTCTTTCTCCGTTTCTTTTTAAGCAGACTACATAATAAAACGCAAGCTGCAGCACAAAGCACTACGTTTTCCCGCCCGTCCATATTAACAACTGAAGACAGAAAACTCTTCTCAGTGAACATGTCCGTGCACAAGTGTGCCATACTGTGCGTTTACAAAAGTTACGCACAACCTTGCCGGTGGAGACAGCAGCTAGACGCGATACCAGTTTAGTACGTGCACTGCTGGAGTTTTGCACAAAATGTTTGTAAACAAATGTGCTGCACACTATTTTGGTGGAATCGTACCTTTAGACTCACAGCGCGAGCGCAACGCCCGCGCCGCCCGGCGCCCGCGTCGCCGCGCCGCGCCTCCCGCTCATGTCGCGCGTGTGTGTTAAGCATTTTCAGCTGCAAGTCAGGGCTATGCTGGATGAGGAGTTTCCTGGGCGATGGATTGGCCGTGGAGGACCAGTCGCGTGGCCCGCGCGCTCGCCAGACCTTTCACCTCTGGACTTTTATCTTTGGGGGCAAGCGAAGCGCCGGGTGTATGCTACTGAGTTCCACACTAGATCGGAACTCAAAAGGCGAATTCGTAGTGCGTTCAGAGACCTTAAAAATGACACTCTTGTGCTTCCTAGAGTGAAAAACAATTTAAGAAAACGTGCGGAGGCATGCGTGGCCGTAAATGGATCGCATTTCGAACAACTTTTACGATTAATGTAAGTGTAAATAATAAGTGTAGATACCTATTCAATCAAGTGTAAATTTAACAAGTAATTTTTAATTAAACTGTACATAACTGTGATTAACTTTTTAAATACGCCAAAAATACCTACCTAGTGTTTGTTTATTTTTCATTTTCTTTGTTGTTGAATCTACTCGTAACTTACATTTGGACTGGTCACGCAACACATAAGGTAGGTATTTTTGCCTGTCCTAAGCCAGGGAAGTATGAAGGGAAAGTTACATCGCAGGTTGCGTGTACGTATTGTTTTTATCGGAAAATAGGAAAAAAAATAGGACGGGTGGCGGCCGGCAAGGGCGGCGACCTTTGCAGTGATCACGTGACTCGGGCGTAGTTATCCATGAATTTAAGGACGGTGTCGGACAGAAACTTTTTGAAATTTTTGAATGAAAATGACGTTTATTGTTTTTTAAATTCGGATAAATATTTTTATATTTAGGCCAACTACCTATGGTTTTAGTGACAACGGTGTTTACCCTTACAGCCTGTATTTGTGTTCCGAGTTTAGCACACTTAGCATATCATTCCAAACTTACCCAAAGACTTCTGTTTATGTTATCTTTACACAGATATATCTTTAAGGAAAATTATATAAAACGCACACTAATTTATTACAAAACCGTTATTACTCGAGTTCCTAACTATTCATAGGTAATGAGTTCCACTGTAAACTGGCTCACTTTAACTTACCGTCACGGGAAACTCGTTCTAAGTAGCTCGTCTGTAGGTAGTGTAGGTATACGCGGATCTATCTCATTCTTACTTACTATAAATGAAACGGAGCGCAGCGATCTCTATCTGCCAGCGACTAAGTGCACATTTTGTTCGATAAATAATTACATATATTTAGATATGTTTATAGGTACTGAATACAGCTTTCCTTTGGTGGGTTCAAATTATAGAATAACTTGTATACCTATTTCTATACGAGTATTTCGAAACAAACATTCCACCATATTTTATGACATGTCTAGAAACTACTTATAGTATTTTGTACTTTCTTGTACCAATGTATGAAGAAATTGAATTATTTAATGTCTTTGTAATTACACACCGAAAAAATCTGTAACTTGGCGAAAAATTGCGCCTAATTAGCGACTAAATTTGTGAGAAGACAGATCTTCGCTAGGTATCCTAGCTTTTGAGATTGAAAATGGGTCACGCTTGGGAGACTCTCTCCAGCGGGGCCACCTATAAACTCTTATAACTTTTGAACCTGTGACCGGCAAATTCTGATATTTGGCGACAAATTTCGACTAATTAGCGACTATTTTTTTGGGTTATCAAAATTAAGATCCGTGGTGGTCGCCATGCCAGTGTCAGCCACACGTGACTTTGGGGATTATAGGGATTTGGAAAAAAACAACAAAATGCCGACATAAACAAGTTTATTCAAATAGGAGTAGGTACCTACCTGTAATTATTATTATCCAAAAAATAATCTATAAAAAAATGAAAAGACGAGGAAATAAAACGTCCATTTCAATCCTTTTACCAGTATTGTCCTGTATAATGGCTTCGATGGCAGTCTGGAAAACATAAACTTTAATTTTTAAATTAAAATTTAGTATATTGCTAAATAGGTTCACACGCCACACGGCTCCACACGCTTGCCAAACCTCGACAAATCATCACAAATTCAAAAGTATGGCGTTTGGCTTGGCACTGCTAGCACAACTTGCTGCCGATCTGCCGTGCCGGCGCAATGCTGATCCGATAGAGTTCCTTTGATTGTGAACAAATCAAAGGAAGCTAGTGGCAGCGCTTGCGATACATCCACACGTTTGTACTTTTGTGGAGGTTTGTAGTCTGCGGCAAGTGCCAAGCGTGCGGATTCGGCTTTCTATAGTTTTTGCGCTCCAGCATGGTGCGGGTGACATTTTACGAGCTGTTCCTTTTCACTCTTGAACGTAATCGCGATTTACAATCATGACTTAATATTTTAGCTGCACCCTAAATATCATAATCGTAAAATACGGATTCAATAATAACTGTAGTAAATTAAATAAATCATCCTGCCAAAATGTTATTATCTACAAATAAACTCAAATTTAAAGAAAAATGAAGCAAAGTGATAGGCGTGTAACGTAACGCCATAGACATGTTTAGTGATGTAATGTATTGCTATTATGGGTTTTTATTGATAGTCGATATTTTTTATAGAAAAAGAAGTTTACTGTATGTATTTTTAAATGTTTGTTGTTAGACTTCTATAGAGTTAAATTAGCCGAAAAAATGATACCATGAAAAAATAACTTTTTTTTAAATAAATACCGCTAGTGCTTTGAATGTGATGTTTTAATGTTTTGTATTAAATACATATTTTAAAATAAATTTCATAATAATATGATATAACAAAGACATTTTTTAAATTATTAGGAGAACGAGATTTTTGCTGTATGAATCGTTATCGGTAAAATTGAATTGTGCATATTGTCACTGACTTAGTCATGCCATACTGACATGTGTCACCCGCACCATGATAAAGCGCAAACATTATAATAATAAAAATTTAATGCTGAACCAATCTTTGAAATTTGATCAAAGTACATTAAGGCAAGGCATGCATAATGCCTGGTTTATCACCAAGACGACAAAACGTTTTTTAAAATAAATCTAGGTATCTATAATATAATAATTGCAACTTATGCCTAGCACTAAACTTTAAAACATTTTACTAGATAAGCTCCTCACCTTCATGAACTTTCAAATTATTATTCACATAATATTACTTATTAATTGTTGATCAAGCAAAAACCTATTCACTGAAAATAAAAGAAAAAATGAGTGTCGTCGTCTATATAAATAAAAATGAATGGCTAAATGTGTTGATAAAGCGCAAAACTCGAAAACGGCTGGACCAATTCGGCAATTTTTTTTTTTCAAATATTCGTTGAAGTCCGAGGAAGATTCTTATGAAGAGAAAAATTGGAAAAGTTGCCGGGAAAATTGGAAGTGCATTTTTTATGGAAATTTTGTATGAATTATTGAAATTTGGACAGGACAGAACGTCTGTCGGGTCAGCTAGTTCCCAATATTATTCTGTCTACATGTAGGTTCTTTGAATGTAACTGAGCATTTTTTGAGATAAATAGGTAATGTTGACCGCCAAATGCAATAAAAAAAGATTTTTTTTGCAAAAAAAGTGCCGTTATGAATGCGACGTAGGTAAAATATTATGGCACGCATTGAACTCGAACACAAATTACAGGCACTTTTGAATTGTCAAGGAAGGAGTCGGTCAGTCAGACTGTCAGAAAGATGAGGCTAGTTGCGGTTTATTCTGATTAGAATCCCAGAATCCGATCCAATTTTGTGGGATTCGTTAGGAATGTGATATGGATAGGTAAAATTAATATTTTGTTCCGAACCGACCCCAAGTGTCAACCGATCCGAACGCAGTCCCTTCCCAATACAATAGGTTGGTTAGGTTGTTCTACTACTACTACTACTACTACCATGGGCGTACCCAGCTTTTGGCCGGGGGGGGGGGGGGGGGGGGGGGGGCAAATCAGAAATTTCTTAAGCCGGGTCTCCCCACATGTTTTTTTTTTTTGCCTCATTAGTCGTCTCAATGTCCTCGTCAAACTCTATGAGAGACTTATTAATAAGCGCCTCAGAGATTATGCCGAGACAAAGGGCCTAATTCCTAACAAGCAGTTTGGTTTTCAAACCCAAGACTCTTGCGTACAACAAGTCCACCACATCAACGAACACATCAGCGTTGGTTTCCAACGTGGTTCGATGACGGGTGCTGTTTTCTTCGATTAAGTGAAAGCATTTGATAGAGTCTGTCTGGCACAACGGTTTATTATAATAAGCTTTACAAACTCGGTGTGCCAGACCGTCTCGTGCTCTTCTTACGAGACTTTTTGTTCTACCGCACTTTTCGCTATCGTATCGAAGGAGCGCTATTCTCTCCCCACCACATTCGCGCAGGTATCTCTTAGGGCTCTGTGCTTTCTCCACTCACTTCCACGTTATTTACTAACGATATCCCGAAAAGTAAAAACGCACAGTTGGCTCTGTTCGCATACGATACGGCCATTTACTATTTCGGCCAACGCCTAGACCCGATATCTCGCACTCTCAAAACCTCAGTCGATAAACTCGGCGGGTGGTTTCGAAGGTGGAGAATCGAAGTCAATGCCGACAAAAGTCAAGCGGTTCTCTTTTTGAAACATCCTCTTAATCTATATCCCCCCACCGACCGATCACCATGTTTGGCAAGCTGATTCCTTGGGAGAAGCGAGCCAAATATCTAGGTGTAACCCTTGATGAGCACCTCTAAGCACATAAAGCAGTCTCGTTCTGAATGCACGTAGCAAATTGTCACTTAAGTGCAAATTACGCATCTATACAGCATCAATCATGACCTATGGGTTCAGTATTTGCATACGCAAAGTCCCGAAACATCCATAGGATGCAGACCTTACAAAATCGTTTCCTCCGAACGGCTACGGGATCCCCTTGGTTCGTTCTTAATGAAATCCCCCACCTAGACCTAAAAATCCCAACTATCATTAATTCTTGAAACGCAATTCCAAGCGTTTCTTCGATACCCCCGCGAAACATCGCAACCCCTCTGGTTGTCGAATCCGCTAGTTCTCTAAAACCAGAAAAGTCCGCCGTCCAAGGCATGTTCTCACCGACCCCGATGACTCCATAACTCTCTTCCCGGAGAAAAGTAGGGCCACCAGTACAGTTTACAAACACAAATCTACATTCCGACCTCGCCGCTGAGGCCCCTTGATCGGTGAAAGAGTGCCAGCTGGAGGCTTAGCTGAGCCTGTAGCAGATAATAATTATCCAGATATAATCCAGCCTGTTTCTCCTTGCTGAACTCCTCCCAGCGACGCCCTAAGCCGAGGTACGTACACCACAGGGGGTGCCCTTAGCAGTTAGCATGCAGTCGCTTAATTCATAGACTAATAAAGCCACGTTTAGCTAGCCAGCCGCACAGCGCGGTTTTTTCTAAAATTGATGCATTTAATTAATACTTATAATATAATAATATTAGGTCTTTACCTATGAAATTGCCGTTCTGCAGTACTGGCCATTTCAAATCAAAATAATTTTTGTTTGGCTAAGAATTCTAATTTCAAATTAATTTTATTTTAAAAACATGGATTTTTTTTCCAAAAGTAGTCATTTGTTTATTGATTAGTGTTACATTTTCATCGCATTTCAATCTTTTTCGTCATCATGGATACGTTAAAAATTCGAGTAATTATGGAATATGAGTACCGTCGTGGCAGCAACGCGGCACAAGCGGCACGCAACATCAACGACGCGACGTTTACGGAGCTAACACTACAAACCAACGCACCACTTGTTATTGGTTTGCTCGCTTCCGTTCTGGAAATTTCGACCTGAAAAATGAACCTCGCGGTCGTCCGAAGACTTTGGTCGACAATGACGAATTAAAGGCGATTGTGGAAGCTGATGATACACAATCTACGGCTGAATTAGCAGCAGCTTTCGACGTTAGCGTCAAAACAATATTGGTCCATTTGTGTCAAATTGACTAGGTAAAAAAGCTTGACAAATGGGTGCACCACGAACTCAATGATCGCCAGCGCGAAGTACGCGTCGAGACGTGCCTTGCACTGCTCAACAGACACACAAATGAAGGAATTTTGAACCGCATTGTTACCTGCGATGAAAAATGGATTCTGTTTGATAACCGCAAGCGCTCAGCAAGTTGGTTGGATAATAATAATAAATAAATAAATAAATAATAAATAAATATGTTTTGGACATATCACACAACGCCATCTAGCCCCAAGCTAAGCAACCTAATGCTTGTGTTATGGTAACGAGATGGCTGATAAACTACTTATATACATTTTTTTTTTTTTGTAAATACATACATATTATAGATAGAAAAACACCCAGACTCGGAACAAATACTTGTAGGTCGTACAAATATTTGTTCCGTGCGGGAATCGAACCCGCGACATGCTGCGCAGCAGTCAATCGCGAAGTCAGTCGATCCTGGTTCAGCACCTAAACAATGCCCTAAACGAAAACTTACCCCTAGAAAAGTGATGGTCACTGTTTGGTGGTCTAGCGCCGGTGTGATTCATCACAGCTTCTTACCAAACGGGGTGAGCATTACTTCAGATGTGTACTATGAAGAACTGAACACAATGATGGAGAAGCTGGCACATCTCCAACCAGCATTGGTCAATCGCTCGTCTCCGCTGCTCCTGCACGACAACGCGCGACCTCATACTGCACAGCAGACGGTCTCCAAGTTGCAAGAACTGGGGTTGGAAGCTCTCCGTCATCCGCCCTACTCACCAGACCTTGCGCCTACAGACTACTACTTTTTCCAGAATTTGGATAACTTCTTGGCGGGAAAAAAATTCAATACCCGAGAGGCAGTACAAAATGCCTTTGAAGAATTTGTTGCCTCCCGTCCAGCTGATTTCTTTAAGAAGGGCATCAATAAACTGCCACTGCGTTGGCAAAGATGCATTGATTGCATGGGTGATTACTTCGATTAATACAAATAAAAAATGCATGAAAATAATTCGTTTAAATTTTTTCATACAAAACGGCAATTTCATAGGTAAAAACCTATTATAATATTTATCTTGATTAACCATTTTGTAAATTAACATGTCCTATCTAAATGAGCCGGGTGATCTGTAAGTCAGGGCCCTCCTACTTCAGACACCTTTCTCTATTTAAGATTGTGCATTTTAATCACTAGTGCCTGTAATAATGATGTTGAGATAAATAACGATTTATGATTATGATTATTACCATGCAGAAAATCGTAATAAGCGTATGTTAATGGTGAACTTTTATGATTATAAGATTTATAGGTACATAAGTTTCTTTTAACATGGGCGCCCAAAGCATAGCATAGTCTAATCAGCCTATAACGTTCCCACTGCTGGGACACAGACCTCCTCTCTATGAGAGGGAATGAGCCATAATTCACCACGCGGGCCCAGTGCCGGTTGATGGATGTCACATGTCTTCGAGTTTTTGGTTCTAGGACATAGTTTTCTCACGATGTTTTCCGTCACCGTTTTTCGAGCAGTGGTGATGCAATAAATTACACAAAAATTCTGGGTTCGAACTTCGAACCCACGACCTACGACACGTACGTACACAGAAAAGATAAAGAGGTTTATCTGTTCTGTGCGTACGTACGTGTCGTAGGTCGTGGGTTCGAAGTCGAACTTACGTAAGTCGGGGCCGTCGGGACTGGGCATCCACCGCTTAACTAGAATTCAGTGTAAATCGAGTATTGAGCACCCAGCACCCTAATTGCGTAACACATTATCAATCGGAGTTGGTTTCATTTTGAAACAAATTGCTAATCCACTACTTCATATGTTCGAAAAACTTGTCTGCTCGACAACGTAAATAACGCAATGAATGTTGTTGAACAGTCAAAATGAAACCAACTCCGATTGATAATGTGTTACGCAATTAGGGTGCAGGTATAACTAATTGGAGTAGCTGATACTCACAATAGTAGCGGCGCGATTTCTTCTTGTGTCATTTTACCATAATATTTTACAATGCCATCTACATGCCCCATGCCAACCACCGCGAGAACTCGTGGAGTCGGAACTATTGAAAAGGAAAACAAAAATATATGGTCAAAATTAAACCATACTTGGACTTTCAATCGTAGGTAGGTACAGTAACTTGACAGTTCGATGCAAAATAATTTTCGTTCTTATCGTTCTTTCATCATATATTTTATATTTCTATGTTATGTTATGGTGTAATAAACGAATAAAACGTGTTTCAATTAAAACTTTAGGCACCACATCGTAGTTTCGGTTTTTTTTTCACCTCATTTCCTTAATATTATCAGGAACTTATCCCTTCAACTGTCAAGTTACTGAATACGATTAAAAGTCCAAGTATTAGCGAAACTAAGCAGACGTGATGGGTAGGACCTCTTTATCTGTTCTGTGGGTCGCAGCCAGAGATCTATTCTTAGAATTGATCATTTCATGATGAAGTGTTCGACCATTTCATGAAATAGAACATCGACCCCTGGTGACATCAAGGTGTGGTCTGGTCAGATCATTGAATACTCAACGTTTTACGATACCTACGCACGACTACTACATCATGTGGCCAAACAGTGATAATTCATAACATAAAATATGTAAGTACCTACTATCGCTTTGTTTTTGTTGTGCATTGGTCCTAAAAATACTAGATAGCCAAGCGACCAACTTGGATGAATCCATTGATATAAAGTCCATGGATGAAGCGCTCGCCGACCGCTGCGCTGCCGCGATTGACGGTAGGTATCACTACCACTAGCGGCATGAAATGCAAGCTACTTTGCGATATGCCCAGTATTGCCCAGTGGTCAGCTGGGAATGTCGATAAATAGGTTGCTTTCGTCATGATATGGCCATTTATATGATGACCATTTCATGAAGTGTTCGATCATTTCATGAAATGGTTGTGTTTCATGATGTCCTTTTTTTTTGTGGTTGGGAAATCATCAAATGACTTCTCCCGCTCTGGGCGGAGCGGGAGAGCGTGTCAGACTTTTACTGACTAAAACCCACCCGTGTTCCTTCAGTTGCCTGTGCCAGGGCCACAGTATCCCTTTCGAACAACCCGAGACCCCGGCGGTACCCGCGACCCCGGGAGGCGGCTCATGATATGTCCTAACGGTGACTGACATGTTCGGGCGCCGTCGGCTATCTCCGGCCTGATACGGAGAGAGCCGAGCAACGGCACCCGAACAGACAATATCATTAAACGTTGATTAAGGAGGATGCGCTGTGGTAGCCCGCGAAATTCAATTTTTTTTTGGGTTTTTTGCAATTTGCAGATCCGTGTCTTGATCAAAATATAAAATATGATACGCGACAATAACACATTATGTATTTACATAATTTTAACCATAAAAATCATCAATACATCTCTCTAAGTTAGATTTCGTGCAGATTCGTCGAACGAACGAAAGAATCAATTGGAGCAAATGTTTCCATTTCATCTATCGTTCTTACAAATTATTACCTACACAATACTTACCAGAACGAACACATTCTTGTAGCGAATACGCAAGACATTTGTCACGCTCGTCAACAAACACATGGAATATTTTTTTAAAGGCTGGAACGTCTTTAGTAATTTCTTCAAATTGTGCTTGTACAAAGTCTCGATCTTTATATCTTTCTAACTGATGTTTGCTATAACACAAAAATAATAGTAGTTTTATTACCACACACATATAAAAAGGTAGGCAAGTAATTATTATTATTGCAGATAGGTTACGAAAATACCTACTCTAATGGCTTAGGAGACGTCGAAGTAAGATGGTACAGAACTTGTCCCAATTCATAAACGCTTAGGGACTGAAAAGCCCGAGCTATAGTTATTTGAATTGGCCGATCGCCCAGAAACAATTTGCAACCAGGTATTTTTCTCATCTGAAAATCAGAATGTATAATAAATGGACGACTAGGCAGAATTTACATAGGTAAGTACTTATTTTACCTACCTATCTAGGTAGTAGTTTCGCGAACAGTAGACCTCGCGAGCACAAACTTTTGCAACAAACCACTAAAGATATTTAAAACGGGATATCTACCAAGTTTTTTGTTTTTAAAAACATGGTACACATATCCCGTTTAAAATAACTTTAGACACTACACACAGCTACACATCAAGCTGTAGGTACATTTCCAGTACCTATACACTAACCTCTTATTGTAAGGAAATCCTTTACAATACGAGATCAGCACCCTAATTGCGTAACACATTATCAATCGGAGTTGGTTTCATTTTGACAGTTCAACAACATTCATTGCGATATTTACGTTGTCGAGCAAACAAATTTTTCGAACATATGAAGCAATGGATTAGCAATTTGTTTCAAAATGAAACCAACTCCGATCGATAATGTGTTACGCAATTAGGGTACAGCTTGTACTGGAAATTAATAGCTTGATCTGTAGCCGTGCTTACTCATATTGAAAATAACCATGTCAGTATTAAATGAAGATCTAAGAAGATTTTATTGTTTCGCCAAAGATCCTCATCTGATCTTCACCAAATTTTTATGAGACCTAATTTAAAGTTACTACCTTTCAAATAAAAAAAGAACCATCGAAATCGGATCTCACAAGGCGGAGATATCCAGTAGCCCCCTTTTTGGAGGGAGTACCCCTCCAATCAAAAAATCCCTGATGACAAAAAAAATCTATAAATTTCTTAAAACCTGTATACAAAGTTTCGTCCAGAACGGTTGTAAAATACGACCTAGAGGAGTAGCAACATACTGACAGGGGAAAGCAAATTTTGCCAATCTTGAAGCAGAGACGCTTCGCTCTCTCGGTCAATTGTACCAGCTACATAAGTACTACAATTGTACCAGCTACATAAGTACTACAATTGTACCAGCTACATAAGTACTACAATTGTACCAGCTACATAAGTACTACAATTGTACCAGCTACATAAGTACTACAATAATTGTACCAGCTACATAAGTACTACAATTGTACCAGCCACATAAGTACTACAATTGTACCAGCTACATAAGTACTACAATTGTATCAGCTACATAAGTACTACAAAGTCCGACTGACTGACCTCATGGTACGCTCGCCGGAACTCGCCACCCGGTGCAACACCCAATTCCTTCGCTATATCAGCATACGTTTTCAAAAGCATTGCATGTAACATCCCAGAGACAAAGTTTTGACCTTTTACCGCTTCTCTGTTTGAATTTAGTAAAGATTATGTATGTATGTTTGTAGAAACATCATAGAGCAAATAAAAAATAAAACAAAAATAAAAAATGTTTATTGAAGAAAAAGCCAAAGTAGGTACTAACTAAAACAATGTTATATTTATAACTAGGTGGCTATGCTATGCACAATACATTGAAACCCTGATCTCCAAACTAGGGGTATCACTGTATCTTAGAGATCAGTGTCCCTCCGCAGCAAAGTCACAAGCCAATATTTGTAACTCATTGGTACAAAGCATTTCTTTAAATAGTTGAATGAAGAGAAAAATAGAAAAAACAACCATAAAACCCTTAGATATAATAAAATATATAAATTATTCTCATTTACAATTTTGTATGAGTGTGGGGTGAGTGTGTATGTGTGTGGGGTGAGTATGTATGTGTGGGGGGGGGTAGGTGTGTGTGTATGTATGCGCGTGAATGCGTGTTCGTGCGTGTTGAGTGGGAATATGATGACCTGAGCTACATGTACACGACTAAACCACGACCAAATCTTATATCTATGTAAGTACACGCCCGACGCCGCCGGCGGCGGCGCCGCGCCGCATCGGCGGCGGGCGGCGCGGCGAAGCGGACAGCATGTTTGAGTATAGTTACTGTTGTACACGAATGAAAACCGCACAGGCGCAGTTCAGTAATAGTAGGGGAGGTACTGCTCGATTTTTGCAACTAATTTTTTAGGTAGGTACCGCATAAATTTAATTTCTAGTAGTTTTAATATTCATTAATCATGCATGTGAGAGTCAGCCGCTGCACCCAAGGGGAAATCTAAAGTTACAGCATGTCAAAGCTGTAAAAAAAAAACATAGAAAAAAGTAACTTCATACCGCGCCAGAACCTTGTTGTTTTGTTTTGTCATATTCTTTATCAATATTAAAATTTGCAATGCTTTACTGAACTGTGATCGTTCGTTGCTTTACTACTCAATACCTACACGCGGTTTTGTTGCGGCTCCGCATTTCCGGGCGGCGCGGTGTCGTGTACATGAAGCCTTACGAAAACGAGTATTTATACAGAGTGGCAAGGACATTTCGTCGGTTATCAAAAAAAAAAATCTGCTGTTTTATAGAAACGTGCAATTTTACGCGGTCAAAATGTATGGAACAACTATCTGGGGCCGTACTATGACGTGAAAAAACATCATGGATCCGTTGAGAAAAAAACTCCGTCTCTCTCACACTGGACTTTCAACTTCTGCCCTGCTATAAGAGCTCATAGTAAGGCCCCAGGTTGCGCGTCCCTGCTACCTATATCTACTTCAGGGTTAATGACTAGAGAATTTTTACTTAGATCCATCCAATCTCAAGACAGATATAAGGATCCAGATTCAGCTTACCTACTAAGTACTTATTGTTTCAACAACTTTCGCAATCTCATCTCAGTCTCAATCTGTCAAAAATTGCATAGCGTTTACCTATATTTTTGACATTTTATTGTCGCTGGTGATTGCGACTTGAATTTGAACGTGGAATTGACCTTCTGAATGTCGAACTCGAAACCAACCTACTCGTAACGAGGGGGGGGGATACCCAACTACCCTACGTTGATTGTCGAATACGAATTGAACGGTGTCCTATCATTTAACAAAAAACGAATAACTTACATTATAAAATAACGTTAGGTAAATTTATTTGATAAAGTTAGCACTTTAAAAACTATTCTTTCTTTAAAGAACTCATTTGACAAATAATTGAAAGACAACATTTCATTAAGTACCTACCTACATCAAAACATCATTTGACAAACTAATCATTGGTAAAACAACTCAAAACATAAATAACGTTTCGACAAAATGCATTGCTTGATAATTACTTAGGTACGTTTATTTTAAGTAGGCTACCTGCACCCTAATTGCGTCACACATTATCGATCGGAGTTGGTTTCATTTTGAAACAAATTGCTAAGCCATTGCTTCATATGTTCGAAAAATTTGTCTGCTCGACAACGTAACTAACGCAATGAATGTTGTTGAACTGTCAAAATGAAACCAACTCCGATTGATAATGTGTTACGCAATTAGGGTGCTGGAACCGAAAAAAAGGTAAGGTTGGTAGTTCGGCACCCTTAATTGCGTAACACACTATCAATCGGAATTGGTTTAATTTTGACTGTTCAAGAACATTCATTGCGTTATTTACGGTGTTGAGAAGATACATTTTTCGAACATATGAAGTAATGGATTAGCAATATGCTTCAAAATTATTCAGATTCCGTCACAGATCGATAGTGCACACAAAGGGTGAAGGTTAGGTTACAAGTTACAACCGAATTCTACCTTTTACTTGGTTAGGGCAATTTATCTGCCGTCATTTTGTAAATCGCAAATTTGACAAACGAGGCACCTACTTGGTTAAATTAATATTTTCGGAATGAGATATTTTTTGATTTGAAATGTTTTTGCAACCAACTCCGATTGTTAATGTGTTACGCAATTAGGGTTCTGAATCATTTGACAAACATCTCATTTCGCAAACATATTACTTTATAAGTAACTACCTACCTACACCCTAATTGCGTAACACACTATCAATCGGAGTTGGTTTCATTTTGACAGTTCAACAACATTCATTGCGTTATTTACGTTGTCGAGCTGACAGATTTTTCGAACATATGAAGCAATGGATTAGCAATTTGTTTCAAAATGAAACCAACTCCGATCGATAATGTGTTACGCAATTAGGGTAGGTAGGTAGTTACTTATAAAGTAATATGTTTGCGAAATGAGATGTTTGTCAAATGATTAGTTTTTATGTTATCTTTAAAATGGTCGTTTTTTGTCAAACATTAGTGAACCGAAATGAACAGTTGGTGCTGAACTGCTGACGGGCAAATTCAAAAACTGCGCCAGTGAACCACAACAGCCAGGGTCTACAAGCCTGGGTGTACTAGGTACGATAAATAATCGAGAACAAATAGGACTAACTTTAGTTTTTGGGCGTCGAATCTTTTTGCGTCTTCTAGAAATTTCTTATCGTCCAACTCGAGCAGTGATACTCGTTGGCGACATAATTCAACTAAAATAGCGTTCGGTTGCAACACTTTCACTATCTGAAGATAAAAAATTGTTTTATTTAATTGATCCTATTGGAAGTAGGTAGGTACGTACTATGGACAAAACTTAAGCATGCTCACTTAAGAAAATATTCCTGTGAGAGCGCAGCTAGTGACAAATGAACATTGTGCGATCGAGTCGTGAGCTGTGCTATGCGATTATTGCCTTTAAGGTGATCATGCGGAACTTTGGCCCATAGTACCTAGTCCATTAGGGGTTCTCCAATCTCCTTTAGTCGCCTACGTCATAAAAATAAGCAGGGTATTAATAGGGTAATAAAGTAAGCAGTATTACCTACGTCTTCATACAATACGGCTGAAACAAAATTTAGGTGTGGGTACACGTAGGTACCTACTCAACAGTCTCGAGTGTGCCTCCTATTTGAGTGCACCGCGTTAGGTACTTACGTTCGGACGCGGAAAACATCGAAACCAATACCTACCTCAGAAACATCCTCCACTGATTGTTTGCTGAAATGCACGGTTCCCAAGAGCACCACGGTAGCATCTTGATCATTGTGTAGAACTGTTGCCGATTTTGGCAAATCAACAGAAGAGGCATAATTCCTTGAAAATATTGAGTAATTTAAAGCTGAAAAAATCAAAATGAGTTTCACAAACTACATTATCCTAGATAGCACACTATCAAAAATTAAAATTACGTATGATGGCTTACGGGTGGTCTTTGGAAGTCTAATCTGTAATGCAATTGGATTACATTTTACTGGAACTTCAAAGGTTTTACTCAGAAATCGACTAAGTAGGAGGCATGTTTGGTATTTCATATTAATTTACTTAAACTTTTGAATAAACAATTTTGTCGCATTATTACGAATTACTTAGAATTTCACGTAAACATTATATTAGTAAGTACTCCAAAATGTCAATTTTTTACTTTTTTATTTCTTTTCTGTCCGATTAATAATGACAGTCACTTTTAATTTTTCACACAGCCAGTTTCAATATTCTATTGACAAAACAGGTAATGAATATGAAGACCAATAGTTAGGCAATCCTCCTTCAGAGAAAAGCAATGGATAGATATGCAAAATGTCAATAAAACTGCCTTTACCTTTTTCATCACTCGGCTGAAACTCCAGAAGGGTGTCTGCGTCTTCCGTACATAGGGTTTCCTAGATGATTGTTCCTGGACTTCCGCATCGAGCGGATTAGGTATGTTTACCAGAGCGTCGGTACAGGGCCGTACGCGACATGGTCGCCCCAGTCCACTACATATTAGGTTGGGGAAAAAGTCTTTTCGCATTATAGTATGTATGAACTTAAAATAAAATCTCTTTGGCTATACTATTTGTATCTAGCTGGTTTTGGTATCATTGAAAGTTTAAATTTTAAAGAACATAATTCCAAATTCAAATTAGGAAAATGTGTGATTTTCATTTGTTTTTCGTACTGTCAAGATGAGTGAATCTAATGAAGAAATTCGATACATTTTAAAATTTGACTACAAAAAAGTTAAAATCGCAACGCAAGCCGCGAAAAAAATTTGCGATGTTTATGGACCCAGTGCAGTATCTGTGAGAGTAGCACAAATTTGGTTTAAGCGTTTTCAATCCGGAAATTTTGATGTCAAAGATGCACGTCGCTCTGGTCGCCTTATTACGGATAAAATGGATGCCATTTTTGAAAAAGTGGAGCAAGATCGGCATATCAGTAGTTACGACGTAGCTGAAGAACTGGGAATTGACCACAAAATACTTTTGGCGCATTTGAAAAAAACAGGGTACACAAAAAAGCTCGATATTTGGGTACCTCACGAGCTCACTGAAAGAAACCTAATGAATCGTCTACTCATTTGTGTTTCTTTATTACGACGTAATGAAACCGAACCATTTTTGAAAAATCTGATAACTGGTGATGAAAAGTGGATCACGTACGACAAGAACGTCCGAAACAGGTCGTGGTCAAAGGCCGGTCAGGCTTCACAGACTGTGGCGAAACCCGGGTTAACTCGCAACAAGGTGATGCTGTATGTGTGGTAGGATTGGATGGGCATTATTCATTATGAGCTGTTACTACCAGGCAGGACCATCGATTCTGAACTCTACTGCGAACAACTGATGAGATTAAAGCAAGAAGTTGAGAGAAAGCTGCCGGAATTAATCAACAGAAGGGGTGTGGTTTTTCATCATGATAACGCTAGACCTCACACATCTTTAGCCACTAAGCAAAAATTATGAGAGTTTGGCTGGGAGGTGTTAATGCATCCACCGTTTAGTCCTGACCTTGCACCTTCAGATTTCCACCTGTTTCGGTCTCTTCAGAATTCTTTAGGCAGTGTCAGGTTAACATCACGAGAGGACTGCCAAAACCACTTGTCGCGGTATTTTGATCAGAAGTCCCAAAATTTCTATAGCAATGGGATCCTGTCCCTACCTACAAGATGGCAAAAAGTTATTGAACAAAATGGTACCTACATACTTAAGATAAATGTAAATAATGTATAATAAAAAATGTTTTGAATTTTCTTAATAAATGCGAAGAAACTTTTTCCCCAACCTATTACATAAACTATATCGGGTCCGTGCCCACTCGACCCGCTTAGACTCGACCCGAAGAATAATACCTCCCCCACCACCTCACCACCACCTGTCACCTGTCGCTTAAAAATTTTTACTAAACAGAAAAATGTGGAATTGTCACGACAGCCCGACATATTTGTGAATTTTCCACCATGACATTTTTTTTTGCCTGTAAGTTTTATTAAACAGAAAAATTGTCGAATTGTCACTTTTTGACATATGTCGGACTTGTCGGATTGTCAGCTTTATTAAACAGGGCCCTGAACGGCTCGATGGATTTTAGCTTGAGAGGTGTCGTTAGATTCGTATTTACTGTGAGAGTGACACTGCGTATATCAAAATAAAAAAAAAACAAAATGGCGGATTTTTGGCGCCAAATTATGTCTTAAAACATTTTTTTTTTCTCAAAACCTGTCTAGTGGGGTATCAAAATAAAGGGTTTTAAAAGGTGACTACAAAAATATATACAACTTATATGGTTAAAAGTAATTTGAAGTGACAAATCTTGAAAAAAACACGTACCAAGAACTAAATCCCCTGCAAAATCTATCAACTGATAAGTTAATAATCTGCGTAATCTTAATTTATTTGTGTGTCATGTGTAGGTATATAGATTAGTATACAGACTCATTAAATAATAAAACTAAAACATTAAAAAAAGTAATAAAAAAATTTAAAAACCCGACTGCGGTAACAAACTTAAGTTAAAAAAACTAAAAAGCTAAAAAGAAGCCCATTTTAAATTAAATAAATGTTGGAAGCAGAAGGGACCCATACCATTTTTATTATATTTTTAAATGGGTCCCGCCTGCTTCCAACATTTATTTAATTTAAAATGGGCTTGTTTTTAGCTTTTCACTTTTTTTAACTTAAGTTTGTTATCGCAGTCGGGTTTTTTAATTGTTTTAATTACTTTTTTTATTTACAGTAACAGTACCATTGACCTTGACCTCAAGGTCAATGACCCAGAAGGCATTCATCGTCTGATATACGAGACATTCACCGCCTCATCTAACCCAAATGATTCACCAACAATAGAGGGGATCTGGCGCTCGGCGGCCGCTACCGCGGCACGCTCGCTCGCCTTCGCGCGTTATTGGTCACTGTTCTAACCTAACCTCACCTAACCCAAATGATTCACCAGCAATAGAGCTAATGGTCACTGATCTAACCTAACCCAAATGATTCAGCAACAATAAAGTTAAAAACATCGGGTGTTAGTACAGTGGAGCCACTTTATTTCATGCAAAATTAGGGGTTCGGAATTAGGGGTTGGGGGTGAAGGATTACGGGGGGTTAGAGTTTTTAATATTAAATGTTGCCTAGGTCAAGTGTCGATTACCTTTAAAATGAAAACTTATTTTATGGCAAATAAAAGTTATGACTAATAAGTTGATATGACAAGCGTTATTAGTATAAATGATAATAGTGCAAGTAAATAATAAGAGGGGGGACGATTATGGAAAACAATAATAGTACAAATTATTTAGGGAAAACAACACAATACCAATTAAACAATCTACATGTAACGCCATCTATCGCCGAGTAGCAAAATTATTTATATATTAGGTTGGGGAAAAAGTCTTTTCGCATTATAGTATGTATGAACTTAAAATAAAATATCTTTGGTTATACTATTTGTATCTGGCTGGTTTTGGTATCATTGAAAGTTTAAATTTTAAAGAACATAATTCCAAATTCAAATTAGGAAAAAGTGTGATTTTCATTTGTTTTTCGTACTGTCAAGATGAGTGAATCTAATGAAGAAATTCGATACGTTTTAAAAGTTTACAACAAAAAAGGTAAAAATGCAACGCAAGCCGCGAAAAAAAATTGCGATGTTTATGGACCCAGTGCAGTGTCTGTGAGAGTAGCACAAATTTGTTTTAAGCGTTTTCAATCCGGAAATTTTGATGCCAAAGATGCACGACGCTCTGGTCGCCCTATCACGGATAAAATGGATGCCATTTTTGAAAAAGTGGAGCAAGATCGGCATATCAGTAGTTACAACGTAGCTGAAGAACTGGGAATTGACCACAAAACAGTATTGGCTCATTTGAAAAAAACTGGGTACACAAAAAAGCTCGATATTTGGGTACCTCACGAGCTCACTGAAAGAAACCTAATGAACCGTGTACTCATTTGTGATTCTTTATTACGACGTAATGAAACCGAACCATTTTTGAAGAAGCTACTAACTGGAGATGAAAAGTGGATCACGTACGACAAGAACGTGCGAAAAAGGTCGTGGTCAAAGGCCGGTCAGGCTTCACAGACTGTGGCGAAACCCGGGTTCACTCGCAACAAGGTGATGCTGTGTGTGTGGTGGGATTGGAAAGGCATTATTGATTATGAGCTGTTACCACCAGGCAGGACTATCGATTCTGAACTCTACTGCGAACAACTGATGAGATTAAAGCAAGAAGTTGAGAGAAAGCTGCCGGAATTAATCAACAGAAGGGGTGTGGTTTTTCATCATGATAACGCTAGACCTCACACATCTTTAGCCACTCAGCAAAAATTAAGAGAGTTTGGCTGGGAGGTGTTAATGCATCCGCCGTATAGTCCTGACCTTGCACCTTCAGATTTCCACCTGTTTCGGTCTCTTCAGATTCTTTAGGCAGTGTCAGGTTAACATCACGAGAGGACTGCCAAAACCACTTGTCGCGGTATTTTGATCAGAAGTCCGAAAATTTCTATAGCAATGGGATCATGTCCCTACCTACAAGATGGCAGAAAGTTACCGAACAAAATGGTACCTACATACTTTAGATAAATGTAAATAATGTATATTAAAAAATGTTTTGAATTTTCTTAAAAAATGCGAAGAAACTTTTTCCCCAACCTATTACATTCTTTCAAGTTTTAAACTACATTAGCGACTTGACAAAATATGAATGTTTCTACTATATTATTTAAAAGTTAAGTATGATTGTATTATACATATAATAAGTTCTCTAAATGGTAGTGAAAACTGCATCAAAATCCGTTGCGTAGCTTAAAAGAACAACGAAATAAAGTCACTTTTCATGTCCGTCTGTATGGCCGACACAGACAGACATGAAAAGCGAGCGACTTTATTTTATAATAAGTATAGAAGCTTTTTAGGGTTCCGTACCATAAGGGTGCCAAACGGAACCCTATTAAGCCTCCGCTGTCTGTCCGTCCGTCTGTCAGCGATCTGTATCTTATGAACCGTAATTGGTAGACAGTTGGAATTTTCACGGATTGTGTATTTCTACTGCTGCTATAGTAACAAATAATAAAAAGAAAACAAGTTAAAATTAAAGGAGGGGACCTCCTTTTATTTTATATATTTCATACAAGAAACGTGTTGATTTAGCCAACGTTCGCAAACGGACGTAAAAATATCGCGGCGATTTTTTTTCGTGCACTGGATTTTCAACGCTCTGCTTAGCGCCGACAGTTGAAATTCCAACAGGGTGTTTTTTCGCGACGCACTGGGATGATGCACTCTGTTGTTGTTAGGTTGGCTTCTCGAAGCTCGGCTCAATACAGAGTTGAAAATCCAGTGCGCAATAAAATCCCCCCGCGATATTTTTACGTCAGTGCAACTTCGACTTATTTACAAAACAGTGAGTAGGTATTGTTTGCTACTTGAGACTTGCAAGAACGCAAACAAAATGCTACTGAAAAACTATTTCTCATGTAATTCTAAGGATTAAATAAGTAAAAACTTTTCTGTAACAATTCATATGTTTCATTTTTATTCTTCTTCTTGTTATTTCATCGTACCCCGTTGTACGCGAATTTCGCTTCACATGAAGCGGGGTATTTAGGGTGCGTCCAAATTATGTAACATAACACATAAACATTTGTTATCTAACACGTCCACATTATTTAACACTAGCTGTGTCCGCAATTTCGTTCGCGTGCATGTCGGAATACAATTATGTGTCGCTTAGATAAGGTGTAGGTATCCTTTATAATTCCTCCAATGAAAATGATGAATCTTCCAATCTTGCCTGGTGGGGAGTCGTGCTTACCACCAGGCAAAATCGGAAAATTCTTCATTCCTGGGGTTCTCTACCACAGCCCTTTGGAATGTAAGTAGTCACTGCGGTTTATAATGTCAAAGCGACGAAGTGTCACTTTGATTTTTGAAAATAAATAAATATCAAGGCACCTGCTCATTAACCGCGCACCTGCCGTACTCAATAAATCGACTGCCCGTCTGGCGGAGTGTGCTGAGTGTTATCATGGTGAAGAAGGATCACGCTTTAAGAACGCTGTTAAAAATTTCATAAGAAAACTCGCAAAAACAACTATGAAATTATCAATAGAATATTATTGTGATTTCTATTTTACCTATGTAACCTTTGTTGGAGATCCAAATAAATAAATAAGTAAATTCTTAAAAACTTGTTTTAAATGAAAATGTTTCTCTGTAAACGATGTTAGCGCTACAGTTGCCCGTGTGAAAACTGAAAAGCGACCCATTTACTGAGATCCACTTCTGGTTATGGCCACCATTTTGGATTTTAATTTCCTGATTTTCGGCCCAGCGCCCTCGAAAACTATGAAGGTGACACTAATATTTTGTACATCATTTTGTTCTTTTTAATTAATACAGTATTTTATTTATGTGCCCGTCGTTAAAAAAACTTAGTACAAAAACAATAAAACCGACTTCCATAAAAAACACTACAAAGTGCAAAATAACTTTAGTTTGGGAAGTAGTTAGCAAGAAATTACCGAAACTTTAGGTCTTTAATAAATACTAATAATAAAACGTCTTTTGCATTGTGGTACAATACGTGCCACTAAAGATGAGACTTGACACACTACGTGGTTTGATTTGCGCAGTAGACGATATAAAGGTCTCTTTAGCGGTATAAGGTAAAGACGGGAAGTGACCGGGCGTCATCGCGCAGCGCGGGAGGTGCGGTACGGCCGACGCTCGTCAAGTCTCATGTTTCGTGGCGCGTATTAGGCTCGGCACAAACGGGCCACCGACCACAGCCACCGGTGGTCAGCGCCAGCGACTTAACACATTTTTTCATATATTTCGTATAGACGTACCGCACACGTGTGGCCGGTGGCGGCCACTCGCTACTGAAGCAAAATATGTGTTATGTCGCTGTCGCTGGCCACCGGTGGCTGTGGTCGGTGGCCCGTTTTCGCCGAGCCTTATGCCTACCTACATCACACTAATTTGTGTACCTACTTCTTTATATCGATACTCTGCAACTTTTTTATACATAGGTACCGTACGTCCCATGTCACAATAGGTAGGTATAGTAGGTACTGTTCGTCATTGAGGAGTTCCGTGAGAGTAGGGTTTCTTCGCAGTCCGTGATCAGTTGACCACTGTTAGGTACTAGTAGAACCTACTGTGTTTCATCTTCCGTACGATTACCCATTCACAATAATGTGTAGGTACTGCTCGTCGATGAGGAGTTCCAATGGGTAAGTAGGTATGTACCTACTTATTTTCGAAGTCCATAATTAGTTGACCACGTACGTTATTGAGGAGTTCAGTTGTCAGATCTTCACCATAATAAAGGTGACCATCTCGGGAGAAAACTCTTTCAAACATTGGGTGTGTGACCTACGAACGGATAGACGGACAGGACGAAATGATAAGAGTTCCCTTTCTATGTGCCATTTGGCAACGGACCCCTAAAAACAGACGAATTGAGAACTTTTTCCTTTATGAAGTCGGTTTTAAAGATGCCTCAAACAGTCAAGACCTCTAGAGAGAAATCCAGAACCAAACCAAATATTCCTAGACCCATCACCAAGGTCCAGAGACCAGAACTCCAGAACAGACTATTTCCAATAATATTTGTCAACGCCATCTATCGGATACAGTGGTTAACTCGAAGCTCGCTCTGCGTAAAATAAACTTGCAAAGTGAAACCCAGTTTGATTTAAAACCGGTAAAAGTTATTATGATTATTTTAAATCATTGCATTCTTTATCACTCAGAACAACACATCAGTTAGTAACCTAATAACTTACATTATTACCACTTTTTATTTGAAATTCTTTTAGCGTCACTAATCAACCACCAATGGAAAGCGATGTTTATAACATTATAATCAATATCTACTTACTTTTTGAAATAACACAGACACAGTTACGTGTTATTACATATATTCGTTAGTACCATTTGGTATCAATAGATGTCGTTACGTGTATGAACTTATACACCGCGCACCGTAATGAAAAGTTGTTCTTGAAGACTTATCTTTTGATAGATTGAAACGATTGCGATGAAACAAAAACTAAATGTAACTCTGAGTTACACTCGTTATTTGAGTATAAAATTTAACCATGTTGGTTTTGTACTTTTTACGGCAATAAAACCCATCATCATCATTTGTTTGTCTCATAGACAAACAGGCAAAAAAAACAAAAACAGTAGAAATGGCACCTGTTGATGATTCTTTAACTCCCCAACTATTTTTTTTTTTTTAAATATTATGCAATGTACAGAAACGCTTCATCTAGAGATTTATTATATGTATAGATATAGATTGCTAACCTCTCTATAGAAACATGTAATATACTATGTTTTATAACATGTCGTGTTACATAGTGTGTGGACACTTTTACTGTAAGTGTTAAATATTGTTCGGTGCGAGTCCGGCTCTTGTAAGTATAGATATAATTTATAAATAAAATGCACAGTAGTCTTAGTATACGTTATTCATTTATTTATAAAGTGTTAACAATGTTTAATTTTATTACTGAGCTACAAAGCATAATTCGTGAGGTACTTATATAGGTAAATAATAAAAAATAAAAAAACAAAATGCTCTATTTATTTTTACAACAATAATCTATCTTTACAGAATGTAGGTTTATGTCGTGGCCAGATCTTAGAATTGATCATTTCATGAAGTGTTCGGTCATTTCATGAAATGGTTGCGTTTCATGAAAAGGCCGGCTAAAATTGACCCTATCGTTTAAACGACGTCAGTCGACATTTGGCCATATCATTTATATAGGGTCTGGTGGTCTGATCGTAGAAATGGCCACATCGTGACGAAAGCAACATATTTATCGACATTCCCAGCTGGCCACTGGGCATATTGCAAAGTAGCTAGTTGCATTTCACGCCGCTAGTGGCACCCCGACCAAATGGGTTAGGTTAGAACTGTGACCAACCACGCGCGAACCAAGCGAGCGAAGCGAGCGGTGCCGCGGCAGCCACAGAACAGATAGAGATTAGAAAGGAAATAGTTCCCGATCTGTACTAGAACGCGTGTCGCCGCTTGTCCCCCACTTTGTCCCACACCTCTTTATCTTTTCTATGGCGGCAGCGACCGGCAAGTGCTACATCCAAGTTGGTAGCAGTTACTTGGCTATTTAATATTTTTAGGACCCTAAACTAGGAATAATTAGAGTAGGAACAAAGCGACATCAACTATTTTACGATACGATCACTAATGTTTGGCCACATCATGAAGTAGTCGTGCGTTTAACTGTTATATCGTCATGATCTGGCCAGACCACATCATGAAGTGTCCAGCGGTCGATGTTCTATTTCATGAAACAATCGAAGATGAAGTCTTTGATTGAAATGACAAATTCTAAGATTTGGCTACAACATCGACATATACAGGGTTATTGGAAACATGTCACGATCCCTATAAGGGGTGATAGTAGAGGTCATTAGGTATCACATAACTCATGGGTACACGGGTCAAAGATGAACCACCTTCGAGATGTTTTATTTTTTCAAAAAAAAGTGGACATGAAATTTGAATGATTTTTCTTTCCTAATAAATCTAGTTTATTCAGTCATTTTTCAACGTATCTAAAATGTTTATAGCTCGATGCATAGCTAATAAAGCGTAGATGTTTATAAAATAGTATGCCGATAAAGCTCCATAGTAATTTTTTGTAGTAAACTTGCAATTTGTTACGAAAGTCAAAGGAATACTCAAATTGTTACGATTTCGGGGTCATTATTTAAGTATGGTACAAGATTTCTTTTATTTTATGAATTATTGTTATTGAAATGAACAAGGACTAATTAGAAAAGCAAAAAAAAAAAAACACTAGTTGCATTACTTTTTTTTAATTTAACCAATTTTCAAATTAGTATGTCCACTGAGAACAGCGGTAGCCCAGTGGTAGCGGCCGCGACTTACGAGTTGTAGGTTCGAACCCAGACAGGCGCATTACTTTGTGTATTTTATCACCACTGGTCAAAACGGTAAAGGAAAACATCGTGAGGAAACCGGCATGTCCTAGAACCAAAAATTCGAAGACCAACCCGCACTGGGCCCGCGAAATGTTAAAAGTACTGATTGTGACATAGTATTGAATAAAGAGAAACTAGAATTCGTCGATAAAACTGTTTTCCTGGGGATCACGCTCGACTCAAGGCTGCAATGGGGTCCGCATTTAACATCTCTTGCAGGACGGCTAAGTTCAGCAGCATATGCGGTGAGAAAAATCCGTCAATTCACTGATGTAGACACCGCAAGGATGGTCTATTTCAGTTACTTTCATAGTATTATGTCTTACGGTATTTTACTATGGGGACGGGCTGCAGACATAGAGTCTATTTTTATTCTGCAGAAAAGAGCCATCAGAGCAATATATGGCCTCCGCAGGCGCGATTCTCTAAGGGAACTGTTTAAAGATATTAACATCATGACGGTACCTTGTCAATATATCTACGAAAACATCATGTACGTAAGGAAAAATCTAAATCTTTTCGGTAAAAGAGGTGAAGGACACAATTATAGGACTAGAAATAGGGACCAATTAGTTCAACCAGGTTTCAGACTGGCTAAAGTAGACTCATCCTTCATGGGGTACTGTTTAAAATGTTATAATAAAATACCTCCCCACATACTCCAGCTGAATGAAAGGAAATTTAAATCTTGTATAAAACGCACACTATGCAGCCAGGCATATTATAAGTTGGGGGATTACATCGCTGACAAAAATGCTTGGCTGAATGCTTGTCCTGCTCCACAAGGACGCATTAATTAATTGATTAGCATTCGGATATATTGTTGGACCTGCTGAAGATTAAGATGAGAGAAAACTTTCTTTGCATTGTTTAGATTCAATCTCTTAGTATTATATAATTGCATAGCACGTGTGAGCACTATGTAGCTACTATTAAGCTACCTTTTACTGGGTACGTCTTTCACTGACTTGAGTGTGCCCTGGCGGTTGAGAGTATGTCATGCTCACTCAAATGTCTCGCTGATGGTGGCGTGTGTGTTGGATCATTAAGTTCCCTTCAAAATGGTTGAGCTAAATGGTGCTGATCCATGCGTCATGTTCGTGAACGGGCGCCGTCAGTTGGGACTGGTCGTCTCTTAGCTGCCATGGCTTATTTTTAATTTTAATATTTAATTTAGTTGTTTTAGTTATTATCTTTTTATTACGGACGCTTTTTAACGTGCACGTCTTTCTACATTGTTCTCACATGTATATTTTCAACTTGAACGATGTAACCAATATTTTGTAAAAATATTATGATTTAAAAGAGTGTCCGTGGAGTTTCTTGCCCGTTCTTCTCCATAGGGATCTACTACGCTTTGGAATGGGCAACTAGCTTCATCTTTCTGACTGACCGACCCATTGACAATTCAAAAGTGCCTGTAATTGGTTTATTTGAAATAAATGCTTTGAGTTTGAGTTTGAGTTTGAGTGGTGGTTTAAAGCTGACTCCCTCGCATCGAGAGGAAGCCAGCAATTGGAACATTATAGGCTGATAATGTACGATGTCCACTGTTGTTTGAAAAAATAAAATATCTCGAAGGTGGTTAATTTGTGACCCGTGTACCCATGTGTGATTTGATACCTAAAATGACCTCTACTGTCACCCCTTAAAGAGATCGTGACACGTTTCCAGTAACCCTGTATAAGTACATAAATACTTTTATTAAAACCGGTTTATTCCTTATGACGGATGGAAATTATTAATAATGTTCTATCACAGTCCTTACAATGTTTTTTATATCAATCGAACCAATACAACTAGTTAAAAATTGGTCAATCGCTTGTTGAACACTTTGTATTTCTTAGAAATTTCATGGCAACGTTTCTAACCGTCTTCGTGCCTGTAAAATAATATTTAATAGTAGTTTTTAAGATATAATATAACTATTTATCATATCCTCTCGTGTATAGAAGTGTTCAGCTATGTCGGCTCAAGTCACAGCTCAGAGCAGCCATAAAGTTAAGCGGAAGTTTTAAAACGTACAGACAACAAAACAGAAAAGACAATCCCATAATAATAGACACAATATTAATAGCGTGGAAGTTATAAAAAAAATCCTAGAATTAAACCTAAATAATGGGGTTGTTTCCCGGAAGCTTGGCCGCAAGAGAGATGTGTGTTTGTCACTTGTCAAAGTCATCTTGATGACAGCGACCAATCGGCGACAAGAAAAATACTTAGCGCCATCTCGCGGCAAAGTTTTCAGCAAGGAACTCCATTGACAGTTGAATGAATGTAACCTTAGTTAGTATTATAATCTAACGCCATAATTAATAAAAAACTAAAACGCTCTATAACCTATTTTAATTATACTCGTAGAAGTGTTTTGTCAATTTCTTTCGAATTATGATTTGAGTTTGAAAGAAGACAAAACATTTCTATAACTAAAATAGAGCGTTTTAGTTTTTATGAATAAGGGGTAAGAAAGTAATAAACACTTAGCGCCATCTACGCGGACGGAACTAATTTGACAGTTTTCTTCCCCATTGATAACAATAACTAAAGAGTCCAAAATGCATAGTGCTCTTAAAAAAGGGCGTCACACGCCACAGACAGCAAAAATCTCTGATTTTGGTGAAATTTCGCGAGGTAATACCCAAATTGTTCTATTTAGTACCCCGATGGAAATAAATTGTACCTCTTGTTTCGCTAAAAAATTATAAACAAGAAGGACTTTTTGCACAGCACGGCAACTTTTAATTTCTACCATTTTGGGCACTACTGATACAGAAGGTTGTGTGACACTTCGCTAAATTGATCTCGAGTGATAATTTTATTTACCATTTCAATATTGTGGCCGTTTGGTGCGCGCTATCGTGTTAATATTTAGTATTCGTAGGGTTTTATTTTGGTACAATTCTTTGATGTATATTGTGCATCTATAACTTCTACCAAAAAAATGAGCCGACCGTGTGGCGTATACGCCACAGACGGTCCTTCTTGTTTTTCATTTTTTAGCGAAACCCAAGAAGTACAATTATTTTCCATCGGGGTAGTAAATAGAACAATTTGGGTACTATTCCCTCGCAAATTTTCAACAAAATCGGAGATTTTTGCCGTCTATGGCGTGTGACGCAAAAAAGATTAAAGGTTAGGTTTGGCCCAAACCTAACCTTTTTTGTAAACTTGGGTTTACATCATAAGAATAGAAAACAAAACTTTATTATTATTATTTAACGTAATTTTATTATTCTTTATGGTAATTAAATTCTTAACTCCAAACCCTGCTAACTTATGAAGCAAAGAAAAGAAATTACATTAAAACAAAAAAACAACATATTCAGAGAACAAACACGGTCTTATTACAAAAGACATGTTCAACGCGTGTCTTACTTATTTTATGTATGGATGGAGTTTGACGTAAGACTCGATTTAAACATGTGTTTAAATCTTTTGTACTTACTAAGACCGACAGAGATTAAAGATATAAAAGTAAGTCTCAACGACCATAGTGAGGTTGTTTCCCGGAAACTTCGCCGCAAGAGAGCGTTATGTGTTTTGTCAGTTGTCAAACTCATCTTGAAGAAAAAGCAAGCAATAGGGAATATTACGCAAAACTGAAACAGCAGATGGCGCCACTTTGACGCGGGGTAAACCAAGCAAACTGTCAAAGGCGCGCGGAAATTTTTTCGATGTTTTTCAATATTATTTCAGCTTTATTTCATCCATGTTAGGTACTATAATTTTATTGACTACTTTACAATATACTTTTAAAGTTAACATTCAAGTAACTAGGTAAATAGCACTAAAAAATATTGTGTTTTTACATTAGGTTTATACTCTGACCTATAAAAAATCCTTCATTCTTATAGTTTTCAGCTCTAAAATGATCAGAACACAACCTTTAATGTTTTATGACTGTAAAATACTTGCAAAGTTGCAATTTCCCATTGCTTGCGAATTTATTCGTTTTTAGTAAATTAATGAACGCCTTCGGTGCTGCATATACTACATAATGGCACAACACTGATTCACTATGCATCAGTATGCATTGGTACAGATTATTCCTGACGAACGGCTATCACTAAAATCAGTAGATTGTAAACAAACCGCATTTCTCATTAGCAGTCATTCTAACGATAGATATATTTTTTTTATAACCATAGACAGAAGTGGCCTAAACTTAAAGGTTTCATTATATAATGCGATAGTACGCTCTCATAAAATGCATTTAATATTATAATGTTTTACAATTTAAAATTATTATGAAATTTAACCTTTGATTCTAACCTTTCAGTTAAGCTATTGCAATGGTGCCATCTAGCGGGAGCAATTGGTGTTAGGTTCGCTATTGGCGACACGAAAAAACACTTGGCACAATCTCGCGGCAAAGTTTTCCGCAAGGAACTCTATTGACAGCTGAATGAAAGTAACAAGCACTTAGCGCCATCTACGCGGAACTAATTTGACAGTTTTTCTAATAATGACGAGTTTGTATAAAACAACTACCTTAGTAAACGGTAATATTATGTGATGAATATCGCTCACGGAAATATTGGGATTGAGAAATGGAACTTTTCACTTTATTACGTGGTTTTCATCATTTATGTAACCGACCTGCACTGGGCCTGCCTTGTGGATTACGGCCAGCTGGCCCGAGAGAGGAGGCCTGCGTCCGAGTAGTGGGACCAGTACAGGTTGATTATGGTATGTATCAACTTGTCTTTGAACGAAGGTATATTCGGTACTACAAAAGATTTAAACACATATTCAACGCGTGTCTTACGTCAAACTCCATACAGAAAAATACTTAAGACACGCGTTGAACATGTGTTTAATTCTTTTGTAGTAAGACAAAATATGTAAAAAAATATATCACTCAAATCAATGAAAGTCGAAAATTGATCATAAGGAGTAAGCTCAAATCATTTAAGGACGGGAACGCTTAGAGTATTACGGTATTATCGATTAAAGGGACACCCTTCCTAATTAACATGCTCGACAGAGTTAGGGTCAGTTCACACCGAAACGCGATGAGACGCAACGCGGCGCGACTTAGTGTGAACTAGTTAATCTAATTAAATTTACTTTGGCGCCTTGCCTAGTTCACGAAAAAAATTTAAACTTTTAAAGACGTTTATAAACAGTATGGTCCAAACACAAAGCTATAATCCCATTTCCAAGTCCGTGTTTTTTTTTAAGAGCAAGATGAGTTTTCATACTCCTTATCCACTCGCAAAGGCAACATCGGGTAGTTCATACAAATTATCCCAAGGATTGTAACTCTTATAAAGCTAAACCTGGCAATAAAATGGTCTATTTTAAGATACTTATCTATAGCAATAGTTTTACCAATACATTTCTCAATCCTACTGTTATTCAATAAGTTGCTATATTTCTGATAATTCTACGGCCAAATATGTTTTATTCAGGAACCTCAGTGTTCCTTTTTACAACAAATTGCATTGCGAGATCTTACGCTAAAACATTCACAGAATTGAACGACATCAATCATCCTCTCGTTATTTTAGTCAGGTGGGAATCAAGAATCCTGGAAAAAAAGACCAACATCCATAAATGATAATCACCTAGCGCAAATGTTTTGGGAAAAACTAATGTTACAAGTATTTCTGACATTTCATCTGGCAAAATGGAATGTTGCCAAGAATACCACGAAGCAAACAGGGAAAAATTACTTAAGGTGATTGCGCAGTAGTAGCCCGCGAAATTTAAATTTTCGTAAGTTTTTTCCAATTTGCAGGGCAGTGTCAGGTTGTATGTCGATAAAAATATGATACGCGGCCATAACAAATATGTATTTACATCATTTTAACCACAAAAATCATCAATACATTTTTCTAAGTTAGATTTTCTGCGGATTGGTCTGATTTCGGAAATTAGACGAATAAGCAGGAAATCTAACTTAGAAAGATGTATTGATCATTTTTGTGGTTAAAATTATGTAAATACATATTTGTTATAGCCGCGTATCACATTTTTATCAACATACAACCTGACACTGACCTGCAAATTGCAAAAAACGTAAGAAAATTTGAATTTCGCGGCTAGTACTGCGGATCCCCCTTTAAAAGCATATTATTTAATCTACTTTTACATGAAACAAATCACACCTTTATACACCTATAAGTTTATCGGTATTAATAATATTTACATGAACATGTGGCGGAGATTTAGTTGTCAAGGAAACCAGCGCCGAGGCCTGAGCTTGTACCCAGCATAGACAAGCGCGCCTACGCACGCCACGCGGATCGTGACCCGAATCACGCGCGTGGAAAGAGACGGCGGCGGCACTCTGTAAACAAGGAAGAATACATTAAGCACGATATAACGGGGAATCGTGTAATAACATCAAAGATTTTAAATACATTGCTATCCACTCCCGCGTGACGTGAAGCATTGTCCTTGAGATATTTTGTCGGCGCGCGACGGGGCGCCTAGCCTATACACGGTTCTACACATAATGTATATATATGAACGGATATGAAACTAATAACTGTTTCAGACTAGGCTAGATTACGATTTTTGTTTTAGAACAATAGACGACTTGTTTTTTTTCAATACCCAAAAAAAAACAATTTGTTTATATTACCGCCAATAAAAAACAATTATAAAATTATTTCAAAATCTAAACGATAACCCCATGAAACATGAGGCTCCAGGGGCTAGTGTGAATTTTTGGGTTCGTTCGAGTAATCGAGTTTGGTTAAACCACGCTGGGGTGGACGGTGCATTTCATTAATTCATTCTATGCTACAAGGAATAATAAAAAAATACGGGAAAATACGGTACGACAGGAAATGGTGTGGTAAATCAAAAATTATATTTTTAGATACTTGGATTAAGTATAGTTAACCCGTCGCGCGCCAATTAGCAGACACAATTGAAATTCTATTGTTATCTGTACACATGGTGTACAATCGACATTTTAAGAGTTAATAAAATAGATAAATAACTAGACAGCTAACCAAAACAGCTCCTTTTTGAACCATCTCGTGCATGCAATCAACAGTCAAATAGTGCAACAAGTTAATCTTTTGCTGATAGTACTATTAAACAGTTCTAAACGAGGCTATAAAATATTTTTCACTTACTGAAGTAGTGGTGGGATATCTTGGGATCTAATTTTACCCCAGTGTTCCACGATGCCAGCCACATGGCCGATGCCGACGACGCCTACAATGCGGCAAGGTTCCCGACCTAGAGAAAGCAAAGTGTTAAGGGCGCTATTACATTTTGACCGTGATTTTTTCATAAATTGAAATTGCACACTATAAACAAAAAAAAAATTATTATATGACTCAAAATAAACGTAATCACAACTGCTAAATTGCTACATAATGCGATGCGTCGGCGTCTAAAGCTAAAGACCGCGTGTCCCGAGATTTACATTGATTTTTAGCACTGCATACAATAATTAATTAAACATATTATTTTACTTTTAAATAGACTAATTTTTTTTATCAAGCAAGGTAACATAGTAACCTTATTTATTAAATACATTTTGTATGAATTTGGATTATACATTCGTAGATAAAAAATATAATTTCGGACGAAAAATTGTCAGTAACTCTCTGGTTTACGGAATTATTTTTGGTGTATTACTGTATGAAACATAAAAAAACTGAATTGAGCACTCCAAAGTTGAAGATACAGTTGTTCCAAGGACATTTTTTTAAATGATTAAATTATTATATCTTCGATGTAACAAAGCATCAAAACATGTCCAAAAGTAAAATTTTATGAAACATCCTTTGCAGAGACAAGGTTTTTACTGATTTTTGTAAACAAATTGAAATATTTATTTAGAATACTCCCAAGAGAAATAATCTAGCTTTCTTGGGCATATGGTTTTTTTTAATTTTGTGGCTCTAACAAAACCACAATCACATATCAAAACTCGAGTCAAACGCTCAAATACAAGAGAAATTGTGATAGCGCTCTTAAAATATCAAATACAGGTAAACCAGAAAAGGTATGCGCTTCGGTAATCTTCGTGTTTCCGAATTAGCACGGACGGCGTCGCGTCACAGAGTAACCCCCCACAGAGGCAAAGCTTCTAACTTTAGTACCGCCACTCTTTGCAGTAGTGCACCTATCATCGCGTGTTTATATGAATTGTTCTCTCTGTCGGGTCTTGTCACTCTAATTTAAAGCTTTGAAAAGTTTTATTGGAATTGCATAGTTTCTTCAATAATTTCTTTCAATCTATAATTTTGTAATCATGGTAACACCAACCAGGCAAGTACTTTCATGGTTGTAACGGCTCTATATTAGATCTCATCATCGCGCGTTTGCATTTGCGAAGATAGACGATGATTCCCGAGCACATACTTTTCCATGGATATCTGTACTTGAAGGAGCGGTACTGCTCAATATTCACAAAAATTGGTTTCTTGGATTGTCGAGTATGACGTAACGCAATGAAACTATCCAACGCAAAAAATACAGTTGACAGAGAAGGGTTTACCTAAAGAAAAATTAAGCCGAATAGAATAGTAAAATATAGTTTGATATTCCAAATTAAAAATTTGGAAGTTGCTCCACAAAAATAAACTTTGGTGTCGAACATCTCTGTATTTTCAGCGATTACGACATTCTTTTTTTTTAAGAATTTATTAGAATTGGCATTTTTTTAAAACTTTAACCCGACAATTATTTAATTTATTGTGTATATTTTGAGTAATCTAAAGAAAACCCGGAAAATAAATGCACATTCGCAGCTTAGTCACATCTCGGCAACACAGATATTATTTTCAATTTTCAACCTTATTTCAAGCCAGCTTATGGTGACAACAGATTACGCGGTTGTGTGCCGTTTAAAATCGTAATCAGTCCGCGTCTTAATTCATTGTTATTCATTATTCATTTTAGATGGTAATAGTCATTATCATACTCACGCGGTTGCAAGGCAGCAACCTGCAGTGAATGGCAGAGATACATGTCCCTCTCGACGACAAACACGCGCTTCAAAGCAGGGAACTCTTCTGCCATTTCTTCCAACATGTCTTCCAACATTTTCTTTTGTTTACACTTTTCTACTTCTTCCAGACTATAAATACAAAATAAACGAAGTGAAAAAAAAAAATATTAGTCGAAGCGATTTGCGACTTACGCTGATTTACATCGATCCTGTATTTCAATTCAGCGCTGGATCGGCCATTAGCCAGCTACTTTATTCTAATCCAACACTGGATATTGGACTGGATTAAAATACTGAACCAATGCAAATACTTTTTGGGTTTGCTTGAGTCCGACACTATAATACAAATACAAATACAAAATCTTTATTGCAACAACAAGTATTTACCTTTCATGTGCAAAAAATGCAAAAAAAAAAAATTAAATAAAAAAAAAAAATAAAAAAAAAAAAAAACAAAAAATAAAAAAAAAATGTGCAATGTGTATAATAAATGTGCATGTGTGTGTGTGTGTGTGTGTATAAGTATAGACTTTACAGTGTTCATGTTAAGATTGATCGATCAATCCCAATTGTATATAGAGCAATCCCAAAACAAGAATAAATCCATACTAATATTATAAATGCGAAAATAACTTTGTTTTGACGAAATTTAGTAAGCCATGACCTGCATTAGGACATACTATACTTTTTATCCCAGTACGATGTTCCCGTGGGATCATTTGCGACCTCCAAGCGAGCAAAGCCGCAGGCAAAACTATTAATAATATAAAACAAAGGGAAAAACTTCACTGACCTTATTGTCTGGTTGGACGTGAGCAAATGCCAGATGAACCTGATTGTCTGGCCCCAGGAGAGGGACGCTATGGCTCGGTGAAGGGTGATATCTATCGCCCTATCACCCAACTGTACAATACAGCTCGGGATTTTCTTAGCCTGGATTAAATTGATAATACCTTTATTAATTTTTTATTCTGCAAAGCGGTACTAAGTATTTGTGTGGCAATAGTACCAGCGTATTTTTTTTTAACTACAGGACAAAGGCCTTTTCTCCATATAAGTCGTGTTTTTAAGCCAATACAAAACATACTTACCTTATTTTATTTCTTATCTACTCACTCACACCAATCAATCTGCCTAGCCTTTTCCTAACTATGTTGGGGTCGGCTTCCAGTCTAACCGGGTGCAGCTGAATACCAGTATTTTACATGGAGCGACTGCCTATCTGACCTCCACAACCCAGTAACTGGGTAATACAATACCCCGTGGTAAGACTGGCGTCAGACTTTCGGGCTTCTGACGACCCGTAACGATTGTTAAAGATCCACGAATGACAGCCGGGAACAACGGCTTAACGTGCTTTCCGAGGCACGGCGGAGTCTCGGTATGAAAAGATGGTCACCCATCCACGGACCAGCCCCAGCAAGCGTAGCATAACCTGATAGATCGACCCGTGCGGCTGTTATTATTTAGCCACGAGCTCCTGGATAACATTGAGAAGTCAATTTTCTTAGCGGTGTTATTGTCGGTGTCTTTGGATAGGAAATCGTCAAGAAAGGGCAGCATCTCGACTATTGTCATTGGTTTTATGGGCGTTTTATTCATTGTGCACCGAACACCGATGACCTTGTAAAGGCCGCAGGAATCCGCTGGATGCGAGAAGCATAGAACAGGTGGATGTGGCGATGCTTGGGCTCGCCCAATCCTATGTCCAGCAGTGGACGTCTTTCAGCAAGTAAATTAAAAAATGGAACAGATTTTGTATGAAATTATCTGCCAAATGTTACTTTATGTTACGTTAATTATCTGCCAATGGAACTTAATCGTACCTTATCCACTCACATGACCAATCCTTTATTGTAGCGGGATGGGAAAACAGTAAAATGTACAAATCGATTTTAATGGCGCTAAGATTTTTTATTTGGACAGCGCACTGTTTTATTTTTTTAATTTTTGTAATACAGCTACAGACGTCGTTCTTGTATTGACAGAAAGCCATTGAAATTCCTGATATTTTCGTTAGGTGGCGTTGGTTGCAGGAGGCATGACAAAAATTGAGTAGCATGTATACAACCGCAGCGCGGCGAGGGGCCCCGCCGCCGTGTGTGACGGTTTGTGCCCAGATTATTATTTGTATTTCAAACCTTGTATGAACAGTGGTAAATATTATTATGTAATTTGATGCAAACTGACTTTTTAAGTAAAAAAAAAATAGGGTTAGCGCTTTAGCTTTTGAAAAATAATTTAATTGTTTTTTTTTTAAGTTATAAAGCAAGATGTGTAGTGTAGCCCGGTCTGTCCACTTCGGGACACGGAAACAGTCATAAGTTCACTATAATAGAATTTTTTTGTTTACATGCCGTGTATAAGTGGCTCGGCCACTCACCGCGCGGCGGAAAAATTGTTCCGGGACACTTCGCCAGGGCTTGCGCCGCTGCCGGGGGCGGGACACTTGAGTGGGTAGAAAATTTATTTTGTAATAGTGAACGTTTGTGAAAATACGTCGAAGTGTAGCGCCGCGCGCCGTTTTAAAATCGGTGAGTTTTGTTTAGACATTTGTTTGTTTTTATATAAATATGTGTTTTTTTTTTTTTGTAAAGGTCCAATTTATAAGGTCATGATCATGACATTTTACAGGTTAATTTGTTATTTAGTTAGACGTTACCTCAGCCATAGCACGTCGAAATTCACCACCGGGTGCCATACCCAATTCTCTTGTTATATGAGCCGACATGTTTAATAACAATATGTACATCAATCCATTGAACACTCCATTCTGAGCCATTGTTGCTCTGTAACAACAAAAACAAATAAATTTTCGCGAAACAATGCAAATTATGCTGCACGAAAGAAACAAAACTATTTGTATTATTTTTTCAATGTAAATATTGTAATTATCTGCTTTGATCAGTCCAGCCAGATATGGTACATTCTTCGGTAATTAGTAGGTACTTATTGTACCTACATTGTTATTTTTTTATAAAACTTGGGAACAATCAGATAACTGAATCCCAATTTCTTTTATTGGAAGCTGGTTTCAGTTGTGTGCTCTGACTCACTGATTTTCATGACTATGAATCTATAATCTATACATGAATAAAAATCAATTGCCGAATGTATGTAAGCGCATCACTTCAGAACGGTTGCACCTTGGCTGGCTTGGTTGGAATTTGGCTAATTCTTTTTTTGTTGTGTTTGTAATTGTCAGAACAAGGTTTGTATGAAAGAAAATGTTTGAAAAATTGTCCGGAAAAGTGAAAAATGTTGGTTACAAAAATTATGAAGTGATTGAGTGAGACAGAAGACAATAGGGAGATCTTCAAAAATATTGACAGCATTGACAGATTCATGCTTAGTTGTTCAGTTTCTTACGTTTTATCTGTTACATAAAAAAAAAAAAAAATTGTGAAAAAAGTATTAAAAAAGTCATATAACATAATTATTATACCTGCTATTTTAAAAAATATCAGCAATGGAAGTTATAGAACTCAGTGCATTATTGTTGCGAAATAATTTAATTGCCATTTTATTGAATTACATGGTTGTACTGTAAAGGGAAGAATTGGTCTCATTTTCTTCATTAGGTCACCCATGCAAAGCCGGTGCGGGCAGCTAGTATTTTATACAAATAACAATAATGTAACAAACCTGATCTTTTTAATATTAATGTTCTTAGCTTCTCTAAGTATGACTTCTTCATCTAATAACAGAATATTAGTCCTTTGTTCACACAATTCCACCATCACAATATGTGGATTCACTTCTTGTATTACCTGAAATTACATTCATCTTATAATTAAAATGGTATCTAAAATGGTATATGGTTGGATCATCTCATCATAATTATTGTTACACTTATTATTATTTTGATTTATCAGGATAATATTACAAAATAAAAAATGTTAAAATTCAACCAGGTGAAAGAACTTGATGTGATACCACATACCCTAGATACATCATCCTGAGACTGTATGCTGAAGTGAGCAGTACCCACTAGATACACCTTGCCACCATCAGGAGCATCCAGCACTGTCACCGTGCTTGGAAGACCATCATCCATTGGCAACTCAGAAACACCTGAAGATCAGAACAGATTTTCTTTTAAACATGATTTCTATTTTTAAAAGCAAAACTCAAGATCCTATATTATTAAATGTGCAATATTTGTATATGTATAACATGTCCCAGAATTGATGGCACAAGCGCTTAAGGGGTCAATGTACAATGACCCCTTAAGCGGTTGTGCCATCAATTCTGGGACATGTTGTTTATATTTGTTATCACATTCTCATTAACAGCTGTAACATATCTGGGAAAATTCGTTTTATTAATTTTGACACGAGCAGAGCTTGGTCACCCAGGTACTGAAATAATAATTTGTTGTCTTAATTCCTGGTTGTCTTATTCCTTTAAACAATTAGATTAGATTGGATAAATAAATAATAATAAATAAATTAATGTTAATGTGTGTTAATTCAAATCATTTACCATCCTCCATGTCACATTCTGGATTAGAATCAACAATTTGAGTTTCAGATGGAGTTTCCTTTTTTTGGTCTGGTGTAGAAGTGACAAAATTAGGTTTATCTGAAAATAATAAATGTAATTTTTATTCTTTTGAAAGAAAACTAGCAAAAAAAAGCATTTTCTTTGAATACTAAATTAATAAGAAAGAAATTTATTATCTTGTTATGCTTGATAATTAGTGAACACATTAAACAACCTTATCTTATGCCTTTCCCTAGCAACAACATCAAGTAAGCTTGCAAGCTGCAGTAATTTCTTTCTATCTGCCTGTTTTCAAAATTAAAGAAACAAATAACAAACCTGACTTATGTGGCAACATCGCACCAAAAGTATTCACTGGTGCGTCACCACCACCATCCTCAGCCTTGATGAATACCTTACACTCATTGACTATATCACACTTGACCCCTGATGCTTGTGGCTTCACAAACAACTGATCTTCTTCTAAATTACCATGTGTCACCAGCCTTTCATTATTTAGTAGACGGTCAGCAGCATCCATTTTATTATTGAATTACTGTAAGTGCAAACGCTGTAACTGATTAGATGGTGCACTCAAATTATAGAATAGAGGCCATTATTTTATAATTTGAGACAGTGCAAAGCAACAGCTGCAATGCAAATTCAATGCAACATTTTCCTAAATTAAGGAAAATAAATGGCAAGAAATGTTCAGAAAAAAACAATAATAATTAGTTTAACGGCGAAATAATACAACACGACACTCGGTACGAGAAAAATATTTATAGGTAACGTGGATAGTACCATACCAATCAATTTATGCCAACTCAATTTTTTCAAGAGAAAGTTCATATATGCAGCAGTTCACTTAATCAATTATTAAAACACGTACCTTATTCAAATGTTGAAAGTGTTTGAACGTCGATATGGGTATATATTTACCGAGTTCCTAACTACGAAATTATTTTTTTATTTTGATTTGAACATTATTTTTACTTATATTTTTCATATGAAAAAATCAGTGATACCAGAAACAAACCTATAGGAGTGTTTCCCTTTAAAAACTAAGTCAGAATGAATCGATTTAACTTTCATATATTCGACTAAATACACGTTTTAAGGCGTTGGGCCGTTGGTCCCGGCTGTTATTCGTGGATCTTTGACAGTCATTACGGGTCGTCAGAAACCCGAAAGTCTGACAACCAGTCTTACCAAGGGGTATCATATTACCCAGTTACTGGGTTGTGGAGTTCAGATATGCAGTTGCTCCATGTAAAATACTGATAATCAGCTGCATCCGGTTAGACTGGAAGCCGACCCCAACATAGTTGGGAAAAAGCTAGGCAGATTGATTGATATTCGACTAAATACTGATACACACGCTCAAAATCTTACGAGCAACTTGCAAGTCGTGCAATGCAACACAGATTTTGTTTGACAGCCAGTTTGTCGCAGGTCGCAGTCGATTTCGAAATCTGTATGGACGTGAGATATTGAAGTCACTAGCGAGTCACTGCGTGTGAACCTACCCTATCTGGTTGACCAAAACCGCCTTTTTCGGAAACCAAAACACCCTTGGTTTGGTTTCTGAAAGCGCCAGTTTCACACTAACCAATTATTGACCATCATGAGGCGCTATATAAGAAAATGTTAATTATTTTGGGTAATTAATGAGTACACATGTAATTTTAAGATTTTTGTTATATTTTTCTCACGGTTGTTTACTAAAGAGAGTATTATGAGTAACAAAAAACAGACTCAACCAGATATCTACGGACACAACACTAGTATACTACCATTGTTAAATGTTACGTCACTTCACTATCGGACATATTCGAAATTCGATTTTCTCTTCGGGTTCGTAGAATTCTACTTTGCAGGTCCTAAAACTTTATAACTTACATAAAATGAGTGCCTGGAGAGCAGCTGGTCTTAAGTAAGTCCTTTAATCGTAAAAATATTATATTTCAAATCTTAATTTTGGATTGATGAAATATACTAAAGGTTATGTTATTATAGTTACATAAACTACTCGAACATCGCTGCAAAGATGCTGCGGCGATCCTTGAAACCCGAGTTCCGTGCTGATGCGTTAAAGCGTGATGATTCCAATGTCCGTATTACTCCATGGCTTAACGGCAGGCCCGCACGTAAGTATTGATGTAGTAATTATAGAGTAGCCAGACCATTGATCAATCAATAGCTTTATATGGTACCTGGTCATGTATGACCAATACAAAATTTTGATCGCTGGGAATAAACAATACAGGTAATATTTGGATAACAGTACATGTATTTCAAGAAAAACTTTTAAAATATGTTGAAGGACCATGTTTGGCTGATGATAATGTCCAGATATAAATAAAAGTAAAGTGTATGTGGGTACCCACTACCGTAACACTTTTACAGTGTTTCCCTAAAGTAGAACACACTGACAATAGTTAACTTCAGGATTAGTGCAGTATTCTAATATGAATGTGTAAAATCAAATTACCAATTGATTTTTCAGATGAAAAGGACTAAAAAGGATGATCTAAATTAGGTTTGTCTTACAAGCAACCAAGGTTTTCAATGTTTGTCCATTCAATTTCATTATGAAATGAAATTGGTTTAAAGAAACACTAATATAGAGAACTTAGTGATAAATAACCATTAATTTAGTACTCAATTACAATTTGCAACTGTTTGCGTTTTTGACACTAACAATTAATTATTATTGTCCAGATTTTAAAAAATGAATAACATTGGCATGGAACTGTTTTTACCCTTTCCTGTGTTTGTATTTTTCAAAGTTTTTGCCACATTGTAAGTTAAGCCATTGACTGCCATGCATTGCAGACGCAGTGACCGCAAACAATACATTTTCTATTGTCTGTTGTCTGGCAGTTAACGTGTTAATGTTGAACCTTGTTGCTGACTAATAGTAAACTTATCATTTTCAGATCTACAAGCTCCTGCTGCCAAGTAGTGAGAATGGGATCCTTTACCAGCATGCATGATTGTGAGCAAACAAATTAGTTTAATGTAAAGTTTGTCAATAAATTATTGTTATTCATGTTCTGTTTTATTTTCTCTGTAAAATGCATGTACAGTAAGTGCGGGTTACTTTGACTCTAGGGCATAACTTTGGCCCAAATCGAGACAGATGTTTACTGTCATTAAATCCACACAAGGTTCCGCAAGTATGCGTCTAATCACCATGTAATAGTTACCGAAGGACAAATGACCTTCAGTTGTGTGGTCGTGACACTTCGGGCAGTTTATACAGTTGTCTCGATTTGGGCCAAAGTTAAGAATAATATTTATTACACACACAAGATTCATGATAGTTACACAAAAGCAGATGTACAAAACAACAAAACTCAGATATCTACATAAATCTACACAGATTATGTAACCCTGTCTCCTAAACTAGGTAGTCCTGTATCTTAGGAGACAGTATGTATCTTACAGTTATGCCCTAGAGTCAAAGTAAACTGCCCTTACGGTACTATAGATGCTCAAATTACCAGGTACAAAAAAAATGGGTTGAGAAGAAAACAAAACATTTCAATTGAGTAATATTTTTAATCTTGTAACCTTTGTTTGTATATTAGCCGCCACTACTTCGCTAATTAAACTTTTACCAAGTGGTGCTTCTGGAGCAAGTTCTTTTAGACTAAAGTCTGTCCTAATGTCACATTGTTTCCTCAGTTTTTCTAAGCCATTCCAAGCAATCATTATACCATTGTCGGTGCACACAGTTGGAGGTGGACGATATGTCTTGTAGCCCATCTTACTTCCAATATGTTCTATTGATTGAAATATAAATTTGTTACAAGCAACTCCTCCAGACACAACAATTACCTTATTATCTGGGTTAATTAATGCATTTTTATCACAAAACATCATAGCTCTGTGTGTTCTGTGTGCTATATGTTCTGCAATAGAAAGCTGGAATGCTGCACATAGATCATACACTTCTGGTATTATTTCATCACCCATCACATTGTGTTCTGTTTCCTTTTTTATCAGCTTACGAACTAAAGAATCTTTTAATCCACTGAAACTGAAGTTACAATCTCTAAATTTTGATAAAGGCAAGGGGAATTCAAATTGGCCTGGATTTGTAGTTTTCTGTGATGCCAACTCCACTGCTCGACCTCCACATATCTGTGAGTATTCAGGAATATTTCTTAATTTCATTCTCCTAGCAACTTTGTCTAATACTTCACCAGGGGCGTTGTCCAGACCTTTTCCAAGTAATAAAAAATCATTAATGTCTCTTACAACTGATAACAAGCAATGACCTCCAGATATCAGCAAAACTAAAAAAGGAAACTGGAGTTCATGATACATTCTTGCTACTAAAGCATGGGCTTCCATGTGATGAACCGGTATTAAGGGTTTGCTATGTATTCTTGAGAGATACCTAGCATATTTTGCCCCAATCTGAAGGCTCAAAAGCAAACCAGGTTTCGTAGTTACTGCAATAGCATCTATATCCTCAATGGTTTTGTCTGCGTTACCTAGGGCTTCTGTAACAGCTCTATCTATATTATTTCGATGTAACTCGTGCGCAAAAATTGGGTTAACACCGCCGTATCTTGTATGGAGAGCAGTTTGAGAATACAAAGATTCTCCCAGTATACGACCTGTGCCATCAATAACTGCACAACCGGTATCATCGCAAGAAGTTTCGATTCCTAATATCACAGTATTTCGGGAATACGTTATCGTTTTGCAACTATAAGCCTGTACAACATAGGCTCTTGCGACTATTTTAACACATTTCTGAAAAAATAGCATTGCCTGTTTTTTGATAAAAGCTTTTTAATAGACTGATTGATATAATTACGTAATATTCTTTCTTCAATTACTAAAATAGAAAGTTCAAAACGTAATCAAAACATTAAGTGGTAGGTAAAATATTCATTCCACAAGGAGGAATGACATTAATGACAATGACACTAATGACAGTGTTCATCAGTGTTGTATCAAGTTGTCACCAGTTTTTTACTGTCAGACAGAAGTCGGTTCAAGTGTCTAGGTTTATGCCTCTGTGGTCTGGGTCCTTGATTGATTGTCTAAGTATCCCCGAAAGTTCTGGGGCCGTACTATGACGTGAAAAAACATCATGGATCCGTTGAGAAAAAAGGACGGTGCTATAGGTCGTATCTTAGACCATATACCTATATCATTGCCATTTACTAGCTGCGTCTTTCTCACACTAGAACCGTTCAACTTCTACCCTGCATATATATTATACTAGCTACGCCCCGCGGTTTCACCCGCGTAGACCGAAATAAAAAGTAGCCTGTGTGTTAATCCAGGGTATAAGCTGTCTACATACCATATTTCATCCAAATCGGTCCACCCGTTTGAGCGTGAAGAAGTAACAAACATACACACACACACACTCACAATCTTTCGCCTTTATAATATTTATAATATTATTATAATATTATATTATATTATTATAGTGTGAGTGTGATTATAAGAGCTCATATTAAGCCCCCAGTATACAGTCCTTTCACATCACATGTTACCATCAGTTACCATCTATGATTTTGCATCACTGTCATAACCTCTATCGTAATTTGTGATGAATGTAGCCTCGTTGCAACAAGGTTTCTGATGGGTCCCGGGTTGCTGGTTGGATTAACTCTGAAAACATTACCCGTGTATGAAACTGTATTACTATTGTATATGGTGAAAGGAGACTTGTTGGATTGGCTTTAGCTCTAACGGCTGGGTGCTTAGATACTATGGTCGGGTGTCAGCATTAGGCCAACCCAGCCATAGAATCTAAAAATGTTATGTTAAAATAATCAATATGTTATGTTGCACTTTAATGACGTAACAGTGTTGACAACATCACAAATACGGTAACTCAAATCTTATGCCTATTCTCTTTCCGCACCACCGAACTAGGAAAAACATGGAGACGCCTCGTCATTCTATACTACTTACATTTGCTTGTACACACGGCTACACATCAAGCTATACATTTCCTGTTTACACTGACCTCTCATTGTAAGGAAATCTTATACAATGTGAGATCAGCTTATACTGGAAGTGTATAGCTTGATCTGTAGCCGTGCGTACAGACGCCAGCAGGTCAAGCCACACGAAACTGTAAATTTTTTTACCAATAAATCTTGAACCTAATGCGTTAGCGATAAAGATGAAAATTTATTATATAAATTTGCCAGATTGTAGTAGCTTGATGTGCTGGCGTCTGTACAAATACGAGTGAAATACGATACAGAATGTGAAATATTGTTTTGTCTCATTATTTCTAATAAATTAATCGTATTTGATAAAAGAGGCAACAATATTTAAGTTGTTTCTTATTATGGCAACATTTTGTCTTGACGTAGTGAGAGTTGTAGGCAAGTGCCGTAACGGCCATCTTATGCGACAAGTTTTGCTGTCAAACGATTGTTTACTTTTGTATTATTGAGGTTTGCGAGAAAATTACGAGGAGTTTACCTGCATGTGAATGATAGAAAACAATAATTTAACTTTAGTTGTAATAACAACTCATCATCTGCCTAGCCTTTTCCCAACTATTTTGGGGTCCAGACTTACCGGATGCAGCTGAATACCAGTATTTTACACGGAGCGATTGCCTATCTGACCTCCACAACCCAGTTACTAGGTAATACGATACCCCGTTGGTAAGACTGGTTGTCAGACTCGGGCTTCTGACGACCTGTAACGACTGTCAAAGATCCACGAATGACAGCCGGGACCAACGGCTGAACGTGCTTTCCGAGGCACGGAGGGGTTTTGGTATCTAAAGATGGTCACCCATCCACGGACCAACCGTGGCAAGCGTAGTTTAACCTGGTTGATTGACCCGTGTAGCTGTTATTACTTGGCCTCAAGCCCGTCCAATCTGAGATCAATCATCATGTTATAATTTTGAATAACAACAACTATGTTCCTTTATTAAAACAACCCTAGCAATGGCAGCCATTTTATGAGACATTGTGAATGAGTCGTAGGGTGCAGCAACTTTTTTTTGTAAGTATTTCCAGTTTTTCTAATTATATATAATTATGTATGTTCCGCACACACTATGCTATTAGCCCACCCAACCCCATGCCCAACCCTAATAATATAGACAACAAATATCCGACTGTCATTCAATATTCTACTCTTGATTCTACTGTCTATTCTTTCGTATGAACGAAAACCTCTATGAATAGCAACCTTCATTATAAAATAGCGGTGTTCGAGTAGGATAGACACGGGTTTTGTTCTATTTTGTTTTCAATCGAACTGTGTGGTGTGTACCTCCGGCATTTATCTTACAAAAAGGAATTGATATGGTAATTATAAATTATTTTCCTGGTGTGAATTAAATAAACAAAATGCCGCTTTCCAAATTGTAATCTGACTTTTTCTGTCATTGAGACAAATATAGTTTCTAAATTTTAATTCAAAATTCATAAATTTCATCGTAACTTGGTATAATAAGTCAAAGTCCAGAAATCTAATTTCTTTGTGACGGTTAAAATCATTGTGTACATGTACCATGTGCTGATTGAAATACAATCACGTTATATTTATGTATGAAGTGAGTACATATTCCAAGGACTTTATATATTTATTCACAAACGTACTACCTTCTATTACTTCAGCATAAAAATATGTGAAGATTTTACTGTGTATTTAATGCAAATTGGATTCTTACAACTGACATTTATTACATAATGTAAACTAAAAAAGAAACAATTTTTTAATATATACTCATCTCAGTCAGTAAAATGCTCCTTTATGATCTAGTGATTAAAAAAGTAAAGAAGGTTGAATGTGGGGATGCAGGAAACAGAATTGGTTGAAGTGGCAATGCTTGGGGGAGGCGTATGTCCAGCAATGGACATCTTTCAGCTGAAATTATGATGAAGCAGTTTTATATTTAGCGAATCACTATTTTTGAAAACAATTTTATAGATATTTACATTTTTTTTTAGTTGGATACATTTTAATCTGTATTATAATAAAATTATTGTCTATTTATAATACAGTAATGTTTATTTTTTATATATTATCATTTAAAAAATAATGTGTGTTTTTAGATTTCATGACTGCAAGAATAAGGTGACCCATCCAAAATGATAAACCTGCATATTTTAAAACAATCTACGATTGTCCATCTATGTTTCGCAATATCATACTTCACGTCTGGTTTGATTCTGACCTTTATACAAGCTATTTTATACTTTGGACTCAAGCCGTTCAATAAATCTTTGTACAGAAAGATAAACTATTATCTGTCATATTCATTTTATAGTCGTAAGTATTGGTTTTTAGTTATGTTTGCTTTATTAGACATAAGTACTTATTCTTTGATGTACTTTTTATGGGTTTGTTTATGGCAGGGGTTCCCAAACTTATTTTGTCTACTGCCCACTTTGAGAATAAATTATTTTTTGGCGCCCCCATTTTTTCACCTACTTAAAAGCACTATATCTTAAAATTAAATTAATTATTGTGAGCTATATTAGCGTAGAGTTAAACATTCATTCTAAACGAGACTTACTATAACCCGCAAGAGTTAACTTGAGACCTGAGCGCAGTAGGTAGTACACTATGGCGCTCAGGTCTCAAGTTAACTCTTACGGGCTACACTGGCAGGTAAACTAGCCTATTTAAAAAAAATTCTGCCACCAAAATGAGAATGAACCAGCCGATTGATACAGGAATGCACAAATCGGGTTATTTAACAAAAACTTTGCCCCTGGTCTATTATCTACTTACGAAAATTATCTATCTAGGAATACTAATAACTATTAAAATGCGAATGTGTGTCTGTTGCCTTTTTTCTGTTTATGTCTAATTTCATTTTGAAATGGAGCGACCGAATGACATGATATTTATTTATTTTATTTATTCAATAAAACAGGACAGATATATGAACTACACGGAGAGAAATATCGAACCAAATTAGTTTGAGCAATCTCTTAATTTATATTAGTTGATGTTCACAAGTTGTAGTCGAGACTTCGAGAGTCGAGAGCTGAGTCGGTGTCTAAGTGTCCTACTAGATGAAATTACAAATCGCCCCCTAAGCCTCTACACAACACCCCCTTTTTTTTCTGGGTCCCTCTTTAGATCTGCGAGTAATGCGGTCCTGATTCAATGTTTTTATTGTTTTGTGTCTATGTCTGTTTCTTGTGTTCGTATTATAATATTGTTTTAATGTATGGATGGTTACAATAACTGTGATGTACTTGTAATTTATCTGAAATAAAATGAATTGAATTGAATTTTAGGCCTGCAGCGCCCACAAGGGGCATTATCGCCCACTTTGGGAAAGGCTGCTTTATGGTCAAAACCTTCCCATGTTTGGTGTTATATATATAGAAACCCACATTTAGCTAGTTATGATTAATCGCGTGCAAAGGGAGAGTCTATTTCCATCAACCAGGCACAAATCCAGACTAGGAAAATAATAGAAGAAGGAATATTCCTCTTAAATCACTTGTATTTAATTTATTGTTTCAATTGTCTGCTTTAATTATAAACTACTAGCTTTTGCCTGCGGCTTCGCCTGTGTGGATATCAGAAAATATCCCATGGGGACAGACTACCAGGTTCAAAAGTACTTACCCTATTTGTTAATCCAGGTGAACAATGTATTAATTCTGTAATACATTAGTTTCATAACTCTTTGTTTATGCGGCGCTTGCCAGTAAAGCTCCTGGTCGCCATGATTTTTTCCGACATCTTCAACAATCATATTCATATTATTTCAGCCAATTTACACAAAACCTAAACCAAATTTTTCACCTAAACCTGCCTCATGAATCACACTACGTCCATTGATGAAAACCGTATGAAAATCCGTTTGGTACTTTCTAAGTTTGGTCTGGATTTATAAAGATTATATATTATATAAACATAGGTTTTAGTTTACTTTACTGTCTTCACTTTTCATTTAACTAAAATCAATTTTATTTTCAGAATTAGTGTTTATGTCAGAATGGTGGTCAAATTCAAAACTATCTATATACATTAAAAAAGATGAATATGAGAAATTCTATGGTAAGGAACATGGCTACCTTATAATGAACCACAGTTATGAAATAGATTGGCTCATGGGATGGCATTTCTGCAACACCATAGGAGTTTTGGGAGTGAGTATTTATTTGATATTCTTTGTATGTAAGAAAATTCTTATAATTTATTATTTCCAAACAAAATATTTACTTATTATATGATTGTTTATGCTAACAATTATAATAGTAAATAGACCAATCACATGTTTATTGACGGTCTATAAAGTCCTTACCATCCATTTTTAGAGCAAAAATTGCACACCATATCGCACCTTCGGTAAGACAAGGGCCGAAGTGCAAAAATTTCTGAAAATGAGTTAAATATGCCAAAGTGCCTTAAAAACTAATTTCTACCTGGTGGAACAAAGACATTCACTAGATTCAGTTTATTTTCGCCAGAGGGCAGTAGTGCCTTTGTACCATTGGTTCGTTTTTTGAATGATATTGGCGCGACAAAATCTCATTGGTCAGTTGCGGCATCGCCCGCGTAAGTAGTGATTGTGTACTGGAGCGTCAAGGTCATTAAGGTAAATATGCCCTTTTTTGTTTTATATTTTGGAAAGACATAGTCACATTTTGTGTACTTATGCCTAATTTGAGAACACATATTTGACAGAACAAAGTCGTTCGGGTAGTTGTGCCTTTGTGAGTCCAATATGTAAATATTGCCTAGTCTTTAAAAAAAATCTGACTTTGTCATTCCAATTTTGTCTTATACAGATAACTTTAATAGCATTTAAGACTTTGTCATTCCTACCGCTTTATTTTTATGTAAAATTGATAACATTTCCGTCGTTTTCTTTACAATATCTTGTGTATATTTTATTGAACTGTAAAATAATTCCGATGCCATTTTTTGCCATTTATTAACCCCCGTTGTAAAAAAAGGGTTCTTATAGGTTCGACGTGTATTTATTTTTGTTCTATTGATTAATAAACCGAACTAAACGTCTGATTACTTTCGCTTTTAGGAAATAAAAATGGAATCTCGAGGCAGAAAACTTTTGAGGATGGTTGATGAGCAATTTAATATACCGGCTAGAACTATTGATGAACCTCAGATTAATGAAAATTTAAAAAAATCTAGTTTTGAGGAATATAATAGTTTTAAAAAGACAAATTCTACTCCTAAAATTAATTCTACGTCAATGGTTGAGCAGTGGATAGATAGCAATGACTTTGAAAATCAGGATCCAATACCAACGATTCCTGAAACTACAAAAGCGATAAATTCATCCTTGACAACCATATCTGCTATGGAGAATAATGTAATAGCTAGCCCACCCATTATAAACATAACCCCGGGTAATAACGATTCCGAGTCTGAAGAAAATGGAGATTTTTCTCCATCCGAAGGTTCAGAATACAAGCCAAATGAGAAACAGGCTAGAAACTACACTAAACTCTTCAAATCAAGAAACGTATCCAGTTCTTCTAGTTCTGACAGCAGCTCTTCCAGTTCCAGCAGCAGCTCATCCAGTTCCAGCAGCAGCTCATCCAGTTCTAGCAGCAGCTCTTCTAGTTCTCGAAGCAGATTTCTTGAACCTAATACTACGGTGGACTTAAAAAATAATGAAGGCAATAGTGAACCAGAACCAACATCACACGCAACAGTTAATGTAGAGAAGAAATCAAACAAACGGTCTAGAAAACGTCAAAGAAATATAAATGAGTGGAAACAAGTCATATCCAAACGTTTGAAAAACAGTGGCCAAGAGTACACTACAAAAAGAGGCAAAATTGGAGCAGCAAAATCAATTCTTCCTCCTTGCCCTGATAAATGCCGACTTTCGTGTTCCACTAAAGTTTCTTCTCAAGATAGAAATACGATTTTTCAATCCTACTGGGAGCTGGGAACGCACATAAGACAAAGAGATTTTCTCGCGTCTTGTGTGAAACTGATTCCGCCTGCATACCGAAGAGTCAAAATTACCGACAATAATACCTGTATTAAGCCACCAAGAAAACCAAATTCGACCTACTATTTTATGATAGGTTCACAAGAAGTTAGGGTCTGTAAGAAATTTCTGCTAAATACATTGGCTATTGGAGAAAAAACTTTACGTAATGTCATTGAAAATATTTCTAATAATACTATGAGAATGAGTGCTGTAGATAATCGAGGCAAACACGGTAAAAATTGTAAACTAAGTGCTGAAGTTATCCAATCGGTTCATGAACACATAAAGTCGATTCCACGTACAGAAAGTCATTACTTAAGGGCTAATACTACCAGAGAGTTCATAGATGGTAGCCTGACTATAGCTGAGCTCCATCGCAACTATCAAGCTATCAGAAAAGCAGCTGGAAAACCATCCGTCAATTACGATGCTTACCACCGCATTTTCAACAATGATTTTAATATATGATTATTTGTACCTCGTAAAGACCAATGCGATGAATGTGAGGCATTCAAAAACGCTGTTAACAAAGAACCACTGTCAGAAAAACATAAGTTACACCTTGAAGAAAAGAGTCTTTCCCGTTTAGAACTTGAAAAGGATATAGAAGACAGTAAACAGACAGATTCCAATAACATAGTAGCCATATTCGACCTACAGGCAGTTTTACCGTGTCCCATTGGCCAGTCGTCAGCATTCTTTTACAAGTCAAAGCTTAACTGCTATAATTTCACAGTTTCCAATATCAATAGTGATAAAACATTTTGCTTTTTCTGGCATGAAGGCCTTGGAAAACGTGGAGCTAATGAAATAGGAACATGTGTTTACAAGTTTCTGGAAGAATTATCTACTCAACAACCCAATAAAGAAATAATATTTTATTCTGATAATTGTTGCGGCCAGCAAAAAAATAAATTCGTTTTCGGTATGTATTACTATGCTGTCAATATGTTGCCCATAAAATCTATCACACACAAATTCCTCATTAGAGGGCATACTCAGAATAGAGCTGACGCGGTTCATTCTGTCATCGAGAAGAGCGTTAAAAGGGCTAAGAAAGCAGGGCCTATATACTGTCCAGCTGAGTATGCATGTCTCATAAGAAATGCAAAAAAACGCGGCAACGCATTCGAAGTCAAAGAAATGAATTTTGATTCATTCTTTGATTTGAAATTATTATCTGATGATGTTAGTTTAAATCTAAGCAAAGATGTTACTAGAAATAATATAAAAATATCTGAAATTAGAGCCATTAAGTTCACTAAGAGTTCTGATACATACCAATTCAGATACAGTTACAAAACAAACACATGGGCTGAAGCGCAAGTCAAATTGGGCAGGACGGGTAATAAGAAACGATTGATAGATATTGTATTAAATGTGTTATATTCTGATACTTTACCAATTCCGGATCGGAAGAAAGAAGATATCCGTCAACTGCTTGCCTCAAACATAGTTCCCAAATTTTATGAACAATTTTATAATAGTTTATTTCAATAACACATTCCAGTGAACATGTAGATATAAGTATCCGCCTTTATTACATTTTTAATATTTTTATAGTAACTGTTTTGTTTTTATAAAGTTTTATTAGTAGCACTACTGATTTGTGCCTAATTTAGAAGACTATTTCTGTTAATCACTTAAAAAGATTTTTAAGTATTATGATTATTATTAGGTTTTGAAAGTATTTGCAAAAAAAGTTATCTATACCTAGGTACTTAGTTGATTGTAAGAAAATGTTCTTATGAATATTGTATTCATATTCTATAATAGTTAACTTTGTGATTACATTATAAGAAACAAATTTTGATTTCAACGAATGATGTGATTACTGACTGATTTTAGATTAATAGTATAAATAAGTCTTACGCATTTACACGCCATTTTATAAATTTAATGTAAACCTTATAAGAGTGACTTTTATGTTAATTTTTTAATTGTATTGTTTTTTTGTCAGTGATAAAGATATTCCTAAGAAGAATAATAAAGAAGTACAAAATAAGTAGTATTTTCATTTAATAAAATCATTTCATTAAAATGGTGTTACTTTAGTCACAATTGCACAATAATTTAAATGTTGGTGGGAAAAGGGCATAATTGTATGCATACATTAATATTTAATTAAATATAGTATATATAAATAAATAACTCACTCTTTTAGATTACATATTTATATTCACAAATGTATGAGGTATATTTCTGCTAAAAATAAAATACTAATTGACATTAATATGGGCAGAAAAACACAATATAAATCTATAAAAACCTTAAATCGTCTGTCCTGACAAATTTGAAAATTAGCACTTCGGCCCTTGTCTTACCGAAGGTGCGATATTTATAGTAACTCAATTAGTCTGTGTCTCAGAATGGATGTAAGAATGGGTCCCGCTACTACGGTACTAAGGAGCTGCTCCTTATAGACATGACCATAAGCCAACAGGTTTGTAGATCCCGGAAGGATCTGTCGACATGTTGGATAGATTACAAGAAGGCCTATGACTCGGTGCCACATACATGGCTCATTAGGGTGCTGGAGTTGTACAAAATAAACGCAATTCTACGCACCTTCTTGATGTCGTGAATGGGGCAATGGAGGACGGTCCTTCTCTGTCGACAGATCCATGGGATCGATGGACCGATCAGGATTGAGCGGGTAACATTTCAGGGTTATAGTTAAGTCCAATTTGCTTTTGCTTAGCCTTGAATGCTCTAAGCACACCGCTGGAGGATTCAGGTCTAGGCTATCGGTTGAGAAGAGGTGGTCAGGTGATATCTCACCTCCTTTACATGGATGATTTGAAACTTTTTGCCCCCAACAATTTGCGACTGAAGGTAACAGAAACCTTCAGTAGCGCCATCAGGATGGAATTTGGTGTGGACAAATGTGCAGCAATAAAGCGAGGGAGGATTATGGAATCCGAGGGAACCCAATTCTCGGATTCTATACACCTTAGATCCCTCTCCTCAATCGAAACCTACAAGTACTTGGGTATGTCGGAAGCGTTGGGCATCAATGTTACTGACATGAAGCAATCGTTGAAAGAGCGCTTCTTTGGTCGCCTGAAGAAAGTATTTAATAGTCTTCTATCAGGCGGAAACAAGGTGCGCGCCTTCAACGGTTGGGGTCATGCCGGTTTTGATGTACTCTTTTGGCGTACTCAAATGGACTCAGACTGAACTCGACGCCCTGGATAGGAGGGTCCGTACATCACCCACGGTCATCGGTAATGAGACTATATCCCGCGAAAGTGTGAAGGTCGAGGCTTTTTAAATGCTAAGATCCTCCACAATCGCCAGATATGCAGTCTCAGGGAATATTTCCTAGAAGCCGACGTGGGGATGCATCGAGAACTGGTGCAAACCTGCAGTACTTGATACTAACGATCGTAAGGAAGTATGGTAAGGCAAAGAGCTTCATGGACGCTTTTTCCGGGCTCTCCATGGGCCTGATGTAGATTTTGTAGCGTTTGTATCCTGACAGCGTGTCGGCGACCTCTTCGGGGAAACCGAAGGTTTTGTCTGTGCAATTATGGATGAAGTTACCATGACGAATAATTATCGGAAATACATTGTCAAGGACGGTACCTACGGACAAAAAATCTGTCAGGCTTGCCACCGTCCCGGTGAATCATTCCGACATATTGTTTCCGGTTGGTACTTGCAGTCACAATTTAATGGCTAGGATTATCCACCAGCAACTTGCCTTGCAGTACAACCTTGTGGAGTCCGAAGTACCATATTACAGGTATGTTGCCCAACCCAGTTCTCGAGAATGGTCACGCCACATTGTACTGGGATCGATCTATCATCACTGACAGGACTATTGTAGCCAATAAGCCTGATATTGTGGTGGGTGGGTGTAGATCGACGAGAGCGCCGTGCAAAGATTGTTGATATCGTTGTCCCTCATGACGAGAATCTCGTGAAAGCTGAGAAAGATAAAAAATCAAGTATCTTGACTTAGCACACGAGGTTGTCGACATGTGGGACGTGGACTCTGCAATCATTGTACCGATAATAGTTACGGTTAATGGCCTAATAGCGGAGAGCCTCAACCAACATCTCAAGAGGCTCTCATTGCGGCTGGGTCAAGGGCTTGATTCAGAAAGCAGTACTCCTGGACACGGCACACATAGTGAGGAGGTTCCTCTCTCTAGAACCCTGACCACCGGTAGCTTGGACCCTGTTCCCGATACCGGTAGGCTACTATTTTAATATTTTTAAATATTTTTTATTTTACGTTTTTATAAAAATATTTCAAAATGTAAATGAAATAAAGGAAATAATAGTAATATGTACATGTATATAAAAAGGAGGGGAAGGATTCATATAGCTTCAAAAAATCATTATCGACAGGAAAAGTGTGTTAAATTGTCTAATTAAGGGGGATCCGCTGTGATAGCCCGCGAAATTCAAATTTTCTTACGTTTTTTGTAATTTGCAGGTTAGTGTCAGGTTGTATCTTAATCAAAATATGATTCGCGACAGTGACAAATATATATTTACATAATTTTAACCATAAAAATCAACAATACATCTTTCTAAGTTAGATTTCCTCCGGATTCGTCGAAATCAGACTAATCCAGAGCACTCCAGAGGAAATCTAACTTGGAGATAGGTATTGATGATTTGTATGGTTAAAATTATGTAAATATATTTTTATATATATGCTTATGTTCTTATTGTCGCGAATCATATTTTTATTGAGATACAACCTTACACTGACCTGCAAATTGCAAAAAACGCAAGAAAATTTGAATTGCGCGGGCTTCCACAGTGCAATCACCTTAATCATTAATCTTAAACTGAGCATTGCCCCCTGTTTTTGAAACCCTGTTCAATATGTTATGTAGTTGAATCTCATCATGTTAACTTAACCGATGTGTGTGAAAACTGATGAACTTAAGGCTTAAGGAATGCCATTCCTTACCTTTTATTCATTCCCCAGTCGAAAATTGCGACCACTACTGGAATGGTTGTAATTTTCATAACGATGGATGTATTTGATGTTGTCATAAATATATTTAATTTTGATTTGTAATTACTGTCATTCAAGTTTTGTCAAGAGTAAGATGTTCTACTAATGTGTAAAGAATATTCTGTTAAAAGTGTCTGCTAAATCCTTAAGAAATCCTCATCCTTTGTAAAGGATTAATTGAGAATAAATTTTATTCTCAATTTATATACACAATATAGGTACGCTCTAAGGTCGAATTTTCTATTTAGTGTCCGTAATTCACCTACAAAATACCGGCCTTGTTGTAGAACAATGAACATTGAAATACCTTCTATCTGTTGACAAGACAAGTAGCACTAGCATCTCACACTCAGCACACTATAGCACTCTATAGTAGACTTGCGGTAAAATTGCAGACATACTCAAAAATAAAACGCGTACCTACGTAGGCTAGGTAGTAGTAGGTATTCTGCAAGCCTTTACCTATTTACAAACATTCATAATTAATATAAAAAAATAAAAAGAAATCATGTTAGGGTCGGACGTTGGTCCATCCGTTTATAACAGGCGATTCTTTCCGTTTTATTCGGACGTCGAAACATTTGGGTCATAACAAAATTTATTTCGCGGCGTTAGTTAATGGAGTACCTACTTTGCATCATTCTATGTCAGTTCACATCATAATAGCTTTTACGTTTAATATATATCAATTTACCGGAGTGGTTTTTATGAAAATATATTTTGACGATCATTTTGATGTTTTATTGAGTGGCTTATCCCCGAATGCTCAAACGACACTCAGATGTATTTAAAGGCTTTCCATCGCTCCAATACAACTCAAAGTGCTGACAGGTAAGCATAATACTCTACTTAAAATTAAGTTTGGGCGACGATAGTGTCAATGGATATTCGTGCTATGGCATGGTGGGCTGGTGGCATTCAAAGACATGACAAGTGACATCCACCATCTCCATCCATGGGCCCTCAAGCCGTCTTGGTAGATTATGGCCTTCTCCCTCTCTCAAAGTGGAGGCTAGAGTCCCTGCAGACGGGAGATGTGGAACATTTTGAAATTTCCTATGCTCATATTTGTAGTCAGATGAGGTAGAATTTTTTTTTATCAAAAAAATCAACTCTAAACCTCCTAGGTTCGAAGCCTTAGCAGTTAACGCCAAAAACGGCCATTTATGGCGTTAACTGCTAAAACTAGTGAGCATAGCATAGGAAATTTCAAAATGTTCCTATCTCCCGTCTTATTATTTTTTTCTCAATGGTGGCGTGGCGCTAGTTGGCATCACTATTCGCCTTAATGTCTAATGCCGACGATTTATTATCGTCGGAAGCTAATCTAACGATCGATGAGTTCGGCGTCACTTTGATGGTTGTCTGATTAACGACCTACATAACTAATCAGATAATTAGGCAACCCTAGCCGCATCGAATCCATATAAATATGACTCACCCGTGCCACATTCATACAATAACATTTCAGAAAAGTGCATCCAAGCGCTTGTAATGTCGGGAATATATATCAGCATGTCAGCAACTCCACCGGTCTTGATTTTTGCGAGCGTTTTTCAAAGGCGTAGATGATTTACCCTCATCAGGCGTCCTACATGCTCGTTTACCTCCTTTTTTATACTTAAGTAAAAATGAAAGACAATTTATCGCGGTCCAAAAAAAAAACTATATCCAAACCCTATTTATTATGCCTTAATATTTATCAATTTATGTTAAAAATATTTAAACCCCTAATATAGGTAACATATCACGCATAATTTAGTCATCAGTAATCCATCAAATCTATAAATGGAGGATTTGTTTATCGAATATGTAAATTCTTAGGTTATTCCAAGAATTTACATAATCGATAAACAAATCCATTTCCTGGTTACAAGCGCGGTTGATCGTAACACTATGTAGCCGACTCCGACGTGTCGGTCAACATTCGATGGACAGCAAGGTCTTCTAAACAAAGAAACGTTAATAATTATATTGATAAAAAAATGTATGGAGAATAAAACAAAATAAATTATGTTATCAATGCTGCTATTTATAATTATGATACAAGCCTGATAGCTATGATTAAGGATCCATCGATACGCCTTTTTGCCGATACGATACCGATACTCTTATAAAAATATCGGCGATACCGATACCGATGCCAATACGTTTATTAAATTTAAATGAAGGTAAAATAAATAAAAAACAAGTTGGGTTAATTTTTTTAAATTAATATAAAAAATTACAGACTTAGAATGAGATTATTAGTTATTAAAATTAATAATTAAGGTATAGTGTTAATATATTATATATATATATATGTTATAATCGATAAACAAATCCATTTCCTGGTTACAAGCGCGGTTGATCGTAACACTATGTAGCCGACTCCGACGTGTCGGTCAACATTCGATGGACAGCAAGGTCTTCTAAACAAAGAAACGTTAATAATTATATTGATAAAAAAATGTATGGAGAATAAAACAAAATAAATTATGTTATCAATGCTGCTATTTATAATTATGATACAAGCCTGATAGCTATGATTAAGGATCCATCGATACGCCTTTTTGCCGATACGATACCGATACTCTTATAAAAATATCGGCGATACCGATACCGATGCCAATACGTTTATTAAATTTAAATGAAGGTAAAATAAATAAAAAACAAGTTGGGTTAATTTTTTTAAATGAATATAAAAAATTACAGACTTAGAATGAGATTATTAGTTATTAAAATTAATAATTAAGGTATAGTGTTAGTAATTAAAATTAGCATTAATAAGATTTTTGTTTAAAACCGGCCAAGTGCGTGTCGGACCACGCACAATGAAGGGTTCCGTAGTTGGGATGAATTTATCCCAAGATCAACCATACCACCACCAGTAATTGATAAACATGTTCTCCCTTACATTCCAACTGCAAATGTAAGTTTGTATGCACAATATTGAGAGATTAGCTTCTGCCCGCGGCTTCGCTCGCGTGGATGTCGGATTTCATGGGTTTTAATTTTCTTGTGCGGAACCTTAATTATTTTTCTAAAATATAAAAATTTTTACAAAAAAAAACAACCGACTTCCAAAAAAAACACTACAAAGTGAAAAATAACTTTAATTTCGGAAGTCGGTGTCTTTGGTTTTTTTTAGTTTCATTTTTTGCCACCGACTTCCGAAATTAAAGTTATTTTTCATTTTGTAGTGTTTTTTTTTGGAAGTCGGTTGTTTTTTTTTTTGTAAAAAGTTTTTATTTTTCATTTTTTAGTGGTGCCTACCCCACACAAATTCAAATACGACTGAAAAATAAATTAGAGCATCATTCACATAGACTATGTGGGAAAAATACGTATTAAATTATTGAAGCTAACTCAAAAGCCACTCATGAGAACTTGAAGATATTTATATGCGACCATCTCAAATAAAAACTTTGCAAAAAGGCAAATATACGTCGCGCTACGCCGTGTCAGAAGTTTGGAAGGGCGTAGTTTTATGTTGACGGAGATAACGAGGCTACGAAATCTGACTTCTGACAATCAAGGCCACACATAACATACAACTCAAGTAGCGTAATTTGAAGCGGCATATAATTACCATTAAAATCATTTAAACCTCATGACAATTCCAATAAGCCCAAACACGGCTAGAATACATTGTTTTATTGCTTAGTTCCGGTACCTACCTACCGGCTTCTTCATCAGATCGGTGCGATGGTACCATTTTCATCAGAACCATTTATTTAAATCTTCGTCATAGTCGCTTAACTATCTTAATCGAGATATCTTATCGCCATCCGTGAAATACTTATTATCGTTGAGAAGTTCCCGTGGCCATTTGTGGTCTTCTTCAGCAGTTCCACTTCACCGGATGCTACTTTCTGAATGCAAATGCTTGATTTGTTGATGAAAATACCAAAATCGCTATAATGTATGCCTATAATTTTTGAGGAGTTCCCTCAATTCCTCATGGATCCCATCATCAGAACTGGATTTTGATAAAAATGGGACCAATTGGGTAGTATTACCTTTCAAATAAAAAAAGAATTTTCTAAATCGGTTTATAAATGACGGAGTTCTGAGGTAACAAACATAAAAAAAAAATACACCCGAATTGAGAACCTCCGCCTTTTTTCGAAATCGGTTAAAAAGTAGCCTAAGTTACTCCTTATAACATCAGCTATCTGCCAGTGAATATGCCGTCAAAATCGGTCCCGCCGTTTCGGAGAGTAGCCGGAACAAACAAAAAACAGACAGACAGACAAAACTTTTTAAAATAGTTTTTTTTTGTACTGTAATACTTTCATAATTATGGATTTAGTAAAAAGCTGTTATTTTGACATTACAAACAGATACTTCAAGTTTATTTATTGAAATTTCTTGTTCCCCCGACCCACCCCGGCGCATCGCATTGCCTGCCCGCGCTATGACTTCGTTTTCGCTTAGCGTCCTTTTTGTCTTTTTACTCGGCACCTAAGGGTCCTAGCGTGATATTTAATATGCCCATAGCCTTCCTTAAGAATTGAGCTATCAAATTTTGCTTCGCCGAAGTCGGGTAAAAATATCGCCGATGCTGATATACCGCCAAACCCGAAAAAATCGCCGATATATTGGCATCGATATCGGTATCGGATGCACCCCTAGTTATGAAATCTGAAATAATGAGATTACAAATGGCAACTACTTATTGCAGATGCTGCGTAGTATAGGTGGTAGGCAGGCGCAGATACAGGGAGGGGGTGGGGGGCAACGGGTGCAGTTGCAGTTGTTAAATATTGTATGGTGGGCCTTCGTGTGCGAGTCCAACTAGCACTTGGCCGGTTTTTTTTACCTTCGTGTTATCGAAGTATTCAATGTGTAAAATGTTGTGAAATACGTACTGTAGGTACCTAACCTACATACCTACAGTTGCTCTCGCTAACGAAACGGAAGTTGAGAAAGAATGATATGAATTAACGCAAAGTTGCATCATCGGTTATCAACTTCGTAAAGATGGGCACACACGGTCAGTTCACCGCGCCAAATGGAGTGATGTACATCCAAAGTTTGATCGTGAGTGTTGATTCTTCAATCCATATTTCGGCGCGAAGAGAATTCACGGATTTTCCGAGCGCACCGTAATCCACAGAGCCTCACGACATTTGGCGTCGCGCCATTTGTCCGAGAGTGTGAAAACAGTGGGCCGTGGCATACGATTATACTACTTATTTAAAAGGCAACACGAATCAATTTCCAATGCAAGTATTTTGGCGGCACCCATCCATTTGATTTAATCCAATTGGACTGACCGTGAGTGCCCATAAACTACTGGCGCACATCCATTTGATTTAATTCAAATGGACTAACCGTGAGTGGCCAGTTTTAAATCAAGGGACAAAAAAAAAAACAAACAAACCGAATGCAGTATCGGTTACGGTTCAATACTTCAATAGGGTAAAATTTAATTGCGTTGGTTTTATTCGAACACCAAAAATTAATTTTAATTATTATTCATAACGTCATCAATATTCGTACGTACACTTCTCGTTTATTTATACTTACGTCAATTTAAATTAATATGTATGTCACAACGTGGAAGGTAGCGTGAAGGAATTGATTATCCGGAATTCCAGATATATCCGGACAAAGAATAACTAATTAAAAAAGCGGCCAAGTGCGAGTCGGACTCGCCCATGAAGGGTTCCGTAGCAGCAAGTAACATAATGTAAAAGTTGTTGTAGTTCGTTGTAACTTTGATCGATGTTTTAATAATAGACCGATTACGTCATAACGTATTAAAAAAAACTACTTACTAGATTTCGTTCAAACCAATTTTCGTTGGAAGTTTACATGGTAATGTAATTCATATATTTTTTTTAGTTTTATCATTCTCTTATTTTAGAAGTTACAGCGGGGGGACATATTTTACCTCAATATCATTTTTGAAGAACTATCCATAGATACCCCACACGTATGGGTTTGATGAAAAAAAAATTTCGAGTTTCAGTTCTAAGTATGGGGAACCCCCAAAATTTATTGTTTTTTTTTCTATTTTTGCGTGAAAATCTTAATGCGGTTCACAGAATACCTTACCAAGTTTCAATAGAGTTTTGGAAAAAAGTGGCTGTGACATACGGACGGACAGACAGACAGACATGACGAATCCATAAGGGTTCCGTTTTTTACCAATTGGCTACGGAACCCTAAAAATCATACTCATGACTTAAATAAGGAGAGGAAGGCCAAAGAAAAGATGAATTAATTCTGTGAGGAATGATATGAAAGAAGTGATAGAATGATAGCGTGAAGGTTGATTGGAAGAAGAAAACGTGTTGCGTCGACCCCAAGTAACATGGAACAAGGGCAGGAAGATGGTGGTGATGATGATTACTTATGTTTGACTTAAATAAATTGTTTAGTTAGGGCTAAATATAAAGACGAGACTATCTACCATCTATCTCAGTAGGATACTTTATTTTTTTGTTTACATAACACATTGCGAGGAACTATAGCCCGGCTGACGGTACAGTTGTTTTATCTCACGAAAGCGGGTGAGCCATACTTGTAGTTGTAATGCGTATAGACACGCGCTCTTGTGTGCGTAACTACAGGTAGCGTTAGCAAGCTCATCGCTAATGAACAAAATAATAAAGTTATTAGATTTTTGCTATGTATAGATTAGACACACAATAAAATAGAAACTTATATTCAAGAAACATTTAATTTTAGCAATATTTTGAATACAATTTATATTTTATTTAAATTAATATTTCAAGTAGAATCGTAACTAGACTCTTCTTCAGAGTCAGTTTCTTCTTCACTGTCATCTTGTAAATTTATATTAATTCAAAATCAGTGTCAAAATATTTCATAAAAATCAGTTTCTTTTTTAATGACACTATTACAAGTATTACGCCATGTCTCACTTGTTATTTTTGTAATACTCTCTTCAATAAGTTTTTCTGTGTTGGTCATATTTTGCTCGACGTTTCTTAGAGCAATGTAGTTTTTAAGGACCCCCCAGATGTTCTCTATAGCATTAAGCTCAGGGTGGTAAGGAGGGAGGCGTAATACTTCAAATCCTTTACTTTTTATGTAGTCATCGATTTTGTAAGTGTTAAAATCACTTTTATTATTTTTTATTATATCAACTCAACTTTGCGCAAATTTGTGTCGAAATGTACCCTTAGAAGTGAGCCATTCTTGCATCTCAGATTTAGTTGAGGCTGTTGTCGGCAATTTCTCAGCACGCGTATTATGGTACGATGCATTATCTAGTACTATTACGGAACGATCTGGCAAATTTGGCAGCAACTTTTCATTCAGCCATTTTACGTAATTTTCAAAACTCATGTTGGAATGGTAGTCTCCAACTGTGGAATTAGCTTTGTAGACTAAGCAAGCGTTCTCAATACATCCGGCACAGGTTCCAGCGTCTACTAAAATAAAACGAGTACCTTGACTAAGTTTTTTTAAAAATGGAGATGGTTTGTCTTTTTGGGCCCAGGTGTTATCTCGAACATGTGGTGTCAATACGTAACTCGTCAGTATAGACAATAGGCCGACCTTGAGAGCGGTATTCGGTTATTTTTTTTAAGTATTTTAGTCTCCACATCTGGATATCATGCCGTTCAACTAATACTTTCTTATTGTTATCGGTTTTACGCCACTTGTAGCCCAATTTATTTAATAACTTACGTAGCGTTGCGAGACATCCATTAAAACCATTTTTTTCATTCAAGACTGACCTTAGTTTTGCCAAAGTTGGAATTTGTTTTTGTACGATATGAAAATTTTGTATTGTGCTCCGTACAACGTCAGCTGTAAATCCATCAATGTCTACTTTATTTTCTCTCTTCGGTTTTTCATGGGAGACATAAAATTCGAAGATGTACTTGCGACATCTCTTCCTTCTTTTAATATTTTTTGCACTGTTCTTTCACTTACCCCCGTCGCTGCTGCAGTGCGTTTTGTAATATTACGCAAATGTGATAAATCACAATTTGGTTCTCGATGAAGTTCCGTGAATTCATATTCTTCTTTGAGAAATTATAAATATTTGCAATCATTTGACGAGCCTAAAAGAAACAATACAGTATTAAAATCTCGTTTAACATGTTCTTATTAAATACACACCAAACATGAACATTTAATTTGCCTTACCTCACTGCGAACAACTTTTCTCCGTTTCTTCGTACTTTCCATGCTGACGGTATTTGATAAATAATTTATGTGCGTCATGATTGCTCCGCCAAGTTATCAAATCAGAAAATGGTTGCAGCCAAAAATTTGTCGATATTTGTCAAAATCGAAAGAAACAAACCCCGTATTTGTCAAAGCAGAAATAAAGAAGTTATAAGCGTTTTAAGTTGGCCGCGCAATCCTGACGTCAAGGACTGCGCGGCCACGGAGATCTCAGCAACTACTTGGGATAGAGAAATAATTCCTTTTGTCAACTCAAGTCTGTATTTGTCAAAATTTGTCGAAAAATGAATCAAAGCTCTATATCAATATTATAATTAAATATTCGCCTTGAAAGTCATGGCCGCGCAGTCCTTGATTTGCTATTTTGTTTTTAGTAGTTTTTTTATTAAAATTGAAGACTTCATATAGTATAGGAGTTAAAAGGAGAAAGGTCTTAATTTGTCGAAACTGACAAAAGCTTTAAAATACGACTAAAGTGTAATTAAACAGACGAAATCAATTTAAAACACAAAACTCGTGGCCGCGCAGTCCTGACGTTACTTTAAACCATGATATCTCAATAACTATAGTAGCTAGGATTTTGCTGTAGACGTCCATATAATCCTTATATTAACCCCATTAAAATGACATATCCTTTTACCCTCAACACTGTTTGGGACGCGAGTAATCTCAAGAATTATGTTACCCCATACAATGTTCTAGTAGAGTGACCATAATTTCGATTTGTTTTTAATCTTTGTCAAACTGGCTATGACAGCACAGTTCAAGGGCATTCTGTTCTGTTAGTCAAAAACTTAAATAAAATACTAAATAAGACGAAATAAAAAACTTGTTTAATATTTGAATATTTTTATTCATTGCACAAATATAAAGATTTCAAAAATCAACAAAATCATTATTCTTCAACTTTAAATGTCTTTCATCGGCTCTTACACCTCTACTAAAACATAAGTTAAAAAATGGATATATACAGAATCGTTTGTACTCTCTTCTAATTTACTCTTGTTATCGTCGTAACAAAGCATTCCGCTATTTCTTATAATATGACACTTATAATGCCCTATTGTTCCAAGTATTGGAGGAACATATTCTACGGCACCTAATAATTTATAAATGTTTTGTTTAATTATTATACTTTTAGGTACCTCATGTAAAAACACCATTTGCGTGCCATTTAAATCGAATGTAACAATTTTTGACAAGGTATAATGAAATAGAACTACTTCATTGCATTTTCTGCATTGCTTGTTTTCCCAATCATGAATAATAATAGAATCTTCCAAGTTACTGATGGTGAAAATATTAATTATATCTAAATTTAACGGTATAAACACATGTTTTCTTCTTGATGGGGTAGAATTTATGCATGCACTATTTGAACAGTTACTTACAGAAGAAGCACTAAAAATAATATCATTTAAGACGTGCTCATAAATAAATGCAGCGTTACATTCACAATCATAATGATTGTTTTTGAAATGTATCGAAGCAATTCTTATTCTTAATTTGTTTGCTTCTTCACTGTTATTATCAGAGTTACAGAGGATTTGTAAAAACGCTGTTATATCCCTATTTCTGCAATTATTGTCAAATAAATCGCGTATGCATGAATACTCTTTAAATCCGTGGGCCAATAAAAAAAATACGGAATCAAATGCACAAGTGTTTGTTAATTTAATATTTTTTTCAGATATATCTTGTACAGTAAAATTACTATTTTTTAAAAACATTATATTTACAGGTTTATTTGCAGAATCATCTTTAGGAACACCTTCGCCTCTCCAGTTTTCAACATACGTAGGAATTACTGAGAATACCGAATCATTTAAAAACGTTTTGGTTACACTAGGTTTTTCTTTTTTGCAGCATTTGTTTTCAAATGGTAACATTTTTCGCTTCCTAGTCTTACCTCGTTTTCTTTTAATGTTTTTCTCCTTTTTGTCTACAATGTCGGCGAAATTATTTAAACAATTTAAAGCAATTTTTATTTCACCTAATAAATAATCATAATGCATATTTAAATATTCATCAATGTTATATTTCTTCGACCTTGTTGTGAATAACAAATTTTTCATAGTTTTAAAATAGCTCTCTCTAACTGAAGATGTTGGTACTTTGTTTTGTGATTTATATAATGGGCACATAATATTACTCCAGAGGGGTAACTTTAGGAGTAACCGTTTGAGCGTTGTTATTAAATGAGGCATGTAGAAAGAGTTTTGTGATTCTGACGAACTTTTTGTTTTATCTAGGCTTTTTTCCCTCTCAACAATTTCATCAAACCATGAGAGCAAACCGTCATCATCGTCGAGGATTATGTTTTCGTGAATATTTTCCTTCTCATCGGTGTCTTCATTAGGTTCCGTATATGTAGTATTACCTAAGGTGCAACTTATTTTCTGAATATAAACAGAAACAGGGTTTTCTGGGTTATCGTATTCGGTTAGACATAGTCTTACAACATCAGTAATGAGAGTTTTAATTTGCTGAAACGATTCACATTCTTTCATATACAAAATGCAACGAACGTATAACATTTTAACATTTATATCCCTATTTTCAAAGCAACGTAAATTATAAATTGTTTTGATAAAATGACTTGTATCTAGCCTAATAAATACTTCAGGTAATGCATAATTGCGGCCACTTAAGACTAAAACAGATCGTTTAACATAATCTTTTATACTGCTAAACGTAGTAAATGCTGAAACATTAGCTGCAATTAATGCTGATGAGTCATCGGTAATAATTTCATGTGGCGGGCTCCTTACTTGAATTAACCATTTTTTTAACCACGCTGCAATTGAATCTTTATTGTGAGAATCGGTAACCATTTGAAAAATTGGAGTAGATTTAATTGAATCCGAAGCAATCATGCCAATATATACAAATAGTCGTTTTGTTAGTGTAGTTCCATCGGGAAGCTTTATAGCCTGAAAAAAAGATCCAGTTGCATCTACAGTAATGGTCACTTTAGAAAAACTATTACAATAGTTAGTATAGTACTCTATTTGCTGATCAGACCAATAATATAAATGAAAACACGGTATCAATGTCACTTCACGGATAAAGTTCTGTACCTCTTGAGTCATCATGAGTATACTTAAAATTGGGTGAGCATGAAGTCTCTTGCTTTGTCGTTTCTCATACTTGATCTGGCGGAGAGCTGCTAAACTTGGCAGCACTGGTGGGCAAACTTGATTTGGGTCTTTAATTAATTTGGCCGCAAGTTCTTTTTGTACGACTACGGCAGGCTTATACTGTAGAATTTTTGCTAATTTACCTCTTTTGTATGGAGTTAATTTTGATTTTTTTTTAGGATTGTGTGGTACATTCTCTTCCTTACAAGTAAGTATATCGCATGTAAATCTTACAGTTTTTTCAGAAATTGCTTCGGTTTTTATTATTGTTTCTCTTTGACATTGTGAGCACTTTCCAAATAACGAAATGTTATTTTCACCGTCAACTTTCTTATTTTTAAAGTTCCAAGTACATGGTAGCTTAGATAACTCCCAGAGCTTTTCTCTCAAAAAAGTCGCCCACTTAAACTTTGGCAGACTCCTGTATTTTTGGTGTGTCGATGAGGTCCTTATATCTCTTCTAGCATAATGTACCATCACGGGTTGAATTTTTTTCCATTCATGCTCGTCCATTGTAAAACTAAATGTTTTCACCTTGTCTTGATATGTCAGCGATAATGAAGCCACACTATGACGCGACGGTGAAGAAGATGAACTACTCTGAACTCGGGGTGAATAAAGGTTATCATCTTCATCATTTTGAAAATACTCGTCGTAGTGCCTTTTCAATGCTTTGTAGATTGCATAAGGAGCTATCGTATTATCTAACTCATTAGATATTGTTTTAAATACTGGATCATTATATTTAATACTGCGATTTCTGCATACATCTCCGTACTTAAGAAATATTTTTTTTAATTTTTCACTATTGACTTTTTCTTTGTGACCTGCTTTTATCTGAAAATTAAATTAAAAAGTATATTTTTAAATATCTATTTATTTATAACTGCTTTTTAATAATTTGAGATTACCAGGAGTTAAAAGTTGCGTCTGGTTTAGGCAAAACCTTAAACGCTCTATTTAGTTTTTAAATAGAGAGCCTGGGAAAGGTTTACCTTACCCAGGCTTTATTTATTATTATTAATTATATAAAACACAATAAATTCCATCCTTGTTCATTAAGGCCTAATTTGTTAGGACTTTATTCCGATCTACTTTTTAACTAGGTACCTATGTAAAAGTACTGACTACAGCAAAACTGGTAAAAGTTTTAACATGGTATGGTGGTAGATAACACAAAATAAATATCGTTAACAAATTTAATTCAAAAATAAATAACTCACCATATTGATTAATATCACGTAATTATTTATATCACGTTTAAATATACACTAAGTCTCTCACTGAATACACACTTATGTCCTTTTTATCGGAATATCACTGTCGGATCCACAACGTACAGCAGTAACAGTCCGTTGAGATATAATACTGGTATCGTGACGATTCGACGCGAGCGCGGTGGTCCGCTGACCAGCAGTTGTGCGAATGAAAAGCAATATTAGAAAGAGAGCGCAATAGGCAAACTCGCGTCGATGCTCCTGTAGTGCGGCCGAAGAGACCAACTTAGAATAATGTTAAAATAGTAATTTTACTGATTTATCTGTAAAAAATATTAAATTTACTCGTGCATTTGATTCAGTGTTTTTTTTTACTGACCCTGGGAATAAAGAGTATTTATGTATACTCAATTTATTTGACAATAATCACAGAAATAACGATATAACAGCGTTATATTAACAGTGAAGAATCAAACAGATTAAGAATAAGAATTGCTTCGATATATTTTAAAATATATCATTATAATTGTGAATGTAACGCTGCATTTATTCTTGAGCACGTCTTAAATGATATTTTTTTTTAGTGCTTCTACTGTAAGTAATTGTTAAAATAGTGTATATCTATTTATAACGTTATTTTAGATATAATTAACATTTCCACGAGCAGTAACTTGCAAGATTCTATTAATATAATTCTGTACATTTTGTTTATAATGTATAAGAATATCTAAATATTAAAAAAGTTTTTTATCAGTTAACAATAGAAACCAGAACAGAAATGCGCTTAGACTGTATTGTCTTGAACTTATGGTCTTGAAATTATGGTCACTCTACTAGAACATTGTATGGGGTAACATAATTCTTGAGATTACTCGCGTCCCAAACAGTGTTGAGGGTAAAAGGATATGTCATTTTAATGGGGTTAATATAAGGATTATATGGACGTCTACAGCAAAATCCTAGCTACTATAGTTATTGAGATATCATGGTTTAAAGTAACGTCAGGACTGCGCGGCCACGAGTTTTGTGTTTTAAATTGATTTCGTCTGTTTAATTACACTTTAGTCGTATTTTAAAGCTTTTGTCAGTTTCGACAAATTAAGACCTTTCTCCTTTTAACTCCTATACTATATGAAGTCTTCAATTTTAATAAAAAAAATACTAAAAACAAAATAGCAAATCAAGGACTGCGCGGCCATGACTTTCAAGGCGAATATTTAATTATAATATTGATATAGAGCTTTGATTCATTTTTCGACAAATCTTGACAAATACAGACTTGAGTTGACAAAAGGAATTATTTCTCTATCCCAAGTAGTTGCTGAGATCTCCGTGGCCGCGCAGTCCTTGACGTCAGGATTGCGCGGCCAACTTAAAACGCTTATAACTTCTTTATTTCTGCTTTGACAAATACGGGGTTTGTTTCTTTCGATTTTGACAAATATCGACAAATTTTTGGCTGAAACCATTTTCTGATTTGATAACTTGGCGGAGCAATCATGACGCACATAATAATTTTGGCGCGAACCAAGAAGCACTACTGACTCGGCCGGCGACTCGGCCAGTCGGCCACGACTGGGGGCTCCTGAGCTTACGCACGCAAACACAGTGTGCATGTACACTTACACACAAAAGTATGGGTCACCCGCTTTCGTGAGATAAAACAACTGTAACAGTCTAAATCGACAGCAAACCCTCCAAAGGCCGAAGTCCTATTAGATAAACTGACCAGCAACCTAATTGCAAAAAAACAAAACAATCGGAATCTGGATCATTTTGAAGCATATGTTGGAAAAACTTGTCTGCTCGACAACATAAATAACGCAATGAATGTTGATGAACTATCAAAATGAAACAGATTCCGAGCAAAGATCCGCATTTCTCGGGACTCCAAACTCCACGACTCCACGCGGGTAGCGCAAGATCGGCAGGGACATAATGATTCCGAAAAGGAATCACGACTCTTAGTATCACGATAAATGAAACTGCTTCCAAAGTAGTTCTGATATTTGGTTTCAAGCGTCCCTCCCAAACTCTCAAGTCGAAACGATCCTTATTTCTCAGCTTCTAAAGCGCCCAGAAATTGTAAAAAAAACATACATTCAGCAACGAATTTACGGTCTGCTTTGTATGTAAATATAATGTTTTTAAAGACAAAAACAAATACATACCTACCTACCTATTATCATACTGTATTTTTTAAAAGACTGTTTTGGAATCAAATCTATAAATAATATGTAAACGTTTGAACATTGTGTGGGCACTACCACGCACGAGCAGTTTCTACATTCGTTAGGAGGCTAAAAAATGCTAGGATACGAAACAAATACCTACGCGTAGTAATAATAAATTACGTATTGTGAAACTTATTCCTGGTTTTAATATGTAAATTTTGTTTCAGAATTGCAAGGCTTATGCGAAAAAATCCATCCAATACTTACCTCCAATTGGTTGGATGTGGAAATTCTCCGAATTTGTATTTCTAGAAAGGTCTTTTGAAAAAGATAAGGAGACTATTAAATATCAGATATCAGAATTGTGCGACTATCCGGATCCTGTGTGGGTGAGTTATCTTTCGAATCATTGTACCTTTGTACAGACAGCTAGATAAAAATAAATAATCTGAAGTTAATCTATTCTTAATGTTACATAATTAAGATGGCCTACTCTTACCCACGTGAGCGAGGCATATAGTATTAATTTGTTTACTTACGCATTATTGATTCAGTCGATTTCAAAATTATTTTTATATGAATGACAACATGATCAATAATGACGTAGCCTTATGTCACAGTATAAACATATTTATATTGTGCTTATGTGACCTTTACGGTTATACCTACAGGGTCAAATTAAATTAGCTAGCGAAACTCCATAGATGTGATGGGTAGGTCGATATCTACCCATCACATCTATAGATATCGATATATCTAAACATGATAAAACAAAAAATAAATTAATTTGATTTTTTTTTAGGGTCATCTACCGCCAGTAGTATAGTCACTTAAATTTTCAGTTTAAAAATCAGTTTTTATTAGTAAACTTCACAACCGTCATGGGTATCAAAATTTCAACTCGGTAAAACAAATTTTATCAGCTCACACTTCAAATAACAACACTACTAGCGGTCATTGACGCCAAAAAAATCATCAATTCTTGTTTATTTTTGAACATAAAACTTCATTAGGCGCGCTGAGAGATTTTTGGTAGGGGAAATCTTACGGGTAGCGTCACCGCATCACCGCGACATGCATACATAGTTTAACGTTTACGTTTTCATTTCTGTCGGCTGTCCCCATGACTGTCAGTTTTTATTTTGTCATGTTTTGATATCGATACCTATCACGTCTGCGGAGTTTCACTAGCTAATTTAATTTGACCTTGTAGACGCAGGTACCTCGTCGCGGGTGTTGCTTCTCGACAAATCGGTGGAAATTAACAGTAATTCGTACATTTCAAGGGAACTGATAGGACAGATTGTCTTTACCAATGAAAGTTAAGGTTATTGTGATTACAGATAAACTGTGCGATAGTATTAGTCATGGTCATTCCTATGCCTTTGCCATACGCTACACAGTGCGCAAAGTCTGTATACCTACGATTTTCCGCAGTTAAATGCATTTCATTCCATAAAATAGACGCGCGAAAACTTCCACCAGCAAAAGATCGGCGATGTCGCACTTTATTTATGATTCATTGAAGACCAATACGGTCTACTGCAAATTAAAGTAGGTATGTGGCAGCCTGGTCTTTGACACTTCAGCAGAGGGCCAAGCTCGAAGTTAACCAAGCAAGCCAGGGAGCGCAGTATCTTGGGGGTTCATTTTTCGGACCTTATAAGGAACACAACACTGCGCACCAAAACCAAGATCACAAACGTCCGTGGTCTTGTAGACATGTCCGGCCCAGTCCCACTTAAGCTTAGCTGCTTAAGTGGGACTGGGCCGGTCCTGTCTGCCGCATGTCAAATGACAAATGGGCTAAATGACCCACCGATTGGGTCCCACAAAAGGAACGGCGACATCGTGTGGCAGCCGAGACGAAGATGGCGGGATGAGCTATAGACTCCTACTGAAAGGACTGGCCGTCACTAGCAAAAGACAAAATTGTGTGGAAAAGGGAGAGGGGGGCCTTTGCCCTGCACTGGGACAGTACAGGCTAGTTAGATTAGATAATTCAGCCTTGTTCAATCGTTGATTCGGATGCTTTGTCCTTGCTAAAGATAACTGGTGGAATTTTCCCTAAATGTAGCGCCGCGCCGGCCAGTCAGGTTTATAAAAATGTGACATATTTTATTAGAACATGATTATTTTCAACTTCCTGGTTTGATTATTTACTTTAATTCGATTTTAGCTTCTAATGACTCCTGAAGGGACCCGGTATACAAAGACGAAGCACGAAGCATCATTAAGTTTTGCGAAAGAGAAGAACTTGCCGCTTCTTAAACACCATCTCACGCCCCGCACCAGAGGCTTTACCACAAGCTTACAGTTCTTCAGAGGAAAAATACCTGTTATTTACAATATACAACTGGCCTTTGAGAAGGATAGCAAGGTAAGACATACGAATATGCTAATTCTTTAATTGAATGTTTTGGTCAAGCATAAAAAAATAAAGTTGGCGGAAGCAATTGCGGCTTCCGGACAGTTCGCCAAATTGCGGTTTCGGGAAATCGCGTAATACGTACGTAGCATTCGTTACGATATCTATGATTTACTGGCGTGATACGTTCTTTTCTGATTTAATATTTTTAACGAATTGTTTGATTTTTTGATGGCCGAGAAGACGGAGTTTGGGCCGGACGGCAAAATAGCCTTGCACTTTCTTATGTCGTACTCCTCTTATACCTTTCTAGTAGATACGAAAGTGTCGGTCTATTTCACCTCTCTAGAGCAGTCTAGGGTGATAAATATCTAACAGATCTAACATATTTAAAAAAAAAATGTGCACAATGACAAAACAAAATGACACAACAATATTTAATCACCAGTTGCATACCTAACCTAATTGGTTCCAGTCAATGGTTAACTAATGGGCGTATCGGTTGATTCGTACGAATTATCTCGCCCGAAACGAGCGAATTGACACTTTTAGTGCTATAAATTTTTAACCGACTTCTTAAATAATAATAAAAAATGAGCAGTTCTCGATTCGTCGGTATGTGTTTTTTTTTTAATGTATGTTTATCGATATTTTCGTCAGTTGAGGACGATTTTGAAAATTATTTATCATTTTTTACAGCTTGTGCGGTAGTCCCAAAATATTATTAACTTTGCTGAGGTAGTTTTCGATTTAGCTTCAATAATACGTATATTTACTAGAGATGCAACGAATATTCGGCAACTATTCGGTATCTTTGGTTTTATATTTTCGGTTTTTGCCGCGTGGTGGATTAGGGCCACTCCGTCTCACAGAGAGGAGGCCCAGCAGTGGGAACCTTAAAGGCTGATTATGTATGTATGTATAACTCTGAGCGAGATGTACAATTTAGACATTGTTATCTTAAAATTATATTTTTAACCGGCGAAAAAAAAAGGAGGAGGTTCTCAATTAGACACGTATGTTTTTTTTTTATTTTTATGTATGACCACGCATAACTTTTTAGAGTCGACCGATTTGAAAAAAAATTGTTTTATTCGAGAGAGTATACCTCAAAGTTAGTCCCATATAAAATTGATTAACTTTGCTTGGGTAGTTATTGAGTTAGCTTCAATAATACTTATTTTTCCCCACTTGGATATGTTCTAGTTTCTTTTGCAAGTAGTGGTATTAGAATTTGTGTGGGGTAGATACCACAACTAAAAAGTGAAAAATAAAAACTTTTTTACAAAAAATACAACCGACTTCCAAAAACAACACTACTCGTACAAAGTGAAAAATAATTTTAATTTCGGAAGTCAGTGGCAAAAACGAAAATACATGTAACCAGACACCGACTTCCGAAATTAAAGTTATGTAAGTATGTATGTATGTTTGTTTGTTTGTTTGTCCGCGATTTTCTCAAAAAACTGATAAACAAATTTTCATGATCCTTTCACTAACGTAATCTACATACTTTCAGGAAGTTTTTAGTATATAATACATAAATAAATAGCAGCATAAATGTACTCTACCTCCGGCATTTCTAAGCCGATTTTGATGATTCTTCTTTTCGTTCGTCTTGGGCTTACTTACGTAATTGTATAAGCAACTAAAAATATCGGCGTTTTACCTGAAATAAAACGCTTATTAAACTACTTACCTTATTCGAAGCATAATTAAACTATTGAGATAGGCTGAACCATGTTTCCTGTGCCTTTTTTCCTTACGTTTCTAGCGATATAGCTCTGTCTCGCTCTCATGACGTCACCAGGTCAGAGAGGGGAGCGCATTTTTGAGCTCGCGCGCTCGGTCTTGTTCATTGGATGATTGACTATGTCACCTGGCAGAAATTAATATTATGCTTCGAATAAGGTAAGTAGTTTAATAAGCGTTTTATTTCAGGTAAAACGCCGATATTAAACCACTTGACCGTTATTCGAAGCATAGTTAAACTATTGAGATATTGTCTGTTATCGCCTGGTGACGCTCATGACGAACGCCAATGTGTAGGGAAAGATCAAGAAAAAAGAAAAGATGTGTTTGAAAATATTCAACAAAATATCAATAAATCAACATAATTCACTATGAGACAGGTTTAAAAAGAGCAGTAATGCTGTCACTCGTAGAAGAGCCCGAAACCTGTCGTTTATAAAATCGATTAAAAGTGTTTGAGGACCTCCAATTTCCCCGAGCCATAATATCTTCCATGGGGAAGTTGTCCAACCAATTCTTGGAAGCAACAGCGGAAGGGACACTTTCAGGAGTAGCAACAATACCTGCCTGACGCATCAGAGCTTTAATCCAGCCTGCAATAACAGTTCGTGAGGCGGCACGAGCTGTACCTCTCGTGGTGACAAACAAGTTAGGACAGTCTAGTGGAAAGCAGTGATACAGTTTGTTCAACCCAGTATACGGGGTCCAAATTATCGTTATCGGTCATAAGGAGTGTCAAGTCATGAATACGCCTACCAGAACAGAGTACTAAGAGGGCAGCGGCTTGACTCGAAACATCAAAAATGTAGTCATGATTTATTGTTCTAACGCCAAGAAAACATACAAAATCATCAATATTCCACACGGGTAACTTAGAAACAATTGGTTTTTGATTGAAATCGAATTCAAAATATGTTACACCAAAGCATGATTACTTAGAACACCTGAATCATTTACATTATTACAAAGGGTGGAGACCACAGACTTGTGTAACAATATTGTATTATAAGACAGTTTATGTTTTATATGCAGATCAGCCAGAAAACGAGCTAGGTCAGATCCTGAGGGATTCTTAGGGCTAATATGACTACACCACGAAACCCAGCGGTTCCATGCAGGTTTGCAAGTTCTTAGGGTAGAATCGCGCCAAGAACTTTTCAAAAGATATATCTGAGAATTATTCCACTTACCTAAATGATGTGTCCACCCCCACATTTCCAAACATCCAACACTAGATCCTGGACGCGAGGAGGTGGCAGTCCCGTTGTCACATCGATCAATACTTTGTTCAGGTTCTGTATTGTGAACGGTGGGGCCAGAGCCCGGGCTTTGAGACCTCCGCGCCAAAAGACTTTCTCCCATCGCGGTGCTACTATCAAGTAAATTCCCGATGCCCGATTGAGGAAGCTCAAAAACCCTGGGAATCAGGAACGGGGGTGCGAACACCCATGCCAGATCGAATTTCCAAGTAATCGAGAATGCATCGTGGGCTACAGCTTGTTTGTCGTTCTGATCTTTCGACACGTAATGAGGGACTACGTGAGCGTTGCTGGAGGCAAACAGGTCCACTTGGGGAATTCCCTATTTTAAGAATATTATCTTGGTAATCTCGGGTATCAGATGCCATTCGGGGACCTGGCGAAACCGCGATAGGTGATCGGCATGGTTGTTGTACCTCCCCGGAATGTGGTACACATTGATATGAATTTGGTATCACTATCAAACAAAACAGGTTGTAAGTTATGTCCATCAATCGCGAGGATTTGGTTACCCCTGCGTGACGGAGATACGCTACTACCCTGCGATTGTCGCATTATATGGTGACCGTAGATTGACTCAGATACACGGGATGACTTTGAAAAACCTTCAATATTGCCAACATTTCTTTTACGTTGCAGTGACAATTCTTCTCGTTCTGGGACCACGTTCCCCATAGAGACTGGTTGTCCATCTGGGCCCCCCAGCCTAAGTCGGAGGCGTCCGTTTTAGTCGCTGGTGCGTGGTGTAGAATTGACGGATGTTGCAAATTGTGGCTCTACCATTGTAGGTCGCCTATTGCATCTGCAGGTACAGTGTATACCTTGACAGAATTGTCCAATTGTAGTGTGTTTAGGAATTTCAATAGAGCTCGATAGTTTAATCTCCCTCTTTGGACAACAAAACTCGCAAAGTTTAGTGCTCCTATTACGCTTTGCAACTTCTTTAGGTTTGTCTTCCGCAAATCTACGATTTCGCGAATCTTCGCTAGTAATGAGGGTACTTTTTCCCTTGGCAGACGTTTAAGGTTTAGCCAAGGATCCCACAGTACTCCTAGGTAAACCAGGGATTTCTTTGGTGTTAGGATAGATTTTTCGAAATTTATTTGCCAACCCAGATATTTTAATGTTTTTACGAGAAGACTTACATGGCCTGCGAGAACTACTGGGTCTTGGTGAGCCAAAAGAAAATCGTCGAAAAATACTAATATTCTCACACCTTGGCTTCTCATAATTTGGGCAATCCAATTTGTCAAGCTGGCAAAAGTTTTTGGTGAAAATCTGGTGCTTGCATTTCCTTCCAATGATCGACGAAATTCGATAACTGACCGGCTTGAAATATTTTCATGTCAATATTTACTTCTCTTGGCATTTAAGCCTGAAGGTGATGACCTTCGCTTATTTCCGCCACGTTTATGAGCGTAGTATCTTTGGGTTTGTTTTGCCCCGCGGGAGCGAAAGGAAAAAAGAAATACGCATGTGCTGGTCCTTGCGAAGGACACTGTATATTATGCTGCAAAAAGCCACACTGCAAGGAGACGTTACAGTTCTGACAGCCTTGTGAAGGCATGCTTGAGTTATAGTTCTTACCCTGCGAGGGTGGAACTGAATATTGCCCCTGCAAGGGACGTATATACGCATGTGCTGGTCCTTGCGAAGGACACTGTATATTATGCTGCAAAAAGCCACCCTGCGAGGGGACGTTACAGTTCTGACAGCCTTGTGAAGGCATGCTTGAGTTATAGTTCTTACCCTGCGAGGGTGGAACTAAATATTGCCCCTGCGAGGGACGTATATACGCATGTGCTGGTCCTTGCGAAGGACACTGTATATTATGCTGCAAAAAGCCACCCTGCGAGGGGACGTTACAGTTCTTACAGCCTTGTGAAGGCATGCTTGAGTTATAGTTCTTACCCTGCGAGGGTGGAAATGAATATTGCCCGTGCGAGGGACGTATGAGCCATTTTCCAACTTGCGAAGTTGAGGTATTACCATAAGCCGATTTTGTAGATGTACCAGCCGATCTAGAAGCAGGCCAGAAGGCTTTTTTGATACCGCCAGCTTTTTCTAATGCAACAACTAACTGCTCAGAATTGAATAAGCTAACCTCAGATGGAGGTATTTTCTTTATTGCCGCTTTTATTAAGGGATCGCGAACTGCATTAGTTATGCTGTCTCTGCGCATCTGTATAGATTCAGCACTATGGCCGCAAATCATTTGCAATAGGTCTGCCGAAACCTTGCTGAACTCACCCGAAGTGAAGATGTCATTCAGCTTTTTTATAGCCTCGAAGTTAATTCTCTCTGGTCTCGGACCCATGTCAAAAAAGCACAAAGTTCCTTCACCTTTTATTTTAAAATACCGTTTAACGAAGCATAGGCCCTCTCAGAGTAACTTAAGTGTTTTAGTGTGTCATAGGGTCTGATCTCCTCGTTTGCCTCGAGTTCGACGAAACCCGGGCTATGGTTATACGATTTAAAACTGAATTTCTCTTAAAATTTTCAAGTAACGCTCGTCTGTCTTTGGAACAGCCGGTTCCTTAAGCTTAGTTTCAACATCTAAATGATTTATAAGACTACTACCCTCCAGTTCTAAATCATCCTCCGTGAAAAGGGAAAGGGCGTCGTCGGGCAGCGGTATACTATTATTTATATTATGTTTCACTTTACGCACCGAGCGGCGATGCTTGTGCTTGCCCCCCCTTACGGTGACGGCGACGCGCATGTTTAGACTTATGGTCAGAAGAACTAGATGAACTGGAACTAGAATCTACTACTGCTGCTGCTCGGATGTGAACGCATCCGTTTGGCACTAGATTCTCTATTATTAGTGGTATTCGAAGGACCTGCGACCGGTTCATCTTGCGAAATCAACGTTATTTCTTTATCCATTACGTATTCGGTATTATACTGAAAACAATTGAATTACACACACTGGAAAAGAAAAAGAATAAAAACACGCGAACGGAAAACCGTTAAATTCTGAAAATATCAACATTGATTCACTGTATTATCAATAATTATCATTCACTAGAAACAGTTTTAATAAAAATTGTAAATTGGTAAGTATGCCAACTTTCGTCGAAAGGAAAAATATAGACGGTTGTGAAAAAGAGATATAGATAACTCACCTGCTAAGCAGCAACCGTCTCCGGCAAGGAAAAGAACGCCAATGAACAAGACCGAGCGCGCGAGCTCAAAAATGCGCTCCCCTCTCTGACCTGGTGACGTCATGAGAGCGAGACAGAGCTATATCGCTAGAAACGTAAGGAAAAAAGGCACAGGAAACATGGTTCAGCCTATCTCAATAGTTTAACTATGCTTCGAATAACGGTCAAGTGGTTTAATGGAAAAATAAATTGACTTTAAAAAAGTAAAAACCGACTTCAAAAACCAAAAACGAATAAAATAACTTTCATAAAAAACTTAACAGCTTCTGAAGTCGGTGCCAAGCTAAGGTGCATTTAAGAATTGAGGACACCGATTTCAGAAGCTGTTAAGTTTTTTTATGAAAGTTATTTTATTCGTTTTTGGTTTTTGAAGTCGGTTTTTACTTTTTTAAAGTAAAAACCGAGACTTTAAAGTAAATTAATTTATTTTTCACTTTGAAGTGTTGTTTTTGGAAGTCGGTTGTATTTTTTTGTAAAAAAGTTTTACTAAAGATATGTTTGATTAATACATCTATTTAATTTCATTTCAAAATATTTTACTCATAAGCATAACTTATGTACGCTAATGTAATTTTTTTAACTTTATTGCATAAAATCCAATATGTGCCAATAATTGCCTAATATGTATTTCTGGAGTTGTCGATTTGCCCACAAATAAATTAATCGTGCGAATCGCCTAAAAAAATAATATTATTTAAAAGTGTGGATTCGTTTGGCGAGTTTATTCGTGCGGATCAACCTATAAGCCAAATAATGTTTTGTCTACCGCGTAGACTCATTAAGGGCATCTCAATGTAACCGCAGATAATAAGTACTATCGTAGTACACATACTATTGCAGTCTCATTGTTTAAGTAATTAAGATACTGTCAATTAAAGATAATTACCCTAATTAAAATTATAAATAATTAAGGATCGTATTGTCTATACTTGCGAAATTGATAAGAGTTATAGATTTCGGTTAGGTAAAATGTCAATATTGATTGATTTCAAGTCGAGAGTGTAATGTCCAATGTATTGATTGGGCACGATGCTGAACTTAGATAAGTAGCTTTAGGTACCTGTTCTGATGTGATAATATTTTACTTACTACATTGTGATTTTTGGATATTGTCTACTAAATACAGGCTTGTCAGTTGTGCTTGTCAAGTACTTGGGAATTACTTACAATCTTAAGCACAATTATTTTTTTTTTACAGCAATCACAAGTGTGATTGCTGTAAAAAAACAATAATGAAGGACGGCACGATTGACATTTGTCGGGCATGCCACCGTCCAGGAGAATCAATCCGACACATTATCTCCGGCAGTTCTCGTCTTGCTAACGAAGAGTACTTGCATAGACACAACCTTGTAGCCAGGATTATCCATCAGCAACTTGCGCTGAAATACAGCCTTGCGGAATCGGAAGTACCATACTATAGGTATGTGCCCGACCCAGTTCTCGAAAATGGAAATATCACATTGTACTGGGATCGATCCATCATCACTGACAGGACTATTGTTGCCAATAAGCCTGATATAGTGGTGGTGGATCGATTAGAGCGGCGCGCAATGATTATTGACATAACCACACACGACGGGAACCTCGTGAAAGCTGAGAAAGATAAACAAATCAAATATCTTGACTTGGCTCGCGAGGTTGTCGACATGTGGGATGTGGACTCGGCAATCATTGTTCCGATAGTCGTATCAGCCAATGGCTTAATTGCCAAGAGCCTCGACCAACGTCTAAGGAGGCTCTCGTTGGGCGGCTGGATTAAGGGCCTGATTCAGAGACCGGTACTTCTGGACACGGCGCGTATTGTTAGGAGGTTCCTCTCTCTGGAGCCCTGACCGCCGGTAGCTTGGACCCTGTTCCCGATACCGGTGGGCTACTATGTTTTATATTTTTAAATGTTTTTACTTATATTTTTATATTCTAATATTTAAAAATGTAATTTGTATGTATATTAAAGAAATAAAGGAAATAACAATAATATACAACAAGCAACATAATTCACAACGCAATGATTATATGAAAATGATGTTTCGCTACGGTTTTTGTAGCTGTCAATTAGGAGGTCAATGATCAACGTTTCCATCTTGTACCTATTAATTAAATGAGTATTATTATATGCTAGCTTTTGCCCGCGGCTTCGCCCGCGTGGTTGTCGGAAAATAACTCACGGGAATGTACTACCGGGAAATCCTTCCTTGTCTACATTATAAAGGGAACCTCTGCGCAAAATTTCAGCTTTCTTGGTTCAATGGTTTGGGCTGGGCATTGATGAGTCAGTCAAGACTTCTGTTTTTATTTATTTATATAGATTAGTACAATTCTTCATCCAATCCAGAAACTTTTGTCGAAATAGTTATACCAAACTCAAACTCAAAGCATTTATTTCAAATAAACCAATTACAGGCACTTTTGAATTGTCAATGGGTCGGTCAGTCAGAAAGATGAAGCTAGTTGCCCATTCCATAGCGTAGTAGATCCCTATGGAGAAGAACGGGCAAGAAACTCCACGGACACTCTTTTAAATCATAATATTTTTACAAAATATTGGTTACATCGTACCTAAATAGTTATGCCTATAATGGACTCACTCAACTGAACCATTCTGTCAATATCGACCATTTAGCTCCACTACGCAATCTAACTAACTGAATATGCTAACGCGGAATAGTGCTTGGGTGTGGAAGTACCCATTTAGCAATGGGGTCGATGGGTTTGCGCGTTTCCTGATCACGCTGAGTAAAACAAGTGCAAACATCATGTTAAGAAAATATCTATGCGATGCGAGTAGCATAGGCACTAGCCCTCGAAAATCACACGTAGTAGGTACATACATGAACATTTACATATTAGGTAGTATAAAAAAATTTAACGTGTTAAAACTAGCCATGGTCTTCGCTTGATAGTAATCAAATTTCGAGAAATTACTGTAGATTTTGTTTTTAGGGTTCCGTACCCAAACGGTAAAACGGGACCTACTAAGACTCCGCTGTCTGTCCGTTGGTCTGTCTGTCTGTCACCAGGCTGTATCTCATGAACCGTAATACTTAGACAGTTGAAATTTTCACAGATGATGTATTTATGTTGCCGCTATAACAACAAATACTAAAAAACAGAAAAAAATAAATATTTTAAGGGGGCTCCCATACAACAAACGTGATTTTTTGCTCGTTTTTGTTCGGTATTGATAACAGCAACAGGTAGACGCTTGAAATATTCACAGACTATTTTAGTTATATTATTCACTTTATTTAAGATACAACAGACATGATTTTTTTCCGTTTTTATACGGAACCCTTCGTGCGCGAGTCCGACTCGCACTTGGCCGGTTTTGTAATTTCAATTTCATCAAGAATAATTAAATTTTCAGACTCCACCAACGTTAACAAGTTTGCTTTACGGCAAACCGGTACATGCACATTTGTACATCGAGCGGATACCGGTCGAGAATGTGCCCGAAGATGAAGGTGAAGCTGCCAAGTGGCTGCATGACCTCTTTGTTGTAAAGGTACGTGTTAATTGCAATTATAATTATTGTACTATAGGTACACTACTGCCTAACCCTTCGGAGAATTCAGGCGTGATGTTATGTATGTGTGTTGTGTACTAGTTAACATCGTTGAGCTCCTTAAGTTCTGAGTTAAGCTGCACGATTACTGAGAAATGCGTGCAGTGACTGGACAGGTCCACTCATTATGATCTGACCAAGTTTTGGTCTCGAATTTAAAAGAGACTGTGACCTCTGAGTTTGTTTCGGCCTTTCTTCTCAGAGTAGTCAGATAGGAAACACCAACCTCATCTAGTTTTTTTTTTTTTTAAATATGATTGACGTGTAAAAGTGTTTGTACAAACCTACTTACAAAAAAAAAAAAAATATATTTATCATAAGCCAACTAAGCCAAACCAAATATCAACATAAAGCTTTATTGTGGACCTCAACTATCTCAAATGAAATGAACAATTCCTCTGATGGCGCAATAAATGTGGCCAAAGAATAGGAATGTTTCATGGGGGAAAAAAGAAAATCTATTTAGTCCGTCAGTCAAATAATAAAAAAATATTAGACACGTATTTTTACTTTATCATATTTTAGAGGCATGAGGAACAGGGTGTAAAGTTCACTCATCCTCCATAGAAAAGGGAGGATCCTCCGTTCAGACGTGTGTTGTGTCTGGTGGGCTACTGCCCGACTGTTGATGTGGGGACGTTGTATATATGCTAGTCGCGCGGTAAACTCTGATTGCACGATGCAGGATTGCGTGACGTCAGTGTGACGCGTAGTTCATATGTGGCGATGTAGTAGATTCCGCCACAATATTAATAAAAAAATACTAAGATAAAACACAATAATGTTGGGGAGTGGGGGCTCGCTACGTCACAACTATAACAAACTAAGTATGAAATCTGGCAAGGAGTGACGTCATGTCACATTTTAACTCAATTATCGCCATAATCTTTTGATTACGTAACAAAAGAAAAAATACGTATCCAATATTTTTTAATAACCTGTATAAGTACATTACGGACAAAATACAATTTTTAGTCAACATCCCTATTATAAGAAACATAGATGTACCGTCGAAACTAAAAGAAGAAGATTATTCTAGAATGCCTAATAATGGACATGTATTAGCTCTTCGGGTAAGGCTGATTGTATTGAAATTCAGCTATGTATAAATTATCTGTGGCCTTAGTGTGAGTTTTTATACCTATTCGATCGCGTTTACGTTAAAGTTAACGTACGTCAATTTGTATTGAAAAATTGTGTTTCCCATTGCAGTCACCAGACGGCGCTTATTTAGTTTCAGTACAAATTGAAGTTTACGTTAACGTGATCGAGTAAGTATAAAAATTTGCACTAAGGCCATTGTAGTCTTTAATATAAAAACTGAAAATTTTCATTTCAGTCACTTTACTAAAACCTGGAATAACATTAGTAGGTACCTATTATATGCTTATTAATAAATCAAAGGGGCTTGTGGCTAAGTATAACAGCTGCACGGGTCGATCGATCAGGTTAAGCTACGCTTGCCGCGGTTGGTCCGTGGTTTGGTGACCATCTTTACATTCAAGACTCCTCAGTACCTCGGAAAGCAAGTTACGCCGTTGGTCTCGGCGTTCATCCGTGAATCTTTGACAGTCGTTACCAACGGGTCGTCAGTCTGCCAACCAGTCTTAACAAGGGGCATCGGTTACCCAGTCTCTGGGTTCTGGAAATCTGTAGACAGTCGCTCCATGTACTGGTATTCAGCTGCAACCGGTTCAACAAGAAGCCGACCCCAACATCGTTGGGAATAGTCTAGGTAGATGATGATGCGAATAAATAAATCGAGAAAGTTCACGTTGTCATTTCTATGTGAAAACAGTAGCGAAATGAATACAGAGTGCATAATATACCGTATTGCGTCGCCACCGAGATCACATGTCCTACAAGTCACTGGCCGCTCTCGCCTTTAACAACCGCAATAACCCATTTCCGTAGCGAGTTCACCAGCTAGCTTGTGCAAACTATGTTTATTTCATAGGTAGGATCATACAAAAGTATGATCATGATCGGCGTACCTTAAAATTGTAATAAAGCAAGCTTTTTGTCTGTTTGTTTGAGCTTCGACAAAACTACTAGGCAGATTTCAAAGATTTTTAGCACAGTCACAGAGCTTATAAAGTATCGTAGCCAGATCTTATGGTGCGCTTACACGGGCTATGAAAATTGCTCAGTTATGAGCAATACTGATCGATTGTGACGACAAAATATCAAGCAATTTATGGCAACGGCAACAAGCGTCAATTTGGCAAAATGTTTTGCAACGACAATATTGAGCGATATGGAGCAACTCCAAGAAACTACGCAATACACGAGTAATTCAGTTTAAGAACATATCGCTCGCTTCGGACGACGTTTTTCTTGCAGTGACGGCTTGTACCGCTTTTATTATCAAGCATGAGTCAAAAGCAAAAAAAAACTTTTTTACAAAAAAAAAAAAAAAAAACAACGGACTTCCAAAAAAAACACTACAAAGTGAAAAATAACTTTAATTTCGGAAGTCGGTGTCTTTGCATCTGTATTTTAGTTTTTTGTGACCGACTTCTGAAATCAAAGTTATTTTTCACTTTGTAGTGTTTTTTTTTTTTGGAAGTCCGTTGTTTTTATTTTTTTGTAAAAGTTTTTATTTTTCACTTTTTAGTGGGTCAGTTTGTAATTTATCAAAGTTACAATAGGCCAATGTAAACTGCTCATCACTTTTTACAAAATATTGCTTTTCCTGATGCAGGGACGTTAATTGTTGAGGAGTTCTCCTAATAAGAACCAGGAGAAATGGAGCTCATGGTGAAGTCACCAGTATGCATTGTGACGAGCATAAATTGCTTAACAACCATATAAACGAATCGCAACCCGTGAAATACTTAGGCATAATTGAGTTGTTCCGATGGCCATCTGTGGTTCATTTGGTGAAGTGGAACTGATGATGAAGATCATCAGTTCCACTTCACCATATGGTGCTTTCCGAGAGCAAATGCACGAGTTACTATTAAAAATACCCAAATCGCTATAGATGTGTCTATAAAATTTGAGGGTTTCCCTCGATTTCCATGGGATCCCCTCATCAGTTCTGACTTGGTGACAATGTGACCACCTCGAGAGTATACCCTTTCAAACAAAAAAAGAATTTCGCTAATCCGTCTATAATGACGAAGTTATGCCTGAACATACATAAAAAGAAAATTATATAAACATTGATAACCTCCTCCTTTTTTTTGAAGTCGGTTAAAAAGAAAAGGAATAGACGTATTTATTTGGGTGCGAACATTTTTAGCAAGACGGAAGCAATCTTCTTTGTGTCGTGAATTAGATATTTTATTAAAAAACTCGAATCTCCTGAAGTGATTTTGAATTACTTTTGAATAAAGTTTAAAAAAAATTGCGCGTAAAGAAAATGCTCTCCACTTGCAGTCACAATTCACAACAGAAGAGCACAATGCACAACCGACCGCCTGACCGCTCTCCCCGCTGAAGCGAGACGTAGTTAAAAAGCAGAATAAATAAGGGCAAGCGAGATCGAAAAAAAAAACTTAAATTTCCATACCCACTGGATATTCGGCAATTCGTGTCGGCGACATTGAGCAATATGGAATATATGGAGCAATTAGAAACAAGCCGCATTTTATTGAAATTGCTGCACATTGCTCCAGATTAATATGGATCAATCAATACGTGTTGCGGAGCAATAATTGCTCAAAAACTAGCCTGTGAACCTTTAGATTTGATCGTTTCATGAAGTGTTCAGCCATTTCATGAAATAGAACATCGACCGCTGGTCACATCATGATGTGGTATGGCCAGATCATTGAATACTCAACGTTTGACGATATGAACAGTTAAATGCTCGACTACTTCATGATGTGGCCAAACTTTAGTGATCAGATTGTAAAATAGTTACGATTATCTACCGGTAGAGGTGTTATGTCGTTTTTGTTGTGCATGATGTGCATCAGTCCTAAAAATACTAAATAGCCAAGTAACTGCGACGTAGCGCTTGTCGGCCACTGCCGCAGCACCGCTCGCGCGCGGATGGCACTGTTCTTACTTAACCCATTTGGTCGGGATGCCACTAGCGGCGTGAAATGCAACTACTTTGCGATGTGCCCAGTGGTCAGCTGGGAATGTCGATAAATTGCTTTCGTCACGAAATGGGCATTTCTACGATCAAACGGGTACCCTACATTAATAATATGGCCCAACATCGACTGACTGACATAATTATCACTAAACTTTGACGTTTAAAGGATATGATCAATTTTAGCCGGCCATTTCATGAAATTATCAATTCTAAGATCTGGGCACGAGCCCACGACATAAACACGCAGATGAGTTCGTCATGTGATTAATTTTATCAGGTATCAGGTTCCTTTTGTTCTTGTACGATACGAGAAAATGTGCGGGCAACGGTTAGTAATTAAAGAAACTGACGGTTTTTGGTTCTATCTATAAATAGATAGGTATAATTATGTTTACACTATAATTATGCAAAATGTTTGTGTCACCTCGAGTTAAAGATTCGTCTTTAAGATTTATTTCCGCAACGTCACTTCTGTTTATGTCAATGTGGAACAGGAATTCCATTAGTTGACTATCTATGTTATTCAAATAAATTTTTCGCTAATTTCTTCCTGTTCCACATTTACATAAACAGGTTTAGTTGCACGTGTCAAGCATTGTTACAGAATTCAAAAAGCAGTATTTTGTCCTTGATATTATAAAAACTTAATAATTATAAACGTGCTATTTGGATAAATGACGTAGATTCCTACTGATGACTGCTGACAAATATCTCACCTTTTAGCACTTTACACTTGGTACAGACAACAGCACATTAGGTTATACCAAACTGTCAAATTCCGCTAAAAGGTTTTAAACCTTAAAATGTTAATGGTTAAGTTCAATATCGAATGAGATAATTTGACAGATTGTAGTAACTTGACCTGCTGCGCTGTGTGTACATCAAGACATTCAAAACGTATTAAATGTTCTACGCAGTTATCTATTGCTTTTCATTACTTAATAAAGTTATAAATGTTAAAGTATAGTGCCTCTATTGTGGCTAGCCTTGCAAAACTTCGGAAGTATTCGACAATGTCAGTTAATCTAGATAAAATCATGTTGGTATCGTCCAGTCATTGAGCTCGCGGCATGTGACTTTTACAAACATTGACATAAGGTTTAAATTACAAGGACAGACATTCGCTTCAGAAATGCAGTGATGTATCATGACATCACGTCTATATTCTCCTAAGACGATGTTTAAGAATAGAGTAGTATTAGTGAAAAGTCCCATGGAATAAGAAGCGAACAATTGGCTGACCTATTGGGGCTGCATGGATATGTCACCGTAAGATTGTGAGAACCTTTAGTTTATACTTATTCTATCGGTGTTATTTCCGTTAGATTATGAACTATCGAAAAACTGTGAACTCGGTGAAATGGGTTAGGTTAGGTTAGAACTGTGGCAGAGAGGGGCCGATCCTGGATGACAGTCAGTTTGGGTTTCATGACGGGCGCTCTACCATTAACGCCATAATGAGAGTAAGAGTCCTGGTAGAGGAAGCGGTGTCCCAGGGTGGGGTGTTACTGGCGGTGTCCTTGGACATCTCTAAGCATTCAACACTCTGCCCTGGTGTTGCATTGGGGGAGGCGTTACGTTACCACCGAGTGCCTCCCTACCTCCGCCATGTTGTGGGGGCTTATCTTGCGGGGTGGTGTGTCACCTACACGGGACGCGACGGCGGCGGCCGACGCGAGATGTCGTGCGGTGTTCCACAGGGCTCGGTTGTGGGTCCTCTACTGTGGAACATCGTATACGACTGGGTGCTGAGGGGCGAGCTCCAACCGGGACCTGACGTGTTACGCGGCGGACGACACGCTAGTCATGGCCCGGGGGAGCTCGTATAGGGAGGCAGCGTTGCTGGCTACGGCTGCGGTCTCACAAGTCATGACACATCCGACTTCTGGGCCTGGAGGTGGACCTCAAGTCGGAGGCCATTACATTCCATGGCCCCCGACGGGCGCCGCTGCCCGGATCATATTGTGGTCGGAGGGGTTCGAATCGCTGTCGAGTCAACAATGAAGTAACTAGGATTTGTGCTCGACAGCCGATGGGACTTTGGCCACCATTTTCAGCGGCTAATGCCCAAGCTGATAGGCGCGACGGGAGCGCTGCCAACACTGCTTTCCAATTTTGGGGGGCCCGAGCACCGCCTCTAGGCGGCTTAACGCAGGGATCGGAGCCAGTGTTCGACGATTGGCTCGGAAGGACGTACGGCTCCCTGTCGTTTCGAGCGACCCAGGTGCTCTCGGGGCATGGCTGCTTCGGAAAGTACCTGTGTCGCATAAACAGGGAGCCGCACGCTTGGTGTCACCACTGCGTCCACTGTCGGGAGGATAGGGCGCGGCATACACTGGCAGAGTGTACCGCAAGGGAGGAGCCGCGCCGTGCCCTCCCATCAGAAGTCGAAGCCGACCTGTCGCTCGTTCGATGGTCGGGAGTGCAGAGTCGTGGGACGCGGTGGTATCCTTCTGCGAAACAGTCATCTCGCAGAAGGAAGCTGCAGAAAGGAAAAGGGAGATCACGAGTGCTCTCCCGTCCCGCAGCAGGCGCACTGGGCGTCGACGGAGGGCAGATAATGCCCTCTTCCAGCCCCCTATATGGGTCCAGGGGCGATGGACTCGGCGACATACATCGCCCCTCATTCCAGGACCCGAGATGGTGGCGCGTAGTGTTCCACACGCGATTCTCTAAGACGTTATGGGGGAGTTCAACACCTGACTCCCCCCTATGGGACGTGGCCCGCATGGCGCGGGCCATCACCAGTCCGGGGCAGCGGAAGTCACATTCGCACCCGCAGCCCCTGACGCAGGTGTACGAGGGAACACCGGGATGGTTATTTAGTCGGTAAGAGTCTGACAGACCCCTTTGCCCACCCCAGGGCGGAGGACATCCATGAGAATTCCCATCCCGACAACTAAACGCACGCGAGCCGAGAGAGCGGTGCCGCGGAAGCGGCCGGCTGGCGCCAATTACAAGTTGCTCGCAACTACGGGGCTATTTAGTATTAGCGCAAAGTGCATTACGTCGCAAGCAAATTTGATACCAGTACAATTTGTCGGTTTCCTATGGATATATTATAATATGAAAAAAATAATGTCTTAAATTGTAAATGGTTTGTTGCAATTCACAAATTTTCGACAGTTTATAATCCAACGGAAATAATATCGATAGATTACAAACTAACGAATTGACATAAATATACAAATCCAGACTCCTAGCTGCTACTGAGAAATGCCTAATGGAAACGTAATGACCCGACCCGGGGAATGAGCCCAGTATAACGCTCAGGCTCACGCTTGCGAGTGCGACCCAATCAATGACTATAAACAAAGTTTATTATTTTCAGGACAAAATGCAAGATTCGTTCTTCAACACTGGAGACTTCTTCATCGAATCCGGTGTTGAGCGAAGAGATTCCTTCACAGTATCTCCACCTATATGGTCGTTGGTGAATGCGCTCGGCTGGGCCGTTGTCACACTTACTCCGATGCTCTACTATCTGATTGGTCTGTTGTTCAGCGGAAAACTTCTTTATTTCTCTATAGGCTGCGCTATACTTGGAGCATGTAAGTACTCTTAGTTACCTATTGTTTTAATTCTTAGGCCCCCACGGGAAGTACCGAAAACCTGGGTGTGACTGACACTGGCATGGCCACCATCAGGGATTTTAATTTTGATAACATAAAAAAATTAGTCGCTAATTAGTCGAAGTTTGTCGCCAAATATCAGAATTTGTCGGTCACTGGTTCAAAAGTTATAAGGGTTAATAAGTGGCCGATCTGGAGAGCATCTCCCCAAATTGGCCACATTTATATCTCAAAAACTAGGCCACCTAACGAAGATCGGTTTTCTCCCAAATTTATTCGCAATTTTTCGCCATGTCACAGATTTAGTCGGTTCTAAGTTTAGAAGAAATCATGAGTTCAATTTTTAAGTATTAGTCCAAGAGCTAGATCTTAAACTCATTATACCACCATTCACCATTCTTAGAATGTTGGCTGATAGGTGGGACTCTCCGATCTTGGGGCGGTGGATACAACTCCACGCAGTCAAGTAGATACTCCCCAGGATCGGTGGCCTCACGCAGCTTAAAAATAAATGTTACTAACACTAGTTTATAAGTTTACATTGTTACTAACAAATATGGAAGTGATTCTGCAATAAATGTTTATTTATTTATTTTTATTTATTATATCTTCTAAACTAAGACCCGACTAAATCTGTGACTTTGCGAAAAATTGCCACTAATTAGCGACAATTTTTTTATGTTATCAAAATTAAAATCCGTGATAGTGACCATGCCAGTGTCAGTCACAAAAACCTGGTGAGGTTTATGAAGCATGCGGGAAGCGAAGGACCGTATGTTGTGTCCGCTTGGAGGCATACGTCCAGTCTGACGTCTTTCTTGCAGCTGAATCTCATTCAACTCTATTACAATACGGCCGACGTATCTTGGCGAGTCGGAACCTCGCGCAGAAGGCTGCGCAGTAACATTTTTTAGGAATCAAATGGTGACATGAGGCGAGTTTGAGTGAGAAAACATGCGCGAAAGTTCGGAGAGTCGCTAAGATACGTCGGCAGTACCACTTAGTACCTCCTATAAACTACTCAGTAGTCACCTAACACTGTCTTGTTTGAACTTGAATTAACAATGTAAGCTGAAAACCTACATTTGCAAACAATTAAGAGAATAGAACAAAAGTGAAATAAAATTACAATGACTGCGCAAGCGCAACTTTGTTTTTGCGCAATTTTATTGTCAACTGTCCTGGGTTATTTCGCAAATATGTACTTACGTATTTATCCATTTTGTCTTGAATAAAATAATTAATATTGATGGATTTACAAGTACCTATGATTAATCACCACAAAAATGTCATAATGATAAATTCGTTTGTCATACGGCATGGATTTTTTTTTAATGTTCTTTTTCGAAAATAGTGTATTTTTTTTGTCAATATTTTGATTTAGATTTAAAATTAAATACAATATACAAGTTAACACTATTTTTACACTAGGTACTAAAATAAATAAGTAACTAATTATACAAATAAATCCAAAAACAAAAGGACACTTATCCGACGTTCGCACGGACGGGACGTAAAACTGTCGCGGCGATTTTATTTCACGCACTGGATTCTCAACGCTCTGCTTAGCGCCGAGAGTTGAAAATCCAACAGTGTTTTTTCGACGCGCTGGGAGGCACTCTGTTGTTGTTAGGTTGGATTCTCGAAGCTCAGCTCAACACCGAGAGTTGAAAATCCAGTCCGCGATAAAATCCCACCGCGATATTTTTACGTCCGTGCGAATGTCGGCTTAGGCGTCGAAATACTCGTCCGCATCGATGTCATCCGGAAACGTGCCCAGAAGACTGGCAGCATTGCCACGTTGAATGGCAATGCTAATTCTTTGGCCAAAGAACAAGCCAGCCCTCTGGTCACGTATAATTGTATACTTAATTATGTTTAAAAACTGGCATAACAGTTAACATATTTCCATTTATGTTTGTCCATTCCAAGTAGACGTCGATATTAATTAAATTAACTTTTGTTTCAGTTTTCATTCTTCTTCAGAAATCTATTGGAATGTCTAAAATCAGTCAAGGATCTTCCTATGGAACAGAGAAGAAGTAACATACCTGTTGCAGTATTCTTTATTTTACATCGTATTCGTACCTAATACCTGTACCTATACTATATTTTAAATTTAAAAACAAACAAATCAGATCATGTAGTGTTACATACATTGTATGTATGTTCCATCTTGTTCTGTTTATAAATAAACAAAGCAAAATAACTTATCTGAAAATAAATAAATAAATTTTGAGAAGCATGGGAGTGTTTTATGTGAATAAAATAAAATGTTAAAGTTGTACCTATGATTTATTGTTTTAAATATTTTTAAATATCCTCGTAAAGAAGCTGCTAATTTTTGATATAAAAATATTGAAGACTACTGCATTGTTTGATTTGTTACAAAGTATTACTGTGACTGTTCAGTTTATTTATTGTTATTTTTGTTACATAAATATTCTTTTGACACTTGTAGATACGAAGCGTATGTCTCGATATGTTGCATTATCCGCACAATACTCTTCATCTGTTATTATGTAAAGTTTATATATGTACCTATAATATCTTAATTTATATCAGCGGTAACACTAATCTGAGGACGTAAAGTAATCGATAAATTTTATAGATTACCTCATTGTATCTTGTTTCCAACCTTAAACTATGCTAATATCGGAATTGAACCGATTAAATAATAATTATTATGGATAAAATTAGGACTGAACAAAGCGAAAATTATAGTAGTGTTTTACAAATAGGCCAAGAATTATTACAAACTAAAATGCGTTCTGTATATTCTATTTTTATAAAAAATCGTTTGGTTCTATTTCTCTTTTATAAAATCATGTTTATTATTGTATTATTCTAAAAATCTGTGGTGAAGGTACTGAAATACTGATTTCTAGAATAATAAATGATTGAGTGATGCAATGGTCTTATTAGATGTAGGTTGGATAAAAATATTTTATATAAGATCAAATGCATACCATTATTACCATTAATTTTATTTAATACATACAAAAGCGATTGAATTTAGTTCTCAACCAGCAGGATCAACTTGTTTAATTTAGTACATAAATATGTTTTGTACAACCTGCAAACAAAGCAAAGTAACCACCCAAAAGTAGGTAGTCGATGATAATTGAATATTTATGCACAAAATATACATTCAACCGAGCACAAAATGTTGAAAACTTTAGTTTATATTATGTGCAGTTTTGTTTTGTTTCTAAGTGTGAAAGTGTATTTAGATTTATGTTTTTTTACTACTTTGTGTAATAACTACAGATTTATTTAAAATAAGTTCCATTATTGAACTTCGCTCCTTTAGTTAGAGAGACAGAGGGGAATGTAGCAAATAATTTCGTTTATATCAAGTACCCAAATATATTCTGTACAACGTAGTTATTAACCAAATACTTATTGTAAAGATCCCATCGCGCTTACACTATGTTAAAAATATTCTTAAATATCTGAAACACGCACAGAAAAATACCTATAGCTTCGTGTAATTGCGATTGGACTTTTAACTAAATTTCTGGTCTGCGTAATGCGTGATTGAAAATAATCACGCACAGTTAAATGTTACAAATTCCCCCAATTAACTGTTATAGACCAGATCCCAGAGCCGCCCTACCTTACTTATTTTCTGATTAACAAAATGTATGGGATAGAGTAGTGTTAGTATGTACTCTGAACGTATGCGTCCTGCTAACTTGGGCCAACGGCCAATTTTCAGGTAAGTACAAAGTTACGTAAAAATACTCACTTTTTTTAAAGTCCGACTGCTGATTTTTATGTATGTTTTACAGAATATTGTTAATAATTAATAATCAATACTGTCAGACACCCCGACGCTGGTTTTTCCGCCAGACGCTTTAAAACTCGGAAAAAAAATACGTCATCTTGCCTATAGGTACTTAGTTTGAGTTCAAATTTTTATAAAATGATAAATGATGAAATAGTATTGCAATTGTTCCCCTGTTAACTTGATACCTGAAAATTGGCCGTCGGCCCAAGCTAGCAGGCAGCAACACTTCTCCATCCCATACATTTTGTTAATCAGAAAATAAGTAGGGTCTGGCGGCCCTGGGATCTTGCTCTATTATGTACGTAGTGAGATTCTTGTTAATTAGCCCCAACTACTTATACTCAACTAATTTGTAAAAAAAAAAATAGATTTTGATTGCATTGCCTTGAACATTAACACATTAATTTCAATAAGGTTTAATGGTTTCTTATTTTTTAGATATATTTATTCATTAAATCTAAATCCTACAGGTAATGCCAATATTTTTGATATGTCTGATGTACTTTTGATTGCAAACTATACCAGATAACAATATACCTTGACCTGCATTGGCATCTTGTAAAGAATCACTGTCGATATCATGTTGTTTCATCTAAGGTGGGACTCATTTTTTCATACCTAGTATTAAAAGAAACTAGATAACCAAGTCAACATAATAGCTACTTATTATAGCCTCAGTTCAGTCAATATGCATTTATTAGAATTAGAGTAATAGTGTTCTGCTTATTACTATTTTTCTGTGGACAAACATGAACAAAAATGTTAATATGCTGCATTGTTACAAGTTTTATGTGGAAGTATAGTGGTAGGTGGCTCACTAAAATGTGCTGCAGTACACATGAGACTTACTGATTATGTGATAGAGACAGTTTATTGTGTACTTTACAAGATGCGTCTGTTGGTATAAATTTCTACTCCATGGATACGATTTGAATGCTAGAACAAAGGCTGCTTTGCTTCTACTAGTTGTAACATAGGTATCTTATAGTTTGTTTAGGAATCGTTTTAAATGTATGTGATTACAAATACTGCTGTCGCCAACGTTTATGATGCATGGGCACTGTTTTAACGGAAGGTTTAACGGCAGTTTATGTGTATGCACATTTAAATAGGTTTGTCCAAGAATAATCCTACACGTGTGCGACTTTTCATAAATTGTGATATGCCAAATTGAAACTATACATTGTTCTACAAACAGCACAATACTTGTGTAAATTATAGACTTGTCTTTATGGTTGGTTATTTTCATTTCAATAGGTAACATAGACGTTGTAACTTTGTATGTATGTTTATTATTATTATTAAACTTACTACTTATCTTATCCTTTTATTTTTACCTTACCATTCATTAATATTTTCTCTTCTCTATATCTACAAGGTGTAATTTTAAAATAAAAACCTGTACTCATCATTATGAACAAATTTTACTCTGGGACCAAACCTGAAATCGCGAAAAAATAATCTGCTGTACCCTACATTTATGGTCGCAGTAAAAGTTGTTCATAATGATGAGTAGATGAGTACAATGACCCCTTAAGAGGGTGTGGCTGACACTGGCTTGGCCACCATCAGGGATTTTACTTTTGATAACACAAAGATTTATTCGTTAATTAGTCGAAATTTGTCGCCAAATATCAGAATTTGTCGATCACTGGTTCAAAAGTTATAAGCGTTTCCAGGTAGCCGATCTGGAGAGAATCTCCCCATAGATCATAGATAGATCGCTGCGCTCCGTTTCATTTAAGGTAAGTAAGAAAGAGATATATGCGCATGTACAGACGAGCTACTTAGAGCGAGTTGCCCGTGACGTAAGTTAAAGCTAGTTTACAGTGGGATTTATTATGAATAGTTAGGAACTGGTGTAATAACGGTTTTGTAATCAATTAATGTGGGTTTCCGTGTGAGTGTGCGTTTCGTATGTATTTTTCCTTATAAACATAACTGTGTAAAGACAAGATAAACAGAAGAAGAATTCTAACGTAAATTAGAGCCTAAGTGTTATAATTTGGTAAAACAGTTGCATGCGACTGTACATCTTTACACCAAATAGACCAAGAGCAAGGTTTAATGTTTTCAAAGAAATTCAAGCCACTCCAACCTAGTAATTTATAAAACATAAAAACATGTATTTAATTGAGAATTTGTCTCTCTCTGACATTTCTAAGGAGTTTAGACCAATATAACTAGAATTATATTACACATTATTAATAGAAATATTTTTTCTTAGCGATTTTTCGTAAATTCTTCGATCTAGCTCTTGCTCTTGGACTATACCTTAAAAATTGAACTCATTATATCTTCTAAACTAAGACCCGACGAAATCTGTGACTTGGCGACAAATTGCGACTAAATTTGGGAGAAAACAGATCTTCGCTAGGTGTCCTAGTTTTTGTGATATAAATGGGGAGATTCCAGATCGGCTACCTGGAAACGCTTATAACTTTTGAACCAGTGACCGACGGATTCTGATATTTGGCGACTAATTTGTCGAAATTAGTCGCCAAATATCAGAATCCGTTAGCGATATAGTCGCTAATTAGTCGTAATTGGCGACTAAATCTGGGAGAAAACAGATCTTCGCTAGGTGCCCTAGTTTTTGAGATATAAAGGTGGCCAAGCTGGGGAGACTCTCCAGATCGGCCACCAATGACCCCTTATAACTTTTGAACCAGTGACCGACAAATTCTGATATTTGGCGACAAATTTCGACTAATTAACGACTAAATCTATGTGTTATCAAAAGTAAAATCCCTGATGGTGGCCAAGCCAGTGTCAGCCACACCTTAAGAGGTTGTGTGTTATTTAAATTACACCTTGATATTATCAAAGGAGACACAATTTTTGTTTGTTATAAATTTAATGTGGAATATCCATATTACTTAATCTAAGTATAAAATCTAGAAGGTACATTTGAACTTTTACTTCAATTGGTTTATTAGTGACGAAAAATCCTGGCACAGCAGCCTTTTCTAGGGTAACTTGCTGGTCACTCACCTGTAAAAAAAAAACATGAGGTAAAAACATAGAAAGAATCAGTGTCAAATTTTTTATTAAGCCTACATACTCAAGAATACAATGTAAAGAGATGTTATTTGTTGGCATAAAAAGCATGGATGAATTACAGACATCTACAATACGAGAGGCAAGTGCTTTACCAACCCAGAGACGAAGCTAATGTCCCATGTGCCTTTAATTTGTAGCAGCACCCATAAATCCACATATAAACAACTTCACGAAGAGCTGAACCACCATTAAAAAAAACCGGCCAAGTGCGTGTCGGACCACGCCAATGAAGGGTTCCGTAGTTGAAAATAATTTATCCCAAAAACAAACTTAAAATTGAGTTGAAAACATGTTCTCCCATACATTGATACGTCACGGACAATTCTCCAACTGCATATTTAAGTTTGTATTCGCAAAAAACAATTCTTAAACAAGATCACGCCTTGTTTCCACGGTGTGGCTGACACTGGCATGGCCACCATCACGGATCTTAATTTTATTAACACAAAAAATTTGTCGCCAAATATCAGAATTTGCCGGTCACAGATTCAAATAGTCTCCCCAGCGTGACCCATTTTGAATCTCAATTGCTAGGACACCTAGCGAAGATCTGTCGCCGAGCGACTAACAAGGGAGCGAAGTATTTACAGTTCTACTCTTGCGCTAGATGGCGTTAATTCAAGTAACGGCACAGCTTAATATCTGATATTCGGCGAGTCGAGTCTCAAGCAACCTACGCAAGTACGCATACATTCGTAACTACTGGGAATAATTTAATTCAAAAGTAGGTTACCTACTTTATTCTTACAATATTTATTTTCTTGGTGCGGTAGTATCGAAGTATTCTTTCGAATATTTGCGAATTATTGCGAATACTTCCGAAGTTTTGCAACGCTAGCACGGACGCCCGCCGTTTGCGCCGGCCGGGTGCAAGTGATTTTAGCCTTATGGGTGGTCGACCGGAAAGCAACGCCACTGTACTTACATGATTATATAATTTAAATATTATATAATTTCAACATCATGGACTAAACCCCCGTACGCACGGGCGTAATAAAATCGCGGCGGGATTTTATAGCGTCCAGTGCGCTATAAAATCCCGCCGCGATTTTATAGCGAACCGGATTTTCAACTCTCGTTTTTGAGTCGAGCGTTGAGAATCTAACTTAACAATAACAGAGTACATTCTAGCGCGTCGAAAAAACACTCGTTGGATTTTGCACTCTCGGCGCTAATCAGAGCGTTGAAAATCCAGTGCGCTATAAAATCCCGCCGCGATTTTATTACGACCATGCGAACGGGGGTTTATGGTGGGCCATCGTCAAGCTCAAGTTGTACCATCGCGGACATTTGCGGTTAACCACTTTTTGACCTTATTACGATAGCAATAAGGTTCATTATGACTTCATTGAAAATAAAAGAAAAAGCCTTTGTTTCATTTCCAGAAAAACACAGTGTTTTCTCTTACACACCCAATTTAACTAACCTAACTTAGTAAAAAAAAAAAAAAAAACAAATATAGACATCTCGCTCTTTTAAGGAGTGCACGAGTGAGATAGCATGTGCGATTTCTTTTGTGTGTCACACTAGCGAGATAAGCCGAAATGCCGATCATTTACTAAGATATGTTCCGCTTGCGCCGGGCCTGGGTAAATTTTGTATATAACGTGACCATTCTTCTTTTAATTTTAGTTTTAGGCCTGGCCGGGGGCTTTAAGTTCGCTTAAAGAACCCACAGGAAACGCCCGGTTGAGCAGTCTCGACTCTTAGTGGTCAACTGCGAGATGCCATATATAAATAACTATAACTTTTAATTTCGCGGGCGCGCGCAACCACCACCACCACCACAACCAACTGCGCAATCACCTTAGTACCTATTTAGAATTAAGAAGAAGAATCAAGGTTTCACAACACAAATAAAGAAAATGTCCGAATATTGTTAATTTGTAATATTATCACATAAAATTTTTTTTTAAGTCTGTCAGTCTGTCAAGAACTTTTTTTTTCTGGAACGCGTAGAAGCATCATATCAAATACGTAAGTCTATGGTCCGTTAGTTCTAAAAAAAAATTAGGCTTCTAAGTCAACGCAATAAAAACATTCGGCCATTATACGACATATTTTGATACTAGCAAGTAAATCAAAAAACTAAGACGGCACTTCCCGTTGTCATGAAATTTGGCAAGAAGCAAGGTCTCACAGCACAAGTAAAAGAAAAAGTCCGAAAATTGTTAATTTGTAATTTTATGACATAAAAAATGTTGTTTGTTTTTGGGATAAATTCTTTTCAAATAAGGAACCCTTCATTGTGCGTGGTCCGACATGCACTTGGCCGGTTTTTTCCTTTTGAGGTAACCCTAAAAATTACCATTTTATGAAAGGAAAGTCAAAAGTAATTGTGAAGAAGATCTCGTGCAACTTATTTTTTTTAATATTAGGTATTAGTCTGGTTTTTCCCACTGCAGAGCAAAGGCCTCCCTACACTTCTTCCACTTCTCTCTATTTAGGGCTATTTGGGACTGTACTACCTTTGATACTGTATCACATAAAATCACAGTACAGTTCCTTTCATCCAACAATCATAAAATACTCCAATGCCTATTGGCATTGGAGTATATTAGTACAGTTAAATCAATAGTATTTAACATATTATTCTTAAATCTTGTGGCTAAGTAATAACAGCCGCACATGTTGATTGACGAGATTAAGCTTCGCTTGCTGCGGCTGGCCCGTGGATGGATGACCATCTTTAAATACCAAGACCCTTTCATGCCTCGGAAAGCATGCTAAGCTGTTAGCCGTTTGACAGTTGTTACGGGTGGTCAGAAACCCGTAAGTCTGACAACCAGTCTTACCAAGGGGTATTGTATTACCCAGTAACTGGGATGTGGAGGTCAGATAGGCAGTTGCTCCATGTAAAATACTGGTATTCAGCTGCATCTGAGACTTAAAGCTGACCCCAACATAGTTGGGAAAAGGCTAGGCAGATGATATTCTTAAAACAATATATTTACTTTTTGGTCTAACTGGAGAACTAATTTCATGTCAGTATGTCTCAGCTCTTCTCTGTGCCTTGAATGCAAAATAGTTTTTTGAAGTTCTTGCTGCTCTGGACTTGGCGTTGTGTTGATCATGTTTTGAATTTCCACTAAAACAAAAGGAACCTGATCAACATAATACTTACCTACTTGAGTTTTGACTGTATGTGACCTAAGTAGAAGGTTCATTTTCTAGATTAATTTTCAGACAAAATTTAAGTGAATTTGGTAGCAACCAACACTGGCAGTAGTAATCAAGACTGTTTGTAAGATTTAGGTCAAGAGAAGCACAAAAATAAACAAAATACAGCAACACTTACATGTGTGTTTGTTAATTATTTGTTGCCTTTGTTGGAATAAATGTTTTTCAGTAACATGTTGAATTTCCATAAGCCCCTTTACTATTTCAAAGACTGTTTCATTAAGAAGACAGTTTGCTAAGCCAGAGAGAAGCTCACTTGGTACTCTCATTTGATATTTCCTGCAATGTGAATCAGTTTACAGCTATCTCAAAATAGGGAATGTTATAGCCAGATACAGACCAATAACTGGCGATTACAACTTACGGTGGTAATTCCCTGGCCATATCTTGTAGCTGTTCAAGTAAAAAGTACAATTTTCTTTGTAAAGCTTCTGGGGTGGGTTCATTGAATTCCATACTTGCTTTTATTATGGTAAGTTCCGTAAACACATCCTACATAATACACTACTAATGATGGAATTAGTTCCATGTAGGTATATTGCACTCAATGGAACCAAGTTTACATGAAATCATCTATGTACTTTTGAACACATGACATTAATATTTAGTTAATTTTAATGCAAAATGGCCTTGCTTGACCGTGTGCTTGTCACTAGACCTCCCAGTTTCACAGACGAAGTAGATTAGTTTATTGCTTGGAACTAATATACAAACATACGTAGTATCCCTAAGTAGTCTGTGATACAAACTGCCGATTCTCTTGTACTTACGCCCAACTAACTAAACCAATGAGCAATGAGGTTAGTAACTAGGTATATAACATCATTGAACTAAACTAAACTTATCACTAAAATTCCTTACAAAAATATTGTACAGAGGCCAGCACATCAAGCTACCACAATCTGTCAAATTAAGGTTCATATTCAATTGGGAAAATTTGACAGATTGGGGTAGCTTGATGTGCTAGCCTCTGTACTTTGTACTTTTGGCTATGAAAATCTTAGAGTTACCTATTCTGAAAAAAAAAACGTCAAATTAAAAAAAACGATTTTGACAAATCAAAATCGTTTTTTTTAATTTGACGTTTTTTCGTTTTTTGTCAAAACACAACCAAAATATTTCTCTAAAATACTACTATAAATAATTACCCGACTACGGCGAAGCAATAAGGAGGGTTATGATTTTAACCGGTATGTGTGTCTGTATGTATGTATGTTCATCTGTTCCCTCATAACTTCAAAAGTACTTATCATAATTTGACAAATGAGGAACCGTTAAAAGCGTTTTGATCGTCCCCTGGTTATAGGCTATATGACGTCACATTACATTGAATATAGCGCCTTCTAGAGGACATAACATCATGAAATTTAAAAAAAAAATTAATGATGCCGTGTTGGGTATCAAATGAAAGAGCTTAATGAGCACATTTCAAATATATATATTGATAGCTATTGCTTGCGGCTTTTTTTGCATGCACACGATCATTGGGATCGCCTCAGATGTGAGCCAAATATATTTTCTCTCCAAACCTACCCGACTACAAATAGTTTATCACGAAATTATAACTCCAAAATATTTGAAATAAAAAGCAAGTTTAAAAACTAAAACCCGATTACTGAAAAATCACGCTGTAAAAAGTAGGTACGAAACAAGAAAATATTTTCATCAGAAATTAGAAAAAGACAGACATATTTATGTCACATGACGTGCGATTCCGGATTTTTAATTTGTCTGTCTTTTTCTAATTTCTGATGAAAATATTTTCTTGTTTCGTACTTTTTAGAGCGCGATTTTACAGTGGTCGGGTTTTGCTTTTTTTTTACAAAACTTAATATTTAAACTATATGTATAGACGCCAGCAGGTCAAGCCACCCGAAATTGTCAAATTTTCCCAATCAATCTTGAACCTAACATTTACGCGATAAAAATGAAAATCTATTAAAGAAATTTGACAGATTGTAGTAGCTTGATGTGCTGGCGTCTGTACACACGGCTACACATCAAGCTACACGTTTCCAGTTTTCACTAACCTCTCATTGTAAGGAAATCCTATACAATGCGAGATCAGCTTATACTAGAAAGTATAGCTAGATCTGTAGCCGTGCGTACAAGTATACAGAGTGGATACGAATACAACAATTAATTAAACTTCGTATACCTAATCGCGTACCCAATCTACGTACAAAAATTCAATTCAAATTAAGTAATAGTTTAGTCACAGGACAATATTTTTCATTTTCATGATTTTCAACATGTGTTGAAATCGATTGTATCTGATAAGTGATAATACAGATAATAGACCAGCCTCGCCTAAAAAAATTAACAATATTCTTCACACACATGTTGCCAGCTACTTCAAAATGGGAATTAATGCATGTTGTACCTTATTTATAACAGTCATGTCTTAAAGCGTGTCATTAGAATTAAATCAATTAGATAAGAAAATAATGCATGCGGAAGTTACATCTACTCTTGTCAATCGAAAATTTTGAATGTGCGAAAGAGATACGTATGTACACGATAGTTCGTTTATTTCTACGTCGCTTTTTCGTCGAAACAATAACAACCCAAACCTCTTCGATCAGTGCTATTATTGATCGAAGCCAAACCTGCAAAAAAATCATCACAAACTCACAAACAATGGTGTGTTGGGTCGGTCAGTGCCCCAGTCGCTCCACTGTAATTATATACTCTAAGCCCAGTCGCTAGCCGTGTTAAAATATTTAAAAATGGTGTTCTATTTTGTTCATATTTTTAAGCTATTTAGTTTGTTAGAAAAAGTCGCTTTTTTAATTTCAATGTTAGGATTTATTTGATAATTCCTATAAACTGCTATACATTAGTTCTGCTCGTATTTTCATTCATTGTCGTATCCACTTTACATAGTAATAAAATAAAAGGGAAAGAGCTCATAGGGCATCAAAAAATTCGTCGGCATCGCTGTCAGTGGGTAAAGTGCCCAAAAGGCTGGCAGCATTGCCACGTTGGATAAAAGGCCAGCCCTCTGGTCCCGTGTGGAGTCTACCACAGAACAGATAAATATCTTTTCTGTGGAGTCTACCAACCGCTTGGCGATGGCGATGTCCCGAAATACTCGATGAGCACTCGGACTCAAACCCAAGGCCCTAATGTTTCAACCCCAAACGGCTTAAACATATAGCTCCCAACACGGATTAGAAAAGAATGAGGTTTGAGGTCAATTCTAACTTATGGAGTTGTATTGCTGATTGTAACTGACTGACTGACTAATGATTATAATTCTGTAAAGCCATGTTAGTTACGGCCGTGAATCGTATTTTAATTAACATACGACCTGACACTGACCTGCAAATTGCAAAAAACGTAAGAAAATTTGAATTTCGCGGGCTACCTTAGCGCATCCTCCATAGGTACACGAGGTTCTAAGAACTTATCTATTGGAAGAAAATGTCAACTGAGATATTCTAATGGCAATTGAGATATTCTACAAATACATAGATGAAAGTTAATTTTAATAAATTACGACCTCACTGTTCAGATAACTCATAGGGGCGTAGTACTAATAACTGTATGATTTATTAGTTAGGTACTTAAATCTTATTAACTAGGTGATTGACAATATATTTGATAGCAAAATAATAGAACCAACACTATTTTTAAGCATAACAAAACGTAAGAACGTAGAGACTTAGCCGACGTTCGCACGGACGTAAAAATATCGCGACGGAATTTTATCGCGCACTGGATTTTCAACTCTCGGTGTTGAGCCAAGCTTCGAGAATCCTACCTAACAACAGCAGAGTGCATCCCAGCGCGTCGAACAAACACACTGTTGGATTTTCAACTCTCGGCGCTAAAGAAGAGCGAAGCGTTGAAAATCCAGTGCGCGAAAAAACATCGTCGCGATATTATTACGTTCGTGCGTACGTCGGCTTACTGAGAAACGTACTAAGTAAATAAAATATATTCTAAATCTTGAATAGTTTTGCCGATTCACAAAAAGTAATATTTTTTTTTTTTTTAATAATTGGTACAGATTTCAGCTCGAGCGCGGAATTGAGGCCAGGCATCAATTCCAGTGGCATGGCGTGGGTTAGAAGGGACTAGTTAGGAGCGATGGAAATGTATTGCCGTCCACTTGTTGTGGCGTTTGTGCCATATGCGAGTCTCTTGCGACTGGTGTGTGGCTCGTCGGCCTTCGGCGTCCACACTTTGCGTTACGCCTACGTATATGCGACTACAGCTACGTCATCACCGAGAAGATGCACTTTAGGATTTAGGATAGTCGTATTATTTTTCACAAGTATCGGCAGCGTGTTATCAATCAAAAACTTATGAAATTCGACGCCTTCCACTAGGTTACCTAGTGCATCAGGATCAAACGCTGTGACGTTAGGCTCACATAATTTGGAATAGGTTTCGTAGTCTCAATATTCAATATCTTTATTGCTTTACCTTATTGTCTCCGTTATTGATTGCGTCTATGAGCACTTCAGTTACTTTGATTGCTTCTGCTCGGCGCAAAGAAGCGTTGCCGTCGCCACGAGCTTTTCCAAACGAATCAGCTTTCATTATCGCTTCGTCATCATGCTCTTTAGAAATTACTGTATATGTTCTATCTACGCCCTTCTTATCCTTGTCCAGATCTTACAATGTTGTGCTGCTGTCGGTCGACTCTTTTACTTGAGACTCATCTCCTTTCTTGTTCGTCATAGATTTTCCTGAGAAATTGCGTGTAACAAGCATGGTTGTCAAGATGGCTCCCTTCAGTTTACGCCGTGCATTGAATTTCTTCAAGCAGTCCACGGTCTCTTGCCTGTGCATAACAGAAGCAACACGTTCGCGCTGGCAAATCCAAGAGTGATTGAGGGCTTCGAAAGCCGTTATTCTCTTCCTTGGATTTACAGTTAACATCTGGTTTATGAGGCTTTTTGCTTCAGGTGTCACAGCATCCCATTCTGGAGATGGGTAATCATAAGCGCCCTCTTTAATTTGACCGTACATTCGATGCTGATCTTCATCCCAAAATGGTGGATATCCAGCAAGCAAAATGTATAAGATCACACCGCACGCCCAGATATCTACAGGCTTACCATACGGTTCCTTATTAAGTACTTCAGGTGATAAATAGCCAGGAGTACCGGCAAAACCTAACCACGCTTGTTGGTCGCCTTTTATTTCGTAAGCTAATCCAAAATCAGTAAGTTTCACAGCAGCTCCTTTAGCTTTGCTGGCTAGTAAAAGATTTTCCGGTTTTAAGTCTCTATGCACAACTCCATTATGGTGACAATGGTTTACAGATTCAAGAACTTGTTGTATACAGTGAGATGCATCAGCTTCAGAGTAAAATTCTCTGGCAACAATATCTTCAAACAATTCACCGCCAGTTACTAAGTCGAATACCAGGTAGTGAAAATGCTCCTCTTGAATAGAATCATGAAATCTTACAATATTAGGATGCTGAAGTTTTCGGCAAATTCGCGCCTCTCTCGCCAACTTTAGGATGTCTCTGGCTGAGACATTTTTAGTATTTATTATTTTGGCCGCAAATTCATAACCAGTTGATTTTTGCACAGCACGTCGCACGATGGAAAAGGCTCCTTTTCCTAATTCTTCTTTCAGATCATAATTATCAGAAAATCGCGTACTCACACTTGGATGGTTCGGATTGGCCATTTTAACACAGTAGGTATATACTTATTTCACCTTACTCTTACTGCGTAAACTTAGAGCGCCAAAAAAACTGAGTGAACTGCAACAAAAATAATAATAACAATAATTGAGAGTTATATTGAAAGAAACTAGTTTTATTTTATCTAATATTATATCATGATTGCGTAGTGTAGTTCAGTATATTTAGTATATTTAGATGGTATTTTAAAAAATGGCAAAAAAATTGCATGAGTGTCCTGGAAACTTGGTTGGAACGAAGTTCCTATTAATAATATAATGAAAAATAATAATATGGTGTCGTTTCCATGGTTTTCTAGGGAGCTCACAATTTAGATTTCCAGCAAATATGTTATATGCAATTATGCATATGTCAAATTTGCTGCCATGGAACGACACCCATGACAGAAAATTTAAAAATTTTCGAAGCCGCCATCTCGGATATTCATTTTGACCTCATTATCATTTTCAGCGCCCTCGAAAACCACGGAAACGACACCCATGAAAAAAAAATAAAAATTTTCACAGCCTCCATCATGCATTTTCATTTTAACCTCATTATCGTTTTCAGCGACCTCAAAAACCATGAAAATGACACCCATGACGAAAAATTCAAAACTTTTTGCAACCGCCATTTTGGACTCAATAACCATGAAAATGACATTATTATTATTTCCTTTATTTCATTTTATACATATATGTTACATTTTTAAATATTAGAATATAAAAAGCCATCCGCCAAGTTCGTACCATCCGATAAGGAACTTCGTTCCAAAAATTGACAGATATCGGAAGAACATTATGTTTTATTTTATTAATCCTACAATACCATAAAATACCCTAACTTTGAGGTTTTTGTGAATATTCTCAACATGAGTATAAAAAGTCATACTAAGGCTAATAACTCACGGAGCGATTTTCACCCGCAACCGCCGCGGTGGTGGAACTGCGGTTTTATTTCTAAACTCACGAGACCGGTTATTTGCGCGGTTACGCAGCCGTCGCGGTTGCGATCATCGCCCGCAGACGTGGCGGGCGATGACCGCAAGACGGGCGGTTGTAACGGCACCAAAGTAATTAGAAGTTAGATTTCATTATCCATTTTATAATGTTTGTTTAATTTTAAATATGCACAAACATGTCTCGATGCCACAAGTCACTAGTGCAAAATGGCGTTAGATTTCTGTACCCCCGTCCCCCGCCTGCCACCGCGGTCGCCCGCCAACCGATCACAGAGCGCGCGGGCGCCACCCGCCGAGGCTGCGGGTGACCGCGGCCCGCGCGATTCTACTAGTTGCCCGCCGGTGCAGCGGGAACCGCAAACAACCATGCACACCGCGGGCGTAACCGCGTCGTGAGTAGTGCTTTAATATTTTACATATATATCTGCATTCTACAGAAGCTGCGGGCCCGCAACCGTGGCGGATGCGGGCGAAAATCGCTCCGTGAGTTCTTTGCCTTAAGTCTAAGAATATGACGTCTAAAGAAAAAATGCAAATCAGAACTTTATGCTCCTAGCAAAACAACATATATATAGCCTATTAAACCTCATATTTTCTGAGAAATTAACTTTGAAATGGCCAGGCAAAGTTAATGGCATTTTCCTCTACTTAGGCCTAGGCAATAATATCGGGTCCGTTCGTTTTGCCCCCAGTTACGATTACCCCCGTTCGTTTTGCACCCGATTTTATTTAGTTAGGTACGATAAATTTAATTCAAAGCTATTTTAAATTATATGTAGGTACTGGCAGACGACAAAGTGCTTTTTTACTAAATTAATAAAATATTAGATATTTAACGCCTGCTATGGAAATCTTTTGAAATAATTAGTATTTAATGTAAAAAATGGTTTGGTACACACGGCTACACATCAACCTATACATTTCCTGACTGAGCTACACTGACCTCTCATTGTAAGGAGAACCTATACAATGCGAGATCAGCTTATACTTATTTATTTATTTATTGCACAATGTACACATAGTTACAGGCTTTGCTTACAACTAATGAGTACATAACCCCGTTGGGGCGCGGCAAGATAACTTAAAACTAGAATATTGTGTCTGTAACATTATTAATTAGAACATTCTTAAATATATATGTGAATATATAGCTTAAACTGTGGCCGTGCGTACAATAAAATGTATTGTACAATGTTATTGTAGGTCTAGAGGCCGCCTAACAATAAACACGTAAAATAATATCCAAATAGACAAATAATCGATATTTACCTATGAAAAAATACTCCACCTTCTTTGTTTTGTTTTTGGGAACAGTTTTTACAACTTTTAAAAACACAAGACGGCATTATTCTCAAAAATATTGAAAGAACCCGTGACATACTAACGATGCGGAGCTTCGTGCCGTACTGAATCGAGATTTTATTCGCTTTTGAATAGATAAGTTTCCATTTTTACACGATTGCCCCAAAAAGGAGTGTAATGTTTACAGAGTTTCTTTATTCCACCATAACTTTTGAATGCCTGGACAGATTTTGACGTATCTTTACATCATCCGGAGTGACACGGGCTATTTTTTTTTTAAATAAAAAATAATATGGCGGCAGTATGACTCCATTTTCAAATGTGAAAAAAAAATCTTCAATTATTACAATATGGGTATCAAATGGACCTTGAAGAGCACATTCCAAAAAAGCTATATAATTTATTGGCATAAAACGTAGGTAATCAATCTGCCTAGCCTTTTCCCGTAAACGTAGGTAATGTTCATGCAAAACAAACATTTCATCTTCCGTTGCAAACGATTTAATCAGACTTTTCAGTAAGATTGTAAATGTCTGAATTGCCACTAAAATATATAAAATAAATAATTTCATAAAAAATTTAAAAACATGACTGCCATGCCAAATTTTTTTTACATTTTTGTTCGGTTTTTGGCATGGCAGTCATGTTTTTTAATTTTTTACTAAATTATTTATTTTATGGATTAGTTAATTATTAAAATTTAAATAAAATAAAACAAAAATGTGAAAGAATCATTCAAATATCTCTGGAAATGAAAAAGTTATGGGGCTTTGAAGTTGCGCTTGCAAGAACAATTTCGTTATACGCGGCGCTCCAGCGTGTGACGTGGGAGAGCAGCCTCCACCCGGTGTAATATAGGTGCTTGCGCCTTATTACGCAAGGGCCAAGAGGCTGAACTTCCAGTAGCGCCGGCGAAGATGCGATTCTCAAGCTCAACGTGACATCATTGAATATACCTACTTATACAATTTGTTCGAATCGGGTGCAAAACGAACTGGGGCAATAGAAACTGGGATTCCGGCACGGCTCCGGCGCGGCGGTGCGGAACCTGTGCGGTTTTCATTCATATACACAAATATGCGGTCCGGCGCCCGCCGCGCCGGTGCGGCTCCGGTGGGCGTCGTGTACATGCATGAAACCTTATAGTCTTACCCAATGATATTATTTGTAGAAAGAGGTAGATAGGTTACACACGCTCCGCAAGTGGCACGTCAAAATCTGGCTAATTAGCCACATTTTCGTCGTCTTGTCTCTTTTTCGCTCCCGATAATTAAGACATGCCGTCCTACTTCCACATGTCATCTAATCGTACGAAATTGTGCCGTTTTTGAACACCGAATGTTGGGTCGGTAACCTATCTACGTCTTTTTACATATAATATCATTGGTCTTACCCCCATAAACAAAAACTAAAACGCTATAGAACGCTATTTTAGTTAAAAAAAGGGTTTTGTCTTCTTCTTTCAAATTCAAGTCATAATTCGAAAGAAATTGATAAAGCAGTTTTTAAGTAAGTAGGTACATAACTAAATAAAATAGTTTAATAAGCATTTTTTTTATGAATATGGGGTATTTTTTTTTTTAAGGTTGGTACTTATAAGGGGAGCTATTTTTACAGATTTTACGGAACCCCGTTCCGTAAAATCCGTAAAAATAGTTCAAAATACATACCCAATGTTCCAGGCACGTCGTAGGCACCATTTAAAAACTCTGACGTTAACTGACGTTTCACAACTTTCATGCCATAAACAAATGTAAGTGTTGTCACGCGTAAAAAATCGTACCATGCCACAAAAAAAAATTTCGGGGGAAAGCTATCACAGTGAAACAGATTTGAGACAGTATTTTGATAGTTAAGATAAAAACAAATAAAATGGAGTGATGACTGTGCGTTTGCACTGGCGAAACATTCCGTTACAGTCCTACCAACTTATCTGTGAAATGGCGAAAATTGGAACTACGGCATGTTGAAATGTCATTCGATTGTCAGTGTCTACTACAATACATTCGGGTTCTCTGGTTGTTTTGTCGTGATATTGCTGAATTTATAACGTTAAATATGCCGAAAGCTATTAAAAGTGTTGCTCGAAACATTATTCTAAAGGTTAAAACCTTTTTTGAAGATGAAGCTCGGGCGGAGTCTCCGATTATTCCATTAAGGGCTGATTGTTCATCAGGCAGATAACTTTTACCTGAAGAATAAATATGACAGTTTGACATATTTTCAATACAAAAGCTGTCAAACCGCCATATTTATTCCTCAAATAAAAATTATCTGACTATTGAACAATCAGCCCTTAATCAAATATACAAACGAATTTCGACAGCGACAGGTTAGTGTTGTCAACTTTCTTGTTATAGATTACCCGATACTTAACTAATTATTTAAGTCCACGAAATATTCGTTTCTATTCTTGCTGCAGGTTAGCATAACGGTAACGTACATCTAATAGGTATCCTGCTAAACGAGTGAGCAAACTAACCTGCCAGATTTCAAATTTCTACTAACATTTATTTTATTATCTTATATTTCAGGTGTGAGTCAAGGACTAATTTCAAAAATAGTTAAGGAAGGGTACGCAGCAGAAGAAACTGGTACAAAAATTCGGACACCAGGCAAGGAGAGAAAACGTAAAAGTGGATTTGTGCATGTTGATGATTTTGACATGGGAGTTATACGGAGGAAAGTACATGAATTTTATTCTGCTAAAAAAGAGGTCCCTACTGTTAAAAAGCTTCTAGAGGTCTTGAAAGACAGAAATAAATTACACAGGACAGCGAGAGAGTCTGCGAAAGCTGCTTCGCAAGGTGGGATTTTGTTTTAAAAAATCTCAATCCAATCGGAAGGTTCTTATGGAGAAGGTTCGTAATGAAATATCAGCTTGGAGAGCTAAGTACTAGCATGCAGTGGATAAAAATAATAAGTCTCCTCAGCCCCGGCCCATAATTTATTTAGATGAGACCTATATTCACTCTTCGCATACATCGGGTAAATGTTGGCAAGGAGAGGGTGAAGACGGAGTATTGGAGCTTGTATCGAAAGGACAAAGATATATTATTGTTCATGCGGGATGAGATACTGGATTTGTTACAAATGCACTACTTGTGTTTAAATCAAACATAAAAAGTGGTGATTATCATGACGAGATGAATAGTACCAACTTTAAAATGTGGGTTATTGAAAAACTTGTGCCTAATTTACGAGAGCCATTCATAATAGTGATGGATAATGCTCCTTATCACCGTATTTGTGTGAATAAAGTCCCAAATACGAATTCCTTAAAAAAAGATATGCAATTATGGTTGACCCAAAATAAAATTGACTACGGAGAGAATTTGACTAAACCTCAGCTTTTAGAAATAATTAAGAGAAACAAGCCTGAACCTGCATATGAGATTTGAAAAAAAATTAGAAGACAATAGACACAAATGCTTATATTTACCACCTTGTCACAATGATCTCAATTCCATTGAACTCATATGGAGCACAATGAAAAGAAAAGTTGCTGATATAAATATTGAGCACAAAAATGCTGAAATTCCCCGCCTAGTTAGAGAAGCTTTTGACGCTATTACAGTTCATGAGTGGGCACAGCATTGAAAACACGTTCGCAGGTTAGAAGGAGAATACTTAAACCATGATTTGTATATAAATAAACCTTTTATTATAGAAGTGTTATGTGACACTGAAACCGAAAGTGATAGTGATAATGATGATAGTGGTACGGAAATAAGCGGAGTATGGCCTCACAACCAGGATTAAGTTGTGTATGCAGGTTCATCTAAAGATTACAATTACTGTAAACCAGGTTTTCAATAAATCATTGTAAAGCAATTTGTTTTTTTTTATTACACTACACTACCACTAGATACCACTGCTAATTATAATTAACCAAATCTGGTGTTAGGTTCGGTCATAACTAAATGCTAGACATCCAGGTACCTCTTGCAGGGTAGGTACCTACTTAACTTCGCATTAAATGAAAGTTGTATCCCCCCGTGGAACATTTTATCAGCTGAATTTCCACTTCATTGGATTACTTTTTAGATATAGTCTTTGTTTATTGCTGAGAGACTAAACTGTTAGCATACCTACGTAACTGTAAATTATCAAATTCTTTTTATTTATTTTATTATTTTTATATAGGTATCATTGTTTTTAATTTGTAAAAACTGTAATTCTTATTAAACGATTATGTCAAATGTAAAATTTCCTTCTTGAAAACTTACTCAATTTTGGGCACCTTATATGAATTAGCAACACTGAATCGACGGTGCCGTCCTCTTTCAGTTCACAGATAAGTTGGTAGGACTGTACTCTACTTTGTTTGTGTAAAAAACGAAAATATAGCGGATCTCTAATTTGTAAATCAAAATTTACTTACCTATTTTATAAGTTCACCTTGTCAAATCAACATTTAAATTCGACATCGACAATATTTAATCCAATTGATTTATTTTCACAATTTGTATGAATGTTGTTTGCAAATATGTGAACAATAATTTAAATGTTTATTAAATTCTGAATACAATAACCAATTCGATTAAGGGCTGATTGTTCAATAGGTTGATAACTTTTACCTGAAGAATAAATGTGATAGTTTGACATATTTTCTATACAAAAGCTGTCAAACCGCCATATTTATTCCTCTGATAAAAATTATCTGACTATTGAACAATCAGCCCTAAGCTGAATAACTCAGTTGTAAGAGCTTAATAAAAACAATGTGAGCTGTTATTGAAAAGTTATTAAGCTAATAGAAACGTTATTAAGCTCATACTCGGATGTTGCTCAGATGTTATTCAGCGTTAAGCATTCAAAATTGGGGCCCTTTTTGCTTGAATAACAGCTGAATATACGGTGCTCTTACTCAATCTACACACATCAAAAGTGTCTAGGGATCAAGCATTTTTATGCGGATTTCTTGAGATTGAGATGTGGCTTTGTAATAAATTTATGATTTTATAAATTTATATGGATCCTTTTTGGTGCATTTCATAATTTGAATCAGGAACTGTGAATCAAATTCGAGTAAAAGATGAAAATCAGCTGTCAATATTTTCCCTATAAAAACATACAACGCATTGAAGACATTATTAGTGCTACTGTTTCCCTACTACTGATTAAAACCAACGTTATTATGGAGCGGCGACGTCATTTAAGCAGGGAAGAAATGCTCAGAGCCGTGGGAATGATAGAAGCTGGTTCCCGGCAACGTACTGTGGCTTTAGCTCTGAATACAAGTCAGAGTGTTATCAGTCGACTTTGGACACGTTACCGAAGCACTGGTACCGTGGCTGAGCGCCATGGAGGACGGTATCGCTGCACCACACGGAGACAAGACCGATACATTCAAATCTTAACTCGAAGAGCTCCAACTATAACCGCCATGATGTTAGCCGTGAGGCTTCATCACTCTTCAGGGAACTTAATTAGCGACCAAACAGTCAGAAACCGCTTGCATGAAGTGAACCTTCATTCCCGAAGACCGCTACGGGTACCACCTATAGCAATGCACAATCGTAGGATTCGATATCAATGGGCTCTTGAACACAGAAATTGGGCAGAAGAACAATGGCGTTTCGTGTGCTTTTCTGATGAGTCTCGTTTTGGTATGAGACCGGATACAAGACGTATACGACACTGGAGAACCCCTGGACGCCAACAGCGATTAAAATCCTGCCAGGAAGTCCATCCTTATAGTGGTGGAACCATCATGGTATGGGCGGGTATTTGGATCGGCGGAAGAACTGAGTTGATTTGGATCAGAGGCAACCTCAACGCTCAAATTTATGCTGAGACGATTGTATCAGACGTCATCGTTCCTCTACAAGTGCAAATCGGTCCCTTATTTCAGTTAATGCATGATAATGCACGACCGCACACCGCAAGAGTTGTAAGACAGACTCTCGCCGCAGCTAACATCAATGTCCTGCCCTGGCCTGCTCAGTCGCCAGACTTGAACCCGATTGAGCATGCATGGGATATGCTACAGAGAAGAGCTCTGCCGAATATGGAGGGTATCCAGTCGCAAGAAGACCTTTTTTTGTTGTTGCAACGAACATGGGCGGCCATTCCACAGCGTGATTTGGATGAACTCATTTTGAGTATGCCAAACCGATGTTCTTGTGTTGTTAGTGTTCGCGGTAGAAACACGGATTATTAATTGTTTAAGTTACCCAATAAAATTTTAAAGAAAACTGTTATTTCAGTCTTTTTTTTGAACTTTAATGTTAGTGGTTCAAATGTCAAAAATCCCTTTATTAGGAAAATGGCAAATTTCTTTATTAATGCAAAGGTGACTTGGTTTATCGTTACTGTGACAAACGAAAACACTTTATTTGATGAATCCTTAAAGAAAATTTTAATTAATATCAATCAGGAGAAAAGTTATTGCAAAAATATATGTTGATCCCTAGACACTTTTGATGTGTGTATATTCAGCACGTCTGTCTTACTTGGGTGTGTCATCAGCGAAAAGAGCCAACTGAGCCTGTTTACTTTCGGGTATGTCGCTTGTGAAGATTAGGGAAGATGTCACGGAGCCTTGAGGGACACCTGCGCGTATGGGGTGAGGAGAAGAGAGTGAACTTTCGATGCGATGGCAGGATTTGCGATTAGACTTTAGCTATGTCGAAGAACATATTGCCCGTCGTCGCTTTGCGCTGGAAAGCAGGGCTTAAGTGCTCGACAATGCGGTGGACGTGTTAGATGCTCTTGTGTTGGGTTCGTACGTAAACCAAACTGCTCGTTGGGGATGAGGCTCAGAGTTTGTAGCAGGCTAAAAACAAAAGTGGCGCGGGGATTGAACGAGTTGACAATATTGGCTACTCAAAGAAGGACGGCCAAATCGTTCCTGACGACGAGGCGGTGGTGTACAGATATGCCATATATATGAAAAAATCCATTATTTTTAAGGTCTTGAAAAACATAAGAAATAGATATTTAAGTCGCCAGAAAAAAAAGATATGCACATTTTTTTGTTTATAGCATAATTTGGAAATTATTTAGAATAACATGTTCAGAACGCACCTATTGACGATTCATTTTGCTTTGGAAATGATTTAGTACTCAAAGATTATAATTATTCACGTTTTTTTGAATAGTTATTATATGTAATTCAATTCTATATACTTTTGTATCAAATCAACTAGTGTTTTTTTATTATGTATTGGATTCTAGTCATAAAAATAATTACGTTGGTTCATAGTAAGTATCAGCATTTTATTCAATTACTTACAACGGAACGTCATAATATGTCATCGACGCGCGCCATTGATTGACAGTGTCAATCACACTGGTGTCAATTTGACACCCGGCTGGGATCATTCGCAATTTCGCATTGTTGTTGTTGTTAGTGTGACTATTGTGATACGTACTGTACTGTTTTAGATTTCCTTCTGTTGTTTGACCTTGCATTGACCGTTTTACCGACTGATAATACCGCTTAGCTTCGCCGCTGACGGATAAAAACTGTGTGTCGTCTGCCTAGCATTAAATCGACTTATTTATTTATTCTAACGTCAAAAGTATATTTTTTTTTCATTATTAAAATATCTTGGCTATTTAGATATTATTTTCAAACGGGATGGTGTTTACTACATAAAAAAGTCAAATCACTATAATTTGTTTCTGTACACTGAAAATAAAACTCAGGTCAGGTATCAATTTACGGTACCTAGCCTACTAGGAATCTGGACATTTTATAAACTAAGTAATAATTATTAGAACAGTAATTTATTATAATAGGTGTGTGCTTGCTGTGATAATAATACCTAATTCATTCACCCTCTCATTCTTTAGATTTTAGATTGAATGAGATGGTGAAATGAATTAGGGCGCGTAAACCTAACACTCTACACTACTGCGTGGAAGGTATCAAGTTGAAACACTTAGGGGGTTGGGTCCATGGGTCTTAGAACAAGTCGTCTAAATTTGACACGAATTTGACGAGTCTGTCGCTGTGGGAGGGGTAAAGGGTTTATCTCAAGCGCCCCCATGCAATTTTAGCTGCTGGAGCTGCGTCGAAATATTTAAAATTATTTTCTAGAATATTCGTAAATCAGGCGACTTGTTATAAGACCTTTACCCATTTATAATAGCTAAGAGATCCTCAAAATCCAACACAGGCACATTCGGTAAATATCCGCCTTTTTTAAAAACCGCTCACAAGTCCCATCTCTATTATTTTTTGAGTTGCCAATTTAAAATTGAAACCACTACCACAGAGCACTTTATAATACTGGTACTCTCATTTATATACATATATCGCACCTACGCTGCAAAAACGTCACTTATGCAAATGATGTAATTTTTCAGGAGAAGCGTTTGAAAATTCGACATCCTCTTATAATGTATAGTTCTTCTTTATTAAAGAAATGAACTGGTAATATTTAAACTACAACTTTGAACTTCATATTAAAGTAAAAGCAAACATCTCACAATTTTGTAATAAAAAAATATAAACGTTTAAAATTTACAACCCTCCCAGTAGTGACGTTGTGGCACTAGAAAACAATTAACCGGGCAATTGTGTCATAACAATGAAAATACGAAAACATACTTTTTTAAAGTTTTATTCAGGAAATTAAAAATAATTATAACAATTTCTACTACTTAATAATAAGTAGGTACCTACTCAGACTTTTGATCACAGTTATCTTCTTAATATTAATGCGACAAATCAGTCTTTGGTATTTAAATAATTGTGTTATTTAAAAACCAAAGACTGATTTGTCGTTTTACGCAATAATCAACAGAAACAAACAAATACAAATTATTTTACTTATCTCTAATCATCATAATGTTCACGTACTTATTTGGTAAACACTTTTAAATAATAAAAAAACTTAAAATAATTGCCACATTTCCAGGAAAATAACATGTCTGCGGTTTCAATAAACTTGTTTCCTGCAAGTGGAAATGTGGCTTTATAGAGTATAAAAATATAAAAAATTAAATGAGATCATTGTAAAAACTTTCATAATACCTTGGCACTATATTTGCCTCCACTAATTGTAATAAATCTCGCTTTTTGCGTTCTTTAATTGGTATTTTTGAAGTGTAAGCGTACTTCAATGGAATTTCGTCTATTCTACGAGAGTTGCCTCTATTTCCACGTAATTGTTTTCCTCTTGGTTGAATTATGGCTTTTGCTTCTTCCCAATTTTCCGTTTTGTAAGTGGTTCGATATTGGTAATTTTCACAATTCTTTGTAAATTTAATGCTTTTAATGTCACCGGTTTTGATTACATCTCCGTTTAAATTTTTTCCCACATTGAAGTTTATGTTTTCCTCAAGAGACTTCAAATCAAAGAAATCATCGTAATTCATTTCTTTTACAACAAATGGTTTACCAGTCTTTTTCGCCCCACGAATCAGGGATATGTATTGATCGGGCACATAAATAGATCCGGCATTTTTAGCTCTTGTTACCGCTTTTTCAATAACCGAATGCGCTACATCGCCTTCATTCTGCGTGTGACCTCGAATTAAAAAGTTATGTAGAATGGAATTTATATTAAACTTACTGACAGCATAAAAGTACATCGCAAACACGAACCTGTTCTTTTGTTGGCCACAGCAGTTATCCGAATAAATAATTATATCGCTGCCAGGATTTTCAAGTGCACTCTGTTCCAGGTATTTATACACACACGATCCTATTTCCATGGCTCCTCTATTGCCCAAGCCTTCGTGCCAAAAATAACAGGTTGTTTCTTGCTTGCTTGCATCTGATATTGTTAAATTATAACAATTAAGTCTCGATTTGTAGAAAAAAGAGCTTGATTTGCCAACAGGACAGGGTAACACTGCTTGTAAGTCATAGGTGAAAACAATCGTGTTGGTGTCAGGTTCACGACACTTTTTCATGTCCCTGTCTTTTTCAAGTCTACTTAAGGTTTTTTCTTCCTGATGTAACCTGAATTTGGCACGTAATCTATTCTTTTCTTCATCTGGGGCATTTTCGTATGCTTCACACTCATCACACCGATCTTTTTTGGGTTTGAAGAATCCAATATTAAAGTCTTGGTTGAAAATCCGTGAGTAGGCATCGTAGTTTACAGTAGGCTTGTTTTGTTGCTCCTGAATTTCGGAATAATTTCTGTGCAATTCTGCGACTGTCAAACCTCCATCAATGAATTCTCTGCTAGTACTAGCCCTGAGGTAATGACTTTCTACCCTTGGAATTGATTCGATATGATCCCTTACTGCTTGTATGACTTCAGGTTGCAATTTGCATTGTTTGCCGTGTTTTCCTCGTCTGTCAACTGGAATAAAACCATCATTTTGTGCCTTGCCATCGATAACAGTACGTATAATCCGTTGTGTGATACCCAAAGTGTTGATCAGAAAAGTTTTACACACACGGATATCTTTATTGTTATTAATCAAGTAATATGCAGTGTTTTCTTTTCGGTCGTACATTTTGTTGGTCTTTATGCGGCGGTAAGCACATTTTAGTGTTCTTGTACAAGCATTCAAAAAATTTCGTTGCCTTTCTACACTTTCCAACTTCCAGTAAGACTCAAATATTTCTGTCCTCTTTTCTTCAGTAAATTTTGAAGCACAAGTCAATCGACATTTAGATGTACATGTAGGTCTCATTGTTTTACCTTGAACTATTTTTTTAGTTTTTACTGAGGTATAAGCTTGACCAGAATTTTTCAATCGCTTAGCAACGTTCGTTTTCCAGGTTGTTGGATTACGAGTTCGCTTTTTGCCTCGTGGTTTAGTTATAGGTTGCGCAGGTTGGTTAGGCTCGTGAACAAGACTCTCGTTATTAGAATTATTATTTTCAGCAGCAGAACCACTGGAACTGCTACTTGAGCTGCCACTGGAACTACTACTGGAACTACTACTGGAGCTACTGGATGAAGATGACCTTGCACGGACGCCAGGCCTGTATTCATCACCGGAATCAGTGCCGGAGAAATCGCCTGTTGGGAAGTCAATATCATCTCGTTCATTTGATTCATTAGTGTCAACTAGAGTAGAAGGAGTGTTACTGGGATTCTCTAAATTCGTATTATCCTGCTCTGAATTAGTTGTTGTTGGTTCATCTGGGTTTACTGGTACTGCTTGATTCGCGGAGTTTGTAGGATGAGACACTGTATTGTTTGGTTCTGAATGTTGCGTGTGTTGCTCGATCCTTGTAACATTGCTCGCTAAAGCTTGCACTTCAACAGAATTTTGACTACCGCTTGAAAGTGCAAGTTGCACAAGGTTTTTGCTGCGTTGGTTCATTTTAAGGCCTGAAATAAAACGAAATACCTACATAATAACAAACTAACAAAAAGTGTTATAACAAGACAATTTTGATGAAATTTAAAAACCCTCAACGCGTAAATTTATATTTTACGCTTATATTTTAAAAGTTCCAGAGTATAACCGAAATCCTTTTAATTATTCGAGAAAAGAGCTGATAACTTTGAAACGCCCGAATCGATTTTGATAAAACAAACAATCGACCAATTAAAATATTGATATTACATGTGGCCTGTTGTAATTATAATGACCACTAAATAATTACATAGATATCCAAATAGGAATAACACACCTCGTCAAAATAATTTTTCTATATGAAATAAAAATCATCTTAAAACAATAACGTCATTAGTAGTATTAGGTATTTTTTTTGTACAAAATAAAAACATTACACCTTAATAAACTGGAGAAACATTGTCACAATTGTTAATCGAACGTAAGCTTTACAAAATACAATTTAAGAGTTGGGGAAACAATGTCACTGCGTACATAAGTGTCATTGTTATTTCAATAAACAAATATCACAACTAACTTATGTGTCGTTATTGCTCCAAAAACATAAAAATAAATTGTCACTATTACCTTAGTGGCGTTGTAGCTCCAAGAGACTGCTACTCGTGCGGGGGGCCGCGCGCAACTGGCCAATGAAACGTTGTTTCTCCTAGTGGCGGCTTGATTCGCGCCAAAACAATAACGACACAACTGCCCTCACGCGGAAAGTATACGCACTACACAAATGACAATTACTCACCAGGTAAAGGGGTACATCAGCTACTTTTTCTCATACTCAGATCAATTTTGACAAAAATTGCAGAAGTGACGTTTTTGCACCGTAGGTGCGATATATTTACATACATTTTTTTACATATATTTTATATATATTTAGTCTATGACTGGTACTGTCAAATCATGATAGGAGTAAATCAAGAGTAAATAGTGTTCTGTGATCATGATTCTGTTGTGTTGTGATCACTGTTGATTCTGTTACGTTCTTTCCACTAGCTCCTTGTCATTAGTCTTTGTTGTGGTCTTTGTGCTGTGTTTGTTTGTTTATTAAAATAATTTTCAAACGAGAAAAGTGTTTGTAGAAGTTTAATTATGAGTAGTTATTTCTATGTTTTTTTACTTCTATTCCTACATTCTAATGTATTGAAAGCAGATACATCGAACAAAGAACATAGACATGTCGACATATTGCTGTAAGTATAAAAAACAAAAAGTTCCTAGCTGACCAGACAGACGTTGTCCAGGGTCAGTAGGTCCTCACGGGTTTCAATTATTCATACAAAATTCCGATAGAAAATGCATTTTTAGTATTCCCGGCAACTTTTCTCTTCCTACAAACCTTCCTCGGACATCAACGAATATTGAAAAAAAAAAAAAATTGCTGAATTGGTCCAGCCGTTCTCAAGTTTTGCACTTAGCAATAAATTTAGCCATTCATTTTTATTGATATAGATAACATCTGACATTTTCAGATCCAAGACTGGGATAGGTTATGCAACACCATTCCCAGAAGCATGTTCTGAAATATTAAAAGATTTTGCCGACTTTGCTTCCAATTTTACCAAGTGTTCCATACTAAATGCTAGACCTATAAAGATATGTGAAAGGTGTATAGAGCATTATCTGAGCTTCCATAACAAGTATCAAGATTTACTGAACACTGTTGTAAATGGAACTTCTTGCAAGTCAATTTTCATATCATGCGATAGATTGGATGCAATTTTGGAATATCATGATCATATATTAAGCATTTGGGATAAAGGTCACTGCTATGGTATGTAATATTTTGTTTATATTGCCTTGTTTTAAGATATGTTTATGGATCTGACGTTTTTTTTAAATTATGGAATTTAAAAAAAAATACCTCAGATCAGAGACACTATACTTGGCTAAAATCTTGGACATATATAAATTCAAATTGTTTATTTGCAAGAAACTACTACTACTTATAGTGTCTGTCAAAACATATAATTTTTGTCCAAAGAAACCAGTTTATTATGGTGTAGAATTAAAAATATCACTTCCCCTTTGTTACAGCCTGTTACAACTGGACGACAGATATGCCCGTGTTGTCAAATGAAACAATTCACTTCAATGAATTATTTAATGGAACTATGAATTGTATAGCAAAGTACACAAATGATACCAAGGTTGTCTGTGATAACTGCATGCAGTCTTACCTCAAACTGGATAATTACTATAAAACACTTAGCGCAGATGCTATTGGAGTGGATAGCATCTGCATGGACATTGTAGATTCTGTAAGTTTTAGCTGCAACCCCTAGAAAGGCGCGACGCATTAAATATATCATTCACATCAATATTCCTAATACTGCTTGTATTTTCATTTACAGATGAATGCTACAAGATCTATATGGAGTAAAAGTTTGAACTGTTGTAGAATAAGAAAAACTCCTGAAGTCATATTTTTGGTTTGCACTGGTATCATATCAGTGCTACCATTATTTTATTACTTAGTTCTAAGATATTTCAGTCCTATAAGAGACTTGCCAAATGTATTGAAACGTAAGTACTTGAAACACATTATTTTTATTCACATTCACATTAGCTATTTCATGCTAGCCCTATTCGGCCATATTCACTTATACATCACCTAGTGCATTTGATCAGTTTTCTTAACTCGTTTCATGTTCTATTTCGACTCATTCCCAACTCGTCCGATGCATAATTATGTACAATGTACAGTCAGCGTCAAAAATATTGGAACGAACAGACTGTTCACAATGATCTCAACACACTCCTCAATAAGTAATTGAATACTGTGTTTATTCTTAAACATTCCGTTTGTCATTTGGTTAAAGTATGTTTACTGTTCATAATTTGTAGATCATTTTGAACAGTGTTCGTCCCAATATTATTGACGTGGACTATACTTTAGAAGCTAAAAGGTAAAAAAAATATAACGTATTAGCTACGCCCCGCGGTTTCCTACCCGCGTGCGTAAGTCTCGAACCCGTAGGAATATCGAGAATATCTATTGACATTTCAGAATGCAGAAGATTACGAAATTTTAACTATTACAAGCGAAATCAAAGAAGGCGGAAGTCAAATTACTGAACCTATATTTTTTGAATTTTAAACATCTATCGCGCGATTCTGTGTTAATCAAATTGCCAGTTAGGTACCTACCTATTATGTTAGAGTGCGTTCAGTTTAGTTTATTTTTATTTTGGTTATCTATCGTCATTATATTTATACTTAGTAAAAATTAAAACAAGATTGTACAAGTAGGTACCTAATATAAAATAATAAATTTTTGTAGTACTGAAAATATTTGTTTTGTGCTTAATTGTACTTATGCATTGGACGAGTTGGGAATGAGTCGAAATAGAGCATGAAAAAACTGACCACATGCACAAGGTGATGTATTAGTGAATGTGACCTAATAGGGATAGCAACGAAATTAGCTAATGTGACAAAATGATCATCAGATCCCTTGAAACACATTGAAATGTTGTTTTTTCCCTTAATTATTTATTTTCCTGTATCTGTAATCCAGTTGTATTATTAAATTAATGAGTCGGTTTTAAAGCTATTTCTGTTTATTTCAGAGACAAGATTCAAGCAGACCATTCTGCAATCACTTGGAAGATCAAATTAAAAAGCTGCATATATTAAATCAAAGTCTCAATGTAACAAATAACATTATGTATTTACAAATTGACCAAAGAAATAAAAACTATGTTTTTGATAAAATTGGGTTTAACTGATAAGTACGGACATTTTAGGCACATAAAAACCACTTTTAAGCCGCTAAGGTTGGTTTGATTACCGATGTCTTGCTTTCTTATTGTTGTTTTTCTTCATACTGTTATTACTACTTGTACTACTAGTAGACATTTTGTGTTTGAGTGAGTTAGGTGTCATATCTCCCTTGTTCATGATACTCATACTAGAGTCTTTGTCTTTAGGGGTGCTTGGTCTGCTGTCTAACCCTACAGCAGACAGCATCTTACTCTCACTGCCAAAGGCCTTTTGTAGCATACAAGATGAGGTAGCTATCTTTTGCGTCAAACTTTGCTTGGTTTGGGAATGGTTTATAACTTTTTCAATTCCACCATTAGTATGCTGTTTTCCAGAAGGCTTGGATGCTATGCTTTCAGTAGAACCATGTATGGTGGTGTGGTTCAAACTGCTAACATTGAGTCCAGAACTGATTTGTGTGTCTGATGAGTCCTCATTGGTCTGAGATTCAGTTTCACTATTTCTTTCATCTGAAAACAAATTCATGGTTGAATTTTAATATGGAATACACTTAACAGTTTTATATTTAATATAAAAACCTAAACTTACTTTTAGCTTCTGCAGGATCCACAAGTCCACTAACTGCCTACAAATAAAAAAGATTTGAATCATTGATTGGTTTGCAAATATGAGTAAATAATATTAATATGTTCTACTGTCACAAATCACATTATTATGTAAGTTATAAGATATTGGTGCCGATTCTCTTGTCACAAATGCCTCTAATCTAGACTAAAAATCACTAAAATTTTGTTTATTCCTGTCAAACGACGATTTCCCATTCTGAAACTGACTAAAGTGACACAACTTAACTATATTTTAGTTTGACAGGACTAAGATTGTACGGAGTTATTAGTTTAGTGAAAATGGCAATTTTGCTATTCTGAATTTGACCGTTTTCACCTAAAATTTTAATTGTCAAACTATGTTTAATCGCGATTAAAAAGGTGTGGAATAAATTAATTGACATGAACTAAAATTCACACCGAGACCTTGACTTCGGATGCAAAAGCAGTAGTGTATTTTTTTTCTTTTCTTTTGCATATATCTCGAAAACGGTGAGTCCTATCGCAAAAATAATTAAAATTTGGCCCCCTTTATGAAGCCTATAAACCCCTATGACTCAACATGTAGGTACCAAAAAAAAAATACAAAAAAAAGGTACCAAAAAAAAAGGTACCTACATTCCATATAAAACACGTTGAAGCTGCCCCCCTCCAGCTCTAAAAGATATTTGGCCCGGTAACGACAAGCCTGTCACTTCATAGTGATTTCGTTAGTTCCAATTAAAGCCACCGGGTCAAATATACTACAGGCACTATACCACGCGGAGTCACGATTGTCAAACTCGATTTTAGTTGTCAAAATTGTTATTAAATTTAGAGGTTTTTTTCTGCAGAATAGTAAGATTCTCATAGCAAAAAGTAAGGAATTTTAGTGATAGTTTAGTTAGTTTAGTTCGGTGTACAACAGAATCGGCACCATTGTATATTTTCCAACAAAATAATCTCAAATTGTTTGAATTTTTTAAAACCGGTTAAAACAACTTGAAGGGACCGTTGGATTATGGTTGTTATAGCCGATAGAGGAGGATCCCTTTGAAGTCAGTCAAGTTTTCGACTGTATAATAAATATAAAATAAAGTCACTTTTTGTGTCACAGTCTGTCTGAGTGACTGCTTAGTTCTTATAAAAACAATGGATTTTTTATAAAGTAGTTTACACCATAATTTAGAGAATTTAATACATTCTTTCTAAACTTAAATATATTATAATAGAAATCTTAAGGATTACTAAGCCGTTAAAACCATGCGAAGCAGGGGTCAAGTTCTTAGTACAATATAGAATCCAAATTAAAGCAATAGTAATAGTTTGTGTTTACTACTATACTTACAGCCATTGATGTAATACTGGATTTGGAAAACAACCGTTCAGCCTCTTTGAACTTCCTGTTGCGTTTATCTGCTTTTGAATTAGTGCTTTTATTAGTGGTAAGGTATCTGTCCCATCCTCTGATAATGTTTCCATAAAGCTGAGTATCTTCTAAGTATGATCCTTCAAAAGCATAAATCTGGCGTTCCAAGTTAGCAAGAGTCTCCTAGAACAAAGTTATAGTTATTAACAGAATGATCTGATATCGTCTCTAAATTATTTTGTCGTTTTATCTACTTACAGCCACTTCGGCTTTTCTTTTCACTAATTCCGCCAACTCCGCTCTTGTGTCAGCCACAGACGATTGTTTAGACGCCATATTGTTTCTTTTTGCTTGCACAGTTTGGGTGTCGTTGTCGGGGGTTTGTGGTGAAACAACCATGACGTTAGCTGAATATAACGTTTTTTAAATATCCATAATTTAACAACTATACACGAGGTAGTACGTTTGCTTTATAATAAGAAAATAAATGCTTAAACTGTTCAATCGATAAGCATACAAGCACAATGCAAAAAAAGTACTCTGTGACAATGCACACGCTTGGGATTAATTAGGATCACAAGCACAACGAATGACAGACGGAGACAAGAGTGTTGCCAACCCGTACGGTACGATAATTATGGGGGCGTACGATAACAAATGTACGGTAGCGTCATGCGTCTAAATTACGTTAAATGTATGATAATTTTGAAGTTAGAATAAAAATTGTTATAATGAGATGAATTTCCATAAATAGCTAACTTATTGCCGTTATTTTAAGATAAATAGAAGACAGTACATACTAATAATTTATTGATAACAAGGAGATTGTGTAATAGAATCAATGTCCCCACTGTGCCGTGAACTCGTGATGGGGGATATTGTCCAATTCTAATTGTCGTGGCACGCACTGTTCCACAGCACGATAATAGGCGTGGAGGATAATAATTTACAATACTGTCATTTTTTAATTTTCTTAGTGTACGTTCGCACGGACGTAAAAAATCGCGGCGAGATAAAATCGAGTGGCGCGCTTGGAATAGAACAAACAGAAAGCTGTAGGTACATCTGTTCACACGGCCGCGATTTTTACCCAGCGCGATTTATAATCGCGCGGTGTTAGATTTTCAACGCTCGGCGTTGAGCGTTAAAAAATACGACATACGAAGTTCTCTACTTGTGTTCCCACGGACGCGAAATAATCGCGCGCGTTGGTCAGCACAGAGTAGGTACATTCTATTATAATGTGTTAGCCGGTACGGTGCGCCGGCTCATAGAGTGCGGATACGTAGTATCCCTAAGTAGTCTGTGGAGTGCGGACGTGCCGCATGCTCAAAGCCGGCGCACGGCAATGCCAAGCCGAAGATCGTGTAGGTACGTAAATAAACCTTTGGAATTGGCTATCATGACGTCCGATAAATAACGCCAAATAAATTACTTATTATAATTTATTTGGCGTTATTTATCGGACGTCATGATAGCGTAGGTATGTGAATATTACGTACCTACTACCTATAATAATGATATACTAAAATAATTTCAGCATACGGGTGGAGTTTGTTACACTTAAACAAAGTAAGTAAACATTAAACGGGGGGTTTCATTTGAGAAAATACAATATAAACATGCGATTTAATTGTAAAATATTATATTATTCTGGATATTTCCTTAAATAATTGTACGGCGTCAAACATTGGCCTTTTAGATAATTAATTATTAAAGGGATGCATCTAACATTTTCTTTGATTCTTTTGTGGTCTCCTGCTCTCACAAATGGCTACCGTAATTTTGCAGAACAAATCGTACGTCCGCACTGTACAAAGAATCAGTTTGGTGGATTTTTAACGCTCGTTCGTACACTCTGTTGAAGTTGGGAAAAAACCGCGCTAGGCGTTTTTATTCCACCGCGATTTTATTACGTCCGTGGGAACGGGGCTTACTGTTTGTTTAAGGGGGGTATTACACTATAAAATATCTGGGATCTTATCTATCAACAAGTGTCAAAAATCTTTCATCAAAGACGAAAAGTGAGTCATGTTAACCGTGGGTTTGCACTGACGAAACATTCCGTTAAAAACATGTTGAAATCTCCGTTTCCATGGTTTTCTGTCAATGTATCAACTCGCGTTCGCATTGTCGCATTGTCACACAACTTGTTGACGTGAAACATGTTTGACGTCTCATATTATTTGACATGTTGCGCAACATGCTTTTCTCAACATGTATCTGTATGAATCTAGCAACATATTGTAAGATTTGTTTGACATTTTGCTGACATCTATGATCTGTGAATCATACTGATGTTGTCAGTGATTTGACCAAATAGTTTATTATCGCGAAATCTATACATATGCAGTCCTACCAACTTATATGTGAACTGAAAGAGGACGGCACCGTCGATGCGTCGACACAATCGAATGACATGCGTCGGCACAATCGAATGACATTTCAACATGACGACCGTAGTTCCAATTTTCGCCATTTCACAGATAAGCTCGTAGCAATTACTTTTTCCAAAAATATTCAATACTCGTAGGAGTGTAATAAAATCGTAGCGAAGTCAAAACTGTATTGAATATGTTTGGAAAAAGTCATTGCTACGAGCTTTGGGAACGATTCTAAAGTCGAAAACATAATTTTTAGAATTTTTGTCTGTTCATCTGTTTGTCTGAATGTATGTTCCAGCATCACGCAAATATACTACCGATACTTTCTGTTCAAATTTTGCACATATATTCTGGTCAGTCTGTTAGTTATAAATTATCACTGTATTTGCTATGGGGTGGGGGATGAGCAATATTGCAATTTGTTCGCATTCTTCTGTCTATAGTTTAAAGCAAAATGAAAAAAGAAAGAGCCAAAAGGTTAGAATATTGCAGATTCGCTACGATTTTATTACATGTATTTATAAATAGTTACAGAGTTATAGATTTCACCTTTTAAATGATTATCATCACGTAGGTACTATGGACAAAAGTATAATGCATGCATGCTCACTTAAAAAAATATTCCTGTGAGAGAGCAGCTAGTGACAAACGAACATTATGCGATCGAGTCATGAGCCGTGCTATGCGATTATCACCTTTGAGGTGATCATGCGGAACTTTGGCCCATAGTACGTATACCTTTATCGAGCTCCGCAGTCAATCATGACAATTATGTCATGATTGACATGACATGATTGATTAATGAACGTCTGCGTTCCTGCTTATACCTACTAGGTTAATACCTAGCATAGTCTAAAAAAACAAGGTCTGGCATTCCGGGAGAGACACATGCTTACGTCACTATCCAGTTGCCACTTTATTGCAACAAAATATGAAATTAAGGAAACAGTTTCAGTCACTGGTAAGTTAAAAAATATTTCTAAAGCATTTAAATCGTCATTTCGTTAGTCAAATCAAACGAAACAATTCAATTTAAACGTATACCAACGATATTGTTAATTAAAACCGCAATGTTTTATTGAGCATTCACACAGGTAATAAAGGTGGTTAAGGAGTTATTATCACACACCTGGTAACACAGAAACGAGTTGTCTCATTGTTATTCCGCCATTTTGTTGTATATCGCTATTCTTGTTTAACGCGTAAGCCTGTCTCGCTCAGTGACAGTGTAAACAGTGATTCCCAAACATTTATTGTGGACGCCTAACAAGTTTGTTTGTTATATTATTTTCTTTGACCACAAGTGACCACAACATCGAAATGGTTGGTTGTTCTATTCGGAAATGTAAAAGTAGAAGTATAAAAGGCGGTACAATAAGGTTTTTTTCATTTCCCCAAAAAGAATCTGTAGCCAATGAATGGCTGCGCTATTGTGGACCTAAAACAACCACTAAAAATGGTAAGTATGTAAAATTACTGATGTATTTAAATTATAATTGGCAGTGATTATGTGCTGTATTCTCGAAAGCTAAATCGCGGTATGGTTATTGCTATTTTTATAACCTTTACCTAACCCTATAACCCTATTTTTTTAACTTTAAAGATTATTGCACAGAGTTGACAGCTTGGCCACAGACTATAAGATAAGAGTGATGTGAGTTTGTTAGTCTGTGGTTTTGCATGTTGCTAACCTAAACTTTTTGTTTTTTATTTTTCAGGGAGAGTATGTTCAAACCATTTTTTATCTTCTGACTATTTCAAGCCACTTCAGCAGATTCTCTTAAATGAATCGCCAAGAAAAGTGAGAAAATTAAAGCCAGATGCATTACCTACATTGCTGATCGATGATACAGACAATCAAAATACGCTTAGTATGCCGATAGAAGTAAACAGCCAAATTGTAGATACTTCGGGCAACATGAAGTAAATATTACTTATTATCCTTTGTAACTGTATCTATTATTTAACGCAGTCAATTATTTATATTCTTTGTTTCAGTGACGAAAATATCACTATTCCTCTGACTGAATATAAGCATACTTCATACTTCTGACTGACCGACCCCTTGACAATTCAAAAGTGCCTGTAATTGGTTTATTTGAAATAAATACTTTGAGTTTTGAGTTTTTTTTTGAGTTTTGTTTGAGTATTATTTTAGTAATCCCTAGAATCCACTATTAATATTATGAATAGAATGCTTTTTGTCACGGAAAACCTACAACGCAGGTTGAGCCACAGGCAAAAGCTAGTAGGAATTTTATAATTAGGTCAATATTTTATTAGACTGAATTTCCCCAAACTATAAAGTTTGAGAACCATTGATAGCGGTGATGACGTAGACTTGTGTCTCCCACGTGACCACTGTGACTCGGAATGCTATACCTGGCGAAGTATATTATTATACCATGATACCTAGTAGGTTCATTAATTCCCTAAAAACCGGCCAAGTGCGAAACGGACTCGCACATGAAGGGTTCCGTACCTCCGTACAATATTTAATTGTCTACCTATTACGTTTCATGAGACAACCATCGTCTGCTACACTTCAAACCAACCCTCAAAAATCCATTAAAATCTTTGCTCGTGCTGGTTCCTTCCACGTCAGGATTTGTAAGTCCTGAAGTTATTAGGCCTCATCCGAAAGCAGGGCCGAGAAAAAGCTCCGGAAAAAGAAGAAAGAGGGGCAGTACCAAGATTTTGACTGACACACCCGAAAAACTGGCCATCGCAAATGAGTGGGCAGCTAGACAACAAAAGAAACAGAAGAAAATTTGCAAAATCAAAGCCAAGAAAGTAAAACGTAACCTAAATTCACAAGTTGAAGAACTTACAACGTCAGAGGATGAGGAAGTACCACCATCGCCAGAATCAGACTTGAGCCCTTTTAGCGAAAGTGATGTCTCTTCAGGCGAATCTGAAAATACAGACGTCACCAATATTACAATAGTCAACTGTTTTGACTGGGTTATTGTGAATTTAGTGTCTGAAAAGAATCTTGTCCATAGATTTGTTGGACAGATAATTAAAGAATCACAAGCAGGGTATGACATCAAGTTCGCTAAAAAAATAAACGACAAGTGTTTCAAGTGGCCCATTATAGATGATATTGGTGCAGTTGCAAAATATCAAATAGTGAAGAAGCTACCTTATCCAAAGCAAAAATCATCGTCAAAAAGAGTTATCAGCATCGAGTTCCCAAAATCCCTGAGAAAGTTTAATATCAAATAGGTCGATAGGATTAGGCAAATGAATCTCAGTTGAAATGAAAAGACTTGATTACCCTTGAGAATAATTATTACCTGTAAGATTAAAGACAATATTGTTTGTTGATTGTTTTTTAGATTGTACCTTAGTACTGATATTGCAATAAATGGTAGATACTACCCACAAATGCTTGTTGTGTTTTGATAGAATAAGTATACGACTGATTTAGAAGAATATTTTTTTTTCTTAGATGAAAATAAAAGTGATTTAAGTAATTTCAATATCTTTTATTACGGAATTGATGCCCAGGCCTCTTACGGGTCCTCGCTGAGTCTGACTACCTCCGCGATCGTTAGCAGTTTGTCAGACTGAGCCTTCATGAATCTCAGCCATATCATACGCGTTCCGGAGTCAAAGAATTATTTGCTGTTTGGAGTTTGCAACACCGTCAATGACTGACACAATTGACATTGACATTGATTGACGTATTTAAATTTGACATTTTGACGTTTGCTAGGATAGCTCCTGCTGTGGATGGCACAATGGAAACATTCGGAGAAACTGTTGTTGTTGTTCATTTTGCTTCGTTACTTTTGATTTGGGTGATTAAAGTCTAATAATTACTATCTTACGCTCTGATTAAACTTTATTTCAGCTGTAGTAATGTCTGAGAAAGCTAATATTGTTTGAATACGTCTTAAAAATGTCTGTAAATTACATACCTCGGGTAACACAGGTAAGGTTCGACTTTATTTATTTCGTATTCCGTATTCGAGGTGCAAAGATAGCAAATCTTGTAGAGCACAATGTGATTATTAACTGCTTGGTAAACCTGGAAGTCGATAATATTTAAATAGAGATAAACCATTCTAAAAATGAACGCCCCTCCACAAAACGTGATTATTCATCAATGACAAGGACCAATAATTATGTGTATTGCATCTGTACACCTTCTTTGCACGTAAGCGTAACCGCTGAGGAAGGCTGTTCATTTTTAGAATGGTTTATCTCGTACTGTACTTAAGAAAAGCCTGCTAAGTAATAACATACCATGGAAACCGGTTGACCACAATAGTATTGAGTTTTTTTGCATGCAAGTTAGTTGTCGTTTGTATAAAATAATATTTTGCAGATTTTGTATTTTGGAGTTTATAAATCTCACCTATCTCTATTCATCATAACATCATCTTTTTGCAGCTTGATGCAGTGCAGCTGGATAATCAAGTAGAAGAACTATTCAAACAATTAATTTTCCAAGCAACTAAGTTTATAGAGGTAAGGTTAACCAAAGTTTAGAATCAGTACCATTGCGGACATTAGTGGTGAACCACTTTTCAACGTTATTACCTTAGGCGTCGTCCTATTTGGCGAAGATCGCACGATGACACGATGCTTTCTCGTCGTGCGATGAGTTCAAACATACAGATTTTATCAGTGTCCTATTTGAACCTCGCAAATAATCGAGCACATGAAATGCTTAATAACAATGGTACGATGCGTTTGATTGTGCGATCATGTAATTAAAGTAACAGATCTCTTTTAAGTGTCCTAATCGGTTACCTACGCGATGCGTCGACGCGAGAGGGGCAAGGGCCAACACCAGTGACACACAGCACTCGGCTTGCTTGCGGCCGGATGCCATTTTGTGTTTTCATTGTTTGTGTAAAGCGTTTGGCTATTCTGTTATATACAAGATGACAGTCGATGAAGATTTAATTAACCAAGTACGTTTACATCCTGTTGTTTGGAATAAACAGAGTGAGGACTATAAAAACAGGTTGAAAAATGAAAGTGCATGGGATATTATTGCGAGGTATGTAAATAAAACAAGTAAGTAGATAGTAATTTGAGCTTAGTTATAATCACAACCAGAATTGTATAATGTATCACACATACATACACACACACACACACACGTGTGCGTGTGTGTGTGTGTGCGGCTATTATCACGATTCACATCCTTCCATCCGCTAAGCCTTAACTCCATAAGGATTTAGCGCGATGATAATCATTTAAAGGTTAAATCTGAAACTATCTGCTATATTCGTTTCCTGCTCCGCCCAGTGAAGTAATGGAATAATTCGCTTTTACATTGTGTTTTATTGTCACCTATATCGTCGTAGTCAACGACAGACACCGATCATCTACATTCTCCTGCCCTTAACCCATTTTTTTCGGGTCGATACAACTTGTTTTTATCTTCCATACTTCTCTATTACTTAGTTGTCATCACGGTAGTCACTCCCTTTCTAGACATATCATCTTTCACACAGATCATCCATCGTTTCTTTGGTCTTCCCTTACTCGTATAGCCATCCAGATTCATAATCAAAACATTCCAGACGACATTTTCTTCATTCTCCGCATCACATGCCCATAACATTGTAACCGATTTCCACATACACCGACACTGATATCGGCACGATATCTACCGGCGAAGGCAGTGCGGGGTGAGAGTAGCGGGCATTCTTTCACTTGAGCAAAATTTTTCGCACTGCCGGCTTCGAGACGTCGATACTTAGTAGTGTGCTTGTTTGTCGAGGCGCGATGGTCATCGATATTCAACAATATCATGGGGCCGGTAATAATTGAACTTATCGCTATCGAATCGTGTTGATATCGTTATCTGATAATGTGAAAACAAATTTACGACATTTTATGTAATCATCTTAGTTCACTCCACCGTAGACACCATAAAATGTAAACCTAAGGAATAAATATCGACCTAAGAAGAACTAATTAAGTTGATCAACTGCAAATATTTTACACTGTGGCATGGATTTTCTGCGAAATCATCGGCGGCGCGTCGTAAATAAACACGTCGCGCTGCATTTGGGGGAGGCGGAGGTAGCGTTTCAAAGGCCTACAGGCCCGAACAACCTGACCTTAAGAGACGTCTTTCTAAAACAATTGAAAAAAGTTCGTAAGCCTCGCTCTGGAGATCCAGGAAGCCCAAAAGAACAATATTACTCAGGAAAGTGGACCTATTACCAACATATGTTGTTTTCAAAGGATGTTTCAATGCCTCGACTAACCGAAGGTTCAACAAGAAACTGGAAATAATGATAGTGATGCCAGCCTACCATCCACTTCAAGATCAGAGCAGAATCTTCAGTTGCCTGATGAAGAGAATTCTACTGCAATGTCTAATAGATCCGAGGCTGTTGTATCTTCTGATGACGAACCACTGTCTACCAGTGCGCGCAGTACAATTTCACAGAGCACGAGTGCTTTGTCAACTGAAGCTTTGGATAGTGGATTACAAACTGGATCCCAAAAAAGAAAACGCAAAGAAAATTAATCTTTAACCGAATATCAGCGTCGAATGTTCCAAATCGAAGAAGATAAAATTAAAGTGTTTAAGGAGAAAGAAAAAGAAGTTGAGGATGAAGATTTACTATTTTTGAAATCTCTAGCTCCATATAATAAATATATGAATCCAGTACAAAAATTAAGATTAAAAAGTAAATTACAGAATACAATAGCAGACGAACTTTCTCTAGCTATGCCATCACCCCCTTCAAACTCTTCATCTACTATGTCAATCATACCTTCACCTGTGCACGCATCCTCACATCCATCCATGGCACCACCGACAAACACACAACAATTCTACAAATCATTTAATGTTGAATATGATTCTTGAATATAAGATTTTTTACACTTCAATTTCTTTTTCTAATAAAAAAATGTGTGATTATTGCTTTTTTATACCGTAATAGTTGATTATAAGATTTTTTTAAAATTTGTACATCCAGTAGTTTAAAACTGTATGAACTAGAATTTTATAATTCTACGTAATTTTGCTGACTTAAGAAGTGTTTTATGTACTCTGTTGCTCATTAAACCGACAGAATTACTACCTATATGAAAGAAATATAAAAAAGTAATAAATAAATACATAAAATGTTTCTCTTTCATTTAAATGGGTCTTTCAACAGGGACTACAAATTGGAGGAAATTTGATAGGTTCAGCTGCGGCTGACTGTACGTAACGCACACATAATATTAGGTCTTTACCTATGAAATTGCCGTTCTGCAGTACTGGCCATTTTAAATCAAAATAATATTTGTTTGGCTAAGAATTCTAATTTCAAATTAATTTTATTTTAAAAACATGGATTTTTTTTTCCAAAAGTAGTCATTTGTTTATTGATTAGTGTTACATTTTCATCGCATTTCAATCTTTTTCGTCATCATGGATACGTTAAAAATTCGAGTAATTATGGAATATGAGTACCGTCGTGGCAGCAACGCGGCACAAGAGGCACGCAACATCAACGACGTTTACGGAGCTAACACTACGAACCAACGCACCACTTGTTATTGGCTTCCGTTCTGGAAATTTCGACCTGAAAAAAGAACCTCGCGGTCGTCCGAAGACTTTGGTCGACAATGACGAATTAAAGGCGATTGTGGAAGTTGATGATACACAATCTACGGCTGAATTAGCAGCAGCTTTCGACGTTAGCGTCAAAACAATATTGGTCCATTTGCGTCAAATTGGCAAGGTAAAAAAGCTTGACAAATGGGTGCCCCACGAACTCAATGATCGCCAGCGCGAAGTACGCGTCGAGACGTGCCTTGCACTGCTCAACAGACACACAAATGAAGGAATTTTGAACCGCATTGTTACCTGCGATGAAAAATGGATTCTGTTTGATAACCGCAAGCGCTCAGCAAGTTGGTTGGATCCTGGTTCAGCACCTAAACAATGCCCTAAACGAAAACTTACCCCTAGAAAAGTGATGGTCACTGTTTGGTGGTCTAGCGCCGGTGTGATTCATCACAGCTTCTTACCAAACGGGGTGAGCATTACTTCAGATGTGTACTGTGAAGAACTGAACACAATGATGGAGAAGCTGGCACATCTCCAACCAGCATTGGTCAATCGCTCGTCTCCGCTGCTCCTGCACGACAACGCGCGACCTCATACTGCACAGCAGACGGTCTCCAAGTTGCAAGAACTGGGGTTGGAAGCTCTCCGTCATCCACCCTACTCACCAGACCTTGCGCCTACAGACTACTACTTTTTCCAGAATTTGGATAACTTCTTGGCGGGAAAAAAATTCAATACCCGAGAGGCAGTACAAAATGCCTTTGAAGGATTTGTTGCCTCCCGTCCAGCTGATTTCTTTAAGAAGGGCATCAATAAACTGCCACTGCATTGGCAAAGATGCATTGATTGCATGGGTGATTACTTCGATTAATACAAATAAAAAATGCATGAAAAAAATTCGTTTAAATTTTTTTCATACAAAACGGCAATTTCATAGGTAAAGACCTATTAATAATAATAATAATAACCCCACCGCCGTATCTCTACGTTGACGTCGTGGTGGGGCTTGCGCGCTCCGAACTCTGGGTCTGTGCCGATGGAGTTTACTTTGCCAAAACAGGTCTAGGGTGAGGAGCCAGACCAAGAGAGATACGTGAACCCTCAGGGCAGTATGTGGCGAGCTGTTGGGCAGTAGCGACCCCACGGACCCTATTTCCCGGGAGAAGTCTTGTTCTTCACCTCTGGCTTGCCTTTATTGGCCGGCTGGAGTGAACACTGACGGGAACAGAACTACCACCTCATTCTTGCCTTTATTGGCCGGCTTGAGTGGAGATTCGCAAGAGCAAACGTGCTCGGAGGAAGGAAGTATTCCAGTAAGTGCTTGTAGGGATCTTGACCATCTTCCGGGCTCTGGGATTGTTCTGAGAGCCGTGGAATACCTCTCCACTCCTCAAGCACCTCAGGACATGTTGCCCCTTGTCGCTACGTCACTATGTGCTAGCGACCGTTTCCGGGGGCCCATTATTGTGTGTGCAAGTCACCCCCTGCCAATTTATCTGTGTATAATATATAACATTGGTCAGGCAGGGGACATAGTTCTTCCATAGTTCAAGGTACCCAATCATGTAGCCACCCAAACCCATAGGCCCAATGTGTTTTGTTTCCATGTTCTGCAATAGTCCTGCACCAACCGGGGGTTGTCCTTGGGTGCACTTGCATAGTGCATACAGGGATAATCGTCGGCTGGTGCCTCCTCGTCATTTGAAATTGTCTAAGGGGCCTCTGCGAGTTGGCTTCGGCCCCTCGTACGCTTTCCAAAGGCCCGGGACCCCAGGGTCCCGAGATAAGCCAACGATAATAATAATAATAATCTGTGGTCCGACTGTCAAGCTGACGGTTGAAAAATATTTTCTCCGTGCATTTTATAATTTTATTTTGGATTTTTAAACTGTTTATACAACAATGTTATATTATAAACAATATGTGTTTCTACAATGGTTTCTACAACATTCGTACCAACCCGATTTTGGCATAAAAACCAAAAAGTAATATACAACAATAAGAAGAAGAAAACTATGACACGGAGAATTTAATATTACAATGCTGACGAGAAGTCGGACGCGACAGCTGCTACATAACACACACCCAACATCTTCGGGTTCGTCGCTCAGCTCCGCCTCGCAGTTGCCGGAACTTGATCCAGATGTGAGTCAAGTGATACCGATCGCTGCAGTTGCGTCGAGCTCGAGCGACGAATACTTCTCACCACCGACGACACCACCACCAGTACGTCGGCGTGGAAGAGGCCGACCACCGGCCAGTTTAGGACCTCGAGGCCCACCGGCCTCTGATAGGGTCCCCGCTCCCGGTGGAAGTGTGCAGCGCATGAGGTGGACACAAACTGTCAACGAAAATGTCATGCGCGCATACTTTGGGGCTACAGAGGGGGGAAGTAACTTGACTGCGTACCGTGGTCGGATGCTCTCTCTGTTTCAGGTGCTTGAGCCAGCTATCAACGTGTCGGCGCAACGACTATCGGATCAGGTGCGGGTCATCCAGCGTAACCATATGCTGGATGACGTCGTACTTGATCGACTACGTCTCGAATCACGGAATAACCTTGTTACGCCTGTTTCGCCACTGGTCACGGTGCAACTGCAAAATTCACCAAGCGCTTCACCGCGACCCGACCACGTTGGTGAAGAGCATGATAGCGAGGCTATATCCGTGAGTTCCCAATGCAATGTACAATTGAGGAGCGCTTTGGAAGATGCTTTCCGGGAGTTCCGTTCCACTTCACCTGGACTTAGACCACGTTTACCTCGTTTGCCCATGCACAAGAAAAACAAGGCGTTGGTGTGTGCTCTAGACTCGCAGCTGTCAAATTGTTTTGATGACAGCAAAGACCTCGCCGATACCCACTCGATCTTGTACTGTGCAGCTGTAGCGGCATGTCGTGTAGCTCATGTTAAATTTCCTAACAGTGACAGAGTTCCACGACCAAAACCAGCTGTACCAGCTTGGCAGTGCAGGATTGAGCGTCGTATAGGTGAGGCTAGAGCACTCATCGGCAAGCTAATCTGTTTCAGGCAGGGCAATAATCGCCCTAGAGTGATGCGCTTTGTGAGGCGGGCGTTCTTGGGGACGGCAATTAGTTCTCAAGATTATTTGACTTGCGTCACAGAGCGTATCGACTTCCTGAAACAGAAAATCTGTGCATGGGCAAACCGTATTCGTCGGTACAGGCGGAGAGTGGAGCGGTACACTCAGAATCGCACATTCCAGAGCGACGAAAGGCGGGTCTATAGGGCTTGGCAGCGACCGGACCAAGGTGTGGCTGACACGCACCCACCGGATGATGACGCCATGTGTTCATTCTGGCGAAACATTTGGTCGATGCCTGTCAATCACACCGAAGGTGATTGGACTAGGGAGGTCGAGCGAACGTGCGATCAAATACCACAAATGGGGGCATTTACCATCAGTCCCCAAGATGTAGCTCGTGCAGTCCGTCCGTTACCTAACTGGAAATCTCCAGGGCCGGACGGGCTGCACAACTTTTGGATAAAATGGTTCCAAAGGTCGCATGCCCGCTTGGCATCCCAGTTCCAGTCAGCCTTACAGTCAGGGTCGCTGCCCCAGTTCCTAACGACAGGAATAACCCACCTGCTCCATAAATCAGGTAGTACTGCGGAACCCAAAAATTATAGACCGATCACATGTCTACCGACGGTCTATAAAGTTCTTACATCCATTTTGAGAGCTAAAATTAACGAACATATAGACACCAACTCCATCATGTCTGCCTCTCAAAATGGATGTAGGAATGGGTCCCGTGGTACTAAGGAGCTACTCCTCATTGATATGGCCATTAGCCAACAGGTTCGGCGTTCCCGAAAGGATCTGTCGACATGTTGGATAGACTATAAGAAGGCCTATGACTCGGTGCCACATACATGGCTCATGAGGGTGCTGGAGTTGTATAAAGTAGATGCAACTCTGCGCACCTTCCTGATGTCGTGTATGGGGCAATGGAGGACGGTCCTTCGCTATCCAGGATGTCGAAATATCCAGAGGAACAGCGAACCGATAAGGATCGAGCGAGGCATATTTCAGGGCGATAGTTTGAGTCCGCTTTGGTTCTGCTTAGCCTTGAATCCTCTAAGCACACTGCTGGAGGATTCAGGTCTAGGATATCGGCTGCGGAGAGGTGGTCAGGTTATATCCCACCTCCTCTACATGGATGACCTAAAACTCTTTGCCCCCAACAATTTGCAACTGATGGAGCTACTGAAAGTAACTGAAACATTCAGTAGCGCCATCAGGATGGAATTTGGTGTGGACAAATGTGCGATCATGCATGTAAAGCGAGGAGAGATTGTGGAATCCGTGGGAACCCAACTCTCGGATTCCATAAACCTTAGAGCCCTCTCCGCACCCGAAACCTATAAGTATTTGGGTATGTCGGAAGCGTTGGGCATCAATGTTACTGACATGAAGCAATCGTTAAAGGAGCGCTTCTTTGGCCGCCTGAAGAAAGTATTTAATAGTCTTTTATCAGGCGGAAACAAGGTGCGTGCCTTCAACGGTTGGGTCATGCCGGTTTTGATGTACTCTTTCGGCGTACTCAAATGGACTCAGACGGAACTCGACGCCCTGGATCAGAGGGTCCGTACGCTGTTGACTGCATATCGAATGCATCACCCACGGTCATCGGTAATGAGACTGTATATCCCGCGAAAGTGTGGAGGCCGAGGCTTTTTAAACGCTAAGACTCTCCACAACCGCGAGATATGCAGTCTCAGGGAATATTTCCTAGAAGCCGACGTGGGGATGCACCGAGATGTGGTCTCAGTAGACAAGGGCCTCACCCCGCTCTCCTTAGCTAACGAGAACTGGCGCAAACCTATGGTATTAGATACTAATGACCGCAGGGAGGTATGGCAGAGCAAAGAGCTTCACGGGCGTTTTTACCGAGTCCTACATGGGCCCGATGTAGACCTCTTAGCGTCCGTATCCTGGTTGCGATTCGGTGATCTCTTTGGGGAAACCGAAGGTTTTGTCTTTGCGATTATGGATGAAGTTATGATGACGAACAACTACCGGAAATATATTGTGAAAGATGGCACGGTTGACATCTGTCGGGCATGCCACCGTCCGGGGGAATCAATCCGTCACATTATTTCTGGCTGTTCTCGTCTGGCTAACGGAGACTACTTGCATAGGCACAACCTTGTAGCCAGGATTATCCACCAACAACTTGCTCTGAAATACAGTCTTGTGGAATCGGAAGTACCGTACTATAGGTATGTGCCCGACCCAGTTCTCGAAAATGGCAATATCACGTTGTATTGGGATCGATCTATCATCACTAGAGATCGGATAATCGGATGCATATTAACCTAAAGTTGAGGTGTTGGCTAAGTATGGAGTGGGCTTTTGGATTGTAAAATCCCAAAATTCCGGTATCGGCCAATTTTGACTTCTGATTATAGAATCGAACGTATAATTTGCTTAAGTTCAGATATTAGTTAATATGGATAGCACTTATGTATCGAAAAATCCCGGGATTCCGGAACGACAATTTTTAAGTTCTGATTTTGGAATCGAATGTTTTAGTTAGGTACTTGCGTTCAGGTGTTGGCTAATATGGATTGCACTATTGTATCAAAAAAATCCCGGAATTCCGGGATTCACAAATTTAGAATGCTGATTATAGAATGGAATGTATATTTACTTACGTTTAGGTTTTGGCTAATACGGAATGCACTTTTGTATCGATCGTCAAAATGTCGCGATTCCGGAATTGATAAATTAAGTATTTTTTGACTATTAGAGGGTAATTTTTGTATCACTAAATTTTCACAGGGTGTTTTTCTCATGAACAACTTTCACTATGGGATCAACCCTAAATCACGAAACATAAATCAGCTGTTTCATACATTTTGGTCGAGTAGGTATTAAACTTTTGTATCAAACATCGTAAATTTTTCGTGATTTCAGAGTTGGTCCCATGGTGACAGCTGCTGAAAATGTAAATCCAAGATGGCGGCTGTGAATATTTTCAAAATTTTTCGTCATGGGTGTCGTTTTCATGGTTTTCAAGGGTATTAAAGCTGATAGTGACATGAAAATGTAAATCCAAGATGGTGGCTGCGAATGTTTTCAAATTTTTCGTCATGGGTGTCGTTTTTATGGCTTTCGAGGGCGTTAAAGCCGATAGTAACACTAAAATGTAAATTCAAGATGGCGGCTGCGAATATTTTCAAATTTTTCGTGATGGGTGTCGTTTTTATGGTTTTCGGGGGTGTTAAAGCTGATAGTGACTTTAAATGTAAATCCAAGATGGCGGCTGCAAATAATTTCCAATTTTTCGGCATGGGTGTCGTTTTTATGCTTTTCGAGGGTGTTAAAGCTGATAGTGACATTAAAATATAAATCCAAGATGGCTGCTGCAAAAGTTTTCAAAGTTTTCATCATGGGTGTCGTTTTCTTGCTTTTTGAGGGTGTTAAAGCTGACAGTGACATTAAAATATAAATCCAAGATGGCCGCTGCGAACATTTTCAAATTTTTCGTCATGGGTGCCGTTTTCATGCTTTACGAGGGTGTTAAAGCCGATAGTGACATTAAAATGTAAATGCAAGATAGCGCCTTCTTTAAAAATGTTGATGGTTTCTTAATTACTATCACACGTGTTTTCAGGTTGAAACGCGATACGCTGCGCTGACGCAGGGTTAGTTAACTAGGCATCAACCAAGCGTCACGCATTTTGACTTCACTATCGGCATTAGCACACTCCAAACCCATGAAAACAATTTATATTTTAATGCCACTATCGGCTTTCTCGAAAACCATGGAAACGACACACATGGCGAAAAAATTAAAATGTTGGCAGCCGCCATCTTGGATTTACATTTAAACGCCACTATCGGCTTTAAAACCGTCGTAAACCATGAAAACGACAATGACAAGAAGTTTGAAAATTTTGCAGCCGCCATCTAGAATTTACATTTTAACATAACTATCGGTTTTAAAACCCTCGAAAACCATGAAAACGACACCCATGACAAAAAAAAATAAAATGTTGGCAACCGCCATGTTGGATTTACATTTTAACGTCACTATCGGCTTTAACACCCTCAAAAACCATGAAAACGACACCCATGACGAAAAGTTTGAAAATTTTGCAGCCGCCATCTTGGATTTACATTTTAACGCCACTATCGGCTTTAAAACTCTCGATAACCATGAAAACGACAGCCATGACGAAAAGTTTGAAAATTTTGCAGCCACCATCTTGGATTTACATTTTAACGCCGCTATCGGCTTTAAAACCCTCGAAAACCATGGGAACGACACCCATGACGAAAAATTAAAAAAAATCGCAGCCGCCATCTTGGATTTACATTTTGACGTCAATATCGGCTTTAATACTCTCGAAAACCACGAAAACGATACCCATGACGAAAAATTTGAAAATGTTTGCAGCCGCCATCTTGGATTTACATTTTAACATTACTATCGGTTTTAACACCTTCGAAAACCATAAAAACGACACCCATGACGAAAAGTTTGAAAATTTTGCAGCCGCCATCTTGGATTTACATTTTAACGCCACTATCGGCTTTAAAACTCTCGAAAACCATGGAAGCGACACCCATGACGAAAAATTAAAAAAAATCGCAGCCGCCATCTTGGATTTACATTTTAACGTCACTATCGGCTTTAACACTCGAAAACCATAAAAACGACACCCATGTCGAAAATTTTAAAATGTTCGCAGCCGCCATCTTGGATTTACATTTTAATGTCACTATCGGCTTTAACAGCCTCGAAACCCATGAAAACAACCCCACCGATATATTGACGGACCTTCCAGGGACATCCATTTTAATTCGGCAGCTTTGTATTTCTCGCGGGGACCACGTGTAACAAACGGAATATTTATGTGATCCCGATTTCCTGGTATTTTTAAATAAATAAAACTACATTTTATAAGAAGTCGTTTCCATACCATGTATATGTATCCGATTAGTTGTACATTCCCACATTTTCTGGAATACCGGTATTTATATTAAGAAAAAAAATATTAAGAAGCCGCTTCCATAGTTTGTTAGCCAAATATTAACTTTAGGTAAATATGCATCCGATTATCCGATCACTAATCATCACTGACAGGACTATTGTTGCCAATAAGCCAGATATAGTGGTGATAGATCGATTAGAGCGTCGCACAATGATTATTGATATAGCGGTCCCACATGACGAGAACCTCGTGAAAGCTGAAAAAGATAAGCAGATCAAGTATCTTGACCTGGCTCACGAGGTTGTCGACATGTGGGATGTGGATACAGCAATCATTGTGCCGATAGTCGTGACGGCCAATGGCATAATAGCTAAGAGCCTCGATCAACACCTGAGGAGGCTCTCGTTAGGCAGCTGGATCAAGGGCTTGATTCAGAAAGCAGTACTTCTGGACACGGCGCGTATCTTTAGGAGGTTCCTCTCTCAGCAGCCCTGACCACCGGTAGCTTGGACCCTGTTCCCGATATCGGTGGGCTACTATTTTTTATATTTTTAAATGTTTTTATATTTTTTATATTCTAATATTTAAAAATATAATTTATATGTATATAATATTTAAATAAAGGAAATAATAATAAAAAAACTTACCTAAGTGTTAATACCAATCATTCTTCCACACTAATGGGTTTTTTAAAGTTGGTCACTCTATGATTACAATCGCTACGTATTCCATTGCAGATGTAGTCAAATGTTTCTTTCGGCATGGACAAATAATCGTAAAAGTCTTCTTCGTTATTTCGTACATCAAAATAAAGGTTGAAAAATTCACCGCGCAGATTCCTGGATCTATAAAGTATTTTATGTTGTCTACGTTTCCTTTTTTCAATGTCATTTGCAATTTTTAAAGCAATATTGCCCGACAGCAAAAACTTTGTAGCTCTGTAAAGAACCATCGTTAAAGTGGCGTGAGCGCGACGGCATCACACTATGGACATCGCGCGATCTATTAGGACACCTGTTAGGTCATCGCACGACCACTTTGATCGTAAGATGAAAAACGCATCGCGCCATCGTACGATTGCTCCCAACTAGGACGGCGCCTTAGCAATAAGGCCGAAAAGTGGTTCACCTCAAATGTCCGCGATGGTACCTACTATGTATTTTATATAGTTCAATAGACCTTAACCTTAAATAATTTCAATTTTCAGCCACGGTATATTCAACCAGTCCTGCCTGAGTTGGAACTTTTATTAAGAACATGGATATTCAAGTATTCGGTTTTCGATCAAAAAAGCACCTTTGGTCATCAGATGCTATCATTGAGTTACAATTCGGAAAATTTCTCTAAGAGTAAACTATTCTGGTACTATGGCTACAATGTTGGTTTGAAATACCTCAGAGAAAGAGCAATTTATAGTTTTACTTCTAATAGAAATGTTCAAAACTTTGTGAATAAGTTAGAAACTTTTCAATTGCTTGGAGACATATTAAATTTCTGTAGATTCATACAGACAGGCAAATATCCATTGCTCATAGATTTTATATTAGGCATAGAGTTGTCTGCTGAGAAGTTGACTAGAGAAGATCTTACTGATTTCTCTTGGACCAGAGAACTTTTATGGCACAATTTTATTGTAAGTTTTTTTTTTGGCATGTAATTATTGTCTATTCCTTCTTTATAAGAATTTCATTAATATTTTAATGTAAAAAAATCTTGTTTTCAGGAACTAATAGGCACAACAATAGCATTAATAAACATCTTTGGGCTAAGAAGTAAACTATCTAGTGTACTAAAGTATGTGTGGTGGCGCCAGCACGTAAGATCTACTGTCACCTCTACAGTAGCCGTTATGACGATACACACCGTCTGTGCTTGCTGCAATAATAAGCCAGTTCTACCTCACACCATGGGCTGTAGTCATATATTTTGTTACTACTGCATAGTGGTATGTATTATTAAGAAAAACTAAAGTAAAAAATCATTGCTAATATTTTCCAACAAGATTTTCTATAAACTGCCACTTAAGTATAGGTACTCTTTCCAACTATTTATTTAACTTTTGATATAAGCATGCCTAGGAAGTTCCTTATTTATTGACAGGCAACCCATAGACGAAAAAATGCAATATTTCATGGATGCTGAAGTAAAATAAATGGTTGGAAAGATTATAATTACATTGCTTAAAGTATTATTTTATATTGGTACAAGAAAGTTAACACTTAGGTAGGTTGTCTTTAAAATTGAGTTGCATTTGAGTATTCTGTCGTAGAACTATCAAAGTACTATAATGTCTATTTGCTGATAAGTAGATAGCATAGTGTTATCTTCATATTCATTCAAATATTGTTTTTATTTTATTTGCAGGCTAACAAAACGGCAGATCAAGACTTTGCTTGCCCAAAATGCTATTTAAATGGGAAGGAAATAAATAAATTTGTAATGCCTTAATACTTGAAGCAATCAGTATCAATGTAATATGTTTTTACGGGGAATGTCGGTGCTGTGATAATTGGTTATAAAATAGGGCTAGGTGTAGGAAGGCATAATAACAATATTTATTTGAACATAGGTACATAATTTATTACATAGGGAATAAATAAAACCATTAATGATGATTTGTAGGTATATTTTTTTATTGTATATTATAATATATCATAGTTAAATAAATTTTTATATTCTGTTTAATAAGTTGTTTAATTAGACGAAATTCGTAAAAAAAACAAAAGCAATCTTAATTCATCAGTCATATTTTATTTAGCATAACAATATTCAAAACAAACTTAAGTACACCTTTCCTTGCTTGAAAATTATATTTTAGAAGGAGAATATGTATTATACATTTTATTTACATAATAATATGTATTATGTATGAAATGTTGATAAAAACGCATAAAAAAGAAAACAAACACGTAAAAGTAAATGGGTGACTTTTTAACATAATCGTTGTGTAGGCAGCACGTAGACGAAATTGATGACTAATGAGAACAATCTAACGAGAGATAAGTGAGCACAACATAATTTGTAAGTTGTGCGACACATTATGTTCGGGCACATCGCTTTTGCTTACCCCCATGAGAAGAAGAAGCGAGTTTATGTTTCTTCGGGAAAAAGCCGCTCGGTTTAGCTCGAATTATGCCGAACCCGACCCGAACATGATCCAGCGAGGGCAGGTACCGAACGAATATTGCCGATCAGCATGAGCCGAATGAAAAGCCCAATGTTTATTGTGTAGTAAATGCTTGGGGTCGGTTTTGTTTTTTGTACTGCCGAGTCTAATGTGTACGCGAAGATGCGTGTAGCACCCCAGATATAGTATAAGAGATGGTTGTTGAGATTGAATTTATAAAGGACAGTGAAGGCGGAAACAAAGTGAATGGTGATTCGCATGTGGTCTAGGAGCCAGTAACCTTCTGGTCATCTCGCCTGTGTCACAACTTTGCAAGGCTGGCTGTCCTGTCCACAATAATTTTTTTTATGACTGCACTTCTGGGTTGGGAAAGATACGGTCCAGTGATGTGGAAAAGATAGATGAAAGGCAATTTAAAACTGAAAGGTAGAAGCTATAGAGTGACAGTAGGTATACATATTGTGGTATCCCCTCTATCCTGTAAACATAGTCCTGTGGTCACGTTAGATGTTGTTAGGCTTCTATTCTCCTAGGAAAAGCCTCAAAATTCCGATTATAACTAAGTTTATAATACAGACGCGAATGTATGAAAATAATGAATAAATGGGGAAGGCATAAACATGCGAAAAAAGATGACATGAGACATTCTGTAGGTATAGGTACTTAGGTGCCCAATAAAAAGGATGATAATGTCTGTATCGATAAAAACTAAAAAGACAACATAATTAGATAATATTTCCGATAGTAACAATAGTAGGATCTACCTACTTATCTGAACATGATTTTTGTACATTATATTGCATAAATAATTACGAGACCACTTAAAACTACTGGATGGATTTAAGGCACTTTGAAATCTGGATGTTTTTTGAACCTTTAGGATTGGCCTCAATTAGAAAATTTGTGAAACAAATTCAAAGCCGAAGTTATATACATAACGTTGAAATTTTTTTATAGCGTCTTCAAAGCCAGTTGAGGGTGAGAATTAATGGTAACTCACTGGTGTGAACAAAATGTTACACATTTAAGATGGGACGGGGCCTGCGAGGATTTTAAAAAATAGGTATTTGAAGAAAAGATTGCCGTCGCGCTGCGCCCGAACAGTGATAAGAGTGCGATTGGGACAGCTGCAGCTCAGACGGATTATATCACAAAAATTTTGATAAGATATCCGTTTCGTATTCCCCTTTTTTCTCCTCGAAAACAGCCGATTCAATTATTTTTTTTCATTAAAATTTTAAGAAATAGTATGTCTAGGTTCCTATCATTTTCTTATAGGTTAAAAACTTTTAGAATTTGTCTGGTAGTCCTCTAATCACGGTAATAAAAATGGGGCATTTTTTGTAATTTTTGGAGGGTCATATTTTCTTTACTAATAATTAGTTCCTGAAAAAAAAGAAATGACAGGGACGTGTCTACAGCACACTTTGATTTTATAACAAAAAAAAAAAATGATTGCTCTAGTCTCAGAATTCGAGGCTCTAGTCTAGAGGCATAATTCAGGAAGAAAAACGGGGAATACATTTGTGTGTAGGATCGCAGGCCATCTTCCCTCTTAATTAAACGAGTATGAGTGTGATACCTAATCATTAAACATTTATGATAACATTAACTTACGAATCTAAAAATCTAGCAAATATCAGCTGAGTTTTCCTTTGACTGACATAAATCACATTTTTTGCTCAACATACCTTAACAAGGCTATCGACTTCCGTCCTTAACCAATTCGTTCGTTTCACTAATTTATTTACAATCATAAGCTACCTAAGACCGTTTAGGTCACTAATTTAGGCTTTAACAGGTGGTCAGACCAATTAAGGGATGCATTTGAACCAGCCGTGGTGCCTTTCCGAATTGTGGTCGTACTTATATCTAATGTTGATTGTCTTTGCTGTTGCGCACGTCGGCGTGGAAGCCAGTCTCCCAGTCGGCGACGTAGTTGACTGTTCGCACGGAACCGTCCGGCTCCACCAGAGAATACTGACCTGCATAAATCCAAATAATTATAGCGCTACAAGGTTATTTTGGTGCGTGGCCAAAATTGTAACCAACGCCGCTATCTTGTTTTTTGAATACAGGGTGTCCCAGATTAACGTGCACAAACTTAAGGATGTGGTACAGACTATCAAACTAAACAACTTTTAGCCGGGGACCAACATCGTAATCGTAAAAAAAAAACAGTCTTCCCATAAGTATATTTGGTCAAGTAGATATTGAAATTTTGTAAGGGACGAATGTTTTTTTTTCCACGATTACGATGTTGGTCCCCGGGAAAAAATTGTTCAGTTTGATGGTCTGTACCACACCCTTAAGTTTGTGCACATTATTCTCTGGGATACCCTGTATATTTCAAGTGACATTTGCACAAAATAATGTGCAGAAAGAGATTATGCATAAGATTTGAGGGCGCAGCTGTGTGCTTAATTACCGTATTTGTGATGTTGTTAACACTGTTACGTCATTATAGTGCGACTGTAACATCTTGATCATTTTGAGGCTGTTAGAATCTATTCATACATACTTAAACATACAAATAAAAAAAAATTAAGTGTCTGTTTAATGTCAAAATAACAGCTTTTTACTAAATGCATATATGAAAGTTTAAACGGTATTCATTACAAAAAAAAAAACAGTTTTTTAAATTTTTGTCTGTCTGTTTGTTCCGGCTAATCTCCGAAACACCTGGACCGATTTTGACGGGACTCTCACTGGCAGGTAGCTGATATTATAACGACTAACTTAGGCTTACTTTTATTTTGGAAAAAGAATTAAAACCCATGAAATTGTGAACAAAAAGTCGGATTTGAAAAATTATTTTTGCATTATTGGTAGCTCAATTCTCGAGGATGGTTATAGGCTATTTAACATCACGCTACGACCCTTAGGAGTCGAGCAAAAAGAAAAAAGTCAGAAAGAACACTAAGTGAAAACGAAGTAATAGCGCGAGCGGGCGATGTAACGGGGCCGGTCGGGGACGAGGGAGTTTTATTAAAAGGTGGCTGTTATTTTAGTATATTGTGTATCTTACGACTTCCACGCGAAAGAAGTTTTGAGGCACAGCTAGTATTATAATGTTTTCAGATTCATTGTTTGGATGAAATTTCTAATAGGTAATCATAATGTTAGTTCCATTCTACGCTACTCCTATTCTCTTTCCGCACAGACTCTACTAACAGCGGCCCCCTGTCAACGTCATTCGAGCGCCAAAGTATCCTTGTTGTAGCAATATAGGTACCTACAGTACTACGACTGCGCGTTTCCGTCGCGCAGCGTCCTTCAATGCGCATGAGAGCTTATGAATAGGGCTCTGATAAATGTATTTAGGTTATCATTTGCTTCCATTCTGTTTACGCCTTGAAATAGTCGTGATTGCGAAAATTATTAATATTCTGATATTGCAGCAGATAACAAAATTACAACAAAAGACGCGAAATTGTGTAGGTGCTTAGAAACTGCGTCATTCAATTTATGAATAGCAGATAAGGTAGGTACTAGAGAAGTCAAGTCTGCTAGTTATCCTGGTGCGGTGGAGCCCACTCCTTTGGATGGCTATCGAGTGGTTTGAGTCGGTAGTAGATCCACCTTTCCCAGACTTAGATTGTTCGTGATCGAAATATCTTTTACAGGGTGTATCAGAAAAGTGCGGTCAAATTAAGAGTGTGGTACCGACCATCAAACTGAACAACTTTCTTCATGGGACCAACATCGTAAACGAGAAAAAAATATCAGCTGTCCCGTAAACTCCCGTACAAAACTTCAATATCTACTAGATCCAAATAAAACAATTCTGACTCCTAAGTCACAGGTATTCCTAGTTTAGGAGTCAGGGTTTCAACTTTTGTGCGCCTTTAATTATTATGAACTTAAGCTAGATATTAAGCATATTGTAAGGATTTGTTTCAATAAAGTAAGTATATTATTATTTGCATTTGACATATCTCGGGACCCTGAGGTCCCGGACCTTTGGAAGGCGTACGAGGGGCCGAGCCAACTCGCAAAAGCCCTTTAGACAATTTTAAATGATGGGGAGGCACCAGCCGACGGTTATCCCTATATGCACTATGCAAGTGCACCCAAGGACTACCCCCGGTTGGTGCAGGACTATTGCAGAATATGGATACAAAACATATTGGGTTATGGGTTCGGGTGGCTGGAGAGGCATTCCACGGCTATCAGGACAATCCCGAAAGTACGGTCAAGATCCCTACCAGCATCTTACTGGGATACTTCCTTCCTCCGAGCACTTTTACCCTTGCGAATCTCCACTCAAGCCAGCCAATAAAGGCAAGAAAGAGGTGGAAGCCCTGTTCCTCGTCATTGTTCACTCCAGCCTGCCAATAAAGGCAAGCCAGACGTGAAGAACAAGACTTCTCCCGGGAGATAGGGTCCGTGGGGTCGCTACTGCCCAACAGCTCGCCACATGCTGTTCTGCGGGTTCATGTATCTCTCTTGATCTGGCTTCTCATCCAAGACCTGTTCCGGCAAAGTAAACTCTACTGGCAGGGCAAAGACCTACAGTTTAGAGCTCGCAAGCCCCACCACGACGTCAACGTAGAGATACGATAATTTTTTCTCGATTACGATGTTGGTCCCATGGAAAAAGTTGTTCAGTTTGATGGTCTGTACCACACCCTTATATTTGACCACACCTTTCTGATACACCCTGTATTCACGAAAGAAAAAGTAGCAATGTTAGAGCGTTACAAAAGTTCATACCTTTGACGACTTCTCCGTCCCTCTCTTCTTTTTGTTGTTTTATGTCACCGGTGTGGGGGTCGTTGACACTGTATTCGAAAGCATACCTCGGGTGGGCGTCCTGCAAGAGGGTTATCACAAATTAGATAGTGCCGTGAGAAATGTCAGTTGCAACAAAGGTCGCAACGAGTACTGAATGAACTTTAGTGCCCATTAACTAGGTTAGATACCTAGATCACATCTACGGGTAAGAACGAAATTGATATAGAAAGATTCAGATAGGAACAAGTCCTTTAAGCAGTGACTGGTTGGTGTTAGGATGGGTCTTTTCTATTTTTATGATGACCTAAACAAAGTTTTTTTTTGTAGTTGACAAATAAAACAAATACAAGTCAATAATGATTAACCAAAAAAAAAAACAAAAAGGTATATTCCTCAAGTTCCTTTGTGAGAATCGATCCCGCGATCTGCGAAATCGCGAATATTCCCAGTCGCCCCCACATGGATTGCCACCCGGTGGCAACTGGGAAGTTACTGCCTCCACTTCGAATCGCTGCACTGCGGCGTAGATCGCCAACTCCCCTCATCGCTGTCTGTCTTACGGCCACGATGACGGTGGCGGTCAAACTTTTCCAATGAGGTTTGGGGGTTGCCGCGTCCAAACCTGGTCCAGGCCATGGTGCGGAGCGAGAGTGCATGGGAGGCTGTCACCTCCTTCTGCGAAGCAGTGATGCTCGCGAAGGAGGAAGCGGAACGTGCGAGGGAGAGGCAACAGCCGCGCCCTCGCGCCCCTAGCCGCCGTAGGAGACGCCCTGGGCGGCGGGAATCGATAGCCGATTCCCGGCCACCGTAGGCGCGGGCTTGCGGACGACGAGTAATGGGCAGCTCGCCGTTCGGTAAGGACCAGGCCCGGGTCGACGGCGCGTTGTGTTCCACGCGCACCTCAAAGAGATGTCAGCAGTGACGGGGTCAATTGGGCCGATGCCGCCGGGGTCGCGGGTAGTTCGAAAGAGATACCGTGGCCCTGGCACGGGCAGCTGAAGGAACATGGGTGGGTTTTAGTCAGTAAAAGTCTGACACGCCCTCCCGCTCTGCCCAGAGCGGGAGAAGTCATTTGATGATTTCCCATCCACAAAAAAAAAAAAAAAAAAAAAAAAAAAAAAAAAAAAAAAAAAAAGGGGGTTGCCGATCTAGGCCGCAGAGTGCAGCGATTTTAAGTGGGGGCAATAACTTCCCAGTCGCTACCCGGTGGCAACTGGGATTTTTATTCCCTATTGTCATCTGGCGGCAATCCATGTCGCGACTGGGATTATTCGTTGATGCGCAAATTGATCGTCTACTAAATGCAATTGAAGCGATTGACAATATTAGCTACTACTAGGAATTGATGGCAATTGATCAGTTGCAATTGATCGTTTCGTGCAAAAATAAATAGCTTCACTATAGCTGCCACTCATACACACACACCCTCAAACACAATTCACATTCACACACACATATTTTATATAATTCACAATTATATCTGTAATTTTATGGTGTGCATAATAAAGAGTATTCTATCTATCTATCTATCTGTATATCTAAAGTTGCCACTCAACCACGATCCTATTATCACAGTTATCACCGATAAGAGGGTGGCAAGACTACAAGACGGTGAAAGTGGTCTAGATGTAAACGGACGAGTCACTAATTGTTATGTAAGTGAATGTGCTGATTTAACTCGTCTGACTCACCAATCGTCCTCGGTTTGACAATAAAAAGTTTGGTAATCCGCGATAATGTTAACTATTCAGAAAGACAGCTTTTGTGAAAATGATTTCGAAGAAATGCCTGTTACACGTACCTACTACCCATAAAAATCGGCAACATTATGTTATGTAAGTATCAAAAACTAAAACATCGAAATATTTCGTCAACAAGACATTTTTCGAATTATAAACCTTTAGGGAATTTGTACACTACCTACTCATCAATCTCTTGCCCTCATCCCAACCCAATGTATACCTAACAACAACGCGTGCAACGGTCAATTCAATTCAATTTATTCAGTAACAATTCACATTCATTAGTCGTCACTTTATAGACATATCATCTTTCACAACGTCCATCCATCGTTTCTTTAGTCTTCCCCTACTCTTTGCCACTACTGAAATACTTAATTGTGCAACCAAAGTTTGTAAAGACACTACCGTACCTACTTATGAGATATTTATATTAAATAGATCCTATCTGCAGTAGAATTTCAGCACCTAGTCACCTAGGTGAATTTTGTGCAATACTGAACGGAAAGTTTACGTAATTGTAAGTATTGTGAATAAGTTAGCTTTAAGTTCCAAGTCTTCGTGCGGACACAATAAATTAAGTTACCTTCACATATTTGTAGTCAGCTGAGCTAAGACCTGTACCTGTACCTATTGTAAATGTATTGAGATCCGAATAGATTGCTAAGTACATTGGATTAATATAAGTACTGATTTCTTATCCATAAAAGGACATCCTAATATTATTTGAACGAAGTTTAACGAAAGAAATAACAGGAACCTACTCTGTGCTGAAGCCAATAAAAAACTGAAACCACTTCAATGGGCGACCATGATCTCCAGTCAATAAGCCCTTAGGCACTTTTACAGATATTATTAAAAAAATGGTTAACAACATAAATGGACAAATTAATGACAAGTATAATGATCGTATGAATTCCATTCGACAAATAATTAAATACCTATAGTCTATTTGTATGGCTGCGTTAATTAAATTGAAGCAATTAGATGTTTTACTCCTAATCAATCAAATGACACTGTAATGGGGTTTGTAGACCATTGCTCAACAGCCGACTTGTAGGTAAACATGACACCGGCTGAACGCTTGACAATTTCTCACATTTGATCAGTCTGAGTGAGCAGGTAATCGGTCAAGATTTCGATGTGGTCAGTAGTGGAACCAGTCCTGGATCTAACTCGACAACCAATCAAATTGATTACGTCACTGCGTTCGTTGTAGGGATATGAAGTAACTTATTCTATGGTATGCCGCAATGTCCTGAGGCACATTCGTTACACACATTTAGGTTTGTGTCATGTCAATATGAAAAACGTCAACAATTTATTGAACGGAAAGAAATTCTATGAAAAACATCAAATTAATCAATGAATGATAATTAATATATTATTTAGAAAAATTACGAAAGATTCATTTAAATGCTTGCAAATATATGTTTGTCATAGAAAGTACGACGAGTAGAGACACATCCTACATAACACAACAAAATAATGACAATATCAGTGAGATTGTAAAGTCATCAAATAAGTGTCAACAATACGTTGTAGGGAAATAGATCATCGATGAAAATAAACTTAAGTAGTACTCACATAGTTCTCCAAGAATTCAGTGTGAACATTCTTGACGGCGAGGGGTGCTGCGACCTTGGCAACAGCAGGAGCGGCCACCGCGGCGTAGGCCGGCGACGACACGTGCGCCACGCCCACGGGAGCACTCGCGTACTGACTCACTGAGGCCACTGCCGGCGCCGAGTAATGAGCCACGGCCGGCGCCGGCGCTGAGTATTGAGCCACCGACGGGGCTGAGTAATGAGCCACAACCGGAGCCGAATGCTGAACAACTGTAGGAGCGGAGTGCTGAACTGCAGGAGCTGAATACTGTGCCACTACCGGAGAAGCGTACTGCGCCACGTGTTGTGTAACTACCGGCGCAGAGTACTGACTGATAGCTGCACCAGAGTGTTGGGAGTACTGACTGATCGCTGCACCGGAATGTGGTGAGACAACCGGCGTGAAGTAACTTGAAGATGGAGCAGACCCGTGAGACACAGATGATGTTGAGTACTGTGCCACTGCTGGAGCAATGTGGGCGACAGGCGCAGCCACAGGAACTTGACTGTATTGAGCGTACTGAGTGACGGCAGGAGCAGCGTACTGTGCTTGTCCCACAATCTGTGACTGTTGCACTCTCAACGCGGGCGATGTTGCATATCCGGTGGACGGGGCGGCATACACTTGTGAAACCACTGGTCCTCCTGTCTGTATATTACTGTAGGAGTTCAGAGACGCCTTGGCTGCCGATCCAGCTGCATATACTTGTTGCGCTACCAAGTTTTGTGTCACATATGAAGTCTTCGCTGGAGATAAAGAAAATTTGGCGATAAGTGGAGCCGCGGTCACTTTGGAGATGATCGGTGCTTGTGCGTATGTTGCAACTGGTGTCACGGTTTTTCCTCCAGAAGCAGCTGACGAAAGGCCGGCTGACGTCACGTAACCGTGGTATTCTTTTGTGTATCCTTGAGCAGCATAGTTGTTGTAGTTTGATGCAAGTGATGAAGTTTGATAATTGGCCGCTGGTTGAGCTGCATAGGTTATTTGAGGTGCTGCATAAGCTACTTGAGGTGCCGCTGTCTGATATGTTATGCCAGTCGAATAGGCTGAACTTGCACCGGACGAGTAGCCTGAGCTGCTACCCGAAGAATACCCTGATCCTCCAGAATATTGGTAGGAGGGTGCCGAGACGACTGGTTGTGGAAGATATGTGGCCGCTGGAGCTTTGACACCGGTCGTGGTGAGCTGCACCGCGGGCGCAGCGTATGAGTAGCCATTATCGCAGTTTGATACTTTCTGAACTTGGCTCAGGTGATAGTTCAGATCAGGATCGTGATAAGCAAGTGCATTCTGCAGTGCCAACACAATGAAGATCATCTGAAACAGAAAACCGTATGTTTAATTCCTCAATAATTTGTTAAATTGAATTTCATAATGTTTATCATAAAAAAAAATAATTCTACTTACCGACTTCATTCTTATTTTTATTATTTGCACTCTATAAACAATATCGCATAAATGAATATTTTGGCAATGCTCGCATTAAATTGTTGAAAGCTTAAAGTGTATTTGCCAAACTTAAGCGTAAATCGAAATGAGAGCAAAGTTGGTCCGCAAAGTCTTATATAGCGATCTCATATGTGTAAGAACGGGTCACACTTTTTCACGTTCGCCGTCACAGAGTACGTCGGTGGGCGCGGCGCAGGCGCTGGTGGCTAAACTACGGGCTATATACTAATGTATGACTACCACACGTTAGAAACACCATTATGTTAACTTAGTGCCTAGATACGTTTATAAATATCACATAATTAGGTACGAGAAACGTGAGATACATTCAGATTTAGCTGTTTAATTGTCTATTAAATAACTGTTTCAGTCGGCTAGTATTTTTTTTAAGCATTTATTAAGTTGTCACTTAAATTCGTAAAAAAAAAAGATAAGGAAGGTAAGATATTTCGTAATAAATGACTATTTTAACAAAGAAAACGAATAAAGTTTATTGTGCAATTTCTCACTCCACCTACTCGGCTGATAATTCCCATAACCAACTGAGTAACAGAATTTAGCCATACAAAGAAACGAACCCAGAACCATACGCTCGCCTGCAACTTGCCGCTCGTAACAAAGCTGCTACGTTCCACTTGATTAATCGGGCAACTATTATGAAAATAATAACTTTCCAATCAATTTCATAAAGATACACACACTCAGATTTGTTATACATGCAATTAAATTAATATGTATCATAAAATTATTAACTCAGGTCATGATCGCGTTCGGTATTAATCCTAAGCTGATAATAAGTTGCTTCATGACGCGACATTCAAAGTAAGTACTTAATACGTATGATACAGTGAGCTCATAATTTATATGTCACTTACGAAACTAATCCGGCAATTAGATGCTAATACCGGCGAATTTGTTTGTACGAGTCAATGATATCGTTAAGCGAATTAGGAGTAGGTACTTATGGGTCCGAAAAAAGTATCGATACTTGAGTGGTATCGATACTTCTGTTACGATAACCACTTGGCATTTTTTGTGGGTACCTACTCGATACTTTTTAAGCGAAACTAGCAGAAACCCCGATATTTTACGATAATTTTATTTAATGTCTATGTGACGTCCGAGGATACATAGGCATTAAATGACATGGATCGCTATGACCAATCGAAGAAAAAGTTTTTCATGGGACTGATTTTATTGAAAACCGATTGTCGATTGAAAGTTAAAACAATTAGTAAATCGTTTTCTTTTAAAGAATTTTATGAATAAGTTCTTTTTGTCGGTAGGTATCGATCATGAACGAATATATCGATATTTTCTTCACAGTATAATATAAGACTTGAAACCCGAGTACACATGAGTGTCCTCTACTAGATGTTTATTAAATGAGTTCAGTGTGCAGACAGCTGATTGAAAAGATAACATTTATCTATGTTAATATTCTGTGACTGAACGCTACGTTGTCGTTTATGTTTCAAGCTTCTCTACATAATGCAGTTTTGAATCGGATGTAGGTACCTGATGGAAGAGGTTCCGTACCTAGGTACTGAAGAAAGTTCTTCAGGAAGTCACATATTTCGGGGTCTGGTAATCAGAATCAATCATCCGCAATTGGTGATCAAAGTAAACAAAAATTATGAGATTCTGCCATTACTTTGTATGACTCATCATTCTCTTAACCTTATTACTAATTTACCTATTTGGGATGTTTTTTATATAGATATTTTATATAACTATAAGGGCTGATTTTTCAATAATCAGATAAACTTTTATCTGAATAATAAATATGACAGTTTGACATATTTTCTATACAAAAGCTGTCAAACCGCCATATTTATTCCATAAATAAAAGTTACCTGACGATTGAAAAATTGGCCTTAAGGGATGTAAACCTGAATCATGTGTGATGAATAATTTAAACTTCTATTAATAAAACATTTTTATTTCAGAGCCTTATTTTAGAAGATGTTTTAAAATCTCTTGGCATGCTGATTGAAAACGCTCAAATTATTTTATTCTCGTTTACTGTACTCGCCGTATTGAGAATAATTAATTGATAAAGCTTAAACCCCCGTTCGCACGGGCGTAATAAAATCGCGGCGGGATTTTATAGCGCACTGGATTTTCAACTCTCGTTGTTGAGCCGAGCGTTGAGAATCCAACTTAACAATAACAGAGTACATTCTAGCGCGTCGAAAAAACACACTGTTGGATTTTGTACTCTCGGCGCTAAGCAGAGCGTTGAAAATCCAGTGCGCTATAAAATCCCGCCGCGATTTTATTACGCCCGTGCTAAGGGGGGTTTAGACTTTAATTCTGCATTTCTTCGCTACTAAGGAGCCGTAATACAAATATGGTGTGACAAGTTTTTCTCAGTATAATCATTGCGTGCATTTGTCCGATAGAATAGTAGTATGTAAACTGAATTTTGAAAACATTCATTCTAATTGCGTCGGTAAGTTCGACACATTTCCCCACACAAGTACTGGCCAGAAAGTAATTTACGTCATTTAAAACGTTGATACGGGTTGAGGCTTGCATAAGCCAACAAGCCCCTAAGCTCTTTACTTACAGCTTACATGCTAATAATGACGAAACACGCGTGCCTAGTTGAAGGAGTCGAAATAAAATCGTTTGATACTGGCCGGCAACTGTTCTGACGAGCATTTTATACGTGTATTTAAAATTTTTCTTACGTTATTTGCAATTTGCAAGTCGGTATTAAGTTGTATGTTGGTAAAGTATGATTCGCCACCGTAACAAATATGTATTTACAGAATTATAATCATTAGAATCAGTAACTAATACTACCAACCCCCCGCGGGTTCGTAGTGCAAGGTACTACTAGTACTCGTAATATGCGGTTCCGAACTCAAAACTTCGTGGTCCAGAAGCTTAACTTCGGGCCAGTTTTAGGTATACCAAACCTAAATAAACATATAAATAGTTCTAGAGTACTTTTGCTTAAATGACCATTATGGAAATGGTGTAAGGTTCGCGTTAATGAAAACAGGTTAAACGGATATTACCAAATAGAATGGAATAGTCGAGAATTTGGTAATGGGGCGGAGTAGGACAGGCCTTTGGATAAAATATGTGACCTTATCTACCTATATCTGACAAAAATTAATGGAAATGATCCTGATTGTGATTGTGGTCATGGTGGTGGTCCAATGGTGGTGGGTAGACATCCAATGTGCTAATTTTCATCCAAACCCGTTCAGTCGTTTTAGCGCTAAAGCGTAACAAACACACAAACGAACTCACTTTCGCATTTATAATATTAATTAGATAAAAGTTAGGAAGTTAGGATATTGATTCAGGATGTAAGAAAAACCAGGCGAAATATAGCATAAATAATTATAAGCCCAATGATACATAATTATCAATTATATAGGTACATGTTACGTTTGGTCATTCAGTTTGACGAAGCTTGTAAAGATAGACAGTTGGTAGCTTCATACAAAAGACATCAACGCGCAAAAAATGTTAGACGTTACGATGATTTTAATCATAATTCTATTATTTGAATAATCAATGTATAATATGTATAATTGTATAAGTATACGTTTTAAAAACTTATTATATTATGTACTGTATTAATATCTACTACGTAGGTACACTTTCACAACAGTTCAGAAACCTTAGATAAGAGTGAACTGGAGTAAACTGTGCGCGATTATCCACATATTATCATATTATGTAATACATTCAACATGAATCTGATATCAAGAGCCCGTAAGGTAAATGCACCAAACATCGCAGTAAACTCGGTAAGCGATCTGGACCTCGATAACGTCCTGGGCGAACGACGAGCGATTTATATCTTGTCACCAAAGATCTGCGAGCTTTTGTGCCAGAGAGAATTAGGTAAATGGAGAGAGAGAGATATACAAGCTTTAATTTAAATAACGCACAACCTCTTAAAGGGTCATTGTACTCGTCATTATGAACAACTTTTACTAAGAGACCAAACTTGGAAATCCCGAAAACATAATAAGCTGTTCCCTACATTTATGTTGTAAAATATTGATAACAGCAGATTTTTTCCAGAATCGCAGGCCCTCTTCCCTCTTAACGTTATTACCTACATGTCAGTAATTATACTTTTTACGCATATTATATTTGGTTCTAGAACTACCTAGCGCATATTATATGTCCCGTGTGCAAGCACTCTTGGATAGCAGAAAAATATCAGCAGTTATAACTCCATTTGCTACGTACTCCGTGTCACCACTGGCGGGCACAAACCCATGCCCAGTAGCGCTCCCAAACCTGATTGTTAATCAACAAGTACTCGGCCAGTGTTTGTTTTATTGACTAGTTTTTATCAACACACACACATGGCACCAAATGTAACACATTTTTACGTAACCGCCTAACAACTGGCGCGAGGTTCCCAAAGTAATGGTCGCCTTTATTATCTGTGCAAGGTCGATTTACTTATTACTTATTTTATTAGGTATAAATAAAGCATCGAAAAATGCTCTTTATTTAATGAGATTTTTAGTGATCGTTTGGTGCTGCCTTGAAACGATCTTAGATTAATGCTTTGTTTTTGTTGTTTTTATGTAATTATGTCTTTATAAGTAATGTCTAGTCTATGTGTAATGCTCTCACGACTCTTAAGCTTCTTTATCTTTGTCTCTGGCGCGACTTGTAAGGTCATAACGCTTTTGTCTTGTTTCAAGATGTGCGGATTATAGTACAGAAATAAAGTTTTCTTGATAAATTGCATAAGTAATGATTATGTGGTTTTAGTTGCAGGTATAATTTTGTGGTTCAAACTATAATCAAGCAAATATGTACGTGACCCTTCTCTCCCGTGATCTTATGGCTAGTTTACACAGTGCGAGCTAGCGTACGAGTCGGCTTACCGAGTAGCTGCAGTGCAGCAACTCGCACTGTGTGGACGTATCATACGATTTACTAGCAGTTGCGAGTTGAACGGTAGCTTGCAGCCGAGTAACTTTAACTTTTTTTGTTTTTCGTGTGATTTAGCGCGCAAGTCGGCCTACCGAGTATCTGCAGTGCAGCAATCCGCACTGTGTAACAACTAAGGCAAGCCGAACTACTGACATGCGAGTACACAGTGCGAGCAGCTGTCTAGTCAGCAGCTCGCACTGTGTAAATTGCCAAGGCAAGCCGAGCTACTAACATGATAGTACACAGTGCGAGCAGATATCTACTGTCTAGTTAGCAGCTCGCACTGTGTAAACAAGCCATAAGTGTAAGTTAGCTCTACTTTTGGTGTATCTTCTTCAACCAAGCAACTGAACAACGATGTAAATAAATGGCTTTCACGAGTAGGTACATGTTATATTCACGCTTGAAGCGTGCATATAATATACTTTCATGTCATTTACACGTCCAACGGGATTTAAGTTCTATTCGAACTTTATAAAGTTCTACATCTGTAGAAATTTATTTAGCTAATTGAATTGAATTGATATTTTAATGACATAATGACAGGCCCAACGGTTTTAGTTCATTCGTAGGTTATTTTCGTGAGGTGAGGTTCAAAGCTACCTTTTGTTCATAACCTAGGTATTTCCCAGGGCATGCTAATGTGTCCTAGTTCCTGAACAAGCGGCGGGCAGGGAGAGACATGTCGTCATTTGAGACAATTAAACATAACTGACGTTATGCCATTTATCATAACGACACAAAGGTATTGTGATTGGAATATGAGTCAAATGTGACTATGGCATAATAATGCATCCTAATCCTAACTTCCTAACTAATACGTATTATAAATACGAAAGTGAGTTTGTTCGTTTGTTTGTTACGCTTTCACGCTAAAACCGCTGAACGGATATGGGTGAAATTTGGCTAATGGGTAGATCATGACCTGGAGTAGAACATAGGCTTCTTTTCATCCTGGATCGCAGACAAAGTCGCGAGTAACAGCTAGTTTATAATAAGGTGTTTCGCCCTAGCTTTGATTGCATTTCTAAGTAAAATGCCTTTAAAAAACTATATATATTTCTTTTCATTTTATGTATCGTAATCTGCACTCTAAAATGATGTTAAGGTAGTTCAAGAGTTAAGAAATGAGTTTGAGAATATATGTAAAGGATTGGGGCGTGTTCTAGAGCGATTTTTAAAGATTTAACAATGTTAAGGAGGAGCGGTATCTCCAATGCATCAAAGCAACTTTATCGCGATAAGACAATAAAATTATGTTTACTTAGGTACGTCGAAAGTAAAATAGGTATCTTAGGGAGTGTGAAGTAAACTTTGTATCATCATCATCATCAGGCTATAGTGGTCCACTGCTGGACATATGCCTCTCCAATTGCACGCCATTCAGCTCGATTCTCGGCAACTCACATCCAGCTGCTACCAGCGACCTTCCGCAGATCGATGCTCCACCTACAAGAAATTCTCCCCCTCCTCCTCCTTCCTTGCCTGAGCAGTGAACTTTGTACTAGTAACGAAAGCTTAGCTACTTTTGACAATAGCAGTTTAAATTACGAGTCCTAATAATTCTACAACACAGATAAAATATTAATATTAGCTTTATTGCTTTGATGAATTCTGAACTCGAGCTCATAAATTGCATCATTATTGTTATGCGGTGTTGAATAATTTAATTAAATATGTATCAAAATATTTAGGTCGAATTCCAGTATCCTATCGACTGCGAATCAATTACAATTACTAGGCAAAGGTTTAGCCATATAGCCAAATAGCCATGTGCTCATTCTTCCCATGAGCTTAATCTATGGTTGTTACCTAGCTTTTGTGTAACACCGTAATTTGTACTACTTTATTCAAATGTCAGATAGCAGACATGATAATGGGTTCCTACCGACGGTTAGCCCTGCGTACGTTATGGTTTAGTTTTAGTTAACTAATTTATTAGTATTCAATTGATGACTAGATCTGATTTTATTAAGATTAAGATCGATGAATTTATAATTTGTGGGAAAATGGCGTTTGTAGATATCTTTTTGTTCTGTATATGTATGTAGTGTATACAGGGTGTATCAGAAAGGTGTGGTACAGACCATCAAACTGAAAAAAATTCTTCATGGAATCAAAAAAAAAAATATCTAAAATCAATCGAGAAAAAAATAGTCAGCTGTCAAAATCAAAATCAAAATTGTCTTGTACGTGACAGCTGATATTTTTTTCTCGATTACGATGTTGGTCCCATGGAGAAATTTGTTCAGTTTGATGGTCTGTACCACACCTTTAAATTTGACCACACCTTTCTGATACACCCTGTTTATAGATATATTCTGTAAATAATTATGCAGGTAGTAGGTACGTGTCTCACGCCCTAGGGTGTGAGTCATATTGATGAAATAGACTGAAATCAAACACAGGTTACAATTTTCATTTCGCTTAATATCTCAAAGGTAGTTTACGGAACTAGTGTAATTTTCTTAATAAGATACATGAACGTACTAACGACTTAGTCCATATGAAGAAAGTTTGCGCAAACGCAAACCACTCTGTAAAGTTACAGAGTTGTGGTATCGGTTTCTGAACTTGTTTGTTAGAGTCAAATTATTACACACTGTAATTTTACCTATGAATAGAGTGGGTTACACATAAGTATGGGTACCTACTGCAATAGTTTCGTACTATATACAACTTCTCAAATTATTTCCTTTGTTAGTAGATTTTGTGTACACTAATTTCGAACTGAAGTTCGTATGAATGTACTTTTTATATAAACTTGACCTAGACACGTATTCAGTCTACTGTTTACTTAAAAGAAAACATTAAAAGCTATTATTGCACACACTGCATGGCACTGCATTGAGTATTAAGGCACTTTTGGAGCACATAAAGTAGCAGGTACACACACTCTCACAAACACTATCGCATACACTCTCACATACACTCTCGTATACACTCTCACATACACCCCCACATACACTCTCACATACACCCCCACATACACTCTCACATACACCCCCACATACTCTACGCACAGGTGTTCACGCTTTAATCATACTCACTCATTTTTTATTTTTATTTGATACTAGCTTTTGCCCACGGCTTCGCCCGCGTGGATATCGGGAAATATCCCACGGGAAGTTACTGCCAGAAAATCCTTCCTTATTCCTTGTCTACATTATAAAGGAAACTTCTGTGCAAAGATTCAGCTTTCTAGGTCCAAGGGTTTGGGCTGGGCGTTGACAAGTCAGTCAATCAGTCAGGACTTCTCTTTTTATTTATATAGATAGATTTTAATTGTAAATGCTGTAATATGGAAGAGCGGAGTCTCCTAATACAGGCATTGCTTGCTTAAAAGGAGGCTGCAAACACTAATAAACTGAAGCATTAATATATTTAATTAAAAAAACATATTAACCGAAAGCATTATTTCAATTAAAGCTGGAATTTGCATCCTGTATAAACAAAAACATTACACAGTCCAATTAGCGGTTAAGGTCTCTTGATAAAATTATTTCGTAATTATTTTTATTTATGTACCTACATGATATACTTAATCATATTTTTACTACTTAAAGTAATTATTAATTCTAACTTGTCACATCCTGTCAGTGATCGTTAATCGATGATCAATAACCGATTGCCGACTCGATGCCTACGGAGTTCAAATCGTTTGGAAATATATCGAAAAAGGTGTTATGTAACGTGAGCTGATCGGCGATAACAAGGATCTCTGGTATCTGGTGTCAGATCGGGCGTGCTTCAACTTGACGGTTGAGTAACTTAACTGTATCTATATGATCTGCTCGTGGCCTATATGGCTGGTGGTTTGATCTACATCAAGGGTACAAAACGAGGTGAAGCATTATACTGGTAACATTATAACCTCACTCTGTATTAGTTAGAGTCTTAAGGTCTACTACAGCACCCATTTTTAACCGACTTCAAAAAGGAGGAGGTTCTCAATTCGTCGGAACTTTTTTAATTTTTTTTTTTTATGTATGTTCCCCGATTACTCGAAGATGGCTAGACCGATTTGGATTTTTTTTGTTTTATTCGAGAGGGTATTCATTACAGTTCCTCCCATATAAAATTGATTAACTTTGCTTTGGTAGTTTTTGAGTTAGCTTCAATAATACGTATTTTTTCCCCACTTTTATATGGATGATGTTCTAGTTTGTTTTGCAGGTAGTGGTATTAGAATTTGTGTGGGGTAGGTACCACAACTAAAAAGTGAAAAATAAAAACTTTTTTACAAAAAAATACAACCGACTTCCAAAAACAACACTACAAAGTGAAAAATAACTTTAATTTCGGAAGTCGGTGGCAAAAGACGAAAATACATTTAACTAGACACCGACTTCCGAAATTAAAGTTATTTTTCACTTTGTAGTGTTGTTTTTGGAAGTCGGTTGTATTTTTTTGTAAAAAAGTTTTTTCAAAGTTGTATTAATCCAGTCCTGCAGAAACTGCGAGCAATAAAATTGAAGACGCCGCCGCCGCGCCGGTGCTATTGAAGGTCTACCATTTGTAGCGATATTTTGCAATCACTACGTAAAGTTGTGATCATAAATAGGTACAATATCGTTTGTAATCTCAAACAGCACTCGCGGTCTTTAAATAGATTAGCTCGCAGTTCCGTTCACTTAGTCGCCACCGTGTTTCAATAAAACTTACATTTGATATCGACTCCATACCTAAGTAACACAGAAGTAAAAAGTTAGAATTGTAAGCACGAAGTTATGAGATAATAACCCAACATAATATGTAGTTATTCGCGCCTACAATTCAATAACCAACACTTTGTTTTGCTGTTTTACAATGCAAAGTAAATGCGGTTCTACAAAAAAATACATATTTAATATTAAAGGCTCATTTATACGAGGACAGTTTCTTGCCTTGAATAAGCGATTATCGGAAAGAGATAAAAATTTGAGAGGAGTAATCAGTAGTAGGTGCGTACGATATTTTTAGGTACTACAAAGATTTTCTATCTTTAAAAAGCATTTGATAATTGTGAGCGTAAATAGCGTAAACAAAAAATTGTTTTTCTAACTGTCAAAATAGTTCCGAAAAAATTGCCTGAAAAGGTTCGTTATGACATAATTTATTCGAAAGCGAGTTTTAGTTACTCGCTTGTAAACTCTCTAGAGCGAAAATTAACTGGTGTGTCTCGCGTCTCCCCTAGGAAACTTGCAAGGACATTCTCGCCTCTCGACGGGCGAGAAATTCTCCTCATGTAAACGAGCCTTAACAGAGGCCTGCCAACACACGTTATAGAACAAAGTGGAATACGAATGTTGTGCAAATGAAGAGTATGGCGTGTAAGGAGTCCGGATTATGATCGATTATATCTTGTCCACGATTCGGGCTAGTTACAAACAGTAGTAACTTATGTTACATATTGTGTCAACATTCAACAATAGATTATCAAGATACTTGTGCGTTGAGCACGTGCATGTGTACATTAGTGAGTGGTACTTTATTTTTAGGGTTCCGTACCCCAAAGGGTGCCAACAGGACCCTATTACTAAGTCTCCGTTGTCCGTCCGTCCGTCTGTCATAGGGCTGTATCTTTTGAACCGTAATAGGTGGACACTTAAAATTTTCAGAGTTTGTATGCTATGACCGCTATATCTACAAATAATAAAAAACTTTTTTACAAAAAAATACAACCGACTAACAAAAACAACACTACAAAGTGAAAAATAACTTCAATTTCGGAAGTCGGTGTCTGGTTAAATGTATTATCGTTTTTTGCCACCGACTTCAGAAATTAAAGTTATTTTTCACTTTGTAGTGTTGTTTTTGGGAGTCGGTTGTATTTTTTTGTAAAAAAGTTTTTATTTTTCACTTTTTAGTTGTGGTACCTACTCCACACAAATTCTAATACCACTACCTGCAAAACAAACTAGAACATCATCCATATAAAAGTGGGGAAAAAATACGTATTATTGAAGCTAACTCAAAAACTACCAAAGCAAAGTTAATCAATTTTATATGGGACCAACTGTGATGAATCCCTCTCGAATAAAACAAAAAAAAACCAAATCGGTCTAGCTATCTTCGAGTAATCGGGGGTTCCGACGAATTGAGAACCTCCTCCTTTTTGAAGTCGGTTAAAAAATAAAGTTGATGAATAAAGGGAGTTCCCATAATATAAGAAACATGTGTTTTTTTTATATGTACGAGTAGTGTTAAACGTACGGTGATACGGAACCCTTTGTGAGCGAGTCAGACTCGCACTAGGCCGTTGTTATTGTTCATTAGTTTTGAAGTAAAACTTGCAACTCGGTCTAGTCTAGGGCCTTTCTTAGACTATTGTGAGCCCCTTGTTTTTGCGTTACAGGGGTCAGATTGCACTCGCCCCGATAACCTGAGTACATTGGACAATACTGAAACCTATTCAGTCGCATCTAGATAAACTAGAAGATTGCTAATCTTGGAAACTTTGATTAAACTAGTCCTTCGAGAAACATTGTTCTTAATGTTTAAATAATGTCTACAATTATTCAATTTAACCTCCCACTGAATAAAGCGATGTTGTTCAAATGCAATTACTCTGCTTCTGACGTATCATTGTAAAGTAGCATACAATCTTGTGGGGTTACAAAGGCACTTTATTAGCTGTCAGTCATCTGAATACCAGCCGAATGCCAAATACTCTGATGACTCATAACGTTAGTAACCATGATTGGCTGATAGCGCGGGCGCAGCGATGCAATATGAGTTGTTAGTGTAGGTAGCGCTACGAATCCTTACATTATCAATTATTCTGCCTAGCCTTTTCCCAACTATGGTAATAGATTCAGCTGAATACCAGAATTTTACATGGAGCGACTGTCTATCTGACCTCCACAACCCACAATCTGAGCTCAAGTTCCAAGAAGTTCCAAGAATGACAGCCGGGACCAACGGCTTAACGTACCTCTCCGAGGCACAGAGGGGTCTTTTTTTTTTTTGTGGATGGGAAATCTTCAAATGACTTCTCCCGCTCTGTCAGACTTTTACTGACTAAAGCCCACCCATGTTCCTTCAGTTGCCCGTGCCAGGGCCACGGTATCTCTTTCGAACTACCCGCGACCCCGGCAGCATCGGCCCCCGTCACTGACCGACCCCGACTGACACTGACTGACCCCGTCACTGCTGACATCTCTTTGAGGCGCGCGTGGAACACAACGCGCCGTCGACCCGGGCCTGGTCCTTACCGGACGGCGAGCTGCCCATTACTCGTCGTCCGCAAGTCCGCGCCTACGGTGGCCGGGAATCGGCGATCGATTCCCGCCGCCCAGGGCGTCTCCTGCGGCGGCTAGGGGCGCGAAGGCGCGGCTGTCGCCTCTCCCTCACGCGTTCCGTTTCCTCCTTCGCGAGCATTACTGTTTCGCAGAAGGAGGTAACGGCCTCCCATGCACTCTCGCTCCGCACCATGGCCTGGACCAGGTTTGGACGCGAGAGATCGCCGCCGCCGATCGCCTCCGTAAGAACACGGCGGTGCTCCGCCCAGGCCGGGCAGACCTCCACTGTATGCTCCACCGTGTCCTCAGGGCGATCCACACAATGGTGACACCCGGACGTTTCCTCCCGCCTTATCCGTAACAGGAACCCACAGAGGTGTCTTGGTATGTAAAGATGGACATCCATCCACGGACCAATCGCAGCAAGTGTAGCCTAACCTGCTCGATCGACCCGTGTGGCTGTTATTACTTAGCCATAAGCCCCTCTATCGAATCGTTACATTATTATATTTATTATTGCAATAGGGCTGCATTATCTCCTCATGCGTTTCTTGTTGATTTATTTTTATAAAAAAAAAACTTTTTTACAAAAAAATACAACCGACTTCCAAAAACAACACTACAAAGTGAAAAATAACTTTAATTTCGGAAGTCGGTGTCTAGTTAAATGTATTTTCGTTTTTTGCCACCGACTTCCGAAATTAAAGTTATTTTTCATTTTGTAGTGTTGTTTTTGGAAGTCGGTTGTATTTTTTTGTAAAAAAGTTTTTATTTTTCACTTTTTAGTTGTGTACCTACCCCACACAAATTCTAATACCACTACCTGCAAAACAAACTAGAACATCATCCATATAAAAGTGGGGAAAAAATACGTATTATTGAAGCTAACTCAAAAACTACCAAAGCAAAGTTAATCAATTTTATATGGGACCAACTGTGATGTACCTCTCGAATAAAACAAAAAACATCCAAATCGGTATAGCCATCTTCGAGTAATCGGGGAACAACATAAAAAAAAAAGAAAAGGTTCCGACGAATTGAGAACCTCCTCCTTTTTGAAGTCGGTTAATAAGAAATGCTTTATTACTAAAATCAAGTAAAGGAAAACGTAAACTTATGTCAAAAATATGGCCCACATGAATCGCTGCAACAAATATAATATTTCAGGAATATTTGTACCATCTCATTATGGTATGCGAAGAAACATTTCATGAATCGTGCCATGGCAAGTATGATTAGCAGACGGATCAATAACATATACGTAGGTATTACGTAGGTATACCGCATACCAATTATCATATTGTTGCTGTAATTATTGTCACTTACGCCACGGCTTTACTCATAGGTACGTAACCGACAAAGTACAGCAAGTAATTGATTAGCTGAAACCATATGAACCATGAGCATACACAGGTGAAGGTAAGTCAATCAAACAACAACCTGTCTGCGGAGGTTTTATTTCTTAATTTACTGAACCGCGAAGAATGTTCGCTGGCATTTGTTAAGGTTACGTTTAGGAAACTTATTATACTTTCGTCAATCGATAGAATATCTATTCTAGCTCTTAAGATTAATACAGATGATAATAAACATTATCCATTGTGCACGAAGTAGTCAAAGGTTGGTACTGCGACAATGAGATACAGGATTAAAGAAATCATTTCCATTGTGTAATAGCCTTATCCGGTTGGAGGAGACAATCTCCACCATATTTATTACATATCATTTTCTTTATCTGTACCACGTTAGTCTTTGTTACATGACCACATGAATTATTATGACGTGAATTATCTATGGGATAGGCTAGAATGCTAGATGCTTAGTTCAGTAAATAACGGTGGTGAAAGTGTGCAATCGATGCATTGCGAAGTGGTCCACGTTACAGGTGGGCTGTCGTATATGAAACATGTATCTGCATACGAGTATTTATTCTAGGGTATATGTCCTAATATTTAAATCGCTATCCGTTTTCTTGACCGATACTTACCTACCTTTGATTATATTATTATTTATATGTATAGATAGAGTATTGCGCTGCAAAAGAACTAAAACAAACGGGCCAACTTTGTTATGCTGGTGTGCGTGACACTGACAGCTGATGTCTTACACTCGCGCCAGGCATTGTGCTTTTCTATTGTGCGTGCAAATTGCATCGAACAGTTAAACGCTATTTTTTTCGACGAGTTTACAGCTTTAACTGTCTATCTAGACATTTATATCTTTTCTACCTACCTACAGGATGTAAATGTAAATATCATACTCATCATTATGAACAACTTTTAGTCGTTCGCACGGACGTCGTAAACATACCGCGGCGATTTTATTTCGCGCACTGGATTTTCAACACTCTGCTTAGGGCCGAGAGTTGAAAATCCAACAGTGTGTTTTTTCAACGACCTAGAATGCACTCTGATTCTCAACGATTCTCAATCCCGCCGCGATATTTTTACGTCCATGCGAACGTCGGCTTACTATGGGACCAAACCTAAGTCGCGAAAAAAAATCAGCTGTTCCGTACATTTAAGTTCGCATATCTCGTCAAAATGTAGGGAACAGCTGATTTGTTTTTTTGCGATTTCAGGTTTAGTCCCAAATTATATGAAGACTTGAGGTCTCTTTGAATTGGTATCCATTCTTACAAATCTTGCCATCATCTATTTTAAGAAGAGAATGGATGCATCGTACATCTTCTTTTTCATGTCTTTCTAGCTGAGACAACTTTATTTAAATTGGATTCTATTGCAGATGCATCAGAATTTATTTAATCTTTCCCGTGAATGTTTGCGACAGACGTACATTGTCACACAAAAATAGTTTGAAAGGTACTTATAGGTCCACATTAAATAACAATTTTAGCGCCACAGATATCAGTGTCAAAGAAATTAATGACCTGACGGAAAGGACCTACGTTTATGAGCGCCAATAGATTGGCTAGCTGATCTAGATTTGATTGGCTAGTTCTGTGTTGCGTCACGCCGACAAAGTATAGGTGAATGCAATTATTGGACAATTATATTTTACATATTACTCGCTAGGATCGTAAACCAAACATGTTTTTAAAATAGCTGTTACGTTTCTTCGTTTTATGATTTCTTTAATTGATGTAAGTGGTTTTATATTATGTGTTGCATCAATTGTACAAGTCTCGACGTTTATTATCTTAATTTTATCGGCGTTATACATTTTACTTGCAGTAGTAATTAAAGGATAGGTAACTGTTATGTAGGTATTGCGAAAGTAGAATTTGAAATTGTTGATTAAAATGTATAAATTCCATTTTTGTTTTCGTTTTTGGAGCAAATTACTTTTGATATGATTTTTATTTTACCACACAACGATTCTTGGGAAAGGTTTTATTACTTCGTTGCATAAGGGAAATGCCTAACCGTAAAGTTAAAATATAGAAGCTTGCAATAATATGGAATCTTAAATGTATTTTTTATTTTCATGACTTATACTTAGGGTCTAATATTTGCGCCTACCTGAACGGGTTCACGTCCAAGTAGGTATAAGCCAAATTGAAATCCCACGTATTTAGTGATTTGTAATTTCATCCACCTTCTTTTCTCACTGGGTGTCGTAAGTAGTGATTGTACAAGAGACGTACAATTCAATTTAGCCCAATCCGGCGAGTACTAATGAACGGTCCAATTAACACCCACAATGACACCTTAGAGACTTTCATAATTGGATTTATGTTTCCTTTGATTCATTACCGGATTAAGATTTTGATTTATACTTTGATCTTTATAGAATTTAAAGAAAATACAGGGTGTTTGGAAGCTGGGTGCAAAGTCTTATAGCGAGTAGAGCAACCAACTAGCGCCACCATTGACAAATAAATAAATAAGTCTGGAGATATGGAACATTTTGGAATGAAATGAAATGAAAATCTTTATTTCGGCCATACAATATCCATATAGTGTTAGTAACATACAAAGAAATAACTTATTGCCTAGTGTTAGTAAAAATCAACCTCCGCACAAACTGCTGTATAATCGGAGAGCCAAGGCTCTCGGCTACAGTTTTCAGGATGCTGTTCCGACTGCCCCTCACTCTCCTCAGTAGCGACGCCGTTCTTTTGCGTATAATTGCATAGAAGCCGTCGGTGCGGGCTTGCGCAAACATTTCCGACGCGCTACAGTAACGAGGCAGCCTCAACAACATCCTGGAAGCATTGTTATATTGGACGCGCAGGACATCCAGCGATCTCTTAGTGCAATTGACCCATAGACTGCCCGTGTACAAACTTTGGCAATAAGCCTTGAAGTGTTACTTTTACTTGCTCTGTACACCGCGCAAATCTACCGGACAACATATTACTCTGGACCGCTAGAGCCCTGCGCTCCCTCTCAATATCAACATCGTCCCTGAGGTCAGCGGCAAGACAATGCCCAAGGTATTTAAAAATTGACACCCTATTAATTGGTGACCCGTTCATAAGCAACTCGGGTCTTTCTCCACGTCGTTTGCCGCTGACCTGAAAGACCATATACTCACATTTATTAACATTATATTTTAATCCATGTGCAGCAGCGCAGGTCTCACACGTTTTCAGCATCTCTCTGATTGCTCCCGCCGACGGACCCAGTAGCACCATGTCATCTGCATAGCTGATGTTGTTAATTCTAACCCCATCAATACGGCATCCGACACGCATGCTGCTGAGTGCGACTATCAGGTCATCCACGTAGAGGTTGAAGAGCCTGGGAGAAGTCAGACCACCCTGTCTCACCCCGCACTTCAACCTATACGGCTCAGAGACTATCATCCCATTTCACCTGATTGACTTGGTTACCGTACCAGTACTGGAAAAGCCCACATATTTCCGCTGGTATACCCCTGTCTCCCATCTTTCTTCAGAGCACATCATACGAAACAAGATCGAACGCTTTGGAGAGATCAAGGAACAGGCAACATTTTGAAACCTATGCTCACATTTTTAGTCAGATGCCAAAAAATTCTGCCTCACTATTTTCGGGACCCTATTACTAAAACTCCACTGTCCGTCCGTCTGTTTGTCTGTCTGTCACCAGGCTGTATCTCATGAACCGTGATAGTTAGATATTGAAATTTACACCAACAACAAATACTAAAAAACAGAATAAAATAAATATTTAAGAGGGCTCCCATACAACAAACGTGATTTTTTTTATTGGTTTTTGCTCGATATTGATAACGGCAACAGGTAGACGCTTGAAATATTAACAGAATATTTAGTTATATATTCACTTTAAAGATAAATAATTAAATTAAAATAAAACATATATTTAAGGGGGTCCCATACAACAAACTTGATTTTTTTCCGTTTTTACAGATAATGTACGGAACCCTTCGTGCGCAAGTCCTACTCGCACTTGGCCGGTTTTTTTCTCAATGGTGGCGCTAGTTGGCAGCTCTACTCGCCTTAAGAGGGCGGTAGTTGACACCATGTGTTGTGTTGACAAATGGTGTCCATTTAGAGCATTTTGAGCCATACATGTCTTAGCTCAAAATGCTCTAAAAGCTGTCAACTATCACCTCAGTAAGGCTTTGCACGCAGCTTCCAAACACCCTGTATGTTCTAGCAATAAGGTTCTTTACCTGATTCCGAACATATTTCGCAAAGTACCTACTCGTACTAGTAAGAATTTACATGTTCACTGCATGCATAGATTACGTTATGAGATATGTAAGCAGCATTCATGAACCCACCTTTATGCATTGACTCCTGGACTGCAACATTTTAATAGGTTTTGTCGGCTGGTATATCTACTCTATAGATTTAATTACCTAGTTTTTGTATTGCTAAGTCATCATCTGCCTAGCCTGTTCCAAACAGGCACAGGCATCATGGAACAGGCATCTGGTTAGACTGTAAAGTCTAACCAGATGCAGCTGAATACCGTTATTTAACATGGAGCGACTGCCTATCTGACCTCCACAAACCAGTTACTGGGTAATACGATACCTCTGCTAAGACTGGTTGTCAGACTTTCGGGCTTCTGACGACCCGTAACGACTGTCAAAGAGCCACAAATGACAGCCGGGACCAACGGCTTTCCGAGGCACGGAGGAGACCCGGTATGTAAAGATGGTCACCCATCCGCGGACCAACTTTGTAGTGCTAAGTCTATGGAAATATTTGGTTAACTATAACTGGCGTTACTCTGTTTATCTATACGAGTGGTTTTTTTTTTATAATATGGAAAAGTCTGGAATTTCACAGCAGCAGCCTGCAGTCTGGATTTGTGCCCGGTTATAAGACTGTCGAAATGTGGGTCTACTATAGGTAGGTACACCTCTGCGGTCTGCCCTACCCTTTGGGGGGACAAGGCGTGATGTTATGTTATATTATCTATACCTATACTAATAATAAAGCTGATGAGTTATTTTTTTTTGTTTATTTGTAAGTTTGAACGCGCTAATCTCTGGAACTACCAGTCGGATTTGAAAAATTCTCTTTGCATTCGATAGCCCAATTATCGAAGAAGCTTAAAGGTTATTTAAGATCACGCTAGGATCTTTAAGAGCAGAGTAAAAAGAAAAAAAAATCAGAAAGAACGCTAAGCGAAAACGATGTGATAGCGCGGGCAGACGATGCGATGTGACGAGGTGGGTCGGGGGAGCAAGACATTTTACGCAGGCGCAGTCGCAGGCAGAAGCTAGTGTGTACGAGTAATATGCATAAACTGTAACCATGTTTATGTGTTTTCACAATCAACTACAGAAACGGAACGGGATAATGCCGAGATAATAATTGTAGGTAGCAGTATCCTTTTGTGTGTCCTATTATAAGAATAACAATACACCGCGATCATGAATCCGTTTGCAAACTGTGAAGGGAAAACTTAGCTCTAAAAGGGAAAGCGTAGCTCTAATTCAATTGAAAAGTTTTTTTTTTGAAGCGTAACAGCAAGGTCAAGCAACGTCTTCGAAGTAGACGATTGTTCAATGCTGGCAGAGTCTACAACATAATAAATAGATAATATACGGGCAAAGTGTGTTATTTGACTGGATTAAATGATCAATGGAATATAGTGCCCTCTAGCGAAAATATCGCGACCAAAAACAACTACTACTACTTCCTTACAAACAACAAGTCAACGATCAAGTGAATGTACCTATCCACGTTACATAAAGGTTTATTTTGTTATGAACTTATACGCTAGATGTAGCAGCTGCTGCTGTAAGTAAATTTTATTTAGCGCCTATTTATGTCTGGCTGGAGGGCTTATCGGGATATTAGAAAGGACTTTCAGGGGAACTCATAAAAATTGAAGCATTAATTAAGTATTGCAAGAAGCAGTAATTGGTGACATGGAAATAACAATAGCTCATTGTTCATGTAGATAGATAAGACTCGAAATATAGGCAGGTACTATGTAGGTACTGTACCTAAAGGTTCATTTAAAGGGCAACCTTATGATGCTGGCTGTCATTCGAATGGCACTTGCAAGTGTCGAACTATTTTTAAATTTGAAAGATTAGCATTTTGTTCAGAAGAAAAATCGTGGTCTTTCGGGATATGATAGGGGTACGCAGTGCGCCTTTACTTTAAGAAAAATATACGCTTGAATAGTTCCATCATCTTTTATTTGTAGCTCGTTAATATTGCTACGTCCCCAGTTGCTACCTAATTGGACGACGTGGTGGTTTCAGGAACGCCCCTCTTTGTACCTAATAGGTCTTTAAACAGCATTAGAGATACTCGTAAGATAAAACATATTGTGTCGTCATCTACGCGTTTCTTACTTCCCAAACTCCAGTACAGTATCTAGTTTTAATATAAGCTCGTCTGTATCACAACCTATGCTAATATAATAAATCTGAAGAGTTTGTGGGATTTGAAAAGTTGTTTTTGCATTTGATAGCCCAATTCTTGAGGAACGTTATAGGCTCTTTAACTACGACAGTTAGGAGCTGGGTAAAAATAAAAATAGTCAAATATAACGCGCTAAGCGAAAACGAAGTACCGCGCGTGCGGGCGATGCGATGCGATGCGGTAGGTCGGGAGCCGAAATTTCACGCGGTTGAAGCCGCGGGAAAAAGCTAGTAATTGAATATAAGAAACTAGGAATCAGTTGACTATAATAATAACTAATCTCTACTTACAATATAAACATAATTATAGTAATTTAGTTATGACACTATACAACCTAACACTATTTACACTAGGTACTAAATACTAATTTCTATACGGATGAGTACTTCGACTCTTCGACGCCTAAGTGTCCTTTTGTTTTGTATTTATTTGTATAGTTAGTTAGTTAGTAATTTACTAGTACGTAGTGTTTAAAAACATGAATATTATTACTGTAATCTTATTTCCGGCCCTGTGCAACCTTCAAAATACCATCTTACTAATGGAGTGGAGCTAATCATCAAGTTACACAATACAGAAGCCGTAATAAAGCCATTACAAACAATAAAAATTATAAATTGGTCTCTTCTAACTTATTTGGGCAATTCGTGATCAATTCTGTTGGACATGAAAATACATAAGTGGTGAAATGTGGGTGTACACCTCTGCCTAAAACTTTTTTTTTTTTTTTTTTTTTTGTGGATGGGAAATCATCAAATGACTTCTCCCGCTCTGGGCGGAGCGGGAGGGCGTGTCAGACTTTTACTGACTAAAACTCACCCGTGTTCCTTCAGTTGCCTGTGCCAGGGCCACAGTATCTCTTTCGAACTACCCGCAACCCTTCGGGGATTACAGGCGTGATGCTATGTTATGTTTAGAAAAAAAAAAAAATGTTTTAAGGACCTATTCATCAGGTCAGCATTATTTTGATGTTATTCTTTGCATTCAAATAATAGTATTGATCTTCATGAACTCAAACTCAAAGCATTTATTTCAAATAAACCAATTACTTTCGAATTGTCAAGGGGTCGGCCAGTCAGAAAGATGAAGCTAGTTGCCCATTCCAAAGCGTAGTAGGTTCCTATGGAGAAGAACGGGCAAGAAATCTCCATGGACACTCTTTTAAATCAAACTATTATTACAAAATATTGGTTACATCATTCATGTTGAAAATATACATGTGAGAACAATCTCGAAAGACGTGCACGGTAAAATCCGTAATAAAAAGATAGAAACTAAATTAAAAATAAGCCGTGGCAGCTAAGAGACGACCAGTCCCAACTAACGGCGCCCGTTCATGATCAGCAAATGATCCACCCAACTGTTTCATTCAACTGTAATTCCTCCAATATCAAAACAACCGACAAAAAATCAAAACAAGAATATCAAATCAGAATCAAACGCGAATAGTAATGTTTTACTACATATCTCATTTACGTTTGCATACAGTGGTATCAAGTATTTTAATTGACAAGGACCTTTGTCGATGCATACATCCGGCGACAAGCGCATTGTTCCACTTATCAGATCAGATGACCCTATAAAATGCAGTTCGAAGAGACGAGTCCCTTCAATCCACTAGCTTGCCTTATTTACGTCTTTGACAGCAGCTCTGCAATATGGATTTTGTTTATTTTAAGGCACGTTTATCTAAAAATTGATTTCATATGAAATGTGTTTATTACATCTTTAATGATTGTAGCATTTGTTTTAATCTACCCAAAGTTGCGCGGTGTATTTCTGTAGGCCTTATTTTGTTGGTTCTGGTGTAAATATATAGTTTCGGCGTCCGTATGACTTATCCTCAAAATCACACTGTCAATTCAAAGTCAATGTAAACATCGATGTATAACATGTTTCTGTTTTGTTTCAGATGGTGTGGCTGTTGAACAGTTGGTTGTTTGCGAGTGGGTCGCCTGTCGCCATGTTGCAGCACGCTACATCGTCGCAGAGCATTGTGTTTCATCAGCTGCAGGCGGCACCGGTGGCTCCAATCACTAGTAAATGTTCTTTATCATTCCAATTTACTTTTGATTTGTTATAATCTAAAAACAATAAGAATAATATGTTTTTTCCTTATTCTAGCTCCAACTCCTGTGGTTCCAAGTAGTATCGCAACTCATGTAAGTTGATAATTAATTTATATTAGGTATATTTTCTGAACATCTGATACAAAATTACTTGAGATATTATTGGGTAGTTAGTATTTTTAAACACTGTTTTGGCTATTCGTGGGCATGGGTATATATAAAATGCAGATGTTTGATTGTTACTTAAATACTTTCTTATTTATTATATTACAGGCGAAGTACGAGTATAAGTATGAGGTGTCAGACCACCAGACTGGAGACAGGAAGAGTCATTGGGAGACCCGCGACGGCGACAAGGTGCGAGGTGTCTACACGTTGTATGAACCTGATGGCGCGCTTCGGACCGTGGAGTACACCGCCGATGCCTTACATGGGTCAGTGGAAATGTAAATCTTATTCTTGGGTCGCTTGGCTCAGTATTGATTGCTAATATTATATATAACAGATAGTCAGACTTTTTGATTACCTATAATAAGTTTGGTCTAAACGGGGTGGCATTAGGAAAGTACTTAGGTTATACTTGCTTGTTCTGGAGCATGACGTTTTGTTTGTCGACAATTGAAATAGGTTGAAAAGTGTATCTGTACGTGTAGCAATGCAATGCCTGGCTATTAGTTTGCCTATATGTGTACTACACCTGCACCCTAATTGCGTAACATACTATCGATTGGAATTTGAATAAATTTGAAACAAATTGCTAATCCATCGCTTCATAAGTTCGAAAAATTTGTCTGCTCCACAACGTAAATAACGCAATGAATGTTGTTGAACTGTCAAAATGAAACCAACTCCGATTGATAATGTGTTGCGCAATTAGAGTGCAGGGACCTTGGATAATATAGAACACACATTTTTTTCAAATAAGGACCGAAATTGTGCAATAAATATGTGGCAATAAACTGGACTCATATATTATTCTTGTAACCTGTCACAATAACAAATTACATCGAAAATCAAATATGTACCTACATGACGCACTAATATTTATCAGGAAAATATCCTGTTATTTGACAAAAAACCTATTAGAAATCTGAGTTATTGTTTGCTTTCAAATGTTTTAATGAAGCAATCGTTCACTAACTATAATAGATTCTGAAGTGCCTAAGTGAAACAATGCCCTTTATTTTTTATAGTCACGGGTAATCTTTAGGTGTTTAAACCGCGAAATAATCCCGTTTCGGACAACTTTAATTTTTTCCAGGAGTTACTAGTTACTTGTAGTTATTTTTAGACTCATGGAAAAAATCTGTTCTACTTTGTGTATTCATTTCTAGATTCAATGCAGTAGTGAGGAGGAAGGAGCCAAACAATCACTCTCACCTCAGTGCGGGATACAAACACGACACCCCGGTCACGAGTGGACACGAAACTTACGAAGACCCAGGCCTAGGATACGCCTCTGAGAGAGGCATCTCTGGCCAAGGCAGTGCAGCCAGGCGTTCCTCAATGGCTAGCTCTTACAACCCCGGAGTCGGCTTTAGTGTAGTACATGGGCATACTCCAGACAAATCTTATTAAATGTAGAATCTAACAAGTAACGGCGCGTCCACACATAATGTGTGCATCGTCATTTTTGAATGGAATCGTTATTGTTTATTTGTTCGCGACCACGCTCACGAACATAAAAAATGTCATGAATTAAAACAAAATCATGATTCGTCATGCTGAATGTGTGTCTGATCGTAAATATATTCATCTGTTAGAGTATAATAAGGGTATATACCTACTCGTATTAATTAAAGACAATATTTTTGTTAAATAAGTTTTATTCGTCAGCGCTGACGTACTTTGCGAGAAAGTTAATGATAAATGAGTACATTTAGTCGAGATCGAAGAGTTCGTATGAATGAGACAGTCCAGTTTAATGGTGATGACCATGATCATGATGATGCTCATGATGGTGATGGGGGATGATGTGGTGGTGAGCTGTCTTGTGGTGAACATCAGCTCTGAAACTGTAACAAAGAAAAGAGAATTAGGTGAAATGTTGATTACGATAAAAAACAATTGAACTATGATTATCTACCAATTATACCTCAGATTATGTCAGTTTTGAGGACAGTTTCTTTTAACTACGAGCATTTAATTGACTATCAATTATTTGGTTAAATTAATATTAGAAAAAAAAACTAATAAAAAAAAAAAATAATAATAAATAATTACCTATATATAATAATAATTGTATTATTATTTTATATATAATTTTTTGAGATTTTTGGTTAAATTATTATTTTGTTTTTTTATTAATATTTTTTTTTTTCTGTTAGCTAACATCCATTTTTTTCCATTTTAATAAATGGAAAAAAATGGATGTTAGCTTAGTTCCTTGATTCTTATTAACAATCAATCAATCTGCCTAGCCTTTTCCCAACTATGTTGGGGTCGGCTTCCAGTCTAACCGGATGCAGCTGAATACCATTATTTTACATGGAGTGACTGCCTATTTGACCTCCACAACCCATTAACTGGGTAATACGATACCCCTTGTATTACCCAGTTAATGGGTTGTGGATACCCCTTGGTAAGACTGGTTGTCAGACTTTCGGGCTTCTGACGACCCGTAACGACTGTCAAAGATCCACGAATGACAGCCGGGACCAACGGCTTAACGTGCTTTCCGAGGCACGGAGGAGTCTCGGTATGTAAAGATGGTCACCCATCCACGGACCAACCCCGGCAAGCGTAGCTTAACCTGATGGATCGACCTGTGCGGCTGTTATTACTTAGCCACGAGCTCCTCTTTCTTATTAACAATCAAGGAACAATAATAAAATCAGCACGAAAGAATTTTGTGAGTCCCTTGCCTTACCTTTGAAAATCCTCATCCTAACCAATTTGGCGATAACCTTACTGGTGAGAACAGTAGTCTACAGAAGAAGGTTACGTACCCGTGGTGGTCATCAGCGGTGTAGTGAACAGTGCGCACGTTGCCGTCGGGCTCAACCAGCGAGTATGAGCCACTCACGTGGTCCCCGTCGCGGTGCTCGTGCTGTGTCTTGTGGTCTCCCGTGTGTCCATCTTTCACGGAGTACTCGAACTTGTATGATGGGTGATGATGTTCCTGGGTTAAGAGAAACTTAAAATTATTGTTTGCAGGAAAATTTGATAGAAGGAGTCATGGTTATGTGACTGAAAAGTTGTGCGGAAATCGATTGAATGAGGAAAATGACGTCAGGAAAGTTTTGAATATGAATGTGTATGGCAGTAGGGGAAGACCGAAGAAACGATGGATGGACTGTGTGAAAGATGATATGGTTAGAAAGAGTGATTACCCAGATAACGTCTAATAGAGAGGTATGGAAGAAAAAAACATGTTGCGCGGAGCCCAAAAATTGGGATAATGGCAGGGAATGATGATGGTTATGTGACAACCATGATAAGATTTCTTTAGACAATAGAATTTATTTAAACATGGACATTATCATGTCAATGTATAATGTAGTAAACGTATCCTACCTAAAATAAGCGCAATAACTTGAACAATATTAATTAAGTTAGTTAATAAATACGATAACTAGTGCATACATATTACGAGAAAGTGTTTCGATTTATAATTAGAACCTTCACAATATTCCAAATGAAAAATTATTGTGTTTCGGTATCAAATCGCTCAATAAACAACAGGTAACGCCCGATTTAAAAATAATAATAAATAAAGGGAGGCAATGATACTGGCCAAGGAGCCATTACCATTGCCTTATTTTTAAACGACTTCAAAAAAAGGAGGAGGTTTCTCAATTCGACCGTATATACTATATTTTTTAATGTGTGTTCGCGAATAACTTCGTCGTTTATAAACCGATTTTGATGATTCTTTTTTGTTGGAAAGGAGACATCCCAAGAGTGGTACCGTGATAAGGAAACCAGTATCTGATGATGGCATCTCAGAGAAATCGAGGGGAACATTCAAATTTTATAGGCACACCTATAGCGATTTGGGTATTTTTTATAATAACTCGTGCATTTGCTCCCGGAAAGCACCATTTGGTGAAGTGAAACTAATGAGGAAGACCACAGATGGCCATCGGAACTACTCAATAATACATATTTCACGGGTTGCGATTCGATTATTGCTAAGCAATTAATGCTTGTCACAATACATATGTTGAAGTGGAGCTGATGTTGACTTCACCATCAGTTCCAGTTCTCCTGGTTCCTTACTGGGAGAACTCCTCAACAATTAACGTCCTTGTATCGGGAAAAGCAATAGTTTGTAAAAGATGATGAGCAGTTGACATTAGGCTATTGTTACTTAAAAATTACAGACTGACCCACTAACAAGTGAAAAATAAAAAACTTTATAACAAAAAAAAAAAACAACCGACTTCCAAAAGAATACTATAAAGTGAAAAATAACTTTAATTTCGGAAGTCAATCAATCTGCCTAGCCTTTTCCCAACTATGTTGGTGTCGGCTTCCAGTCCAACCGGATGCAGCTGAATACCGGTAATTTACATAGAGCGATTGCCTACCTGACCTCCACAACCCATTAACTGGGTTGATAACACCCCTTGATAACACTGGTTGTCAGACTTTCGGGCTTCTGACGACCTGTAACGACTGTCAAAGATCCACGAATGACAGCCGGGACCAACGGCTTAACGTGCTTTCCAAGGTACGGAGGAGTATCGGTATGTAAAGATGATCACCCATCCACGGCCCGACCCCGGCAAGCGTAGCTTAACCTGATGGATCTACCCGTGCGGCTGTTATTACTTGGCCACGAGCTCCTCGGAAGTCGGTGACAAAAAACTAAAATACAGATCTAAAGACACCGACTTCCGAAATTAAAGTTATTTTTCACTTTGTAGTATTTTTTTGGTTGTTTTTTTTTTATCAGAAATAACATCATCATTAAAAACTTTATTTATTCAGCCACGCAAAGAAGAAGAACAGTACTCACATGATCCCATTGGTGGTGTTCATCCCGATGTCCGTCATCATGTCCGTGTTCGTGGTGTCCACCATGATGCCTATGGTGTCCATCGTGATGTCCGTGGTGACCATCGTCGTGATGCCTGTGGTCATCATGGTGGTGGTGGTGGATCGGGTGGTGAATCTTGTGCTCGAGGTGGATGTCGTGACCATGCTTGTGGTGGTCAACACGGGACTGGTGCGACACCGCTGAATGGGTGTGCGCAGTCACAGCCAGAAGACACAGAGCAGCCACCTGACAGAGTCGTAAAATCAACAATCAAAGATCATTTTCTCGAAGGCTGAGAATATCCATTTCCAAAACGCCCACTTTTCACCACTTCCTAGTGTTGTAGCTGCGAAGACAAATTCCTAAGCACCACTTCAATCACGTCAGCAACTGATATGATTCAGTACACGAGTATTCATATATGTAAATGCAATTACTCATCTACGTAAAGCCATCCTTCCGGGAATGTTACTTTTAAATGGTGTATTCCGATATAGGAACATAATTATTGTTATCACTTCAACACTTGGCTAATTTATACCCACACTATAATTAGTTACCTAGTAAAAAATAGACAGATTTTTTTCATTGCATTTATCGGAATTTTTACAAATAAATAAATATATTTTTTTTTTATAAAAGTAAAACTTATACTCACTTGTAAAAACATTTTGTTAGATATAATATTTGTTTGTCAGCTGGACTTCAACTATGAACAAATCGCGGATGGTTCACCTTATATTCATGTTCGTGTGTCGATTCGGGGGTGCAATTCAATTATAACGACATTAGGTTAGATTCTCACCGATTAGTTGAAAAATAATAGAGTTAATACGTGAAACCTAAGTTTCTTTTGTGGGTATCAAGGGCGTCACGATCCATTACACATATTAATTGGAAATCCGTCAATATTGCTCACGCCAGTAATTATTCAATAAATACACTTAATTAACACGCGATCACATATCCAATCTGTTTAGGAAGGACGTCACAAATTCTAATTAATGAGACTGTTTTCCTAAATCAATGCTTATAAAACAGCTGATTCTGCAACACAGTTTATTTAGATGTTGCGGCGGTGTGTTGTACACTTTACTTTGTTTACTTCTAAAACCACATCTTTGCGAAAATAATTAGTTTGATTACTATTTTGACTTGACGTTTACAAGCAGTGAAGTTATTATTAGCTGTCTATTAATTTATTAATTGCATATAAGTCATAGAAATAGATACATTTCCGAACAACTATCTGCGAAGGGTGTGGCTTCATCATTGGTTACCGTTGTTTCCTACATCGCGTATAGCTTCGTTTTTCGTTTCTTATGCAGTCTGTGACGTGCTGTTGCTGTTAATCATTATTCCACGTTTTTAGGGTTCCGTACCTATAAAGAAAAAAACGGTACCCTTATTGGACCACTTCGTAGTCCGTCTGTCTGTTTGTATGTCTGTCTGTCAGTCTGTCAAGACCCTTTTTCTCAGGAGCGCGTGGAGGTATCAAGTTGAAATTAATATCAAATACGTTGGTCTATCTATGGTCCCTTTATGCGACATATTTTGATACTCGCAAATAAATCAAAACCTATAGGGTACTTCCGGTTGACCTAGAATCATGAAAGGCAAGAAACAAGGTCTTACAGCACACGTAAAGGAAAAAGTTCGAAAATCATTAATTTGTAGTTTTATCACATTTTTAGGGTTCCGTACGTCAAAAGGATAAAACAGAACCCTTATAGGATCACTTTGTTGTCCGCCTGTCAATACCTTTTTTCTCTGGAAGTTGAAATTAATATCAAATACGTAGATCTATGATCCCTTGGAGTTCTAAAAATAAATGAAGCTTCTAAGTCAACGCAATAAAAAAATACGGCCATTTATGCGACATATTTTGATATTCGCAAATGAATCAAAACCCGTACTTCCCGTTGACCTAGAATCATGAAATTTGGCAAGAAGCAAGGTCTCATAGCACAAATAAAGGAAAAAGTCCGAAAAAGATTAATTTGTAATTTAATCAAATAATTTTTTTTTGGGTATTCCCAAAAAAAATATTATTTGATTAAATTACAAATTTACATAACATTGTAATCAATGTTATGTTTGTTTTTGGGATAAATTCTTTTCAACTACGGAATCCTTCATTGTGCGTGGCCCGACATGCCCTTGGCTAGTTTTTTCAATACATTTCACAAAAAAAAAACCGGCCAAGTGCGTGTCGGACCACGCACAATGAAGGGTTCCGTAGTTGGGATGAATTTAACTTAAGAACAAACTTAACATTGTTGTTAAAAACATGTTCTCCCATACATTCCAACTGTAAATGTAAGTTTGTACTCACAATATTGATAGATTTACCATGTTATTTTAAGACCACAGACTTCTTCTTCTTCTTCTTTTCAAAATTTTAGGCTCAGAAGTTTTGGAGATAAGAAGGGGGGGGGAATGGTCAATTTTCGTCTATTTTCTTAAATAAGTTTAAAACAATTTATTTTAAAATTATAAAAAAAATATATTTCAGACCCTCGTAGTAAGCCCTTTCATTTGACATGCCACATGGTGTAGTTTGCAAAACTTTGTTTTTTAGTTTTCTTATTTGCCCCCCAAAAGTGACCTCTATATTCAAAACTAATTTATTTACTTTACCTGTCCGTGTTTGGGTCGCAGAAATTTGTACCAAATTTCAACTTAATCGCTCCATTAGATTCGGAGCAAATTGGCTGTGACAGACGGACAGACAGACAGACAGACACACGAGTGATCCTATAAGGGTTCCGTTTTTTCCTTTTGAGGCACGGAACCCTAAAAATCACAAAAATTTATCAACAACAATGTTGATAAATTTTTACATGACAGGGATGTCAAGTCATTCGAGCGCCAAATATTCTCATAGCCACTAGGAAACTGAATCAATGTTTTTAATTTAATTAAACGGCGATGCATCTTACCATTTCTTTGTTCTAAATAGTGGCAAGACTTAATCAATCGATATACCATTTAATTTAAACTTCACTGTTTCATATTGCACAAATCTTCTTTACAGCGAGTCTTGCTATAATGGAAACCATGGTAAAGATTTTATTTACGTGAAACTTTGAAACGACTATATTTTATTTACCTGTTTATTGAGCCAAATAAATCAACACTCATTTCGATTTAACTGTTTTCAGTTTCTTTTATGTGAGGAATCGATTGGCTTGGTATGGGCATGTGATAAAGAGGGAGGCTACGCATGTGACCATAGATTATATTTCTATGCATGTGACTAAAAGAGTGATGAATATAAAATAAATGTTGATGGATGGAGAGGGAGAGGGAGAACAAAGAAAAGATGGAAGTGTAAGGAATAATATGAATGAAGAGGAAGTGAATGATAGCGAGACTGTTGACAGGGGAGAGTGGAAGAAGAAAACGTGTTGCGCCGACCCCGAGTAACATGGGACAAGGCAAGAGTAGGAAGATGATGATTTATTAAGGTTGCTTTTTTATATATTAGGGGTTAAAGTATGAAATTGCCGATTTGTACTGAAAAATTGAAATTTGTTTTTTTTTTTTTAATTTAACATATTTATTTAATTAAAATAATTACCATTATTATCTATACATTGCTGCCATCTAATAGGAAGGTCATATAAGCCTTTGCGATAGAACTATCGTGATCTAGATTCGACAAACTGTGTGAAAGCATTTTGTACTGCCTCCTGAGAAGAAAACTTTTGTCACGTAGAAAATTGTCCAAATCACGAAAAAAATGGTAGTCCGTTGGAGCAAAGTCTGGCGAATACGGAGGGTGACGAATGGTTTCTAATTGCAGTTCCTGTAGAGTTAAATCGGTTTCTCGTGCTGTATGAGGTATCGCGTTATCATGGAGCAATAATGGTGAAGATCGATTCATGAGTCGGGGCTGTTTCACTGCTAGTTTTGCTATCATTGTTCGGAGTTCGGCACAGAAGACATCTGCCGTTATGGCTTGACCAGATCGGAGAAAGCTATAGTGAATAACACCATGCTGAGACCACCAAACAGTTACCATTACCTTTTTATTGGTAAGCTTTGCTTTAGGACAGTGTTGCGGCGTTTGACCTGGGGTCAGCCATTGCATTTTTCACTTACGGTTATCGTAAAGAATTCATCACATGTCACAATTCGATCCAATATTCCTTAATTTCTATATCGATTCAACAAGGCAACACAAGTTTCAACACGCGTTTCTTTCTGCAGATGAGTCAAATCATGAGGCACCCATTTCTCATATTTATTTATTTTATTGATTTGACGCAAATGAGTCAATATTGCTGGTAAGGTAAGGTTAAACCATGCCGCTAATTCCTGGGTAGTTTGGCTCGGATCGGCTTCCACCATCTCTTTCAATTCATTGTTATTCACCTGTGTGGGCGGTCTTCCACGTGGTTCGTTCTTCAAATCAAATTTTCCATCACGAAAGCGTTTAAACCAAAATCGCACGGTGCGTTCATTAGCAGTCCCCTCTCCAAACGCAACATTGATATTGCAAGCTGTTTCTGCCGCGTTAGTTCCGCGTCGGAACTCTTATTCAAAAATAACTCGAATTTTCGAAGTATCCATCTTTCTTCTCTAAGCTGAATAAAAAAAAAACAACTGAAAGTCGATAATCGAATGTTGCACATTTTTTAAAAGAAAAACTTCATAGGTACCATGTGAAAAAAGTTTCACTCAAAAATCTCAAACCATGAAGATTCTATGTCAATTCGAAGTTCCTAATACAATAAAAGGCAATTTCATACTTTAACCCCTATTAATAATGTTTTGCTATCATTAATCCTAATACTATTGACTAAATAAGTATTTACACTCTTGTAAAGTTAGGATCCCTTTTACGGTTAATTTAAATGATACATTTAGTGCTCATCGTCGATGCTCAGCAAGTACTTAGGTACTGAGCAAAATAGAAAAATGCAGAGTTAACATTCCCAGACTTTTCTTTAAATACTTTTACCGGTTTATCACAATAATCTTTCAGAAAAAAATAACGTTACATTGGTAATTGCTTAAATTACCAATGTTGTTAAATTGGGATTACGGTAGGAGAATGAATATCGCAACTTAAGAGTGCCTTTGGCGAGACGAACTCGTTGATGGGCGTGGTGATATGTGTACGTATGCTTGCGCCTCCCCTCTGCACACCGCGTAGGAAGATAATAACATAATCCAGTGAAATGCACGATTATTTATAAAGAAAACGAGCACGTAAAATTTTAAAAACAAACATATTGGCGTATTGATTATAATGCTAAAATACTTAATGTATCTACTCAAAATAAAATTATTTGAACTTTTGGAAAAATTATCTATCCTTGCACGGTTTCTATTTGCCATTTTCATATTAACTGCATAAGTTATTTATTTGCGCCCAAAGATGAGTTAAAATCAATGTAGAAATATGGAAGTTTCCGCTCATAACTTCCAAACCGATACTTTTTTTCCGATTGTGCTACCATGACAAGACAAATAATTGATATCATTTTTAGCTTTGAACGTACACCGTCAAACAGACGAGTAATCAGCATACTACGTGTGTATGTAAGAATGACCGACTAGTGTCACCTTAACTACTAAAAAATTAACAACTAAGTAACATCATTGTAAAAATTGGACGGACAAGGAAAATATTGTTAAGTGAACTTCCATCATTAGATTTTACCGGCCACTTGCAAAGTAGTCAGTAAGAATACTTATAATATGTTTCGACTCTTCTTTTGATACACAGGTAATAAGTATGTGGATTACGTACCTACTTTCAGATAAAGATATATCGCCAATTTTGACTTATAAAATTACATGTCAATAATTAGGTGTCAAGTTGAGTCATAATCTTAATACAGTGACGTACACACCAATGTTCCCGTTTTTGAAAATTATCTAAGAATTTAATATTGTTACAAATAAATTGCATATGTTTTCTGCATCCAATGTTTTAAATTCTTTTTCAAGAATTTTTGGTTGTTGTGTAATTAACATGAAGTAAACCTGTAGGAAAAGGTATAAAAAAGGTATAAAGGTATAAAAGTAGTATTAAGAATTCTTAATCTAAGATTACTGAGATAAACAATTTTTAATTGTTGTCTCAAGAATTAATGATCTATACTGAGTAAAACATCGAACAGGTGCAAGAAAAGATTTATTAGTAGGTTATTTATAATTTAGTCAAAAATAGAGAAGATAAAACTATTAATTAATTGATAAGAAACAATAACATCGCCAAATATGTGAAATTAAATGGTTTCACTTTATATAATTTATCAGGCTGTACATTTAAAAAGGAAGAGAATTTTTCAGATTATTAATATGATGAAGCAAAAAAATATTTCTCTGCTACTGGTTTAGTGATTTCGATTCCTCCACGGATTCTGTTGTTGTTGTTGGTGGTGCACCTGCTGCCCGTGGCCATATTGTCCGAGGTCAATGTTCAGGTAGCCACGCCTCGCATCGTTGTCATCTCCGCGCCCACGTCCACTGTTTTTCGCGCGTTCCGACAAGCGACTTAAGCGGAGGTGTTCGAGCAAGCTGTCAAAGTCAGGGAACTCCTTCTGTTCGTTTGTCCTGACGTTCTTTGGTAGGATGAGGATCTGACCGCCCGGGCCGCGGGTGTAGTCCCTGCCGCCAGTTTTTAGGTATCTGTAGTCAAGTATCCAGGTAGGCTGGTAGTAATCAGGGCTGTAGACATCAGCGATGATTCTGAAAACAATTGGGGAAATTGTAAAAGAGAGATACACCATTATTTAAACCAATTTACCTATTTTTTTTTTTACTTGTCATGGTGTTTGAAGATTGGCCTACCAACAGAGTTGTCTAAACATTAGGGTGTTCACTTCTTTCAGTTATTTAACAAACTTATCTAACACTATACCTATTTAGATGAAACTTACTTATTCTGACGTTCGATATCTGGGTGACCCTAGAAAATAAAAATATATGATTGAATATCGTTCATTTTACACTACATTCCAGACATCATTAATCGAATTTGATTTTCAACTTGCATGACTGGGGAGTGGGTCGGGTGATCTTAAAATCAGTGGGCCGTGGTTGTCCTGTTCCTTGAAGTCAAGTCTGACCGGACCCTGGCGGTCATTGCGACCATCGCGGCTGTCTCGATGGTCGCCAAAGCGCAGGCGCGAGCTTTCGTCGCGGCTTCGAATTAGTTCCAAGCCATCCTCGAAACGGTACCGACGTTCATCATCGTGTACGCGGATCGGGAGCGCGGATTCTGCAGGTTTCAGCTCTGGCTGTACTTCCTTCTTGGTGTCAGCCGCTAAGGCCAGTGAGACTGTCACTAGTAGTAGTAGCTGAAAGTAATAAAGGTGAAAGTTGCTTAAATTATCTTATAAAAAAATATCTTGCTTAATTTCTAGACATGCTGCGCTACTCAAAGCTACCAAGACACGTGTGGACAGGTGTACTGTCCCAATCACAACGACGAATACTCGTTACGTAATCACGGAGGGATTGGGCGTAGCCCCCAAAGAAAATATTTCCGACATAGAGATTTGTGATGTCAAGGGTCAACAACCTAGTTCACTATTCTTTCCTAAATAATATGTTAAATTAGCAAAACATGTTCATAAACAAAAGAAACTCACGTAAAGCATGTTGTACGAGTTCCACTAACTAGACGTTCATAAAACTTGCTGCACACATAAATACTGATACATAATCGATATAATTGGTACTTATGTATGGGCAATCTACCGGATTCAGAGGCAATTGTTCTGTATCCTTACAGTTTTAAACGGTATTTTAATTATTTTAGGGTTAAATGGAGAAAAATGTTTGGATGGAATGCGAAAATAAATTTTCGCCGTGTCAGACTATACATATACCTAATTAGTAAAAGTACCAGTAAGCAATTACAGAATTGATTTTATGGAAAACTGCACTCACGTCATATATTTCGATATTAAAGAAAGCATTTTGAAGGAAGAACATAGTAGAATAAAAGTGCAGGAGTGAGGCATGGGCCCTACCTTGTGGTATATAATTTTATACAATTGTAGACTTGTAAAGTTTTGTAACTTTACAAATCTACAATTCTATAAAATAGTTAAACTTGTGGGAAATATTGCGTAAAGAAATTACAAATATGTAAATTGTGTACTTGTCACTTTTTTTTTTCTCACACATAAGTGTGAGAAAAATTTATCCATGAATATTTACATAATTTAAAATCTAACAATCATAAAAACAAAAAATATGTACAAGTATATAAAAAAGGAGGGGAAATAATCATAGGGCATCAAAAAATTCGTCCGCATCGCTGTCGACAGGAAAAGTGCCCAAAAGACTGGCAGCATTGCCACGTTGTATGGCAATGCTGTCACTTATAATAAGTATACATAAATTACCTATTTGTAAGGTTATTCCGTTACAAAAATCTGTGATTTCTTCAAAAATGAATGACTTCTGAAGAATATTACTGAATCAAAAATTTATAAAATTTTACCACACAAGTCTAAAACACGTGCTCGCGCCGCGCATGCGTAAGTCTATGGATAAAAAAAGTTGAATGAACGTTGTAGTACGATACGTAGACTGATTCGGAACCCATCATATGCGTGAACGATTCACTCTTGATCGTTCCCTCATGATCCTTTTGAATAGAATACAGTGATTACGAGCGTGGCTCCATGTGATTGGCCAAAGATTATTGAACTAATTAATAGTTCAATGAACTTTTTAAAGTACCTGTAAATGATTATTTCTAGAGATCTTGTCAAGCAGTTCGATGGCAAATTTCCTGTTTCTTGTTCTAAGGAATCAGGTCGTAAGCGTCTTCTTCTTCGTCGTTTCCTCAATGCAGAGAACCGCGACCATATACGACGCGTCTCCAAGTCATGCGGCCTTCTGCAGCGTAGACCGCATCATAAACCGCGCATCGTTCCGTCGTTCGTGGTGCAATTTCCGACTCAATATATTGAGACCGTCCTCAAGGAAGAGTTTTGTCTGAAGGGTGTCGTGTATCGGCGATTCCGCGGAAGACTATGCGATATCACGCAGCGCAATACTACGCCGTCACTTCGTGTACAATATTTTATTAATATTTTTGTGGTTTTTATAAATATGTATGGTAGTCTGTAAGGTATATAATTATTATATGAGTCTTTGTCTCTCGAAATAAATGATATATTATTACACTTCTGGACACATCTTTTGGCCCACCTTGTATTTTCAGTTTCGTTTGGTCCTAGCTAAAATTTTATATTAGGTCGAGCAAAAAGTTTTTATGCAGTTTTGAACCTGGCACATTCACAATTTCATTCAATAGTCTTTTTTTGAATTTCGAACACAGAATTTAAAGAAACAAAAGACAATTTGGAGCCTGTTTGTTGATATCAAACAATCGAATACTAAGAAAACTTGGTTTTATTGGTTTACTTGGATTTAATTCTTGAAAAAGTGATTGATATCTTTGGTTTTGCAACAAACATTACTTATTCTTAACATTAAGGTGAGGTTCTATCAATAATCTATGGATACTTCACCTGAAGTCGCCGCCCAAGCTGTGGCACTTATTCAGGCCGGACACAGCCAAAGAAACGTGAGTGCTCAACTTAATTTAAGTCGATCTGCGGTCCGAAATGTTTATCGGAGGTACCTAGAGACTGGCGGCTTTGTTCGTCGCCAAGGAAGGCCACGATCTCGGGTCACAACTGAAAGGCAGGATCGATTCATCGTGACGACCAGCTTGAGAAATCGTCACCTTACCTCCATTGAGATACAAAACCAACTTCGCGACTTCCACGGAGTATCTGTGAGCGCTCGAACTGTTCGGAGAAGGTTAAAAGAACGCGATATGGTACCACACAAGCCAGCTAATGGCCCCAAACTAACGCGAGCCCACCGAACAGCGCGCCTTCATTTCGCACGCAGTCATTTAAATTGGACACAGCAAGATTGGAGCCGTGTACTCTTTTCTGATGAGTCTAAAATTGTGTTACATGGCAATGATGGAAGGAAGAAGGTCTACCGACGTAAGGGAGACCGTTTCGCACAATGCTGCTTTGAAGAGAGGGTTGCTTATGGCGGTGGCTCATGGACTGTCTGGGGCGGTATATCCGCGAGCGGCAAAACCCAACTTGAGGTTGTTACAGGACCACGGCTGCCAACATTAAATGCTGAAAGGTACATTCGTGAGTGCTTAGAACCTCACGTGATACCATACGCGGACTATGTGGGCCCAAATTTCCTTTTTATGCATGATAATGCAAGAGCCCATGCGGCCGGCATCGTCAGGGAATATCTTCGGGATGTGAACATCACAGTTATGGACTGGCCAGCCAGAAGCCCAGACATGAACCCCATTGAGCACATGTGGGACGAGCTAAAAAGACGTGTTAGGGCTCGTCAGCCAGTTGCCCAGACGATGCAGGAGTTGAAAACTGCCATAGAAGAGGAATGGGAGATGATCCCACAAAATTTCATAGAGCGGTAGATAAACTCTATGCCTAATCGTATGAGAGCTGTGGTAGATGCCCATGGAGGCAACACGCGTTATTAAATTAAACCTTTATTTGATAAAACATGTTTGTTATTCAAAAATCAATTGCCTTTAACAAGGCGCATATCCGACTTGTTAGGCGTAGCTCCATGTCGTATGGTATTCTGAATTCAAATTTAAAACAATACGATCGAAAAAGATGGTAAAATGTATCAGGTTTAAAACTGCATCAACAGTTTTTGTTCAATCTAGCAATCATATTTCGGTAGGGGCCATCGAAACCTAAACTCTAAGGTGGGCCAATAGATGTGTCCAGAAGTGTATTATAAATGCTGCCTCCAACAGAGGTAGTAAGCATGCATAAAGTAAAAGAGGGTATTAATGCCATAACAACTACCTACACTTTTCAGGTGAATTGGTGATTGCTATAGTTTGTTTTCGTTAAAAGCGGCCAGAGGATGATGTCTGTCCAGGGAAGGATTCTTGATTACATAAATAATTTACATTCAACTATTGTACGAAGTTAACATCTTACCATTATAGATTTTTCATTTATGGAACGGGCAATTAAGTTTAACTTTCTGAACAGCTGACAGATTTCCAGACTGTTTAAAAAAAATTAAAAAACCGGCCAAGTGCGAGACGGACTCGTGCACGAAGGGTTCCGTACCATTATCTATAAAAACGACAAAACAACCACGTTTGTTGTATGTGAGCCCCCCTTAAATATTTGTTTTATTTTCATTTAATTATTTAAAGTAAATATATAATTAAATATTCTGTGAATATTTCAATCGTCTACCTGTTGCCGTTATCAATATTGAGCAAAAAACGAGCAAAAAAATCACGTCTGTTCTATGGGAGCCGCCTTAAATATATATTTTATTATGTTTTTTTATTATTTGTTATTATAGCGGCAACAGAAATATATCATCTGTAAAAATTTCAACAGTTTAACTATCACAGTTCATGAGATACAGCCTGGTAACACACGGACAGACAGACGGACGGACAGTGCAGTCTCAGTAATAGGGTCCCGTTTTACCCTTTGGGTACGTAACCCTAAAAACCTGTCAATGGTTTATAAATATAAATTAAGTAATGCATTGAGTTGAAGTTTTTTTTTATGATGAGCAAGAGACATTTTTTTCACACTTCTTTCTGTCTAGTAATAACAAAGTATACACATGATTATGCGGTAGCACTTTTACTTCTGTGTGATGTATTACGGAAAAGAATTGTTGTGTTGTGTAAGCGAGTAAAGAAAATTAGCTGTGTATCAAAATGTGTGCAACAGCAGATTTTTTTTTCGCGATTTCATGTTTAGTCCCAAGGTAAAAGTTCAATGTTCGTAATGTTCAATTCTGCGTTATTTAAGTTACACCCTGTATATAACAGTATTGGCCATAGAACTGTATGTACGAGCACAGATTAATACAGACGGGACACTCCGCAAAACATTTAAATAAAAAGCGACTCTTACTACGGCACAATAAAGTGCTATTCAAGTCGCACAACGCTTCATTACCTACAGTTATATTCACCTACAAGTTGCCTCGCTTTCTATCGCGTAACTCTTATACTTTCTGACTCGTTAAGGTTGTCTTCTTTTACGACGCGGCGCGTGAGCACAGTGAGTATCGAACTAACATGCGAGCCTGCCGGTGCGCGGCAGCCCACACTGCATTGACCCAGTGAGATGAGCCCGCCGCGTACTTGTACCTTCATACCTAAACTGCGGAGTGTCCCATCTGTATTAATCTGTGGTACGAGCCAATATTAGAATATCTGTACTCGGTCAATTATTGATACTCGTTTACTACAACGTAAACTACTCAAGGTGGATATATAGTAAGTACTACGCAGAGTAATAAGCAATTGCCCCACAGCGTACTATGCTCTCTCTACGCAGAGTACTAGTACACTCTACGCTTGTTGTGGTATACGTTGTTGCTACTAAGCGTACTACGCTATTGCTTCGCAGTGTATTACGTAATTGCAACGCAGTTTACTACGCAATTGCTACGCAGCAGCGTATACCACGATAAGCGCGGAGAATGATCTTTAAAATTTGGATTTTAAATATCATTAATACAAATTATTTGTATTCATTATAGTATCGTTAACAATTAAATACAACAATGCTAAATCGACTGACAGACTGATGACTTTACATAGAGTATGCAGTAGATTTTTCATTGACCTACTGCGTTTACGCACATCTGACACTGATTGATTTTATAACGATTCTCGTTAATTGCACGAATAAACGCAAGGATGGTGAAGTATTTTTAGGGCATGAAATAACACAACGATTAGCGCTCAATACCTTTATATAAGATTAGCATTTGCATGACTATAATATTTATCGTTAGTAAAAAAATATGAACATAGTTTATCACAACTATTTAACAGATACCATGTTTACATTGCCGCCGTTCAGTCTTCGATTTAACAAACAATATGTTTATGCCTTAGTTTAATTACGCTTAGCGATACTAGGTTGTTGGTTATGTCTGAAGAATCGAGGGTTGATATGAGAGGCGTGGCCGAAGTAAGGTGTGAGCTGCGATGGGTATCCACGACGCTCATCAAACTTGCGACGCTCCTCCCAAAGCAGACTTTCTTCACGATCGCGGTCCTCGCGATCACGATCTTCATCACGGCCGCGTTTATCATCGCGTTTGTCATCGCGATCGCGTCCATGACCTCTGCGTCCATCATCATGGTCGCGCTTGTCATCGCGATCGTGTCCATGACCTCTGCGTCTTTCGTCACGGTTGCGTCTGTCGTCACCACGGTGTCTGTCTTCTTTGTGGTCCCATTTATGACCATAGCCCCATCTGACTACTCCACCTTCACGCCCTTGGCTCTCTTCTCCACCACGTTCATCATCGTTGTGTTCTTCAACTCCTTCGTCTTTTTCTTCCTTCTTTTCATCTTTGTCGTCTTTTTCGTCTTCATCTTTCTTTTTATCTTCATCTTTCTTTTCGTCTTCATCTTTCTTTTCGTCTCTATCTTTCTTCTCGTGATGGTCTTTTTTATGTTTTTTGTCATTATCATCATCATCTTCCTTATCATCCTTATGGTCTTCGTCTTTGTGGTCATGATGTTCAGTTATGTGATGGTGATGGTCCGAGTAATGGACGGTCGCGTGGAAACTAAAAAAAATAATGTGGAATTAAAAAAAAAACATGGATGGCACCAATTAAGTGGATTGTCCTCACACAATAAACAATGACAAAACTGGGAAAAAAGCTGTGATAATATACTAATTCAATGGGAAAACAAATAAACATAATTTTTTTTTTATTATCAAACTAAAACTGACCCGCTATGTTTATCCGCGTGATACGTGACGGTGCGCTTGCGACCATCAGGTTCGATCAGCCAGTATTCGCCCTTCACTTCATCTCCTTCTCTTGACTCATGTTGACCTTTCTTGTCATGCGTATGGGGATCGTGCACACTGTATGAGAACTCGTATGATGGATACGACCACGCCTAAAATAATATAAATTCAATTAGACTGATTTTCACTGTTATCTAAAGTTCTACATGCACTTGAACTTTACGTTCATACTTAAATTATGATAATATAAACTAAAGGTTGATTACGACAGGAACACGAAAAACAATAACAAAATTCAGGCAAAGCTTTTTGAAAATTTTCTTGAATAAGTAGTGTAGGAATTTTGTTAACTCACGTATTCCTCATGATGCTCAGGCTTCTTGGAACCGATATGCGACAAATCGCCATGGTGACCATGGTGATCCTTGTAACGTATTCTAATACGTTGCTCTGAAATCGCGTGATTTTCATCGCCAAGCACACACAGTGCTAAGCTTAGGAGGATTAGTGTCTGAAATTAAAATGTATTTCAAAATGATTGCTCTGATAGCTGAAAATCTTGAAACATGTATATCATCTAACTCTAATAATGATTTAATCACTACTATTACCTCATAACTAAAATAAATAAGATAACTCAATCGATATGGGTTAGCGTTCGACCATAACGATGCGTTTCTAAAATTAACGCTGCCAATAAAACTACATGGTAACTGAAATCGATTAATCGTTAGGAGCACAGTTATTTGTTATTCTGCTTAATTTATATAAGATTAAAATCTTTTCACGATAATTTTCATTGAATTTTGAAAAGTTGGAGCAGGTTTTATTTTTATCAAATTCCTAATCTACAAAGATGAAATCAAAAACAGATGTACGTACCTTCCGAATCATCGTGAATCTTCAGTGAATCCCTAAACTGAAATGATATCTTTCGTGATCTCTTGCACGTATTTATATACATATCGTTTTGGTTTTAAACATCAGTATCCTGTAATAAAATACACTTATCATCAATTATTTTTGATTTTTTTGCAGATTTTCTCGACCTAGGGATAGGTGTGGCCTATCAATGCTATGAGGAGGAAACTTGATTTTCCAAAGACTATAGTGTATCTAAATGGTAGCGCGTGTTCTTCATAATTAGTTATAATTATATTCGTTTCCTGTATTTCTTTAGTATATTCTCCTCAATAGTAGGTGTATCATAATCATTATCATCTATAATAGGCCGATATTATCGATTACCACGCGATCACTTTTTGACATTAATGAGTATTTTTATAAACGATGCCTACAAATTAAATAGAATGATTGGATATTAGTAACTATTAACACTTTAACAGGTGATAATAAGCAACCTTTATTTTGTTTTGACTGATTGAAGAAGGAAATGGCATACAAACGTCTTAAGTAATGTAGGTACCTATCATATCAAATATTCTAATTGGTAGGTAGTACGTTCAGTTTTTTATATTTCTTATTAATCGACTACTTACCAAATGATTCTGTTTGGCATTGTTCCTATTTGGATAACTACTTATTTATGGGATTGGTTCGGTTGAAGCCCGAAACCAGTCTTACCAAGGGGTATCGTATTACCCAGTAACTGGGTTGCAAAGGTCGGATAGGCAGTCGTTCCATGTAAAGTATTCAGCTGCATTCGGTTAGACTGGAAGCCGACTCCAACATAGTTGGAAAAGACTAGGCAGATGATGATTGATGAAGAGGATTGTTTCTTCAACTTCATTGACGGCTGTGTGGACTGTGATCATTATTTTCTTTTTGGATTCCTTTTGGGTATGGTGTAATCTATTAATTTCGAAGTGACACCAAATTATGATGATAACCTATACTTGACATAAAGTTTTGATTTGATTTGTGCTATTTTCAATCTCAATAATGTAAACCATGTTTAAGTGTTTTATTTAGTTATTGAGGTTATTTCATAATTATGTTTTTGGTTTCTAGTTAATAATAAAAAAACTTAAGTGAAGGCTAGTTTTGGCGCCTAGAAATATAATCGCGGCAAGCTAACTTGTTCATGTGTGAAGTTATAATAATGCTGTGTTCCAAGAATTTTTTTTATTGTTAACGTTGTTCCATCACTATTAAGTACTAATATCGAATTCTATGCATTTAACTCTTAAAATGTCGATTGTACACCATGTGTACAGATAACAATAGAATTTCAATTGTGTCTGCTAATTGGCGCGCGACGGGTTAATTTGATGCGTTATCTATTTCCGAACGATTTAAGATACGTCAACACTGACTGAGACTCGTCTATGACATTAAAAAAAAAATTTTTTCTCTGACAAGTCATTGTTCGGTCGGTTGAGTGTGAAAGTGTTTTTTTGCGGCGTTCCCGCTCGCGTGAGTGGCTAATAATTAAAACACTACTTGTATGAAACGGGATAGGTCGGAGGTTGGAGATTTTCAAGTTGTCAATATGGTTGAAATAAAGCAGCTCATTTGTTATGATGACATATTTTAAAACTCTTTTTTTATTTAGTAAATTGTTTTCCTTCATTAGCAACGCGCTTGTGTTGCTTTTTTTTGCAAATCCGCTGTTAATAGGATATGGCGAAAATGATCTTAGATTTATTAATTACTAGCTATTGCCCGCGGCTTCGCCCTCGTGGATGTCGGAAAATATCCCAAGGGAACGAGAATCCTTCCTTATTCATATTATAAAGGAAACCTCTGTGCAAAATTTCAGCTTTCTAGGTCCAAGGGTTTGGGCTGGGCGTTGATGAGTCAGTCAGTCAGTCAGGACTTCTCTTTTTTTAGATTGTGATTATCGTAGTATGTATTCTGTTCGATGCTTGATAAATAGTTCAGGAAAAGCCATCAAATGTGAATCACATTTTTTTTTTATTTTGTGTACATTCATTGTATAGAAATAGTTTCAGTAGAGGGGCTTGTGGCTAAGTAATAACAGCCGCATGGGTCGATCGATCCGATCCGTGGATGGGTGACCATCTTTACATACCAAGACTCCTCCGTGCCTCGGAAAGCACGTAAGCCGTTGGTCCCGGCTGTCATTCGTGGATCTTTGACAGTCGATACAGGTCGTCAGAGACCCGAAAGCGTAGCAACCAGTCTTACCAACGGGTATCGTATTACCCAGTAACTGGGTTGTGGAGGCCCGATAGGCAGTTGCTCCATGTAAAATACTGGTATTCGGCTGCATCCGGTTACGCTGGAAGCTGACCCCTATTAGTTGGGAAAAGGCTAGGCTGATGATGTGATGGTATGGTGTGTAAAAGACATGCTGCACCGACCCGGAAAAATACTATATAATTAATTGGGATAAAAGCGGTAGGACTAGGACTATTAATACTTATGTTGAGATGATACGAGTAGACGACACGATCATCAAATAAGTAACGGCGATGCCAGTAAATTAATTATAATAGGTAGATATTTGTAAATATTTTATTGTACTCGTAGTAGGGGGATATCTGTGTAGTCATACATTCATTACATGCATGTGAAGCATGCGCGCATGTGCGTGCATGTGCGTGTTTCATTACGTGCGTGTGTTGCTGCGTCGGAAATAACCGACGGAAAAGGCATGATCACGGTAGGGTTCCATAGTAAATGGAAAAATATTTTCTGTCAAAAATGTTTATTTTTTCGTTTCTCGATTCCTTTTGCACTCGTTTACTTTCAAGTACACTTATGGCTAGTTTACACAGTGCGAGCTAGCGTGCGAGATGACCTACCGAGTAGCTGCAGTGCAGCAACTCGCACTATGTTGGGACGTACCATACCAGTTACTCGCACTTGCGAGTTGGACAGTAGCTCGCAGCCGATTAACTTCAAATTGTTTTTGTTTTCATGCGAGCTGGCTGGCCAATCGGCCTACCAAGTTGCTGTAGTGCAGAAACTGGCACTGTGTAAACAGGTAAAGCAAGCTGAGCTACTGACATGCGAGTACACAGTGTGAGCAGTTGTCTAGTCAGCAGCTCGCTCGTACTGTGTACGCAGCCAATGCATGCGGAGCTACTGACATGCGAGTACACAGTGCGAGCAGCTGTCTACTGTATAGTTAGCAGCTAGCACTGTGTAAACCAGCCACTACCTTTGCTTTTCTTTGCCTTTGCCTTTTTTTTCTTGTATCTATTGGTCTGAGGTGATCCATTTGATTTTATTGTATATGTTTTAACAAAAACAGCAATTTTATAACACTAGTATGATGGGTTTATCTTGTTTTGGTTGGTAAGTTGTATTTATTGCTGTAGGTATGCCTCACCATTATTTCAAAACTGAAGAGAATTTTGAGATTTCCAGAACTTTAAATTAACGAAAATAATTAGTTTTTGGTTACGGAACCATGGAATGCGAAAAAAAAAACACTTCATTAAAAAATTAGCGCTAATTTTAATTTGCGTACAAAAGCAGGATTTTTCAGAAATCAGTACAATGGGCGTAGAGTCAGTCTTGTTTGAGCAGCAGTCAGTTCTGGTCGTCCCAGTGACGTCACGTTCAAATGTGGTGATGGGACAGATGAACATGATGATGAGGCGACGAATGGTGCACGATGGCGTTGAAACTGGAACAATTAGGATGACAGTTTAGACGTGAAAGTGATGTGGGTACGACAAACATTGGTAGACAGAGATTCAGAGAACAGTTGAGCTGGGCATATAGTTGACCTCATAATTGCTTTATCGCTTTTAAAGAAAAGAAAGAAGAAAGAAAATACGTTCATTTGCGGCAAAAAAGACACAAGAAAGAACACAAACACAAAAAGAACAAGTTGGGTGAAAATATGCGTCACAGCCACGCAAAACGGCCATTGCTCAGCATAATGCTCTGCGACCCTATGCGAGATAGTGCCCCAGCGCTGGTTTTTAGCGACAGGCGGCGTTAATTCTTTTTTTGTTGTATTTGAAATTGTCAGGACAAGGTTTGTATGACAATTTTTTTTTTATGGAAAATTCACCGGAAAAGTCGGAAATTTGGATGGTGTTTTTGTATGAAAACAGACAACACACAGTCTAAAATACTGGACATAGAGACATGAAATTAACCCGAGCGACGCCAGGCGCGAACAGCTAGTAAAAGATAAAATAAAAACAATACTTCCAACAATTCCCAGTAAACTTCGAACTGTGACATAGATATGACGTATAACTAACATTCAACCTTAGAGTGGTAGGAATTATTACGATCTCGATTATAGGTACCTAAATACTTTTCCTAGGAGTAAAAACAGGCATTCTTCCCAACGAAATCTGAACAGATTCCAGATTTTGTTGGGAAGAAAGTATTTTTTTTTTTTTATCAGCCGTAGATATTTAATTTAAAGGACGACTCCGACATTCTTGTGCTAGTGTATTATCTAGTAGTGAATGTGATTTTAAAATACTATCATAAACCAACTTGAGTCGGGTGAATTCAAGCAAATTATGACATAGTAGAAGAAAAAATAATTGAAAGGCGAACAAAAGCGCCACGTTTTAGAGCCAAAACCATCATCAGTATCTTACCCGGTGTGATCATCAGCCTTGTACTCCACCTTCCTGTACCTGCCGTCGGGCTCGACGAGCTCGTAGCCTCCCTTCACGACGTCTCCGTGGCGCAGCTCATGCTGGGACTTGACGTCGCCCGTGTGGTGGTCGTGCACGGAGTATGCGAATTTGTATTCGGGGAATGCCTGTGTATGTACAAATGTGTTACTAAAGGCAAATTTTACACATGAAACTGAACAAGGCGATCAGACATCTAAACTGCGTTCAAGAGCTGTCAGTGACAACGGTGGAATTGTGATTTTGTTATTGGCTTATTTCCCAAATGAGTGGCAGAGGTGTATTGCTCCCACGTTTTACCAGGCCCAATGCAAATGCAATAAAGGTGAACCTATCGACATTCATCAGGCGCAGTAAGGAACTGCGAAATTTTCTGAAAAACTGTACCGGGCCTGGGAATCGAACCAAGGATCTCACAAACACAGTAGCCGCAAACTGCAACTACTAGGGTTAGACCAACGAGGCAGTTGGTTATTTGATTTGAATTTAAGTGAACAGTGCACAATATTGTTCATGCTCGCCACTTAGTCTAATAGGTAGGGACACAACGGTTGGTGCAACCTTTGTTTGTTTTCAAAAGTACTTCGCCCAAGAGCAACTAAGCACAGTCACTTGTTTTTTTAAAAGGACATTCTCTTTTGGATTGAGAGACAAGCCGATTTATTCTGTAAAAATGAGTTGTCAATTACTTCATCAGGAGGAATTGCTGCTCACTTTAAGCTCACTTCACATGAGTTTTCACGACCTGAAGACGTTACACTTAACCAATTTCGATCTGGACAAAAATCACCACAAAAAAAAAACCGGCCAAGTGCGTGTCGGACCACGCACAATGAAGGGTTCCGTAGTTGGGATGAATTTATCTTAAGAACAAACTTAACATTGTAGTTGAAAAACATGTTCTCCCATGTACTATTATTGATCGAAGTCTCCCATACATTCCAACTGTAAATGTAAGTTCGTACTCACAATATTGATAGATTTACCATGTTATTTTAAGACCACAGACTTCTTATAGGTTTTCCTGTAATCTACAGGTAAAGATCTATTTTCTGTATTTTTTTCAAAATTTTAGGCTCCGTAGTTTCGGAGATAAGGGGGCGGAATGGTCAATTTTCGTCTATTTTTAACCGACTTCAAAAAAAGGAGGAGGTTCTCAATTCGGTTGTATTTTTTTTTCTTAAATAACTTTAAAACAATCTATTATAAAATTATTAAAAAAAATGTATTTGAGACCCTCATAGTAAGCCCTTTCATTTAACATGTCACACGGTGTAGTTTGCAAAACTTTTTTTTTAAATTTTCTTATTTGTCCCCCAAAAGTGACCCCCATATTCAAATTTCATTCATTTACTTTACTCGTCCGTATCTGGTTCACAGAAATTCATATATGTACCAAATTTTAACTTAATCGGTCCATTAGATTCGGAGCAAATTGGCTGTGACAGACGGACAGACAGACAGACATACACACGAGTGATCCTATAAGGGTTCCGTTTTTTCCTTTTGATGTACGGAACCCTAAAAAGTTAAAAGTCCTTTTAGCTAGCTAGGTCTTTGTGGTCTTTTTTTTATTAAATCATGAGTAGCATTAAAGGGACAAATTAAATAAGCTAGCAAAACTCCGCAGACGTGATCACTGCGGTTGATGGCCCCAAAAAAAACATCAAATTGCTTTATCGTGTTTGGACATAACCCACACCCACTCATCACGTCTGCGGAGTTTCGCTAGCTAATTTAATTTGACCTTGTATATTGCTACTTACGATTTAATCAAGTGTCACGCCCGTAGTCGATTAGAAGCTATTATGCACATAATGTCATGACAATTATTGTTAATAAAAGCTTTTTATGTGCTTTGACAAGCGCACCTTTACATACAAATGTTGGTACATAAAAACTGGCCTATGTATACAGGAAGTGGACGAAATATTGTAACCGCAAACCTTTCGCTTGCTTCACGGAATATTTTACTGAGCAATTACTCCTCGGGGAGTTTGTTAAATAATTTATGTTTGACTAATATTGGCAAGAAATGTCTGGTTGTTTTCACGCTAATTCTTAAAGACTTAAGAAATAAATACTTTTAAGTTTATTTTGCTTGTAGGTACAGGTACGAGTATGTCTCAACTTGGTTCGAGTTTGGCAGACTGGGCTGGAGAAGATAAACCGTATCTCATCAAGATGATCAAGATGATTATGATCAAATGGTAGTAAGTAGTGTAGATTTTTCAATTCATTCAGAAGAAGGCTTTCAATGAAGTGTTAGTCCTGAGTAGCCAGGCCAGAATCTTAAAAACCTTTTATTTTTAACGGACTTCAAAATGGAGGAGGTTCTTAATTCGTCGGAACCTTTTTTTTTATGTATGTTCCCCGATTACTCGAAGATGGCTGGACCGATTTGGATTTTTTTTGTTTTGTTCGAGAGGGTATACATCACAATTGGTCCCATATTAAATTGATTAACTTTGCTTCGGTAGTTTTTGTGTTAGCAAAAACAACACTACAAAGTGAAAAATAACTTTAATTTCGGAAGTCGGTGGCAAAAAACGAAAATACATTTAACTAGACACCGACTTCCGAAATTAAAGTTATTTTTCACTTTGTAGTGTTGTTTTTGGAAGTCGGTTGTATTTTTTTGTAAAAAAGTTTTTTAAGGTGTCAGTATCTTAGTTTATCGTCTCGTTCATTATATTCTTTGCGCAAGTAATTTACTCGTAATATATCTGTAATAATTTCAAAATACTTACATAATGGTCATGGTGCGGAATGTGGTGAATGGGGATAGGTTCAGGTACGTGGTGGTGAATCAGCGGTACGTGGTGTTGGATGGGGATCGGGATAATTGGCTGGTGGTGGTGAATAGGCTGATGATGGTGGATGGGTATGGGGTGGTGCGGCCCGTCGTGCTTCTGCAGCTCTTGGTGGGACACCGCCGGGTGGTGGTGGTGGTGGTGGAACGGGAAGATAGCCTGGCAGGCAGATACCACCGCGAACAAAGTCAGCACCTGTTAGCATATAAAATAATATTTAGTTAAGTAGAGTTCTGATTCCAAATAAGTTAATAACAACTAGGCAGATAATAATTAATTATTATCTGCCTAGCCAATCCCAACTACGTTGGGATAGTCTGACCACCAGTATTAGTAACACCAGTATTTTACGTGGAGCAATTGCCTATCGACATTAGACGATGTCCCGAAATACTCGATGACGACCCCATGGCCCTAGTGTTTCAACCCCAATCGGTTCAAACATTTAATTCTTAATAAGTGTTAAGTAATGATTTATATTAAAGGTAAATGTTGTACTACTGTGGAACTCGCTTCCGCCTAGCATTCGCGCTTTAAAAATTGTGTCTCTTTTCAAATATCGAGTAAAAAAATATTACCTTTCCTTTCAAATGTGAGTATTTATATATAGTATATGTATGTTTATATGTTTTAGCTTTGTTATACGTGTTTAGAGTATATATATTTAATATTTTAGTTTATGACTTCGCACAATTTTATATTTTTCTCTTCTTCTTCTCACACACTATTGCATACATTTATTTTTCATTTCTCCTTTCGCAGGTCTGCTGGATGAAATTTCTTAAGAAATAAGCAGTACCTTTGTAGTCCAAATTATAATTATGTTTTATCTCTGTATATTTTACTGTGTGTAAATAAATAATATAATAAATAAATAAAATATACAAAGTTATCTTCACGAACTTATTGATCTAGTTATCAAGTTTAAATAGTGAAACAATTGTCAATTTTTCGTTTGAGCCGCAAAAGTATTACAACTCAAGACTGCATGCTGCTTATTATAATCATGATCTAAATCTTGATTTATTATTGGTACAATAAAATACTTTATCGACATATGTCGATAAACTGTTAAGTATATCTATTATGTACCCTTATATAATATATTAATTTTTTGAAAGTTATTTAAAACGCTTGCACCACATTTATTTGCATTTAGTTTGTTAATAGAATATATTGTAGCCTATGTTTAATTGGTAAACATTTGTAAAACAATCTAGAAATTAATAAATACTTTATTGTAAATTATTGCGTTTATAAATATTTCATTTTTCTTTATAAGTTCTACATAACTTTATAACGTTAACTAGTTACGTTATTTAAAATAACAACCATAGTTGTTTAAAAATATACATTACGGCAAGGCTAATTAAAAATAATGGTGTTATATAAACATGCAATTAGAGTTATGTACTTTAATCATAACTGTTATGTGGTTTAGGTTACTATAGCGATGAGATAGATAATACCTACAACAGAAAGTATGCAAATACCGAATAGCACACGCAGCTCCATGCAGAACAATTAAAATAGTATTATAACTAAGCAAACCAAAGCTTTTTGAAAGTTTTAATACGCGAAATGGTAGATGCTTTCTTCTTTCTTTAAAAAAAATATTATATAATAAATTATACCCAATTAATTCTAAAATAAAATACAACCGAACCATTAGTCAATGGTTTTAACAGTTTTATCTAAAGTAACTTTTTACACTCAATTAAGATCGTCCCCAACTTTTAGGCACACTACGTTAACACCTTCGGTGCCATGTATTATCACACATTTTCTGAACATTGTATCCAAAAGTATACATATCTTTCTAATTGGTAAAACCCATAGACATTATATTACTATGGTAAAACCGATGTGTATCTTTTAGGCACATATTGTTTATTATACATTTATCATGCCAAAAAAATTAAAGCCCTGGCCTGTCGCATTTTCCCGGTATACTTAAATGGTCTAAGAACCGGTTCTGGCGCTGAGGGTGTTAAATTGAAAACTGTAGAAACTTACTTTGGAAATCATTTTGAAAGAAAAATAACCACGAATAATTAACACTTAATATGCTCTCGATATGAAAACGTAAAGACAATACTGCCAACAGGTTTGGTTCATTAGTTTATATAGAGGTTTTAATTGTGGGAATTATTAGAGCAAAAATCCATTGATCAATTTCTCAGGGTTTGCTAACCCTATCGTAACGGTGGAAGTATGCATTTAAGTACATATCGTTCAATGCCGTCCGATCCAACGGATGTGAAGCTAAAAGCGAATACCAGCCAAAATTAGTACAGGAAAAAAATTGGTGGATTCTTTCAGTCAATAAAGTTGACTGTCATACTCATTTGATTTATCATTGTTGTATTTTCTGTCTGTTGATTTATTTTGTAATCTGCGTTCGCTATGCCAAGATGACATGACCAGTTGACCATAGATTACTTTTCATATAGCTAAAACTTTTTCATCAAAACAAAAATATTGAGGCTCTTGGCAATTAAGCCATTGGCTGATACGACTATCGGCACAATGATTGCTGAGTCCACATCTCACATGTCGACAACCTCGCGAGCCAAGTCAAGATATTTGATTTGTTTATCTTTCTCGGCTTTATTATCCCAATATTGGAAACACACTATTAGATTATTGCTACTATTACCACTATTACTATTCGATATTTGATTATTATCCCAATATTGGAAACACAATATTCAAAAACAAAAGAAATTCAACGAAACCTGACGAAGTAATTACGACAAAAATCTATAGGGTGTAAATTTAATCACCGTTATCCTGTTAAGGGGTCATTGTACTCAACATTATGAGCAACTTTTACTATGGGACCAAACGAAATCTGAAATAGCGAAAAAATAATCAGCAGAATTTTGACGAGTTATGCGAACAATTTATATAACGCTACTTTGTTGTCTTTAGTAACTCCTTTGGACAAGCGTTGATTTTTTATTGCAAATTTTCAATTTCGTTCAAACGATTTGTGGTATTAAAAGTTAAAATAATTCTAGTTGTATGGTATTTGTACAGTTATTAACGCATTTTCAAACCATTTGTTTCGGTATTAATAGTATGTTATTATGTGTTTCGTTGCGTAAGGCATTCAATAAAACCAATGACCGCATAGCGTGTTTCCTGTTCGGAAGGCAAATATGTATCTATTCATTGATGTTTTATATTTATTACTGCGCTAAGAATCTTAGGTTTGTTTGCCTGATTTGGTAGAATAACCCCCTTTTTAGAGTTCCGTACCTCAAAAGGTAAAAACAGTACCCTTATAGGATCACCTCATTGTCCGTCTGTCTGTCTATCTGTCTGTTAGTCTGTCAAAAAGCTTATTCCCAGGAACGCGTGGAGGTATCAAGTTGAAATTAATATTAAATACGTAGGTCTATGATCCCTTGGAACTCTAAAAAAATCAAGTTTCTAAGCCAACGCAATAAAAAGATACGGCCATTTATGTGACATATTTTGATACTCGCAAGTAAATCAAAACCTGTAGGGTGCTTACCGGTGACCTAGAATCATGAAATTTGGCCGAAAATCGTTAACTTGTAATTTTATCTCATAAAAAACATTTTTTGGGATTACAAACTTAATTTTGCAGTTGGAAAATTGATCTTGACGTATATCAATGCATGGGAGAACAATGTTTTGCAAAAACGTACAATGTTAAGTTTGTTTTTGGCATAAACTCTTTTCAATTACGGAACCTTTCATGATGCGCGGTCCGACACGCACTTGGCCGGTTTTTTTTTTCATGTGGAAATAAATATATAGTCATGGATATCGTCCTAAGCACATTAGGAAGCGAGATCGGGATCCCGGTCTCGCTTTGGCATGCATAACTATAGCTGAATCATGCAGCCTATAAGTAATGTGACCTGGATGAGACGCACAGACTATGAAAGTATGGCATAAAAGGCAGGAGGCATTTACTCAGCAGTGGTTGGAACCAGGCTGTCAGTGATGATGATGATGAGTAGGTATGCATCTACTGTTAGAACGCTGGTTTCTTCTCTGTGAGAGAGGACTTTTGGCATGTATCGGGGACAAATTATTCCTGGTTTCAGAACGCCTATTCAATTTAACCACTCGTAATTACAGAAATAATTAAAAAGCCATCGTGCCTCGCGTAGATCTACGTTCCTCCATACGAAGGGTGAATCAATTACCCAAAAGCAACTTTAACAGTTTGCATGAGATTTGACAACATATTTACATACCTACCGACTAACAACCATATTTGAGGAGCATTCTGTTCTACGTATTTCCCAATTCGGTATGCAACTTAACATGTACGTACTTAATTCTCGAATATGTCTCATTGTCGCGTTTCTTTCTCACATTCTCACGTGAACGCAACATGCGACAAATCGTCTTGAGTAACACTTTACACTGGCTTAGCGTTGACACTGTTTTTGTTAATAATAAACGTAAATGCTAAGCAAATTTTAATGCATTATTGTTCTAATTTTCCTGAAATCCATACTAACATTATAAATTCGAAAGTAACTCTGTCTGTCTGTTACCTTTTCACGCCTAAACCACTGAACGGATTTCGATAAAATTTGGCAAGGCTATAGATGACATCCTGTGGAAGGACATAGCCTACTTTTTTTCTAAAATATAATCCTATAGGGGGTGATATAGGGGTTGAAAGTTTGTATGGGAAACTCAGCATTTCTTATGTTAGGCATATAAAAATTCAAAATGCTTTTGGTAGGAAATAAAGAAATATGCGGTTCAGCGTTTTTGAATAGGGTAAAATAGGGGTTGATTTTGAAATTCACAAAACTGTAAGGATTTCGATCTAATTTGGCAAGGCTATAGATAGCATCCTGGGGAAGGACATAGGCTACTTAAGAGCATATGCATAGCTTAAGAGCCCATACTACCTCAGCTTTTTATCTCGCTCGCACGATACTGCTCGCCGACTGAGTGAGAACGAGACTGAGTGCAGTGCTGGGCGCCGATAGTTTAGTTAATTGCTTTTTACGGTGGAAATAATGGTAATTTGAAAAAATTAAATAAAAATATAAGACCTGCTTTATGGTTAGTTCAGTTAGTATGCAATTTTTCATGATCAAATTTGAAGTACATTTTGAATACCAGCGGTTTATTGTTCGGTTTGGAGGTAACTTTGGATTTTTTTTCTATCGAGAAAATTTTATGGAATCGTGTTTCCGTCAAACATGTACTTAACATTAATCATCAACTTTACCATTTATATTCAATGATATTATATGTAAAAAGACGTAGATAGGTTACCGACCTAACATTCGGTGTTCAAAAACGGCACAATTTCGTACGTTTAGATGACATGTGGAAGTAGGACGGCATGTCTTAATTATCGGGAGCGAAAAAGAGACAAGACGACGAAAATGTGGCTAATTAGCCAGATTTTGACGTGCCACTTGCGGAGCGTGTGTAACCTATCTACCTCTTTCTACATATAATATCATTGTTTATATTTATTTCAAAATTAATGCTGCAGTATTTTCGACATAACGGAGGATCATGTTAAGCCATTTGAGGTAGTATAGGCTGTTAACTAGCTATGCTAACAAGTGATAACTACTGTGGTTCTAATTCATAACTGTGGTATGACTGTGATCGACATTTTTATTATTGGTACTGCGACATTCAATCATTATATTGCCGCAATTACGTCTAAACGCGGGTCGCTTTATGTCCTACAATGATTGGTTGCACTGTACTTGGGACATTAACCTTTTTCCTAAGGCAAAAAGTGCTTCGATTTGAATTAATCATGGTATATCGACATAACTGTTAAGTACGAGCAGTTAAACGCCCAATAATATGATGTACAGTCAACAAAAGAGATATCTAGGCAGGGTATACTAACATATTTGTATGTGAATTGCTTCATGTTCAATTTCGTGAAAATATACAATTTTGTGTTGGTGTGTTACAATGTAGGAGTATTGCAAAAACAAAGTAATATATATATAATTGAACATGAAGCAATTCACATACAAATATGTTAGTATACCCTGCCTAGATATCTCTTTTGTTGACTGTACCTACGAACATAAATACTTAGTCGATTGTTATCTCTCCCATACCTTAATCAGCGAAGAGTCAAATAATGCAGTAAGTAATGTCTTAATAAAGTTTGACAGAGTAGTTAATTAGGTACTTACAGTTTTAATAGCAAATAAAAAATTAATTAGTCGCTTAACAAGAGGTCGCGTCGTGTCACCGTTCAAATAGATGTTTTTTTATATTGGTATTTGTTACCTACTAGCTGTCCCGACAGACGTTGTCCTATCCAAAGGTAAGGTAAAGGTAAAACCATAGAAAAAAGCACTTTCACCTTTTCCCGAATTTTCCAATTTTACCGGCAACTTTTCAAATTTTTCTTTCCGTAAGAACCTGATTTGGAATATTACAAACTTTTAAAACACAAAGTAGCCAAATCTGTCCAGCTGCTCTCACGTGATGCCCTTACCAACGACTAGCATTTAATTTTTAGGGTTCCGTAGTCAACAAGGAACCCTCATAGTTTCACCAAGTCCGCCTGTCTGTCTGTGGATTATGAGCTGTCCCATACAAAACTTCGCGGCTAATTGTTTTTCTCGATTACGATGTTGGTTCCATGGAGAAAGTTGTACCACACCCTTTTTGACGTCACCTTTCATAACAAAGTTAAAACGAAAACTATCTCAGCTAAGTCGGCTTTACAAGCTTAACGAGTAATAGTCGACCAACTTACATTTGCAGTTGGAATGTATGGAACATGTTTTTTAATACAGTTGCTCAAAAAGTGGCGTATTGCAGGGACGTATAGCGTTCGGGAAGTGGGCTATTACATACTCGTGCTTTTTTTTTACCTTTCCCGAACTCGTGCGTTCTCTTTCCCAACTGTCAAAATAATGTCTATTAAAAAGAAAAACCAACCATGAAGTTATTACTAAAAAAAATTTATAGAAGTTTTTATGATTCATGCAAATACGTATATTTCTAAAAAGAAGCTACTAATTTGTTTCTATATCAGATTTAATGATTTGATTGAATGAGTTAGGTTAGGTTTCATTTCATTTCATCTCATTAAATTTCATTTAATTTCATATCAATAAAAAAATTCTACTGAAGACTTGGCTGTATGGGCATAGTTCCCTTTGCCTACCAGAATAGGTGAAGAAAAAAAATATCTCTTCTTATATTCTACGGTTGGCGCCATTTTCTAGAAATTTTCTTTTCGAGTTTGTTTGTTGCACAAAATGAGTAATTTCGACCTTAATTTTTTTGAATTAACACCACCGGAACACAGTACCTATATTTGCACAAAATGCTTCGGAGAACATTTTACCGGAAAAGTCAAAAAGTCGCTACATATCTACATATGACGAATTTATTGCGTGGAGAGAAAAGAAAAAAGCAAATAGTTTTTCAGAAAATGTTATGTTGGCATACTTCTCCGAACTCTCAGAAAAATTAAAACCTTCTACATTATGGTCGAGGTTTTCGATGATAAAAAGTATGCTGAAAATAAGGAACAACGTGGATATAAGTGAATACCTAAAATTAAATGCTTTCTTAAAACGACAATCAGACGGTTTTACAAGTAAAAAGTCAAAAATATTAACATCGAATGAAGTGGAAAGGTTTTTGAACGAAGCTCCCGATGATCGTTATTTAGCCACAAAGGTAATTTATTAATAAGTACTTATATTTTTCTTTAGTATTCAGTTTACGAAATCGCAAAATACCCGCTCACACGGCAGGTACGCCCGCTTAAAAAACTAGTCAAGTGTACGACCCGCTGACGTCATTCGGCCCGCGGCGCGCGTTTGTTTACATAATGCGCTAGCGGCATAGTTTCTAAGAATTCTGTAGCTCCAGTTCGTTTCTTTGGAAACCTTTTGGCTAAACCACTATTATATTGTGTTTCGTTTGAATTTGTTATTGTTTACATTTCTAGAAATGGTTAAAAAGACGAACAAAGACAATATTTAGCTTCAGATTTCAAAGAAATGGCTCTAGTAAGAAAAAACAAGCGATGACCTATATGTTTTAAGGTTTAAAATGCATGGTGTGTTAATTCTTAACATGAAACATAAATAAACCCACTTACCACAGTACAATTAAACTATTAACTGAGTAAAACACTTTCACAGTCGACGGACCGAACAATGACATGTCAGAGATAAAAATATTTTTTAATGTCATAGACAAGTCTCAGTCAGTGTTGACGTATCTTAAATCGTTTGGAAATAGATAACGCATCAAATTAAATGCATAGAATTCGATATTAGTACTTAATAGTGATGGAACAACGTTAATAATAAAAAAATATTTTCTTGGTATAGAACTCATACCACGTACAATATTATATAAAATGATCCACGGACCCGATTCACACCGCGATCGTGTGAGCGGAGTCAATACATTATTTAAAACAAATATTAATCAAATCCCTTTTTTGTAGGTTGCTGTGATTTTTGGCGTTGTTGGAGCTTGCCGCAGAGAGGAGTTAGCCAATATTACTTTAAAAGATATTACAGCCCATGGAAAAATGCTACTAATCAAGATTCCGAACAGAAAAAATAAGATACCGAGAAGCTTCGTTGTTGATGGAGATTTTCTTAGAATAGTGCAAAAATATATGAATATAATAGTCCCAAAAAGGAAAAACCGACCGTTTTTTTCAAAATTACCAAAAAGGGAAGTGTACAGCTCAAACAATCGGGATAAACAAATTTGGTAATATGCCAAAAGAAATAGCTACGTTTCTCGGTCTGCCGGATGCTGAGTATTATACTGGGCACAGGTTCAGGCGGACCTCTGCTACATTATTGGCAGATTCAGGAGCCAATTTGACGTCCTTAAAGCGACTAGGAGGTTGGAAATCAGACAAAGTTGCAGAAAGCTATATTGGTGATTCATTAAACAACAAACTAGAAACTGGGAAAAAAATCACGCAATCCATTAATTTAAGGTCCAGTCCGTCTTTCTCACATGTTGAAGAGAACGTTCGTCCATCTACCTTCGTTGACAATGATAATTCATCACATCCAATTCCATCAACTAGCAAACGCCATTGTATGACAAATATACATGAACAATCATACGAAATTAATAATAGTTTGTCTCAAACAGTAAATATGCAACCTAAAACTTCCCCAGTTAGTATAAAAAACTGTACCAATGTCAATGTATATGTGAATTATAACTTTTATAAGAATTAAATGATTAGTTAGTTGAGTTTATTGTGTTTTTATTATTTTATTAAATTGCTTAATTTTTTCGCAACTGTATTAAAAATAGTCGTTCAGTACACGTACGGAACCGTCATTGCAACTTGTTCCGACTGTCAACCCTCGCCTTCGGCTGCGCCTCGGCTCGGGTCGACATTTGTCGGAACTCTTTGCAATGACAGCCTTTCCGAACTTGTAATGAAATATACTATTTCAACAACAATGATAAGTTGTTCTTGGGATAAATTCATCCCAAAATCAAAATATTTTATTTCACATAAACCTACTTATGAAACGTCAGAAGCTAGGTACTCGTTTCCTATGGAAAAGAGCCGGCAAGAAACTCCACGGTTACTCTTCTAAAAATAATTGGCTTTCACAATATTTTCAAATGGGAGGACAGTATAGGCCTTTTAAGAAGTACCAGGTAATTAACAAATAAAATAGAAAATAATTTAAAATAATAAAAAAACTTTTTTACAAAATAAAAAAACAACCGACTTCCAAAAAAATACTACAAAGTGAATAATTACTTTAATTTCGGAAGTCGCTGTCTTTGGATCTGTATTTTAGTTATTGCCACCGATTTCCGAAATTAAAGTTATTTTTCTCTTTGTAGTATTTTTTTGGAAGTCGGTTGTTTTTTTTTTTTTGTAAAAAAGTTTTTTATTTTTCACTTTTTAGTGGGTCAATCTGTAATTTATCTAAGTTACAATAGCCTAATGTTAATTGCTCATCACCTTTTACAAAATATTGCTTTTCCCGATACAAGGACGTTAATTGTTGAGGAGTTCTCCCAGTAAGGAACCAGGAGAACTGGAACTGATGGTGAAGTCAACATCAGCTCCACTTCAATATATGTGACAAGCATAAATTGCTTAGCAATAATCAAATCGCAACCCGTGAAATACGTATTATTGAGTAGTTCCGATGGCCATCTGTGGTCTTCCTCATTAGTTCCACTTCACCAAATGGTGCTTTCCGGAAGCAAATGCAAGAGTTACTATAAAAAATATCCAAATCGCTATAGGTGTGCCTATAAAATTTGAAGGTTCCCCTCGATTTCTCTGGGGTGCCATCATCAGATCCTGGTTTCCTTATCACGGTACCACCCTTGAGATGTCCCCTTTCTAACAAAAAAAAATCATCAAAATCGGTTCACAAACGCCGAAGTTATCCGCGAACACACATAAAGAAAAATATGTATATATACGGTCGAATTGAGAAACCTCCTTTATTTGAAGTCAGTTAAAAATAAAAACCTATGACAAGACTTTGATATAACACAAAGGACATGTATGCCATTACAACTACAGTAACAAATTTGAATGAATATCATGTTCAAAAAAGCCACTATTATAGAGTTGAAATTGGAATTGTAGGTAAATAATGTCAAATAATGAGATGATTAATTGATTATGTCAAGGAAGAATGTAAAAAATAACATAAAAAATAAGCATCGTAATTTTTATATGTGCAGAAGGAATTATTGCCAAACTTTCTTGTCTTCAATGTACTCTTTAATCTTATAATATGCTTTTTTGATAAGGACACGTTTGATGTGGGTTTTGAACTTTCCATCGCTAAGTTCTGTAACCGACTTTGGCAACTGTAGTGCTATTCTGTGAATATCTCACCGTGAAAACATGAGAAGTGATCTAAAAGTGAGCTGTCAATAATGTCAACCCCTAGCGTCAGGTGAAATGACGGCTCACTTCACGCTCACTTCACCTGAGTTATCACGGTGAGATGTTTACAGAATAGCACTACTGTTTATAAAATCGGATACTGTTTATAAGAAATGACATGCTTGTTTTAGTTAATCTAAATTTGGTATCACAATTTTATGTTTACTACGTGTAGATATAGATTATTCCCAACTACGGAATCCTTCATTGTGCGTGGTCCGACACGCACTTGGTCGGTTTAATTTATAATAAATAGACTATCTTACATTCGATTCGTAACAAAGATTGATGATTAGAATTAAATTTAATTTGAACTAGGTACCTAGATAGCATGTGTATTTGCAACCAATTTTTTCGTAATATACGAGACAAGTCCACCTTGTCCTTAATTAAATTTTCTTACTGTGATACCGTATTAAATTACTGTATAATGCTGATAATAATATACTTAACATAGCTATTTAAGTGAAATGAGTGTTCATGTTTAGTGGTTTTGTTTTGTATTACTCAGCGCGAACGAGCCGTGTTACTCAATACGAACAAAGCCACACTAGTACATATAACACTGTTACACTTAAATTGTTTTCAGGTCAATGTCTACCCAAGGAGATAGTGGACGGTCCGTCGACGCCACATACTGTTTACGACACATAAACAAGTGAATATCGCTATCTTTATTAAAATCTATTTTGTGCCAGTATTGCACGTGCTCGTGGCCTAACTTTCCCCGATTCTAATCCACTCTACGATTGTGAGCTGTTTTCTGTGTCAAAAGCTACTTAAAAAATATGAAGTGTCATTGCGTGCCTTCCTAGAAGATTGCATATTATAAAGATTTAAGATGGTTAGGTGACACCTAGCTGTGTAATGCCGAATGCTTTAGAAGCTAATTATTTGACCTTAAGATGTTAGAATTACTTTCTACAAAAAAGGTATTTTATAATAGACCCAACAATAGAAAATGTTTCAGTTTACTTTTAGGTTTAATTTCTGTACCTTTGTTTGCAACTAACGTAGGTACGTGATACTACGTGCCTACCGTAAATGGTTCTAAGAATTTACATGACAGATTAATTTTCGAGTTTAATTACTGTTACAATGTACAAGGTTGAAAATTCAATTAACAGTACAATTAGGTGCAGTTTATGTGTTTAGTGGTCTTCTAAGTCCGGTAGCATCAATTAGTAGACAGTGACAACTTAAATAATCCGAATTAAGAGTAAGATCGAATAGTTCAGTTGAAGTAAAATTATAAGGCAACTCCTAAATCAATTAGAGTATATGACAGAGGGATATATATTACCCAGTAACTGGGTTGTGGAGGTCAGATTGACAGTCACTCCATGTCAGTATTCAGCTGCATCCGGTTAGACTGGAAGCCGACCCATAAAACTATTTGGGAAAAGGCTATAGGCAGCTGACAAAGGGATCGAGACCATTCGAGTTTCGTAGAATTTTCCAAGTACTGCTTTTTTTTTGGAAAATATTATTTACTAGCTTTTGCCCGCGGCTTCGCCCGCGTAGTCATCGGGAGTTATCTTACGGGAACTTACTACCAGGGCAAAAAAGTATCCTATGTCCTAACCCAGGTCATGTAGGTGTGCCAAATTTCATCCAAATCCATTCAGCCGTTTTTGCGTGATTGAGTAACAAACACCCAAATTTGTCAGTAATAATATTACTAGCTTTTACCAGCGGCTTCGCCCGCGTGGATGTCGGAAATTATCCCACGGGAACCTTATATTTTTCCGGGATAAAAAGTAGCCTATGTGCTATTCCAGACAACAAGACACACACAAGACAAGACAACAACAACACAAGATAACAACAACAACAAGACACAACAAGATTCTATCTATCTCTGTGCCAAATTTCATTAATTAGTTTTGGCGTGATTGACTAACAAACATCTATTCATCCAAACTTTCGCATTTATAAGTAGTAAGATTTGGTTACTTTTTTATTCTGAAATCTTCATAATTTCTTATCATTCATACCCAGAAGACTATTTTCCCAAGCATGACGCATGTTTTATCAAGTGATGAAGAAACAAAGCAATTAAATCAGCTCTATCGCTATGCACGACGCTTAAATTTATAATTGTTGGTAATTTCTTAGCCCAAGTACTAGTACAAGTACCTATGACTGCGTGGGAATATTTGTGTACTTATACGCGGCAAATGTAGTACCTACATTGCGGACACTATTGCCCTCGATTATTGTGCCTTAGCATTGCTATGATATGGCATTTGAAAAATTGGATCCAATATTTGTCGAAATGTTTGTCTTTATATACTTATTTTCAAGTTCAGCACTAGATACCATTTCTAAGGCTCGAGTTATTGATCTTCAAAATGAAGGTAACAAAAATCTTGAAGAAAGACAATCTTGCTTTTTCGTGAAAACCTACTCATTATTTTTGTTTTTTTTTTCAATGAATTACAGGTAATAAATAGTTTAGTGTGTGTGCTGACAGAACAGTCGCGACCAAAAATTGAGGAAAATCCAAATGTATTTCAGTAAAATATACCATTTAGTTTTCATTGTTGGACAGAAGTATTTACCGAAACGGACATGATTGATCTGCTCGGGCGTTACCGACACAAATCGCGACCGAGACGCCAAACGACTAACTACTGAAAAACCTTTATACTACGAATGAAAAGAAATATGTTCGTTCCCAATTTAGCTAGCTACACGGTTTGATTACAATATGTACGAGTAATAACCAACGTAATAGAAGTCACACCTAACATCGAAAAGGGCTAACCCTTAGATATTTACCTACAACAATACGCCACATACTTAGGTATGTCTACCTGATATACGAGTATGTATCAGGTAGACATATCGAAGTATTTATTATTATATTATATAACATTTACTTTATACTGGCGTTTGCCAGCGGCTTCCCGCGCGTGGAGGTCGGAAATTATCCCACGAGAACGTATTACCGGGATAAAAAGTAGCCTATGTCCAAAATAAAAATATGCCAAATTTCATCAAAATAGTTCAGCCGTTTTAGTTTGAAAGCGTAACAAACAAACAAAAAAACTCACTTTCGCATTTATAATACTAGTTCGGATTTATTGATCCTTGATACAGTGGTAAATGGGTCAGGAAACGTGAATGCTGATAGTTGAGTTTTGGGTTTTTAACTCATGTTGAGAAAAATTCCGACTAATCGTATAAGAATAAGCAGTGAGCTTTTCAGGTGTCCGACAGAATCCAAGGAGATCGTATTTTTCAGGTGTCCGACAGAGTCCAAAGAGATCGTATTTTTCAGGTGTCCGACAGAGTCCAAGGAGATCGTATTTATCAGGTGTCCGATAGAGTCCAAGTAAATCGATTTTTCAGGTGTCCGACAGAGTCCAAGGAGATCGTATTTATCAGGTGTCCGATAGAGTCCAAGTAAATCGATTTTTCAGGTGTCCGACAGAGTCCAAAGAGATCGTATTTTTCAGGTGTCCTATAGAGTAAAATGAGATCGTATTTTTCAGGTGTCCGATAGAGTAAAATGAGATCGTATTTTTCAGGTGTCTGACAGAGTCCAAAGAGATCGTATTTTTCAGGTGTCCGATAGAGTAAAATGAGATCGTATTTTTCAGGTGTCCGACGGAGTCCAAGGAGATCGTATTTTTTAACTTACCACCTTAATGAAACTCTTGAGCACCATGCAAATTCAGCTATCTCAGTGATAAAGTCAGTGATGTTATTTTTATTTATTAGAGTACATTATTACTGAAAGTATCTATCAGCATCCTTCATAGACTTCATATACATCACACTAAGATGAAAAGCTTTGTTCTCACTGTGACTACTTAGACAGAGGATCTGTTAACAAAAGGTGTTGTAAGCTATTTAGTATTTTCCTCGAATATTGTGACGGCTAGTGTCATCAGCAATACAGTCTGACTATCATATTGTTATGAACCGTACTGCTATATTATGTACATACACATAATTGTTATGTTATGTACATACAGATATACTGAGTCACTCCTACAACACATGAACTGACATACACACACACACCCCAACACCACACACAGCCACACCACTCACGAAACAAATAAACGTATTTTCTTTCTTTCTTTTTTTTTCTTTGAATGTCAGTCACTTTCACATCACACCACTTCACTCACATCACATCACATCACACCACTCTCACACTTACACCCCCACACCCCAACTACGTCACAAGCGAACATACATACTATATCTTTTGCAAAATTGTATTAGGTAGTTTTTTTTTTATCACCTTTTATCCTACCAAAGAAAGAGTGGTCTCTTCTAACTCAGGCATTTTCTGCTTAAAAGGAGGCGCCATTCACCAACAATATTTCTGATCTGATTTTTTTGATAACATATTATGTTATCAACTATGGTCAGAAAAAAAAAACATAAGTAAACATTTAAGTATTTTTTTTTGGATGTACTCTCTGTTTTAATATCCGTTTCTTAGGCAAATTAAATTTTCAGTGTACCCTATCTATTAATTACAAAGTTTGCTTTAAATAGGCAGTCATCGGGACTGCGAACAGAAGTGAAAACTTAAACGTACGTGACGCGAACCCGTAAGATTCCCCCCTATCAAAAAGCGCTCAACGCGCCTAAAGAAGTTTTTACTTCAAAAAACCGTGCCCTATGTTAGGAATTTCTCCTGTAATTGTTAAATTTTCTGATACAAATCACACATGCAGAAACACCCACACAGAAGTAAATCATGTGTTGTTCGACCAGGAAAGTCTGCGGCTTAATGCGTATAAGGCCTCTGCCTCGAATTTTGCGGGCAGCGGGGCGGCAGCGGCGGCAACAAATGGACCGGACCTCCAAAACAGCGGCGCGGGAGCGGCAGGATTTTATGCGGAAAAACAAATGGACCGGCCTCGAAAACAGCGGCGCGGAAGCGGGGCGGAATAATGCGAGACGCGCCGCCGCCGCCGCCGCCCCGCTGCCCGCGAAATTCGAGGCAGAGGCCTTAAGTCTGCTTGTTCAGCAGCCATTGCGCTGCACTAAGTGAACCGAGTTTTATATGCATTGTACGCGCTTGTACGTGGAGATGCGAACACTAGCCCATTATATGTACAATACAATAAAGTATTATGAATATTTGCATAGAGAGATTGTTCTTTTATATTGTACATTTATAAAATACTAGCTGTTGCCTGTGACTTCGTCTTGCAATCCAGGATGGGAAGTAGGCTGTGGCTCTAGGTCATTGTGTACCCATGTGCCAAATTTCATCCAAATCTGTTCAGCCGTTTTAGCACGAAAGCGTAACAAACAAACTCACTTTCGCATTTATGATATTAGTAAGGATTTATGTACATATTTATAATAGTAGGTACTGGATAACTTATTATTTAATTAACAATTACATTCCAAAGCACGGAAAGTACACGAACGCCAGCATTCCGGCTATCGGCTGAGAATTGTCATGAATGAACAGAAATGGACACCAATCCCGCGACACGAAACAATGCAACACAAACTTTAGCTCACGTTTGTAAAATAAGTCACGTTCACACTGCAGACAATAACACTTTAAGTACTTGAGAGGTACTACTCAATTACTTAACTTGAGTGGTACCTGAGAAAAGTTTTTATATTTGGCAAAGACATAGTTAACCTTTTAGTTGCTAAAATAGTGCTAAGACCTAAATTGCTAAATCATTGAGCATTTTTGCTAAGACATTGCGCTTGACTTATCGATAAATCCTAAGGACGTGGACCGTAATTACTTTTGTTGATTCAAGACGATTGTTAAATGTAGTAAATTTTTTAAGTATTCATTTATTTTTACAAGTAAATGATTACTAATTTAATTAAGAAAATGATAAGAGGAGAAAAACTTTTTTACAAAAAAATACAACCGACTTCTAAGAACAACACTACAAAGTGAGAAATGACTTTAATTTCGGAAGTCAGTGTCTGGTTAAATTTATTTTCATTTTTTACCACCGACTAAAAAAGTTTTTATTTTTCACTTTTTAGTTGTGGTACCTACCCCACACAAATTCTAATACCACTACCTGCAAAAGAAACTAGAACATCATCCATATAAAAGGGAGGAAAAAAAATGTATTATTGAAGCTATTTCAAAAACTACCCAAGACCAACTTTGAGGTATACCCTCTCGAATAAAACAACAATTTTTCAAATCGGACGACCCTGTTAAAAGTTATGCGTGGTTATACATAAAAAAAAAAACATACGTGTCGAATGGAGAACTTCCTTTTTTTTCGTCGGTTAATAATAGGTCTTTACCTATGAAATTGCCGTTTTGTATGAAAAAATTTAAACGAATTTTTTTCATGCATTTTTATTTGTATTAATCGAAGTAATCAACCCATGCAATCAATGCATCTTTGCCAACGCAGTGGCAGTTTATTGATGCCCTTCTTAAAGAAATCAGCTGGACGGGAGGCAACAAATTCTTCAAAGGCATTTTGTACTGCCTCTCGGGTATTGAATTTTTTACCCGCCAAGAAGTTATCCAAATTCTGGAAAAAGTAGTAGTCTGTAGGCGCAAGGTCTGGTGAGTAGGGCGGATGACGGAGAGCTTCCAACACCAGTTCTTGCAACTTGGAGACCGTCTGCTGTGCAGTATGAGGTCGCGCGTTGTCGTGCTGGAGCAGCGGAGACGAGCGATTGACCAATGCTGGTTGGAGATGTGCCAGCTTCTCCATCATTGTGTTCAGTTCTTCACATTACACATCTGAAGTAATGCTCACCCCGTTTGGTAAGAAGCTGTGATGAATCACACCGGCGCTAGACCACCAAACAGTGACCATCACTTTTCTAGGGGTAAGTTTTCGTTTAGGGCATTGTTTAGGTGCTGAACCAGGATCCAACCAACTTGCTGAGCGCTTGCGGTTATCAAACAGAATCCATTTTTCGTCGCAGGCGGTTCAAAATTCCTTCATTTGTGTGTCTGTTGAGCAGTGCAAGGCACGTCTCGACGCGTACTTCGCGCTGGCGATGATTGAGTTCGTGGGGCACCCATTTGTCAAGCTTTTTTACCTTGCCAATTTGACGCAAATGGACCAATATTGTTTTGACGCTAACGTCGAAAGCTGCTGCTAATTCAGCCGTAGATTGTGTATCATTAGCTCCACAATCGCATTTAATTCGTCATTGTCGACCAAAGTCTTCGGACGACCGCGAGGTTCATTTTTCAGGTCAAAATTTCCAGAACGGAAGCGAGCAAACCAATAACAAGTGGTGCGTTGGTTTGTAGTGTTAGCTCCGTAAACGTCGTTGATGTTGCGTGCCGCTTGTGCCGCGTTGCTGCCACGACGGTACTCGTATTCCATAATTACTCGAATTTTTAACATATCCATGATGACGAAAAAGATTGAAATGCGATGAAAATGTAACACTAATCAATAAACAAATGCCTACTTTTGGAAAAAAAAAATCCACGTTTTTAATATAAAATTAATTTGAAATTAGAATTCTTAGCCAAACAAAAATTATTTTGATTTGAAATGGCCAGTACTGCAGAACGGCAATTTTATAGGTAAAGACCTAATAAAAAGAACATGACCTTATTGGTGATATTCTTCAGAAAGGTCACCTGCGTAGTACTCGCAACCGGCGTGCGTGTACCATATGACCAGATGTATGAATGAAGGCAAAAGGAGTATGAAATGCCGTAGCAGATGGCTTTCTGTAGTTTCTGCCCATGAGAAGAAGGCGTGAGTTTATTTAAGTACGAGTATGTAAAATGAAGATTTTAGTCTTCTCTTAGAAAGACGTGGCTGGAACACGTACCTACTTGCTCGTGGGAAGCTCATGGTAGTGCACATTTGTCAAATGCACTATCAACGTCAAAAACCTTTTCTGCATTTCTCATTATAACACCATGCCTTGTTTCCCCGAAGTGCTGGGCAGCCATGCTATAGTAGGTACACCCACATTTCAGCAGGTAAATTTAAGTCCCAAGTAAGCTTTTCTGTATTTCTATTTTCTGTTAAAACTCACTAATTAATTTTAATCCGTCAACCGTCCGAAGAAGGGGCTTGTCATTAATTTGATAGTGTACCTAATTGTTGATTGAGCACTATTGTTATATATTAAAATGTTCCATGTCAAGTTGTATAAAATAAATAGTTTTTTTTAATTTTTTTTTATTAAATTTTGAAAAATTCATGCTATTATAAACATTCCCACACATATAATCGACCTTGGCTAATTACAGTATCTTTTGGCGTAGATTTCATCTCGCCGTTACGACATCTCACCTCAGAATGAACGCGGCCTATGTCACGCGTAGCGTCGCCGCCTCAGATCATTATCTCGTGGGCCCAAGGTCGCAGCCACTCGAAAGGTTCAACCAACCCAAAACGTGATTCACCCCATTCCCTCACTTCAAAGTGAAAACTTCAGGAAGTTATTTTTACAAATGACTCTCATTGACTAAAAACTCGCATTTTTCGACTAATTATTCTAGTGGGTTTTCATACCTATTCAAAAATGGTTTTGCGAATTTTTAACATAGGCAGGTAATTGTCTGAAAATAAAACAAGAATACGCATGAAAATGAACTAATTGTGAATGTACACTGTACCTCTGCTATTCACAATTTTGCAGAGCTTTGTTCTAACGTTTCAAACAGACCTGAGTCTAATGATAAACAAGAAAAGAACAAGGCATTTTAGTTATGATTGTGTGATTCTACGCTTGTATTCTTATCAATTCACATGCCGGTTACTTTGGTTTATTGACGTACGTCCTGACGTAAGCAAGACTTGGGGAAACTCAAGGTAGAAGGTTTAAATTCTCTGAATTTCTTTAATTTGTCTGTCTACCACCAATCTTTACGTTCATAATATAAGTGAGTGAGTTGAGGATAGGAGCCTAGTGTATTGGTATTTCGGAATTTTCATTCCTTTTTCTCGGTAATAGGCATTGCCTTTTTGAATCAAAATGATCGTTTGTTCACGTATTTTGTCGTTAAGCTGAAATAGATTCATTAGGTTATTTGATAATAACACAAGAATCTTATCTTATCTTTAAAAATATCCTGAGAAGTAGTAATCTACTTCTATTCTTTTCAGACTTTTGTCATCCTGAAAAAAAAATCAGCTGTCCCTTACATTCATGTTCGCATAACTCGTCAAAATGTAGGGAGCAGCTGATTTTTTTTTTCGCGATTTCAGGTTTGGTCCCATAGTAAAAGTTGTTTGTTATCATGAGCACAAACATGTGTTAAAGTATCGGTCACTAATTACAAGTCACCCTATACGTAAACTTAAATAAATAAATAAATAAACCATTTATTTCAGGCGACACTGGCCCATACATAAATACCTTAACCTAAACATACATATTTGAATATAAACAAAACTTGTGTTAATAAAATAGCCTTAAGACTATGTTAGTAGCACTCCTCTTTGCACTAGCTTGACCTTAAGTGCTGCCCTATGGAACTTGTCCGCGGAAGCGACGGAACACCACGTCCTGTGGCCAAAAGTCTTCCTTCATGACGAGGGGCAGGTAACAGTTCGGTACACGCACCACGAACGCCTTGAAGTTGACGTTGCGGCGCGACTCCAGTAACTGCACCCTCGGCGTGTACCTAGTCTTCTGGCGCACGTACTCCATAATGTCCTCCGCCTTAGTGGTGTAGTGCAGGCGGGAGATGTACACCGGTGTATTCGGCTTTGCGGCACGCAAGCTCACTTCGGGCTCCGCAGGAGCTTTGCCGCAACGGTTCATATTAATTCGCGATCGGCGCTTCCTCCTGTGCACCGTCACGAAACCCTCATCATTATCAGCCTTGTTCGACGCCTTCTCAGGCATAGGCTCCATCCTTGGAGCGCCAGCGACGCTCGCGAAACATATGATGAAGAGAAAGAGGAATACAAACGGATTCTCAATATTGTTTACAACTCTAATGCATATGATAGGTACACATTAAGCATGTGATTGATCACCAGTAGCCTGGTGTCGAAACATAACCTTTATTGAACCTACATGTGCACATTTTCGTAGACAATTGTGGCACTTTATATCATTACGATTTACACATAATGGGATTTTGTTTGTAGGCTCACCAATTGGCAGTCGTTACAGTGATTGCATTTAAATTGATGTCATTTATTGCAGAAATTACCCTTATGAAGGGATGTGTGTACCTAAACAAATAGAAATGTACTTTAATGAAACATTGTCACTAGACAATTGCGAAAATTGTGAATTAGCGTACGTGGTAACAATCGTCCTAGTTATACAAATTACCTTGCAGTAAAAGACAAAGATGCAATAACTAAAAAGGTGCGTTTTTCTAGGTCGTCGCGCAGTAGTTGGGGCGGTGAAGAATTTTGCGCAACTCTCCATACAATGTTTTGTAATTATCGCACCAAATCACCAGCGAGGAATGCGCGGGCGCCTTCGTCCATCAGCACGCAACCAACTGCGCGTGTCCACATAAATAACAACAGTAATTATTTCGAGCCAATGGTGCCGATTCTCTTGTGAACGCACTAAACTAAAATTAGAGAATCGCTATCTTTTACTAACAGGCAGCGCGAGAAAAGGACGGCTATAGCTATGAACTAAGTTGGAGATGTCAAACTAGTTCACGCCTTGCGCTTCACCGTGTTTTTTAGTCGACATGCTTTTACGTGTCGTCTAAATGTCTATGGAAAAATTAGTTCTAACTAATTTGACAGCTCTAATTTACTTCCGTCCCTTTCTTGTCATAATAGAGAGAAAAAGTTAGCAATAGCCTAAATTAAGTTTAGTTTGTGCACAACAGAATCGGCACCAATGTCTTACTATTCAAGGGCATAATCGAAATTAATTGTGCTCGATGCATTTATTTGTTACCTAAGGGCAGTTACGGCATAATCTGTAGCAGGAACTCGACTTGTTGAAGTGTTTGTATTGCTTTCATTTCAGGTCAATTGATTTTTTGTGTTATAGGTAATGTGATTACTGAGATGCTGATTGCTTTTTCATAGCAAATGTTCGAAGTCAAGCTGTTCATTTACCAGTGTAGATTGCTAAAGGACTAGAGTTGCTTAGTAAGATTGCAAAATAGTCGAAAGGATATAAAATGGTGAAACAAAAAGTATAATTCAGCAGCTGAGTATTTTATTTACATTCGAGTATAAATTCATATCATCATATTTACACATAAATATCACATTCAGTCATCCGTCATCATATCACACGAGTATGCTAGAGTAGTGGTTTAGTAATGGAGGCCATGATGTCCGTGGGCGAGGGGTGCGATGGCGTAGTGCGCGAGGGGAGCGGCGTGGACCACGGGGGCAGCGTGGACCACAGGGGCGGGGTGGTGGCCGGGGGTCTTGTGGACCACAGCGTTGAAACTGGAATGAGAATTCGGTAATTAGTTGGTTGTCGTCAAAATAAGGTACAGTTTTATAAACTAATTGGTCGTGACTGTGGCTGTTTGATAGTCCACTAGGCTACCCTGAAGGTGCCTTGGTCTCTTTTTGCTTTGAGCATTATAACATAAAACATTATTGTTTTTATGGAAATGTAGCCTTACCCGTGGTGGTCGTCAGCGGTGTACTCTACTTTGCGCACTGAACCGTCAGGTTCAACCAGAGAGTAGCTGCCGTGCACGGCACCACCGTCGCGGCTCTCGTGCTGGGACTTGTGGTCACCGGTGTGGGGGTCAGCCACGGAGTAAGCATAGTCGTATTTGGGGTGAGACTGAAATGTAATAAAATTTGTTTATTTAACGTGGTTTTGGCCTCAATTCATTGTTATCATAGATCAAAGGAAATAACTGAGAATTACTTTAGGATATCCGTTAGGTTGGTAATACACATCTAATTTGAGGCTGAGACCTTGTTTATTATCAAGGTACGAAAGAAGTGTGGAATCGAATGTTATACTCACGTATTCGCCATGGGCGATGGCGATGGGGGCGGCGTGGACTACGGGGGCGGCGTGGACGATGGGGGCAGCGTGGACGACGGGGGCAGCGTGGACGATGGGGGCGGCATAGTGTGCTGGGGCGTAGTGGGCAGACGCATAGTGCGCAGGTGCGTCATGGCGGACGATGCTCTGGGAGGAGACCGCGCTGTGGTGCAGCGGCAGGAGACCAGCGCTGGCGGCAGCCAACACGGCGCTGAGGGCGAACACCTGGACACAGAAAACACATTTAGAAATTCCCTTTTGATATTTAAGCGACAAAATAAATTTTGAAATATTACTGAGATCTTACTTTGGTGAACATTTTGCACTAGTTAATCAGAGCAGGTGACTGATACCATTATCGGCCCGGAGTGTGACTTTTATATTAAAAGCAAAACGGAGCCGCAGTCCTGGCTGTGGTGGGGAGTGCGGTCACTTCAGTTCCGTAACTTTGACACCGCGAGGTCGTTGGTTACTCGCACACATAGGCCGATTATAACTCACAGACAATCGCCTTCCCGCGCTGCCCGTGGGCGCCCTGCACATAGCCAAACCGACATTATCTCCAATATCGATGTTGCGTGAGTAATTGCGATAATCAATCTAGTTTTTATTGTGATTTGGACTAGAGGAACAAGGGCAACATTTGAGTGATTCGAAGACATTAGTTTGCACATTACTTACGAAGGTTTTCGTTAACAGATCAATACTCATTATAAAACCGTATTATTATCTTAAAACGTTTCGAACTGATTATATTTGCGTTTATAAACGGCATTTGATTAATACATTGAGATACTGTCATAGAAGGTGTAATTAAACGCAAAACGTTCCCAACATAATAGCTTAAAAGTTTCTACTTCAATTTAAAACAATGCTTAAAAATACGAGCAGGACTAGCGTTTGTTAAAGAATTGTTTAATAATAGCCTACTAAACCGCATTAATTTAAACCTATCGCATCGAACATCTTCTAACACGAAAAGTGTGAAACAGCAATAAACTGTAATATCACAGCCACATTGTTTGTTTAAACCCAAATTGAAAACATTGCCTCACATGAATTTTAATTGTTCACGACAATTGAAATTTGATTGCTTCAAATTATCGACTTGGTGTTATTATTACAAGTAGTATGTGATTGCGACAAAGTAATATCGAATGCACCGGGTTCGACCACATGGCGGTCAAATACTAGAGTAGGTACGTACAACGCACTCGAGTACAACGCAGTTGGGTAGTATTTAGTTTCCTAACCGATGCTAGTAACGCGATCACAGACACTTGATATCATAAATTAAGTGTTGTTGTAACTAATAGACCCATATTAGTTCACAAAAAGAATTTTGATAATAACTTAGCCTTGCCAAACACCCGGAGTGGTTGAGCAAAGCAATTAACAGCAGTTTCAGCACTTAACTAGGTATTAACTAAAATCACTTTTGATAATGATCACAGTTTAATTTTAAGTAGTTTATTTAGAAGCACCTGTCGATCCGTTGGATAATCTGAACTTTCCGAACCGAGAATTCAGTCCTACAGTAATGAAAATGATTTAGGGAAATCACGATGTTGTACACTTGGACCATTCATTAAATAATAAACACAGTTTGAGAAAGGAGGAGCTCGTGGCTAAGTAATAACAGCCGCTCGGGTAGATCCATCAGGTTAAGCTACGCTTGCTGTGGTTGGTCCGTGGATGTGTGACCATCTTTACATACCGAAACTCCTTCGTGCCTCGGAAAGCACGTTAAGCTGTTGGTCCCGGCTGTCATTCGTAGATCTTTGACAGTCTTAGAACTGAAACTTAAATTTTTTTTTCATCAAATCTATTCGTGTGGGGTATCTATGGATAGGTCTTCAAAAATAATATTGAGGTTTCTAATATATTTTTTTTCTAAACATAATAGTTTGCGCGAGAGACACTTCCAAAGTGGTAAAATGTGTCCCCCCCCCCCCTATAACTTCTAAAATAAGAGAATGATAAAACTAAAAAAAATATATGATGTACATTCCCATGTAAACTTTCACCGAAAATTGGTTTAAACGACATCTAGTAAGTAGTTTTTTTTAATACGTCATAAATCGGTCTATTATTAAAACATCGATCAAAGTTACAACGAACTCCAAGAACTTTTATATTATGTTAGGTACTTGCCGCTACGGAACTCTTCATGGGCGAGTCCGACTCGCACTTGGCTGCTTTTTTTAATGCAAACTTGGTTACAGAACTGAACCCTGCACCCTGTTTAGCACACAGTTACTTTGAAACCAAAAGAATTGAAAAAGACAGTGTCGCTTAAAGTTCTTAATGACGTCACCTTTCATAGATTCAGATACTTTTCGGACATCGACGTGAAAAATCATTCGAAAATCAGATACGTAGCGAAATTATTTCAAAAGTTTCAGCATGGAATTCGATCTAATTTCAATTGAATATTCAAAATATTTGAAAGGTGATCACGATTATTGTTCGACCGATTTAATTGTTTAGAACATATTCTGTAAAGGTCTCTGTTATTGTGGTCGAAAGGTCCGGCAATCTGGGTGTTTCGTGAGCCGATACCGCCATCGTCACGGAAGCCCGATACCTATATACAGGATGTTAGGTTAAACGAGGGATTGCATACTTTATGGTAGTGTAATAGGTACTTAATGTAAACGTACACGATTTACTATGGGACCTATCCTGAATCGCCAAACTAAAAAACAGCTGTTCCGAACACGACGATAAGTTCGTAAAACTCGGCTTTAGGGTAACTAGTTGTAAATAACAGCAGATTTTTTTTCATATTTCAGAGTTGTCTCCTAAGTAATATTAGCCGCACGGGTCGATACATCAGGTTAAGCTACGCTTGCCGGGGTCAGTCCGTGGATGGGTGACCATCTTTACATACCGAGACTCCTCCGTGCCTCGGAAAGCACGTTAAGCCGGTGGTCCCGGCTGCCATTCGTGGATCTTTGACAGTCGTTACGGGTCGTCAGAAGCCCGAAAGTCCGACAACCAGTCTTAGCAAGGGATATCGTATTACCCAGTTAATGGGTTGTGGAGGTCAGATAGGCAGTCGCTCCATGTAAAATACTGGTATTCAGCTGCATCTGGTTAGACTGGAAGCCGACCCCAACATAGTTGGGAAAAGACTAGGCCGATTGATTGATTTCAGAGTTGTCTCCATAGTAAAAGTTGTTCATTTTCATAAGTACTACACTCCCATAAAGTACGTCCCTCGTTTAACCTAACACCCTGTATAATTCGGCTAACATAATATTGTTAGCAAGGTCACACGTAATAATAGATTTGGTTGAAAGGTAGGAACGATAGTTCAGAGGTTACTCACCCGATAATTGTCTGACCGTGACTCGGAACTGGCTACTAATAGTAATCAGAGCTTATTGTGGACAGCTTTCCTTTGTCTGTATTCAACAATAGCGTATGATATGGAGTTCTAAGAATGCTAGGCAGTTTTTTCGTTCATAAAACTAATGTGTTCTGATTGGACCAATTACATATAATAATACATTCAAATTTAGTATACTTTGAATAATAGAGGTCTAAATTCGTGTTTTTTTTTTCAAGAGATTCAGTAGTACCCGTATTCAATCATTCAAAATTGTTTGAGGAATTCCGGGCCGTAAACCCTGATTCGGATTCCGGAAGTTTTCATACGAGCTCAGCGGAACGTTTAATTCGATTTCATAAATTAATTTACATACGTTAGAATAGTTTAGCATCCGTCAGATCGGCTTAGATTGTTCCGGATTAGTATTTTGACAAGCAGTTTTGCTGTCGAATTATACTACCTTATCACAAACGACATGGAAATACATAAAACCGGCCAAGTGCGTCTCGGACTACGCACAATGATGGGTTCCGCAGTTGGGATGAATTTATCCCATGTGGTTGAAAAACATGTTCTCCCATACACTCCAACTGAAAATGTAAGTTTGTCCGCATAATATTGAGTGATTTAGCATGTTATTTTAAGGCCATAGACTTCTTATTATTTCCTGTAATCGTTAAGTACTTATAGAAATAATTTATGATTTTTTTTCAAAAATTTGGGCTCTTTAGTTTCGGAGATAAGGGATCAATTTTCATCAATTTTCTTAAATAACTTAAAAACTACCTAATTATTTTAAAATTATAAAAAAAATATATTTGAGACCCTACAAAGAAAGCCCTTTCATTTAATGTGTCACACGGTACAGTTTGTAAAACTTTTTTTAAATTTTCTGTTTTGTCCCCAAAAGTGACTCCCATATTCAAAATTAATTTAGTTACGTTACACGTCCATGTGTGGGTCACAGAAAATCGTATGTTACCCAACTTAATCGGTCCATTAGATTCGGAGCAAATTGGCTGTGACAGACAGACAGACAGACAAATAAACAGGTTTGGTCCTATAAGGGTTCGATTTTTTCATTCGGATGTACGGAACCCTAAAAAGGGTTTAAAAACTTCTGGATATTATGACATTGATTTTTAATAAGTGTTTTTTTAACTAAGTAAGACCTCTTTGGATGGTCAGAGGAAGCAAGTTTAGATTTTACATCCGCAGTTTAATGCAGTTGCCTAGGATGTCAACAGGCACTCGACCTGAATGGCTAAATGTGATAATTTACCCATAAACCGGTTATATGCCAACGAATTTCTTCATCAAAGAAAAGTCCAGTAGCAAATTACCTTTTTAGCCTTTGGAAGAATAATGATTTTGAAGAGCCTAATTATATAGCGGCCCCTATAATTTAACCGAGGTGTTAATCTAAGTTTAATTCACGTATAACTTTGACGAAACCGTTTGAATTAAATTATAAAATTAGTATGTGTAATGTATATAACTATAACTATGCCTTGCGTTAAATGATGCTATTGCAAAACTAAACTACAACGTTAAAGTGAAATGAAAGGAGTATCAGCAGGGTGAGTGAATGTTTTGGGAGCAATGTGCCGAACACTTCGAGATAAAACTTGTTGCTTATGACATCGTATACTTGTAAATCCAGCCAGTTATCTCTCTGACAGGGGCGTTAACAGCATTGCAATGGACTTAGAAATTATGTGTGTTATTTGTCGGTAGTGTAGCATTATGTATTGGCAAACTACTGGCACTGTGTAGGCCTAAACATAGAACGAGCTTTAAATCTTACGCATACACAGTTGTACACTGTACAGGTGTTCTTGTTTCTACCACTTCGTATCTCTCACAAGATAAGCCATTGTTTCGAAAAGGAGTAAATAAAGGCAACGGTTTGTACAATTTGGTCGAAATTACCTTGAGATACAGTCTCAAGGTATCGCAGTAGTCACGACACGTAATAAACTGTGGGCCCTAATGATATGAATAGTGTATGAGAGTGACAATTTGCAAAGTTATTGCTTATGAAATTCGTAATAGTTTATCCTTGAAAGTAATTTTTTCATCTGCGTAGCCTTATCCCAACTATGTTGGGGTCGGCTTCCAGTCTAACCGGATGCTGCTGAATACCAGTATTTTACATGGAGCGACTGCCTATTTGACTTCCACAACCCAGTTACTGGGTAACACGATACCCCTTGGTATGGTTGTCATACGTCACGACTGTCAAAGATCCAGCCGGGACCACCGCGAGGCACGGAAGCGTCTTGGTATAGATGGTCACCCATACACGGACTAACCTGATCGATGGACCCGTGCGGCTGTTATTACTTTGCCACAAGCCCCCCTAGAACTGCTACGAAGATAAGGATCTGATTCTGACTCATTGGAATAAAAACTTTGAGGACCTTGGTTTTTTTTTGTATATTTTTTTAGCTCTTACGAAAACATGTACCTACCTTAATTTGTTCCAAAATTACACGAGTGTAGAACAGTGTCGGTCGGTGAATTGTTCGTAAACTCTGACAGTTGGCATTGTAACCAGTAAATGTCAACCTTCACTACCCATAGATTATGGGCCATGGATTTAATCTGATTTACCGATGGTTGTAAACAATATACACAGATAGGTAGGTGATACTAACAATACCTACTTACCTACTCGGAATATCGATAATAATAATATTATCATTGGCGAGTTCGAGGGAACTATTTTGTTATTTTATCTATATCTATAGCTGGGCTTATTCCACAAATCCCCTTAGATAATCCCCTTCAATGGGGTTTTATGAACTTTTTATCCACAAATCCCCATTGATATCTAGATCAATATATGATTCGCGACAGTAAAAAATATGTATTTATATAATTTGAATCACAAAAATTATCAATCTAAGTTAGATTTCCCCCGGATTGGTCTGATTTCGGAAATCACATGAATCCGGGGCAAATCTAACTAGAGAGATGTTCTTAAGGTTATTTATGAAAATATATACTTATTATTGTTGCAAATCATATTTTGATCAAGATATCAATGGGGATTTGTGGACAAAAAGTTCATAAAACCCTATTGAAGGGGATTGTCACAGGGGATTTCGGGAATAAGCGAAAGCTGTGCGGGTCACAGGTGCTGGGAGTAAACAAAAATGCAAGTTTATTTACCTAAATAAACTTGCATTTGTTTATTCATAGCTATATAAGAGTAACTGTCACGACTGGATTAATCTCTTTCATCTCTGAGCCTACGTAGGTGCAAATTAATTACTATCGCATTCCTGATAGATTCGACAGCATGACTAGCTTTCGACAGACTGCAGAATTTGCAAGTACTACGAAAGCCAAACTTTCGCAATGTTGATAGCGAGTTTTCATACTTTATAACATAAGGTGTACCTAATATTTAGACTATTACACAGTCCGTTAATTCGTAGCCAAGTAAGCAATAAAAAAATATCTTGGTTTTTATGTTAATTTTAATGACTATTTATAAACAAAAGAACATACACGAAGATCACAGCGAGTATAAATAAGGTACATTGTGGTTCTTAAAGCTTCTAAGTTGAAGAGATCTAGTAGTGGTGATGTTGGGATGAGTAAACGTGATGGCTAGGGCCGGAGTTGTGCACGACCGCGTTGAAACTGCAACCAAAACAAACAATGATATATATTATGACAAGATAATAGCGGTGAGAAGGAACAGGTTCGGAAACCAGTTTGTTATCAAGACACCTGTTCACCGATACCTGTTGTCAGTCAGTAGCACATGGGCCGAGTTCATTACTCATACGTTACTGGTCTAGTGACCACTTACCGGTTTGACGAGCATGTGTGTGACTTAATACGATGTCATTTTACGATTCACATACGTAAACAAACAAAGCTCCATAAGCGGACAAATATGGCAGGTCAGTACTGTTTTGCGCAATTGGGGGAAAGTTGCACTCTCATCAACGGTTCGTCATTACGTATGCAGCTTGTGTTTAGATTCCGTTTTACGTAATTTAAGAACTTTACATGACAATCTTTGCGAATATACCTGGAGTACAGTTTGTCGAGCTAGTAAAGCTCTAATTTAACCTACTACTCTTAAAATCCAAGACAGAGACTTATGACAAGTCATCAATCAATCTGCCTAGCCTTTTCCCTACTACGTTGGGGTCAGCTTCCAGTCTAGCCAGATGCAGCTGAATACCAGTATTTTACATAGAGCGACTGCCTATCTGACCTCTACAACCCATTAACTGGGTAATACAATACCCCTTGGTAAGACTGGTTATCAGGATTTCGGGCTTCTGACGACCCGTAACGACTGTCAAAGATCCACGAATGACAGCCGGGACCAACGGCTTAGCGTGCTTTCCGAGGCACGGAGGAGTCTCGGTATGTAAATATGGTCACTCATCCACGGACCGACCCCGGCAAGCGTAGCTTAACCTGATGAATCGACCCGTGCGGCTGTTATTACTTAGCCACGAGCTCCTCCGAGCACGAGCTTTAAGACAAGTCATCAATGCAGGAAAATTACTGATTGCTCCGCTTACTGACTCGTTTTACCAACGTGAGGACTGAATGCACTGTCCGTAACTTTTGAAGTGAGCTGTATCCAGCACAGAAATAGGTTTGACAGATAGGTAGTTTCAGAAGTACAACTTACCCGTTGTGGTCATCAGCGGTGTAGGTGACCTTGCGGAAGGAGCCATCAGGCTGCAGCAGAGAGTATTCTCCCTTCACGACATCACCATCGCGGACCTCGTGCTGGGATTTATGGTCGCCAGTGTGAGGGTCCTCCACAGAGTACGAGTACTTGTATTTGGGGTGAGCCTGAAAATATCAATCAAGAGTTACAGTCAGTTCAGAAGAATAAATTTGGTTCTGTACCACGTAGGCCCGGTGGATTATAAAATTACTAGTAGCTTGTAAGAAACGTACATAGTAGTCCTCATGTCCTCCGTGACTGTAGTAGTCCTCATGTGTGTCAACAGGGGCGTAGGCGTGAGCGACGGGCGCGGCGTGAACAACGGGGGCGTGGACAATGGGGGCAGCGTGGACCAAGGGCGTAGCGTGGGCATAGGTGGCAAGGGGAGCCGCCGCGTAGTGGTTGTCGTAGTGGTTGTCGTAGTGCGTGTCGTGATGCACCAGGTTGTGCTGAGACGACACCGTGTATCCGCCATGCCCGAGGTAACCCGCTCGGGCAACAGCCACCAACGCGCTGAGTGCTAAAATCTGAACAGATAAAAAATCACTTTAAATTTTTCTCACTTTTAGAATACACTTTTCACTTCACTTTTGAACTCGGGAAGATGACTTACTTTAACGAACATTTTTTTGTGGGATAGTTGTGCGTGACTGACATACATATGATAAGCAACAGTGGGTTTTATAAGAATTGGCTCGGGTAGTCCGGTGGGGCGCCGAAAGCGATCCGCGCGTCCCCGCGGCCGCAAGGTCAGCGCGCTTTGTCTTCGACATTCTCGCGGCACATTATCAAAATGATTGTTACTTAATGAAAATACTCTGTGAACTGCGATACTACACTTTGTTATACTAGGTCAATGCGTACAATGATACGTTATTGTCGTTTGTGCGTCGCCTTGTAATCCAGTGTTATTCTTTTCGAATTTTTCGGTACAGGTCTGCTATCTGCTAAGCGTGAATTCGACCAAACTTTTATACCCAGTTTAAGTCAGTACGCAGTATCTTCGAATAAATTCGAATTTTTGACAGTTTCTCCATACAAAAACCTGTCGGTGCTCAATTTTATTCCACGGATAAAAGACCGACGACTTTGGTCAACTCAGACCTAAGTCGTATTATTACTATCGTTTCAAAACTTCTGGCCCTATAAAGTGACAAAAAGGCATAAATAGTTATCTACGAATTAATTAAACCATCAAATTACAGAAAAGAAGATACTATAATAATTATATCATTACCGTTGCGTTAAAAGTAAGTCGGCCACCAGAACACAACATGTGGAAGTAAGATTATGTAGTAAGTTTCTACAAATACCGGAAAATAAATAAAACAGGTCAGTTTGCTATAATTAACACAAACGCGTGATATATGGAAAATAAAACAAAAATGCTTATTGGGAAAGCTGCTGCAAAGGTTGGTTTCAATTAATTGTTCCAAATGGAATTACAAATTAATTAAAAGGAAACAATCAATAACAAAGTGGAACGTAATACTCTGATATAATTTGGTGATGTATTAACGTCCGACACAGGGAACGAGCCTGGAGCGGATGTTGCTATAATCACCATTATTCGTTACCGGCCTGATTAGTGTAAACAGTAAAATGGCAACGATACTTAATTAAGTATGTATTAAGGTCTCTTCAGTGTGCTATGGAAAACGGTGAAGGAAAACATCACAAAGGAAACATGTCCTAGAACCAAAAATTCGAAGATATGTGACATCTATCAACCCGCACTGCGTGCGCGTGGTGGATTATAGCCCGCCTCCTCTCACAGAGAGGAGGCCTGTGTTCTAGCAGTGGGAGCGATAAAGGCTGATTATGTAAGGACATCATTTATAACCTGAGTAACCTTTAGTAACCTCCAGGGAAATAAGGGCTTTTATCTAGTGTGCCTAGCACGATTCACGAACTTACCTAGACGTAAAAGTCTTACTAATGTAAAAGTAGCTTAGGTATTGAATGATTTTTGCGTCCACATTAGTACGTTCGTGCTAGGCCTAGAACATCTACGTCAAGCTTGAAAACCTTTTTCTTTGACTTATAATACCTTAATTCCTAGCTGCCTTCCTTTTTAACTATTTGTCAAATCAAAGGACGTTACCTCCTTTATTTTAAGACATGCACTTCTAGCACGCAATTTTGGTATTGGGACCAATGTCGTGTTGCATGGTAATTGTAGGTAAAAGAGTATCGATCATGTTACATGGGTCCATAATATACAGGGTGTGTCAGAAAGGTGTGGTCAAAGGATAAAGGCAAACTGCCAAACAAATTTTTTTTGACATTTTTTTTTTGCGTCTGGTGTTGAAAAAAATGTTAAAATACAAAGTTTGAATTTCTGAACAGTTTTGTCTTCAGTTATACTTTTATAGGAAGTGTTGAATTAAAGATATTCCAGTTTGAAGTTCTAGAGGTTATGTCTTGTCAACAATATACCATAATCGAAAAAGAAATATAGAAATACCTACTTACCACTTATAATATCATTGATAGAAATGCATTTTTACAGCAAAATAAACTACGAACAACGTATTAGGTTGGGGAAAAAGTCTTTTCGCATTATAGTATGTATGAACTTAAAATAAAATCTCTTTGGCTATACTGTTTGTATCTGGCTGGTTTTGGTATCATTGAAAGTTTAAATTTTAAAGAACATAATTCCAAATTCAAATTAGGAAAATGTGTGATTTTCATTTGTTTTACGTACTGTCAAGATGAGTGAATCTAATGAAGAAATTCGATACATTTTAAAATTTTACTACAAAAAAGGTAAAAATGCAACGCAAGCCGCGAAAAAAATTTGCGATGTTTATGGACCCAGTGCAGTGTCTGTGAGAGTAGCACAAATTTGGTTAAAGCGTTTTCAATCCGGAAATTTTGATGTCAAAGATGCACGTTGCTATGGTCGCCCTATTATGATAAAATGGATGCCATTTTTGAAAAAGTGGAGCAAGATCGGCATATCAGTAGTTACGACGTAGCTGAAGAACTGGAAATTGACCACAAAATAGTTTTGGCGCATTTGAAAAAAACTGGTTTCACAAAAAAGCTCGATATTTGGGTACCTCACGAGCTCACTGAAAGAAACCTAATTAACCGTGTACTCATTTGTGATTCTTTATTACGACGTAATGAAACCGAACCATTTTTGAAGAAGCTGATTACTAGTGATGAAAAGTGGATCACGTACGACAAGAACGTGCGAAAAAGGTCGTGGTCAAAGGCTGGTCAGGCTTCACAGACTGTGGTGAAACCCGGGTTAACTCGCAACAAGGTGATGCTGTGTGTGTGGTGGGATTAGAAGGGCATTATTCATTATGAGCTGTTACCACCAGGTAGGACCAACGATTCTGAACTCTACTGTGAACAACTGATGAGATTAAAGCAAGAAGTTGAGAGAAAGCGGCCGGAATTAATCAACAGAAGTGGTGTGGTTTTTCATCACGATAACGCTAGACCTCGCACATCTTTAGCCACTCAGCTAAAATTAAGAGAGTTTGGCTGGGAGGTGTTAATGCATCCGCCGTATAGTCCTGACCTTGCACCATCAGATTTCCACCTGTTTCGGTCTCTTCAGAATTCTTTAGGCAGTGTCAGGTTAACGTCACGAGAGGACTGCCAAAACCACTTGTCGCGGTATTTTGATCAGAAGTCCCAAAATTTCTATAGCAATGGGATCATTTCCCTGCCTACAAGATGGCAAAAAGTTATCGAACAAAATGGTACCTACATACTTTAGATAAATGTAAAAAATGTATATTAAAAAATGTTTTGAATTTTCCTAAAAAATGCGAAGAAACTTTTTCCCCAACCTATTATAAGTCTAGCCGACCGAGACGTGCGTAGGTCTGCCACATGGCCCTACATACGGCGTAAGTAAATAAATGTTCAGAAGAATACTTATATAATAATCTTAGCCATCATCTTATGCAGCCTTCAATGTTCCCACTGCTGGGACACAGACCTCCTCTCGGTGAGATTCAGGCCAGGCCAGGCCCAGCGGTTGGTTGGGCCAGGTGAGGGTCGGGTCAGTTAAAGATTTTAATTATTAATTATATGGTAGGGGTAGGTCATAGGTAGGTATAGATAAAAAAAAAAAAAAATTCATTTTTTTTTATATGTATTCCTCATCATGCCTAACCAAAATGTCATCAAGAAAAATCTCGCCGTGCTTCTTTGCTCTCTATGATATTAATTATAGATTGCTGCATCTCAGTGAGGTTTTCTCTTAATATTTTGTCTGTCTTTGAATTGTTGAACAGCCACATAAAAGGCACACATTTGTATGCCCACTTGCACTTGGTCCAGCTTCATCGCTGCCAGAAACTTCGTTAACCATAATAGTACGTGTAACTGTCAGCCAATTACAAATCTTCACTAATAAAAACAAAACAGTAAACAACACAGCACTGCCCACAAAAAAAAAAAATAACACCAAAGCAAAAACTAAAAATACATGTAAAGACTATTACGAAGTAGGTTTTATTTTAAAATAGCAATAACGATTGCAACTCTTAAATAAAGCTTTTTTTTTAAATTCCTTTTGAATTTAGCTACGTGGATACTAGTGCTTGTGACTGTACATCTAGTAACTCCTGTTAGTAGTTATGAACGTATCAGCGTACATTGTTTACATCTAGATTTTGGCGTCTATTGTCTAGCACAGGCGTGTTCCCATCCCTTGAAACTTTATTAGAATGATTGTGTCGAAGAGATTATTACACGTAGCGTTGATATGTAAATGCGTATTCAACTGACAGAAGTCACAATATACACAGATATAAAAACATCACTAGGATAAATAAAATAAATTAATAAAATAAAATAAAAATAACATAAATAGATATAGATATCTTTTACATCAAGTCATTATCACTCTTGTGAGTGAAATTGATTGCAAAACGACCTCATCGATGCTGATCTGTATTTCATAAGATTTTATAAGCCCTTTTAATATTAGCCCTTTATTTATAACAATTTGGATATTTTACGTGCTTTTAATTTGATTGCTCAATAAAGAGGTTGTTCATGTATTTGTATTATAATTACTATAATACCATTTATTAAATTAATATTAACAAACTGTAATATAATTTCCTGTGTTTGCTCTACATGTATAGTCAAGGGCGAATATATTTACTTACGCATAAAGTAAATTTAAAAAGCCCTTTCTGTTGATATTTTGAGATGTTAAATAAATAATATTTGCCAACACATACTGTTATGGTGAGAAGATCATTTAATTTCACTAATAAATCACATTTGTATTTAGCTAGTATACAGATTAGCTAAATACAAATGTGATTTTTTTCAAAAAGTAAACCACACACAAACACATATCCTATTATATACCTATTGGGTACCTATATATAGGATGTCGGATGATATACCTATTGGGTATGTAAGGATCGTAGCAGATGGTGTTCTGTAGTTTCTGCCTATCCCCATGGGCAGAAGGCGTGAGTTTATGTATGTATGTAACATATAGGTAGGTACCTACAAAATTTTTTGCCCTTTCCGTATATATACCTATTAATATTAATACAGTTGATAATTTTCCATTGCGCAGTATTAATTAAACAAATCCATAAAACGAGTCAACAAAAAGTTGCAGGAAGCGAAAAGATTCAATTATGTAAAATTCGATTATGGTTTTTTTTATCTCAAATTACTGTCTTGATTCGTAATACGACCCTTTAATGGTTTCTCGCTATTCGTTCCGTGGAAGTAAAAGTTTTGCTCCAAAATTAAGGAGATAATATGATTGGTAAATCTGTAAAAGAAGTCAATGAAAAATGAGACTTGTTGAAAATTCAATTTGTCGACAATAACATACCTTTTTTTTTGTGGATGGGGTATCATCAAATGACTTCTCCCGCTATGGGCGGAGCGGGAGGGCGTGTCAGACTTTTACTGACTAAAACCTACCCGTGTTCCTTCAGTTGCCTGTGTCAGGGCCACGGTATCTCTTTCAAACAACCCGCGACCCCGGCGGCATCGGCCCTATTGGATCCCGTCACTGCTGACATCTCTTTGAGGCGCGCGTGGAACATAACGCGCCCTCGACCCGTGCCCGGTCCTTACCGGACGGCGAGCTACCCGTTACTCGTGGTCCGCAAGCCCGCGCCTACGGTGGCCGGGAATCGGCGATGGATTCCCGCCATCCAGGGCGTCTCCTGCGGGGCAATAAAAATTACACTATAAAGTTAAGAAAGTGGTGAAACTAGAAGAAAGCAAAAAAAAAATAACCAGGTGGCCAGGGCCAAATAAGTTAGGGCTGAGTAAGTAGCACATGACCCCACCTATCCACCATTTTCGTATGTTCAACGTTCTACCAAACACCCTGTATGTCTTACAGAAGCGAAGTCATTGAGTGGGTAAATAGTGTTTATATTTTTATGGGCGAAATCACGCAAGCGCAATAGCCTTGTTATAAATTATGATATCTGATAATAAATTTTCGGCCTACCGCCAACTATTTTTCTTCGTTACGTAAATATTATAATGCAAACTTGTCATGTTTTTAATAAATAATAATAATTCCTCATGACACTTTATTCCTTAAGAGGTACGTAATTAAGGTAATTTGATAAATTGTCATGATAATCTCTTGCGGTCGTCGAAGAAACGATTGCCCAACTAATACTACTTACTTAAAAGATTAGTTAAACAAAGTGTAAATAATTGAAATAACTGAAAACCCGAAAAGGGGTCATCGAACTCATCATTGTGAACAACTTTGCGGAGCAGCTGATTTTTTCTTTGATTTCAGGGTTCGTCCCATTGTAAAAGTTGTTCATAATGTTGTTGCATAGTGTAGCAAATAATAAATTCTGACTCTATTTTGATTTAGGACGCGATGTTTTATCATCATCTTCTCATTTTCTTTTTCAACGGGGATTCAGAGAAGAACAATTAAAATAATTCATATACAGGTTATAAATATTTTAATAAATTAATTCATAATCGTATTTGGTTTCAGCAGGTCGACGTAGACAATATTATCCATTAGGTATGGATTTATTTAATAGTGGTGGTCCTCAGGCGCGGGGTGGATGGATGGAGCCGAGGTATGCACAACGGCTTGGAATCTGAAGATAAACAAAAACATTATTCGTCCGATTAATCGAACAATCTCCAAAACTCTTAACGGTATAAACATTTCTGGTGGCCAAAAACTGTAAAGCAAGTATTTACCTCTTGGGTATGATAAACTTTTTGTGTAACACGTTCATCTATTTCTGCGGGCGCTAATCATTGATGAGAAGTGATTAAAATATTTCCTTCTATTACTTTGATATCAAGAGATTATCGGAGAAAGGAAGTTCTACACCCAAGTGAGGAGCAATTTTGAGATTTCCGAAAAAAAATCTTTCACTTACCCATTATGGTCATCAGCGGTGTACTCGACCTTGCGCACGGAGCCATCAGGCTGCACCAGAGAGTAGTATCCGTGCACAGCGTCACCATCGCGGCTCTCATGCTGGGACTTGTGGTCACCGGTGTGGGGATCCGACACGGAGTATGCGAAGTCATATTGGGGGTGAGTCTGGAATAAGTAACATTGGAAAAATATAGACACTACTGTTGGGTTAGTGTGAACGACTTTCCTCAGTAGTATCAACATAAAAATACTCATGCCATTCAACTAAACAGAATTAGAAATCATTATGTACAGACGGCAGCACATCGAGCTACTACAATCTGTCAATTTTTTTAAATAGATTTTCGTCTTTATCGCTAAAGCATTAGGTTCAAGGTTGATTGGGAAAATTTGACAGTTTCGGGTGGCTTGAACTGCTGGCGTCTGTACGTATCCACATTATCAAAGAATTAGAATCAATTCTGTTATGATCTACCCTACAAACGTACTTTAATAAATCATCATTAAATATAAAGCTAAAAAACATTTGTTTGTGAACAACATTCAAAAAATTTTTCAGTGTTATCTATCTCAGACGTTGCTCATTTCATCAAATACATATCGGTAGACTAAGTCATTTCGCGTAACGATACCATAGCGAGATTTGCAATCAGAGCGGAAGGCTGACATTTAGAGTTTAATGATAATAAAAGGCCCCGGTATGGAAATTTAACGAGGACTGAAATACAAGCGTTAACTCAAAGCGTTGTCACGTTTTTCTGAACGACGTAAAACAAAACGAACCCTTTTACATCTTAAAGTTGCTTTTTGTATATCACTTATTCATTGAACCCCTGCCCAATACAATAAAAAGATACAATAGAAAGTCGGAACGACACAAAAACAGTAGTAAACTCCAGTCGTGCGTTGGAGCTGACACACACACTTTTTAATTGATTAAACCACTCAGCAAAATCTGCCCATATTATCATTATCAGCCTGCTGAGCATCACAGAGGTTATTCTTATTTTTTGTAAATAATGTCGATCGTGTGATGAACACTGCACTTTTGTATGAAACATTTGTACGAGTATAATTACCCCTATATTAGAAAAGATTGCTATTATCAGATAGATTAACTTACATGTTCATCGTGGCCTTCGTCGTAGTGTCCAGCGTACGCCACAGGAGCTGCGTAGGGAAGAGGTGCGGCATAAGGCGCAGCGTAGGCGGCGTCATATGGCGCAGCGTAGCCACCTTCATAGGGAGCAGCGTATGGCGCGGCGTAGCCGCCTTCATAAGGAATGGCGTATGGCGCCGCGTAGGGAGCGGCGTAGTGACCCCCATCGTGGCGTACGATGCTTTGGGAAGACACGGCGTGACCATGCGCATACGCCGACGCCAGCATCGCACCGAAAGCTACCAGCTGAAGACACAAGAAGATACATTTTTAAAGACACTTTGATTCCGTTGTTCCACAAGTTATGTAGATCACACTCGAGAACCTAAAAAAAATTCACTCCACATTGTTATTCACTTGTTATACGGTTTCAAATCGCATGTTCTGAATATTGTTTTAGGGAATTGATCCCTCAGATTATATAATTGTATCACTTACTTTGCTGAACATTTTGTTGTTGTTTAGATCAAAGTCAATCAATGATTGATGACAAAATGCTGCTGACCGTGGGTTTTTATATGAGTCAAAATGGAATAAGAACAAGTGGGGCTGACCACACCTCGCGACAATGACAATAGCTAAGGTCATCTTAAAAAAACCGATTATAGAATTGCAATATATGTCATGGTATCGATAACGGCGTGGCCATGTCATGCCGTCTAAATGTGCATGTTTTGTTCAGCTAAACAAAAAATATCGTACGCATGAACCAAATTTTCAAGTGCGTGGGTTTATGAATGAAAGAATGACAAGTGTTTTTGTGAAGACCATTTGTCATCACTTATAGTTATTGCAGTCAGATACCAGTCTTTAAAGGGTCTGAATCATTGCAAATGTGAATTTTTTTTTGCTCCAAATATGGTCATCATGATCTTCTTTCCCCAATTTATTTGGTATCTCTCTCTCTTTCCGCCTTTTGTTGGTCCCACTTCCATCTTAGTTTAGTCTTCCACTTGCTATTGAAATGAGTGTATACTACCAGTGGCTGCTTCAATAATTAATGGTCATAATAACCAAGATGATTGCTAATTTTAGTGTACTCTGATTAAAGGTAAATACCTAATAGGGCGAGAATCTGTGGCCTCTTGTGTCTAAACGAGTTCGCTGCTTCCTTTGCTAAATTAATTTTAAATTGGTAACTATTAAATAACTATGAGGTCTTCAGCTCCAATTTGAAGCTTAGCACAATTAGCCTATAATGTTTCCACTGCTGGGACACAGACCATCTTTCTTCGAGAGGGAGTGGGCTGTAATCTACCTAGCGGTTCTAGTGCAGGTTGGTAGATGTCACGTTTTCGAATTTTTTGATTCTAGGACATGCCGGTTTCGTCACGATGTTTTCTTTCACGATTTTGAGAGCAGTGGTGATGAAGTTATTTACGCAAAGTAAAGTGCCTGCCTGGGTTCGAACCCACGACTCGTAAGTCGGGGCCGTTACCATTGGGCCAGTACTGCTCCTTTGAAGTTTACTTAGTGATAATTATTTATTGTCCCTGCAACGTACAGGTTAGATCTACCGGTGTGATGACATGTCAGAATGTCGAGTTTTTTGTGTCTAAGTTAAGGGCTCATAATTTACAAGTGCTTCTGGCTATACATTACTTAATTAAAATTTTACCGATTAAAGTCACTAGATCTACAGGAAAATGTTTTTTCATGCTTTTTATGCTGTTGTTTATTAATTAAGAGAATACATCGAAGCGTGGTTTAGCTGGGTGTGTAAGTGAAATGGCGTTATGGCTCTCTAGTTTGACGCGCGTGATATAGAAGACTCTTCACCAGAACTAAACGCGCTCGTTTAAATGTAGATTTATGACAAAACGCTATACTTAAATAAATTTTTAGCTTAGAAGTTCTTAATATATTTAAATAAATACCTTCGATTTAAAGCTAATTTTACTGCACAATAAGGAACTGTTTACGTATAATTGTAAAAAAATACAACCGACTTCCAAAAACAACACTACAAAGTGAAAAATAACTTTAATTTCGGAAGTCGGTGTCTAGTTAAATGTATTTTCGTTTTTTGCCACCGACTTTCGAAATTAAAGTTATTTTTCACTTTGTAGTGTTGTTTTTGGAAGTCGGTTGTATTTTTTCGTAAAAAAGTTTTTATTTTTCACTTTTTAGTTGTGTACCTACCCCACACAAATTCATATACCACTACCTGCAAAACAAACTAGAACATCATCGATATAAAAGTGGGGAAAAAATACGTATTATTGAAGCTAACTCAAAAACTACCAAAGCAAAGTTAATCAATTTTATATGGGACCAACTGTGATGACCACTCTCGAACAAAACAAAAAAAATCCAAATCGGTCCAGCCATCTTCGAGTAATCGGGGAACATACATAAAAAAAAAATAAAAAAAAAAAAAAGGTTCCGACGAATTGAGAACCTCCTCCTTTTTGAAGTCGGTTATAAAAATAGAAAATAGACGATGCGTGCTACTTTGGATTTTTTTTCTATCGAATAAATTTCAAGTAATCATGTTTCGGTTTTAGTACAGCAGTATTGTGTGAAATAACATGTATGGAAAATCCATATAATTTAACCATATGCATTATTTTGGTTCTAAAGGAATTTAAAAAACACAAAATTTATCAATGTATCCCCTTAAAGAAGAATGTTTGTCACTGCTTTGTAGTTCGACGCGAGCAAGGCCATACCGCGAGGTTCTACGTGATCGCAGTCAGAATGAACGGAAAAAATCCCCGAACCGATTATACCGTTCAGTGCAATGTTGACAAAAACTCTCGATATTTATCATTCCGTACTATTATTAAGCTGATTATAATATTTTTTGTCGATTCAATCAGGTTAGTAAGTTTAAGGCTGTGTTAGTACAGGAACAGTCACCGAAGCTAAATAGCATGGTTAATTGTTTACTTTACTTGCAGTTATTACAACTTTACAAGTATCTGTACACATATAGTCCGGGCGGTCGCCGCACGATTACTTACCCCATCGAGTTACTGAAAAATACCATATTCCACGAAAAGTAGACCTAAAATAGGTAGGAAAAAGTTTGGTCTGCCGGGGCTCAGCTTGAAGGATCCGTGGCAGTGAGAAGTTATGCTACCCACTCTGGACCATCATTTTACCTCATGTGGTTACTGAACGGAACCTTTTCGTTGGTTTTAGAGTCTATTAATAAAGTCTAAAAAACTATGTCTATGTCTGCCAAGCGTGGTGTTGGAGGGTTTCGCAGTCCAACCATTTTTAAGGGCACATCGGGTGGTCTATTTTACCTCATTGAGTTATAGAATGAAACCAAGTTCTCCTAGTAGCTAAAATGATGCCCTTTAAAAATTAATTGGTCTGCCAGTCCGCAACCTGGCAATTTTTGCAGTCCAACCAAATTAAAACGGGGTGGAATTGTTTAACCACACCGTGAGGGAAAGTACTCTAAATACTGGAGATAGCAAATTTTACTCAAAGGAAACATTCCTTTATTTTTAAAAAGAAACAAATCTGAATTCAAAGATTTTCGAAAATTCGCTTGCCACACTCAGAAATCACAATAACATAATAATCATAACAACAATACAACAAAAACACAATACAATAATGGTATCATTTTAGTATGTCTACCACTGTGCTCAACCTGTCTTTGGATAAATAAACATTATTATCTATATAAATTAAAAGAGAAGTCCTGACTGACTGACTGAGTCATCAACGCCCAGCCCAAACCCTTGAACCTAGAAAGCTGAAATTTTGAACAGAGGTTCTCTTTATAATGTAGTCAAGGTGTAAGTACGGAATTCTCAGTAGCACGTTCCCGTGGGATATTTTTCGACATCCACGCGGGCGAACCCGCGCGGGAAGGGCTAGTTATAGGTATAGGGTTAGTTTTCAATGACCAGCCAAATTTTCACAGGGCGTTCTACCCGTGAATATGAACAATTTTTACTATGGGACCAACTTTAAAATCACGAAAAAAAAACAGCTGTTTCATACAAAAGTTCAATACAAACTCGACCAAAATGTATGAAACAGCTGTTTTTTTTTTCGTGATTTCAAAGTTGGTCCCATAGTGAAAGTTGTTCATAATCATGGGTAGAACACCCTGTGAAAATTTGGCTGGTCATTGGAAACTAACCCTGTATTATAGGGTGACTGGTAATTAGTGACCGATATTTAAACACATGATTATACTCATGATAACAAACAACTTTTCATATGGGACCAAACCTGAAATTGCGAAAAAAAAATCAGCTGTACCATACATTCATGTTCGTGTAACTCGTCAAAATGTAGGGAGCAGCTGATTTTTTTTTCGCGATTTCAGGTTTGGTCCCATAGTAAAAGTTGATTGTTATTCATGAGCACAAACAAGTGTTTAAGTATCGGTCACTAATTACCAGTCACCCTATATATGTATTAGATTTTACCCGCGGCTTCGCCTTCGTGGAGGTCGGAAATTATCGAGTCGGAGGATGTCCCTCTCCAGGTCATAGTCTACCCATGCGCCAAATTTCATCCAAATCCGTTTAGCCGTTTTAGCGTAACAAACAAACGAACTCACTTTCGCATTGATAATATTACTTAGGATTATTTGTATGGCTGCAATATTATTTTGACTGTATGCATCAAGTACCTACTTAGATACCTACATTATTTTCAGCTTTGTATAATGTACTTCATGTTACAAAGTTGTAAGTACACATTTTACTATACCTACTGTAACAATTTAAAGGTTTTACTACAAATACATTCCTAATTACCATTGACTGGATTAGCTTAAAATAACCCCTTGCTCTGCAATTTAAGCTACAACTTAAGCTTAACTTATTCCTTTGTGTTATTGTTTGTTGCATGACATTACCTAGTGTCACAACACAGAGTAGAGGCAATATAGAGTTCATAGTCTAAGTAGTATTGTTGAATTACTGTTTTAAATTGTTGTCTTTGGTCTGAGATCGTAGACAACTTGGATACGAGGCTTTTGCTTACTTTGCATAACGTGTGTACTTTGTTATTTTTTAGTTACTAATGTGCGTTTTATTTGTGCAAAATAAACGATTTTTCTTTCTTTCTTTTTTTTTTCTTCTTTGGGAGTTGCTTCCAATTCTAATAAATAAGCTGACTTATGTAAACTTAGCAACAATGCATTTCAAATGTAGGTAAAAATGCTGTAAATTCACAGACAGGCATTTATCATGGTATTATTGTATTCTATACATAATTCAAACTGCAGCCCACAATTTTAACTTTATAATTCTATTATGTTCTTATAAGGAACTAAAGGCAGACATGTCTGAAATTATTGTGTACAAAATTCTTACATAACTTATAGCCGTTCTATTGTAGTAAAACTATATCTTTGACTATGACATACTAGCTTAGTTATGAACTATTTAGATTTATTTATATGAGATATTGCAATTATTTAGTAGTATTACAGTTCCGGAATAGTTTATTGGAACATATTTAACGCAATATTAAAATAATAAAGTTATTATTTTATGGTATCGTAATTCATATATAAATATACCTATATATTTGATAGGGCACTATCCGCCTTCGGGATCAATAAAGCTGTCACAATGTAATGTCTTGCCACAGTGTTGCTCTGCTTGTAAATGAGGCATTAGGGTTTTTGATTTACAACTCGACTTTTCCAGGTGGATGCTATGACGACCCTAATATAATAATAATAATAGGGGTTAAAGTATGAAATTGCCGTTTATTGTATTAGGAACTTCGAATTGACATAGAACCTTCATGGTGTGAGATTTTTGAGTGAATCTTTTTTCACATGGTACCTATGAAGTTCTTCTTTTAAAAAATGTGCAACATTTGATTATCGACTTTCAGTTGTTTTTTTTATTCAGCTTAGACAAGAAAGATGGATACTTCGAAAATTCGAGTTATTTTTGAATACGAGTTCCGACGCGGAACTAACGCGGCAGAAACAGCTCGCAATATCAATGTTGCGTTTGGAGAGGCGACTGCTAATGAACGCACCGTGCGAATTTGGTTTAAACGCTTTCGTGATGGTTTGATTTGAAACTTTGATTTGAAGAACGAACCACGTGGAAGACCCAGGTGAATAACAATGAATTGAAAGAGATGGTGGAAGCCAATCCGAGCCAAACTACCCAGGAATTAGCGGCATAGTTTAACGTTACCTTACCAACAATATTGACTCATTTACGTCTAATCAATAAAATAAAAAAATATGAGAAATGGGTGCCTCATGATCTGACTGATCAGATCTTTCTGCAGAAAGAAACGCGTGTTGAAACTTATGTTGCCTTGTTGAATCGATGCAGAAATGAAGGAATATTGGATTGAATTATGACATGTGATGAAAAGTGGATTCTTTACGATAACCGTAAGCGAAAAATGCAATGGCTGACCCCAGGTCAAACGCCGCAACAGTGTCCTAAAGCAAAGCTTACCAAAAAAAAGGTAATGGTAACTGTTTGGTGGTCTCAGCATGGTGTTATTCACTATAGCTTTCTCCGATCTGGTCAAGCAATAACGGCAGATGTCTACTGTGCCGAACTCCGAACAATGATAGCAAAACTAGCAGTGAAACAGCCCCGACTCATGAATCGATCTTCACCATTATGGCTCCATGGTAACGCGAGACCTCATACAGCAAAAGAAATCGTTTTAATTCTACGGGAACTGCAATTAGAAATCATTCATCACCCTTCGTATTCGCCAGACCTTGCTCCAACAGACTGCCATTGTTTTCGTGATTTGGACAATTTTCTACGTGATAAAAAGTTTTCTTCTCAGGAGGCAGTACAAAATGCTTTCACACAGTTTGTCGAATCTAGATCACGAGAGTTCTATCGCAAAGGCTTATATGACCTTCCTATTAGATGGCAGCAATGTATAGATAATAATGGTAATTATTTTGATTAAATAAATATGTTAAATTAAAAAAAAAAAAACGCATTTCAATTTTTCAGTACAAATCGGCAATTTCATACTTTAACCCCTAATATAATGTACAAAGTATGCGTAACATTTACAGCGTAGGACAACAGGTGCATAAAGGTTTAATCAATGACCTCCATGCTAGGTGGAACCTATGTTACAGGGGTCTTATAAGTACCCCTTTGTGCTTCGAAGTAAATTGTTATAATTTATCTTGGTTTTCTGTAACCTTACTACTAATATAAATGCGAAAGTTAGTTTGGATGGATGGAAGGATCTTTGTTACTTAATCACGCCAGAATAGCTGAACGAATCTGGATGAAATTTGGCACAGAGATAGATTATATTCTGGTTTTTCTAACCCGGAAAAATGTACAGTTCCCGTGGGATAATTTCCAACATACACTTGGCAAAGCCGCTGGCAAAAGCTAGTGCTCAATATTTTCTTCTGTACTATTCAAATCGTAACTCTTAAAAAAATAATAATAATAATAATAATAATAATAATTAATAATAATTAATTAATAATAATAATAATGGCTGGCAACACCAACGTCAACAAACGTCTTGGAATTTGATTTTATAATATACAAATATTTTATCAGTTTTAACGATTAGGTATCAACAATATTTTGAATTTCATAAGTGCTTTTAAAAAAAAAAAACCCAGCAATATACCTACAATCAATTAAATCCAAAAAGAGCATTTCGATATGAATAAAAAACTACCGAATAGGAGATGACATCTGTCATGTCATCTCCGAAAATAACATCGATGAAAAATTCCGACAAAATATGTTGACAAGATCAGCCGCACGAAAAGCACGCCTACCACCTCCGGACTCTTCGCTCAGCTCCGCCTCACCGCCGCCGGTATCCAGCCTCACTGTGAGCGCTGTGACGACACTGGCCGCGGTAGTTGCGTCGAGCTCGAGCGACGAGTATTTCTCCCCGCCCACGACACCACCACCTGCTCGTCGACGGGGAGGACGCCGGCCGCCGGACGGTTTAGGACCTCGAGGCCCACCGGCCTCTGATAGGGTCCCAGCTCCCGGCGGAAGTGTGCAGCGCATGAGATGGACACGATCCATTAATGAGAACGTCATGCGCTCATACTATGGGGCTACAGAGGGGGGAAACAATCTGACCGCGTACCGTGTTCGGATGCTCTCTCTTTTTCAGGTGCTTGAGCCAGTTGTCAACGTTTCGGCACAACGACTGTCGGATCAGGTGCGGGTCATCCAGCGTAATCATATGTTGGATGACACTGTACTTGATCGCTTGCGAAATGAAATGCTGAGTAGCCATGTCATTGCCCCCCCGTCGCAGACTAATATAGAACCACCACAGTCGGACACAAACCAAGCTGATGAGGGAAGTGATGACAGGGCTATAAACGTAAGTACCCAGTGCAATGAAGAATTGAGGAGTGCTTTGGAAGGTGCGATTCGGGAATATCGATTCATGTCTCCCGAACTTAGACCACGCTTACCTCGTTTGCCCATGCATAACAAAAATAGGGCGCTTGTGGCGGCTCTGGATTCGCAGTTGTCAAACTATTTTGATGACTGCGAAGACCTCACCGATACTCATTCAATTCTGTACTGCGCGGCTGTAGCGGCATGTCGTGTAGCTCACGTCAAATTTGCTAATGACTCTAGAGCTACACGACCGAAACCAGCCGTACCAGCTTGGCAGTGCAGAATTGAGCGCCGTATTGGTGGGGCCAGAGCACTCATCGGCAAACTAATCTGCTTCAGGGAGGGCAATACTCGCCCTAGAGTGATGCGCTTTGTGAGACGGGCGTTCTCAGGGACTGATGTCAGCCCTCAGGACTATATGTCCCGTGTCACAGAGCGCATCGACTTCCTGAAGCAGAAAGTCTATGCATGGGCAAACCGTATTCGTAGGTATAAGCGGCGAGTGGAACGATACACTCAGAATCGCACCTTCCAGAGCGATGAAAGGTGGGTTTATAGGAGTTGGGAGCGACCGGACCAAGGTGTGACTGACACGCACCTGCCGGATGATGATGCCATGTGTTCTTTCTGGCGCAGTATCTGGGCGGTACCTGTCAGTCACACCGAAGGTGATTGGGCTCGGGAAGTCGAGCGAGCCTGCGATCCAATACGAGAAATGGAGGCTATTACCATCTGTTCCCAAGATGTAGCTCGTGCAGTCCGTCCGTTGCCTAACTGGAAGTCTCCAGGGCCGGACGGACTGCACAACTTCTGGATCAAATGGTTTCTTGGATCGCACGCTCGCTTGGCGGCTCAGTACCAGTCTGCTTTAGAGTCTGGTTCGCTACCCCAGTTCCTAACGACAGGAGTTACCCACCTGCTCCATAAATCCGGTAACACCGCGGAACCCAAAAATTATAGACCGATCACGTGTTTACCGACGGTCTATAAAGTTCTTACATCCATTTTGAGAGCTAAAATTAACGAACATATAGACACCAACTCCATCATGTCTGCCTCTCAAAATGGATGTAGGAATGGGTCCCGTGGTACTAAGGAGCTACTCCTCATTGATATGGCCATTAGCCAACAGGTTCGTCGTTCCCGAAAGGATCTGTCGACATGTTGGATAGACTATAAGAAGGCCTATGACTCGGTGCCACATACATGGCTCATGAGGGTGTTGGAGTTGTATAAAGTAGATGCAACTCTGCGCACCTTCCTGATGTCGTGTATGGGGCAATGGAGGACGGTCCTTCGCTATCCAGGATGTCGAAATATCCAGAGGAACAGCGAGCCGATAAGGATCGAGCGAGGCATATTTCAGGGCGATAGTTTGAGTCCGCTTTGGTTCTGCTTAGCCTTGAATCCTCTAAGCACACTGCTGGAGGATTCAGGTCTAGGATATCGGCTGCGGAGAGGTGGTCAGGTTATATCCCACCTCCTCTACATGGATGACCTAAAACTCTTTGCCCCCAACAATTTGCAACTGATGGAGCTACTGAAAGTAACTGAAACATTCAGTAGCGCCATCAGGATGGAATTTGGTGTGGACAAATGTGCGGTCATGCATGTAAAGCGAGGAGAGATTGTGGAATCCGTGGGAACCCAACTCTCGGATTCCATAAACCTTAGAGCCCTCTCCGCACCCGAAACCTATAAGTATTTGGGTATGTCGGAAGCGTTGGGCATCAATGTTACTGACATGAAGCAATCGTTGAAGGAGCGCTTCTTTGGCCGCCTGAAGAAAGTATTTAATAGTCTTCTATCAGGCGGAAACAAGGTGCGTGCCTTCAACGGTTGGGTCATGCCGGTTTTGATGTACTCTTTCGGCGTACTCAAATGGACTCAGACGGAACTCGACGCCCTGGATCGGAGGGTCCGTACGCTGTTGACTGCATATCGAATGCATCACCCACGGTCATCGGTAATGAGACTGTATATCCCGCGAAAGTGTGGAGGCCGAGGCTTTTTAAACGCTAAGACTCTCCACAACCGCGAGATATGCAGTCTCAGGGAATATTTCCTAGAAGCCGATGTGGGGATGCATCGAGATGTGGTCGCGGTGGACAAGGGCCTCACTCCGCTCTCCTTGGCTAAAGAGAACTGGCGCAAACCTGTAGTGCTTGACACTAACGATCGCAGGGAGGTATGGCAGAGTAAGGAGCTTCACGGACGCTTTTTCCGGGCCCTACATGGACCCGACGTAGATTTGTTAGCGTCCGTAGCCTGGCTGCGTTCCGGTGACCTCTTTGGGGAAACCGAAGGTTTTGTCTGTGCAATTATGGACGAAGTTATGATGACGAACAACTACCGGAAATATATTGTGAAAGACGGCACGGTTGACATCTGTCGGGCATGCCACCGTCCGGGAGAATCAATCCGACACATTATCTCCGGGTGTTCTCGTCTTGCTAACGAAGAGTACTTGCATAGACACAACCTTGTAGCCAGGATTATCCATCAGCAACTTGCACTGAAATACAACCTTGCGGAATCGGAAGTGCCGTACTATAGGTATGTGCCCGACCCAGTTCTCGAAAATGGAAATATCACATTGTACTGGGATCGATCCATCATCACTGACAGGACTATTGTTGCCAATAAGCCTGATATAGTGGTGGTGGATCGAACAGAGCGGCGCACAATGATTATTGACATAACAGTCCCGCATGACGGGAACCTCGTGAAAGCCGAGAAAGATAAACAAATCAAGTATCTTGACTTGGCTCGCGAGGTTGTCGACATGTGGGATGTGGACTCAGCGATCATTGTGCCGATAGTCGTATCAGCCAATGGCTTAATCGCTAAGAGCCTCGACCAACATCTAAGGAGGCTCTCGTTGGGCAGCTGGATTAAGGGCCTGATTCAGAGAGCGGTACTTCTGGACACGGCGCGCATTGTTAGGAGGTTCCTCTCTCTGGAGCCCTGACCGCCGGTAGCTTGGACCCTGTTCCCGATACCGGTGGGCTACTATGTTTTATATTTTTAAATGTTTTTTTTATTTTTTATTTCATGTTTTTATAAAAAAATATTTAAAAATGTGAAATATATGTATATAAATGGAATAAAGGAAATAATAATAATAAAGTTTATTTAACCAAAAATAGTTACAGAAATGTACACAAGTAGATATAACTAGTGGGTAGACTTATGCTAGGCATTACAGTGTGTTGCAAAAATTTCTGAACATAATTATAGTAACCCTGCCTCTTAAACTAGGCTAACCTGTATTTTAAGAGACAGTGACTGGCTTATAAATTCACCATTTTTAAACAACAGTGGACGGTGTCGATCTACCACTTAAACTTGACAGCAGTAATAGTTGTGCGTGTACGAGTAAAATGTGGAGGGGATGTGTAGTGGTGTGATGTGGTATGTGCTTGTTGTGGGTATGTGTGTGTGTGAATATAGGGCTGAGTGTGTGTGGATGAATGTGTGAGTATGTTTGTAAGTGTGCGTCATTTTATTGTTTAGGCGATGTAAGTAAGTAAAGACTCCGTGTATGTGTAGTCTTTCTGTAGTAGCCACTCTGTTACTGTTTGTTTTAATGTGTGTGAATTTAAATCTATAATTTTTAGATGTTTGTGAACTTTTTTGTAAATGTGCCCACTTAGGGTATAAAACTGGCGTTTAGCGAAAGATGTTCTGTGCTGAGTACCCGGGATAACACATGTTCGCTTGTTTGGGTCGGACTTAGGAAGGCTGGTGTGTTTTCTAAGAATCGATTTAAGCACAAAGAGTTGACGAACCGAAAGGACTTTGCAATCAGAGTAGAGTTTAGTAGTTGGGTATCTATAGGGCTTTTTCGTCATGACTTTTAGAATCGCTCTCTGTGCTCTCTCAACTCTCAGAAGGATAGTCTTTGCTGCACCGCCCCAGACAGCGATACAATAAAATAATATTCTTATTATATAAATTATGCATATATACAGGTTCTGGCAGCGGTTGTTTAATTTGGGCAGCTTAAGCGTAGTTTAAGCAATTTAATAATATATCATTAAAGGTGGAATTTATGACGTGACCGTAATATTTATTGCATTAATAAAATTATATTGCTAGTCACCGTCCCACGGCACAATTTGTCAAGTTAATATCAAATTAGCTGTGTAGGTAATATTAGCCCATATCACTACAACTGTGCAAAGAACTCACTTTATTTTTAAATGGCTTGCGCTTGGGTTATCATATGCTCGAATCCTTCAAACAAAAACGAATAGTTTTGCTTACCAATGTAGAATTTTTTATTGCCAAACTTACCTGTGAACTTCAACATGGGAGGGTTTACTATGTAAAGCTATGAGGTCTTTGCTTCATTATTGGTAAAAATACAAGAGTCTTAATTGTAACCAATAACGATCCGTAAATTATAGGAATCGGCCATTAGAGAATATTGAAGCTCCCTAACTGTGGTAGGTAATCTCCTTTTCAAGATTGCCGTAAAGAAAATCACGACACTATATCAGGTTTTATCAATTTATTCACATTTCAAACACACTACTTACACACGCATAATAATTACAGAATTGTACAAACATTCATACAAAGAAGACAATACAATCAGAAATAGATGATCAGTTGATCAGTAATGATAGTAAGAGTGTCCGTAAATGGGAGCGGGGTGCACCGAGGGAGCGGAGTTGTGTACCACAGCGTTGAACCTGAAAAATAACAACGAGAAGATTAATTAAATGTGTTAATAATCTACAGTTGACAGAATAAAATGAGGATATATGATAACGTACCCATGATGGTCATCAGCGGTGTACTCGACCTTGCGCACGGAGCCATCAGGCTGCACCAGAGAGTAGTATCCGTGCACGGCGTCACCGTCGCGGCTCTCGTGCTGGGACTTGTGGTCACCGGTGTGGGGGTCCGACACGGAGTATGCGAAGTCGTATTTGGGGTGAGCCTACAGTATAACGTCATTAAAAAAATACACAATAAACAGATAATGTTCTAAAAACATAATAATAATAAGAAAAGTGTCACTTACGTATGTGTCGTGGCCGTCGTAGTGGTCTACGGGAGCGGCGTAGTGTGCTACGGGAGCGCCGTAGTACGCTATGGGAGCGGCGTAGTGCAGGGGCGCAACATGGGCCTCATCATGACGCACGATGCTCTGGGAGGACACGGCGTGACCGTGACCGTAGAGACTAGCGTTGGCAGCGGCCAACAGAGCGCCGAAACCTACGATCTGAAAGTGAAAGATACTTAGAAAGGTACATAATTTATTATATTTTAAGTTGCAGGGGATTAAAAGGTCTTAAACTGGTAAATGTGTTTTTACTACCCAATACTATGGTTGATTCTTAGGGCAGAGATTTATTGTGGCATGTTAAAATTCAAAGAAAGCTTTAGAAAGCTCTATTAATAAATAAAATCAATGTTTTTCAAAAGATCTGAGGAAACAGTCTTTTAATTTCAATACTCACTTTGCTGAACATATTGGTTGTATTGTTTGTTACAATCAAGCGTTGATTGATGTCAATGGACTCGCAATTTGGTTTTATAGATCAACTTACTGAGTAATCGAGCGCGGTGGGGCGGAGCATGCGTGCACGCACTTGACTTGTAACATTGACATGTATCAAGGTCGCAGTTTCGATAAAACAGTAACGATACAGCAGTTTAATTAAAAAAACAATTAATACTCGCGTGAATACTGTTAATTTTTTCTGTTGTATTTTGCATGTTTAATTCCATGTTTATAATACTTTGTTTTTAAATGGGTTTTATACTTTGTTGATTTGAAAGTGATGTGTATGTAATTGCTTTAAAATGCTGTAACCTAATAAAGCTAAACAGTTTGTTTTTTTTTTGTTTGGTTGAACGCGGAACTACCACCAGGGGGCCAACCACCACTTCTTAAAGCAGTATTATTTTAATGTTACTTCAGTGTGAGAAAGAGATGGAGCTATACAGGACGTCTAGCTCCATCTCTTTCCCACACTCATGTAAGATTAAAATAATACTGCTTTAAGAGGTGGTGGTCTAGCTCCAGGATATGAAAAAATCTTTTTGCTTATAATATCCCAATTCTTAAGGGAGGCTATAGGCTATTTAAGATCACGCTAGGACTCTTAGGTGCCGAGCAAAAATAAAAAAGTCAGAAAGAACAGCAATGCGATGCGACGACGAAGTGGTGGTTCGGGGGAACAATAAATTCACGCGGATGAAGTCGTGGGCAAAAGTTAGTTGTTTGATAAAAGTGTGGGTTGCAACATCACGTTGGAAATAAATGGTTCTTTATATTATGATGGTTTTGATCGTTTCTCTTTGACATATGAAAATCATGTATTTCATCTAAACTACATAGGTAAGGAAAACTACTTTAAATTCTCCCTCTAATACTACTCTAATTACATAATAGACTCATGGCGTGGTTAGCAGTACCTACTTTTTAGTTCTTGAAGTATTTCCTTTTAGTAATATTTTTTCCCACATAATTCATGTACTGCTAGAAATAATGTAAGAAGTCTTCAATCAAAACATTTCTGTCATGTCACAATTTCGTGAAATATCAATATTTATTTTTTTACAATTTTAAACAATTTTTAAATTTAAGTTCATTTACTTTGGACTACAAAAAGCTTACATTTTATTATTATTTTTTAATTTAGCAACGATACTTTGTTGTTGAGGTTTCTCCACATCTAAATACAGTGCTTGTTTCAACAACAATCAGCAGTAATGTGGCACCCAGCATTTATCTTGATTACGAACATCCACAATTAGGCATGCACTTTAACACTCCTTAACCAATTATGGGATTGCCTGTTCTTGACTTTTTGGTGTGTTTATTTGTATAAACCACAATTGATATAGCAAAAACTATCAAGACAATTTGTACAAAAGCGAGACGTGTTGATGAATTTATCACGAACAAATTTTTTACAATGTTAGTGCAGCATTAAAAGCTCCAAATGTAAAAAAAAGTTGAGAGGTGTCAAGGGACACCCGGATGGAACGAAGTTCCTTTCGATTAATTAATCAAGGAATTGTAATAATTTTTTTTTTAAGTTATAATAATATAATGTAATATAAACTTAATCTTTCTATAAGAGAGAGAGAGAGAGACAGACAGAGAAACATGCGCACGTCGCACAGCTTACAATAGCTTACTGTAGCAAAAAGTGTCGTTACAACTTTTCGTGAGAATTTTTTCCGTCTAGCCCCCTTTCACAACGCGCGATAAGAACTTCGTTCCAAAAACCCTACCCTACCCTAAAAATAATTGAAAAAAAAAAGTTTTTGTCTGCATTCAAATATTCTGCCAGTTTTAGACTATTTGTAAGGAAACTAATATTTTTCTGGTAAGCAACAGGAGTAAGATATGCTTACGAAATGTATTACATTCTTTTTTTACTGTAAGTATAGACTAGTGCTACCCAGTGTGTGGTGATATTGGTGTCTGTCGATGACAAGAGAATAATGACGTTGTCCCACAAATATTATTGCTCTTGCATTTCTTCTAACTAAGTTGTCTACGAAGAAATTGTGAGATCGAACCTGAAACTATATACTTACCTTACTTTACCTTTTTTAATTTACTTTGTTGGTATTACCGACAAAAGTCCGGACAATTTATAATAGAGAAAGTTCTCGCTATAGATTCATTATTACATTGCAGTATTTTATTGAAGTGTGTAGGCGCCTTACCGGTTTCAGCATAGGAGACAAATTCATAATGTATGAAACTGTAACCGACATTATGGTTTATTTCCTCTTAGAGGGAGTTATGGTTTATAATTGAAGTTTGAATTAATTGTTTTCCTGGCGGGCTATTTATTTATTGGCTCTATTACGTTGGTTTTCGACCGCAATCCTCTAATACGTAGTACTTGTTAGTACTGCGGCTGTAATGTTAGTTTTATCCATTATACACACTTTTTAAACATAATTAGATATCCTTTTTATTTTTTTGAATCTGTAAAAGCTTATTGAGTTACAGCCTCTGCAATTTTAATGTTCCACGGTGAAAACCATTTCATTGTTTGATGAGCAACAAAGATAAATTGCTCATCTTTCTCCCTACATGTGTAGAGCATAGGGATTCGGGGCCATATCCATCAATATAAAATGCATAAAAACGAGTGGTATACTATATAGCATATTTTAGATCCAATCTTATTTATCACAAATTCTCGTTCCTAATGTTTTTATTTATACTTTTTCAATCACCGACAATCGATTAGTTTTCGAAGATGTCAAAACTATGCAGGGTCTGGTTCTGGGCTTAGTAAGTTGCTGAAAAGTTGTAATTTTAGACTAAAAGAGGCCTGGTTCGCCATGTACTGAACAGCTCAATTCGCCCGTAACTGCTTGCACTCTTGCTTTCAGCATAACAGAGCTTTTTGAAAGCTATGTAATTTTATGTGTTACTCGTACACTCATCTGAGGAGGTGGAGTGCAGAGCTCGTGGCTAAGTAATAACAGCCGCACGGGTCGATCCATCAGGTTAAGCTACGCTTGCCGGGGTTGGTCCGTGAATGGGTGACCACCTTTACATACCGAGACTCCTCCGTGCCTCGTAAAGCACATTAAGCCGTTGGTCCCAGCTGTCATTCGTGGATCTTTGACAGTCGTTACGGGTCGTCAAAAGCCCGAAAGTCTTACAATCAGTCTTACCAAGGGGTATCGTATTACCCAGCAACTGGGTTGTGGAGGTCAGATAGGCAGTCGCTCCATGTAAAATACTGGTATTTAGCTGCATCCGGTTGGACTGGAAGCTGACCCCAACATAGTTGTGAAAAGGCAGGCAGATGATGACAGTCATCTCTTTAATGAAACTAATAAGTTAGTTATTTACCCAAGGTTTATATTTTGTAAGGGCAGTAGATGTTTTTGTTAGCCTCATAATGATTATTTTAAATTAAACTATATAACCTATATTGATGTAATTGTCTATGTAATAAGTTTATGATGGTCTATATTTTCTTAAGGATACTTATGGGGGGTTGTAGATATTTATTATGTAAATAAAAAAAAAAGTTAGTGGTATAACACATTTTATTTTGAAATCGCATTCACTCTCATTTGGTATGTACAAAACAATAAATAGGCACAATACAATCAGTAATCGATGATCATTCAGTAATGATGGTAAGCGTGTCCATGGACGGGGGCGGGGTGCACCGAGGGAGCGGAGTTGTGTACTACAGCGTTGAAACTGAAAGTAAAGAATATTGTTTATATTAGCACAATGCTGACAAAGTCACTTGAGCGGGTTCGATTATTTAGAAGCCTGGATGGCTTCTAAATAATTGTCTGCAACTTACCCGTTGTGGGCATCAGCGGTGTACTCAACCTTGCGGATGGAGCCATCAGGTTGAGCCAGGGAGTAGTATCCGTGAACAGAGTCGCCATCGCGGCTCTCGTGCTGGGATTTGTGGTCACCGGTGTGAGGGTCAGCCACGGAGTAAGCGAAGTCGTATTTGGGGTGAGCCTGAAATAATAATCAAATTAGATTAATACAGAACATTCTTCAATTTAATTCTAATTATGGTACAGTCACCATGAACAGATGACTTACGTAAGTGTCGTGGCCGTCGTAGTGAGCTGCAGGAGCGGCATAGTGAGCCACGGGGGCGGCATAGTGAGCCACGGGGGTGGCGTAGTGAGCCACGGGGGCTGCGGCGTAGTGTGCTACGGGAGCGGCGTAGTGCGCTACGGGAGCAGCGTAGTGCAGGGGTTCGTCGTGACGGATGATGCTCTGGGAAGACACGGCGTGTCCATGGCCCAAGTAGCCAGCATTGGCAGCGGCCAACAGCGCGCTCAAAGCTACGATCTGCAAGTAACACTGTCAACTTTAGGTACTAGTTCAGTTAAATACGAGATATTGTTGGACTACATTTTTTCTAGGATACACTCACTTTGCTGAACATTTTTGCTGTTTGATTTACAACGGTCAACTGTTGTTTGATATCAAAGTAATTGATGTATGGTTTTATATATGAAACACAAAGCCGCATGCGCTAGCGCGGTGGGGCGGAGAAATGCGTGGACTTGACTTTGAATACTTTGACAAGGCTCAAGGTCACAGTTACGATACCGAAAATATTGTAGTGAGAAATGGTTATTATGTGCAATATTAATATTTGTAACAATACTGTAAAATAAATAATTTTCAAGTGCGACACATTTTTTGGTTTTATACATGGTTATAAATATAATAAAATTTTCAGTATATTATGCATCTTGCATCATAAGTTCAGTAACGTACGTTTGACAGGCACATGGTGACGAGAGACGATCATTTTTATAAAATTAAGTTTGAAAAAAAACTTAAACTGACCTGGGCAAACTTATATGAAACGTCAGACGGTAGGTGCACAGTTTTAATTGGTCTATTCGTATTAAGAAGAGCCGACAGGAAATTCCATGGTTACTATGTAAAAAATAATTGGCTTGTACAATGTTTTCATATTACAGTGTTAATAGGTATGGGAGGACAGTGTTGGCTTGTCAACAAGTACCAGGTACTTAACAAAATAGAAAATTGATATCAAATCGAATCACCTATGAGTCTACAAAGCCTACAACGTTTTCACATTCACAAAACAGGAAATGATTTATAAAGGGTGACTAGTAATTAGTGACGATACTTAAACACATGATTGTACTCATGATAACAAACAACTTTTACTATGGGACCAAACCTGAAATCGCGAAAAAAAAATCTGCTGTTCTCTACATTTTAACGAGTTATGCGAACTTAAATATATGGAGCAACTGATTTTGTTTTTTCAGGTTTGGTCCCATAGTAAAAGTTGTTTGTTATCATGAGTACAATCATGTGTTTAAGTATCGGTCACTAATTGCCAGTCACCCTGTAAAAAGAAAATATCTAAGGATAGGTAGAAAATGCCTCAGGCATTAAGTCCGCCTTTGCACAGTATTTTTTTATAACTTGTGCATGTGCAGTTTTATTAAGTAAATCTAAATATATAAAAGAAGAAACTGACTGACTGACTGATTGACTGACATATCAACTCACAGCCCAAACCGCTGGGTCTAGAGATTCCAAATTTGGCACGTAGATTTTTTATGAGGTCTAGGGGTGCACTAAGAAAGGATTTTTCAAAATTCACCCTCTAAGGGGGTGAAACGGGGGTCCAAAGTTTGTATGAAAAATCTTATTCCTTGAGTTAATAGACTTGAAACTTAGCACGAATATTTATCTAAGTAAATTATAAAGTTTGTCATTTTTAGTTTTCCTAAACTACCCCTTAAAAAGGGATATAGGGGGTGTCAAAGTTTGTATGAAGTAATTTTAACGCGCGGTCCGATTAATTCTAAATTCAGTATTTATATTTGAGATCAAAAATGAAGAATAACGTGTATCAGGGTTTTTCGAAAATCTACCCCTAAGGGCCCTAAGGACAAGAGGGGTAGTCAATTTTACAGGACAAGTTTTACTGTGGGGCTTGATTAACTTGAAAATTGGTGGTGATAATCTTTCAGTCAAGTTACGGAAATATACCAAGCGGTTTTTTTAAATTTTACCCTTGTAGGGGTGAAGACAGCAGTGACGGGGTCAATTGGGCCGATGCTGCCGGGGTCGCGGGTAGTTCGAAAGAGATACCGTGGCCCTGGCACGGGCAGCTGAAGGAACATGGGTGGGTTTTAGTCAGGTAAGAGTCTGACATGCCCGCCCGCTCTGCCCAGAGCGGGAGAAGTCATTTGATGATTTCCCATCCACAAAAAAAAAAAAAAAAAAAAAGGGGTGAAGACAGGGAATATGGTTTATATGAAATACCTTATTCATTTAGTTAATTAACTTGAAACTGGGCACAAATACTTGCCTAAGCAAGTAATAAAATTAGTCATTCATAGTTTTTCCTCCAGAGGGAAGGGTAGGGGGTACTGAGGAGGGCAAGGAAGAAGGGGAGAGTGTCGTGAGGAGGGAGAAGGGGAGGATGATCAAGGAAGGAGGAGAGGGATAGGAGGGTGTGAGGGAGAAGGAGGAGGAGAGGGGGAAGAGGGGGAGAAGAGAAGTTGTTGAGGGTAGAGGGAGAGGGGAAACCGGTGAAGGGGGAGGTTAGCGGGAAGGGGATGTTGTGAGGGGGGTAACAGGGAAAGAGGGATGGGGAGGGTCAGAGGGTGAGAGGGGGCGGTGAGGGGGTTGATAGGGGTGAGAAGGGGTGGTGAGAGGTGGGAAGGAGAGATGAGTGAGAGGGGGTTAGAGGGAGAAGGGGAGGGGTGAGACGGGGAGCGACGAGTGCCTTTACACCTTAAAGTTACTTTTTGTATAGCACTGATTCATTGAAAAGAGAATAAGTTGAGACTTTGACTGATTGATTGGAGAGCGGGAAGAGGTGGAGAGGGATAGGAGGTTGTAATTAGGGGGAGGGTGTACTGAGTGGGGAGAGTATGGAGACGGGGGAGGGGGAGGAGTTGGCGAGGGTAGAGGGGGAGGGGAAAGCGGTGAAGGGGGTGTGAGAGGGAGTAATAGGGGAAGGGAGGTTAGCGGGAAGGGGATGTGGTGAGGGGGTGAGAGGGAGAGCGGGATGGGGTGGGTGAGGGGCTTGAGGGGGATGATAGAGGAGAGTGAGAGGGGAGGGAAGGCGAGGGGGTGAGAGTAAGATTAGAGGGAGGGGAGGAGGGGTGAGAGGGGGTAAAAGGAGGAGGGGGAGGTTAGTGGGAAGGGTATGTAATGAGGGGGTGAGAGGGAGAGGGGATGGGGTGGGTGAGAGGGGACGGTGAGGGAGATAATAGAGGAAGGTGAGAGGGGTGGGGAGGGGAGGGGGTTTGAGGAGGATTAGAGGGAGAGGAGTGAGAGGGGGCTTAGAGGGAGACGGGGAGGGATGACGAGTGCCTTTATACCTTAAAGTTGCTTTTTGTATAGCATTGATGCATTGAAGAAACCCTGCCCGACAGAAATGACCGATAAATAGAAAGTCAGCACAAAAAAGAGGAGTAAACTCCAGTCTGCGTCGGAGCTGACACACACACTTTTTTTGGTTGTTTGAATGCGCTAATCACTAGAACTACCAGGCGGACTTTAATAATTATTTTTGCAATTGATAGCCCAATTCTTAAGGAAGGCTATAGGCATATTTAACAACACTCTAGGACTTTCAGATTTTGAGAGCAGCAAGGAATTTCAGATTTTGGCAGAAACTATCTATCTATATAAATAAAAAGAGAAGTCCTGACTGTCTGACAGATTGACTGACTCATCAACGCCCAGCCCTAACCCTAGGACCTAGAAAGCTGAAATTTTAACAAGTTGACAAGGAATAAGGAAGGAATTCCCGGTAGTACGTTCCCGTGGGATATTTCCCGACATCCACGCGGGCGAAGCCGCGGGTAAAAGCTAGTAAAAGATAAATTAAATAAAACTATTTAAACCAAATGCTTTCATTAGGTAAAATTGTTTTTAGGGTTCCGTACCTCAAAAGGAAAAAACAGAACCCATATAGGATCACTTCCTTGTCCGTCTGTCTGTCTGTCTGTCAGTCTGTCAAGACCCTTTTTCTCAGGAACGCGTGGAGGTATCAAGTTGAATTTAATATCAAGTCTATGGTCTTTTGGAGTCCTAAAAAACTCAAGCTTCTATGTGAACGCAATAAAAACCATTAGGTTGTAAATATTTGTTACCTTTACCTTGTAGATTTTCTCTCTTTTAAATGTTCAACTTTGTTAATGTCAGATAGTTGTAAACTTCATTTAATGTTACATTATTTTGCTCAATGTTCTAATACTTACGATGTGTTTAAATTTTCATATCGTGCGCTACATCGGACGCAGCCAACAGCGTGTGGGTATCACACACACCACTCCGCTACCCACAACGCTGCCCACTTCATTGAAATTGAAATTGAGAATTGAGTGAAACAATAACATCGTCGCTTCATTACAAGTCGATAGGGCAGATTAGCATGAACAGCCTCCAGCATTTAGTATGACGTATTAGGAGTAGTAAATGGTTTTGAAAAACTGTGAATCTCCTAGAGAGGGGGAGACCTTGGTATAAGTTGTAACTAGCTTTGCTGACGGGACATAGTCCTTGCAAAGTGTGTTGAGTTGACACAATTGGTGCAGTTTATATCTGAGAATCCACAGTTTGGTCAATATGGACCAGTATTAATACGTGAGGGTTCAGTGTTGACTTTACGCGATTTTTTTTTTTAATTTTGCTGGAGATTGATCGTGAGATTAGGTACGGCGATAGAATTTTAACATACTGACACATTCCTCCCTCTGGCTCCATACAGTCCGATGGATTAATGAATCACGATGTTGAGTTCTTTAGTTTGTTCAACCCCTTCTGGGCTGATGTGAATCATCTCTTCATATTGTTATCGCAGGGGGCACGTCATCCTTTTGCCTCCGGGTTTAGTTTGACGGGGCTCAGATTGGATAAATGTGTTATTTTTGAGTGCATAGATGTTAACTTGACTGACACTTAACATGGTGTTAGATTTTTGCAATTCGTTAGTCCAGAGCTTAGCCTGTACCTATAAGTACAATTATCCAGATGTCTTCTCTTTCCCGGAGTTAGGTAGGCTATATATTAGGGATAGGTAAAAGTCTTATTTAGAAGTGGACTACTGCAAGACTTTTATTCAAAGGGGGCGTATCTCATGTAAGGAATGATGCTTGATCATGCTTGATCAAGCCTGGTTAATATAATACTGGCTGACATTCAATCATTCAAATATGGAATATCTTCTGTCAAGAAAACAATCCTCGTTTTCTTGATAGGATGACAGGATATATAGACTCTGGTGAAGGCTCGGGATAGAATTAATTTAGTAGGAGTGTTTTATAATTTATTCTGAAGCTTAAAATACAGAAGGCTTCAGCCCCATATAACTAGAGTCCCTCTGGTATTATTTAGTAGTTCAGTTAATCTCCTACTGTGAAGTTCGCGGCTTCACAGTACTATACTTTTAAGTACTATTGGACTATCCAAGAGCTAGATCAATAAGTTTACGATAAAAACTTTGATCTAGCTCTTGGACTATGCTTAAAAATTGAACTCTTTATATCTTCTAAACTGAGACCCGACTAAGTCTGTGACTTGGCGAAAACTTGCGACTAATTAGCGACTAAATCTGAGAGAATACAGATTTTTGCTAGGTGGCCTAGTTTTTGAGATATGTATGTGGCCAAACTGGGGAGATGCTCTCCAGATCGGCCACCAATGAACCCTTATAACTTTTGAACCAGTGACCAACAAATTCTGATATTTGGCGGCAAATTTCGACTAATTAGCGACAATTTTTTTGTCTTATCAAAATTAAAATCCCTGATGGTGGCCATGCCAGTGTCAGCCACACTAAATTCATGCCAATTACGGAACCCTCATTGTCCTACATGGTCCGACACGACACGCATTTGGCCGATTTTTTAGTAACGGATTGTTAGGGAATCTATTGGTTGTCCTCGGAAAAAACATTAATTGGGCCGAATAGTCTCTAGATTGTCCGTCATGGTTCGGGAAGACACTACATGTTGGTTGTAGTAATTTTATGCAGTAAAATTATACGCTTACGTTGTGATACATATTAAGAGACCTCTTCTACTATCTTCGAATCTGTAAAAGCTTTTGAGTTTCATCCTCTGCCACTTTGCAATTACACAGCGAAACACATTTAATTGTTACACTGTCATCGTTGTTCATCACTCTCAATGTGGAGGATTTGGTAATTGAACAATCTATATAATTACTTCTAAACTCACGGTGTATGACGTAGCATATTCTTGATCCAATTTTACTTAGGTACCCCAATTTCTCATTTTCCATGCTTTTATTATTTGATCCTCCCGGACAGTCAGTCAGTTGACCATACTATAAAATTTTTGTACATGTTTAAGTCTTACTGAGGTGCTGAAAAAAATGTAGTATGCTTGACTGTACTAAAAATATGTACGAGAAAAAAAATGCTAGAATTATACATAGAAATACAACATGAACAATAATGAACAGCAGCTGAATTCGCCCCTGATTTTCTGCCACGAGCTTGCACTTGCGTTGTACTACCTAATAAAGCAGCTTAAAAGCTTTATAATATGTCATACGAAATGAATAAATACGAAAAAATGTCGTTTGTATTTTCATCGGAATACTTATGGGATTACAAGGAAAATTGTCTTTATAAGTATATAAAAATAGGTTAGTGGTATAACACATTTTATTTTGAAATCGCATTCACTCTCATTTGGTATGTACAAAACAATAAATAGGCACAATACAATCAGTAATCGATGGTCACTCAGTAATGATGGTAAGCGTGTCCATGGACGGGGGTGCGGTGCACCGAGGGAGCGGAGTTGTGTACCACAGCGTTGAAACTGAAAGTAAAGAATATTGTTTATATTAGCACAATGCTGACAAAGTCACTTGAGCGGGTTCGACATCCAGGCTTCTGAATAATTGTCTGCAACTTACCCGTTGTGGGCATCAGCGGTGTACTCAACCTTGCGGATGGAGCCATCAGGTTGAGCCAAGGAGTAGTATCCGTGAACAGAGTCGCCATCGCGGCTCTCGTGCTGGGACTTGTGGTCACCGGTGTGAGGGTCAGCCACGGAGTAAGCGAAGTCGTATTTGGGGTGAGCCTGAAATAATAATCAAATTAGATTAATAGAGAACATTCTTTAATTTAATTCTAATTATGGTGCAGTCACCATGAACAGATGACTTACGTAAGTGTCGTGGCCGTCGTAGTGAGCTGCAGGAGCGGCATAGTGAGCCACGGGGGCGGCATAGTGAGCCACGGGGGCGGCGTAGTGAGCCACGGGGGCTGCGGCGTAGTGTGCTACGGGAGCGGTGTAGTGCGCTACGGGAGCAGCGTAGTGCAGGGGTTCGTCGTGACGGATGATGCTCTGGGAAGACACGGCGTGTCCATGGCCCAAGTAGCCAGCATTGGCAGCGGCCAACAGCGCGCTCATAGCTACGATCTGCAAGTAACACTGTCAACTTTAGGTACTAGTTCAGTTAAATACGAGATATTGTTGGACTACATTTTTTCTAGGATACACTCACTTTGCTGAACATTTTTGCTGTTTGATTTACAACGGCCAACTGTTGTTTGATATCAAAGTAATTGCTGTATGGTTTTTTATATGAAACACAAAGCCGCATGCGCCAGCGCGGTGGGGCGGAGAAATGCGTGCACTTGACTTTGAATACTTTGACAAGGCTCAAGGTCGCAGTTACGTGCAATATTAGAATTTGTAACATAATATAGTCGGTTGTTGGATTTTTTCGTGGTGATATAAAGACGTTTTCAGTATATTACAGACAGGCAGGTGCACGTTTATGCATGTGTAAGTTTAGCAACGTACGTTTTACATGGTGACGAGTGACGATCATTTTTGCAAGATTGCTATATATTCTACTTGTGATAAGTAGGTATTCCGCAAAACATAATTTTCTTCTCGATTTCAATTCATTAACGTATTAAAGGAGTGTCGTGATGCTGCTAATTTTCAACCACCCGGGTTAAATTCGGTTAAAAGCTAAGATTATTACGTAGTTAGGGAACGTTATGATAATGTTTTCTGTGTGGTTGAAATATGTATGTTGTTGGATGATTTTTGTTTGACTATCTATAGTATGTCGATTTTAACCTTATTTTTTTAATTATGTATGTATTTTATTATTTACAAACATTTATTTATTTTTTCTCCTGGTCTATTTAAAAAAATATAATTCCTAATACATTATTCTCTACCCATGGTTGACTGAAAGGAAAACCTAGTAACTCGAGTATTTTTTAGTTTAATGAAGTTTTATTTATTTAATAAACTTCATAATGATGATGTTTCAGTAAGTGTTACAAAAGGTTGCAAGTCATCTACTTGTATATTTACACTGTGCTTGTGATTATAGCAGTATTCGAAGCAATATCTGGAAGTTTTGTTTGGTTGTTCATCTAAACGTAGCCATTAATTAGTTGCCTGTTTTTTTAATAACTAATAAACTGAATGATAGGGTTCCATTAGTTAGGCCGAACAGTCTCTAGATCGTTCGTCATGCTACTAATAGAGTAAGATTCCAGAGCCGCCAGACTTTACTTATTTTCTGATTAACAAAATATATGGGATAGAGTAGTGTTAGTATGTACTTTGAACGTACATATACCTGCTATCTTAAATCGACGGACAATTTTCAGGTATCTGTGGTACTGCGGCCCAAGCTACTCGTAGCAAATATGCGAATTTTAACACTATCTACTCTATCCCATACAATTTTTTAAACAGAAAATAAATAAGGTCTGGGGGCTCTGGGAGCTTGGACTATAACAATAACATTGGAAATACCTAACTATAGTATAAAAATACATTAATCATGGATATAAATAAATAGTTTAAAAATTGAAGTACCCAGTGAATAGAAACGATAAATAGGGAACTATAATGAAATAAATTGAAAATGTTTATTCTTATAGGATATCGGAATCACTTTTAACTTTTTGTAATGCCAATTAAACGCATTTTTCTTTTCTTTTCTTTTTTTTTTACACGGCATGTATCCAACTATCCATGTTATCGTCTTCCACTTAAGTACATTTGTTGGTTCTTCTACGTGATTATCTTTATGTAGGGGACCTCGTAATTGTTTTATCACTTTTGACAACAGTTCCCAGCCCAGTAAATTGAAACTCTATCACCGCGTGTTTGCACTGGCGAAACATTGCATAAAAACATATTGCTATCTCTATTTCTGTCAATGTATCTGACAGAGATATCAACATGTTTTTAACTGAATGTTTCGCCAGTGCAAACGCACGGTTATGGTTGAAATTATCTGTCACATAGACAAATAGACCTTGTCTTTTTATGACGTGCAAGTGACATTCAACCATAGGTAGGTCGACTATACTAGTATATATACCATCCTGATGAATTGTACGCTTAGCTAGCACAAAATGCAGAATAACTGCTTTTAAAACTACTTAATTTAATGATCTGATATCTTGAACGTCTAATACGGTAACCAGAGCCAGATTGACTTTAGTAAAAAAATAATTTTGGTAAACAAATAAACATGAAAGCTTTAGCTTGTTGCTGAAAGTAAGAACTGATGGACATAATTAAGAAGAATGTTTTGAAATCATACGACGTCGTCCCCCCATTGGGAAAACGATGCAAGAGGAGGATCGATGTCTATAAAACTGCAAATCTACTCTGTGAAAATCTCACCGCGAAAACTTAGGTGAAGTGAGCTTGAAGTAAGCTGTCAATAGTATCAAACCCTCATCAGGTGTAATTACACCTCACTTCACCTATGTTTTCGCGGCGAGATTTTAACAGAATACGAGTATACTGGCTGGTTGAGTTATTTACAGAATCAATTAAATGATTTTCAATATTTTGTATTTCTCTCTTCCTTTCTATTTGTCATTTATCTTTTGCCCACGTGGAAGTCGAAAATTACCTCACGGAAACGTACTACCGGGATAAAAAGCATCCCGTTTCTTTACCCAGGTCATGGCTTATAATTCATCCAAATCCGTTCAGCCGTTTAGGGTCGGCACTAGGAAATCGTATTATGGGTTTTGGATAAGAATAGTTATAGAAAGATTTAAGTAGAAGGCATGAAAAAAGCGTCAGGTTAGCTAAAGAGTTTCACCGTTCGGTGAAAAAATCGGATTAAAGATAAACCTTAAAAACGTGCAAAAAGCACTGCGTGCTGTATTTTGATAACTTTGGCGTAAATAAGTAGTCACCTAATTAATATTATACATAAATAAAGACATTAAAGAATAGGTACTGAACACCCCTAACATTATTTACTTCTGTTATATATTAATTTTCTGAATATTCGCCATTGTAATTTGTTTGGAAATTTTGGGCGTGAAAATTCAGAAAATTTCCAAACTTTGTAAAACAGAAGTACCTAATGTTATGGAAAACAGAATAATTAGTAGGTAGTTAGAAATAGTAAGTGGAGAAAAAACTGGAAATTAGGTGACTTTTTATTTACCTCATAGTTATCAGAATACGGCAGTGCTTTTTGCACGTTTTTAGTGATATTTTATTTTTTTTTTTACATTTACAAGGTTTATCCTCAATCCAATTTTTTCACTAACTTGTGAAATTCTTGAGCTAGCCCTACGTTTTTTTCATGGGTACTACTTTAAGTTTTCTATATAAACTTATCCAAAGCACATAACACGATTTCCTAGTGAGATTCTAAATGTCTAACTTAATTTTTTAAAATTTTATTATTTAAATCATTAATTTGAAATACTCTAGCGCCGCCATTGACCTCGTAATAACTTCATTTTAGCCAAGTCATAATATGCCTTAAAATTATAATTATTATTTACCGAGTGGACCGATTTAAAATTAAATAAAGACTAAATGTTACCTCGAGATACGGATTTTGATCATATTTACGATCCTTTATTCCACAAAAATGTAATTATTGCATGTGAATATTAAAACCATCTCCCCTTTTAACCCCCTGGGGATGATTATACAAAAACGCTGAAAAGTAATTCTTTATTTAAGAAATGCTGGGTTCTTCATACAAAATTTCATCAATAATAATACTTCCTTTTTATATGGGTGATATTATAAGAAATAGCAAATGTCTGAAATACAGATATTTTATATCTAGTTCAGACACAGATGTTCAATATCCGATTATAGAATTAAGTCTATTATGTATCACCATATTATTTAAATGTCTGTATACTTTAGAAAAATAAATTATTCTTATTCTTATGACTTATATAAGGCATGAAAATTTGCATGGAAAAACCTTATGGATTATTTTTCACACAGAAAGTAGCTTATGTCCAGGATGCCGTCTATCTCCTTACCAAATTTTATCGAAATCGTTCAGTGTTTTAAAGACAGGCAGACAGCAAGTCAGAGTTACCTTCCGATTTATAGTATTAATATTATATAATATAACATTATATTATATATAATTACGGATTCATTACACTCTGCTGTAGCATCATATCCTATCATTAAGTAGGACATCATTTGTCATACACTTTGCAGTAAAGGAAATATTGAATAAATAATTATAGGAAAGTTTATGGTAGAGTCATTGACGTCGTTATATTTAGGAATCGCATATCACAGTCATTATGTACAAAATAATAAATAGGCACAATACAATCAGTCATACAATATGATCACTCAGTAATGATGGTAATCGTGTCCATGGACGGGGGCGGGGTGCACCGAGGGAGCGGAGTTGTGTACCACAGCGTTGAAACTGAAAAAAAAACAGTTCAAGTTAGTTCAATAAAACAAATGAAAAAAAGAAAATTTATTGCTGCCAAACACTAGATTTTTTCGTAACATACCCATGGTGGTCATCAGCGGTGTACTCGACCTTGCGCACAGAGCCATCAGGTTGCACCAGAGAGTAGTATCCATGCACGGCGTCACCGTCGCGGCTCTCGTGCTGGGACTTGTGGTCACCGGTGTGAGGGTCAGCCACGGAGTAAGAGTAGTCGTATTTGGGGTGAGCCTGTTGGGTTGATTTTTTTTTGTTAAAATTACATTTCAACAGACAATCCATGTATGTGATAAGTGTGATATCGATACAGATGTTACTTACGTAAGTGTCATGACCGTCGTAGTGGTCTACGGGAGCAGCGTAATGAGCCACGGGGGCAGCTGCGTAGTGTGCTACGGGAGCGGCATAGTGTGCTACGGGAGCCGCGTAGTGAGCGGGTTCATCGTGATGGACGATGCTCTGCGAGGACACGGCGTGTCCATGGCCCAGATAACCAGCGTTGGCAGCAGCCAACAGCGCGCTCAAAGCTACGATCTGCAAGTAACACTATCAACTTTAGTCACTAGTCCAGTTAAAAACAAAATATTGTTGACAACAAAATTTTTTCTAGGGTACACTCACATTGCTGAACATTTTTGCTGTTTGATTTACAACGGTCAACTGTTGTTTGATATCAAAGTAATTGCTGTATGGTTTTATATATGAAACACAAAGCCGCATGCGCTAGCGCGGTGGGGCGGAGAAATGCGTGCACTTGACTTTGAATACTTTGAAAATTGGTTGTTACGTGCAATATTAAAATTTGTAACAATACTTTACTGACATTATTTATTTTAAAGTACCTACTCAACCATTGTGGTTTGTGTTTTTTTTCACTTCTCGTGGAACTAATTCAAGTACAACAATGTTTTTTTTTTGCAAGTGACATGGACACGGCAGTTTTTCAATTTTTGATGAAGTTTTTCTGTTCCGTTTCGGTTCAGTAGAAAATAATGTTTCTAAGAATTAAAAAAAAAGGATATTTAAGGAGTTTCTTGGGGTATTGCCTCGACGGCATACCTAACTAAATATTTATATTTAGAAATAGAGACGGATTAAAAATAATATTGAAAAAACACTGTAGTTGTCACTCGAACTTTGTGATGATTTTTGATTGTGTTGATGCATCCTCATTACAAAAAAAAAAATATTTTGTTCCAGTCACATCTATGACAGCTTTAGTTATTACCATTCTAACTGATTTAAAAAAAATAGGAATTTATTGACTTTTGTTAGGTTGTTTATAGCCATGAAAGTGCCTTATCTTTATACCCTCAAGATTTTTTTTGTAAAAGCCATGGATAAAAATGGAAGTGGGTTTTCATTCCTGAAAGACTCAGCGACGCAAAAATTAAAGAGGGAATATTAATTGTTGGTTGAATGATAAGAACTTATAAAAGAAACTGAATGATCATGTAAAATCTGGCTGGAAATGTTTTGTTAATGTCGTCCACAATTTTTGCAACCGTATACGGAAAATTATAAAGATTTATTTAATGAACTTATAATCTCATACAAAGCTTTGGGGTAACATGTCCTTGAAAGTAGTTGGAGTCTCATCTGAACTTCTTTCCCCAAAAACTGGGGAGCTGTAAGGGACAAACAAGGCGAGAGATTTCATCAGGACATTTCCCAAAGGGAACATGGATTCCAGGAATGTTAGCTGGAGACTTAAAAGGGACCTACCAGAAGCCAAACAATCACGAAAATCAGAGCAATTCATTGTACAGTAAATAATAAAATTGTTTAAGTGTTGGTAATTTTGTACTTTTATGAAAATTAATATGTTTGATATTACAAAGAAATTGAGGGGCAATTCCCGTATTTTTATCTCAGTCTCAATATGTCAAAAATTTATATCGTTTAGCTAATTTTTGGCATGAGATTGCGACTTGAATTTGAACGTTTTTAGGTACAAGAATTGGCCTTCTGACTTGTAATTTTTTTTTCTTTAGTATGTTATTGTTGGGTTGCCATAGTACAAACAGAATTTGATAGGTTTATGTTTTCATGTGACAAATACGTGTTTGAATTTTGTAGACCAGTGTAACCAAAATCTTATGCCATCAGCTTGATCTTTCAATGTATCTATATAGAGATACGTGCTTTTTGTCCAAAGTGTGAACACTTACGACAAAAAAAATATTGTTGACAGAACGTACTCGTATGCGCTGAATTTTTTGTTTATCAAGTATGACATTGATAGCGTCTATTTGTCGTAGCAGTAAGGACGATTTTGGTAGTGTAGTACTGTAAAGGATTGATGCTTTGATCAAGCCTCGTTAATATAATACTGGCTGACATTCAATCATTCAAATATGGAGTATCTTCTGTCAAGAAAACAATTCTCGTTTTCTTCATAGAATGACATATAAGAATCTGGTGAGGGCTCCGCGTAGAACTAATTTAGTAGGAGTGTGAATTATAATTTATATGAAGCTTAAAATACTATAGAGGGCTTCAGCCTCATTTAAATAGAGTCCCTCTAGTTTTATTATTTATTTAGTGAATCTCCTACTGTGAGATTCGAGCTCTCACAGTACCTAGGCGCAATAGGCGGCTTTGCAGCGGCGATTTACAGCGGAGTTTTACAGTATCAACATCAAGCACTTTTTTTGCCATAGCTCACATAAAAACACGATGATTGAAAAGAAAAATCTTCGCCCTTAAACATTTTAACCTTCATATATTTAACATTTTAACCCTTAAACCTTCGCCTTTTTTTAACAGGTAATGTTTACTTACATTAAAAAATAATTATTGCAACAAAAAAAAAAAACTGAATTTTACCAAACATTAAGAAAAAATCACCACCTTTGATTGAGTTCACATCTTAACTTTATTTCAGCTTAATTTAAATTTTTTTTTCTTTATTTTTTGTTTAAAGCTTTACAGGGTTGAAGTGAGAGTGCCTGGTAAATACGTTTTTATCATTGTGGAATTCTTCCACCACACACAACAACAACACCAACTAGCTTTAGTCAGTTCCTACTGACATTATGATAGTGGGAGGGACACCTAGTTGACACCTCCAACTATCATAATGGTTACGGATAAGATTGTAGCTCTAACAGTAGGTAGTAAAGATTCCAATTAAAGTTCATACAATTTTATTCTTACAAAGTTTGATCTCTTGATTCCTAGTCATTACTTAGATATTTGAATTGTTAGAGGGTAGTTAGTAGGCAGTTGTGTTTTTCGTTCCATAGTCGTTCACGGAAGTATCATATTAGGTAACAGGTCGAATGACAGGTACTACTATGTCATACGTCATAGGTCTAATTTATTAAAACATAAAGAACGCATGCGATTAGATCACAATTAAAATATCTGAGTGCATACTTACGGTGAATAGGCTAAGTACTGCATCCGTTTAAATCTATTTTTAAGCTGTCATCTTGCATTTTAATCATTATTGGTCCATCCATCCAGGAACTCGTGGCTAAGTAATAACAGCCGCACGGGTCGATCCATCAGGTTAAGCTACGCTTGCCGGGGTTGGTCAGTGGATGGGTGACCATCTTTACATACCGAGACTCCTCCGTGCCTCGGAAAGCACGTTAAGCCGTTGTTCCCGGCTGTCATTCGTGGATCTTTGACAGTCGTTACGGGTCGTCAGAAGCCCGAAATTCTTACCAAGGGGTATCGTATTACCTAGTTACTGGGTTGTGGAGGTCAGATAGGCAGTCGCTCCATATAAAATACTGGTATTCAGCTGCATCCGGTTAGACTGGAAGCCGACCTCAACATAGTTGGGAAAAGGCTAGGCAGATTGATTTTGTTATATTATATAATTATCATTGTACTAAAGTTCTGTCCACACAAATTATGCGCTTAGCTAGTAAACACTTCAAAATGCAGAATATCTGCTTCTTTCAAAGCTATTTAACATAATGAGCTGATAATAATATCTTGAAAGGCTACGATGTACTTTATATATGAATATGGTAACCGGTTACCGAAACACTTTCTTTAATCTTTTGATGCTGGTGTGACAAAATCCGCACGTCGCTAAACATCAAAACCTCTGAATGTTGCTGAAAGTGGAGAAATATAATTAAGGGGAAATTTTTTAAACCATGACGTCGTCACTTACCCCAGTGTTGGAAACGATGCAAGAATGAAGATTATTTTACAGACATCACTATGCTCTGGTATATCATAATAATAATAATAATGCGAAAGTGTGGAGGCCGAGGCTTTTTAAACGCTAAGACTCTCCACAACCGCGAGATATGCAGTCTCAGGGAATATTTCCTAGAAGCCGACGTGGGGATGCATCGAGATGTGATCGCGGTGGACAAGGGCCTCACCCCGCTCTCCTTGGCTAAAGAGAACTGGCGCAAACCTGTAGTGCTTGACACTAACGATCGCAGGGAGGTATGGCAGAGTAAGGAGCTTCACGGACGCTTTTTCCGGGCCCGATGTAGATTTGCTAGCGTCCGTAGCCTGGCTGCGTTCCGGTGACCTCTTTGGGAACCGAAGGAAACCGAAGGTTTTGTCTGTGCAATTATGGACGAAGTTATCATGACGAATAATTACCGGAGATTTATTGTGAAGGACGGCACGGTTGACATTTGTCGGGCATGCCACCGTCCAGGAGAATCAATCCAACACATTATCTCCGGCTGTTCTCGTCTTGCTAACGAAGAGTACTTGCATAGACACAACCTTGTAGCCAGGATTATCCATCAGCAACTTGCGCTGAAATACAGCCTTGCGGAATCGGAAGTACCATACTATAGGTATGTGCCCGACCCAGTTCTCGAAAATGGAAATATCACATTGTACTGGGTTCGATCCATCATCACTGACAGGACTATTGTTGCCAATAAGCCTGATATATAGTGGTGGTGGATCGAATAGTGCGGCGCGCAATGATTATTGACATAATGGTCCCACATGACGGGAACCTCGTGAAAGCCGAGAAAGATAAACAAATCAAATATCTTGACTTGGCTCGCGAGGTTGTCGACATGTGAGATGTGGACTCGGCAATTATTGTGCCGATAGTCGTATCAGCCAATGGCTTAATTGCCAAGAGCCTCGACCAACATCTAAGGAGGCTCTCGTTGGGCGGCTGGATTAAGGGCCTGATTCAGAAAGCGGTACTTCTGGACACGGCGCGTATTGTTAGGAGGTCCTCTCTCTGGAGCCCTGACCGCCGGTAGCTTGGACCCTGTTCCCGATACCGGTGGGTGTTGGTTTGTGTGGATGTTTTATATTTTTAAATGTTTTTATATTTTTATATTCTATTATTTAAAAATATAATTTGTATGTATATATTAAAGAAATAAAGGAAATAATAATGTCATCTGAAAGACGACCATTGCTCTTATCCATTTTGCAGTATTGTGAATATTAAAAATAAAAGTAAGAGTCAGTTAGAGTAAATTTCATTATATTCAGAAATCGCATATCACAGTCATTATGTACAAAATAATAAATAGGAACAATACAATCAGTCATACAATATGATCACTCAGTAATGATGGTAATCGTGTCCATGGACGGGGGCGGGGTGCACCGAGGGGGCGGAGTTGTGTACCACAGCGTTGAAGCTGAAAAGAAAACAGTTCAAGTTAGTTCATTGAAACAAATGAAAAAAAGAAAATTGATTGCTGCCAAACACTAGATTTTTTCGTAACATACCCATGGTGGTCATCAGCGGTGTACTCGACCTTGCGCACAGAGCCATCAGGTTGCACCAGAGAGTAGTATCCGTGCACGGCGTCACCGTCGCGGCTCTCGTGCTGGGACTTGTGGTCACCGGTGTGAGGGTCAGCCACGGAGTAAGAGTAGTCGTATTTGGGGTGAGCCTGTTGGGTTGAATTTTTTTTGTTAAAATTACTATTCAACAGATAATATATGTTTGTGATAAGTGTGATAACAATACAGATGTTACTTACGTAAGTGTCGTGACCGTCGTAGTGGTCTACGGGAGCAGCGTAATGAGCTACGGGGGCGGCATAGTGAGCCACGGGGGCAGCTGCGTAGTGTGCTACGGGAGCGGCATAGTGTGCTATGGGAGCCGCGTAGTGAGCGGGTTCGTCGTGATGGACGATGTTCTGCGAGGACACGGCGTGTCCATGGCCCAGATAGCCAGCGTTGGCAGCAGCCAACAGCGCGCTCAAAGCTACGATCTGCAAGTAACACTATCAACTTTAGTCACTATCCAGTTAAAAACAAGATATTGTTGGTCTACATTTTTCTAGGATACACTCACTTTGCTGAACATTTTTGCTGTTTGATTTACAACGGTCAACTGTTGTTTGATATCAAAGTAATTGCTGTATGGTTTTATATATGAAACACAAAGCCGCATGCGCTAGCGCGGTGGGGCGGAGAAATGCGTGCACTTGACTTTGAATACTTTGAAAATTGGTTATTACGTGCAATATTAAAATTTGTAACAATACTTTACTGAAATTATTTATTTTAAAGTAATCAACCATTGTGGTTTGTGTTTTTCACTTCTCGTGGAACTAATTCAAGTAAAACAATATTTTTTTTGCAAGTGACATGGACACGGCAGTTTCTCAATTTTAGATGAACCCTTTCTGTTCTCCTTCTGTTTAGTAGAAAATAATGTTTCTAAGAATTAAACAACAGGATATTTAAGGAAAATTCCTTAAATATCCTTTTGAAAGCCGTCGAGGAAATACCCCAAGAAATCTTGGGGTATTTCCTCGACGGCTTTCAAAGGTTCTCTGGTCACACCAATTACTAAATATTTATATTCAGAAATACAGACGGATTAAAAGTAATATTGATAAACACTGTTGTTGTCACTCGAACTTTGTCATGATTTTTGTTTGTGTTGATGCATCCTCATTACAAAAAAAAAAAAAAAATATTTTGTTCCAGTGACATCCAGTTTCTTTTATGACAGCTTTATATTATTTTCTAGCATTTTAACCGACTTAAAAAAAGGAGGAGGTTATAATACGTCCGTCTGTACGTATTTTGTTAAATGTATTTTCATCGATAATTTCGTCAATTGAGAACCGATTTTGAAAATGATTTTTATCATTTCGTAGAAGAACTTAGCTTCGATAGTACACGTTTAATCCACTTTGTGGATCTTGATGACGTTATAATATTTCCAGCCAATGTTGTTTACATAGCATGCTAGTGGTATATGAATTGGTGTGGGGAAGGTACCATAACTAAACAGTGAAAAATTAAAAACTTTTAGACACAAAAAAAAAAAAACAACTGGCTTCCAAAAAATAACACTATAAAGTGAAAAATAATTTTGATTCGGGAATTCGGTGGCAAAAAACTAAAATACAGATCCAAAGAAATGAATACTACCCAAATTAAAGTTATTTTTCATTCACTTTGTAATGCTTTTTAAAGAAAGTTTTTGCGCTTGATTTTGATGGAATAATTTAATTACGGTGACTAGATAACTTTCGTATTCGATTAACTTCAATTTATTGACGTTTGATTAGTTGTAAATAGCCACGAAAGTGTTTATAACCCTCAAGTTTTTTTTTGTAAAAGCCATGGATAAAAATTTACTTTAAAAAAAGTAAAAACCGACTTCAAAACCAAAAACAAATAAAATAACTTTCACAGAACACTTAACAGCTTCTGAAGTCGTTGTCAAGCTAAAGAGCATTGAAGAATTGAAGACACCGACTTCAGAAGCTGTCAAGTGTTTTATGAAAGTTGTTTTATTTTTTTTTGGTTTTGAAGTCGGTTTTTACGTTTTTTAAAGTATATTTATTTTTCCCTTTTTAGTTGAATATTCAATTTCGTAAGTAGGTAAGCCCAAGTCGAACCAAATGAAGAATCATCTAAATCCGCTTAGAAATGCCGGAGATACAGTGCATTTCTACATATAACTTCGTACATAAGAATAATTACATAATGTATTATATACTAAAACCTTCCTGAAAGTACACACATCAAAAGAGTCTAGGGATCAAGTACAAGACTCTAAAATAATAACTTAGGATTATTATTTTAACTTTTTTGGATCGTTATTGATTCTTTTTAGTGAATTTCACTATTTGAATAAAGAATTTTCTTTAAATTTAGATTAAAATTGAAAATCAACTGTCAATCAGGATTCACATAAAAGCGTGTAATAGCGTTTATAAAAATCTATTACAATTTCTGCATCGGAATTGAGAAAAATTGCATCCACATGGAGTGGTGACATTATTTGGCACTAAAAGAGATGATGAGAGCCGTCAGAATGTTGCAAGCTGGTTCCAGGCAACGTACTGTGTCTGTCGCTTTTGGAACTACGCAGAGCGTCATAAGCCACCTCTGGACACGCTATCGTATCACGGGCAGCGTGGCCGAACGACATGGAAGATGATATCGCATCACCACTCACAGACAGGACCGGTACATTCAAAATACTGCTCGACGGAATCGTACCATAACCGCCATGAAGTTGGCTACGAGACTCCACAGCTCTTCAGGCTTGCTGATAAGCGACCAAACCATCCGAAATCATTTACGTGAAGTGGATCTGCATTCCCGAAGGCCGCTGAGAGTTCCACCCCACAATCATAGGACCCGTTTATAATGGGCTCACGAACACAGAAATTGGGAGGAAGAAGACTGGCGTTATGTTTACTTTCCCGATGAATCTCGTTTCGGTATGAGGCCGGATACAAGACGTACTCGAGTTTGGAGGACCTCTGAATGTCAAGAACGTTTGAAATTTTGTCAGGAAGTTCATTCATATGGAGGGAGAACAATAATGGTTTGGGCCGGTATTTGGATCGGCGGAAGAACCGATCTCGTTTGGATCAGGGGCAACCTCAATGCTCAGATTTATGCGGAGAGGATTGTTTCAGATGTGATCTTCCCTTTGCGAAGCCGGTTGGGTGATTCGTTTCGACTAATGCACGACAATGCACGTCCACACACGGCTAGAGTCGTAACACGCACTCTTGCCGATGCTCGCATCAACGTTCTGCCGTAGCCTGCTCAATCGCTAGACCTCAACCCAATTGACGTATGTGCAATTGACGCACTCAACCCAATACTCCAAAGAAGAGCTCTGCCGAGTATGAATGCCATGCATACCCTACAACTACTTTTTGAATTGTTAGAAAGAACGTGGGTGGCCATTCCCCAAAGTGATTTTGATGAACTGATTTTAAGCATACCAAATCGCTGTGGTTAAGTGATTCGTGTCAATGGTGGAAACACAGATATTATTTTTAACATAGGTTAATTTCTCACAATTTGCAAAAATTGCAATTTTTCTTAATTTTTACAAAATATAAGAATAAGTTGTTAGCTTAAACATTAGAATTAAAGTAAGAAGCTAGTCTGGAAGACTAAATTTGGTAAATATTAATTGGGTAATTTCTATAGTTAAAAATGTACTTGATCCCTAGACACTTTTGATGTGTGTATGTAGATCACGTTAGTGAAAGAATCATCAAAATTGGTTCATTAGTTTTTGAGAAAATCGCGGACAAACAAACATACATACAAACGGGTTGAATACAGAAATGCCTTTTTTGAAGTCGGATAAAAATGGAATGGGTTTTCATTTCTGAAAGACGAATTCCCGTGACTCAGCGACGCAAAAATTAAAGAGGGAATATTAATTTTATTGTTGGTTGAAGGATAAGAACTTATAAAATAAAATAAACTGATTGATCATGTAAAATCCGCCTGAAAATGTTTTGTTAAATTCCTCCACAAGTTTTGCAACGGTATACGAAAAATTATAAAGATTTATTTAATGAACTTATAATCTCATACAAAGCTTTGGGGTAACATGTCCCTGAAAGTAGTTGGACTCTCATCTGAACTTCTTTCCCCAAAAACTGGGGAGCTGTAAGGGACGAACAAGGCGAGAGATTTCATCAGGACATTTCCCAAAGGGAACATGGATTCCAGGAATGTTAGATGGAGACTTAAAAGGGACCTATCAGAAGCCACGAAATCACGAAAATCAGAGCAATTCATTGTACAGTAAATAATAAAATTGTTTAAGTGTTGGTAATTTTGTACTTTTTTGAAAATTAATATGTTTTGATATTACAAAGAAATCTGAGGGGCAATTCCCGTATTTTGATTGAGTTCACATCTTAACAAGTGACGTTGAGTTATTTCAGCTTCATTTATAATTTTTCTTTCTTTATTTTATGTTTAAAGCTTTACAGGGTTGAAGTGAGAGTGCCTGGTAAATACGTTTTTATCATTGTGGAATTCTTCCACCACACACAACAACAACACCAACTAGCTTTAGTCAGTTCCTACTGACATTATGATAGTGGGAGGGACACCTAGTTGACACCTCCAACTATCATAATGGTTACGGATAAGATTGTAGCTCTAACAGTAGGTAGTAAAGATTCCAATTAAAGTTCATACAATTTTATACTTACAAAGTTTGATCTCTTGATTCCTAGTCATTACTTAGATATTTGAATTGTTAGAGGGTAGTTAGTAGGCAGTTGTGTTTTTCGTTCCATAGTCGTTCACGGAAGTATCATATTAGGTAACAGGTCGAATGACAGGTACTACTATGTCCTACGTCATAGGTCTAATTTATTGTAAAAATCGATCCTAAGCAAACTTATTATAAACTTATAGCAAAACATAAAGAACGCATGCGATTAGATCACAATTAAAATATCTGAGTGCATACTTACGGTGAATAGGCTAAGTACTGCATCCGTTTAAATCTATTTTTAAGCTGTCATCTTGCATTTTAATACCATTGTTGGTCCATCCATATAGAGTAACTGCTGTAGTAATTGGCCACGCTTTAGTAACTGGCCACTCATAAAAAAAGAAATAGAAACAAGGTAATGCAAGCAAGCTCATGAATGAAAAGGACCAAAATTTCGTCTTTACATTCATGAGCTTGCTTGCATTACCTTGTTTCTAGCTCTTTTTTTATGAGTGGCCAGTTACTAAAGCGTGGCCAATTACTACAGCAGTTACCCAAATTATCATTGTACTAATGTTCTGTCCACACAAATCATGCACTTAGCTAGTAAACACTTCAAAATGCACAATATCTGCTTCTTTCAAAGCTGATTAAAGTAACGAGCTGATAATAATATCTTCAAAGTCTACGATGTACTTAATCTATGAATATGGTAACCGGTTGCCGAAACTCTTTCTTTAATCTTTTGATGCTGGTCTGACAAAATCCGCACGTCGCTAAACATCAAAGCCTCTGAATGTTGCTGAAAGTGGAGAAATATAATTAAGGGGAAATTTTTTAAACCATGACGTCGTCACTTACCCCAGTGTTGGAAACAATGCAAGAATGAAGATTATTTTACAGACATCACTATGCTCTGCTGTATAATAATAATAATAATAATAGAAATCACCAGAGTCTGGAAAATGAACAGAGTAACCATAGTCCCAATAGTGGTATCGACGACTGGTATTATCCCAAAACAGTTATTTAACAGCTTAAATGCAATAAACCTTTCCAAATATACTTACCTCACACTTCAGAAAGCAGCTATATTAAACACATGTCGTATAGTCCGGAAATTCCTACAGTTAGATTTAGACAATAATTTCAATGCAGTATAAAGTACCTAATCCATCTACTCAAACTTAAAATCTCACCTTGGTTAACACCCGTGAGATTTTAAAAATACCAGGTTCTATCAACCTGAGAAAATAAATATAAAAAACAAAATAATAATAATAAGCCAAAGACAAGAAATAATAATAATAATGTCATCTGAAAGACGACCATTGCTCTTATACACTTTGCAGTATTGGGAATATTAAAAAATAAAAGTAAGAGTCAGAGTAAATTTCATTATATTCAGGAATCGCATATCACAGTCATTATGGTCAAAATAATAAATAGGCATCAATAATCAGTCATACAATATGATCACTCAGTAATGATGGTAATCGTGTCCATGGACGGGGGCGGGGTGCACCGAGGGAGCGGAGTTGTGTACCACAGCGTTGAAACTGAAAATAACAACAAAAAATTAATTAAGATTATATATAAAAGTAACAGTTAATTATATTTATGTACATCAATTATTTAGTTTTACATAGGACTAGGTGACAAGACAGAACATACCCATGGTGGTCATCAGCGGTGTACTCGACCTTGCGCACGGAGCCATCAGGCTGCACCAGAGAGTAGTATCCGTGCACGGCGTCACCGTCGCGGCTCTCGTGCTGGGACTTGTGGTCTCCGGTGTGAGGGTCAGCCACGGAATAAGAGTAGTCGTACTGGGGGTGAGCCTGGAGTATTCAAATAATTTAGTTGAAATTAGCTATATTATGTCTCACAAGAATTTCATTATATTTTGATATTGACTAAAATACTACTTACGTATGTGTCGTGACCGTCGTAGTGGTCTACGGGAGCAGCGTAGTGTGCTACGGGGGCAGCGTAGTGAACTGCGGGGGCAGCGTAATGTGCTTCGGGAGCGGCGTAGTGGGCGACGGGGGCAGCGTAGTGTGCAGGTTCGTCGTGACGGATGATGCTCTGGGAGGACACAGCGTGTCCATGGCCTAAGTGACCAGCGTTGGCAGCGGCCAACAGCGCGCTCAAAGCTACGATCTGAAAATATTACGTTCAATGTTAGGTGAGAGAATTTGTTAATATTTTCTTTCTAAAACAAAACGTGTCCCACCACGTTTATGCAAATTATAAATAAATGCAATAATTAATATGAGCACATTAAAAAAAGTATATTTATAATTACTTTGCTGAACATTTTTGTTGTGTATTTTTCAACGGTCAAGTGTTGATTGATGCTAATGGACTCGCTGAATGGTTTTATATACCGACTAATAACATAACCACATGCGCCGACAAGGTGGGGCGGAGAAATGCGTGCGCGCTCTTGATCTTGAATACTTTAATGTGTCTCAAGGTCGCAGTTGCAATCAAAATGATAAAATCGATTGTAAATTCGATTTTAGCATAAAATATTGAATGTTTTATTTGACTTTGATTTTGTACGTTGAGAAAATATTTGACAGTCAAAAGAATGGTAATAAAACATTAATATGAATAAAAAAAAAAGTAGTTATAGTTAGGCAGTTAGCACCTTGGTTATTTTTCACTTTTGTTGACTGTACACGTTTTTTTTTAAGAACAGCGTAGACATTATATTAGAGCACAAGGGTACTGATTATTCCATCAGCTTCCAACAGGCTAGCGGCAGGAGGGCTGGATGAGAGACACAGCATGTAAATAGCGATAATTATGTAAGTTAAAAACTAAAACTATTATTGAAGTCAGACAAGTGATTATTGAGTTTATAATTGAAAGAAAGAAAGAAAGGAACAAAGAAAGAAAAATATTTTATTTGGGACTGAATTGCGGCCTTTTGTCAAATAACAAACGAGGCTTAGATTTTCTGTGGAACTTCATGCGTGACAGCTAGGTGTTTCTAATCATGCCCAATCTTATCCTACTACAATATACCTATGTTTTGATTTTTGTTACTCAATCACGTAAAAATGGCTGTACGGATTTAGATGCTATTTGGCACACAGATGTGGGATAAAAAGTATCCTATGAGGGTTCATAGGATACTTTTTATCCCGGTAGTACGTTCCCGTGGGATAATTAACGAGCCCCACGCGGCTGAAGCCTTGGGCAAAAGCTAGTTTCTCTTTATACAAAATGGAGATGAAAATACGACAGTAAATGAAAACACTGGCAATACTAATGCATAGGAGTAATTAGGAACTATCAAATAAATCCTAACATTTAAATTAAATAAGCGATTTTTCTAACAAACTAAATAATAGTGATGGGCCGACTATGGATTTTGCCAATCTTTAGATAGCTTTAGATAGCTGGATTGGATTTTTGGAAGCAGACTAGCAATGTTTATAAGAGTAATAAGTAGTTTAATTTATTGTCGTATTGTCGTCTGCAATTTGTATAACAGTTTGATCTTAAGTAAGATTCATTAAAACAATTTGTTGATTGCCCAACGAGCTTGTTTCCTTTTTTATATACTTGTACATACCATTATATATTTTAATGTTAGCTTGTGTAATGTATTAAACTATATTTCATTAAATTGATTTTAAAACACTTCATTCAATGATTTAAAAATATTTATGAATTAAACCACCCCATGGTTCATGGTTAATAGGTTTATTATAAATAATTAATAATTATTAATATTAATTAATTATATAAATATTATTATTGTTTTTTTTTTTATTTTTTTTTTTTACAAAGTAAGAAAGTTACTCGTAAAGGCAGTACAACCGTACTGCCTTTACGAGTACCTTTCTTACTTTGTTGTTTTGTTCAATTTATTTTACATTGACAGTTACCTATAGTAAAGTAAAAACTCTATTTCCTTTTTTAATTTAATTTCATTTAATAATAACCACCACCAAAGAAATCCAAAACAGGATTAATTCTGCATGGAACAGCTACTGGGCCGTAAAAGAAACTGTTAAAAACCCATTTTCAACTCTCAAGCTAAAAAGTCAAACATTCAACTCGTGCATTCCGTATGGCTGCTAAACATGGCCTCTTACTTTCGAAAATATAAAAAAGTTAGATACATGCCAACATAATCGTTTAACATGGAGCGTATCACACTGAACCTGAAGAGAAAAGATAAAGTGACACTGAAACATACTACGAGTATAAGGAAAAGAACACAAATATTACAGACGTGACATTCACAATAAAAAAAATTAAATAGCAGGGGGCAGGCCACGCAATCAGAAGCAGAATTGAGAAGTGGGCCAAAGACGTCATTGAATGGTGGTGAGAGAGGGGATGAGGAAACGGGGAAGGCCGGTTCGTAGATGGAAGGATGAAGGCGCCGCGTGGAGGAAAACAGCACAAGATCGTACACTTTGGAAGGGTCTGGGAGAGGTCTATGCTGATGAGCAAGACAAACAACGGATGTCTGATATTCATAGCGTTATTTAAAACTAGTTTTAAGTTTGTTAATAAAGGCTTTTTGAATTTGATACTCCTAAAAGAAACAAAGTTACTTACATGAGACCAATGTTTATAAGGTGAGTAAATTATAAATATTAAGTTCGTCACAATCGTCAATACATCAATTATGATTGTGATACAGCCAAGCAATCAATCTGCCTAGCCTTTTCCCAACTATGTTGGGGTCGGCTTCCAGTCTAACCGGATGCAGCTGAATACCAGTATTTTACATGGAGCGACTGCCTATCTGACCTCCACAACCCATTAACTGGGTAATACGATACCTCTTGGTATGACTGGTTGTCAGACTTTCGGGCTTCTGACGACCCGTGACGACTGTCAAAGATCCACGAATGATAGCCGGGACCAACGGCTTAACGTGCTTTCCGAGGCACGGAGGAGTCTCGATATGTAAAGATGGTCACCCATCCACGGACAACCCCGGCAAGCGTAGCTTAACCTGATCGATCGACCCGTGCGGTTGTTATTACTTAGCCACGAGCTCCTCAGATTGTGATACAGCCAAGCATCCACTGCATTTAAGTTTTTAGGAATGTTGAGGTAATTGAGTCTTGAACGCATTGAATAAGAGCCTTACGGATAAAAATACAAGTGTGGTAAATATTTAATTGTCTATGTCCATTATTTTTTATTTTATTTTATTTTATTTGGGAAAACAAACAATCGTACATTGAATATTATATCTAGATACACATTATTTTGGGTTCTTCATAAATTGTGGTTTAAATGTGCAGATTCATGGGTAGTTAAAAAGCCTGAATCAGGTATCATAGGCATTTTAAAGTACAGTCAGCAACAAAAGTCGATTAACAGTTGCAGTTTTTTGATCTTAATTATTAAGTGAAATATTTAATTCAAATCGGAACAGAAGCACTTAAAATTTTAAGAACAATAACACTTAACAGTTAAACGAAAAAAAAGCAGTTTATCGAATCATTTTGTGTTAATTTAAATGATGTCAAAAAGTAACAGTGTTAACCGACTTCTGTTGCTGACCGTACCTAACTGCAACATAGAAAACTACACAGTACCTGAGTGCAAACGCAGGTTACTTTAATGTAAGTAGTTAATTAATATACCACTATGTCATAGTCAAATACGAGTTTTTTTCCTGTTTAATTTCCAATATAATCTGTTTCTTACTATTTTTAACGGACTTTTATATAAATACTAGCCGTTGCCCGCGGCTTCGCCCGCGTGGATGTCGGAAACTATCCCACGGGAACCTATTACAGGGATAAAAGTATCATATGTTAATAAAGGTTATAAAATATCTGTGTGCCAAATTTCATCCAAATCCGTTCAATTGTTTTTGCGTGATTGAGTAACAAACATCGAAACATCTTCACAAACTTTCACATTTATAATATTAGTAGGATGCATTTTTGTAAAAGCCTTTTCTTTATAGGAAAGCCTTTCCAATTTATCTTGCTCTATCGTGTGATAGTTTTGTCATCTGTCAAAAATTCAGAACCACCGATAAAATTGATAAAGATTATATTTAAAAAAAGTTACTGGTTATAATTTAGAAAATTTCACTAATAAACCGTAACTACATAATGAGCTGATTGGTGTAGTGGTTTTCTATGGCTGCGATCTCGTGTTCAAACATTCAGGATCTGGAATCTACCTACCATGTCCTGCACAGGTTTAATTTTGATCTGTGTCTCGAGGTGACTTATTCTACTTTTTGATTGCCATATCTGTACAGTCTATTCACGACCTGCATTCTTGTATCTTAGTCACCTAAGTGTACATTTTATAACAATATGTACATTGTGTACATTTGAATAAACAGCGTGAAATAATTGCTAGTTTCAAGAAACTACGCAATCTAATTATTGCATTGTTGAAATAAATAAGTATGTAGACAGGTATTCTTATTTCTCAATGCACAAAACTGTCATTGATTTAGTAATTAATAGTGTCTTATTTAATTATTATCGTAAAACACTATTTTTATTGCCTCGTTGCACTACGGGGTCGTAGCATTCTAGAGTGAGTTCATTTCACTGTTTTCAACCACGATAGTATTGATCTAAAAGCAATATTAAAATAACATTAGAATTTTGATTGTTAATAATTTTAATTGAATGTCGTGTGTACGTTCGTATTCATTTAGGAAGAAATTATAATACTATGTTAGTGTCTTTAAATCACACTTTATTTTTGCATCTTCTCTCAAATATCACATTTGTATACAACAATAAATAGTCGCGGAGTCAAAGTCGTAGATGATTACTCAGTAATGATGGTAAGCGTGTCCGTGGACGGGAGCAGGATGCACCGAGGGGGCGGAGTTGTGTACCACAGCGTTGAAACTGAAAATAATAAGTTTTGATTAGGTTTGTTGACAAAATCTGTGATCATCTTCGCGTCCTAGCTACCAATTCGTTCGGTATTAAGGGTTTGTGGTTTTTTACAACGTACCCATTGTGGGCATCAGCGGTGTACTCGACTTTACGGATGGAACCATCAGGTTGAGCCAGGGAGTAGTATCCGTGAACAGAGTCGCCATCGCGGCTCTCGTGCTGGGACTTGTGGTCACCGGTGTGAGGGTCAGCCACGGAGTAAGCGAAGTCGTATTTAGGGTGAGCCTGAAATAATTACAAAATTAAATAATTAAACACTATAAACAATTTAATGAGCTTTTGCCACATTTTACAAAATAATACATGGGTAACCTACGTATGTGTCGTGGCCATCGTAGTGAGCTGCGGGAGCGGCGTATTGAGCCACGGGGGCAGCGTAGTGGGCGATGGGGGTGTAGTGTGCTACGGGAGCGGCGTAGTGCGCTACGGGAGCAGCGTAGTGCAGGGGTTCATCGTGACGGATGATGCTCTGAGAAGACACGGCGTGGCCAACGTGACCGTGGCCGTACAGGCTGGCGCTGGCAGCGGCCAATAGGGTGCCGAAAGTTACGATCTGGAATTTTTTGTATTCTATTAGTACATTGATGGTCACTTATGCTCAAACTTGGTGTAGAAGAACTCGTCAAATAAATACTTTCCACCGATTGGTGTCTTATCATATCACATCACAATTTAATATAAATTTGTAATTTGTTTTTGTGAAACACTTACTTTGCTGAACATTTTGGTGTATTGTTTATTACAATCAAGTGTTGATTGATGTCAATAGATTTGCTGTATGGTTTTATAGAACGCGGTCAGAATAGGCAGTGGCTTGGTGGGGCGGAGAAATGCGCAAACGCACCTTGACTATAATGTAATTATGACAACGCTTTTCAGACCTTGCAGGTTATAGTTCCTATTGTAGTGTGTAATGAGGGTGTTGTGTATGAAGTGGTTTTTGTGTAACGGCTAACTGATTGAAAACTTTTGTTATTATTATACATGACATGACACATACACCCATACACTTACACTTTACACCACAAACCTCACCTAATTCACACTAGAGAGAGGCTATACATTTTTATTTATCTTTTATATTTAATCTTTTCTATCGTTTGTTTCTTTGTTTTATAACTTTGTTTTCTTTTTGTACTCAATCGATAGCTACTTACCCAATGTAACTCCGTACTAGTTTTGTATAAATTGAGAAAATTTGGACCCATAACATAAGTTGAATCTTAGCTTGGGTGCCAGTGGTTCATCAGTGATTTATGCAAGAATATTGTCATAGAATTAACTCATTGCCGCAAATTGTAAAATTGGAAATAAAGTTATTATTTATTTATACAGTTTAATTGATGGAAAAGAAAAATATAAATAAAAACTTTTTTACAAAAAAATACAACCGACTTCCAAAAACAACACTACAAAGTGAAAAATAACTTTAATTTCGGAAGTCGGTGACAAAAACGAAAATAGATTTAATCAGACACCGACTTCCGAAATTAAAGTTATTTTTACTTTGTAGTGTTGTTTTTGGAAGTCGGTTGTATTTTTTTGTAAAAAAGTTTTTATTTTTCACTTTTTAGTTGTGTACCTATCCACACAAATTCAAATACCACTACCTGCAAAACAAACTAGAACATCATCCATATAAAAGTGGGGAAAAAATAAGTATTATTGAAGCTAACTCAAAAACTACCCAAGCAAAGTTAATCAATTTTATATGGGACCAACTGTGATGTACCCTCTTGAACAAAAAAAAAAAAATCCAAATCGGTCTAGCCATCTTCGAGTAATCGGGGAAACGAATTGAGAACCTCCTCCTTTTTGAAGTCGGTTAAAAAAAAACGTAATAGCTGCATACATGTATAACTGTAGTACTGCATAGCTGTAGTACAGACACGAAATTCTATGTAAGGTGTATCTATTCATACACGAAATCTCTTAAGGGGTCATTGTACTCATCATTATGAATATCTTATAGTACCCCGACCAAACCTGAAATCGCGAAAAAAAAAATTAACTACTCCCTACATTTTGACTAGTTTGGTATAGATAAATGTATTGAACAGCTGATTTTTTTTTCGCGATTTCAGATTTGGTCCCATAGTAAAAGATGGCCACAAGAACACCTCAACTTTACGAGATAGCCCAGTTGTGTTGGACTTGTTGGATTTGTCTTAATAAGTACCTCACAAGTAAAGGTGAAAGAACAGATATTTTATCAAATTCAATATTAAAAAGTTCAATATAATTTTTTTTTGTAAAAACCTTTTTAAAAACAAGCTTTTAATGAAATAAAAACTTACGATAACATAGAACTTTAATATTTTCTTAAAAGCTTAAGGCGTGAACGTCCTTTTTAACCGACTTCAAAAAGGAGGAGGTTATCAATTCGTCGGAACCTTTTTTTTTTTTTTTATTTTTTTTTTTATGTATGTTCCCCGATTACTCGAAGATGGCTGGACCGATTTGGATTATTTTTTTTTTGTTTGAAAGGGTATACTTCCCAGGTGGTCCCATGATCATCAAGTCAGGATCTGATGATGGGATCCTGGAGAAATAGAGGGAACTCTTCCAATTTTATAGGCACACTTGAAGCGATTTGGATAGTTCTTGGAAGAGTACTTTCTTGGAGTGGTCCCATTTCAATTTGGTGAAGATCTGATGAAGAACTTCTGAGATAGGCAACGGAACTCCTCAATAAATGATAGCAAATGGACTGGGATTGCTGAAATCTCATGTCTGTTTGTTGTTCACACCAGTTCATAACATAACATCACGCCAGTACGCTGTGAAGGGGTAAGCACATGTGAACCACTAAAAAGTGAAAAATAAAAACTTTTTTACAAAAAAATACAACCGACTTCCAAAAACAACACTACAAAGTGAAAAATAACTTTAATTTCGGAAGTCGGTGGCAAAAACGAAAATACATTTAATCAGACACCGACTTCCGAAATTAAAGTTATTTTTCACTTTGTAGTGTTGTTTTTGGAAGTCGGTTGTATTTTTTTGTAAAAAAGTTTTTATTACATATTAACATACGCTATATTAACGCAAGTTTTATTTAGTACTTTTTAGTTAATTAAAAGCTTGTTTATGAAAAGGTTTTACTTAATTTTTTTTTTAAATCATATTTAGGTATGTTTATACCCATTATATGAAATGCAGTCTATGCTAGAGTCGCTATTTGATGAGAGCAAAAAAGTGGGCTTAGAAGTAAACCAAACAAAAACAAAACTTATGACAAACAGACACAAAACACCAATAATAATTTCAGCTATCAACCTAGAATACGTTGAAGAGTACAGAAGTAATTAGGTGTCCTAGGTATCTACCTAGGACACCTAATTACTTTCAAAAACTGCACAGAATAAGAAATAGAAAGAAGAATCAAATCTACCTGGAATAAATACTGGACTCTAAAAGAAATATTCAAGAGTAAGATGCCAACCAAAATAAAAAAAAAACCATGGAAACATGCCTACTTCCCACACTCACATATATTTATTTATTTATTTCATTTGGGAAAACAAACAGTAGTATACTAATCATAAACAGTGTTGTCATATGCCTGTCAAACATGGCCCCTGACGAAACGAAACTTGGAAAAAATCAAAGTGTGCCAAAGAGGAATAGAAAGGAGCTATATGAACCACAGACTAAAGACAAAGTAAAGAATACAACAATTAGAAGAAAAACCAAGGCAAAGGACGTGACCATAAAGGTACTTGGATTGAAATGGAAATGGGCTGGACATATCCAAAGAGCACCAGATGAAAGGTTGACGAAAGTCACCACCAACTGGTACCCACTGAACAAAAAGCGCAGACAAGGTAGACCACAAATGAGATGGAGCGATATTGTAAAAATAGTAGGTAACATTTGGAGTAGAGTTGCTACAGACAGAATAGCATGGAAACGAATGGAGGAGGCTTTCACCGCTATTGGTAACGATCCTAGTACATAATATATTAAATAACGGTATATAGAAATTAAGAAACATATTATTACTAACATTACGTGTATAAAAGTCAAGTATCATCATCATCATAATCATTAGTTAAGTCAAACAAAATTGTACAAGGAAAATAAAGCTTATTTTATTTTATTTTTTTTATTTTATACCCATTATAATATTTACTAGCAAGTAGTAAGATTATGGTTGTCTTGACTTATTGTGACGAGGTTTGCGATTGTAACAGTGTTGACAGATTAATGAAATCTTTACTTTGTATTATTGGACGTTTGTTGCTAGTTACGCATTTTTTTAGAACAAATAAACTGTGTTTTAATAATGTTATGGTTTTTATTACGAACAATATATTTCTAATGTAAATTCTGGGTGACTTCTAGTTTTTTAATTATTTTCATTAAAAATTTACAGAGTGTTTTGCATTAGATTATATTCAATCCTGTACTTTGTTTTTGCGATTTGGCTGCCAACTACAATAAATCTTTACTATAGGTATTATTTACTGCTGGATTGCAGTACTTATGAGGGATCCGCAGTAGTGGCCGCGAAATTCAAATTTTCTTACGTTTTTTGCAATTTGCATGTCAGTGTTAGGATACAAACAAATATTCTAACTTAGAAAGATGTATTGATGATTCTTATGAATCATCAATGTTTCTAAGTTATGGTTTTTATTCTTTCTTCTTCTTATTTTTTTTTTCTTTCTAAGGACACATCATCATCTACATCTTTCTAATTCAATACATCTTCTTTCAATCATCTTTCATCTTATGTAAATTCATATTTGTTATAGCCGCGTATTTATCAATAAACAATCTGATATTGACCTGAAAATTGCAAAAAACTGAAGAAAATTTGAATTTGGCGGGCTACTACTGCGCAATCACGTTCATAGTGTAATATTAGGTCTTTACCTATGAAATTGCCGTTCTGCAGTACTGGCCATTTCAAATCAAAATAATTTTTGTTTGGCTAAGAATTTTAATTTCAAATTAATTTTATTTTAAAAACATGGATTTTTTTTTTCCAAAAGTAGTCATTTGTTTATTGATTAGTGTTACATTTTCATCGCATTTCAATCTTTTTCGTCATCATGGATACGTTAAAAATTCGAGTAATTATGGAATATGAGTACCGTCGTGGCAGCAACGCGGCACAAGCAGCACGCAACATCAACGACGTTTACGGAGCTATCACTACAAACCAACGCACCACTTGTTATTGGTTTGCTCGCTTCCGTTCTGGAAATTTCAACCTGAAAAATGAACCTCGCGGTCGTCCGAAGACTTTGGTCGACAATGACGAATTAAAGGCGATTGTGGAAGCTGATGATACACAATCTACGGCTGAATTAGCAGCAGCTTTCGACGTTAGCGTCAAAACAATATTGGTCCATTTGCATCAAATTGGCAAGGTAAAAAAGCTTGACAAATGGGTGCCCCACGAACTCAATGATCGCCAGCGCGAAGTACGCGTCGAGACGTGCCTTGCACTGCCCAACAGACACACAAATGAAGGAATTTTGAACCGCATTGTTACCTGCGATGAAAAATGGATTCTGTTTGATAACCGCAAGCGCTCAGCAAGTTGGTTGGATCCTGGTTCAGCACCTAAACAATGCCCTAAACGAAAACTTACCCCTAGAAAAGTGACGGTCACTGTTTGGTGGTCTAGCGCCGGTGTGATTCATCACAGCTTCTTACCAAACGGGGTGAGCTTTACTTCAGATGTGTACTGTGAAGAACTGAACACAATGATGGAGAAGCTGGCACATCTCCAACCAGTATTCGTCAATCGCTCGTCTCCGCTGCTCCTGCACGACAACGCGCGACCTCATACTGCACAGCAGACGGTCTCCAAGTTGCAAGAATTGGGGTTGGAAGCTCTCCGTCATCCGCCCTACTCACCAGACCTTGCGCCTACAGACTACTACTTTTTCCAGAATTTGGATAACTTCTTGGCGGGAAAAAAATTCAATACCCGAGAGGCAGTACAAAATGCCTTTGAAGAATTTGTTGCCTCCCGCCCAGCTGATTTCTTTAAGAAGGGCATCAATAAACTGCCACTGCGTTGGCAAAGATGCATTGATTGCATGGGTGATTACTTCGATTAATACAAATAAAAAATGCATGAAAAAAAATTCGTTTAAATTTTTTCATACAAAACGGCAATTTCATAGGTAAAGACCTATTATTAAATAAAAAACTGAACTTACTAAAGTCCGCGAATTTGAGATATTTGAATAAATAGAAATTGTACATTTTTGGTGATGATTCTTACGTCTGGAACACAAACAACACATGATTTACCTCAGAATATTAGAATGAACACGATATGAATTGATAATTATGGTAATGGGATGGCAGAAATAACCACAGTTTTTTTTTTTTGTTAATTATTGTTTATTTTATATATTTTTACTGTATTTAGGTACATAGGTAAACAATAAATAGTCACAATTTATTCAGATATCAATGATCTCTTAGTATTGATAGTAAGCATGCCCGTGGACGGGGGCCGGATGAACAGAGGGGGCAGAGTTGTGTACCACAGCGTTAAAACTGAAAAAAATAAAAAATGTTAAACATTTTCTTTTGGAATCATGTAGGTACCGATAAAAAAAGCTTCCGTAAAGACGAAAACTGGTGGAACTTTTTCAGCAATTCGCGTTCAAATGTTTATTTGCGAATCCTATGGTGGGAGCTTACCCATGGTGGTCATCAGCGGCGTACTCGACCTTGCGCACGGAGCCATCAGGCTGCACCAGAGAGTAGTATCCATGCACGGCGTCTCCGTCGCGGCTCTCGTGCTGGGACTTGTGGTCACCGGTGTGAGGGTCCGACACGGAGTATGCGAAGTCGTATTTAGGGTGAGCCTGTAACATTTGTTATTAAATTAATTGGTTTCTTGATTAAAGAGACATTATAAGGGGCATTTATTTATTTAAAGATGAATAACTTACGTATGTGTCGTGGCCGTCGTAGTGTGCTACGGGGATGGCGTAGTGTAGAGGTAAAACGAGAGCCTCGTCATGGCGTATAATTGACTGGGAAGACACGGCATGACCGTAGGGGAGGGCGTTGGCCGCAGCCAATAGGGCGCCGAGAATTACGATCTGGAAGAAATAGGTAGAGGTAAAATAATTTTCTAAACTTAGGTTCCACAATGAATGAACTAAAAATTGTCAAGCCTCTAATTTAAAAAGTCCCGTTTTAAAAAATAACAAAAAACTTATATTTTTGGACAACTTACTTTGCTGAACATTTTGATGAATATTGTTAGTTACAATCAAGTGTTGATTGATATCAATGCAGCTGACATTTGGTTTTATAGAAAAAAGTAGCCGCGAGCACAACTCAAGTGTGGGGAGAATTACGTGCGTGTTTATTGACTCCGTGACTTTGATATGCAAAACTATAACATTTGATTCTAATACAAATAACTTTTGTAACATGTTAGTTAATGTGTTTCGTTCCAATCTATTTTATTTAGAACATGGTTGTGTTGATAATTGTTGTTAATTTATTCTTGTGCGATAATAGATTCTAAGATTGACCATAACAACAATTTAATTTGCCGTTATGATTTCGAAGCATGTGCTATTAAATTGTAAAGGCTACATAACTATTAGAATGAAAAAAATAACGAAAAACCGGCCAAGTGCGTGTCGGACCATGCACAATGAAGGTTTCAGTAGTTGGGATGAATTTATTTCTAGAACAAACTTAACATCGTAGTTGGAAAACATGTTCTCCTATACATTCCAACTGCAAATGTAAGTTTGTACGCGCTATATTGAGAGATTTACCATGCTATTTTAAGACCATAGACTTCTTATAGGTTTTCTTGTAATAATATATAAGTATAGAACTATTTTCTGTATTTTTTTTCAAATATTTAGGCTCAGTAGTTTCGGATATAAGGGATGGAATGGTCAATTTTCAAATAACTTTAAAACGTTTTATTTTAAAATTAATTAAAAAAATATGTTTGAGACCCTCACAGTAAGCTCTTTCATTTGCTATGTCAAACGGTACAGTTTGCAAAAATTTTGCCCCCCAAACGTAACCCCCTTGTTCATAATTTCTTTATTTACGTTACACGTCCGTATTTAGGTCACACAAATTCATATGTTTACAAAGATTCGCAGCAAATTTGCTATGACAGACGGACAGACAGGCACACGAGTGATCCTATAAGGGTTCCGTTTTTTCCTTTTCAGGTACGGAACCCTAAAAATAAAAAAAGTGTTAGTTGGGTCAGTCGGGAACTGTGATCGGAAAACATTACATAATTCAACAATTAAAGAAAACTTCCATGTCGGTAAAGCTGTGTACAGATTCCAGTTTTGAATTTCAGTGTGTGTGATAAATATGCATTTTCTTGTTGTCCATAGGCTTTGTCTTTCTTCAAATGCGAATTAGGGATTAATAATATGCTTATGCTTTCATAATATGCACTGAACACATTAACCATATTTTTTTAAATCCGGTGTTACCTTCAGTGGTACCTAGAGTTATTTAAGAGATAGTCGTGGTTATGTTTAGAAAAAAAAAAAGAGTAAATAAATACAGAAAAAAAAGGAAAAAAAAAACAAAAAAAAAAGAAAAAAGTGCAAAAAAAGCAGCAGCAGTGCAGTGTGTAAAAGTGCTACGATCACGTGGGACGACATAATCTCTTCATTTGCATTCTTAGATCAATTTTTTTCATGTTAGAAGCAAAGAGATCAGCTCAGCTAATTATTATCTAAACATTATCATTATCTTTATCACATCACACTAATATTATAAAGGCGAAAGTTTGTGAGTGTGTGTGTGAGGGTGTGTTTGTATGTTTGTTACTTCTTCACGCTCAAACGGCTGGACCGATTTGAATGGAATTTGGTATGTAGATAGCTTACACCTTGGATTAACACATAGGCTACTTTTTATCTCGGTCTACGCAAGTGAAACCGCGGGGCGCAGCTTGTCCATACTTTGAAAGTAACTCTGTGTATGTCTGTCTGTTACCTTTTCACGCCTAAACCACTGAACGGATTTCCATAAAATTTGGTAAGTCTATAGATGGCATCCTGGGAAAGGAGATAGGCTATTTTTTGCCTCAAAAATAATCCTACAGGGGGTGATATAGGATATGAAAGTTTGTATGGGAGACCTTTCATAAGTTAGGGATATGAAAATTCAAATTAAAAAAAAAATTATCTTTATCACATCACACTAATATTATAAAGGCGAAAGTTTGTGAGTGTGTGTGTGAGGGTGTGTTTGTATGTTTGTTACTTCTTCACGCTCAAACGGCTGGACCGATTTGAATGGAATTTGGTATGTAGATAGCTTACACCTTGGATTAACACATAGGCTACTTTTTATCTCGGTCTACGCAAGTGAAACCGCGGGGCGCAGCTTGTCCATACTTTGAAAGTAACTCTGTGTATGTCTGTCTGTTACCTTTTCACGCCTAAACCACTGAACGGATTTCCATAAAATTTGGTAAGTCTATAGATGGTATCCTGGGAAAGGAGATAGGCTATTTTTTGCCTCAAAAATAATCCTACAGGGGGTGATATAGGATATGAAAGTTTGTATGGGAGACCTTTCATAAGTTAGGGATATGAAAATTCAAATTTATGCTTTTGGTAGGAAATAAATAATATGTAGTTCAGCGAATTCGCGATGCGAATTATAGGACAATAGGGGTTGATTTTAAAATTCACAAATAGTATTAACAATTTTATGTACTACTCTACTACTTATGTACAAGAGATTTAAGGAAATGGAAATGTAGTCATAGTTCGTATCTTGAGGTAACATTTAGTCTATTCATTCGACGTTTTTACGACGAAATTTTACAACAAATAACTTTTGAATGAGTTGACACTCCGTCAAAAGTTATTTGTTATTAGAGCGTGACTGGCATAGGTAATTAACTAAACAAAGTCCCCCCGCCGCGCCGCGCCGCGTCTGTCTGTCTGTTTGAACCTGATAAATTTAAAAACTACCGAACGGATTTTCATACGGTTTTCACCAATGGTCGGAGTGATTCAGTGTATAATTAGGTAATTATGGTTTTGTGTAAATTGGCTGAAATTAAATATGACGGTGATTGTTGAAGATGTCGGAAAAAATCATGCTGACTGGGAGCTTTAAGCCCACCATACACGGCAACGATAAATTGTAGCGATTTGAGTTTGCACAGCTATATCACGGACGGCCCTATGTTCTCCACATTTATGTTCCCGTAGGATTTTTTCCGACATCCACGCAGGTGTAGCCGCGGGCAAAAGCTAGTATTTTATAAACGCGAAAGTGAGTTTGTTTGTTACGCTTGCACGCTAAAACGGCTGAACGGATTTGAATGATATTTGGCACACGTGTAGACCTGGAATAGGACATAGGATACTTTTTATCCCGGTAGTACGTTCCTGTGGGATAATTTACGACCTCCACGCGGGCGAAGCCACGGGCAAAAGCTAGTACTTTCCGTTGTCCTAGAATCATTAAATTTGGCAAGAAGCAGTCTCACAGCACAAGTAAAGGAAAAAGTCTGAAAATTGTTAATTTATAATTCTATCACATAAAAAAATATTTCCAAGTCTGTCAGTATGTCAAGACCTGTTTTTCAGGAACGCGTGAAGGTATCAATTTGAAATTAATATCTAATACGTAGGTCTATGGTTTCTTGAAGTTCTAAATAATCAAGCTTCAAAGCCAACGCAGTAAAATAATACTGCCATTTATGCGACATATTTTGATACTCGCAAGTAAATCAAAACCTATACGGTACTTTCCGTTAACCTAGAATAATGCAATTTAGCAAGAAGCCAGGTCTTACAGCACAAGTAAAGGAAAAAGTCCGAAAATTGTTCATTTGTAATTTTATCACATAACAAAAAAAAATTTGGGGTTACAATGTTAGGTTTGTTTTTGGGATACATTCTTTTCAACTACGGAACCCTTCATTGTGCGTGATCCGACACGCACTTGGCCGGTTTTTTATATTTTTAAATGCTTTTATATCCTTTTTAAGAAATATTTAAAAATGTATTTTATATGGAAACAAATAATAAACGAGAAAATAATAATAATAACATGCACTTTACAAAGTAAATATTCACATCATTGTGTAAAAAATATTCCTCTTGTAGTGGTTGAGGGGTATCGGATGGGGCAAATATACAGGGTGTACCAGGAAGGTGTGGTTAAATTTAAGGGTGTGGTACAGACCATCAAGCTGAACAATTTTTTGCATGGGACCAAAAAATAATCAGCTACCCCATACGTTTGGGTCGAGTGGGTATTGAAGTTTTCTATGGGACAGTTGATATTTTTTTCGCGATTACGATATTGGTTCCATGGAGAAAGTTGTATAAGGTTCGTTTTAAAAAACAATAATCAAGCCTGTGAGTCCAGTGTGCTAATAGGCAAATGTTTCAGTTATCCTTACGTACCTACAAAAAATCTTTCAAGACATTCTATAAAAATTTAATGTTTTAATACCATAATGTGGAAGCGGTTTTATGTAGACCGAAGACGATGTTTCACTTTTTCTTATGTATGGAAGCGAAACCAGTAGGTACCTATGACATAGGGAAAACTAAAAATGAACAAGAACAAGAACAAATCTACAAAAACATTTCCAATCCAACAAGCATCATGCAATCGTTAGAGTTATGTGGGTTTGAAAGAGTTTGTGTTGTTTTTATTAGTATTCACCAAAAGTTAAAAGTTTTATGCCTTCATTGGAATTATTATACGATCTTGCTATAATTTCACCTAATATATAAAATGTGTGTGCACGTTTATTGAGGAGCTCGTGGCTATATAATAACAGCCGCACGGGTCGATCCATCAGGTTAAGCTACGCTTGCCGGGGTTGGTCAGTGGATGGGTGACCACCTTTACACACCGAGACTCCTCCGTGCCTCGGAAAGCACGTTCAGCCGTTGGTCCCGACTGACATTCGTGGATCTTTGACAGTCGTTACGGGTCGTCAGAAGCCCGAAAGTCTGATAACCAGTCTTACCAAAGGGGTATCGTATTACCCAGTTACTGGGTTGTGGGGGTCAGATAGGCAGTCGCTCCATGTAAAATAATGGTATTCAGCTGCATTCGGTTAGACTGGAAGCCTACCCCAACATAGTTGGGAAAAGGCTAGGCAGATTTTGTGTGTGCACGTTTATTGTAAATCTAGTGGCAAAAAAGTTTCTTAGTTTTGGGATTTTAAAAATATGTCATCTTACAGATAGGTCAGACTACTCCTACATATCACAATTTCACAGTAGGTATAAGTATTACAAGTTTCTTGATTAACAGCACCTAATCTAAAGAGAAAGCCTGTAGGTTATATGAGGTAATTGCAAATTCTTGTGCACGTAATTTTTGTAAGAATTACCTAAACAGATAAGGTTGTACACATTATTTTATCTTATTATTTTTATCTTATTTTATCTTATTTTTTTTATTTTTTTTTTTTTTTTTTTTTTTTTTATCTTATTATTTTTTTTTTTTTTTATCATTACTACATCATGATGATGATGTGGTGATTATGTAGATACGAATAGTCAGTAACTTATCTATTATTAAAAAAAATATCAGGGTTATTTGTTATAAAACAACAAAACTAAATAAAGAAAGAAAATAGATTTTTAGGTTATATTTCATCACACTCATAACACACTTGTTACATACAAAAATATAAATAGGTAGGTTGTAGGTCAGACATTCATAACAATCACTCAACTAAGAACGCTCAGTAATGATGGTAGCCGTGGGCGGGGGCGGGGGCGGGGTGCACAGCGGGGGCGGAGTTGTGCACGACAGCGTTGAAACTGGAAACAAAAAAAGTTCAAGTTAGTCCAATAAGAGAAGAGGAAATTTATTGCTGCCAAACACTAGCTTTTTTTATAACTTACCCATGGTGGTCATCAGCGGTGTACTCGACCTTGCGCACGGAGCCATCAGGCTGCACCAGAGAGTAGTATCCGTGCACGGCGTCACCGTCGCGGCTTTCGTGCTGGGACTTGTGATCACCGGTGTGAGGGTCGGCCACGGAGTAAGAGTAGTCGTATTTGGGGTGAGCCTGCGAATGTAGAAAAAAAGTAAGCATGTTGAAGCTTTGGCTAGAAGATAAGGTGCTTGAATCGTGAAAGTCAGACAGGCTGCAAGGGACGCCTTGTGCCGCCCTTCCCAGTCTGCCGTCCCGCGTACATGGCCCTCTTGGCCATAGGGTAAATACGCCACTTAGCTAGCAGCAACCTAAAACTTTTACTAGTTAAATAGGGACTTACGTATGTGTCATGTCCTTCGTAGTGAGCGGGAGCGGCGGCGTAGTGAGCTACTGGGGCAGCGGCGTAGTGGGCGACGGGGGCAGCGGCGTAGTGTGCTACGGGAGCAGCGTAGTGTGCTACGGGAGCAGCGGCGTAGTGTGCTACGGGAGCAGCCGCATAGTGAAGGGGAGCGACATGGGTCTCGTCGTGACGGACAATGCTCTGGGAGGACACAGCGTGGCCATGTCCCAGGAGACCAGCGTTGGCAGCAGCCAAGAGGGCGCCGAAGGCTACGATCTGAAAAATCGGTTTCAGTGAAATATTGTGATTGAATACTAGAAGAAATAAATAAATAAATAGTATTTTGTTCAATTTCCTGTTCTAATCTATTAACAGATCTAATTTATTAACATTTATTTTTGTGAAGCTAATACAGATTACTTGTGTTATATTTTTTAAACAATAATTGTAACAACTCACTTTGCTGAACATTTTTGGTTGTTTAGATTGTAAGAATCAGAAGTTGATTAATGTCAATGGTCCTGCCGTATGGTTTTATAGAACGCGGACAGCGCGTGCGCAAGCCAGCGCAGTGGGGCGGAGAAATGTGCGCTCACCTTGACTCTGTAACTTTGACATATTATCAAGGTCGCAGTTAGGGATGTCGGAAGTGTATAAAAAATATGATATATCGATATTTTATTTTAAAGTGTGTCGTTAACGCTTTCGATATATTCCAAAAAAAAAAATATCAATAGTAAATATCGGCAAAATTTTGTAAGAAAATTGGAGATTACTGTATTTTGCGTGAATCTGAACTCGCCTTTGGAGCTACTGTTACTGTTAGCCTGTATTATCCCACTGCTGGGCAAAGGCCCCTCCCCATGTCTTCTAGTCCTTGCGATCCAGGGCTAATGTAGACCACTGGTTGTTTGTTTTGCCCAGCTCGATCTGCCATCTTCTTCTTCAGCTATGGCGATTTTTTTATATCGTTTTTGATACATTTGCGATACTCGGTATTTAATATCAATATATTAATACAACGAAATATTAAATATGACTAAAAATATCGATGTATCGAATGAAAAGTATCAATATAATCGATATTTTTTCGACAAGCCTAGTCGTATTTCTTAAATCACTCTAATAATACGAACGCGTTGATTTGTGTCCGGATCTACTTTAATTAATACGTAGGCTTCTATTGTTAATTATTCTTATTATATGCCGTAGGAATTGTGGTCTATTTATAATATCGGAATCGTGAATTATCGATCATTGTGGTGTGATTTACAGATTCGCAATGCGGATTGATAAATCTAAGATGTTGAATTATTGAATTCCTCTTTTGTAAAAAAACGGGTCTTTGTTGAATTTAAATAAAATAAAATAAAATGAAGACAAGGATATGGTTTTTTGTATCGACGTTGTATGGACGTTGGACGTCTGATAGTAATGGATGATTAATTAAGTAGTACTTTTTCAAAAGTAAAAAAAAAATGAAATATCAATTTAATCGGGTTATCTTTATTATCATACAAAAGAACCATGCATGAATTTTTTTTTTTAATTATTTCTTTCAAATGTTGGCCGTAACTGCGGTTAAAATGGTCCATTCTAAAGTTCCAATTTTCTAGACGCGTCCAAACATTTTGAGTGCTAATTGGCGAATAACGCGAGTAATGTTGGTTTCCAATTCCTCAATCGTACCTGAGTTATCCATGTAGACTTTAGATGTTACATAACCCCATTGGAAAAAGTGTAAAGGTGAGATTTGCGAACTAGTCTAGGCTGCCAATTCAACGGTCTCGCAATTGGAACTTCAGAATGGACCATGTTAACCACAGTTACCGCTAATTTTTTAAATAAAAATCTTTAAAAAATAATTAATGTTATGAATGGTTAGTTTGTACTCACAATATTGACAGATTTACCATATTATTTTGAGACTACAGACTTCTTATAGGTTTTCCTGTAATCTACATGTAAAGAACTCTGTTATTTTTCAAATAAGTGGGAGGCCCTTATCTCCGAAACTACTGAGCCTAATGGTCAGTTTTCGTCTATTTTCTTAAATAACTTTAAAACAATTTATTTTAAATTATAAAAATATATATTTGAGACCCTCATACTAAGCCTTTCATTTGATAAGTCGCACGGTACAGTTTGCAAAACTTTTTTTTTTTCTTTGTTGCCCCCCAAAAGTGACCCCCATATTCAAACTCCATTTATTTACTTTACCCATTCGTGTTTGGGTCACCGAAATTAATATGTGTACCAAATTTCAACTTAATCGGTCCATTAGATTCGGAGCAAATTGGCTGTGACAGACGGCCAGACAGACACACGAGTGATCCTATAGGTTTCGTTTTTTCCTTTTGTTTCCTTTTGAGGTTCGGAACCCTAAAAAGTATCTCTAAATGAATCACCCAGTATAATGAATAGTATAATAAAATTATTTGTATTTTTTTGTAATTATATGCTGTGCTGAAATAAGTAAAAGTTTCAGGCATGAGTAAAATACATTTTTTCTGAAGCTTTGCGTAAAATAGTGGTTGCAGCTTTATAAATTTTTATTTTTTCCAGTCAAAAGAAATCGTTTTACAAACTAGGAGACTTATAATGGTGCACTTCTTCCTGCATTTTTGATTCAACGCACTGCATATTGTCTCATGTATATTTCAATCACGCGTGCATTCTGTGATTTATTGATATCGAATCAAATTCTTGTTAGTACATGGTATGTCTGTCAACAATAGTCAGTAATCTGTTTGTTATATCTAATACATAAATTATAATAAACTGCGTAACTAGAGCGCTTTTTGCAATTCCAGTTTGGCATGTAGTCATGATTCAAGATTTTGAAAGCGGTTTATACAACTGTTATAGGATTGGATATAGGTTACATAAATGTCTCTTTCCTAATCTTAATAAACTTATAAGTAGAAGTAGATTATAGTACATAGTAAGTTTTCCTTAATCCTACTGCTTTTAGAGCTTTCCGAAAGCCATTTTGATTCTATGATAAGCTTACCTATTGAAACTGGAAAATTAGATTTTTGTTGTCCCGAAAATCCAAAAAATCGCAGAAAATGCGCATGAAAAAAAAAAACATCGCAAATACAACATGTAATGTCATGAATTAATTTATTGTTCTAGCTCGCTGCAAGTATTTCCCAGTCAATGTGACGCACGCGCTGGTCGAACAAGCTTGTTATTGACGTCAGCAAAAATTATAATAGTGAACATATACGAATATGTGACGAGTCCTGCGTGACGCATGTAATCGGTATGTTAGTGGGCCTGTTCAGCGAGACATGTGTGCTGATAGGTCATTACAAATCAATATTATTCCGATGGTTGACCGTGTATCATCGTTAAGTTAGTCCTCAATTCGCATAGTACGTATACAGCAGCTTTATTGAATCCACATAGATAAGACAAGTTGTTTTTTAATTCCAAAATTCTATCAATATCTATATCTTAAACTAGTTTCGGCCAGCGACTACGTCCGCATGAAATTTCTTGTTCCCCCGACCCACCCCGTCGCTTCGCGTCGCCTGCCCACGCTATTACTTCGTTTTTGATTAGCGTTCTTTCTGATTTTTTTTTTTTTTTTTTCGTGAACGGGCGCCGTCAGTTGGGACTGGTCGTCTCTTAGCTGCCATGGCTTATTTTTAATTTTAATATTTAATTTAGTTGTTTTAGTTTTTATCTTTTTATTACGGACGCTTTTTAACGTGCACGTCTTTCTACATTGTTCTCACATGTATATTTTCAACATGAACGATGTAACCAATATTTTGTAAAATATTATGATTTAAAAGAGTGTCCGTCTTGCCCGTTCTTCTCCATAGGGATCTACTACGCTTTGGAATGGGCAACTAGCTTCATCTTTCTGACTGACCGACCCATTGACAATTCAAAAGTGCCTGTAATTGGTTTATTTGAAATAAATGCTTTGAGTTTGAGTTTGAGTTTACTTTTTACTCGACTCCTAAGGGTCCTAGCGAGATGTTAAATAGCCTATAGACTTCCTCAAGAATTGGGCTATCAAATACAAAAAGTATTTTTCAAATCCATCCAGTCGGAAAGCGCTAATCTCTGGAACTACTGGTAGTTCCTACTAGTGGTAGTGGTACTATTAGCGCGTTCAAACATACAAACAAACAAAAAAACGAACTCTTCAGCTTTATTATTGGAATCAATAGTAGGTACTAAAAGCCAAGGCTTTACTTATTGATTCCAATAATAAAGCTGAAGAGTTTATATGGGGTTTTGAATCAAAGAAAAATAACGTGCAAAGTAAACCATGAGTAGTCTTTAACACTACTCATGATTTACTTTGCACGTTATTTTTCTTTGATTAAAATCTTCTGACAACGGACTTCTGTGTTCAAATCGGGCTATTCCTGACAGTCTACTTCACCCGTATGATTATGCTACTTCATTATTAACCTATAATTTCAGGTGCTGACATTGTATACTCCCGGTGACCTAGATTTAAATGCTAAACCGGAGTTTGAGTACGCAGCCTTCAAACCAGGAAATTCCGGGTATAGCCCAGAGTATAAACCGTTTTATCTGCAATAAATCTCAATGAGATTACGTGCGTAAGTTGTATTAGTTAGCCCACCGAAACCACGCGGTGTTGTTGGCGGAACGTCCGCCTTTGGTTCTTTGACTTTTAAGCAGAATTTCCCAATAATTGATTTGAGTCTAAAAGTGACAGTTAAGTTTTATTTGGAAGTCTTTAAACGAGGTTTTAGGATGAGATTTGTGTAAGATGGACTGCAGCATTAACTATTTGAATGGAATTATCTATGCATGTTAAAGGACCAATTAATATTTGGGATGACATTTTGGTAAAATGCAGGCTTCTTTACTTATTTATTTAACCATTTATGTACACTCAAATAAACAGACAAACAGAAAGGAACACAAAAATACGTACAAAGGTGATAAATAAAAATAATCTCTTTACTTGTTTGTGAACTGAAAATAATTTCTATAATGAGCGGACGTTAGTCATGGATGAACAGAAACGCCGGCGCTGTTGTAATTTTGCGGAAAATCTAATTATGAATAGCTATTTATTATGATGGCTTTAAGTAAACAGATGATCTCCGTAATTGGTCAGTTGCTAAGAATTTGCATTGTGTGAAACAGCTTCTTATCTTTCTGTTCCAGTTGAATCAGCAGATAATTGAGGATATTGGAAATTATAACGTTCAAGGACACTTACCTACTTCGTGAAAGTTACTACAAAAAACGTAGGTAGCTAAAAATATCTTTAATAAAATCATTGAGTATATCAAAGATTAAAATACAAATCCAGTTCTTCTACTCTTGATTTCAGCAAACGTTTAATATATGCGCATTTTATATTCATAGCAGTAATTCTAATAAACGTGTTACTAAAACAATAGCATTCTTAATAAAAGCGGTTTCATAACATTTCATTGACCAAGCTACGAGGTATCAAGAGTGGCTCGTGTCATAAATAATTTGATAGATTGGGCATGTGGTCGCGGCCTACACTCTAGAAGTCTAGATAAATTATCGCGATTTTTATACAATGTGGGTCAGGTTTAATTACAAAGGCCTCACTTTGTTTAAATCGGTCAAAATCAATCTGCCTAACCTTTTCCCAACTATGTTGGGGTCGGCTTCCAGTCTAACCGGATGCAGCTGAATACCATTATTTTACATGGAGCGACTGCCTATCTGACCTCCACAACCCAGTAACTGGGTAATACGTTCCCAATTGGTAAGACTAGTTGTCAGACTTTCAGGCTTCTGACGACCCGTAACGACTATCAAAGATCCACGAATGACGGCGGGAACCAACGGCTTAACGTGCTTTCCGAGGTACGGAGGAGTCTCGGTATGTAAAGATGGTCACCCATGCACGGATCAACCCCGGCAAGCGTAGCTTAACCTGATGGATCGACCCGTGCGGCTGTTATTACTTAGCCACGAGCTGTTTAAGTCGGTACAAAGATAAGGATTACACGTGTAAAGTGTGTTTCCCTTTACTTGCCTTATTTGGTAAACACATCAGATTCCCATTTTGAGAAATGTTAACATGGTTAATTTGATTGGAACGAAGTTCTAAAACGCGGCTTGTGGTAGGAATTGACTGGTAGAAATCGTCACGTAACGAAAAAGCAAAATGCCCCTCAAGTTTCAAGTGTCAAACGTTTTTGTTTTTGGAACGAAGTTGTTTTTCTTTTAAACCATACGTGAGAAGAAACTTCATTCCTGACCGGTCCCCGACCGCACACTTTTTTATATAATTTATTGTTTTATATTTATATCAAGAAGCAGTTCGTACCTAACGCAGTGTGAGATTGATGTGAAAACTCATAAGTTTTGTACCGTTTTTGTTTATTAAATAAGACATGTAAGGTGAAATACACTGTAGGTATGATTTTGCACCAGTTAAAATGCTGTTAATGTAGAATCTGTGTTGTTCGCTCAGGGGCAGCCAGTCGAACTTGATAGCTGTAATAACAATTAGCTCAACATCGTGTAAATGATTCTGTTTAATATCTGCAATTTCCTTCGGTTCCGAGGTTCCGGATATTAAATGCAGATAATAAAATTAATGTTTTGTGTAAATTATCATATTTTTGTAATACGAATTATTGTTTAATTTATGAAAGGGAAAAGTTACTGTTACTAATTGATTGTGGTAGATATCTTTTTAAAATTAATATGTAATACTTATGTATTATGCAAAAAAGGTTGGATTTGTTTATTATGCTAGTAGGGACATACTTTAAATTCTATGTCAGTCATAATATTTTATTGTTACGAATTACTCGCGGACTACTAAACTTTACCCAGTTTATAATAAATAACCCATTACATGATAATAATTTTGAATTGCTATTACTCGTAACATGGGATTTTATATATTAATTTATAAACAAAACACGCCTAAACGATGTTTAAAAGTTTTTCGCTTGAGAACTTTAATGTCGTTTGTGAAATAATGTTTTATGAAATAAACACATTCTCGTGATCGTGAGCCTTGGTCAACTAGACTTGACCACTTGTACGTTTTTGTTAGGATATTTCAGCCTATTGCACCCTCGTTATAATTAATATTTCAAACATATTTAATACAAATGCAGGTATGTAATTAGACCATGAACATTTCGAATATGAGTTGTGGTCATTACTAAATATTTAAAGGCATATTTAATAACTAGTATTTGCCAACAAATGCAATCGGATGATTATTATCGATCTAAATTAAATGTGGACTTAAAAGGTTCGACAAGATATCGATCTATTGGCTAATAGCGACATTACCAGCGACATTATTGTATTTAGTTACCCTGTGATTAAATACTGATTGATGTCTTTATGTTCACATTGTTTTATTTTGTCATGTTCGAGAACATGGTTTAATGAGGTTCCTACTTTTGTCTGCATGTTTGTACAATATATGTAAACACAAGTCGGACCTAACATTGTTTTTCGTTGTTTTGGTTTTTTAAATAAGAACTGCCTGTCACTTGTTTGAAACCAACTTGCAAAACCAGTAATAGGTAGGTATCTCTTGGTATTTGTTCAGGCAGATGTAGCACTAATACTCTACTGATTTCCATTGTAAATTAACCTGACATTCCTCTATTATATTTTCCAATGCCACATATCCAAAGCCGAGGTCTCGACGTAATATCCGGGACAAATGGAGTCACCAATAAATGCAATAATAATAGTTGGTATACGAATATGAACAGTGTTGGCCCAATGGTAACGGCCGCGACTTATGAGTTGTAGCTCGTAGGTTCAAACCTAGGCAGGCGCTTTATTTTGTGTAAATTATTTCATCACTATTGCTCTCAAAACGGTGAAGGAAACCATCGTAAGGAAACACCGGTCCTAGAACCAAAAGTTCGAAGACATGTGACATCTACCAACCCGCACTGGGCCCGCGTGGTGGATTACGGCCCACTCGCTCTCATCGAGAGGAGGCCTGTGTCCCAACAGTGGGTACATTATAGGCTGATTGTGCTATACGAAATTGAACCAATGTTTCGTAGGTACTCAATGTATTCACGCTTTGCTACTAACTCGACACTGAGACAGGACCATGCTTAGCACAGTTTACAACACATTTTTTCATACGTTTTATTAAAAAGAACTAGGTTCTTAATTTATTACAGCAACACTAATATATTATATATATTATGTACAAGTATATAATAAAAAAATTTAAATAAAAACTTTTTTACAAAAAAAAAAAAAAACCGACTTCCAAAAACAACACTACAAGTGAAAAATAACTTTAATTTCGGAAGTCGGTGTCTGGTTAAATGTATTTTCGTTTTTTGCCACCGATTTCCGAAATTAAAGTTATTTTTCACTTTGAAGTGTTGTTTTTGGAAGTCGGTTGTATTTTATTGTAAAAAAGTTTTTATTTTAATTTTTTATTATATACTTGTACATAATATATATATTCGTGTTGTTGTAATAAATTAAGAACCTACCCCACACAAATTCTAATACCACTACCTGCAAAAGAATCTGGAACATCATCCATATAAAATTGGGGAAAAAATACGTATTATTGAAGCTAACTCAAACACTACCCAAGCAAAGTTAATCAATTTTATATGGGACCAACTTTGAGGCATACCTTCTCGAATAAAACAATTTTTTTTTCAAATCGGACGACTCTGTAAAAAGTTATGCGTGGTCATACATAAAAAAAAAACGTACGTGTCGAATTGAGAACCTCCTCCTTTTTTTTTTCGTCGGTTAAAAAGGGGAAGAGCTCATTGGGCATCAAAAAATTTGCCCGTATCCGTCAATGGGAAAAGTGTATGTCAATGCTAATTCTTTGAGCTAAAAATAGGCCTGCCATCTGGTCCAGTGAAGAGTCAAGTTCAGTCGAGTGAATTAATTACAATCTAGCCTTTAAGACTAATAAGCAATTTTAATCTAACTAAAATTTTTACATTATTTTAAAACTTAGAATAGTGTTTATTGCATTTAACACAAGTTCGTACCACTTTCTTAGAGTTTCAAATAGTAATAAAAACGCTTTGTTCATATGTTATATGTGTGTCATTGCAAACAGTAACACATGATTTAGACTTTATTACATTAACACAAAACCGTTATGACATTTTGACCCTATTAAAACACAGTTAATTATCAATCTTGGTCCTGTCATGAAATAATTAAGTACCTATCTTATACCATTTCTAGGCTGAGGAAATATGAATGGCATTGATATAAATTGCTGTGTCAAAAGCTTTTCCCTTTGCGGGGTAAGAAGATTTAGATAAGCAACAAAAAATCAAAGCAATTAGACACTTAGGCAAGAGTAGTTGCTTTTAAATGTATGTCAATGTACAAGTTGCTATTGCCAGGCAACTTTTATTTCTTCTGATTTAATTTACAAGTCCCAATAACATTATATTGTGTTCGAATAGAATATCTATAAAACAAGATGCTTTTCGGGGAGAATGAAAACTGAATTGTTTTTTTTTCCTTGCAAGTTTTATTTAGAATATTGTTTAAACATAAATATGAAACTTAATTTAAGATTACTGTGACATTTCAACATCTATCGACTAGACAATTTACAGTTTGATCTGTTTTAGCACGGTTTGTTCAAGACTATGTATGTTAGAGGTGAGGGTTCCTGTCTCACGGCTGCTGGTACTCCATAATTTCTGCTCATTGCTGCTTCAATACATCTGAGTATATCGTTATACGGTACAAGTTCCTCTTGATTGGGTTTTAATAATCCTTGAACCTCTTTGTTTTTACCTTGACCTACTGCTTCAGATTTTTCTCTAGAATCTTCATCAGATCCTTTTTTGGATCCCTTGATAGATTTATTTTTACTCTTTTCCCTGGAGTCTTCAGTTCCTTTAGAAGATTTTTTTCGAGATTTTTCTTTTAATTGTTCTTTAGACTCATCAAATTTAGATTCTTCTTCGGATTCTTCTCCAGATTCTTCGGAATCTTTTTTGGATTTTTTATGTTGTTTTTCTTTAGATCCTCCAGTAGACTCCTTCGATTTCTTAAGAGTTTCTTCTTTGGAGTTTACTTCAGATTCTTCACTTGAGTCTTCGTTAGAAACTTTATTTGATTTATGAAGTTTTTCTATTGATTTTTCTCCAGATTCTTCTTTTGAGTGTTTGGGTTTAATGAGTGGTGCTTCTTTGGATTCTTCTCCAGATTCTTCTTTTGAGTATTTAGGTTTAATGCGTGGTTTTTCTTTGGATTTTTCTGCTGATCCTTCTCCAGATGCCTCCTTGGAGAGTTTGGATTTCTTAGACTGGTATTCGTTGGATTCCGCTTCCGATTCTTCTCCAGACTCTTCTTTGAATACTTTTTTAGTTTCTTTGTAATGTTTTTCTTTGGAGTTTTCTAATTCCCCTGACTCTTTAGATGTACCGCGCTGATCCTTTGATTTTTTAGCTGATTCCTCTTCTTTCAATGATTCATTTTTGATTTCGTGGCAAGGTGGGGAAGATTCTTTATTTTCTTGTCCTGCTACTTTCCTTTGGCCTTCCACAGTAGCGGGTAAGAATTGTTTAACCACTGCATTGAATCTGCGAGAATGATGAATATTATTTGCCACTTATAACTTAAACAAATATTTACTAAATAACATGGATAATGGTAAATAATGCACACCCCGAAATGTCGTCAGCTACATACTGCACTTGTCGGACGTATCCATCTGGCTGCAGAAACGAGTATTCCCCTTGGACTACTGAACCATCACTAAGCTCACGTTGCGCCTTATGGTCTCCTGTATTTTCGTCATATACTACGTAAGAATATTCATACCCTGTGGCTTCCTGAAAATACAGAAGACATTGTTACTTGGGATAAAAAAGAAAATGTTATGTAATCAATTTGCCTAGCCTTATCTCAACTACGTTGGGGTCAGTCTAACCGGATGCAGCTGAATACCAATATTTTACATGGAGCGACTGCCTATCTGACCTCCACAACCCGGTGACTGGGTAATACTGGTTGTCAGACTTTCGGGCTTCTGACGACCCGTAACGACTGTCAAAGATCCTCGAATGACAGCCGGGACTAATGGCTTAACGTGCTTTCCGAGGCACGGAGGAGTCTGGGTATGTAAAGATGGTCACCTATCCACGGACCAATCCCGACAAGCGTAGCTTAATTTGATGGATCGACCCATGTGGCTGTTATTAGTTAGCCACGAGCTCCTCGAGCAAAATGTAATGTAATTTTGTTATAAATACCTGTTTGGTCGGTGCAACAACAATAGGAACACTTGGCGGATTGTAGGTCAAAATGTTTGGACTGGGGTTTACAGGATTCACACTGGCAACTGTTTGGGCAGGATAAACACAAGGTGACACACAGGGTGCAACATACCCAGATACAGAAGGCAGTGAATTGATTTGAGATAGTCTTGGATTTGCTATTGATGGATATGGTGTACCATATGAATAGTACCCTATAGGGACGACTTCACTCTCCACATAGACATTGGAGTAAGAGGCACCGGTAACGTAACATATTAAGGTAACACTTAATATTAATGTCACCATCAAAGTCTGAAAAAAAAAAAAACAAAATAAATTAAGCGCGTAGCTATTTTAATTTAAGTTTGTAATTAAAGTTTCAAACATAAAATAGCTGCGAAGGAAGGACCAACACTTACTTGAACAATCATCTTTCCTGGTGATCGATGGAAGACTACTGATATTTTTGAGAATGAAGCTCCGCTTATAAGTGATGCTTTGTTGTTCCTAAAATATTCTGTTCGGTAATACCGAAACAAACCATCAATGTCGTAGACTAGATGAATAGGAGATAACAATTAATATGTTAATGAAGATTTAACGCAGGCTCCGTCATTTTTCTCCTGTATTCGGAACACGTGGGAGTACAAAAAGCAGGTAAAGTGGCGTGACAATAGTTTTTGTCTACTTTGGTCCAGTCAGTGCGTAAGTTATGCAATGGCACAGGGAACTGCTTGCTATTTCTTTATTTCGAGAACACATAGTCGCTTCCAGCAGCACGATTATTCGGAATAGGAAATCTTTCACATATTCAAATTTGTCTGCGCGGTTATTAGCGACATGCATTGCTCTAGGTGAACACAAATTTTCGGATTTGCATACAAAGACGAGTACTGTTATCTTTTATTACACTGTACCTAATTTTAAAACATTGTAAACACCAATTATTTTTAAAAGAGTAACCGTGGAGTTTCTTGCCGGCTCTTCTCCATAGGAAACTACCAATTGGAACAGTGACCTAGCTTCTGACGTTTCATAAGTGCCCATGTGAAATGAAATATATTGATTTGAATTTTAAGAGATATTTTCTCCCATTGCTAGTGAAACTGGTTCATGGTCGGTACGGCTTTTGTATGCCCATGCTCTTCTTCATAGAAAACTACCAATGCAACCGTGAACCTAGTTTCTGACGTTTCATAAGTGCCTTTGTGAAATAAAATATTTTGATTTGATTATTAGGAGATATTTTCTCACATTGCTAGTGAAACTAGTTCATGTTCGGTACGGCACTTGTATGCCCATGCTCTTCTCCATAGAAAACTGCCAATGGAACCGTGCACCTAGCTTCTGACGTTTCATAAGTGCCCATGTGAAATAAAATATTTTGATTTGATTATTAGGAGATATTTTCTCCCATTGCTAGAAACTGGTTCATGGTCGGTACGTCACTTGTATGCCCATGCTCTTCTCCATAGAAAATTACCAATGGAACCGTGTACCTAGATTCTGACGTTTCATAAGTGCCCATGTGAAATAAAATATTTTGATTTGATTAGGAGATATTTTCTCCCATTGCCAGTGAAACTGGTTCATGGTCGGTACGGCACTTGTATGCCTATGCTCTTCTCCATAGAAAATTACCAATGGAACCGTGTACCTAGATTTTGACGTTTCATATGTGCCCATGTGAAATAAAATATTTTCATTTGATTTGATTATTATGAGATATTTTCTCCCATTGCTAGTGAAACTGGTTCATGGTCAGTACGGCATTTGTATGGCCCAATAACAAGCTATTTCATTAATGATCTTTTCATAAATAGACAAATGACCATCGTTGTGTATTGTCATTTTCATTATCTAACTTTGTTGAGAATACCACCTACATACCTAATTATTCAGTTGCATAGTATTATGTGTGTTGTATTGACGCCATTATTATTTCGTGTTTACGTAGGTTGTTACTTGTTATAACTAATCGCACGTGAGTGAAACCTAAATCCGTCAATTTAGTAATGCTTCTCATGTTACAAGCTGACTAAAGTGTATGGAAACAACAATCGATTTCTCTACACCTTATTTGTGGCTGTTGTTACAAATAACGCCTGTACTGAGATCATTGGCAACATTTTACAGTGTTCAATTGCTCTATGTATAACGGCAGGCATAAAACCTATTGTTGCCAACACGGCAGAGACTTTAGTATTAAGTTTTAATAAGGCTGTACGTAGGTAGATTGTCTTAAACGAGTAAAAAGGATTTTAACTAAAATCCAAGCTTAATAATTCTTTTTATTAAGAAATACTTCCAATTCTACAAATTTTGTACATATGCCATTTAATAAGCTTTGTTTGACCGTCATAGGTAGACAAGACAATATTATTTTAGTATCGCCTGAATTCAGAACCACATGATAACTTGTTGTTCGATTGGGTTGATTTTCGTGATGTTATGAATCCAGGGGTGATCAGAGTTGTATTTACTTTCATGGCAAAGTTACTCGATGTGGAGAAAGGGTATAATAAGTTACTCCGTCATTAAAAGTAAAGCAAAAATGTATGTGAAGGAATGCTAGTAAAAGTGCATAAAGTAATAATAGTGTGAGAAACTTTGGTCATTGCTGAATCTGAGTAGGCTGTGTAAATTATGTGCGAAAATAAACATTATCGTAAAGCGAACCTAGACATAGCATAAGATCACGCTTGTATTCCCCGAAATGCTGGACAGAAGTACACCTATGATACACCCACATTTCACCAATTAGGTTTGTCTTACTGGCATATTTGCTTATTTTACCAAATCTTATTAACTTAATCAGTATTGGAAGAGCTAGGTTCAATTGTCTAGGCAGCTAATATTTTGTAACAATTTTTGAATATTCATTATTCCAATTTCATAGCTCTGGGTAATTCGAGAATTTTTACAATTTATTTGTTACATTACTTCCATGGTTGTTGTTTTTGACTTTTAAAAAAAGTGAAAAATGAAAACTTTTTTACAAAAAAATACAACCGACTTCCAAAAACAACACTACAAAGTGAAAAATAACTTTAACTTCGGAAGTCGGTGGCAAAAACGAAAATACATTTAATCAGACACCGACTTCCGAAATTAAAGTTATTTTTCACTTTGTAGTGTTGTTTTTGGAAGTCGGTTGTATTTTTTTGTAAAAAAGTTTTCATTTTTCACTTTTTAGTTGTAGTAGCTATCCCACACAAATTCTAATACCACTACCTGCAAAACAAACTAGAGCATCATCCATATAAAAGTGGGGGAAAAATACGTATTATTGAAGCTAACTCAAAAACTACCCAAGCAAAGTTAATCAATTTTATATGGGACCAACTGTGATGTATACCCTCTCAAATAAAACAAAAAAAATCTAAATCGGTCCAGCCATCTTCGAGTAATCGGGGAACATACATAAAAAAAAAAAAAGAATTTGAAGTCGGTTAAAAATTATTTTGTTTAGATCACGAAGTAAGTTTAGAAACATACGATTATAATATTTAATGCCTCAGTAGAAATCCATACATAACATAACATCACACCTTGTTGCCCCAAAGGGTTGGGCAAAGGTGTACCTAAAGTACACCCACATTTCGCCAGTTTCATCTATGTTCAGCATGGACCTGAGGAGCAAAGTATAGGACCTCATTAAAAAAATAAATAAAATAAAAAACTTTATTCAGTACAGAAAAAAAAGAAACACGGTTCAATAAATACAAATTCTCTGGACCCCACACTAGGATTCCCTGTGTCGTGGGGTCCAGTCCCTTTCCAACTAAAGTACACATTTCCATTTATTAAATTAAATTTAATATTGATAAAATGAATCAATAGGGTGTGTGTGATGTGTGTTCATTCATACTTTCTTTTTATGAGCAGGTACACATTAACCATTCCGACTAAGTTGCATAATAGCGTCGCCACAGACGCCGTCCGGCGTCTGTGGCGTCCGCTATATCTTAATACCATAGGTTTTAAATAAATAAAAACATTTATTTTCAGGCTACAATGGCCCATAGATACATACCTTACAAATTAGCTTAAATCTATATACCTATTTAAAAATGAATCCCTATTTCCCTTGCTCACGCCGTAACTTGAGAAAGACTAACGATTTCATTCACTTTTTTTTAAAGTTTTCTAATTCTTTGTAGAAGGTTCTTACGGAAAGAAAACTTAAGAGAATTGTGCAGAAAATTGGAAAATTTCTGAAAACTTAACGACTATTTTAACTTCGCGCTTTTACATTAGAATAATATTCATAGCTACGACAGGACAACGTCTGTCGGGTCAGCTAGTAAAGTTTAAAAGAACTTGTGTTAATAAATATAGCTTAAAAACAAGTTAGTAGCACTTCACTTCACTAGCTTGTCCTTGTGCAATTCTGTTGTACTAGACCGCAGAACTAGTACCACAACCACGGAACACCACGTCCTGTGGCCAAAAGTCTTCTTTCGTGACGACGGACAGATAACAGTTCGGTACTTGCACCATAAACACCTTGAAGTTGATGTTGCGGTGCGACTCCAGTAACTGCACCCTCGGCGTGTAACTTGTCTTCTGGCGCACGTACTCCACGATGGCCTCCGCCTTAGTGGTGTAGTGCAGGCGGGAGATGAACTGTGTCCAAATAAATGTTTTTCTTTCTTTCTTTAGATGTACACCGGTGTGTTTGGCTTTTAACCTCCCGCTTCTGGTATGTACTGTCCACGATCTTTAGTATAGCACCAAAGTTTAGAAAAAATTGGCTTTGTTTTAAAGTGTCATCTGTAGCACTATACTATATTTTATGTGGTGTGGTGGTATCTTTCGTAAAAATGATATGCCATATAATGATGTGTCCGGGCACCTGCTTTGCGTTGATTTTTAATTTTTCATTAGCACGTTGTTGTTGAAATTATCCGGAAAAGACCCGGAGTTATCGACATAGCTTGCAGAGTAAGAAAGCTGGAGTGGCAATGGGCGGGCCATGTTTGTGGGACCACTGGGAGCGGTGTGTGTGTGATAGATGGACGACAGACAACTTTGAAAAGGTGGCTATGGCAGCTGGATGCAGAAGGCGGAGGACAGGGAGTTGTGGCGCAGCCTGGGAGAGGCATATGTCCAGCAGTGGTCTGCGATATGCTGAGTTGATTGAAGTTATTGTTGTTGCGCTGATGAAGTATCTATACGTATGGTTTAGGGAATTTTCTCACCAATTTTATTGTTCTAGGAAGTGTTTTTTTTTAACTAGAGGCTTCGGTGTTGTCAAATAAGTAAGTCTTGAAAAAAATTTACTCCTCTCATTAAGGTGGATCCGCAGTGATAGCCAAATTCAAGTTTTCTTGCGTTTTTTGCGATTTGCAGGCGAGGTTGTATCTTGATCTAAATATGATTCGCGATAATAACAAATATGTGTTTACATAATTATAACCATAAGAATCATCAAACAACCGGCCAAGTGCGTGTCGGCCCACGCACAGTGAAGGGAATCCGTAGATGGGTTGAATTTATCCCATGAACAAAAGAATTTTGTAGTTGAAAAAATGTTCTTCCATACACTGTTACTATGCCTCGGTCAATTTTCCAACTGCAAATTTAAATTTGTAAACGCAAAAAAAAAGTCATTATGTGATAATACTACAAATTAACGATTTTTCGACTTTTTCCTTTACTTGTGATATGAGACCTTGCTTCTTGCCAAATAACATGATTCTAGGTTAACGGGAAGTACCCGGAAGGTTTTGATTTATTTGCGAGTATGCCGCATATACTCGTAATATGGCCGCATTTTTTTATTGCATTGATTTAGAAGTTTCATTTTGTTTAGAGCTCATAGGGACCATAGACTTACGTATTTGATATTAATTTCAACTTGATACCTTCACGCGTTCCTGAGAAAAAGGGTAAGACTGACAGACAAACGGACAACGAAGTGATTCTATAAGGGTTCCGTTTTTTCCTTTGGAGGTATGAAACTGTAGAGCCATTTTTTTACCACTATTTTATATGCAGAGAGGGAGAGATCTTTTGAGTCACAAGGCAAAATAATGGTGACCTTATTATATACAAAAGTGTGTAGGTAGGTGGGACATCGTCTGGCTAGGAGAGAGGTGGTTCTTTGTAGTGGAATGTGGAAGACGCGTTTGGAAGTTATTGAGTGGTAGTCTGGTCTCATTTTTACTTTTTTGTGAGTGTGTAGGCATGCGTTGAGGATAAACAGTTGGCGGACACGGAGAACTTGGAACTCTTTGTACAGAGAGTCAGTGGGGTAGAAGAATGGCTTTTTTAAGAGTACTTTTATAACAGCTCGCTGGGCTCTTTCGAGCTCAATCATTGTTGTTTTTCCAGCTCCGCCCCAAATTGATATGCCATATTGTATGATGGACTGACATATTGCAAAATAAACCGTTCGCAAGATGTCTTTTGGAGTACGGTCTCTTAATTTCTTAACTATATGTATTAGTTTCCTTACTCGGGCAGAAAGAAATTGAATGTGTGCTTTAAAAGATAGGTTTTCATCAATGAGTAGGCCTAAGTAACGAATTGAAGATGTCCGGTTAATACATTCGCATGAGCAGTCTTCCCGTGAGGTTTTTGGATGTTTCTGACATGTGTGGAATTTCAGTGTTAGGTTGCGAGGAGGGCTGGATGATTGTGTTTTGCAAAATGTGATTAGTTTGGTCTTCTTTAAATTGAGAGTAAGTAGGTTGTAGTTGAGTGTATGCGCTACTGTTGCTAAACCCTCTTCTGCGAGACTGTAGACCTGTTCCCAGGTGCGGGCATGAAACGTGATGACAGTGTCGTCTGCATAGGAAATTAGTTCAGCTTTTGGGAGAGTGAGGTCCAATATGTCGTTCATATATATTATAAATAGTGTTGGGCCTAGTAAGCTGCCCTGCGGAACTCCAAAATTGATAGGAAGTTGACCACTTGAGTGTTCGCCTGATTTCACGTATTGTCGACGATTGGTGAGATAGCTGTGAAACCACTCAAACGGTTTTCCCTTTATCCCTATTGCATCTAGTTTTTTAAGAAGAAGATCTGTTGAGATTGTGTCGAAGGCTTTGGCTAAATCTAGGAACACTGCCAAGCATCGTTCGCCCTTTTCTATATTTGCTGATATTGAGTTTGTAAGCAGTGAAGCTGCATCTTCGGTGGATTTGCCTTTTCTAAAACCAAATTGTCTCTCGGAAATGAGATTATGTTTTTCTAGAAAATTTACAAGTCGGGTGTTTACTACTTTTTCCATGATTTTTGATAAGATACTGAGAAGTGCTATTGGTCTGTAATTTTCAGGTTCATCTTTGGGACCACTTTTATGTATCGGGCTTACTGCTGCCGCCTTCCACTGTTCGGGAAATACACCTGTTTCCAGGCTGAGGTTAATCAAGTGTGTTAAAGGTGTTATAATGAAGTTTTGTGTTTTTTTGATAAGTCTTACACTGATTTTGTCAGGACCTGGGGAACTGTCGTTTTTTAATTGATTGATGAAGTTTGAGATTTCTATTTCGTCAGTGGGGTGTAGAAAAAAGGAGAAGGGTGAAGTTTTTGGTGGTGAGTACTTGCTAGAGAGGGATGACTGAGTTTCTGAAAGTCTTGTCAGTATATTAGCAGCCAGGTTTTTACCAACAGATGTGAAGTAGGAGTTGCACTTGTTGAGAGACTCAACAGGATCGGGAGAACTTGTGACTAAGTTGGATCTATTGGATGTATTGTACCTTTGGCCGCTGGGATCGTATATTGATTTTAGAACTTTCCATAGTTTCTGGGAGTTCTTGTGATTTTTCTGGATTTGTTGACTATCGTGCTCAATTCTGAGTTTCCGTAATAGATTATTGCAGAAGTTTTTATAACGGTGATAGATTAGTTTTTTTGTTTCGTTTTCGGGGTCGGATCGTAATGATAGATGTAACCTGTCGCGGTGGAGTATGCATCTCATAAGACCAGGTGTGATCCATGTCTGAATGTTGCGTTTGCTACGGGGAATTTTAACTTTGTGTGTGTGTGTTTCTATTAATTTTGCAAGGATTCCAGTAAAAGATGCAGCGGCAGAGGCCAAACAATGCTGATTGAAGGTGTCAGTCCAATCTACCTTAGCTAAGTCAGTGACGAGATCGTCCTCGTTTATTTTAAGTACCCAGCGATTTTTGTTGAGTCTAGTGTAACTGTGTTTGAGAGGGATGTGAGCCATAACTATGTCGTGATCTGTGATAGAGCTTTTGCATACTATGCCTTTGGGTTTGGTATTGCTTTTGACAAATATATGGTCAAGACAAGATTTTTGTCTAGTGGGTTTGGTAATAACGGGCAGTAGACCATGCGACGCCATAAGGCACATATAATCGTGGTGTTTATTATTTGTGGTGCAACATATGTCTATGTTTATGTCTCCAGTGATAATTAGAGTTGGAAACGTATTTACGGTTTTAAGGAAAGAGTCTAATGCAGCAATAAAGTTTGTGGGATTGGTAAAAGATGGTGATCGATATAGCCCCAGTATAGCTACTTTATTATTTAAAATTACGAGGAGGCTATCTGTATCCTGTATTGTAGGTTCGATTAAAGTTACGTCACAGTTAATTTTGGTGTATATGACTATACCACCATTTTTATTACTTTGCGAATTTGTTCGGCTTACTTTATACCCTGGTAGGTTTTCAAGTATCGAGCCTTCGCTTAGCCAGCATTCTGTAAGTACGATAGCGTCTATGTCTACATCAAGTCGGTTTAATGCTACTGAGAAGTCGTCAAAATTACGTTGATAACTTCTGATATTAAAAGTAAGCAGTTTAAAACTAGACTCGGAATCGTTTATGTGTTTCCTGCATTCGTCTAAGTTTTCAAAGTCGTGACAATCTAATGTGGTTATTTCCTCTATATTTTGGATAATATCAAATATCGCCATAGGTATGGTGATTGAGAAAAGCTGAAATAGGACTGGGCATAGGAGGTTTAGTCACATTATGTAGTGCGAATGTATGCAGGCAGACACATTTGTGTGAGATTTTGGGAGTGTGCGTGTGATGTGTTTTGTTATAATATGTGATAGCAAATATGGGTAGTAAATTATGTGGGTGAGTTTGTCGAGTTGTTGTGAGGAAACTTGAGATAGATCGTGTATTGTTTTGTGTTTCGGTTGAAATATAAAGCAAATTAATAAAAATTAAAGTAAAAGTTATAAAATAAAGAAATTTGATACAAAAGCTAATGCATCTAATAAGAATAAAAAAGTACTCTTTGTTGACCAGGTGGTCACAATAAAATTTTAACGTAAGATAAAATTTAAAAGGGATGTAAAATCTAAAAATGTGAGATCTTAAAGTTACATGAGATCTTAAAATAAGATATCTAAGAATAATAAAAAGTTTGTAAGTTACGTCACACTGGTCTCTTAATTTAATATTCTGGTCTCTTAATTTAATATTCCACTCAACTATTCTCATTTTTTAAGAAAAGTACCTTACATTTTCTCCTATGGCCAATGGGCCCAAAAAGTTTTCGATAGTCAAATCCGTTGGATGGGGGCTGCGCAGGACCAGTCGTTGTGGCGATGCTTCGGCCCCAAACAAGACATAGGTGGAAACCCATATCAAGCAGCTCTCGTTCTAATGCATGTGTATTTTGAGTCCACATCTGATTCTGCTTCTGCATATAATTGCCGGTACGAGTCGTGAGCACAAATTCTACCTTAACGTCAGCATGCTCTTGTATTCTGTTTTTTATCTGTATTAAAATATGCTTGATATACAGGGTGTCAGGGACAGCCCTCCGCAGACTGATGGGGTAAATTCAGTATATCATACTAAGATGACCGGTACATGAAATTATTTCAGGAACGTTATGCGAATCCCATAAACCTGATTTGTGTTCTTACCTCACATGCAATGTATCGTTACCGTGGCAAAACGCACGTAGCGAACGGCAACGAAGCGAGCCTTCTGCGCCATTTCACGCGTCGTTCGTTAGAGTATTTCAACATCCATTGTTATTTTTTTAATTTTAGCTGTTTTATTTACATAAATGGAGTGCTGCTTACAGAAAATGTAATTTTAGTATTTACTTTTTTTTTTATTTTTTTACTTTTTTTGTTATTTTTTTTTTGTTGGGGCATTGAGGCGAAGAAGCTCATTGGTGAGATAGGGCATAAGCTTTGTGAGAAAACGGGTGACTACCGCTCCGGCTCGTTCTTGGTGTAAAGGTTAGCCATTGCCATACAACGTGGCAACGCTGCAAGTGTTATGGGCACCTTTGCGCCAGGAACAGTTAGGGGCAGGTTATAACGTGCTGTTATAATTTTTATATAATTTTTTTTCTCTATACACACATCAACACGGTCTAGGGATATTTCATACTCAATTAAATAACTCGAAAAGTACTGGCCGCATTGGAATCTTTTATACACCGATTTGTTTGTAATTTATCTCAGACTAATTCCAAATTCAAATTTTTGAAAATTCTTTTGTTTCGGTGGCATAAAAATGTCTTGATGTGCAGGAGAGGGAATTTTCATTTGTGCGAAAATTAGAAAACAAAACGAATTACGTTTAGTTACAGTTTTTTTTTCATTTTCAAACAAAAGATAAAGTTAAAATTGAGGTATTGTAGCCATGCAACGCCGACATTTGACGAGGGCGGAGATGTTACGAGCTGTGGGAATGCTGGAAGCTGGGTCTGTTCAGCGTAATGTTGCTGAGGCCATAGGGACCCACCAAAATGTAATTTCAAGATTGTGGACACGCTATCGTGCCACAGGTGAAGTAGCGGAGAGGCACCGGGGGCCAAGTCGCATCACTACCCTCAGACAAGACCGATTTTTGCAAATTACTGCGCGAGCTCAACCAAATGCAACGGCGCCGGCGACTCAATTGGTCCAAAGGCTGCGCGAGTGGAACACCAAGTGCTTGTGAGTGACTAAACTGTAAGAAGGCGACTGCATGAAAGCAATCTACGCTCTCGTAGACCACTCCGGGTCCCACCTTTACGGAGAGGCAATCGTGGACGACGATTAGAATGGGTTCGGAACCACGTGGACTGGGGCCGTGAGCAATGGTCCAATGTGCTGTTCACGGATGAATCCAGGTTCGGCTTCCATCCAGATTCACGAAGGACGCGTGTTTGGCGAGTTCATGGACGATGGAGACGTCTCCAGAACCCTCAGGAAGTTCACCCATACTAAGGAGGAACAATTATGGTTTCGGCAGGAATTCGTCTTGGAGGACGGACGGATCTCGTTTGGGTGCGGGGCAATATGACGGCAGAACGATACGTCCAACAGGTGCTGGGGCCCGTAATCTTGCCCCACAGAACACAAATGGGGCAAGATTTCCTGCTCATGCACGACAATGCCCGGGCACACGCGGCGAGAACGGTAGCAGCTTGGTTACATACACACAATGTTAGGGCCTTAGACTGGCCTGCTCAATCGCCAGATCTAAATCCCATTGAGTATGCGTGGGATATGCTGCAAAGAAGAGCTCTGAAGGAAGTTCCTGAAAACCTGGCTACAGAACAACTTTTTGCGCACCTCAGAAGGACATGGGACAATATTCCGCAGCAAGACATTGACAACCTTGTTCTGAGAATGCCGATATGTTATGAACATCATGGGCGCTTTCTCAGACTACTAACTTCAAGTTTATAAACACAAATTAAATGATTTTTCTATTTTTTTCAGTTTTTACTCACAAATTAAAAGTTAATTCATAATATACGGTTTCCGTCTATGCTTCATTTTTTTTCCATAAAATCCTGAAATTTTAATCTAAGTACCTTAACCATTATTAAAAAATGGTAGAATATTAAATAACGTATCTTTTAAATATATACATGTCATATAAATAATTAACTCATTGATAGTAATTCGCTTTTTTAAAAATATCCCTAGACCGCGTTGATGTGTGTATAATATAAATAAGGGTTTTACATTGAAATAAAGGAATAGTAACTGATAAAAATAAGTATTCAAAATAAGGAGCTGAATGCACCCTGTTAGTTTGCGGAGGGCTGTCCCTTACACCCTGTATTGATTTCATTGCTCCCGCCCATATGCAACCTGCCTTGATAGAAAATAAGATTCGTTAGGTTTAAGAGTAGAGTTTGTGCTCACGACCCGTGCCGGCAACTATACCTAAATTATAAGGGACATACCTTTTTTTTTTTTGTTGCCGGGGTGGAAAATCCTCATGGATGTCCCCCGCCCTGGGGTGAGCGGAGGGGTCTGTCAGACTCTTACTGACTAAAAAACCACCCCGGTGTTCCCTTCCCACACCTGGACCGGGGATCATGGGAACTTGGGCGCCTTCCACGATCCCCGGCTAGTGCCGGCCCGCATTTGCGGGCCTCCTCAGGCCTGCGAGGGGAGTGAGGTGCAGGACTCCCCCCGCAACGTCCAATAGGGGCGCGCGCGGAACACTACGCGCCGCCGCCTCGGGTCCAGCTGGATGGGGGCCGGCGGACGTCCCCGAGTCCACCGTCCCTCCGGACCCGTTTACGGGGGCTGGAAGAGGGCGTTGTCCGCCCTCCGCCGACGCCCGGGCCGCCTTCTGCGGGTCGGGAGAGTCGTCTCGATCTCCCTCTCCCTTTCCGCAGCCTCCTTCCGCGAAATGACGGTTTCACAGAAGGAGATCACCGCATCCCACGACTCTGCCACGAGGGCACGGCGCGGCCCCTCCCATGCGGCACACTCTGCCACTGTATGCCACGCCGTGTCCTCCTGACAGTGGACGCAGTGATGGCACCGAGCGTACGGCTCCCTGTTTATGCGACACAGGTACTTCCCGAAGCAACCATGCCCCGAGAGCACCTGGGTCGCTCGAAACGACAGGGAGCCGTGCCTCCTTCCGACCCATTCGCCGAGCACTGGTCGGATCGCCTCGACGGTGGCGAGGCCGGCAGTAGGGCGCAGAAGCCTGTCGCGCCATTCCGTCAACAGGACCTCGCGGAGCTGTGACCGGCGATGCTCGACCTCGCGCTGCATCGGTTCACCGCCCCGCGCCCGCGCCTCCTCACGCCATCGGTACAGTGACGCGAGGGCTCTCGCCTCTAGGTCCCAGGGCGGGGATCCGGCCAGTGCGCAAGCCGCCTCGTAGGAGATCGTGCGATACACCCTGATAGCTCTGACGGCCATCGCCCTCTGCGGTTTTCGCAGTATTGCGATGCTGCCAGCCGTCAGGTCAGAAGCCCACACCGGGGCTCCGTACAGGGCCATGGATCGCACGATCCCCAAGTACAACCGCCTACAGGCGGTGCTCTGCCCCCCCAGATTGGGAAGCAGCGTTGCGAGCGCGCCCGCCGCACCCATCAACTTGGACGTCAGCCGCCGAAAGTGAGAGCCGAAGTCCCACCGGCTGTCGAGCACCAGTCCCAAGTACTTCATGGTTGACTCGACAGCAATTCGAGCCCCTCCGACCACAATATGCAATCCCGGCGGCGGCGCTCGTCGGGGGCCATGAAATGCAATGGCCTCCGACTTGTTGAGGGCCACTTCCAGGCCCAGGCGCCGGATGCGACTCACGACCTGTGAGACCACAGCCGTAGCCAACAACGCTGCCTCCCTGTACGAGCTCCCCCGGGCAGTGACCAGCGTGTCGTCCGCGTAACACGTCAGGTCCACTCCCGGTTGGAGGTCGCCCCTCAGCACCCAGTCGTATCCGATGTTCCACAGTAGAGGACCCACAACCGATCCCTGTGGAACACCGCACGACATATCGCGCTGGCCCCCATCGTCGCGTCCCCTGTAGGTGACACTTCTTTCCGCCAAGTAAGCCCCAACGATGTCTTGGAGGTAGGCAGGCACCCTGTGATAACGCAGTGCCTCCCGAATACAACTCCAGGGCAGGGTATTGAACGCGTTGGAGATGTCTAAGGACACCGCCAGCATCACCCCGCCCCGGGACACCGCTTCCTCCGCCAGGACTCTTACCCGCATAATCGCGTCGACAGTGGAGCGCCCAAGCCGAAAGCCGAATTGGCTGTCGTCCAGATCCGGCCCCTCTCTGCACAAGTGGCCGACGAGGCGGGCTGCAATTATCCGCTCGAAAAGCTTACCCACCTCGTCTAACAGCACTATAGGCCGGTATGCGGACGGCGAGTCTGCTGGGCGCCCCACTTTCCTGAGCAGGACCAGACGACCTGTTTTCCACTGAGTAGGGAACCGGCCCTGCTCAAGGCAAGCTGAGTAGAGTCCTCTCAGCCGGGGCTCCAGCTCTCTCAGAGCCAGAACAAGCGCGCGGCCGGGAACACCATCGGGCCCCGGGGCAACGGTTTTGGCCCGGAGCCGCGTTACGGCCGCAGTCATCTCCGGCTGTGTCACCTCAGGGACCTCCTCACTCTCCTCAGGCTCTGCGGCTGTGGGCAAAGCCATCGGCGGCGGCACATGCTCCCGTCTAGCAGGGAAGAGAGCTGCGACCACCTCGTCCAGCAACTGAGGCTCCAGACTCTCAGTGAGTGGGGGCGCCCAGGCACGAAGTTTCCCTCGGACCGCACGATAAGGGCGCCCCCACGGATCTCCATCTAGGGTTGCCAACATCTCTTCCCTGGCTCGAGTCTTCGACTCGCTGACGGCCAGCCACAGAGCTTCCTTTGCCGCGCGGTACACTTCATACAGCGCGGCTTCTTCTTCCGGAACCCGCCGACGTCTCCTCCGATATCGGGTGTACTGGCGCCTTACATCCACGCAGGTCACGCGCAACTGCGCGATTTCGGCGGACCACCAGTACAACTGGCGCCGTGTGGGCTGTGCGCGGACACGGGGCATGGACGCGTCGCAGATTTGCGTCATCGCCCCACGGAACCACTGTGCCTCTACTTCGACGTCAACGGGTTCGTTCGTCGGTAACTCCCGGACCCAGGCTTGGATTATGGCGGCTTCCTCGAGTAGCTCCCTGTCGATTCGCTTATACGACCAGCGAGGACCATCCATTTGCGGGGCCGACGGGCGGCCGCCACCCGCAGTCTGGGTGGAGACATCAAAACGAATGTACCGATGATCCGACAACGTCTCCACCTCTACGGCAACTCGCCAGCCGTGGACACGGCCCGCAACAGCGGAGCTAGCAAACGAGATGTCCACTATAGACCCACCCCACTGCCGCACGCACGTGTAGACCGAGCCCCGATTCAGGATGGTCAGGCCAGTCGCGATCGCCCATTCCTCCAACACCTCGCCTTTAGGATCGGTTACCGGGGATCCCCATGCCGCAGACTTGGCGTTGAGATCCCCGAGCAACAGCACCGGGCGAGGGTGGAATCGGCCTGCGACGGCACCCACCTCGACAAGGAACCTCTCGAAGTCAGCAAGACTCTTGTTGGGTGAGAAGTACGCCCCAATCGTAACAATTCCCTCCGAGAGGGCGGCCACCCAGCCGTGTCCTCGGGAGGGACTGACAAGAGTCCCGCCAATGATGGCCACTAAACCGTCTAGGTCACCTGCCCAGTTATCGCGGGGGGGGACAAAATACGGCTCAGCGACCACAGCCACGTGGATCGACCACTCCGCCATGCTCTGGAGTAATAGATCCTGAGCTCTAGCAGAGTGATTGATATTCGCCTGAAGGAAATGAAATTGCGCCATCACTGACATTGCATTTCCTCGGCATCTCCTTCTTCCCTGGGTCGGGAGTCAGCTGATGGGTTGCCAGGCTGTGGGCTGTGGGGGGGTCCTCCGACAGCCCTTGTCTTCCTGCCAACATTTTTGGGCGCCTTGCAAGCTTTCCCGCCAAGTCTGAAATTTTAATCTAAGTACCTTAACCATTATTAAAAAATGGTAGAATATTAAATAACGTATCTTTTAAATATATACATGTCATATAAATAATTAACTCATTGATAGTAATTCGCTTTTTTAAAAATATCCCTAGACCGCGTTGATGTGTGTATAATATAAATAAGGGTTTTACATTGAAATAAAGGAATAGTAACTGATAAAAATAAGGATTCAAAATAAGGAGCTGAATGCACCCTGTTAGTTTGCGGAGGGCTGTCCCTTACACCCTGTATTGATTTCATTGCTCCCGCCCATATGCAACCTGCCTTGATAGAAAATAAGATTCGTTAGGTTTAAGAGTAGAGTTTGTGCTCACGACCCGTGCCGGCAACTATACCTAAATTATAAGGGACATACCTACTCCAACGTGTAAACATAAGACATTCCATATGTACCTTCATTTTACAAGGGTACGTACAACAGATTGGAAGTAGGTACAGAGGTTAACAAGTTAATAACAATTAAGTAAGGACAATAGTTAGTGCTCATTATTGTGATATTAATAATTTTTTTTAATTTTAATTTTTGGTGTATCTACGATTTTATTCAAATTAAAAGTATATTAATGGTCTGTTTTTCGTATGTTGTACTGGGAAAGTTTCCTTCAGGCCTTCTTGTTCCTTGTATTGATGTTGTTGGTTGGTGCTAGTAGACAACTATTGGTTCCTGAAACCTACTGGTTTTCAGATAATTGCGATCAAAGGCTTTAAGATCCAAGTAGGTATAGTTGGAATATAGAGCAAGCAAATAAAACATCACTTTGATTTAAGGAATTTGGTAAATTTCCGTCATAAGTCATTCATAAGATTCATAACTCATATCTACACACAGATTATACAAGCTAGTATTGTGATAACATAGTCGAGTTAAACCAAAATCTAATAATATGGGATTATATCAATGGGTAGAATGATAGGTAAATGAATGGAAGGAATGAAACACTAAAAATAAATTTTCTAAAAGTTTATAATCGCCGCAGTCTTATAAAATAAAGAAGTAGTTGTCGACTAAAGACTATCTACATTAAGTATTAAGTTTATAATATCACATGAGAAACAGTGGCAGTGTGCGCCTGCACTAGTGGTACTCGTGGTGCGCGGGCGCAGTGTTGTGCACGACCGCGTTGAAACTGCAACACAAGGTAACATTGTAGCCACGTAATCAACTCGAGGAAATGCTAAACATATTGCATTCCAATGTTCAGATGTAAGCTTGTTATGAACTGTTTTCACTGAATTAATTTACGTTTGCTTAGGCAAGTGTAATTAAAATTAAGGTATTTTTTAGTTGTTGCTATTTACTTTCTTGTTCATTTGATAAACAAGATAAGCCAACTTAGTTACTTTGCAACGAACGATATTGAATAAATTTACAACTGGTTTACTCACAATTTAAATTGCATTGTTTTCTTTTCTAATTGGAAATGTCAAGTTTTTTGTAGCCAACAAAAACATTGGAATGCAAGTCTTTTTTCATCATAATATTCATAATTCATGAGAATACAAATACAGGCAATTACAATACATCACTAATTAGGAAAAATATTATGTCAATGGGGGCTACATACAATGAAATTCCACATAATTATAAAGAACAGAGAGAGAGAGATTTTATTTAAATCTAAGCTGACTGCATTATATTATATTTATTTAGAGGCGGACTTAATGCCATACGCATTTTTTTCCAGTCAACCTTTGGGTGATACAGGGTTATTGTATTTATATGACTTTTTAGATGATAAAAATATATAACAATAAAAAATATATTGTAAATGATACGAGAAATTATATTATATCAGAATGACATAATAGTTGTTAATTTATATGAAAATTGTATCTTTTGAAAATTGTATTGATGATTTTGCATGCCGTAAGGTAGAATGTAGCGGAAACACTTAGTCATGTACCTGTACCTACATTGTTGGCAAATATATAAAATATGAATCTGAAGACTTCCTTACCCATTATGGTCATCAGCGGTGTACGTGACCTTCCTGAAAGAACCGTCCGGCTGCAGCAGAGAGTACTCTCCCTTTACTACATCGCCATCACGGACCTCGTGTTGGGTCTTGTGGTCACCAGTGTGTGGGTCGGATACGGAGTATGAGTAGTCGTATTTGGGGTGGGCCTGAGGAAAAAAAAGTATATTAGGTTATTTTTGAAGGCAAATCCAGCTTAACGACCTCCTTTATGTAAAATGTGTCAAAAACGCCAAATATTTGACCAATAGTACCGAGTTGATTAAGGATACCAAAATTTCTAGTTAGGCTTTGCATCATGTCATTGTTTGCACTCCTATCTTTCGACCTTTATAAGGAAACAGGCACATGTAGCTAACTGTTGTTTTGAAATTCCAATTTTATTGCTTTATTTCTTGTATGTACGTCTACGCAACGGAAATGTAACGAAATGTTTTCATTTTGGCAAGTATTTAGGCACTTCAAGATCGTAATCTATTATCACGCTTCGTTGCTTACAGAAATCCATTTTTCATGTTAAACAAGTTGTGTAAACTGTTTCCAAAATTGATTACATCTTTGATCTACGTTAGTGGCCTGTTAGTGCAGTCTAGGAGATCGAGTTTGTTCCCGTTATTGTTGCACACACTACAATGGTTTATACTGACAAATGCCTTACGCAACTCTGCATTTGGGTCGACATCGGTCGGCAACGATTCCACATCTACCATTAAACGAGCGTGAGAGCACGAGCCACCAAGTTTATGCAAACAACAGTCCAATGGATTGGATATCATGGCAGTCATTACGTCCTGGGCCTTAAGCGCGAATGTTGCAATCTCCCTGGGAACCGCTATGTTATCGCTCCTCCAGTCACGACCGGGATATACTTGGCTTTGCAAACCGTTATGTAATTCGAAGCGGATTACTTCAAATCATAGCCAGCAACGGCGATTTATGACAGCTTATAGACTATTGACAACAGATTAAGTAAGCTTTATGCCTGAGAGTTACGATCTTTAATTTGATTTCCAGAATACTATACTATACAATAGATTTATAGTCGTCAATTTATAGCGTTTACATATACAAAGAAAAAAGATAGTGAGTGCATAACTTTAAATGTTTTCCTTGAAAGTTATCGTTAAATATAATTTTGTCTCGCAACAGCTATAAAACTTGTTACTTAGTAATGTAACTGCATAAAAAGCTATGAGATGCTAAGCTCTTTAGCTTAGAATGAGATTCTAAGATGAAGCTGAGACAAGACATGCGCTTAATTAATGTTAGCTTTGTTACGGCCGTCCGACAGCTGACAGTATTGGAAAAAGCCTTGTTAGTCATTTGAGTGCGGATTGTGGACGTGCTACCTGTTGATTTGCATGATTACGGCAACGCTCCGGGAGGAAGCGAAATAATGATTTATAGTTATTTGCATGATCCCATTTTGTGAGAAAATTGCCGCAATGATGTAAGTCAGCAGTCCTGCCACTGTAGGACTTTGTGACTGTGTCGTTGATAGGTATCGTATCCCGGAAACAGCTTCGATTGTGTTGCATCGGGCGTACAACACGCGCGGATTATGCAAACTATCAATTAGCTTGTTACTATTGTATTACGAAACTAAATAGGTAACACAGGCCTAGGGAAGCAAAACCAGCTCATGCTGCTCCACTTGCCGACGAGATATTAGCAACAGTTTGTTTGCCAGTAACGTAACCGTTATAATTAATAGAAATTAGCGAGATCATGAATATAATTCACGTGTCGTGACGTTACTTTGTGATTACGAAAACGATAACTATAGGTAAGTGTCAAGTTTTTGTGATGTTACAGTTTGCTAGAATAGTGTGTACCTAATACGGGTTATTCGTGTGTCGTCGTAATAGGCTCGTTAATAACATGCGTGAAGGCAGTGCTGTCATTTTTGGCGAAAAAATATTAAGATGCGTTTTTTCTTGATTCGTGTATCCTTGACCAATATTTGTTAAGTTGATGTGTGAGAACGTTCCAGTTGGTGCGACAGTGAGTGCTGTGTTGTAACGATCGCGACTATTACTGTGTGCACATGCTCTTAATGCGAGTAACGGGGAACAATGCTCATTAGCTGAAGGTTAGCTTTTTACGGTTTTGTTGTTTTTGCTCGAGTTTTTTGATCTCATTTTATTTAATGTGGGTCACAAATGTTTGTTTTAAATTGTTTTGCTTCAACTAATTTCTCATGACTCAAGTGCAATACGTTGATTTGATTCTTGAACGTTTTTGTTTATTATGTAATTCCATACTGTAGATAAACAACATTATCATCGTATTTTCAATGTTTTTTTTCTTTCTCTTTAGGTAATGCTATTTGTCTATTTATTAAACATTTTCGTGTCACGTCTCTCATTTAAACTCTCTTCCAATCATACTCCCACTCACATGCGACAGTCGATATGCGTGTCTTTGTGTCGTCCATAGTAGTATACGCCACTGCCTCGTGTCCGCATTCGCCTCTCCGACGTACCCGTGTCTTAACTTCACATCGCCTGCCCCGACCTGACATGCCTCTTCTTATCGCATATATATTCTAAATGTCACTTACATGATAGTCGACATGCGTGTCCTCATGTCCTCCGTATTGTGCAACGGGTGCGTATGCTACTGCTTCGTGTCCGTACGCCTCTCCTGCGTAGCCGTGTCCTAGCGACACCACGCCGGCGGAGGCCAGCGCCAACGCACCGAGGATTACTGTAGCCTGTATAGAGAGGAATATTTTATATAGATTTGTTACAATACCGATAAGGTTGCTGAAGAGGTTTAGTAAGATATGGGGAAGAGAACGGCGTTTGTCCTGCAGTTTGTTGCTAAGCAGCAAATCACCGTAAATACTGCTCTGTATCTTATTGCTGTAATTAAGAAATGTAAGAAATTTAAAATGATGTCCTTACTTTTGTTTAAAGAGAATAAGTTCTAAACTCGTTAAAAGCAAAAGCTCGAGTTAGTGATCGAATACAAAAGAACAACTATTGCTATACAGGGTGTCCCGTAAATAAAGGATAACCTTTTAAGGGGTTGTTGTACTCATCATTATAAACAACTTTTACTTTAGGACAAACCTGAAATCACGAAAAAAAATTCAGCAGTTCCCTACATTTTGACGAGTTATGCGAAAATAAATGTAGGGAACAACTGATTTTTTTTTCGTGATTTCAGGTTTGGTCCCATAGTAAAAGTTGTTCATAATGATGAGTACAATGACTCTTTAAGAGGTTATCCATTATTTACGGGACACCCTGTATATACTTATGCGGGCCCTAGAAGGTTAAAATCGTTTGACAAGCACGTGAACTTTTTGGTGCTTGATGAAAAATTATATATTTGCAATGTTTATCAAGCAACACATTCAGTGTGCTACGGAAACTAAAATGAAAATGAGTGCGGATGCTTGACAAGCATGCTTGAAGTTGCATCAAGCATCGCCAAGCGTGCTTGTTAAGCACGTAAATGCTTGTCCGTCTAGGGACCGCATTAGAACTGACGTTTCTGAACCTACTAATCTAATTACATTTATTGTATTTTCTATAGTTGTTTATAACAGACTGTAACAGTGCTTGTCCTATTATTGAATAACTATAACGGAATGAAGAGAATGTCGATATAACCGATAAAGGTCCATTTATAGACAGTTACGTTGCTGCGTAATCCATTATTTGTACCGATGTGATGTTAAATTAGGGTAGTGTATCACGAACTGTCACAGTACTAGATTATAGTGCAGTGACAGCCTTTCACTTGATAGGGGCTTTGAAATCTAGGTTGATTACATAGTAGTTCAGTTTGATGGTGTTAGTAATAAAGGAGCCAGTTAAGTCGATCCAGGTAACGATCTGTATACAGCAGTTAATACAAGAAAGGACTGTTATGCGGAAAGGGAATTTGATATCCATAATACAAACTATGCCTGCACCCTTATTGTGTAACACACTATGAATCGGAATCTGAATCATTTTGTAGCAAATTGCTAATCCATTGCTTCATATGTTCTAAAAATGTATCTGCTCAACAACGTAAATAACGCGATAAATGTTGTTGAACTGTCAAAATAAAATCGATTCCGATTGATGGTGTGTTACGCAATTAAATTAGGGTGCTGAAGTGGTACAACAACATAGCTTTTGTCATTTCAATGTTCAGTTAACAGTAAAAAATAAATTAAATTTCTAAATATAGTATCTATAAAAGTTTAGCAATAACCGAATATTTGATTGATTTAGTGCTTTAAAACGAAATAAAAGAATTTCATAAGTTAGGAATCAAGCTGCAAGTGAGTTGCAAAATATGAATACACTATACGATGTAAAATGCCATAGAATGTTATAGAACATATTAACTGATAATGTTCTTATATTGAGACATGTATTTTAAATTTGAACGAGCAGTAGTTAATTGAGACGGAAACTTCTTAGAGCGGTTGATCAACAAGAACTTGCGAAAGCTGCGTACGCGCAAATCACTTGCGTGCAAACGCGCGTTAGTGCGGCTGAACAGACTGGATCCTGACAGGACCAGAAGTTTATTAATTAAATTTAACGAGATGAATAAAACTACTGCATTACAATATTAATTAGATCCAGTTTTAAAACCGATCTAGATCCCTCTGGTGACCAAAATTCCTCAGAACAGATTTCATTGAGACATTTTCAGGAACCGATCCTGGAATCTTTTAACTTGTAAAAATATGTCTTCAAGCACTCCGGTACTTCAAGAAATCTTAAACTGCTCTAATTCACTAGCAGCAAGGTCGCAATTCCTTTCACAAAACAGGAGTAAACCACAGGATGCACTTACTCTAGCAATCATTTTCTGTTTGTATTAGGTTTGGCCCGACTGCACGATCACACACAACTGATGCCGAGGAGCGCAGCCTTCCACTTTTATATTAGTATACCGGTGAGATGCGACGCCGCACGCCGCCTGCCTCTACGCAAGAATACGGTAGTTTGATAATGATACAGCAATTACGTAAAATTACGTAGCATTCTACGGTTCAAGGTGATAAATTTATGGGTTTTTGACAATTAAAACTATTTTGGGTAACCAATTTCATTCTAAGTTCACTCGTTCTTTTAGAACTGGTTCGTTTATTGGTCATGTGTGCAACCAAGATGAAGTATTATTTGAATGCTATCACGTCTCTTAACGTTGCTTTCTCTAGCAGGATGCAGGAGATAAACACGTGACCGCATACGTCTGCCAAAGTTACGTAGAACAAACATGTTACAATATTCTCTTGAAGCTGTCTATCTTCACATGTGGTTTCCAATTTTAGTTTAAAAATAAAACTAAATGAATATTATCTCATTTCAAGAGGTGTTTTATTGTTATTAACGCAGACGTTAAACATGCTTCTCATAGTTAGATGTTAGAAAGTTGATATGGAGATAAATAGGTATTACGTTGTCTTAACAGTATAATACTAACTAATACCTGCTGCTTATTTTTTTGAATTTTTCTAAAAACGTTGGTTTCTCTATTTCTATGAACTAAAGACAACACCGAACGACTCTGATTATGAAGGCTAAATAAAATATGACTATCGGAACCAGCAGATATGGAACGGAATTAGCAAATCTGCTAAAATATTTGAAGGCCGATATTTAGCAATGATTATGCTTATTTTGCTCTTTAACGTATTTTAATATGTATTAAGTTGGAAAGGCCACAACATATACTTTCGTGAGTGATAGATTTACCACGCATTTAATCGGAACGAGCATCCAGTTCCACACTTGAAGTAGAGCTCTTTCATAGTCTTTGTGTGCACAAAGACCGCTTCCGGATTGAAGTTCTGAATTTGAATTTGATGAATCATAGATTAGTGTTGACTAACCTTTCTTTTTAAATTATGCGCCTAGACTTCACTTAGCACGTTTTTCGCGTGTAGCATACTGCATATCTAACCTACCATAATTGATGATTATGTCCGCGTCACGGCAAGGTGGTGTCAGTGATTTAACACCCGAAATGTGACTTTTTGTTCAAAAAAGAATTATGTGTGCACTAGAATTTTACGACTAAATAAACCTTTTAAAACTCAATTATAGTTTCGTGACGGGCTTACTTAATTGTTTATAATAATATATTAACACTCGCTATATTCTTACTCTCATCAAGGTACCTCGTTAAATGTAATTACCACGAGTAAGTAGAGCGTTGCCATGCGCGAGAGCAACGAAAAAGACATAATGGTTGCAACTCGACCTTGCTAGGGATTATAAAACAATGTATTATAGTTTTCGTCACTCTACATTAAGTAATTAACTGAATTCTCAGTGTTGCACGAGGATTTAAACGCATTTTAGTGTGTAATTTTAAATTCTACATACGAAATTGATGTTCTCTGCGATATGAAGATAAACTCTTGCAGCAGCTAATGTGTAAGCTTTATAAAATAAGACGTCCTCAGTGGAAGGTTGATTGTTAGGTGATTAAAAAAAAAACCGGCCAAGTGCGTGTCGGACCACGCACAATGAAGGGTTCCGTAGTTGGGATGAATTTATCTTAAGAACAAAGTTAACATTGTAGTTGAAAAACATGTTCTCCCATACATTCCAACTGTAAATGTAAGTTTGTACTCACAATATTGATAGATTTACCATGTTATTTTAAGACCACAGACTTCTTATAGGTTTTTCTGTAATCTACAGATAAAGAACTATTTTCTGTATTTTTTTCAAAATTTTAGGCTCAGTAGTTTCGGAGATAAGGGGGGGGGGAATGGTCAATTTTCGTCTATTTTCTTAAATAACTTCAAAACAATTTATTTTAAAATTATAAAAAAAATATATTTGAGACCCTCATAGTAAGCCCTTTCATTTAACATGCCACATGGTGTAGTTTTCAAAACTTTTTTTTTTCATTTTCTTATTTGCCCCCCAAAAGTGACCTCTATATTCAAAATTCATTTATTTACTTTACTCGTCCGTGTTTGGGTCACAGAAATTCATACGTATACCGAATTTCAACTTAATCGGTCCATTAGGTTCGGAGCAAATTGGCTGTGACAGACGGACAGACAGACACACGAGTGATCCTATAAGGGTTCCGTTTTTTCCTTTTGAGGTACGGAACCCTAAAAAGTAAAAAAGTTTATTGATTCATAAACATGCGTAACAAAAAAATTAGATATAACACTGGATCCCGTACTAGGATACCCTGACCAGGTGACCAATATCATCTTAGCTCCCCACTTGATGTGCGCAGGTTGTAAATATTTTTTATTAGTTATCTTTACAAAGTGTTAATGAAGTATGGTGATTACTTTAACATTTAGCTGTTCCTGAGGTGCACATTCTTACACATACATACACAAACATACACAATGGTGGTACATTCTTCATAAAGTGCTAACTGTTACCATTGCTCACTATCCACTATCTCATCATCATAATTCTCCTGCCCTTATCCCAATTTATCGTCATCTCGGTAGTCACTCCCTTTCTAGCCATATCATCTTTCACACAGTTCATCATTTCTTTGGTCTTTCCCTACTACCTACTACTAGCCATCTACATTCATACTCAAAACTTTCCTTTCTTTTCTTTTCTTTTCCGGGATAAAAAGTAGCCTATGTGCTATTCCAGACTATAATCTATCTCTGTGCCTTTCATCCAAATCCGTTCAGCCGTGTTGGGTTGCTTTTATATTTTAGTAGGATTTCTTATTCTATCATTCGCGTAACACCACAATACCCCTCTTAGCATTCTCATCTTATCTTTATAACTATCCACTATCCAATTTATTGTTATCAAAATCAGTGCAATTTTTTTGCGAAATGATGAAAATAGTAACATGAATGTGTTAAATCTGAGGGAACTATAAAACGTCTTCAGTAAACGTCCATTACTCAAAATGGATTTCCTAATAGCCTGCTACCTAGAACAGTTTCAGATAATTTTTATTACTATTTTACCTAATTTTTATTTTTCTATTTTTCTTTTTATATTTTTTTATTTCATTTTACCTAATATTGTACGTGGTATGAGTTCTATACCAAGAAAATATTTTTTTTATTATTACTTAATAGTGATGGACCAACGTTAATAATAAAAAAATATTTTCTTGGTATAGAACTCATACCACGTACAATATTAGGTAAAATGACTCACGGGCCCGATTCACACCGCACTCGTGTGAGGGGTTAATGTTATTAATTTATAAAATTTTTATTTATCAATAATTTAACAATTTTAACAATTTTTATTTAATTCTTGTCAATTTTAAAAATTAATAATGTCAAAGAGTATAAAATTTTACCTTTATCTATTTTATAATTTTTAATTAGAATTTTATAGATTTTAATTTAGTTTAAATGTAACTTTTTACCGATGATACAATTTTTAAATAATAGCGCATTTTACAAAGTAAGCTCATTCCTCTGATTAATTGTTTTTGCATGTGGTGTTTACCTACCTACTACGTAACTGATCCACTGTTATTTTACTTTTAAAAATTCATTATATGTTTGTATGAGTGATTGTTGAACCTAATAAAATAAATAAATAAAAAAAACGTGCGTGTATGACCAGATGTATGAACGTAAACGAGGCAAATGGAGTATGTAAGGATCGTAGCAGGTGGCGTTCTGTAGTTTCTGCCTACCCCCATGGGACGAAGGCGTGAGTTTATGTACCTACGTATATATGTAAAAAAAAAATGTAACATAATTTCTGTAATAAAAATATTTTCCAGTAAGGTTAGGTCAGGAGTAGAGGATGGCCAAAGACACGAAGGATGGATTGTGTGAAAAGGAGGTTAAATATATGACGGCTGAAAAATAAGGAGAGAAGAAGAAGAGATGCAGCGTCAACCTCAAATAAATTGGGGTAAGAACTGGAGGACGATGATGCATGTCGCCATTTACACATGAGTAAGGCCCATGCATGAGCGTGGTGTCCAGTATGACAACGTTCAAAGGTACCATCGTTTATTTTCGGCAAAACCGAACTTATGTGGTTGACTGGCAGAAAATGCCTATGGCATTAAGTCCGCCTCTGTACATCTGTGCTTGTAGTATTAAATAAATAAATAAAATGTGACTGGTCCAATAAGGGAGTGACGGAATTATTTAGTGCGTCAATCTTTATTTATTTATTGGACAACCAACAAAGCATACACTAAAAAAAAAATACATGTAAATGATTTGGCAAGTAAATGTACAATAATTTAGGTGGGAATATAAATAAATTTCTATTGGTCGATAGTCACATTTTATTCGCTATTTTTCGGCTTTTTCGAAGATAAACGATGGAACCTTTGAACGTTGTCGTAATGTACCATCGCGGACATTTGCAGTGAACCACTTTTCGACCTTATGACTATAGTAATAAGGTTGAAAAGTAGTTCCAATGCTTTTTCTTCTTGGAGTGGAGGTCACATGTCGCGTTTTACGACACCTTTGTCGTAGAATTGTAAGTAAAACTTTATAAGGTAATGTAAATAATTTTAGTAACGTTTCGTGCTGTCGTATATCAAAATAAAGTAGGTTTTTATAATTTCGTGACTGTTTGCCACATATTCGTGAACTACATTTTCCATGTCATGACCATAACATCAAGATCTCTCGAAAAGAGTAAGTTACGTATTCCGAACCACTTCCGTCATCTGATAAAGTTGTGACGTAATGTACTCCTAATACGTATGATAAAATAATCATACCTCTTTTAAGTATAACAGTACCTACTAATGTTATCAGATTCAGCATAAATGAAAAGTATCAGTGGCGAATGATCTCACGATTCATTTATGCTTCCCATTCTGTGATCTATTCTGAAATGGCTTATGAAAACTTTTAACCTATTCTAGTACCAAATATTTCATTTCTATCTACTAAATTGCTAATTTAGTAACTTCGTCTGATTAAGAATTACGAAACAAATAGGTATCCTGTTTTTTTCCAAATGGCTGATTTTTTTTTTTTAAAGAAAACCTGATCAAAATTGTTATTCTCTTATTACGTCTTAATAAGCTTGAATAGTGCGACTAATAAGCAATTAAAGTTACTTAACATCACACATCGGATGCTTGAATTGTTTGAAGCGGTACTGCGCAGGCGTCGATGCAACGATAATAACCATACCTGTTCACTTTCTGCCAACTTAATATTCGTACCATTTCCTGGATTCACTTGATGCGTGAAATGGATTTTTTCTCTAGTAATAAATTTTTAATTGGAATAACTTGTAAGTGGCCCACCCACTTACAAGTTATTAACTATAGTATATATAGTGTTAGTTTTCATCGTTTATATACGATTTTCACGGGCATTGCACATCTTTTATGGATCATTTACTATCTCGTACTATTTATTTTCTTAGGAGAATTAGATTCAGAATAAAGATTGAAAGCATGCTTAGCTGGTAGGAAAATTCAATGTTTCAAGATATTGACAGGCCAGGCGCACTCCGCATTTCAGATATGAAGCTACAAGTACGCGGCGGGCTCGACTTGTCGGGCCAATTCAGTGTGGGCTAAAGAAGACAACCATAGCGAGTCAGAAGGTATAAGAGTTACGCGATAGAAAGAGAGGCAACTTCTAGGTGAATATAAATGTGGGTAATTAACGCTGTGCGACCGACCACCACCTTTTAAAGCAGTATTAATTTAATCTTACATGAGTGTGGGAAAGAGATGGAGCTAGACGTCCTGTATAGCTCCATCTCTTTCTCACACTGAAGTAACATTAAAATAATACTGCTTTAAGAAGTGGTGGTTGGCCCACTGAATTGCACTTTATGGTGTCGTAGCAAGAGTCGCTATTTATTCAAATGATTTTGCGGAGTGAATCTTCTGTACTTGTACTATTAGGTATGTATTCTGTGCTATTGGCCGATGTAATAAGTGTTGACAAAAAAAGAAGTGAAGAAATGTTGAATCTAAATAAAATCTGTAGTGGCGCACTCTGTGTAAAACAGGTAAATACACCGTGAAATGTTTATGGTTTTCAGCGCACTGTACGAGAAGGTATAGTGACTCAGTTAATGTAGAATTTAAAATCTAGTCACTTACAATTAATTTGACGGATTGTGTTCACGATTCAAAGTACCCTTAATAAGAAGGTGGTTTTGTTTAATTTCAAGTAAAAGGTAGTTGCTGAAAATCAGCGCCGCTGACGATAGGCTCGCCCGTCGTCTCGGCATTTGGCTGAACAACGACCTTTTCTTGCACAGATACGACGCACGGATTAATTTGTTCTTGTTGTTTTTGTTATAAAAGTATTATTTTTCCACTTTTTATTGCATGTTTGTTTAGGTTTGTTTTCATTTCATAGTGTCACAACACAGAGTAGAGGCAATGTGGAGTTGTAACACAGATAACTATATGTATACTAGCTGACCCGACAGACGTTAAAATGTTTTTTTTCTGAAATTTTGCAATTTTCTGCGAAATTTTCTTAATTTTTCCTTTCATAAAAACCATCTCCGACAATCATAAACACAACAAAAAAAATTGCGAAATTGTTCCATCCGTTCACGCGTGATGCGATGACCAAGGGAAATAGGGATTCATTTTTTATATACAGGGTGTTTGGTAGAACGTTGAACATACGAAAATGGTGGATAGGTGGGGTCATCTGCTACTTACTCAGCCCTAATTTATTTGGCCCTGGCCCTCCGGATATTTAAATTTTTTTTTTTTGCTTTTTTCTAGTTTCACCACTTTCTTAACTTTAAAGTGTAATTTTTATTAAAAATGGGTAAAACAGGCAATACTTTGTTTTTTTTTTTAATCTTTAATGTTGGCAGATTCTTATAAAATTATTGTTTTATTCAGATGTTAGCTAGAAAAAAAGTTATGAGTCCTCAAACTTACAGAAAGGTGTAAAAAATTACTTAAATGTTAATTTCAACTTGCATTTAAAAAAAAAACAAAAAATGATTAAGGAGTTCCAATTCTAGCAAAACATCCCTAGTGTGTGACCTTTCTAATGGTATGTAATTTGCTTTTATAAAAAAAAAAACTTTAAGAGTTATTTCATAATTTTATCAAGTAGGAAATTTTTGACGAAACTCTACCTTTACGGAAAGTGAAATGTTTTGCGAAATTTAACACTGCAAGGTTCGTAAAATTTAAATGATCGACGGCTTGCCAGTAGCAGTGGTGCAAATTGACATTCACTATTCCCTTGGGATGGTGATTACACAAAGCAGGTAGAAATTTTGTTTCACTCTTGTGCAGTCAAAGCTTATTTTTTCTCTCTTTCACTCTCGTGGCACCGTGACGCCTCAGAATGAATTCTTTTCTTTTATTCAGTCCAGACTTAACTGCCTCTGCGATCTCACGTGCCCGTTACGCTTACGTTTGTTTTTGTTCACTTCGTTTTGTATTATTGTTATCACTAAATTTTGTAACCTGTTAGTTAAGTTTTTTGCTATTACTGTTACCTGTTGTTATTGGTAAAGAAATGGCTGCTTTTACCAGTGAGGAATACGCGGACATGTTGTTAGCGTATGGAAGCGTTAATGCTAATTCGCGTGAAGCACGAAGGATTTATCAAGAGCGTTATCCCAACCGCCGAGTACCCAGTCATCAGACGTTTGCGAGTCTATGGTCTTTCAACACGATGGCTGCCCAGCTCACTGGAGTCTGATTGTACGTTAACATTTGGATAATTGTTTCCCAAATTCGTGGATTGGCAGGGAGGACCAATTCCCTGGCCTCCGCGATCGCCCGACCTCACTCCGCTCGATTTTTACGTGTGAGGAAGAGCAAAGGAACTAGTTTACACTACAGAAGTAGAAAGTCGAGAAGATTTGATAAATCGAATTAATGCTGCTTTCGAAGTTATGCGACAGGAGATGCTGCTGCGCACAACAACTGTAGAAATCAGACGTAGATGCCGCGCCTGTATTGTAAATGAAGGGCGTCAATTCGAACATCTGTAATTTATTAATTAAATAAATTATTTAAAATTATTTAATTGTTTCATTAACGCTCCTAACTGGTACAGCTATTTTCTTTGTACTTAATTCAAGAACTTACATAATTTTAATCGATCATTTAAATTTTACGAACCTTGCAGTGTTAAATTTCGCAAAACATTTCACTTTCCGTAAAGGTAGAGTTTCGTCAAAAATTTCCTACTTGATAAAATTATGAAATAACTCTTAAAGTTTTTTTTTATAAAAGCAAATTACATACCATTAGAAAGGTCACACACTAGGTATGTTTTGCTAGAATTGGAACTCCTCAATCATTTTTTGTTATTTTTTAAATGCAAGTTGAAATTAAGATTTAAGTAATTTTTTACATCTTTCTGTAAGTTTGAGGACTCATAACTTTTTTTCTAGCTAACATCTGAATAAAACAATAATTTTATAAGAATCTGCCAACATTAAAGATTAAAAAAAAAAAAACAAAGTATTGCCTGTTTTACCCATTTTTTATAAAAATTACACTTTAAAGTTAAGAAAGTGGTGAAACTAGAAAAAAGCAAAAAAAATAAAATTTTAAATATCCAGAGGGCCAGGGCCAAATAAATTAGGGCTGAGTAAGTAGCAGATGACCCCTCCTATCCACCATTTTCGTATGTTCAACGTTCTGCCAAACACCCTGTATGTCAGAGTTGTAAACTTGAAATTGTCTTTGGTCTCTTATCAATCAAAATTGAATATGAGGCTTTTGCTCACATTGTTTTTGAGTGTATTTTGTAATTTTTTATTTTATTTTTTTAATGTGCGTTTTATTTGTGCAGAATAAACAGGTTTTCTTTCTTCTTTCTTTCTTTCTTTTCAAAGTAAACGACGGAATATTTGTAGGAGTAAAAAATAAGATTTAGATTATTCGTAAGTATAAATAACAACAATATATTCATAGAAACTACCTAAATGATAGGTTAATACATTTTTAGTGTGGTACTACAATTTAGTGGTGGGTAGTGATGTAGTGTGCAGGCGCTGCGTGGACAAGAGGGCCGGCGTGAACAAGAGGGGCAGCGTGGACCACGGGAGCGGCGTGAACAACTGGTGCGGCGTGAACAACTGGAGCAGCGTGAACCAAGGGGGCGGGGCTCGGCGGCGCCGCGTGCGCAGACGGCTCGGAGTTGTGCACGACAGCGTTGAAACTACAGTTCATAATAGAGTTATTACTACTTAGGTACACAAAGAAATTTAAGTTCACGTAACCAATTTATAATATTCAATACATTTCACTCATGGTGCTACACTGATTTGACGAGTAAATTGCAGCTTATTAAGTTAATGGCGATGGTACTCGTATATTGTTATGCAGTTTGCCTGCAATTTATTTACGCGTTATACAACAAACATAACGAGTCGAGGATAGACAGGTGTTCTTCAGAATTTCAGCACTTACAGCAGCCGGAGTAACGATACTATCTACGTTATCGACCGCAACAAGACTCAATTTAGATTAAAACTCTAATAGATTATATTTCTATATGCTATTAGTCTCGCCAGCTCGGATTCATTAGTAATTTATATGTTGGATTGGCCTTAACATAGTCACAGTGTTACGAAACAAGACAGATGATCAACAAGTTCATATGAATGGAATCGAAGCGCGTGTTACAGTTTTTTTAATGTTACTATTTCCGTGAGCCGCAGCCGTAGTTTACAATTTATTCATTTAAGTCAATGTTATTAATGGAACTGAGTCAAAGTTGTGTTTTATTATACAGTGACACGATAAGAATGATGTAATGCATCATAAACCACGTATGTTTGTTGTTTAGCGCCACTAATTATTCCAACTCTAATATTTGACTTTTTCTCTATTGAAAATGAGCTTTGACCACTAGGTCTTTCAATATTGAATACGACGCAACAATGAACAAAGCAGGCTTAGTTAGAAATACAGACAAATATAAGGGTCTATAAAAGATTTCCTAGTGTCCCTACTCTAGGAATCAATCAATCTGCCTAGCCTTTTCCCAACTATGTTGGGGTCGGCTTCCAGTCTAAGCGGATGCAGCTGAATACCATTATTTTACATGGAGCGACTGCCTATCTGACCTCCACAACCCATTAACTGGGTAATACGATACCCCTTGGTAAGACTGATTGTCAGACTTTCTGGCTTCTGACGACCCGTAACGATTGTCAAAGATCCACGAATGACAGCCGGGACCAACGGCTTTTCGAGACATGGAGGAGTCTCGGTATGTAAAGATGGTCACCCATCCATGGACCAACCCCGGCAAGCGTAGCTTAACCTGATGGATCAACCCATGCGGCAGTTATTACTTAGCCACGAGCTCCTCCTCTAGGAAATCTGGAAAGCTGTCCCTACTCTAGGAAACCTACTCTAAGTAATTATTAAATAATTTATTTTTAGTACTGTCAGTGGAGGAATTAGATCAACAAATAATTAGTTAAAAGTTATGGATAATTTGGATGGATCGCTTTTGATATTTTTACATCCAAATTTCATTGGTATCTGCCCTTGATAGGTTAATGAGCATTCTTTGTTATAATTTATTGAGCTCTAATTCATTAATGTTAATTTGACAACATTTTAGTGTTTTGATCAAAATGCTAATGAAACGTTGTTTAATCTTTAAACTTTTCATTCCGTGGACATTTTCAAAAAAGTTAATTAATACAATTCTTACCCGTTGTGGTCGTCAGCGGTGTATTCGACCTTGCGGATGGAGCCATCAGGCTGCAGCAGAGAGTATTCGCCCTTCACGACGTCACCGTCGCGGGTCTCGTGCTGGGACTTGTGGTCGCCGGTGTGGGGGTCCTCCACGGAGTACGAGAACTCGTACTTAGCAGGAGCCTTGAGGAAAAACATAAAGTAGGTATCATAACATTACGCCAATTTTCCCTGAAGGGTTTGGCAGAGGTGTATCTACAGTATACCTTCATTTCGCCAGCTAAGTTTAAGTCCGATGTAATAAGAGGCTAGTCAACCGGACTCAAATCCAGACTCCGAGCTGCTATTGAGAAATTCCTGATGCAAAGCCCAATATAATTTTGCTCGACATGGGAATCAAACCAAGGTTCCCATGATCAGCAGCTTTTCAAAATAAAAACGAATAATACAGTTATTAGTGCACCGGAAAACATACTTCAATCTCTTAAGTGTGTTGAAACATTGAAACCACTTGAGTCTTCTTTAACTATTTAACGGTAATCTACATAATGTAGGTAACTGTGTTCATTTTTAACAAGTTATGCTTAAAAGATTGATTAATTGAAACCAGTCAGACATTTAAATTATCAGAGTTTTCTATCACAGGTCTTCTTTTTAGCACGAAAATTGTTTACCTAATTGCTTCACATAGTTAATTTGGCTGATGAGACTTGCTATGTAAATGTTGATCAACATCATCTGCCTAGCCAACTATGTTAGGGTTGGCTTCCAGTCTAACCGGATGCAGCTGAATACCAGTATTTTACATGGAGTGACTGCCTATCTGACCTCCACAACCCAGTACTGGGTAATATGATACCCCTTGGTAAGACTGGTTGTCAGACTTTCGGGCTTCTGACGACCCGTAACGATTGTCAAAGATCCACGAATGATAGCCGGGACCGACAGCTTAACGTGCTTTCCGAGGCACGGAGGAGTTTCGTTATGTAAAGATGGTCACCCATCCACGGACCAACCGCGGCAAGAGTAGCTAAAGCTGATGGATGGACCCGTGCGGCTGTTATTACTTAGCCACGAGCTCCTCCTAGTAAATGTTGATCAACATTATAATCTAATGATGTTTTTGATAAATAGACGTTAAAACCAATCACAGCTTGATAGATTGCCGTACATATGTTACAAAACTCTATAGTCTTGTAATAACTAGGAGCTTACACAATAAATATTTAATTGGGTTGTATCAATTGATCACAATTTTAATTGTAATTGTAATGTACCTTTCACTTGGGTTGTGTTTGTTTTGCACACGTGGTACATTATATTTGAGATTTTTCCTTGACTTTGACCTAATGCATATACTCAGGTAGCCGCCTTCCTCATTCTAGCAATTCTAGACTCAATATTATAATAATGATAAGTATTGGACGTGAACGGAGATCGCAAGACCGACTTCTGTTGCTGACCGTACCTAGTCTAGGTACGGTCAGCAACAGAAGTCGGTTAACACTGCTTCTTTTTGACATCATCATCACAAAATGATATGATAACTTTCTTTTCAGCATTTCATTTATTAGATAAGAGATAATTTTCTTTAAAATTTACATCTGTTCCGATTTTAATGAAGTATTTTTCTCAATAATTAAGATTTAAAAAACTCAACTGTTAATCCACTTTTGTTGCTGACTGTACTAAGTGATCAATTTACAGTAAAAGTATGAAGTGAATACCCAGGAAACAATGTAATAATTTTAAATTAAGTTAATTTAATTACATTTAAAAGCTCATTATTGAATGCTTAAACGAAATTTATAAGTAATATTATTAATTGGTATTGATATCTGTTGAATACGATGTGCGAGTAATGACAAACTTTAAAATTAAAATATCTTCTTATGGGAAAATGCAATAAAGTACCTCGTTAACACATTCACGAGAAACCTTTTATAGAAAAGGAAACAAGTTTAATGAAATGCATGTCAAAAGTAAAATCTTACTTAATAACAAAAGCGTGCCCATCTGTCCGAATATCATTAAAATAAAAAGAATGTAATTGTTTAGTTACCGAACGGATCTGACGTAATGTGATATAATATGAGAATGTACTAGACGCTAGGTGCTAGTGATTAAAAATCGCGAATCTAATTACCTATACAATAAAAACAGATCACGATTGAGATGCTGCTGCCTACTCTTGAAATAATTCTCCCGGACTCGTTGACTATAGTGGAATAGGTAATCTAGAAAAGCCTGTCGAATAGTAACTGTGAAATACCTACTAACCCAACTATAGGTACTATCGGGGTAACTTACATCTGACCAATTTGAAAACAAATTACTATAGCGGCCAAGAGCTGCAAGCAAGAATAGGCCTTACGGTGTATAGATGTTTGTTTCTCCGATAATTCATTAGCGTACTAGACAATCCTTTTATTATTTGGGCTACTGATACTATGGCATTTAGGTACACTCTATCCCGGTAATATCACTTTCCTAACGCGTACACGGCAGCACTACAGCTAAGGTGCCCTTTTGTATTTGTACATTGGTAGAAGTCATCTAGTACAGTCCGGTGAACTACTGAGTTACTGACAATGTGCGCTTTAATAATTTCTAAATTGACGATATTATCGTGAACGTCCGCGTCCATACAATGTATGGAAATACCTAACGCTATCGTGAACGGAAATTTAAAAACATCTTCATATAATTGGTGTAATTTAAGTAATGCACAACCTCTTCAGGGTAATTGTACTTATCATTATGAACATCTTTTACTATAGGCACAAACCTTAAATCGCAAATAAAAAGTCAGCCGTCCCTAGATTTATGTTCGCATAACTCGTCAAAATGTAAGGAACAGCAGACTTTTTTTCGCGTTTGGTCTCATAGTAAAAGTTGTTCATTATGATGAGTACAATGACCCCTTAAGAGGTTGTGTGTTATTTAAGTTACACCTTGTATTCCTATACTTTTTACTTCCATGTGTCACGTTAGAAATTATAAAAGCGCACATTGTCAGTACTTTACCGGACTGTTCTAGATTACTTCAACGACCAATGTAAACGCGTCCTGACTGATTGATTCCCCGACGTTCATGACAAGCAGATCTATGGGCTAGTTGCTTCTTACCAAAATCATACGATGGATTTACCATGACGGGACCAACATCCCAAATTTTTAAAAACCTTAAAAATGTGTTTTCTTTAATAAGGAGATATTTTACTTACATGTTGTCCCGCTTGTTCGTTGTGTCCAATGGCAACGGAAGAGTATTGCTGGACCACAGGAGCATGATGGATAGCCGCAGGAGCCACGTGCTGAACCAAAGGAGCGGTGTGAACAATTGGGCCACTATGTTGAAGGTACGCAGCCTGTTCAATCACTGGAGTCGCAGGGTGAATAATCTGACCAGAATGTTGCAGGATTGGGCCACTATGTTCCAACACAGGAGTGAAGTGCTGCTGCTGGCCCAGATGCTGTGACGGCTCATCGTGACGAACTATGCTTTGAGAAGAAACTGCCTGCCCGTGTCTCTCTTCAATCAAACCGGCTTGACAGAAAGCCAGTAAGACACAGATGACTGCTACCTGAAAATGATGATACATTATGAAATTACCAAAAACTTTATTTTTATATTTATTAAAAAATTTCTTTCTCACTTTGAAGTACATGTTGATTGTTGATGTGCTGTACTGAAGTGTGGTACTCGATTGATAAGGATGCTGGTAGGGTTGAAGTTTTTATACGTTGGAGGAAGCTGCGCGGGAGCATGTCATCCGATACCGAGAAACCGGCCCGATACGTGACACCGCCACACACGATCACCTTTACACCTTACGTCATTGCGTTTTTCATTTTCGTTCAAGGTTAAAGTAAAGCTGTTTTCATAAGCTTCTTCATTTCAATCTGCTCATCTGGAGATATTTGGAGGACTTTGTACGTGAGCTTGTAACTTCAGGAACTAAGTAAATGTCACCCTGGTTAAGAGTTGGCTTCCTAGGAAAGCGGTTGTGTCATATTATAACGGCCGTCATGAAAATTTGTAATTTTCGATCACCAGAATTTGCCATTAAGCTGTCAAAGAACGTTCTATATTTGGCCGATATTGTGTTATCGTTCACCGCTTTCTTTGGAAACCAAAGAAGTGCTGCGTTTTTTTTAATGAAATCTGAAATCATATGAGCTTCAAGATAAAATACTCTACCCTTAATTTTTTAAAACCATGCATTTAAACATTATCCTCAAGTTTTGGTATAGATATGTTGTCAAGGGCATTTTTTAACGTGTTTTACAGATGTTAGGATAATTGCGTGTCTAAACCAGGGACCTTACAACCCCGGCAAAGAGTTAAGTTTTCCGAAGGGGTAAGCCGTTTATGAAGTTACCTTTATCACGTGTAACACCTTGAATAGGTTTTAGCCTTGAAACCCAGTAAAAGGGGTATCCCAGTAATATGGATACTTAACATATTGAATGGGTTCTATACCTGAAACTCAGTGTTAAGGGTACCCCTTCATTAAGATAATCTATATAATATAAGGGTTTTGTTCGGGTCACCATATTAGCTATTTGGAACGTATGCGCATCATAAAGAGATCATATTACATTGTTCGGAGTCGGAATGTTATGCTGTTTCGTTTTTAAGAGAGTTGAAGTGAAACCTTTTTGAACGGCTTAATTTAAGCCTTCAATGATTAACCAAAATGGTTCCTTAAAGCCAAAGGGTTACCAAAGGGTTCAAAAGGGTTACCTACATCGTATGGGTTTTTGATTAACTGCTGAGAAAAACCCTATCGAAAACCCTTTTGATGGATAACCAAAATTGTCTTTGGTCTAAACCGGTTTATATCGTATTATCAATGCTATTGTAGCTGCATGACATGCATGACTTGCATTTATCGAATTCAAGATCTTTTAGGAACTGTGGTGTTTGTAACAAAGCTAAATATTATTGTACCTACTGTACAAGAATTAAAAATGTATATTTATTGACGGAAACTATGATTGAGTATAAAGAAATCATGTCTATCAACTTCAATTGCACGGATACAGACAGTTTCTAAAGTTGGCGCAATATTTAGGTTTCTAGGGAAACACTTTTTTAAAATAAGTGCCAATTTAGGTGATGCTAGGCAAGTGCTAATGAGCATTAATTAGTAAGTGCATGAACCGTAAACAAAAAGCTAATAAAGATTATCGGCACATAAATAATTGAAGGAACGGAGTCGAGTGGCCAGTATAAACGAGTCCGAATAGCATCAGCCGGTAAGAAAGTAGCGCTCTGGGTTGCACTGACTGATCCAGTAAACTCTTATGCAACGTTATGGCTTTAGCACACCGGGTGTGTAACCTTATACTGTTGATCACAGGCATTCACAGGTTTTGGGAATATATTGTGTTTTTTGAGGAAAGAAGAAAACTTAAGAAAAGTGGGCGGGAAATGTAATCTTTAAGTATAAGACCGGTAATTATCTTAATTTGTAAACATAGGAGAGTTAAGCTAGATGTCGATCTATGTCTGGCAATAAAAAATTACGTGTTGACTTTGTTTAATTTTTCGAAGCTTATCCAGTCACAATTTATATTTCAGTAAAAAATCAAACTACCCAAGATAGAAAGGAAGAAAAATATTTTATTTGGGACACGCACAGGAAATACAGTTAAAAAGGAGCATATAAAAGTAACAAAATAAACATTAAAAAACAAAAAAAAGAAAAAAAAAAGAAATCAGACTAAAAAAAATTAGACCTGTGCGAGGCCAAAAAGGCTCCCATCTCAGCATAAAGCTGCGATATTTAAAAAATAAATACCGCAACGCTGGTATTCTGATAGGGCCTGTGTGATGCCACGGACATACCCACGGATATCAATTAAAAATAGCAAGGGATAAATACTGATAAATACTTAGCAGCTGATCCAGAAAATTCGAATTATGGTGTGCAATTTTGTAGCAAGCGATAAGAATTGTAAATCGCACTTTTTATGTTTTCAACAAAAAAATGTAACCGAGCTTAAAAGCTTTCAATGCTCTCGGTGTACTCCCAGCGCTACGACCGGTGTAGCGAGTCGTCGCAAGCGCACCGCATATTTCCCCGATCGACTCGCATCTCGATCGTGACTCCTTGGCAATTCTCGCGGCTTTCTGCGAAGGTCACGCTCATCATTTCTCATACGCACTTCGTCGTGAAAGCTACCACCATATGTTATGCAGATTCTTATTTTGGAGTGTAAATTTTTAAGCTGTCACGACTTCGAAACGATATTACGGAGATAGCAGCGTTTATATTAATGACGTGACTGTTGTGTAATAAGATTATTTATATTTTACTGTTACGCATCACTTAATCATTATCGTTTATTTCTTTATAACTATTATATACTGCAGTGTAGTAAGTATCATTATTGTTAAATATAATAAATAAATAAATAATAAATATGTTTGGACATATCACACAACGCCATCTAGCCCCAAGCTAAGCAACCTAATGCTTGTGTTATGGTAACGAGATGGCTGATAAACTACTTATATACATTTTTTTTTTTTTTGTAAATACATACATATTATAGATAGAAAAACACCCAGACTCGGAACAAACACTTGTAGGTCGTACAAATATTTGTTCCGTGCGGGAATCGAACCCGCGACATGCTGCGCAGCAGTCAATCGCTCAACCACTGCGCCAACCGTGTCGTCAAAATATGTATATCACTGGTCACATTCCCACGCTACTGATTCTAAGATGCATATACGAGATGCGTCCTACATAGTGATTGATGTGTAAGACTTGGTCACAGATAATATACTTGGTAGGCAAGAATCTCTATGCAAATCTGAAATCTTGGGGCAATCTATGTAATTTAAGTGAACATAATAGAGATTTATCAGACATGATGAGTGTATTGACCTTGCGGTGGGAACCATGACGGATCGTATCAATACTATTAAAGCTTGGAATGTTGGTAAGTGTTCCAAGTGTATGAGTATCACGCAACTACACACACGTTGAAATTATCTCCAATGTCATTGTTAACTTAATTCACCGTTCAACCGTACTTCATCAAGGCAAATACAAGGTAATTCAATATCGAATATTGTTTCCCTGAAAACAAGATAACATAACATCACGCCTCTATTCCTCGAAAGGTTCGGCAGAGGCGTACCTATATAGTACACCCACATTTTGTTAGTTATGTTTCAGTCCCATGTAATAGGAGGCGAGCCTATTGCCATCAACCAGGCACAAAACCCATCCTGCTACTGAGAAATTCCAGATGGAAAACCCAATATAATTATACATATATAACACCATTGTATACCATGTTTTATGCAAATAATTGATTTAATTATTTATTTAATAACATTTTGCCCGACCCGGGAATCGAACCCAGGACCTTAAGCTCAGCAGTAGCGCTTGCGAACACTAGACCAACAAACAAGTTTACTAAATGAATGAGAGATATTATATGAACCTGATTTCCCCGAACTTTGATTGAGGCAAAGTTGCATACATAATGTCGCCGTATAGAATATAATAATGCCATTTAATCTTCGAAAATTACAAGATAAAATGGTGTATTGTGATGAGTCTCCGAAAGGGTCGCTGTTTCGTAACCCGCATCAATCAAGATGTTAATAAAACGAGCGACACTCGATAATCCATCGACAATCACGTTTCATTTTGATTATTGCAATAAAGATTTTGTAAGATGATATTAAAGGCAACCCAATTAATTAACTTAAATAAACTTATTGACACGTGTAATCTCAGTTGGTATTATAATTTAAGGAGAGGTGTTTTAAATGTCAGAAGAGTACTTAATACAAATTATGATTTTGAAATAATTTGACCATTTTCATTAATTATATTCACTGCATACAGTTAGTCTCACAAAATTTGCCGATATTGTAGCATTTTTGCAACTAGGCACAGAACTCTAAAAATAATATATTCAGCATGAATAATTTCGGTTCACTTCAATGATGATATTTTATATTATGTTGAACTTTCCAACCTTATCGTTGGGTCATAAATCCGCCATCGTCATTGCTGCATCAAACAATTTACCGCTTATTCTGATAAAAGTAAATTCTTATAACAGGATTAATTTTGAATTTCAGCATATTTCGGCTTCTAAAAATGTAAGATTAACACCTACGCTTCGTCGTATTTCTGTCACATAGTAGTAGTACAGGTTATTCGTAATATGTCGGCAATCCATTAAGGGGATGTAGAAGAGGCCATTTGCAACCTAATGACCCCATATGACTCTTATGCAAATGTCAACCAATTTTTTTGCAGAAATCGACCATTTTAGTCAAAAAACCTGTTCAAAATTATGAAAATTGTAACGTTTTGTTGCTTTGATTTAAAAACTATTAAAGATAATTGTCATTTTATGGTTGATAATTATGTTTTGAAGTGTTAGCAAGCAGATGATCTTAATATTATATATAAAACAAAGTCGAGTTTAACACCTGTAACTCGAGAACGTCGGGACCGATTTTCATGGTTTTTGATTAGTTGTATTTGTCTCTGTCCCAAATAGCAGAATAACTATTAAAAACATTGGAAAATTGACGAAAGGGCAGGGCAATGTCTGTCGGGAATCTTTCATTCTATTTATAATTCCAAATTCAAATTAATTTTATAATCAGTTGTTCATTTGTTTTCCTGCCCTTCGATTTATAGAAATTTTGACAGGACGTCTGGCGGCTCAGATATGTAGTATTCTAAAATAAAAATCAATTGCTGAATGTATGTACGCGCATCACTTCAGAACGGATGCAGCTATTTGGCTAATTCTATTTTGTTGTATTTGTAATTGTCAGGACAAGGTTTATATGAAAGTAACTTCTACACAGTTTATTGTTACAGAGTCAATTTACTAGCTACTGTACTAAATATGTGGAGATTTGATACCCATTATCCCAATTTATTTGGGGTCAGCGCAACATGTCCCTTTCTTCCATACTTCTCTATTAGTCGCCACCTTGGTAGTCAACTCCCTTTCTAGCCATATCATCTTTCACACAGTCCATCCATTGTTTTTTTGGTCTACCCCTACCTACTCTTATAGACTTTGACATTTTTTCTCAAAACTAATTTTTTTTTCTAATTAATTGGCTCCAATTAATTTTTTTATTCCGGTATTTTACTTTTGAGCAAAAAATCGTAGTTCAATTCTTAAATTATAATTAAGTTTTCCTACACAATTCAAAATTTTCTCAGCCTGTGCCTTCGGGAACTTCGCGCGTTTACATTAGAATATTCATAGCTAAGACAGGCCAACGTCTGTCGGGTCAGCTAGTAATAATAATAAAAATTCATGGATTTTTTTTATAAATTTTCAATGTTGTGTAGGTACTTACCGCAGATATCTTTAAAAAAATATAAAATGTCAAATAACTCGAAAAAGGTTGATATTTGCTTATGGATCATACGGGTTGTTATGGTTGCAAATGATCTCTCCTACATCCCCCTAATGGATTGCCGACATAATTATTACCAATAATTCTGCATATTCAATTCAAAGTTGTTATGTATTCAGTCGATATCTATGTAATCTCAATTGCTAAATGTTAGAATATTAAATACATAGGTAATATAGGGTTTACCGGCTACCTGTGTCGGGTTGCGCGGTATGGTCGGTAGTCTAGTTCCGCCAGTAGGTACATTGCTTTCACTCCTTATTTCGGCTCAGACATTGTATGGTAATATTGTGATATGCAATTTGGATGAGATCTCATATCTTCTTACGCTCCACTGGACTTGTTACTGCAATTAACACTTTCAGTCCAATGCATGCACTATCGCAATATGTTGTTTCGTCTATCACCATTTACGATTGTTCTAATTGTTATTTCAGATTGTGTTCATATTGTGAAACTCTTCAATTAGAGCAAAATCGCAGTTCCTCAACTGCAATTTTGATTTAATTTATGAATGTTATTGATTAGTTGTTAAATTCTTAGATAATTAATGTTCTTACAAGCTTTCGTCCGCACCGACGTCGACGTCAGTTTGACAAGATTATGATTGATTCACATCATTTGAAAAGGATCAATATCTCATATTATATCCGACGATATTAAATTATCTATCAAAAAGTGTTTCCTTTTTCGTAACACCAACGTCCTCTGCATTATGTTTTCGTCATCAACATCCGATGTGTCGTTAAAGGTGACTTGACAATCCGGCTTCCCTGTTTATTAATGATCATTAACATTAAAACCATCTTTAAATCCAGTAAGTTTAGTTGACATTGCCTTCTAAAGATAGAAGGTATACTAATAGTAAGCAAATTGGACAAGTTGGTCGGTAACCCTAATGTCAGACATCTTGCCGGCATCGTTGCTACTTAGATAGAAGGTATACTAACAGTAAGCAAATTGGACAAGTTGGTCGGTAACCCTAATGTCAGACATCTTGCCGGCATCGTTGCTACTTAGATAGAAGGTATACTAATAGTAAGCAAATAAGACAAGTTGGTCGGTAACCCTAATGTCAGACATCTTGCCGGCATCGTTGCTACTTAGATAGAAGGTATACTAATAGTAAGCAAATTGGACAAGTTGGTCGGTAACCCTAATGTCAGACATCTTGCCGGCATCGTTGCTACTTAGATAGAAGGTATACTAATAGTAAGCAAATAAGACAAGTTGGTCGGTAACCCTAATGTCAGACATCTTGCCGGCATCGTTGCTACTTAGATAGAAGGTATACTAATAGTAAGCAAATTGGACAAGTTGGTCGGTAACCCTAATGTCAGACATCTTGCCGGCATCGTTGCTACTTAGATAGAAGGTATACTAATAGTAAGCAAATAAGACAAGTTGGTCGGTAACCCTAATGTCAGACATCTTGCCGGCATCGTTGCTACTTAGATAGAAGGTATACTAATAATAAGCAAATTGGACAAGTTGGTCGGTAACCCTAATGTCAGACATCTTGCCGGCATCGTTGCTACTTAGATAGAAGGTATACTAATAGTAAGCAAATTGGACAAGTTGGTCGGTAACCCTAATGTCAGACATCTTGCTGGCATCGTTGCTACTTAGATAGAAGGTATACTAATAGTAAGCAAATAAGACAAGTTGGTCGGTAACCCTAATGTCAGACATCTTGCCGGCATCGTTGCTACTTAGATAGAAGGTATACTAATAATAAGCAAATTGGACAAGTTGGTCGGTAACCCTAATGTCAGACATCTTGCCGGCATCGTTGCTACTTAGATAGAAGGTATACTAATAGTAAGCAAATTGGACAAGTTGGTCGGTAACCCTACTGTCAGACATCTTGCCGGCATCGTTGCTACTTAGATAGAAGGTATACTAATAGTAAGCAAATTGGACAAGTTGGTCGGTAACCCTAATGTCAGACATCTTGCCGGCATCGTTGCTACTTAGATAGAAGGTATACTAATAGTAAGCAAATTGGACAAGTTGGTCGGTAACCCTAATGTCAGACATCTTGCCGGCATCGTTGCTACTTAGATAGAAGGTATACTAATAGTAAGCAAATTGGACAAGTTGGTCGGTAACCCTAATGTCAGACATCTTGCCGGCATCGTTGCTACTTAGATAGAAGGTATACTAATAGTTAGCAAATTGGATAAGTTGGTCGGTAACCCTAATGTCAGACATCTTGCCGGCATCGTTGCTACTTAGATAGAAGGTATACTAATAGTAAGCAAATTGGACAAGTAGGTCGGTAACCCTAATGTCAGACATCTTGCCGGCATCGTTGCTACTTAGATAGATAGATAGAATACTGTTTACTATATACACCATAAAAATTACAGATATAAATGTTGAAATTTTACGTAGGATGACACAATGGGCGGTCTTATCGCTAAAAGCGATCTTTTACAGACAACCTTTGGATGGATACATACTATCAGGGGTTAAAAGAAGCAGCTTATAAAGCTCTCTCGATCATCGACTTTATCTGCATACGATGCACTCTGCCAAAGTAACAGAGATACACCAACAGATAAGCAATGAAAACTTCCAAGTTCTTCGTACCTCAGGTGATGTGAGATTTATAGGTGTAGTTTACGTGGAAAAAAATATATTGATGACCTTTAATTATCCATAAAGTGCATTTGGCACCTGGGTTTCTCTTAAGTGGAGAAACCTGATCGAATTCTTAAAAGGTTATTCGAGTGACCCGTAATTGTTGTGCATTTTTAATCATCGATCAAGCTGACCAACATACATTAAGTACCTACATACGTTTATTTAACGTAATAAATGTTAATAAATTCCTGCAAAATACTCAGATAACTTTTGCAAAAACAGTTTTTGCATGTTCAGTGGTCATAACAAAGTTTGATAAAATGGTATAAAAATAATAGTGGGTAAAGCACTGAAGAATTTCCGTCATTAAAGCCGTTCAAAATCTAGTATTAATCTCATCTCAGCGACAATCTAAAATGATTGAAACTCAAGGCATATTTGACTAATACAGACAGAGATTAGATTGCGAACGTTCTTAAAAATTTTAAGAACGTTTTATTTTAAAAAATCGGCCAAGTGCGTGTCGGACCACGCACAATGAAGGGTTCCGTAGTTGGGATGAATTTATCCCAAGAACAAACTTAATATTGTAGTTGAAAAACATGATCTCCCATACATTCCAACTGTAAATGTAAGTTTGTAACGACAATATTGAGAGATTTACCATGTTATTTTTTAAGACCACAGACTTCTTATAGGTTTTCCTGTAATCTACAGTTAATGAACTATTTTCTGTATTTTTTTCAAAATTTTAGGCTAGGTAGTTTCAGATATAAGGGAGGGGGGGGGGGGGGAATGGTCAATTTTCGTCTAAATTTCTTAAATAACTTTAAAATATTTATTTTAAAATTATAAAAAATATATTTGAGACCCTCATAGTAAGCCCTTTTAATTATATATATGCCACACGGTATAGTTTGCAAAACTTTTTTATTAATTTTCTTACTTGCCCCTTAAAAGTGACTCCCATATTCAAAATTCATTTATTTACTTTACCCGTCCATGTTTAGGTCACAGAAATTCATATGTGTTCCAAATTTCAACTTAATCGGTCCACTACACTCGGAGCAAATTGGCTGTGACAGACGGACAGACAGACACACGAGTGATCCTTTAAGGATTCCGTTCTTTCCTTTTGAGGTACGGAACCCTAAAACCAAAGGAAAATCAATGGAAATGTTTGCCAATTAATCTATTCATGTGCAACCATTTCCACTGATTTTCCTTGATACTTTTACAGATATATCAGCATGTCAATGAGTTTTATAATTAAAGCTTCCTACCAGAAACTGTGAGCTTACCACAGAAGTGATAAGCGCCCAATCACATTAAGTATTACAATAGTGCACAAAAACTGGCATGTCGCTTGCTCTTTACTTGCGATCGGTAATGAAGCAACAAATTTTCTTCAGACGCCTCTTGCAACCATAAAGATTGATTAATAAATCGAATCACTCGTTTGATGCTTTTATACGTAGTTTGTAAATTACTAATTATTTTATTTTATTTATTTTTAGTCTGTGGCCTCCCTTTCTCCTTTCCACTCCTCTCTGGTTTGAGCTAGTGTGGACCAATCCTGTCTGTAGGCGTCAAGCTCGTCTCGCCATCTTCTCCTGGGACTAGCTTGATGTCGATGGAAGTTTTGTAGGACCCACGTAGTGATGATATATTTGACCCATGACTCGTTCTACATACAGCAAACGTTTTCGGTCCAGTCCCATTTAATGCTTAGCTTTTTGGGTACATAATCAGCCTATAATGTTCCTGCAATAGACAGGTCTCGGTGAGAGGGAGCGGGCCATAATCCACCATACAAGCCCGGTGTGGGTTGGCAGATGTCACATGTCTACGAATTTATAGTTCTAGGACATGCCGGTTTCCTCACGATATTTTCCTTCACCATTTTGAGAGCAGTGGTGATGTAATAATTTACACAAAGTAAAGCGGCTGTCGGCGTTCGAACCTATGACCTACAAATCGTAAGTCGCGGCCGTTACCACTCTGCAATCACTGCTCATACGCTAGGTACTGGTTTTTGGGTGACATCGGCGATTTGCGCTATGGAGCGCAGCATTATTGATTTATCATAAAATTCAACAGAACTAATGCTGTGAATTTAAATAGCTACGTTTTGGAAGGCATAGGTGCAAGCACAAACTGTTTTGTATCTTAGGTAGGTACAAGAAAAGACAAACACTAAATTAGATAGAACCGTTAATGTAAAACAGTAATAAATACTACAAGAAAATAGTAGGTGTAAAGCGACTTTTGTTTACGGATATTTACAAACAGTCACAATCATAATCATAATGTGTTTGTTGTCATCATCATGTTTTTTTATGAATCATATTATCTCATAAGCATACGTGCTATCGGTAGATTAACGTGGTACAAACAGCAACGAAAGTCAATAACACATCAGTTTTTGTTTTTATACCATCATTATTACACCGTCTCGGCTAAGCTACACGAAACAGCATACGTGGTTATAGTTTGAAAGGTTACTTTTTTAAAACATTTTCTTATTACAAAGTCAAAATAAAATGAGTCTATAACAGTTTATTTTATCATCTTCTTTATTGGACAAAGCTAAGCTATATACAACAAGTTGCCCACACCGATCAGAAAAACTATATACTCGCAGATTACATACAGCTATGACAAGCCATTCATGAGACAGATTAACGCTACGTGCGCATAATATGTACAGAAGATAATATAACACTCAATGATGGCTGTAGTCTCCTCGTTCAAGTATTTTTCATTATTAACAACCACTATGCATGGTGAATCATGTTCCAATGTCTATGGTATGTCAAAAACAAAAAAAAACACGTTCAAAATTCGAACGACGCCATCTTGTTTTTGTTTTTGACAATCTCTTTTGAAAATTCGCGTAGAAGTTGTTGGTCATAATAACTACTGTTTTAATGCACTGTAAGGTATATTACTAAATATCATTAATGAGAACAGATGGAAGGCTACACACTCGACTACAAGAACACATTAACACTAATATCACAGATTGGGTAAATATTCTTCTAATGGTGGTAGATCACTGGCGGCGAGTTGTGTACGACCGCGTTGAATCTGTAACACAAATACAATGTTTAACAATAATGTCACAAGAAGTTTTTGTCTCATGTTGTTGACTTATGAAGGCACAGGAAACAATTTTAAAAATTTTCATATCACTTAGTTTTGATTAGTTAAGCTGTTGATAACAAAAATTATAAATAAAAAGTACTCCATTTCTAATTATGACTCTAACCCTCAGCTTTTATGACAACAATGCCAAGCGGAGACAGGATTCCATTGTTGTTGTTTCAAAAATTATAAATAAAAAGTACTCCATTTCTAATTATGACGCTGACCTTCAGCTTTTATGACAACAATGCCAAGCGGAGACAGGATTCCATTGTTGTTGTTTTTTGTTGTTGTTTGTTGTTCATTGTCATTGTTGTCCAATGGAATAGAGATGATAATGGTGATATTGGTTTTCTTACCCATTGTGATGGTCAGCGGTGTAGGTGACCTTACGGAAAGAGCCATCAGGCTGCAGCAAAGAGTATTCTCCCTTCACGACGTCACCGTCGCGGGTCTCGTGCTGGGACTTGTGGTCACCAGTATGAGGGTCCTCCACAGAATAGGAGTAGCCGTATTTGGGATGAGCCTGTAGTTTGCAATACATATAGTGAATTATAGTGAGTTGATTGACTCGATGTGTCGGCAAAAAACATAAGCAATCAATCAATTTCATGTTAAGTTGCAAACTCAATATAAATTTCTCATAGGTTAATTGAAAGGGAACTTTGTATTTGATTAGAATATCTGGTTTATATGTATTAGACTTACGTATTCATCAACGTAGTGGTCTTCGTGAGAAGGAGTGGCATGGATGGCAGGAGCGGCGTGAACGGCGTGGATGGCGGGAGCAGCGTGCACGATGGGGGCAGCGTGAACGATCGGGGCGGCGTGAGAGATGTAAGCGGAATGAGCGCTGGCAGCTTCGTGAGCGATAGGAGCGGCGTGGACCACGGGAGCGGAGTAGTGGATCGGAGTCTCGTGGTGCACAGTCTGGTCGTGGCGCACGATGTTCTGCGAGGACACCGCCGGAGCGTGGTGGATGTAACCAGCCTGGCACACCGCCACCAAGGCGCAAGTCAGCACGATCTGGATGATGGAGTACAATAAATTTTTTAGTTTTTATCATTAAAGCTTTGAAACCCTCATGTTAAAACAGTGCATTCAGGGAAACTCTTATGAAGAAAATATATTTATATAATAATTTGAATCATCGAATCTAAAGCCCTAATTTGAAACAGTCCAATCATTTTGTGACCACAGAACTTTCAAAGTACTGCTAAGCTCAAAACTAGCAATTGGACAATGTAATCATAAATTGCGTCGAGCGAAATTGTCCTAAATATTATGTAAGTAGCTAGACTTGAAATAAAGTAAAGCTTACTTTGGAGAACATTTTGCTTTAGACACAAATGCCTTGACTGGTATCGGTGTGATAGTGCACTCTTTTTATATAACAAACAAAACATAAGCGGTGGTGTGGAGGGGGTCTATTCCCGACGATATTCGATCGGATCTTAGTAATTGCCGCATTGCCAATCTGCTCGCTTTATCGAGTGTCGCAACGCTCGATATCGCTACAATATGTAGAGAAAATGGACGATAAGTGAGAGGCTCATATTGTTATAATTTTTTGCAATTGTTTAATCCGATGGTAAAAACCAGGCTACACGATCAGATTTAGTTCTAGATGTATATGGGCAATGTAGATCAGGCGTTATAAGATGAATCAGAATGCTCAATGCTCATCTCAGAGGCATTTATTTATATTGTTTAATTTTACGTATCGTCATAATAACATGTCTTTAGTTTCGTTTGAGTTCCTTTTGTAGTTACACTATAATAACCTGCACCCTTATTGTTACGTAACACGATACTGCTAATCCATTGCTACATATATTAGAAAAAATTGTCTGCTCAACAACCTAAATAACATAATGAATGTTGTTGAACTGTCAAAATGAAAGCCATTACTACTATTAGTGTGTTACGCAATTACTCCTCTGTTAAATTATGTTCAATTAAATACTCTCTTCCCGTTTATCCCATGTGAACATTGCAAAGTGAACAATTATTGCGCCAAACACTTTGTAATCAGCGCTGTCTCAATTGCTTTCATTTTGATAATTACACAATATATCCATAGCGTTGATCTCATAACTCAAACTCAAACTCAAACTCAAAGCATTTATTTCAAATAAACCAATTACAGGCACTTTTGAATTGTCAATGGGTCGGTCAGTCAGAAAGATGAAGCTAGTTGCCCATTCCAAAGCGTAGTAGATCCCTATGGAGAAGAACGGGCAAGAAACTCCACGGACACTCTTTTAAATCATAATATTTTTACAAAATATTGGTTACATCGTTCAAGTTGAAAATATACATGTGAGAACAATGTAGAAAGACGTGCACGTTAAAAAGCGTCCGTAATAAAAAGATAATAACTAAAACAACTAAATTAAATATTAAAATTAAAAATAAGCCATGGCAGCTAAGAGACGACCAGTCCCAACTGACGGCGCCCGTTCACGAACATGACGCATGGATCAGCACCATTTAGCTCAACCATTTTGAAGGGAACTTAATGATCCATAGTCTTGATAACAGATTCTACATTCATTCAGGCCTGTGGATATTGTTAAAAAGTTAATTTCTTGGATATAGTGATTGTGAATGTGATATCTTCCCACCCGTTTGTCAGTCAGGGGTTGTGATTTAATATGCTCCCACGTCTCACGTCTGCTCATGTAACGATAGAGAAAAAGTCTGATCGGAAGTTACGGGTTTATATGATGATGAAACATCTTAGATATTGTTCGTGATTACTTCCATCCTATTGTTTTCATCTTATTACGGAACGTTTTTAGGAATCATATTTTCTATAGTAAAAGCATAATAAAGCTACTATTATAGCTAGTTTATATTATTATTAACTTTTGCCCGCGGCTTCGCCCGCGTGGATGTTGGAAAATATACAAGGGGAACAAAAGTCCATTTATTCCTTGTTTAGATTATAACGGTTACCTCCTGTGCAAAAATTCAGCTTCACAGGTCGAAGAGTTTGGGCTGATGAGTCAGGCAGTCAGTCAGGACTTTTCTTTTTAAATATTGAGATAGATTCTGCCCGCGACTTCGTCCGCGTGAAATTTCTTGATCCCCCGACCCACTGTCGAATCGCATTGCCTGCCGGCACTAATACTTCGTTTTCGCTTAGCGTTGTTTCTGACTTTTTTCTTTTTGCTCGGCACCTAAGAGTCCTAGAGAGATGTAAAATATGCCTATAGCCTTCCATAAGAATTTTGTCATCACTCCTCCCCCTCTCGCTCTAACCCTCTCACCCCCTCCCCTTACCACCCCTCTCACCTTCCCCTCTCACCTTTCCCTATCATCCCCCTCACCATTCCATCTCACCCCCTTCCCATCCCCCTCTCCCTCTCACCCCCTCATCACGTCCTTTTCCCGCTAACCTCCCCTTCCCCTTTCACCCCTTCTCACACCCTCTTCATCGCTTTCCCCTCCTACACTACCCTCACCAACTCTTCCCCTCCCTCTCACCCCCCTCTCCATACCCTCCCCACTCACTACACCCTCCTATCCCTCTCCACTCAGTCAAAAGTTTCAAGTCAATCTTTCTTCAATGAATCAGTGCTATACAAAAAGCAACTTTAAGGTGTAAGGGCACCCGTATCCGTTGCGACAATCGTAGAGAGAATCCGGCAGTTGGGACTCGAGGTGGCCCTGCACAAGTCCGAGGTCATGTGTTTTCATGGTCCTCGGAACGCGCCACCGTCGGGTTCCCAAATAACGGTAGGAGGGGTTCACATCGGAGTCGAGTCGACGATGAAGTACCTGGGACTCGTCCTCGACAGCCGGTGGAACTTCGTGGAGCACTTCCGACGTTTGGCTCCCAGACTGGAGCGGGCCGGGGCTGCCTTGAAGCGGCTCCTGCCCAATCTGGGGGGTCCAAACGCCTCCTGCCGGAGGCTTTACGCGGGGGTCGTGCGGTCCATGGCCCTTTACGGGGCACCGGTGTGGGCGCGTTCCCTGAGGCTGCGACCAGCCCGCCGGTTGAACGCGTCCCAGAGGGTCATGGCCATCCGGCTAGTCCGGGGATACCGCACGGTCTCCTGTGAGGCGGCGAGCCTCCTTGCCGGATTACCGCCATGGGATCTGGAGGCAAAAGTTCTCGCGCACGTGTGGGAGTGGCGCGAGGAGGCGAAACGCCGGGGCGTAACTCCGCTGCCGCGAGAAATCACGGTACAGCGGACAGAGCTCCGGCGGGATCTCATGGCGACATGGAGAGTGCGATTGTCGCAACCCAGCGCTGGGCACGCCACAATTGCGGCGATAAGTCCCCTCTTTGAGGAGTGGTTGGAGAGGCGCCACGGCGTCCTCACCTTCCGCCTAACGCAGGTCCTCACCGGACACGGTTGTTTCGGGAGGTTCCTGTTTCGGATAAGGCGGGAGGAAACGCCCGGGTGTCACCATTGTGTAGATTGCCCGGAGGACACGGTGGAGCATACAGTGGAGGTCTGCCCGGCTTGGGCGGAGCACCGCCGTGTTCTCACGCAGGCGATCGGCGGCGGCGATCTCTCGCGTCCAAACCTGGTCCAGGCCATGGTGCGGAGCGAGAGTGCATGGGAGGCCGTCACCTCCTTCTGCGAAGCAGTAATGCTCGCAAAGGAGGAGGCGGAACGCCAGAGGGAGAGGCAACAGCCGCGCCCCCGCGCCCCTAGCCGCCGTAGGAGACGCCCTGGGCGGCGGGAATCGATTGCCGATTCCCGGCCACCGTAGGCGCGGGCTTGCGGACGACGAGTAATGGGCAGCTCGCCGTCCGGTAAGGACCAGGCCCGGGTCGACGGCGCGTTGTGTTCCACGCGCGCCTCAAAGAGATGTCAGCAGTGACGGGGTCCAATAGGGCCGAAGCCGCCGGGGTCGCGGGTAGTTCGAAAGAGATACCGTGGCCCTGGCACGGGCAACTGAAGGAACACGGGTGGGTTTTAGTCAGTAAAAGTCTGACACGCCCTCCCGCTCTGCCCGGAGCGGGAGAAGTCATTTGATGATTTCCCATCCACAAAAAAAAAAAAAAAAAGGGCACCCGTATCCCCCCCCCAATCATACCCCTCTCACCCCTCCTCCTCTCCCTCTAACTCCTCTCTCCTTTCTTCTTCCCACCCCCTCTCACCCCTGTCATCCCCCACACACCGCCTCTCCCTCTTACACCCCTCGTCACTTCCACTTCCCGCTAACCTCTCCCTCCCCCTCTCACTTACCCCCTTCACCGGTTTCCCTCCCCCTCTACACTCACCAACTTCTCCCGTCCCCCACTCCCCCTCTCTCCATCATTCTCCCCTTCTCCTTCTTCACCACCCCTCCCCTCCCTCTCCCCTTACCACACCCTCCCCTTCCCCCTTTCCCTCCTCAATACCCCCACCCCTTACCACACCCTCCTCTTGCCCCTTTCCCTTCTTAATACCCCCACCCCTTCCCTCCTTCCCCTCTACCCTTTCCTCTGGGAAAAAAACTATTAATGACAAACTTTAGTACTTGCTTAGGCAAGTATTTCTGCCAAGTTTCAAGTTAATTAACGAAATTAATAAGATTTTTCATATAAACTATATTCGCTGTTTTTAAAAACCGTTTGGGATATTTCCGTAACTTGACTGAAAGATTATTTGCACTAATTTTCGAGCTAATCAAGCCCCGCAGAAAAACCTGCCATGTAAAATTGACTGACTCTTCAGCCCCTTAGGGGTTGATTTTCGAAAAACCTTGACACACATTATTTTTCATTTTTGGTCTCAAGTATAAATACTGAATTTCGAGTTAATAGGACCGCGCGTTAAAATTACTCTTTGACACCCCCCAATCCCACTTTAGGGGGTAGTTTAGGAAAACTAAAAATGAGAAACTTTATAATTTACTTAGATAAATATTCGTGCCAAGTTTCAACTCGATTAACTCAAGGAATAAGATTTTCCATACAAATTTTGGACCCCCGTTTCAACCCCTTAAGGGGTGAATTTTGTAAAATCCTTTCTTACACCCATAGACCTCACAAGGAACTTACGTGTCAAATTTGGAATCTCTAGACCCAGCGGTTTGGGCTGTGCGTTGATATGTCAGTCAGTCAGTTTCTTCTTTTATATATTAGGTTGGGGAAAAAGTCTTTTCGCATTATGGTATGTATGAACTTAAAATAAAACCTCTTTGGCTATACTATTTGTATCAGGCTGATTTTGGTATCATTGAAAGTTTAAATTTCAAAGAACATAATTCCAAATTCAAATTAGGAAAATGTGTGATTTTCATTTGTTTTTCGTACTGTCAAGATGAGTGAATCTAGTGAAGAAATTCGATACATTTTACAATTTTACTACAAAAAAGGTAAAAATGCAACGCAAGCCGCGAAAAAAAATTGCGATGTTTATGGACCCAGTGCAGTGTCTGTGAGAGTAGCACAAATTTGGTTTAAGCGTTTTCAATCCAGAAATTTTGATGTCAAAGATGCACGTCGCTCTGGTCGCCTTATTACGGATAAAATGGATGCCATTTTTGAAAAAGTGAAGCAAGATCGGCATATCAGTAGTTACGACGTAGCTGAAGAACTGAGAATTGACCACAAAACAGTTTTGGCGCATTTGAAAAAAACTGGGTACACAAAAAAGCTCGATATTTGGGTACCTCACGAGCTCACTGAAAGAAACCTAATGAATCGTGTTCTCATTTGTGATTCTTTATTACGACGTAATGAAACCGAATCATTTTTGAAGAAGCTGATAACTGGTGATGAAAAGTGGATCACGTACGACAAGAACGTGCGCAAAAGGTCGTGGTCAAAGGCCGGTCAGGCTTCACAGACTGTGGCGAAACCCGGGTTAACCCGCAACAAGGTGATGCTGTGTGTGTGGTGGGATTGGAAGGGCATTATTCATTATGAGCTGTTACCACCAGGCAGGACCATCGATTCTGAACTCTACTGCGAACAACTGATGAGATTAAAGCAAGAAGTTGAGAGAAAGAGGCAGGAATTAATCAACAGAAGGGGTGTGGTTTTTCATCATGATAATGCTAGACCTCACACATCTTTAGCCATTCAGCAAAAATTAAAATAGTTTGGCTGGGAGGTATTAATGCATCCGCCGTATAGTCCTGACCTTGCACCTTCAGATTTCCACCTGTTTCGGTCTCTTCAGAATTCTTTAGGCAGTGTCAGGTTAACATCACGAGAGGACTGCCAAAACCACTTGTCGCGGTATTTTGATCAGAAGTCCCAAAATTTCTATATCAATGGGATCATGTCCCTATCTACAAGTTGGCAAAAAGTTATCGAACAAAATTGTACCTACATACTTTAGATAAATGTAAATAATGTATATTAAAAAATGTTTTGATTTTTCTTAAAAAATGCGAAGAAACTTTTTCCCCGACCTATTAAATAGATTTAGTTTGTTAGGATGCATATTTACTTTTATGTCGTAATAAACGAACGTCTTTATTGAATTGCTTGTGTATTGTCTAAAACCTACCTAGATTACTATTCTAGTAATCGTTGTCTTTAATTAAACAAAGGGTTTCAAATGGGTATCACACCACCGCGAAACCATAGCCGCGAAACGGCAGTAGTGGCGCCATAACTTATCCGTTGTACGACAAGACAAACAGAAGCATGCAGAACTGCATGTTCTAACGTACAAATTTGATTATGAGTTCGCCATCTGCTCGGAAGCTACACCTCCGTGCTCAGCACGCCATTTTGTTGCGGTGCCGCGAAAATGGATGTTAATTTTACGGAAAAGAATAATATCCAAGAAGTCTGAAGTAGACCTATACTGATTTACTAAGTCCAAAGCGCCGATATGTTGCTCCGATTGCTACAATTCAACTGACTTGCATGATGTTCCGCTACTCGAATCACGACATAATGTAGTAGTGTTTCGCAGCGGAATTCGTTAAGCATTTTCGCATCATTACTTTTGCGTCGGAGGTGTACTGCTTAGTCATGATCATGAGTCGATGTCATCTCGTTTGAGCCAACGAGATGACATCGACTGAGCAGTGTTACAAACAAAATAAGATCACTATGTGCCTACTCACACTGCCATATTTCTTACTTACGTTATTTAACACTAACAGCTATTTTAGAGTTTTTTTCAATATTGAAGCCACGTTTTCATGGGTCAGCTTGACATTACTGGAAATTAGAGAAATGGGCGTTATAATTTTTATAAATTATTATATGATGATGGGTATTTTGTGTTTTTTATGGATTTCAAAAAGGGTGATATTAAGAAATCTTCGAGCATGGGTTTTAGCTCTCTTCTGTCCGCTTATAACAATAAACTGCGATCACGCGTGATGATGATGCCAATTATTGTTTCCTTTGACCGTTCATAAGAACGCCTTTGTGTAACAGTGGCCATTAACGAGTTGTATTGTATAGGTCGTCGAGGTAAGGCAAGCTTGTATGTAACAAGTATACTACATCAAAACCCATATAACAGAAATGCTTAACGATACCAACATTTGTGTGCTTTTGCTTAATGTGATGAGCAACAGCTGTAGGTAAGTCGCGGTGGAAGTATCTAAGATTGTATATAACACTACTTTCAATGTATTGTTTGAATGCTGATTAGTTCTAAATAGAAATAGAAATAATATTTATTTGCGTAAAACATGGTGTGTAAAACATATTAAAGACATAAAAAAAAAATGGATATCAGGAGTTCTAAGTGCCTATATTGCAAAACGTAAAATTAAAAATAACATAGTCTTTAGACAGCGCTACCACTAGATACACATATAATCATCATATACTCCTTAGACATTACATATTACATCAATCAATCAATCATTACTCAGCCTATCCACTGCTGGACATTGGCCTTTCTCTCCCAGGCTGCGCCACAACACCCTGTACTCCGCCTTTCGTATCTAGTCAGACTCAGCCAACTTTCTAAGGTCGTCGGTCCATCTAGATGGGGGGCGTCCCACACTACGTTTTCCGATACGCGGTCTCCACTCCAGGACTGATCTTATCCTTCAAAGAAACTCCGAGCATAGCCCACTCCATAGCGCGCTGAGCGACCTTGAATTTGTGGACCAGCCCGACTGTCAGTGTCCACGTTTTGGCACCGTATGTCATAACGGGCAGGGCGCACTGGTTGAAGACCAGTCTTCAAACACTGCGGGATAGGCGAAAAGAATACTTCACGAAGTTTTCCAAATGCTGCCCAACCCAACTGGATCCTCCTGTCGGCTTCTTTCTCAAAGTTGCACATATTACATGCGGACCATGGATCGGATCATGGATTAATCGTTGAAGCAGACGGCTTATTTCCTAGATCATAAATATAATTTTTTAGTTCGTTTCTAGCTTACGGTGATTGTTAATAAGGAAGTAGCAATTCTATTAAGGGTTCAGTGAGCACCAATAGCGTCGCTTTGCAAATAACTGCCAATATTTATCAGCGAAGGCTCCAACAGCGAAAGTGCGGTTCCCTGTCGTTCTTGTTCTACTTTATACTAATTATTCTAAGATAAAGCGAGTTATACAAATATTTTACAAGCGTTGAGTTATATAGGTATTACATAAATACTGAGGGCGTAAGAAAATTGGGAATAATTCAGTGTAATCGAGTTTGTATCACACTTCCTGACGTGAAAAGTAGGGCTTCGATTGCTGACTATGAATAATGTTTAGGTACGCGGTTTTGTCAGCGCCTAACTGGTCCGAGGCTATAATTTACAGCCGGCACTTAAGAATTTCCTTAATAGACTATCAGTATTTAAAGTTGGAGAGTGTTAAGGAATGTACGTATTCGTAACCGTAATTAGGAGCTTCCTGGTGATCCAGTTCTACAAGGTAGATACAAACATAGATCTAACTATTTAGTGTCTATTGGTATGAACATTACTATGCGTAATTATATACTTTCGGACTTATCGAAATAACAGAAAATCAGTATCAAATACTTTGAGATTGATCCTACGAAATCAAAGGTGGTAACAGTTTATTCGGATGAAAGTAAAACGTCATAAAAATCAAATGCTCCATCAATATGAGCCTGATTATGCAGATGTTACAAATTACTAATAGATAATCTTTTTAAAAGTAGCAATACCTCTTATAATTTTTAAGATAGATCAAATCAAGCTGCAATTTATAACTCTCGTTTTATAAGTCTATCATAGTGTTACGCGGGCGAAGCAGCGGGCAGCCACAGTACCTACTAAATGTGAAGGGCATGGCATGAACATGGGCGATGACAATGAATCAATAGTAGTAGTAATTAAGGTATTAAACACGATCCGTTTCTATTACAATGGTAATAGTCATCCATACAAAATCGAATATTGGATTATTAAACATGTCATCAATAGCATAATTTTAGCCGAAAAACGTACACTGCTGGACATAGACCTCCCCCAAGTGTAGCCACATCGAACGGCGCTTCAAGCGTTTAAAGAGGCATGAAACAACTTCAGGGTTACTAGGCTAATACATGTTGTCACAAAACCATTGTTTGCAGACTTTGTAGGTAGCACCTACTTCGATGAGCCTGGCACAGATACATTGAAGTTGGCACAAAGAGGCTATACACGACGGCATCAAAATTAAAATAGTATTCAAATAAATAAAAAATTAAACGCAATTGATGATACCAACTCCTGTTTTAGCAGGTTTTTATTCAAAAATAGCGGAGACCCTCTATATGAATGAAAATGTAGAACGTGTTACACGGAAGCTGACAGAACTATTTCGTGAAAAAATTATAGTATTTCAAACATCGAATCAAAACCAGATGCTAAGAAATATGGTATATTTGAATAAACTTACAAGGCATAAGTGCCTACGTTTTTTTGAAGATACCATAATTCATACTCATTTTCACATTTTGCTTATTGAGGTATGCAAAATTCCAGTACAAAATATGGTACGGTTTTACTAGTGTTCTGTCCTCAGTTTATATATGAATCAATTTGATTTTAATTTAAAAACAAATACATACAATTCGTCCCGCTGCCACAAACATAAATAATTACTTTTGTGAAACAGTCATTATAACATGCAAAACATTGTCAGACACATGCGTATAAGTAGTCTGTGTAACATCTTGCATAAACTTAAATCTGGGACTCCAAATTAAAAGAGAATTCACTTTAAGGTCTTATAAAGGCAGCGTACACTGGTCGCATTCATTCGGTAAGATAAATGATGCATCTCTTCATTCTTTACTTGGCCTGTTTTTTTAAGATTCAATGGCTGTCCGAGAGATTTCGGTTTCGCAATTATAACTTAAATCTGGGACTCCAAATTAAAAGAGAATTCACTTTAAGGTCTTATAAAGGCAGCGTACACTGGTCGCATTCATTCGGTAAGATAAATGATGCATCTCTTCATTCTTTACTTGGCCTGTTTTTTTAAGATTCAATGGCTGTCCGAGAGATTTCGGTTTCGCAATTATAAATTTATAGCTTCACTTCACCAGCTTTCTTGTGTAAGTAATGTTGCGAATAAAGTAACTGTAAGTTCTGAGCGCTAAAAAATATTTCGTATAGGTACTGATGGTACGGCTATGAGTGTGTTTCTATAGTAAATAGCTATTAAATTACAGTCAAAGTAAATAACAATTATATATCTATATTTCACTATTGAGAATCTAAAGATTAAAAATCCAAGTAGCACGTAGAGCCCTCTATGAGAAACAGTCGACAATTCATACATCGTTGGTGCTGCCATCTTACAGCTCTTGTTAGAAACGTTAACGTCGATCGATACGACAGAAAGTTCACGATAAGAAAAGGTGGTGTTAGTATCGCCAAAACAAGATGTAGTTTCATATTAATTTATTAAAAATTATTTCATGGACGTCAAACAGGCTTATTAAACAATTTATAATCTACATGACTTATTCTCTTATAAAACTAATCAACAATTGCAGCGCCACATTTAGCCCTGATTAAAAGCCTACATAATACATTCTGGAATGGTAAAAAGATGATGCAACTTCGGAATCTAAGTTTTGGTCTTCTTTGTCTGCAATTTGGTCCTTGACCTCTGTTATTTGTTCCTCAGGGATTGAAGGCAACTCGTTTGAAGATAGAACTTCAGTTTTTTCAACAATTGGTAATGGGATTTCCTTGTTGATTTTGTCATTTTCGGGATGTGGAGGAATTACTGAAACTGTTGCTGGAACCACCTGAACAGTTTCTAATATTTCAGGTTTGGGTGTCGTGGCTACTTCTTGAACTTGTTCTTGTTCTAACAACATAACTTTGTCTCCTGAATGAATTACTAGCGTCTTGGGTTCCTCATTGTCGCTAACGGCAGGTTCCTTCTCTTCGTGGACGGGTCTGCTATCATTGCTGTTTTCTGGTTGTTCTATGTTTTGATACTGATAGTTTTTGCCGGGGAAGTAGTGGTTGATCTTGATACCATGACCAACGGGGTAGAAGAACCTGGTGTGGTCAGTAACTGAAATGGCATGATCACCATGCTTATTCACAGTTTTGCTTACGACGGCATTAAATCTGAAAGTGAAAATGGTCATTATTAGGTATAACATTTTAGATAGATGATAGATTTATTATTATAACATGATGACATATGTTGATGTTTATGGACTCACCTTCACCCTTTGGTGAGTCCACAAATCATTTTAAGGGCATTGTTTTACAAAACTACTTTTTAATTATATTAAATTGCGAGGCAATATCGATACGTGCAAATAAAAACATATTGGTAATTGCGAATCCAATTATCTAAATAATATTTGTTTACCGCGAAATTAATTACAAGCTTAAAATAGATTAAGTAGAACGTGTTTACGCAAATAAACAGTATGTTAACCAAAATCTTTGCAGATTTATCAAAAAAACGTGATTTTATATTATGGTCATGGTCAGAACCAAGGTCATGGCGAGCTGGTGTATGATTGTTTAATTACCCGTTGTGATCATCGGCGTGGTACTGCACCTTCCGCAATGAACCGTCTGACTCCACAAGGCTGTATTCACCACGAACTCGATCCCCGTCACGTGTCTCGTGATGGTGCTTATGGTCTCCAGTCTTTTCGTCCGAAACTGAATACTCGAACTCATACTTTGGGTACGCCTGTAAAATATTATTAAGCGTCAATTCATAATTAAATAAGTATACATTATAATTATTAGCCCACACTTTGCTGTCAGTGTGACATTCCTCGTTAAGTAACTTGAGATCGATATTGGTTGGGTAATTACAAATTCTAATGAGCACATGCATCAGTGGAGTAGAAATATGAAACCGTTACAGTGTCCCTTTCTCTGCATATTTCTTATACTTGGTCCTTGAGAGAGAAGTTGTTACTTACGTAAGGCTCGTATTTGTATCCGAATGGCTGGGGGTTAGGCGGGTGGTACACTTTGACCATCTGCCATCCGTGAGGATTTTGTTTGAAGTCTTTGTAATGATTGTCTGGTTGGTCGATAAACACTGCCTGGCTGACTCCCATGAAGTAAACGGATAATAAAATCTGAAATTGAATGAATATTAAAAGGTTGACTGAATTAATTAGGCATAATAGAAATATCAATAATCGGGAATATAAGTTAATGATTTTTAAATAATTCACATTATTTTTAGCGAGAGTTTAACTTTAATAAGGGCTTGTTGTTTTTAACTGGCTATTACGAATAAATAAATAATATAATTTTACCTTTCCGAACATATTGTAGCACTTAATTTGAACTGTCGCTAACAAAATGTAATAGCCGACTGTTGATTAGAAAGAGAAATATAAACCGTTTTATACTATTCCAATACTTATTACATAAATTTCGCCAAAATTGTATTATTGACATACTATTGTTAAGTTACTGTGCGTGAGAATATGCAGGACGTGCTCCAAACAACTATTCTGTCAAAAACAATAAAATCTGTCTAGATTTTTGAATCAGGCATTTTGTCTCCGCTGGATTTTCTTAATCTAGATAACGTTTAATTATTACATTATTAAAAAAACAAAACGTTCTTTATGTTACAATATGGCTAACTTATCAGCTTATCCACGTTAGTTTAGCCCGGAACTTTAAAGCTGTTATCGTATCATCACAATCCGTACGATCAATGGAGGCTTTGAGTACATTTTTCTTGGTATTGAGAGGAGGAGACTTGGCTCTAACGATAGTCATAGTACCTACTTATAAACAAACCTCATAAAGTAATTATGATGTAGCTTAAATAAAATTTGCTAACGTTTTCACGTCTATTAGAACCTGAGACCGTAGAACCCCGGTTAAGAGTTAAGTCTTTCGAAGGGGTAAGCCGTTTATGAGGTGTCCTTTATCATGGATAACCCATTGAATAGGTTCTATACTTGAAACCCAGTGAAAGGTTGATCCCTTTATTAAGATAGAACCTATATAATATGTATAAGGGTTTTGTTCGGGTCACCATATTAGCTATTTGCAACGTATGCCCATCATTGAGAGATCATATTACATTGCTCCGAGTCGGAATGTTACGCTGTTTTTAAGACAGTTGAAGTGAAACCATTTTGAACGGCTTAATTTAAGCCGTTGAAAAGAGTTACCCACATAGTATGGGTTTTTGTTTAACTGCTTTGAAAAACCCTATCGAAAACCCTTTCAACGGATAACCAAAGTGGTCCTTTTGCATGAAACCACACAGAAGTAGGAGCCCCGCGAAGCGGGGCTCCGTCGACCTAGCCCACCATCAACCATGCACAGAAAAAAAAACCATGCACAGAATAAATAAGTTTATTCTTATTATACCAAACATTGCGCACCCATCGACATCGACAGCCAGAAAGCTAATAAGTAGGTAAGTATTAGAATTAAAAACAAGTCTAATAATCAAACTATATAATTATATTAAGTATTTGTCTAATACTTGTAATGCCATTTAAATATTATGCCATTTAAATATTATGTCTAATAATTATTATGGCACATAAAAATAAGGCAAACAATACTTATGGCATTCGTATCTTATGGTATCTAAAATTCGGGCAATTAAAAGTATGTCATATGTCTTTTAGGGCAAATGAAACATTCGGGCAAATGAAATTCGGGTAAATGAAATTCGGGAAAATGATGATTATGGCATATAATCTTCGGGCAAACAATAGACAACCGATCACATTTTCTTTAATTTTGACAGTACAGCCACGTTCATTACGTTATTTACGTTGTTGTTATTATTTTTTTGATAAATTTATTAAATCTGTAAAGCCATTGCTTCACAGGTTTAATAAAAACCAAAAACCATTGTTCAGAAATATCCTTCAAAACTCTCGGATTGTGATTGAAGCTGCGATACACAAGAAAGGTGCTTTCCGGTGCTGCCGGTGGGTTCCCGCATTGTCGAGGCGGGAAGGCTCAGTAGCCGTGGCTTGGTCACCCACGGTGAAGCGAAGAGGAAGTCGAGGAGGGGCCGCTCGTCAGGGCTTTTCCCGGTAAGCCGACGACGTAGCGGCCAACAAAAAGTTTGCGGTGCCGCTTGGGCGACATCGCAACTGAGGCAGACCGCGATGTCGTATGGGAGGCATCGCGGCTGAGGGTTGGAGGCCGCGGCGGGAGAGGAGTGCCGGTATTGCGGTGCGCCGCTCTCCCTACCTTTCGCGGCCTTGATGGGGTCGCCACCATCTGATGGCGGACGCGGTGGGGCCGCAGGGGAGAAGGAGTGTCGGTATGACGTTGGCCGTTCTCCCTATCCTCTGCGGCCGAAAATTGGCAAGCGGCGGGTCCAATAACCTGACCCGTCGTAGGGAGACCAAGGGTACCCAGACCCGGGGTCATCTAGGCGCCCATATGTTGGTTTGGTCCCTGGGGTGATCTCGCCGTGCAATTTGTTCTGGTGCGCCGGTGATGGGGGAGTACTCTCTAGTTGGTTTAAATTATAATGTAACCGAATATGAGCTTTCGGGTGCGACTGAGAATTTTCGGTTAGTGTAACTTTTCCCAAAATAGAAAAAAGATCGACCTCGATATAGGCGCTAAAGTTTTCGACCCTCAATTTCCTTAGTAACAACACGCCTATTTTTTCCATAGGATTAGGCAGAGGTATACCATAATATACCCACATTTTGCCGTAGTAGGTAACTAAATAAAAAAAAAGTTTCTTAACATGCATGTTTTTTCGAACATTAACTCATCGATAAGTAATAAGAACAGCTCACAAAATAGTGAAATTCTGTTCGTCATTTTTTTTCCTGTTATGCCTCTCATGTGGCAATCTCACTTAACTTGCACTTCTTGCTAACCTTAGCGCAAAAATTAGCTCACTCAGTTATTGCGTAGTGGTCTGGCCACTTTAAGGTTTAAAAGAGCCAGAGGGCAAATACTTGGCGCGGTCTACACGACAACAAGGCCTTAACAGATTTTTTCTCCTTGCACTTAAAGTTAGCCCATGACCCATAAGGTTGAGTGAAAGAGGCTGTCAGCTTTTGACCTATTTCTTGTTGTTGTTTGTTCTTGTTGGTTGAACTTTTTTCATAATTTTTCAAAACTAAAAGCTTGATTCAGATATACGCTTTGCCTTGTACATTTGCTTTAATTGTGTTATTTAAAATTAAGTTTTATAACTAATGAAATGGATTGGAGTGATCCACTTAGCCTAAGTTGCCTCTATAACACATAAAATTTCACAAAAGAGAGAGGATTCTGTCGCGAGTACTATCTCACGGCATCTATACAATTCAATAGACGCGAGGAATCCATTGTTCGGATGCGCGTAACGACATATTGAATTTGCCAGCTTAATCAATAATAAAAGAATTATATTTAATGAAGATTGTGTGATAATTTATTTAAACTAAAAAAGGGATCACAATCTGCGGGATCTGCAGGGGCATAAGTAAATTTCTAGACTGCTAGTAAAAAGGATGCAAGCAATTAGATGAAATGAAAGGGTCACACCGTCGCACAATTTTGTCAAGAAATAATAAATCAAATTTATCAACGAACTTATTCGTATATTTCAATAAATAAATAAATCAACATTCATTTTAGTCAACATACTTTGATGGCGAGTAATTTAGTCTTAGTGGTGGTAATAGTGGGCGGGTGCGGCAGCCTTGACGATGACAGGGGCGGCTGTGGGGGCTGAGTTGTGCACCACCGCGTTGAAGCCGTTGTGGTCGTCAGCGGTGTACTCCACGGTCCTGATGGAGCCATCGGCTTCATGGAAAGAGTAAGAGCCCTTCACAACGTCACCATCGCGGGACTCCTGCTGGGACTTGTTGTCTCCGGAGTGGCCGTCAGCAACGGAGTAGTTGTACTCGTATTTGGGGTAGGCAATCTCTTCGGGTTGAGCGATAACTTTGGTAACGGGAGCGGAGTGGTATGCTACGGCAGCCGGGGCAGAGTGGTAGGCGACCTGAGCGGGGGCGGAGTGGTAGGCGACCTGAGCGGGGGCAGCGTGGTAGGTGACGGGGGCAGGGGCAGCGTGGTAGGTGACGGCAGCGGGTGCGGCCTGGTAGGCCACGGCGGGGGCAGAATGGTAGGCCACAGCGGGAGCAGCGACGGCGAACTTAGCCACGGGGGCGGCGTGGAGTTGAGCCTGGTCGTGACGCACGATGCTCTGGGATGAGACTGCCGCAGCAGAGGAGTAGTGAGCGGGCGCGGCCAGGAGACCGGCCTGGGCCACAGCCACGAAAGCGCACAGAGCTACGATCTGAAAAAGATAGAACACCGATTAGTACAACTTTATTTTTGAAATTCATAAATAGATTTGCAAGTATGACTCATTCTACAAAACTTACTTTGGAGAACATTTTGGTTTATTCACTGATGTGATCGAGTTGAATGATGCATGTAGTGACAGAAGTCTACTTTTTATACTGATTAACGCTTGTACGATCTGCTGATTGTAGTAAGTAGTGGAAGTTGTCAGTCGAGTTCACGGTGACCTTGCCTTGTACATACATAGTTTCGCGAATCAATCCATTCACTAAAGCTTCGCGAAGTTGAATTACTATTCAAGTAGTATGCTAATTATGATTTCGCTAACGTGTAGCTAGAAATTGGATCGAGATTTTGGTGTCCGTGCTTAAAAAGTGACCTCTTTAAAATGAATTCATGGTGTATTCTGTGATGTTAGGAGCTTTGAAATGTATTTAATGAAATTAATAGTATTATCAACTCTTATACAAAAATTGACACCTGAGAATGAACTACGAAATAAAAGCATAAATAAATGTTTAGGTACTTACCCCTTATTAATAAACGCGGAGCAAAGTAATACTAAACTTTAACCTCGAAAAAATTATAGTTAATCTGGAGGTAAGGACAACCCCAAACGTTTAATAGTAAGCCTAACTGGTTGTAACTTTGGAGCTTATAATATTATAATTTTAAGGTGTTGCTCTATAGGTCACGAAAACTGACAATACTTTACGATAAGCTAAAGTTGGCAAAGTATGATGAAGTCTGAGGATACTCAGTTCGTTATTTAATACCCGTTCATGTTTTGCTATATTAGGCAGCAGACAAATAAGTATATGTGTAGCGTTATATCAGGGTGTAAGTATAAACACCGTTATCCTTTTATGGGGTCACTGCACTCATCATTATGAACAACTTTTACTATGGAATCAAACATGAAATCGTAAAAAAAATATCAGCTGTTGCGAACATTTTTTTTGCAATTTCAGGTTTGGTCTCATAGTAAAAGTTGTTCATAATGATGAGTACAATAACCCCTTAAAAGGATAACGGTGTTTACATTTACACCTTGTACGAATTCTAGAAATCTTACAACACGTGTAGATTAGTTTATTTCTTCTGGCTAAATTTCACAATGTTGATACAATGTTGATTAGTGGGTTGCACCAAGGGCCACGTTATAGTTTCCGTCAAAGTTAATTTTTACAGTAACACCGTCATGTTATTACACCGCCATGTCAAATGAGTTCAGAGCAGGGACATGATATTCGACGCGTTTGACAGAAGTGACAAATATTAAACAATAACTATAGCCAGCGAAGCGTGGGCGGTTAAGGTTACAGTTGACGTCATAACGTCAGTTAACAAATTTTCAAATGGAACGACCCATTTTTTGTCTAACAGGAACTTTAACCAGCGCGGGTTGCACCCTCTTACTTTAACAATAACAAACATCGCACCTTCAGTGCGTTTGACAATGAGATAGTGCAACCCACCCATAATAACACCAAAGTTTTCCGAAAACTGACATAATTATCGCAAACTTTTTAAAATACTCCGTTGTCGGTAACAAAAGTGAGGTCAGTTTTTTGGGTTTGTTTTTATTTTTAATTACAAAAGTACAAAATGGTGTAATTGAAACTGAATTTGGCTTTGAATTCATAAACAGATCTTACAAGGGTTTGTTTGCCTAAATAACATACACTAGGCATAATTTCCTAAGGACTCGCTATGAAACGGTTCAGTGAATGTTTTGCGTCGCGTAACATGAACTATTTGACCCACCGTGCACCGTAAGGTCGCTGTAAGCCTGTTCTACAACTAATGCATGAACGTGTACAAACTTGGGACTAGTATATAATCTAGATCTGACATTTGAAATCTATCATTAATTGTTTGATCTCACAAGTGAAACATTCAATCTGAACAAAATGTTCGCTAAGGTAAATTGGTTGAAATCTTTCAGTTAAATATGTTTTTTTGTAACATTGAAAAAAAATTAATCGAAGTATAAAATGGTTTTCAGATCGTAGCTCTGTGTGGTTTAGTGGCAGTTTGCCAGGCTGGTCTGCTGACCGCCCCCGTGCACTACTCCTCTGCTGCGGCTGTCTCCTCCCAGAACATCGTGCGTCACGATCAGCCTGCTGGACACATCGCCGTCGCCGCCCCCGTCGCCTATCACGCTGCTCCAGCTGCTTACGCCTACCAAGCCGCTCCAGCCGTTGCCTACCAAGCTGCCCCAGCTCGTTACTCCTCAGCTGCTTCTGTTTCTTCTCAAAACATCGTGCGTCACGAACAGCCAGCTCAACACGTAGCAGTCGCCGCCCCCGTCGCCTACCACGCTGCTCCAGCTGCCTACGCCTACCACGCCGCTCCTGCCCCTGTTGCCTACCATGCCGCTCCCGTCGTCGCTCATGCTGCTGAGTTTGACGTAAGTTATCATAGCATCCGAAATAGTATGTGATTAATTTTTTTTTCTTTGATGTACATAAATTCATTCTAATTATTTTTGAACACAGGCTCACCCCAAATACGAGTACAACTACTCGGTAGCTGACAGCCACACCGGTGACAACAAGTCCCAGCAGGAGTCCCGCGACGGTGATGTTGTGAAGGGCTCGTACTCGTTCCACGAGGCCGACGGCTCCGTCAGGACCGTGGAGTACTCCGCTGACGACCACAGCGGATTCAACGCGGTGGTGCACAACTCCGCGCCCACAGCCGCGCCCGTGCACGTCGCGCCCGCTCAGTACTACCATCACTGAAGTATCCTCACTAGTCATGAATCGCGCTCACCAAAACAATGTTGATTATTAATTATTTATTGCAATATACGAATAAGTTCGAAGTATATTATGTTTTAAGAATTATTCCTGGACCAATCCACCTCTGAATTTTAATATTCGGCAAAAGTTAATGTTATTGATTACACGAGTACATACAGAAAAAAGTTAAAGTCAACTCAGTAGATAGGATTGACTTTATAAACTGTATGTTACAATCTGGGCTACAATATCTTAAATGGTGAAATTAGACTGCGGGTGATTAACGTCAACTAATCGATATTGAAATGATTCATAATACCTATTTTTTATTTTAGCATATTTTTCAAGGATTATTCCACTTTGCCTCATCAATCTATCTCACCTAGAGAAAGGACTAATTATAATGTTAACAGTTTTGTCGTCCTCTGAGCCCCACTAGGGGATAACATATATAAATTTAGTGTTTTTAAAATTCCTATAAAACCAAATGTATTTGGTTAAATCTTTTGGATTTTCCATATGTGTTATTTGACTATATTGTCTACTACTGTATTAAAAACGAAACATGTTTTATTAGAACTTTTTTCAGTAGAAAAAAAAATCCAAAGTAGCACTGTCTATTTTCTGTTATATACGATTATATAATTGTTCCTTAATGTGCAGTAAAATTTGCTTTAAATCGAAGATATTTAAATATTTTAAGAACGTTAGTTCTTAAGCTAAAAATTGATAATAGGTCTTTACCTATGAAATTGCCGTTTTGTATGAAAAAATTTAAACGAATTTTTTTCATGCATTTTTTATTTGTATTAATCGAAGTAATCACCCATGCAATCAATGCATCTTTGCCAACGCAGTGGCAGTTTATTGATGCCCTTCTTAAAGAAATCAGCTGGACGGGAGGCAACAAATTCTTCAAAGGCATTTTGTACTGCCTCTCGGGTATTGAATTTTTTTCCCGCCAAGAAGTTATCCAAATTCTGGAAAAAGTAGTAGTCTGTAGGCGCAAGGTCTGGTGAGTAGGGCGGATGACGGAGACCTTCCAACCCCAGTTCTTGCAACTTGGAGACCGTCTGCTGTGCAGTATGAGGTCGCGCGTTGTCGTGCAGGAGCAGCGGAGACGAGCGATTGACCAATGCTGGTTGGAGATGTGCCTGCTTCTCCATCATTGTGTTCAGTTCTTCACAGTACACATCTGAAGTAATGCTCACCCCGTTTGGTAAGAAGCTGTGATGAATCACACCGGCGCTAGACCACCAAACAGTGACCATCACTTTTCTAGGGGTAAGTTTTCGTTTAGGGCATTGTTTAGGTGCTGAACCAGGATCCAACCAACTTGCTGAGCGCTTGCGGTTATCAAACAGAATCCATTTTTCATCGCAGGTAACAATGCGGTTCAAAATTCCTTCATTTGTGTGTCTGTTGAGCAGTGCAAGGCACGTCTCGACGCGTACTTCGCGCTGGCGATCATTGAGTTCGTGGGGCACCCATTTGTCAAGCTTTTTTACCTTGCCAATTTGACGCAAATGGACCAATATTGTTTTGACGCTAACGTCGAAAGCTGCTGCTAATTCAGCCGTAGATTGTGTATCATCAGCTTCCACAATCGCCTTTAATTTGTCATTGTCGACCAAAGTATTCGGACGACCGCGAGGTTCATTTTTCAGGTCGAAATTTCCAGAACGGAAGCGAGCAAACCAATAACAAGTGGTGCGTTGGTTTGTAGTGTTAGCTCCGTAAACGTCGTTGATGTTGCGTGCCGCTTGTGCCGCGTTGCTGCCACGACGGTACACATATTCCATAATTACTCGAATTTTTAACGTATCCATGATGACGAAAAAGATCTGAAATGCGATGAAAATGTAACACTAATCAATAAACAAATGACTACTTTTGGAAAAAAAAATCCATGTTTTTAAAATAAAATTAATTTGAAATTAGAATTCTTAGCCAAACAAAAATTATTTTGATTTGAAATGGCCAGTACTGCAGAACGGCAATTTCATAGGTAAAGACCTAATATAAGTACAGCATTTTGTCATAAATCTACGTTTAAGCTAAGCAAGTTTAGTTCCAGTGCGCGTAAGAGTATTCTATCTCGCTCGTCAAACTAGACAGCCATAAAGCTATTTCACTTATTTCCCGTTCGCACGGGCGTAATAAAATCGCGGCGGGATTTTATAGCGCACTGGATTTTCAACTCTCGTTGTTGAGCCGAGCGTTGAGAATCCAACTTAACAATAACAGAGTATATTCTAGCGCGCCGAAAAAAACACACTGTTGGATTTTGCACTCTCGGCGCTAAGCAGAGCGTTGAAAATCCAGTGCGCTATATAATCCCGCCGCGATTTTATTACGCCCGTGCGAACGGGGGTTTATACACCGAGCTAAACCACACTTCGATGTAGTCGCTTAATTTTGGTGGGGCAAATTACTAGGTTTGCATGCATACAAGACGGTATTATGTTCACGACACTTTTTGCACAAGGTCTGACCTACAATGATGATGACGGAATTACGGCCTTATTTATTTGTATGTCAACGTCAAGCATAGGTACCTACACGGTGCAAGTTTCTGGAATGATCAAGAGCAATAATCGCATGCCCTAAAAGACGATCAATATTGGCATTCAAGTATTGCTGACTTACACGCTTGCGATTTGCCATTCAATAATTGCTAGCGACTTCTGTTTATACCAAGGCAAGGCGATTTGTATGTTTTGCCTCGTTTAATAGAGTTGCTCGTTCGTATGCAATTGATTCAAGTATTGCCCGTATTTGCGCTGCCCAATATTTCATTCAATTTTTTTGAACGTCTTCTCTAGGTTATTTAAAACTTTGCATGATAGAAAATTTTCACGCCAAAATTGAATGCGATTTTATTGTACGTGTTGTCACCGAATATAATAGCACAAGTACAGAAAATTCACTCCGCAAAATCATTTAAATAAATAGTGACTCTTGTTGCGACACAATAAAGTGCAATTTACGTCGCTCAGCTATAATTACGTATTCCCCCTATAGGTAGCTGTACTACCTATTATATTCACCTAGAAGTTCCTCTCCTATTACGTATCTCTTGTACCTTCCGACTCGTTAGGGTTGTTTTCTTTTAACACGCGGCGCGCGAGTGGGTACCGAACTAACGTGCGAGCTGGTAGGAGGCAGCCCACACTGAATTAGCCCGACAAGTCGAGCCCGCTGCGTACTTGTAGCTTCATTCTTAAAATGCAGAGTGCGCCTCGTGTTTACACCTATACCAGTTTTGAACGGCAACTAACTTGTCCGTATCGTGGAATAATTGTACGCCTTGTTTAGATGGTGCCAACCACTTGTTGTTTCAATAATATAATATGCCACAGCCAATAAACTTGCACAGTGTAGGTAAATGAGGCTATAGAGATGTTAAAATTGAAATTCTAATATCATCTCACCACCTCATTGCGAATTATTACTGCTACGTCAACGTCGATTCCCGTTTTATCGATTCTCAAAACAAAAGAACTTGTTCTAAGGAGCTTCTTATTTGTATGAGAATACACAGAGTGTATTTTTCCAGTGAGTATGGGTGGCCAAATTCATAACTAAAAGTAATTGCGAAATATACTCAGACTAGTTTCGGTACTGATTTTGAGGAAAACCAAAACTATGCATCATTAGATTTTTGAAAAACCTGTGTTCTAGGACTCGAAATAATTGATTTTGAAAATAACCCAATAACATTACAGCCTTACCGGATACAGCTGATCATTATTGCAGTTCTCGAGAACTAAGCGTATAACAACACATTTGCGGAACAGTGAATTCAATTAAAGTGGTGTATTTTTGTTGAACTTATTCGTATATTAGAATAAATAGTTAATAATCAACATTGTTTTGGTGAGCGCGATACATGACTAGTGAGGGTGCTTCAGTGGTGGTAGTACTGAGCAGGCGCGACGTGCACGGGCGCGGCCGTGGGTTCGGAGTTGTGCACCACCGCGTTGAAGCCGCTGTGGTCGTCAGCGGAGTACTCCACGGTCCTGACGGAGCCGTCGGCCTCGTGGAACGAGTACGAGCCCTTCACAACATCACCGTCGCGGGACTCCTGCTGGGACTTGTTGTCGCCGGTGTGGCCATCAGCTACCGAGTAGTTGTACTCGTATTTGGGGTGAGACTGTAATAAAAAATAAATAAATGTTAGTCAAATCTATGAGATAAAGAACTTGCATATGTAAGAAGACCCAATTAATAACTTACGTCGAACTCTTCAGCGCGGGCAACGACGGGAGCGGCGTGGTAGGCAACAGGGGCAGGAGCGGCGTGGTAGGCGTAGGCAGCTGGAGCAGCGTGGTATGCGACGCGGGCGGCGACTGCTACGTGTTGGGCTGGCTGTTCGTGACGCACGATGTTTTGAGAAGAAACAGCGGCAGCAGACGAGTAATGGGCGGGAGCAGCGTGGTAGGCAACGGCAGCGGGAGCAGCGTGGTAGGCGTAGGCAGCCGGGGCGGCGTGGTAGGCGACCGAGGCGTGTTGGGCAGGCTGGTCGTGACGCACGATGTTCTGGGAGGAGACGGCCGCAGCAGAGGAGTAGTGCACGGGGGCGGTCAGCAGACCAGCCTGGCACACCGCCACCAAACCACATAGAGCTACTACCTGCAAATAATATTTCTAAGTAAATATTTTTTTTCTTCAATGTTAAAAGAAAAACTTGACATGCTTAAAGGTAATTGAATTTATTTACCTTAGCGAACATTTTGATTAGATTGGTTGTTTCACTTGTGCGATCAAACAATTAATGATAGAGTTCAAATGATTGATCTAGATTTTATACTAGTTGCCATTTGTACGAGCACATATTCATTACTTGTAGAACAGGCTTAGAGCGACCTTACGCTATGAGATATAGCAGCACGATGCAAAACATTCACCGAATCATTTCATAACAAATCCTAAAAATAGAGCCTATATGCAAATGTCACATGACAGGTGTGAGAAAATTACGATATTATCAAAGTACAAAGACTGATACTTACATAAATATTTAGAGAAATCATTGTGACTTGGCTAGAAATGAGGATTCGAAGATAAATAATTTAGTATTCCAAATTATTCTTAAGGTCTTCTGCAATCAGTTCGCAAGTGAAGGTCATTACGGGTACGCTTCTGTTATGGCTCACGGAGCCAAATCATGCACTCTTAAGGGTCGTTCCCGTGAGTGACCATGTTTTTTTTTAATTTATAACAAATTGGAAGTCGCTCTACGAACTTTGCAATAGCAACGAGCTATGGAAAGGGCTATGCTTAGTGTCTCCGTGAGAAACCGAAGCCTGAACGAAATTATTTTGTGATCTTTCAGAGAAAAAAACTGATATGGACCACATAATATTCAAACAGAAGTGGTAACGGGCTGGTCTTATTAGCCGTAGAACGTGTTCTCGAGTCTAAACCGCAAATCGGGGGACGTAGAGTTAGATGCCCTCAGGCTAGGTGAAGTGATGATCTTCCCAGGGTGGTTAGTAGCAGCTGGATGACAGTAGCCAAGTATCCAGTTAAGTGACGAGTGATTAGAGAGGCCAGGCTGGTCTAGTAGAGAACTGTTAGGTAGATAATGATGATAAAATGATTATAAGTGGGTTTTATATAACTGTGACAGTATAGACAATAGGAACTAGGAAGTTTTAATTTTTTTAATTTGGTCATTTCCTTTGTACTAAACTGCGAGTTTTAGCTAAATCAAAGAAGTTGAACATTTTCAATTTTACGCTCAGTTTTGTATAGCCATCGCATCGGGAAATAATTTTTCATCCTACAGTTGTGCTAGTTAATTTGTTTGGTTGTATAATATTATTTTGCAAGATCCTTATTGACAACATTGCCGATTGAAATAATAATAACAGGCTATGAATTTTCTTATGAACAGACTTCTCGGAGTTTATAAGTCGAAACTGAAACGTATCATTTGCATAATTTAGTTCTCATCTGTATAACGTACACTTCTGGACACATCTATTGGCCCACCTTAGAGTTTAGGTTTCGATGGCCCCTACCGAAATATGATTGCTAGATTGAACAAAAACTGTTGATGCAGTTTTAAACCTGATACATTTTACCATCTTTTTCGATCGTATTGTTTTAAATTTGAATTCAGAATACCATACGACATGGAGCTATGCCTAACAAGTCGGATATGCGCCTTGTTAAAGGCAATTGATTTTTGAATAAAAAACATGTTTTATCAAATAAAGGTTTAATTTAATAACGCGTGTTGCCTCCATGGGCATCTACCACAGCTCTCATACGATTAGGCATAGAGTTTATCAACCGCTCTATGAAATTTTGAGGGATCATCTCCCATTCCTCTTCTATGGCAGTTTTCAACTCCTGCATCGTCTGGGCAACTGGCTGACGAGCCCTAACACGTCTTTTTAGCTCGTCCCACATGTGCTCAATGGGGTTCATGTCTGGGCTTCTGGCTGGCCAGTCCATAACTGTGATGTTCACATCCCGAAGATATTCCCTGACGATGCCGGCCGCATGGGCTCTTGCATTATCATGCATAAAAAGGAAATTTGGGCCCACATAGTCCGCGTATGGTATCACGTGAGGTTCTAAGCACTCACGAATGTACCTTTCAGCATTTAATGTTGGCAGCCGTGGTCCTGTAACAACCTCAAGTTGAGTTTTGCCGCTCGCGGATATACCGCCCCAGACAGTCCATGAGCCACCGCCATAAGCAACCCTCTCTTCAAAGCAGCATTGTGCGAAACGCTCTCCCTTACGTCGGTAGACCTTCTTCCTTCCATCATTGCCATGTAACACAATTTTAGACTCATCAGAAAAGAGTACACGGCTCCAATCTTGCTGTGTCCAATTTAAATGACTGCGTGCGAAATGAAGGCGCGCTGTTCGGTGGGCTCGCGTTAGTTTGGGGCCATTAGCTGGCTTGTGTGGTACCATATCGCGTTCTTTTAACCTTCTCCGAACAGTTCGAGCGCTCACAGATACTCCGTGAAAGTCGCGAAGTTGGTTTTGTATATCAATGGAGGTAAGGTGACGATTTCTCAAGCTGGTCGTCACGATGAATCGATCCTGCCTTTCAGTTGTGACCCGAGATCGTGGCCTTCCTTGGCGACGAACAAAGCCGCCAGTCTCTAGATACCTCCGATAAACATTTCGGACCGCAGATCGACTTAAATTAAGTTGAGCACTCACGTTTCTTTGGCTGTGTCCGGCCTGAATAAGTGCCACAGCTTGGGCGGCGACTTCAGGTGAAGTATCCATAGATTATTGATAGAACCTCACCTTAATGTTAAGAATAAGTAATGTTTGTTGCAAAACCAAAGATATCAATCACTTTTTCAAGAATTAAATCCCAGTAAACCAATAAAACCAAGTTTTCTTAGTATTCGATTGTTTGATATCAACAAACAGGCTCCAAATTGTCTTATTTTTCTTTAAATTCTGTGTTCGAAATTCAAAAAAAGACTATTGAATGAAATTGTGAATGTGCCAGGTTCAAAACTGCATAAAAACTTTTTGCTCGACCTAATATAAAATTTTAGCTAGGACCAAACGAAACTGAAAATACAAGGTGGGCCAAAAGATGTGTCCAGAAGTGTAGTTTTGTATTGGATTAAATCCACCCCATTAAATACACCGAAAGATTCACCCTGACCAGAACATTTTTCTTCAAATAAAAAGTATTAAAATAGTATACTCTAAAAAGTATTAGCAGTGTGCAATACACGACTCTTTGAACGCAATGTGGCCATGGTGTATCATTTTAGGTACACATCGTATTAAAAAATTACTTGCGTGTGCAAAAATGATACATTAGAGAGAGATACAGAGAGTTTAGAGTATTCTGTTGTATCTACATTGGCGGAGAAAGTAGATTTTGTATTATATGTGGACCTCTATGAGTTATTTCTCATCATCTTTATCTAGCGCCAAAGTTCATATAAACACAAGGCTGTTAAATCCCTACTTACAAAAAACCAATAAAAAATTTGTAGGTGGGTATTGTAGTGGGTACAATAAAGCTCCATCTACAAGGTGCAAGTTTATTGCTTGTAGCATACCATAAAATTGAAGGGCAATTAAGTGGCACATCTGGAAAAACTGGAATAGGTGTAAATAGCACGTACAATAAAATCGCTCATACAATAAAATCTCATTCAATTCTGGCATGAAAATTTTCTTTCATTAAAATATGAGCGAAAGAAACAAGACGTTAAATAAAATTCAAGTAAATATTTGGCTGCGCAAATAGGTACGTATAATACTTGAATAAATTGTACAAGGACGTGCAACTCTGTGTTTAGACAAGGCAAAACTTGCATGCAATAATCGCCCTGGAATTTTATTGCCTTGGTGTAAGTCACATGACATTTTATTGAATGGCAAAACTTGTATTCAATATTGTATGCCATTTTATGGAAATCGCACGCGTGTAAACACTTGAGTGCAATTCTTGAATGGCAATAAAATTTAATGTGCTTTATGGCATGCGATTATTGCTCTTGAACGTTCCAGAAACTAGTACCGTGTTAAAGGAGCTGAATACACATTTTACGTAATAAATTTACGAAAAACAGATTTAAATTCACGCCTTTTTCCCATGGAGTTCGACAGAAACCAGAACACCACACGCTACGATACTTACACACTGATTTTATTTCATAATTGCTGCGATTTATTTATGAAAGACAGTATTTATTCATGTCAAACTTTTTATCAAAGTTGTCATAATTATACTAAATTGTTATTAAGTAGAGTATTTATATGAATGCCGTGTTGTCCCAGTTGTTAAGACCTCGCTTCTGATGTATGAGGTTGTGGTTTCAAGTCCGGGCATGTACCAATGTGACTTTTCAAATAATAATTGTACTTTCTGAGTTTATCTTGGACATTACTGACATCAGTGAAGGAAACACATGGTGAGGAAACCAGGATTTATGAATAATATTATGAGTAAAACGATGTACTCGTAGATAGTTATCTACCCAACATTCAATGTGTTCCAGATTATAATCTATCTCTGTGCCAAATTTCATCCTAATCAGTTCAGCCGTCCTGGTGTGATTGAGTAACAAACATCCATCCATCCACCTAAACTTTCACGTTGTGATTACTAGCTGATCTGACAGACGCGAGACGTTGTCCTGTCCAAATTTCATGTATGAGACATTTAATTTTCTTCATATTTTTTTTATTCGTTATTTTTGTTTTAATAGTTATTATGCTATTTGGGGCGGAGACAAATCCAATAAATCAAAGCTAGTGAAAATTGGTCCAGCTGTTCTTGAGTTATAAATGGTGTAAATAACTCGACTTTTTTTTTATAAAAATATACTCGTATAGATATTATCGTAGGAGGATTAATGTTACCGCGATATATGACAACTTAGTCTTATTTCTGCAATTGGTTTTCTCAAAAGTTCATAATTAGGATCGATTGCCAGAGTAGTTTTTATAACTTTAGTCACATACGGGCAGATAATGCTTAAAACAAACTGGTTATTGATATATACCCTAGAATTAAGTTAGCTCTGAATCACATTGTGATTCAACTTCATCTACCGAACGATAACGAAAGTGAATTCGCACAGGAATTATATTAACACAAAATATTTATTGAACTTATTCGTATGTATATTGCAATAAATATTAATAATCAACATTGTTTTGGTGAGCGCGATACATGACTAGTGAAGATACTTCAGTGGTGGTAGTACTGAGCGGGCGCGACGTGCACGGGCGCGGCCGTGGGCGCGGAGTTGTGCACCACCGCGTTGAAGCCGCTGTGGTCGTCGGCGGAGTACTCCACGGTCCTGACGGAGCCGTCGGCCTCGTGGAACGAGTACGAGCCCTTCACAACATCACCGTCGCGGGACTCCTGCTGGGACTTGTTGTCGCCGGTGTGGCCATCAGCTACCGAGTAGTTGTACTCGTATTTGGGGTGAGACTGTGATAAAAATAAATAACTGTTATTCAAATCTATGAGAAAAAGAACTTGCACATGTAAATATACCCAATTAATAACTTACGTCGAACTCTTCAGCGCGGGCAACGACGGGAGCGGCGTGGTAGGCAACAGGGGCAGGAGCGGCGTGGTAGGCGTAGGCAGCTGGAGCAGCGTGGTATGCGACGGGGGCGGCGACGGCTACGTGTTGGGCTGGCTGTTCGTGACGCACGATGTTTTGAGAAGAAACAGCGGCAGCAGACGAGTAATGGGCGGGAGCAGCGTGGTAGGCAACGGTAGCGGGAGCAGCGTGGTAGGCGTAGGCAGCCGGGGCGGCGTGGTAGGCGACCGAGGCGTGTTGGGCAGGCTGGTCGTGACGCACGATGTTCTGGGAGGAGACAGCCGCAGCAGAGGAGTAGTGCACGGGGGCGGTCAGCAGACCAGCCTGGCAAACCGCCACCAAACCACACAGAGCTACGATCTGAAAGTTTTTTTTTTATTAATTACAATAATTAATTTTATGAACAATTTTTGAACTCTTTTAAATCCTCTGACTTACTTTAGTGAACATGTTGATTAGATAGTTTCAGTAATGCGATCAACAACTGAATGATGCATTTGTTGCCAATGGTTAGTTTTTATACAGTCTTAGCTGTCAGTGATACAAACGCATATGTGTAAGAAGTTGTAGAACAAGCTTTGAGTAACCTTATACTGGGTGACATAGATTTGCAAATTAAACCATTCACTTGAGACAGGTTGCTAGCCCATCATCAATGACAATGCATTTTGTCTGTTTTACTATTATTTATAAATATGAGAGTTGTTCAATGTTACCTTTGGACATTGAATCAGCATTCGCGCGGTCCAGTTAAAAATAATGATTGGTTGCATCTTACACGCATAAAACACAAAGATTTTGTATAAAAGTGTGTGTTAAGAAAAAGTAGTATATAAGCGGTAAATAAATCAGATTTGAATTTTATATTCTTGTCTCATTACCCCTCACTGTGGCCAAGACACATTTAGCCATCTCTGATCAGTCTCGTGAGTCTGCGGGACTGGCAGTGAGTGTACCCTTCCCGAACCTGGAATCCTGTCCACTATCCGTCTGTAACCTTAGGTCGCATGGTGCAGACATCCTAAACTTATTTATATATTTATTTATCACATATTAGGTACATGATAGGTTAGGGCTGTAGGGCTTATAGGGCTTAGGGTCGTAGGGACTGTTAGGCTTGTAGGTCTTTGTAGGTTCCTGTAACTTATCATATATTTTCATGTACTGTCACACCTTTAACAATTTTCTTTCACACCTACTTAATACATGATGTTCCCTTTACTTATGTTTCATGTATTGTGTACATCTTTTGTTGGAGATCCTAAATAAATAAATAATAAATAAATTTTAGGAAAATCGAAACTGTAAGTATGAGTGTTTTTCAGTTTAGCCTATACTTACATAGTGAATTTGTAATTTATTTGAGAATTATTGTGAATAGAAGAATTTCCTCAAACTCAAACTCAAAGCATTTATTTCAAATAAACCAATTACAGGCACTTTTGAATTGTCAATGGGTCGGTCAGTCAAAAAGATGAAGCTAATTGCCCATTCCAAAGCGTAGTAGATCCCTATGGAGAAGAACGGGCAAGAAACTCCACGGACACTGTTTCAAATCATAATATTTTTACAAAATATTGGTTACATCGTTCATGTTGAAAATATACATGTGAGAACAATGTAGAAAGACGTGCACGTTAAAAAGCGTCCGTAATAAAAAGATAAAAACTAAAACAACTAAATTAAATATTAAAATTAAAAATAAGCCATGGCAGCTAAGAGACGACCAGTCCCAACTACGGTCCTTAATTTAATTTAATTTTCCGGTTTTGGTATATTTTTCGTCAGGTTTTCTTTCTTAGATTATGTTATTTAAAAAAAGAGTGTTAAAACTGAAATAGTAGTTTGGTTTAAGTTCTCTTCACCAAGTTTTATGATGAACAAAAATATACAGGGCTCTGAAATATACTATTGCTTCATAATACATATTGTTTTATTTGTGTCTATTCTGGGCACAGCTTTTATGGGACCGTTACCCATAATCCTTTGTCGTAGTACATACCCAGAATATGTAATTATTTTGGTGACAGAATGTTTAATAAACGAGTACCGTAGGTACATACCTTCTCAACAGATTGCCTCCAGATATTAGAAGTGAGACTAAAAAAGTCAAATTTGCTTATACCTCAACAATTTATAAAGTATGTTCATATTATTATACATGTACAATTAAGCAAGTAACATAAATTATGTAGGTAGTAAGTGAGTAAACGCATTATTAAACTTTAAAATTTGTATGATCCGTTCTCACAGACAAACCGTGGAAACGGTTTTGTGGGGTATACTTAGTTTTAATTTCAAGACTATTGTTGAGTCTGTATAGTTAAGTGATATAATAATATTAAAGATATTTTGGTGCCTGAATGGCATTGACAGGGTTCTTTATAGGTAAACATTTGCGAATTTGTCACAAAAATTGCATTGAAAAAACAAGATGGCGGCGTTAGTTCCGATTTCTACGCGCCTAAATGAAGCTCTACAAGCTTCCTTGTACTAACATAATAAGCTAGTTGATTGTAAGAAAAATACCTTATGAATGTCATTATGTAGGTAGAATAGTTGTGAGCTAAAAGTATTAAAATTCAACTTCGTTTTGTAAATGATTTTAGATTACCCAATATTTTTGAGAAATAATTACGTAAAAACCATTGGTCACGTAACATTGAACGCCAATCACAGCGCGACACGTCTCACTTTTAGTTATGTCACTTTAACAAAATAACATTGTTTCAGGGTTTCCACCTCAAGTATTTTCCCCTAAAAGGGAATTTTTTAGAAAAAAATATGTAGCAGTCGCATGTTTATTTAAGGTATAGTCAGTAAAAATACGATTGAAATGTCTTATTTTAAGAAATATCAAAACGAAAACGTCAGATGCGTTTCGAAGAACGAGCTATTGAGTGTCCGTTCCGCTTGCGTTTAGATATTTATATCACTTTTTATTTTGAAATCGCATTTAATCGATTTGATTCTACAGTACCTAATATTCGATAAAATAGATTATTTTTTTTTTTTAGATTAATTAATTAAGAATAAGAATAGTTTATTGTTTAAGAATTAGTAAAACCACATACAAATAAATAATCGATTATTCGAATCGATATCGAACATCATAGGGGAAATCCAACTGCAGAGGGTGAAAACACCGATTATTTGTTTTTACTTGTTTGGCAGCAGACAATCTGTCACTGATTTAATGACTTACGGGCGGAGTTCACCGACTTTTATAAATATTGTCAGTTCTTTCCTTAGGAAAATTGACACAAACCAATTGTTTAAATATCTAACCATGGTGTGAATGTTGGTGAAACAAAGGCCTATAAAATTGATGACATCACTCGAGCCGCCATTACTCTATGTCCCGTTTTGACTGAAAATTAAGTTGAGTTTTATAAATGAAAAATTAGTATTGTTTTTTGATGAAATATTCACGTTTTAAGGAAAATAGACCACAAGGAACATTTTCAATTGGTTTCCTAAAAACTGTCAACTAGCCTATTATATTACTGTCAATATTTTCACGGCGTCTTTGGGATTAATAAAATGCAAACATGTTTAGATACTTAATGTTTTTGTTTAATAAATAGTTTGTTTTTATTCTAGTGGTGGTAGTAGTGGGCGGGCGTGACGTAGGCAGGGGCGGCCTTCACAAGGACAGGGGCGGCTGTAGGAGCGGAGTTGTGCACCACCGCGTTGAAGCCGCTGTGGTCGTCGGCGGAGTACTCCACGGTCCTGACGGAGCCGTCGGCCTCGTGGAACGAGTACGAGCCCTTCACAACATCACCGTCGCGGGACTCCTGCTGGGACTTGTTGTCGCCGGTGTGGCCGTCAGCTACAGAGTAGTTGTACTCGTATTTGGGGTGAGCCTGTTATCAAAAATAAATAAAATGAGTTTCTGATACAAGAAAGGGAAACCACTTGCTACATGTTCTATTTCGGAGGCCATCATGACTTACTTCGAACTCAGCAGAGTGGGCGACCACGGGAGCGGCGTGGTAGGCAACAGGGGCAGGAGCGGCGTGGTAGGCGTAGGCAGCTGGGGCAGCGTGGTATGCGACAGGGGTGGCGACTGCTACGTGTTGGGCTGGCTGTTCGTGACGCACGATGTTTTGAGAAGAAACAGCGGCAGCAGACGAGTAATGGGCGGGAGCAGCGTGGTAGGCAACGGCAGCGGGAGCAGCGTGGTAGGCGTAGGCAGCCGGGGCGGCGTGGTAGGCGACCGAGGCGTGTTGGGCAAGCTGGTCGTGACGCACGATGTTCTGGGAAGAGACAGCCGCAGCAGAGGAGTAGTGCACGGGGGCGGTCAGCAGACCAGCCTGGCACACCGCCACCAAACCACACAGAGCTACGATCTGGAAATTAAAATAAAATTATTCTTATGAAAATACATATACGTTCGTCAATGAATGATTGCAATTTTTTATGTAATATTTTTACGTATTTTATTAAAGTTTAAAATTAGATTGACTTACTTTGGAGAACATATTGTTTCACTTGTGACCTAACAATGAGTGATACATTTCAGCTAATAGATTTAGTTTATATACCGTCGATGGTTGTACAAGTTCACTATTACAAGTAGCAAAACGAGCTTACGGTGACCTTACTCTGGGTCACATCATTTCGCGACTTAGACCATTCACTAATTGGCAAACTAATTTTTATAAGTAAAAGTTCATGTACCGCGATGATAAGGTGACATAGGCAACTGAAGTAAGATATATTTCAGATTATATATAATTATCATAGATGTAAAAGCGTTTTACTTGGCAACTGTGAAATATTTTCACCCTCCATTTTATTTTCACTCTCCTTCGTATACGGGGCGGTTGCCCAGTATACGAGGAAATGGAGGGTGAAAATATTTTAGTTTTTATTCGATCGTTCGGGTTCGACGGATCGAATAAAAACTAAAATGTAGTAAGAAATAATCTTCGTAAATCATTCACTAAATATTTTTGCGAAATAACAATCATTTATATTGTTTTATTCAAAATAAAGTTCTTTCTTTTCTTCACCTCGCACGAAACACCAATCACAGTGCAGTCATGTTATTCGTGTATAAACAAGCAATATGTACAGTCAGCAACAAAAGTCCATTAACACTTCAGTTTTTTAAATCTTAATTATTGAGCAAGATATTTAATTAAAATCGGAACAGAAGTAAAATAATTTAAAGATCTACTAGACTCTTAGGTATTTTAGGAAAAAAGGAGATAATCAAATCATTTTGTGTTAATTTACATGATATGTGTAAAAGTAGCAGTGTTAATCGACTTATGTTGCTGACCGTACATATAGTTGCCGGCACGAGTCGTGAGCACAAACTCTACTCTTAAACCTAACGAATCTTATTTCCTATCAAGGCAGGTTGCACACGGGCGGGAGCAATGAAATCAATAATATTAGTAAGCATGTTTAGATACAGACATATGAGCATGCTGACGAGGGCAATTAAAGTTAAGGTGGAATTTGTGCTCACGACTCGTGCCGGCCATTATACTTACCGTGCGTGATAAGTCGGTGTTTTTTCTAAGTAGTTTATTCCTTTTGTAACTAAAACTGTAAAAGTTTAGGACTGAGGAATAGTATATATTTGATAAAAAAAAAAACCGGCTAAGTGCGTGTCGGACCACGCACAATGAAGGGTTCCGTAGTTGGGATGAATTATTCCAAGAACAAACTTAACATTGTAGTTGAAAAACATGTTCTTCCGTACTTTCCAACTGTAAATGTAAGTTTGTACTCACAATATTGAGAGATTTACCATGTTATTGTAAGACCACAGACTTCTTATAGGTTTTCCTGTAATCTATAGATAAAAATCTATTTTCTGTACTTTTTCAAAGTTTTAGGCTCAGTAGTTTCGGAGATAAGGGGGGGGGGGGGGACGGTCAATTTTCGTCTATTTCTTAAATAACTTTAAAACAATTTATTTTAAAATTATAAAAAAAATGTATTTGAGACCCTCATCGTAAGTCCTTTCATTTGATATGTAACATGGTATAGTTTGCAAAACTTTTTTTTTTAATTTTCTTATTTGCCCCCCAAAAGTGACCCCCATATTCAAAATTCATTTATTTACTGTACTTCTCCGTGTTTGGGTCACAGAAATTCATATGTGTACCGAATTTCAGCTTAATCGGTTCAATAGATTCGGAGCAAATTGGCTGTGACAGACGGACAGACAGACAGACAGACAGACACACGAGTGATCCTATAAGGGTTCCGTTTTATGCTTTTGAGGTACGGAACCCTAAAAATCTTGCAAAGTGCACATTGTGTCTTGTTTACTTGTCAATATAACTTATAACCTAAAAACTCTTTATTACTTAGCCTATAATGTCCCACTGGTGGGCTTAATACACTTGGTAGGTACTAATTATTAACATAATGCTTACATCTGTTTTCACTGTCTTTTGTATTCATTTAGACTTACAGTTAATAAACCACTAAAGTTATTTAAAACGATATTTACTATGTTTTTTTTTTCATGAGATCTTCGCCAAATTTTTATGAGACCAACATAAAGTTACCTTTCAAATAAAAAAAGAACCATTGAAATCGGATCTCATAAGGCGGAGATATCCACTAGCTCCCTTTTTGCCCCTTTTTGGAGGAAGTACTCCTCCAAAAATCCAGGACGACAAAAAAATCTATAAAGTCGTAAAACCTGTATACCAAGTTTCATCCAGGGCCCTAATTCACTATGACCACTTAGCAATTCCTTACTTCGAAACCACGTCAATTCCTTGAACTAATCACGACATCTGCTAATAACATTATTCTATAAGACACAATGAACGAAAGTATGTATACAAAGGGGTTTTTATAAGACACGATGGTAACGTGGTTTGCACGTGGCACAGAAGCGAAGAATCATACAGAATTGGGGCCCTGATCGGTTGTTAAATATTACTTGTAGAGGAGTACCAACAAACTGACAGAGGAAAGCAAATTTTGCCAGACTTGAAACAGAGACGCTTCGCTCGCTTCGCTCGCTCAGTCAAATAATTAATTAATTTGTCAGAAAGCTTACAGTCTAAAATCTATAACTCTAAGTATTGTAACTACAATAGTGCTTACAATTGCCATTTCCAAGCTTTCACAAATTAAGGAGTTTAATTAATTATATAATTTAATTTGATTAATTTGTTTTTAGGGTTCCGTACCTCAAAAGGAAAAAAACGGAACCCTTACAGCATCACTTCGTTGTCCGTCTCTCTGTCTGTTTGTCTGTCTGTCAGTCTATCAAGACCGTTTTTCTCAGAAACGCGTGGAGGTATCAAGTTGAAATTAATATCAAATAAGTCCTAAAAAACTCAAGCTTCTAAATCAACGCAATAAAAACATGCGGCCATTTATGCGACATATTTTGATACTCACAAGTAAATCAAAACCTATAGGGTACTTCCCATTGTCCTAGAATCGGGTCTCCCTTGTTTGACCAAAAGGAATTTGACAAATTTTCACTTCCCAAAAAATTTTTCGCATAATTTCTTTTGTCAAATTATTACTTAGCAAAAAATCTATTCACAAAAAGTTGTAACGCAAACCTAATGTTTGGCAAATGAACGTTTAAACTATAACTTGTTTACCAACTAGTACTTCTCACATTTTTTATTTAGTCAAATATTTCATTTGGAATAACAGTTTTTATGCAAAATCAAATAAGCTAAATACTTATTTAGTATCGTCAGTTTTCAATTCACCCTTTCCTATTCAGTCAAACTTCAATGACAAAAATGTGAACTACTAAGTGGGTAGGAGCTAAATCATAAATGGCGCTCAATGTGTGCTCTTCTTTTTCTATATAATGTAGTCGTTCCTGGCACAGTAGGTAAGTAGGTCACAGTTTTAACCTAACCTAACCTAACCATTTTTTTAAAATAAGTAATTAACCTAATCTAAATAATTCAGTTCCGGGTAACCTACTAAAAACAATCTCTTTTTTATATTAATGCAAGTCGTTTCTGGCACTCGCCCGGCCGCTTCCGCGGCACCGCTCGCTTCGCTCGCTCGGCTCGTGCGTAGGAGGTCACAGTTTTAACCTAACCTAACCTAACCATTTTTTTTTAAAGAAGAAATTAACCTAATCTAAATTGTTGAGTTCCGGATAACCTACTAAAAACAATATATTTTTTTCTATTAATGCAAGTCGTGTCTGGCACTCGCCGGCCGCTACCGCGGTACCGCTCGCTTCGCTCGCTCGGCTCGTGCGTAGGAGGTCACAGTTTTAACCTAACCTAACCTAACCATTTTTTTTTAAATAATTAACCTACTCTAACTACTTCCATAAATAAACTAATATCAATTAACCATAAATTTGACTTGTTTCAGACAAATTCAAGCACAAAAACTTACAAAGAAGTACGCAAAAGACATCAAATTTAACCAGCAAGTCAAATGTCTAAAAATCTCATTTTTGCCTTAATATTTTTTGTCTTAACAAATCATTTCACCAAACGTTTATTGTCTGAAGATTGTTTGCTGTAATAAATCATTTGATTAAAGACCAAATTCCATAATGACATTATACTTAGTAATATTTTGCCAAGTAACAATTTGACCAAATGAAAATATGCGTACTAAAATCATTCGAAATATTGCAATGATATAAAAAAAAAAAATTGCTAAAATTTGTTTGGGTAATGGAATTTTGTCAAAATCTTTTTAGCAAAACGGCAGGCACCCCCTAGAATCATGAAATTTGCCAAGAAGCAAGCTCTCACAGCACAAACAAAGGAAAAAGTCCGAAAATTATTAAAATGTAATTCTATCATTTAGCTTCTAAGTCAACGCAATAAAAAATACGGCCATTTTGGGACACATTTTGATACTCGCAACTGTCGCAAGTAAATCAAAACCTATAGGGTACTTCCCGTTGACCTAGAATAATTAAATTTATCAAGAAACAAGGTCTCATAGCACAAGTAAAGGAAAAAGTCAGAAAAATGTTAATTTGTAATTCTATCACATAAAAAATGTTCAAGTCTGTCAGTCTGTCAAGACCCTTTTTCTCAAGGACGCGTGTCCACGCGTCCTTGAGAAAAAGGGATAAAGGGATTTCAACTTGATATGTCCATATCAAGTTGAAATTAATACGAAATACTTAAATCTATGGTCCCTTAGAGTTCTAAAAAAATAGAGCTTCTACGTCAACGCAATAAAAAATACGGCCATTTTGCGATACATTTTGATACTCGCAATTGTCGCAAGTAAATCAAAACCTATAGGGTACTTCCCGTTGACCTAAAATAATTAAATTTATCAATAAACAAGGTCTCATAGCACAAGTAAAGGAAAAAGTCAGAAAAATGTTAATTTGTAATTCTATCACATAAAAAATGTTCAAGTCTGTCAGTCTGTCAAGACCCTTTTTCTCAAGGACGCGTGGACATATCAAGTTGAAATTAATACGAAATACTTAAATCTATGGTCCCTTAGAGTTCTAAAAAAATAAAGCTTCTACGTCAACGCAATAAAAAATACGGCCATTTTGCGATACATTTGATACTCGCAACTGTCGCAAGTAAATCAAAACCTATAGGGTACTTCCCGTTGACCTAGAATAATGAAATTTGGCAAGAAGCAAGGTCTCCCAGCACAAATAAAGGAAAAAGTCCGAAAATTATTAATTTGTAGTTTTATGACATCAAAAAAATTTTTTTTGGTATCCATTGTTAAGTTCGTGTTGGGATAAATTCTTTTCAACTACGGAACCCTTCATTGTGCGTGTTCCGACACGAACTTGGCCGGTTTTTTTAAAATTAATCCTTTTTTGTTTGTTCGTAGAAAGAAGGTTAATTATTTAATGAGCGCGAAAGGAACCCTGTCTGTTTTTTGTTCCTTCACGCCTGTTTAAGCCGAATCATTCGTTTGATGAATGAAATGGTCGCCCCGCGCGCCGCCTGGCCGCCGATGTGACATGCAAATGACAGCTCAGTTTCGATTAACCCGGTGGTCCGGGGGCTTTGAAATTCCCCGGGGGAACCAAATAATTCCAAATTCCTCGCTAGCAAGTCTTCGAAGAACATTAAATAAAAACAAACTTAATTAAATAGTAAAATAATATATATATTCGTCGAACAACACGTCGTCAAACTGTGGTGATGTGGTGATCCTGAACCCAGAGCACAGAGACGGGAGGCTTAGAGGCTGACTTCGGAGATCGCTGAGGTAAGACCTTTGTTTGTTAAGGGAATGATTTGGCAATACATACGTCCCCTGGGTCCTCTTCAAACGCCATTTTAATATAATCTAGAGGAACCATTATTGGTCATTTTTCCCCCATTTAATTCATTTGTTTTTAAAGCATTTATTGTCAACCCGCTAATCATAATATAATATAATATAATTAATTAATATATGAACCGCCCAACCAACGCCTACACCACTGAACCGATCACTAGACATGTCTTGACCGATAGGTAGCCTGAAACATAGGCTTATTTTTAGCCGACTTCAAAAAAGGAGGAGGTTCTGTGTACGTCTGTATGTATTTTTTTTAATGTTCATCGATTTCTCCGTGATTACGGGGCCGATTTACGTGATTCTTTTTTCATTTGTTAGAGGAAACTCACTCGGTGGTGCCTCAAAAATTTTGTTACTTTAGTTTTTGTAGCTTTTGAGAAATCTTCAATAATACTAATTTAATTCCACTTTGTGTATGTTGATGATCGTACTAATCCTACTAATAATAGGTCTTTACCTATGAAATTGCCGTTTTGTATGAAAAAATTTAAACGAATTTTTTTCATGCATTTTTTATTTGTATTAATCGAAGTAATCACCCATGCAATCAATGCATCTTTGCCAACGCAGTGGCAGTTTATTGAAAAAAGACTCTTAAAGAAATCAGCTGGACGGGAGGCAACAAATTCTTCAAAGGCATTTTGTACTGCCTCTCGGGTATTGAATTTTTTTCCCGCCAAGAAGTTATCCAAATTCTGGAAAAAGTAGTAGTCTGTAGGCGCAAGGTCTGGTGAGTAGGGCGGATGACGGAGAGCTTCCAACCCCGGTTCTTGCAACTTGGAGACCGTCTGCTGTGCAGTATGAGGTCGCGCGTTGTCGTGCAGGAGCAGCGGAGACGAGCGATTGACCAATGCTGGTTGGAGATGTGCCAGCTTCTCCATCCTTGTGTTCAGTTCTTCACAGTACACATCTGAAGTAATGCTCACCCCGTTTGGTAAGAAGCTGTGATGAATCACACCGGCGCTAGACCACCAAACAGTGACCATCACTTTTCTAGGGGTAAGTTTTCGTTTAGGGCATTGTTTAGGTGCTGAACCAGGATCCAACCAACTTGCTGAGCGCTTGCGGTTATCAAACAGAATCCATTTTTCATCGCAGGTAACAATGCGGTTCAAAATTCCTTCATTTGTGTGTCTGTTGAGCAGTGCAAGGCACGTCTCGACGCGTACTTCGCGCTGGCGATCATTGAGTTCGTGGGGCACCCATTTGTCAAGCTTTTTTACCTTGCCAATTTGACGCAAATGGACCAATATTGTTTTGACGCTAACGTCGAAAGCTGCTGCTAATTCAGCCGTAGATTGTGTATCATCAGCTTCCACAATCGCCTTTAATTCGTCATTGTCGACCAAAGTCTTCGGACGACCGCGAGGTTCATTTTTCAGGTCGAAATTTCCAGAACGGAAGCGAGCAAACCAATAACAAGTGGTGCGTTGGTTTGTAGTGTTAGCTCCGTAAACGTCGTTGATGTTGCGTGCCGCTTGTGCCGCGTTGCTGCCACGACGGTACTCATATTCCATAATTACTCGAATTTTTAACGTATCCATGATGACGAAAAAGATTGAAATGCAATGAAAATGTAACACTTATCAATAAACAAATGACTACATTTGGAAAAAAAAATCCATGTTTTTAAAATAAAATTAATTTGAAATTAGAATTCTTAGCCAAACAAAAATTATTTTGATTTGAAATGGCCAGTACTGCAGAACGGCAATTTCATAGGTAAAGACCTAATATTATAAATGTGAAAGTTTGTATGTTTGTTACTCAATCATGCAAAAACGGCTTAACGGATTTGGATGAAATTTGGTATACAGATAGTTTATAACCTGGATTAAGACATACGATAATTTTCATCCCGGTAGTAGGTTCCTGTGGGATAATTTCCGACATTACACATAAAATAAATGCGAAAGTTTGGATGGATGTTTGTTACTCAATCACGCCAGAACAGCAGAACGGATCTGGATGAAATTTGGCACAGAGATATGTTATAGTCTGGAATAGCACATAGGAAACTTTTTATCTCGTGATGAAAATCGAAAATACAAACCAATGACTTCCAAAATTAAAGCTATTTTTCATTTCGTAGTGTTTTTTGTGGAAGCCGGCTTCGTATTTTTATAAAAAGGTTTTTTATTTTTTGAATGCTAAGTCAATAAGTACATTACTAAGTCACAGGAACTCTACATATCAATAATTAACGCTATTTAACCAATGTTACATAGCAATCCGTGCCTTCTTTTAATTTAAATACATGTGACATCTAAAATTTCTTCAAATATTGTGGGTTAATGCTGTTTATGTATTAAGTTGGTAAGCCTTTATAAAATTAAATTGATTCACAATTATCTGCTTCTAAGTGTCCACGGTTCATCAAGGACTCCTACTTGACAGCTGCAGCAAACCACTCTAAGGGAATATTTCTATGTTCAAACTAGAGTACTGTTTTGAATGAGCAGAGCAACACCAGTATTTTCCTAGTAAAATAATGATTTTGATCCTTCTGAATCAAGTTTTCAACTAATTTGCCCTTTCTTACATCAATATTTTTTTGAACAGTGTAGTTATATTCATGCTTTTCTCATTTCGATGATTTCAGACGAATGCGGTGCAATAACAATTTTTTTCAAGGTTTTAATAAAATGCAATCATTTTCTTATGGCGGTTTTGTTTAATAAATAGTTATTTTGGCTTAGTGGTGGTAGTAGTGGGCGGGCGCGACGTAGGCAGGGGCGGCCTTCACAAGTACAGGGGCGGCTGTAGGAGCGGAGTTATGCACCACCGCGTTGAAGCCGCTGTGGTCGTCGGCGGAGTACTCCACGGTCCTCACGGAGCCGTCGGCCTCGTGGAACGAGTACGAGCCCTTAACAACATCACCGTCGCGGGACTCCTGCTGGGACTTGTTGTCGCCGGTGTGGCCGTCAGCTACAGAGTAGTTGTACTCGTATTTGGGGTGAGCCTGTGACCATAAATAAATCAAATGAGTTTCTGATACAACAAGGAGAATCAATTTGCTTCTTAGTCTACCTCGGATGGCATGATTACTTACGTCGAACTCAGCAGAGTGGGCGACGACAGGAGCGGCGTGGTAGGCAACAGGGGCAGGAGCGGCGTGGTAGGCGTAGGCAGCTGGGGCAGCGTGGTAGGCGACGGGGGCGGCGACTGCTACGTGTTGGGCTGGTTGTTCGTGACGCACGATGTTTTGAGAAGAAACAGCGGCAGCAGACGAGTAATGGGCGGGAGCAGCGTGGTAGGCAACGGCAGCGGGAGCAGCGTGGTAGGCGTAGGCAGCCGGGGCGGCGTGGTAGGCGACCGAGGCGTGTTGGGCAGGCTGGTCGTGACGCACGATGTTCTGGGAGGAGACAGCCGCAGCAGAGGAGTAGTGCACGGGGGCGGTCAGCAGACCAGCCTGGCACACCGCCACCAAACCACACAGAGCTACGATCTGGAAAATAAAAATAAATTATAAAAAAAATATTATATGCTTGTCACTGAATGTATCCTAATTTTAATAATATTCTTTAGTATATTATTCAATATTATATGTACTTTATCAAACTGTAAAATTAGATTGACTTACTTTGGAGAACATATTGTTTCACTTGTGATCTAACAATGAGTGATACATTTCAGCTAATAGATTTGGTTTATATACCGTCGATGGTTGTACAAGTTCACTATTAGAAGTAGTAGAACGAGCTTACGGTGACCTTACTCTGGCTCACAGAGTTTCGCGACTCAGACCAGTCACTAATTGGCAAACTATTTTTATAAGTAAAAGTTCATGTTATGGGTATTCGCACTCACTGTATCGAGATGATAAGTGGTCACAGATAATTGCAGCAAGGTACATTTCAGATTAAATCTATGTACTATCCGTAGAACTTTGGAAACGTAAAATATTTTTAACAATAAGTCGACAGTAAAAAGAAGATTCACGGAATTGTATTGCCGTAATTTATTTACCCATAGACATTATTTACATAAGAAGTATAAATTAATATTATGGATGTAGATATTTATATGATAGAACATTATATGATTGGGCAAGGAATTCCTAAATGGATCTCTACAAAACAAAGAAAAGTGATTTGGGCACTAGAATTTAATACATTTTAGCAGCAACGATTTCTGGAAGTTTTTTGAATCGAACAGAATTATAATTTGTTCAACCGTATACTGTACACTGACAGAGTCGATACCAAATAAATTAGGATAGTATAGTATCTCGCTTCATTCATTCATACGATTTTGTGATTGGTTGGTTGTTCAAGTCCATCGTGTTTTGACAAGCCATTAAAGTAGCAAATCTTGGTCAAATATCTTTTTAGAATTTCGGACGAATGTCCATAGGTTTGAAAAATAAGCGATAAAATGCTTTTTCTTTTTATTTTTTCGTGTCGATTGTCACACACATTGCATACATTGTTTCCCACCAGTCTTTTGATAAAATTTTAGTTGTCATACCATATCATCTTCGTATAGGCAGAGGATGAAGATCATCTTCGTGTTGTATTTTTTTTAATTGATTGTGTAGGTAGCGAACCTGTTATACCTAGGCCAGTAATAAATAAATGGTAAGAATTAGACCTGGCAAATATGCATATGGAAAGATCATTTATTCAACTATACAGGGTGTATCAGAAACGTGTGGTCAAATTTAAGGGTGTGGTACAGACTATCAAACTGAACAACTTTCTTCATGGGACCAACATCGAAATCGCGAAAAAATTAGACATGTCTTGATCGATAGGTAGCCTGGTGCCTGGTACATACTACATAGGCTTATTTTTAGCCGACTTCAAAAAAGGAGGAGGTACTGTGTTCGTCTGTATGTATTTTTTTTTTATATGTTCATCGATTTCTCCGTGATTACGGGGCCGATTTACGTGAATCTTTTTTTTTTTCATTTGGTAGAGGAAACTCACTCGGTGGTACCACAAAAATGTTATTAATTTAGTTTTTGTAGCTTATGAGTAAGCTTCAATAATACATATTTCATTCTACTTTGTCTATATTGATGATCCTACTAAAACTGTTGTGTGATGCGCGCTCGGAAACGGACGCGTTTGCGCTACACAGCACGAATATTTTATTCGCGTTTTGCGCAGCGGTAAACGCTGCCCGATTTTATACGCAATAGCAACGAAGCAGCTCATTGCCAACGAGCTTTAGGCATCCATTAAACATGCCATCGACTACATGGACAAGGTCAGCATCTTGCAGATCTGCAAGTCGTCTTTCAAAGAGGAAGAGGTATGCAGTGCCAAGTTGCTGCTATTTCAATCACTCGACCAAGTCGGACAAATGCCATCTCGTCGGAGGGATGGCGGCCAGAAGAGTCTGCAGGACATCATCGACCTGCTGAAGATGACCGATCCGGATGACGTGCCAGATTTTGTGGCGAAGGAGCTGCACAAGCTGCCTCCTGTCACTTTCGACCACGTCGACGTCACCAGGCTGCTGAAGGACATCACGTCTCTGAAGGTGAGCCAGGCTGAGATGAAGTCTAAGTTGGAGTCATCGGATGTCACCATTGGTGAATTGCGAGCCAAAGTAGCGTTGTTGCGCAACGCTATTCCGACAAGTGGGTCACCAGAAGGCTCCAATGTAAACCCATGTTGCGGGGCACAAAATGCTTCTGTCTGCAGTTTTCAGGCGGCGAGTGAATCTACGTCATCGACTGTCAATAATGCAAGCGTTGCATCGTGTTCTGCTGATCGCGTCGTACCTGTCGGGGAAGCGATGCGTGAGATAGGTAGATCGACCCCCGTACGTACTTATTCTGCAACTGTCGCCAAGACGAAAACTGCTGTGTCGCAATCGAAACGACACGCAGGAAAACCAAAAGGGGGAAAGCAGAGTCGCTTAGCATCGAGCGCGACTAAAGACGCTGTGATGGACCACAAACAGCAGGTTCCACCGAAGAACACATGCGACGAGGACGGCTTCATCAAGGTGGAGAGAAAGAAGAAGAAGAAGCCTACTTATCGCAACCAGTGTGGGACGGCGCTGGCTGGTTCTAACATGTTGCTACGTCCTGCAGTACCGACGACGCAGCTGGACGTGTCCCGGTTGCACCACTCTACAAAGCCTAAGGACATCGTAGAGTACATACGGGTGAAGACCAATTGCACCTTGAGGGTGGAGAAGTTGGAGGCGCGCCATAACAACAATTTCAAGTTGTTCGTGGTACGCGTTCCGACTCACCATTTGCTGACCTTCCTCAAGGAAGAGTTTTGCCCGAAAGGTGTGTTGTATCGGCGTTTCCGCGGCCAGCTACGCGACACCTCGCAGCGTAACACGACGCCGTCACATCGTGTGCAGTAGTTTTTAAGTTTGTTAAATGTTTTTATATGTATTCGTTTATAATTTTGTACCAATCATTTGTGTATTTTATCTATGGGCCCTAGTAGACTGAAAATAAAGGAATTATTATTATTATTAAAACTATAAATGCGAAAGTTTGGATGGATGTTTGTTACTCAATCACGGCAGAACAGCTGAACGGATCTGGATGAAATTTGGCACAGAGATGGATGGAATAGCACATAGGCAACTTTTTATCTGGTGATGAAAATCGAAAATACAAACTAATGACTTCCGAAATAAAAAGCTATTTTTCACTTCGTAGTGTTTTTTGTGGAAGTCGGCTTCCTATTTTAGTTAAAAAAAAACATTTTTTTTGAATAATAAGGTATATTATATAGGTTATAATAGGTACATTACTAAGTCGCAGGAACTTTACATACCAATAATTAACGCTATTTAACCAATGTTACATAGCAATCCGTGCTTTCCTTTAATTTAGATACGTGAGATCTATAATTTCTTCAAATATTGTGGGTTAATGCTGTTTATGTATTAAGTTGGTAAGCCTATAAAAAATTAAATTGATTCACAATTATCTGCTTCTAAGTGTCCACGGTTCATCAAGGAGTCCTACTTGACAGCTGCAGCAAACCACTCTAAGGGAATATTTCCATGTTGAAACTAGAGTACTGTTTTGAATGAGCAGAGCAACACCAGTATTTTCCTAGTAAAATAATGGTTTTGATACTTCTGAATCAAGTTAAAAAAATAAATAAATAAAAAATAAAATAAATTTATTTCATATAGCATATTTGGCTTACAATGCCTGTCGAGGAGTCTCCATTTAGGCATATAAAATGCCTGTAGTTGAAGGCTCCGCTCTTCCCTTACATTAGAAACTTACGAGTACAAATAGGTACGAGTATATATGTATAAAGAAACAAAACAAGGAAAAAATGCGATCAATTTATACGAGTGTGTGCGAGATTTATATGTGTGCGTGTGTATGTGTATGCGGGGGTGTGTTTGTGTATGAGGGGGTGTGTTTGTTTGTGTTCTACTAATAAGTAAGTAAAGTAAGTAGTAGTAGTAGTAAGTATAAGTTTTCTACTAATTTGCCCTTTCTTACATCAATATTCTTTTGAGCAGTGTAGTTAATAGGGGTTCAAGTATGAAATTGCCGATTATTGTATTAGGAAATTCGAATTGACATAGAACCTTCATGGTTTGAGATTTTTGAGTGAAACTTTTTTCACATGGTACCTATGAAGTTCTTCTTTTAAAAAATGTGCAATATTCGATTATCGACTTTCAGTTGTTTTTTTTTTATTCAGCTTAGACAAGAAAGATGGATACTTCGAAAATTCGAGTTATTTTTGAATACGAGTTCCGACGCGGAACTAACGCGGCAGAAACAGCTCGCAATATCAATGTTGCGTTTGGAGAGGGGACTGCTAATGAACGCACCGTGAGATTTTGGTTTAAACGCTTTCGTGATGGAAACTTTGATTTGAAGAAAGAAACACGTGGAAGACCGCCCACACAGGTGATTAACAATGAATTGAAAGAGATGGTGGAAGCCGATCCAAGCCAAACTACCCAGGAATTAGCGGCATGGTTTAACGTTACTTTACCAACAATATTGACTCATTTGAGTCAAATTAATAAAATAAAAACACATGAGAAATGGGTGCCTCATGATTTGACTGATCTGCAGAAAGAAACGCTACAGCGCCTTGTTGAATCGATACAGAAATGAAGGAATATTGGATCGGATTGTGGCATGTGATGAAAATTGGATTCTTTAGGATAACCGTAAGCGAAAAATACAATGGCTGACCCCAGGTCAAACGCCGCAACAGTGTCCTAAAGCAAAGCTTACCAATAAAAAGGTAATGGTAACAGTTTGGTGGTCTCAGCATGGTGTTATTCACTATAGCTTTCTCCGATCTGGTCAAGCAATAACAGCAGATGTCTACTGTGCCAAACTCCGAACAATGATAGCAAAACTAGCAGTGAAACAGCCCCGACTCATGAATCGATCTTCACCATTATTGCTCCATGATAACGCGAGACCTCATACAGCACGAGAAACCGTTTTAACTCTACAGGAACTGCAATTAGAAACCATTCGTCACCATCCGTATTCGCCAGACCTTGCTCCAACGAACTACCATTTTTTTCGTGATTTAGACAATTTTCTACGTGATAAAAAGTTTTCTTCTCAGGAGGCAGTACAAAATGCTTTCACACAGTTTGTCGAATCTAGATCACGAGAGTTCTATCGCAAAGGCTTATATGACCTTCCTATTAGATGGCAGTAATGTATAGATAATAATGGTAATTATTTTGAATAAATAAATAAGTTAAATTAAAAAAAAAAACTATTTTTCAGCACAAATCGGCAATACTTTAACCCCTAATATTTTCATGCTTTTCTCATTTCGATGATTTCTGATGAATGCGGTGCAATAGCAATTTTTTTCAAGACTTTAATAAAATGCAATAATTTTCTTATGGCGGTTTTGTTTAATAAATAGTTATTTTGGCTTAGTGGTGGTAGTAGTGGGCGGGCGCGACGTAGGCAGGGGCGGCCTTCACAAGGACAGGGGCGGCTGTAGGAGCGGAGTTGTGCACCACCGCGTTGAAGCCGCTGTGGTCGTCGGCGGAGTACTCCACGGTCCTGACGGAGCCGTCGGCCTCGTGGAACGAGTACGAGCCCTTCACAACATCACCGTCGCGGGACTCCTGCTGGGACTTGTTGTCACCGGTGTGGCCGTCAGCTACAGAGTAGTTGTACTCGTATTTGGGGTGAGCCTGTTATCAAAAATAAATAAAATGAGTTTCTGATACAAGAAAGAGAAACAACTTGATACATATTCTATTTCGGAGGCCATAATAACTTACGTCAAACTCAGCTGAGTGGGCGACCACGGGAGCGGCGTGGTAGGCAACAGGGGCAGGAGCGGCGTGGTAGGCGTAGGCAGCTGGAGCAGCGTGGTATGCGACGGGGGTGGCAACTGCTACGTGTTGGGCTGGCTGTTCGTGACGCACGATGTTTTGAGAAGAAACAGCGGCAGCAGACGAGTAATGGGCGGGAGCAGCGTGGTGGGCAACGGCAGCGGGGGCAGCGTGGTAGGCGTAGGCAGCCGGGGCGGCGTGGTAGGCGACCGTGGCGTGTTGGGCAGGCTGGTCGTGACGCACGATGTTCTGGGAGGAGACAGCCGCAGCAGAGGAGTAGTGCACGGGGGCGGTCAGCAGACCAGCCTGGCACACCGCCACCAAACCACACAGAGCTACGATCTGGAAAATAGAAATAAATTATAAACAAAATATTATATGCTTGTCACTGAATGAATCCTAATTTTAATAATATTCTTTAGTATATTACTCAATATTATATGTACTTTATCAAACTGTAAAATTAGATTGACTTACTTTGGAGAACATGTTGTTTCACTTGTGATCTAACAATGAGTGATACATTTCAGCTAATAAATTTAGTTTATATACCGTCGATGGTTGTACAAGTTCACTAGTACAAATAGTAGAACGAGCTTACTGTGACCTTACTCTGGGTCACACAGTTTCGCGACTCAGACCTGTCACTAATTGGCAAACTATTTTTAAAAGTAAAAGTTCATGTTATGGGTATTCGTGCTCACTGTATCGAGATGATAAGTGGTCACAGACAATTGCAGCAAGTACATTTCAGATTAAATGTAAGTACTATCCGTAGAATATTAGACTTTGGAAACGTTAAATATTTTCAACCTCTACCTCTACCTTGTAAAATTTAAGTCGACAATAAAAAGAAGGTTCACAGAATTGTATTGCCGTAATTTATTTACCCATAGACATTATTTATATGAGACAAGTATAAATTAATATTATGGATGTAGATATTTTTATGATAGAACATTATATGATTGGACAAGAAATTGCTAAACGGATCTCTACAAATCCGCGTAACATAAGCGCAATACGACTCAAAATAAAATAAAACTTTATCGTGTAAAAATGCTATGGAAGCTGGTGCTGTGTGGTTTTATTTGAAAAGTGATTTGGGCACTAGAATTTAATACAGTTTAGCAGAAACGGTTTCTGGATGTTTTTTGAATCGAACAGAATTATAATCTGTTCAACCATATACTGTACACTGACAGAGTCGATACCAAATAAATAAGGATAGTATAGTGTCTCGCTTCATTCATTCATACGATTTTGTGATTGGTTGGTTATCCAAGTCCATGGTGTTTTGACAAGCCAATATAGTATCAAGTCTTGGTCAAATATCTTTTTCGAATTTCGGATGAATGCCCATAGTATAAGGTTTGAAAAATAACACATTACATACATTGCTTCTCATCAGTCTTTTGATAAAATTTTTGGTGTCGTACCATATCATCTTCGTATAGGCAGAGGATGAAGATCATATTCGTGTAGTATTTTTTAATTTGATTGTATAGGTAGGGAACCTGTTGTACCTAGGCCAGTAATAAATAACTGGTAAGAATTAGACCTGGCAAATATGCATATAGAAATATCACTTATTCAACTATACAGGGTGTATCAGAAACGTGTGGTCAATTTTAAGGGCATGGTAAAGACCATCAAACTGAACAACTTTCTTCATGGGAACAACATCGAAATCGCGAAAAACTTATCAATCAATCCGATCATTAGACATGTCTTGACCGATAGGTAGCCTGGTGCCTGGTACATACTACATAGGCTTATTTTTAGCCGACTTTAAAAAAGGAGGAGGTTCTGTGTTCGTCTGTATGTATTTTTTTTATATGTTCATCGATTTCTCCGTGATTACGGGGCCGATTTACGTGATTCTTTTTGTTTTCATTTGGCAGAGGAACACTCGGTTGTGCCACAAAAATTTAGTTTTTGTAGCTTATGAGTAAGCTTCAATAATACCTATTTAATTCCACTTTGTAGATGTTGATTATCATACTAAAACTATAAATGCAAAAGTTTGGATGGATGTTTGTTACTCAATCACGCCAGAACAGCTGAACGGATCTGGATGAAATTTGGCACAGAGATAGATTATAGTCTGGAATAGCACATAGGCAACTTTTTATCCGGTGGTGAAGATCGAAAATACAAAGCAATGACTTCCAAAATTAAAGCCATTTTTCATTTCGTAGTGTTTTTTGGGGAAGTCGGCTTCCTATTTTAGTTAAAAAAAAAAGTTTTTTTTTAATAATAAGGTATATTATATTGGTTATAATAGGTACATTACTAAGTCACAGGAACTTTGAATAACAATAATTAACGCTATTTTACCAATGTTACATAGCAATCCGTGCTTTCCTTTAATTTAGATACATGTGACATCTATAATTTCTTCAAATATTGTGGGTTATTGCTGTTTATGTATTAAGTTGGTAAGCTTTTATAAAATTAAATTGATACACAATTATCTGCTTCTAAGTGGCCACGGTTCATCAAGGACTCCAACTTGACAGCTGCAGCAAACTACTCAAAGGGAATATTTCCATGTTGAAACTAGAGTACTGTTTTGAATGAGCAGAGCAACACCAGTATTTTTCTAGTAAAATAATGGTTTTGATCTTTCGGAATAAAGTTTTCTACTAATTTGCCCTTTCTTACATCAATATTTTTTTGAGCAGTGCCGTTTATTATATAAGGAACTTAGAATTGACATAGAATCTTCATGGTTTGAGATTTTTGAGTGAAACTTTTTTCACATGGTACCTATGAAGTTTTTCTTTTAAAAAATGTGCAACATTCGATTATTGACTTTCAGTTGTTTTTTTTTATTCAGCTTAGACAAGAAAGATGGATACTTCGAAAATTCGAGTTATTTTTGAATACGAGATCCGACGCGGAACTAACGCGACAAAAACAGCTCGCAATATCAATGTTGCGTTTGGAGAGGGGACTGCTAATGAACGCACCGTGCGATTTTGGTTTAAACGCTTTCGTCATAGAAACTTTGATTTGAAGAACGAACAACGTGGAAGACAGGTGAATAACAATGAATTGAATGAGCTAAAATTATGTATATATTTATATTGTACCTACCACCTAAGTTAACATTGTGGAATGCAATAAATATATTGAGTATTGAAAGAGATGGTGGAAGCCGATCCGAGCCAAACTACCCAGGAATTAGCGGCATAGTTTAACGTTACCTTACCAACAATATTGACTCATTTGAGTCAAATTAATAAAATAAAACATATGAGAAATGGGTGCCTCATGATTTGACTGATCTGCAGAAAGAAACGCTACAGCGCCTTGTTAAATCGATACAGAAATGAAGGAATATTGGATCGGATTGTGACATGTTATGAAAATTGAACTCTTTACGATAACCGTAAGCGAAAAATACAATGGCTGACCCCAGGTCAAACGCCGCAACAGTGTCCTAAAGCAAAGCTTACCAATAAAAAGGTAATGGTAACAGTTTGGTGGTCTCAGTATGGTGTTATTCACTATAGCTTTCTCCGATCTGGTCAAGCAATGACGGCAGATGTCTACTGTGCCAAACTCCGAACAATGATAGCAAAACTAGCAGTGAAACAGCCCCGACTCATGAATCGATCTTCACCATTATTGCTCCATGATAACGCGAGACCTCATACAGCACGAGAAACCGTTTTAACTCTACAGGAACTGCAATTAGAAACCATTCGTCACCCTCCGCATTCTCCAGATCTTGCTCCAACGGACTACCATTTTTTTCGTGATTTAGACAATTTTCTACGTGATAAAAAGTTTTCTTCTCAGGAGGCAGTACAAAATGCTTCCACACAGTTTGTCGAATCTAGATCACGAGAGTTCTATCGCAAAGGCTTATATGACCTTCCTATTAGATGGCAGCAATGTATAGATAATAATGGTAATAATTTTGATTAAATAAATAAGTTAAATTAAAAAAAAAAAAACTATTTTTCAGTACAAATCGGCAATTTCATACTTTAACCCCTAATATTTTCATGCTTTTCTCATTTCGATGATTTCTGGCGAATGTGGTGCAATAACAGTTTGTTTCAAGGGTTTAATAAAATGCAATAATTTTCTTATGGCGGTTTTGTTTAATAAATAGTTATTTTGGCTTAGTGGTGGTAGTAGTGGGCGGGCGCGACGTAGGCAGGGGCGGTCTTCACAAGGACAGGGGCGGCTGTAGGAGCGGAGTTGTGCACCACCGCGTTGAAGCCGCTGTGGTCGTCGGCGGAGTACTCCACGGTCCTGACGGAGCCGTCGGCCTCGTGGAACGAGTACGAGCCCTTCACAACATCACCGTCGCGGGACTCCTGCTGGGATTTGTTGTCACCGGTGTGGCCGTCAGCTACAGAGTAGTTGTACTCGTATTTGGGGTGAGCCTGTTAAGAAAAATAAATAAAATGAGTTTCTGATACAAGAAAGAGAAACAACTTACTACATATTCTATTTCGGAGGCCATCATAACTTACGTCAAACTCAGCTGAGTGGGCGACCACGGGAGCGGCGTGGTAGGCAACAGGGGCAGGAGCGGCGTGGTAGGCGTAGGCAGCTGGGGCAGCGTGGTAGGCGACGGGGGCGGCGACTGCTACGTGTTGGGCTGGCTGTTCGTGACGCACGATGTTTTGAGAAGAAACAGCGGCAGCAGACGAGTAATGGGCGGGAGCAGCGTGGTAGGCAACGGCAGCGGGAGCAGCGTGGTAGGCGTAGGCAGCCGGGGCAGCGTGGTAGGCGACCGAGGCGTGTTGGGCAGTCTGGTCGTGACGCACGATGTTCTGGGAGGAGACAGCCGCAGCAGAGGAGTAGTGCACGGGGGCGGTCAGCAGACCAGCCTGGCACACCGCCACCAAACCACACAGAGCTACGATCTGGAAAATAAAAATAAATTATAAACAAAATATTATGTGCTTGTCACTGAATGAATTTTATTATTATTCTTTAGTATATTACTCAATATTATATGTACTTTATCAAACTGTAAAAAACTTTTTTTTTAAAAATACAACCACCTTCCAAAAACAACACTACAAAGTGAAAAATAACTTTAATTTCGGAAGTCGGTGTCTAGCTAAATGTATTTTCGTTTTTTGCCACCGACTTCCGAAATTAAAGTTATTTTTCACTTTGGTTTTTGGAAGTCGGTTGTATTTTTTTGTAAAAAAGTTTTTATTTTTCACTTTTTAGTTGTGTACCTACCCCACACAAATTCAAATACCACTACCTGCAAAACAAACTAGAACATCATCCATATAAAAGTCGGGAAAAAATACGTATTACTGAAGCTAACTCAAAAAATACCAAAGCAAAGTTAATCAATTTTATATGGGACCAACTGTGATGTATACCCTCTCGAACAAAACAAAAAAAATCCAAATCGGTCCAGCCATCTTCGAGTAATCGGGGAACATACATAAAAAAAAAAAAAAAAAAGGTTCCGACGAATTGAGAACCTCCTCCTTTTTGAAGTCGGTTAAAAATCAGATCGACTTACTTTGGAGAACATGTTGTTTCACTTGTGATCTAACAATGAGTGATACATTTCAGCTAATAGATTTAGTTTATATACCGTCGATGGTTGTACAAGTTCACTATTACAAGTAGTAGAACGAGCTTACGGTGACCTTGCTCTGGGTCACATAGTTTCGCGACTCAGACCAGTCGTTAATTGGCAAACTATTTTTATAATTAAAATTTCATGTTATGGGTATTCGCACTCACTGTATCGAGATGATAAGTGGTCATAGACAATTGCAGCAAGTACATTTCAGATTAAATATAAGTAACTAGCTTTTGCCAGCGGCTTTGCCCGCTTTTATGTCGGAAAATATCTCACAGGAACGTACTACCGCGAATTTCTTTCTTATTCCTTGTCTACATTATAAAGGGAACCTCTTTGCAAAATTTCAGCTTTCTAGGTCCAAGGGTTTGGGCTGGTCGTTGATGAGTCAGTCAATCAGTCAGTCAATCAGTAAGGACTTCTCTTTTGATTTATATAGATTATCCGTAAAATATTGGACTTTGGAAACGTAAAATATTTTCAACCTCTACCAATAACTTTGTTAACTTTAAGTTGACAATAAAAATAAGATTCACAGAATTGTATTGCCGTAATTTATTTACCCATAGACATTATTTACATTAGACAAGTATTAATTAATATTATGGATATTTTTACGATAGAACATTATATGATTGGACAAGAAATTCCTAAACGGATCTCTACAAATCCGCGTAACATAAGCGCGATAAGACTCAAAATAAAATAAAACTTTATCGTGTAAAAATGTTATGGAAACTGGTGCTATGTGGTTTTATTGAAAAGTGATTTGGGCACCAGAATTTAATACATTTTAGCAGAAACGGTTCCTGGAAGTTTTTGAATACAGAATTAAAATCTGTTCAACGGTATACTGTACACTGACAGAGTCGATACCAAATAAATTAGGATAGTATAGTATCTCGCTAATTGGTTCATACCTTTTTGTGATTGGTTGGTTGTCCAAGTCCATGGTGTTTTGACAAGCCAATATAATATCAAATCTTGGTCAAATATCTGTTTTGAATTTCGGACGAATGTCTACAGTACTAGTATAAGGTTTGAAAAGTAAGTAATAAAATGCAGTAATATTTGTGTTTTTCTTTTTATTTTTTCGTGTCGATTGTCACACACATTACATACATTGCTTCTCATCAGTCTTTTGATATTATTTGCTACACCATATCATCTTCGTATAGGCAGAGGATGAAGATCATATTCGTGTAGTATTTTTTGAATTTGATTGTATAGGTAGGGAACCTGTTGTACCTAGGCCAGTAATAAATAAATGGTAAGAATTAGACCTGGCAAATATACATTTAAGGAAAGATCACTTATTCAACTATACAGGGTGTATCAGAAACGTGTGGTCAATTTTAAGGGCATGGTACAGACCATCAAACTGAACAACTTTCTTCATGGGATCAACATCGAAATCGCGAAAAAATTATCAACTATCCCATACAAAACTTCAATACGTGCTTGACCCAATGTATGAGACGGTTGATTATTTTATATAACTTTCTGATACTTCTGTATAAGAAATTAATAAAATCTGTGGGTTTTGACAAGCCAATATAGTATCAAATCTTGGTCAAATATCTTTTTCGAATTTCGGACGAATGGTTGTTGGTTTTCTGTAAAGCCGAGAACAAAATCCGTTAGAAAAAAAAAGGGAAAACTCTCCAAGGTAACAGTACCAGTTGTACTTTGGACATACTAGAATAAAATTAAGTTTATGATGCGTTATTTATGTCGCAAGAGTTTTATAACTATTTTCACTTTTAAATACGAACTGCCTTACTAATAATGATTTACATACGACGAATACCGGAGTTACAACGCTTTTGGCCCTTTTATAAAGCGTTATAACTCCGGTATACGTCGTGTGTAAATCTTTATTAGTAAGGCTGTTATTAAATAGATACACTATACTTATTTCCTAGAACTCTTCATATGTGGTATTTATTTCTTAAATATCGCAGCTTTATGCTGAGATAGGAGCCTTTTTGGCCTCGTATAGATCTTTTTAGTTTTAATTTTTATTTAATTTTTTTGTTTTTTTTTAACCTTTATGTTGTTACTTTTATTTAAGCTCCTTCTTAACTGTATTTCCTGTGCGTGTCCCAAATAAAATATTTTTCTTTCTTTCTTTATTTCTATATGAATACTTAACTCTATTTAACAAATGTTAAATAGCGTAAGAAAGCACGGCAGTGCGTGCTTTCCTTTAATTTAGATACATGTGAGATCTATAATTACATAAAATATTGTGGGTTAATGCTGTTTAAGTATTAAGTTGTTAACCTTTATAAAATTAAATTGATTAACAATTATCTGCTTCTAAGTATCCACGGTTCATCAAGGACTCCTGCTTTATAACTGCAGCAGACCACTCTCATTACAGTTGTTACACAGTACTCTAGTTTGAACATGTAAATATTCCCTTGAATATTTACATGTTCAAACTAGACTGTGTTGTATGAGCATAGCAACACCAGTATTTTCCTACTAAAATAATGCGAATCAAGTTTTCTACTAATTTGCCCTTAAATCAATATTTTTTATGCAGTGTACTTAGATTATAGAATGTCCAGATTCCTAGTAGGCTACCGTTAATTGATACCAAATTTGAGTAGCCAATATTGTCAACTCGTTCGATCCCCGCGCCATACCTCAATGAACGTTCGCCACGCATATGTCACGAGCCGGGTGTTTTAATTTTACTAAAAATGGCAGTTTGTGGTATGACATCGCGTAAAAATTACACTAAAAAAAAAAAAGGTCACTAACATCTCATTTCATACGTAAGTATTCAATTTCAGCGTATATTTCTTAGTTAAATTTGAAAACGAAAAAATAACAATGTGACATAATAACTTTTAAGTTTTGCCTAGGGCATGAAAAAATTTACCCAAATTTTTAACACCTCACGAAAAAGACGAGGAATGACTAAGGATTTTTATTAACATGTACGATGATTGTTTTTATGAGTGTTTGTTTCTTTAACCGTTTATTTCGGAAGCGCGGGAGGTTCGTGTGTTGGGGTCCAATTGGGAAATTGAACCCCAACACACGAACCTCCGTCGGCTCATTAGTGGAGTCGACATACGACACCCTGAATTGATTATGTAAATATTTATTATGCTACCCGTCAAATCTTATGAATGTGCGTTAATTAAGAGAGTTGGATAAAAAACTCATTTGTTAACGCCATTAAATCTGTCATCTTTAGCTGCAAGTTTATTAATTTAGGTACCTATAGAAAATCCAAGTCTGTAAATACGATAATCGTGTGTTTTAACATTTTTACTTTTCACAAATATCACAAACGCACATGTGAATGCGATTTAAAATGTGACAAATATTATTAAAAATATTATAAACAACAAGAAAATGCCCAGATCTTATCCATATACAAACACAGGTCCAATATTCGTAATATTCACTACCACTATTCAATTTGTGTTCAAATCGATGACCATTACAGATTTTGTTTAATTGTAATGTATTGCGATAGCGATTCTGCGAAACAATTTTTTTTAAATTTGGATTGACGCGAGTTCTTAATATGACGAATATCAGAAATCGATACTTAGAAATTTAATTAAAATTGTTTCAAGCATTAAATATAATAAGCAAAAATAATAATTGCAAAGCAAAGATAATAATTTACACTTTTCTTATGTAATTTTAATGGTTTTTCGGAGATCATATTATTATTGAAACCGAGTCAACACAGGGGACATAAGTACCTACCTTATTTATTGAATTTCGTGCTGAAGTGTTTCTATATTAAAATTTAAATTCGGAATGCGCTCGCTGTTCAAAATTATTTTATTCTATTAGACCAATTATTTACTGTGGATTTTATTTTTGATACTTTTTGGTAGTTTGCCACAGAATGTCCAGTATACATTTTTTAGGTAGGCTTAGCAAAATTTTGTTTGGGAATGATGATAAATTAATTCTATAAATTGGATATTCCGCAAACACTTACATGTTAATATTTTTGTTGGTTGTACATGAGCTTAGTAGTTTAAATAGTTTAAAAATCTGGCCAAGTGTATGTCAGACCACGCCAGTGGAGGGTTCCGTAGTTGTGATGAATATTTACGCATGCACATTGCACAGCATTAATTGTACCGACTGCAAAAACAAGTTTGTATTTCATAGTATTTCTCGAAAAAACTATGAACACCAAAGTTAATTCTGCGGCTGTAACCATTTTTGAGATATGGGATACTTATTTGTATCCCATATCTCAAAAACTATTCACCTAAAAAGCAAAGTCACTTATAAAATAATATCTTTATCATTTAAATTACGAGACCCATAAATATCACACCGCCATCTTGAATTTTCATTTTGACTTCACTGTCGGCTTAAGCACCTTCGAAAACCACGAAATCGATACACATCTTGGATTTTCATTTTGACCAAATTCTTAATTTTTTTCTTTGTCTTATAACTTCACATCACTTCAAGCTAGTAACATACAAAAACAAATAACACAACAAATCATCAACAGTAATGATGAAAATTATCATTTACAATTTCCTTTTCATTTTCCTTATATATTTAAAAATTCCCACATTTGTAGGGTAATCTCTAAGCTCTGGTATTACACATGTGTTGCACACATACGCAAATGCGTTATGTAATACACACGCGAGCGTGGCGCTCACTCACACACATATAAAAATTGGCTTCAATTTTTACGTTGCGTTTTGTATTGAACACGGAATCTGGACATTTTATAATCTAAGGCAGTGTAGTTATTTTCATGTTTTTCTCATTTCGATAATTTCTGACGAATGTGGTGCAGTAACAATGTTTTTCAAGGATTTAATAAAATGCAAACATTTTCTTATGGCGGTTTTGTTTAATAAATAGTTATTTTGGCTTAGTGGTGGTAGTAGTGGGCGGGTGCGACGTAGGCAGGGGCGGCCTTCACAAGTACAGGGGCGGCTGTAGGAGCGGAGTTGTGCACCACCGCGTTAAAGCCGCTGTGGTCGTCGGCGGAGTACTCCACGGTCCTGACGGAGCCGTCGGCCTCGTGGAACGAGTACGAGCCCTTCACAACATCACCGTCGCGGGACTCCTGCTGGGACTTGTTGTCGCCGGTGTGGCCGTCAGCTACAGAGTAGTTGTACTCGTATTTGGGGTGAGCCTGTTATCAAAAAAGAACAAAATGAGCTTTTGATACAATAAACAGAAACCACTTGCTTCATTATTGTATTTCGGAGGCCATCATGACTTACGTCGAACTCAGCTGAGTGGGCGACCACGGGAGCGGCGTGGTAGGCAACAGGGGCAGGAGCGGCATGGTAGGCGTAGGCAGCTGGGGTAGCGTGGTAGGCGACGGGGGCGGCGACTGCTACGTGCTGGGCTGGCTGCTCGTGACGCACGATGTTTTGAGAAGAAACAGCGGCAGCAGACGAGTAATGGGCGGGAGCAGCGTGGTAGGCAACGGCAGCAGGAGCAGCGTGGTAGGCGTAGGCAGCCGGGGCAGCGTGGTAGGCGACCGAGGCGTGTTGGGCAGGCTGGTCGTGACGCACGATGTTTTGGGAGGAGACAGCCGCAGCAGAGGAGTAGTGCACGGGGGCGGTCAGCAGACCAGCCTGGCACACTGCCACTAAACCACACAGAGCTACGATCTGGAAATTAAAATAAAATTATAAAAAAATGTGTGCTTGTAAGTAAATGCATGCTAATTTGAATAATATTTTTAAGTATATGGCTCAATCAATCAATGGTGTATGGTATATGGTATTTGCCTTCATTATTTTACTTTATTAATTGATTTACTTACTTTGGAGAACATATTGTTTGGTTTGTGATCTAACAATGAGTGATACATTTCAGCTAATAGATTTAGTTTATATACCGTCGATGGTTGTACAAGTCCACTATTAGAAGTAGTAGAACGAGCTTACAATGACCTTGCCCTGGGTCACATACTTTCGCGACTCCATTCACTAATTGGCGAACCACTTTTATAAGTACAAGTTCATGTTATGGTATTCGTACTCACTGTATCGAGATGATGAGGTGTCACAGACAATTGCAGCAAGGTACATTTCAGATTAAATGTACTTATCATAAATGTAAAACGATTAGATTTGGAAAACGTAAAATATTTTCGACCTCTATTACTTTGTAAGTTTTAAAAGGATAATAAAAAAGAAGGTTTGATGGATTGTCGTTATTAATTTACCCATTTATTAAGACAAGTATGAATTAATATTATGGACATTTCGCAGCCATCAGGTTTAATTAAACGTTTTTTCAACCGCCTAGCCCTTTCCCTAAACGGCGCTGTTCAACTAGCGGCCTTAATGATATTCAGCCATTCAATCAAACAGCTAGGTAAATTACTTGGATCGATAACGTTTGACTACTTGCCTAGTCCAAACATTTAAAATTTGTTCTATTTTCTGCCACCTTGCGCTGAAATCAAATCAATATGACGTCTACAATATATCTGGTGTTACTCACAGTTTAAATGCGTTTACGCAAAACTGAATTGGGGCACCCCGACTCCACGTAGTTTTTTGGCTGCTACCCCTAGAGTGTTTAAAAACATTCGGAGGCGCGAAGGGAGGGCAGGTCTCGCCCGCTGTAGCAAAGCATAGGCACCCGTGCGAGTCGTAGCGGCAGTGGCTAAAGCTGCCGAAGCCGAAGCTGCGAAGGTGAGCATGGATGCCTATCTCCTTACGTAAGGGTGAAGGGGTAGCACTTCTCGCAGCGCCGGAGACATTGCAGAAGCAGATGGCCCTATTGCCTAAATGGCCTAAGCATCAGTCAGCCAATTAATTTAACGTTGTATTAGACGTATAGGCTGAATATCCTTCAGGCTGCTAGCTGAACGGCGGCGTATAGTGAAAAGACTGAGTGGTTGACCAAATGGCTAATTAAACCAGTTGGCTGCGACAGATACATACATATTTGCATAGTAGAACTTTTGGTGAAGGGCCATAAACTCCAAAACAGGTGTTTGCAAATCCGCGAAACGCGCGAACAGGTCACAAAATAAAATAAAACATGTAATTGTGCAAAAATATTATGGAAATTCGTGCTATAGTGTTTGATTTGGGTAGCGAAATTTTATAAATGGCAGAAACGCTTTCAAGAAGTTTTTTAGGATCGAACAGAAGTATAATTTGTCCAAACATAAGTATGTAGATTATATAAATACCTACTTACCAAATATCATTGATAGAAATGCATTTTTACACCAACATAAACTACGGACTACTTATTCAGTTATAAGTCTAGCCGACCGAGAGTGCGTATGTCTGCCACATGGCTCACATATTCTAGTTCACAGAATTTTATCCGGTTGTTTTGTTGCACTTCATTCGAGTTCAAAGGTTAATTATTTATACGAAATATTCATCGAAATAGTCATCCGAACACATAATTAGCTTTTAATGGTAATCACTTTTTTGACTCTTTAAACTTATTTGGTTAATGTCGTTTTGTTTTTGTATTTATTTGTACTTAAATTAGTTATTTATTTTAGTACCTACTATAAGTAGTTAATTATGTTATACACAACACATACATTGACATACATATATTTGACGACACGGTTGGCGCAGTGGTTGAGCGATTGACTGCTGCGCAGCATGTCGCGGGTTCGATTCCCGCACGGAACAAATATTTGTACGACCTACAAGTATTTGTTCCGAGTCTGGGTGTTTTTCTATCTATAATATGTATGTATTTACAAAAAAAAATGTATATAAGTAGTTTATCAGCCATCTCGTTCCATAACACAAGCATTAGGTTGCTTAGCTTGGGGCTAGATGGCGTTGTGTGATATGTCCAAACATATTTATTTTTTTTATTTTTTTTTTTTTTTATACATACACACTACACATATACATATTATAAATAAAAAGTCGCTTCTCGTGTTTGTTTTTTGTGACCGCTTTGCTACGCAACGCCTCGCAAAGGATTTTGATGCGGTTTCCACCATCATTTAGATTACATTTATTTACTGTGGAAAATTATGTGCAAGTATAATAAATTATTAATATTAAACTTATATACTTACAGTCAACAAAAGAGATATCTAGGCAGGGTATACTAACATATTTGTATGCTTCATGTTCAATTTTGTGAAAATATACAATTTTGTGCTGGTGTGTTACATTAGAGTATTGCAAAAACAAAGTAATACATATAAAACTGAACTTGAAGCAATTCACATACAAAAATGTTGGTATACTCTGCCTTGATATCTCTTTTGTTGACTGTACATATTAATGAATTTAATTGTACTTTTGTGTGTTGTGCTGTCTTTTGTGTGCACCGAATAAATGTTTTATCTATCTATCTATGTGTATAACGAAATCACGATGTTTTTTTTGCTGTTTCAGGTTTGGTCCCACAGTAAAGTTGTTCATAATTATGAGTACAATGAGCCCTTCAGAGGTTGTGCGTTACTTAAATTTCACCTTGTAATAAACATATGTATTATTAACGGGGGGTTATCCAAATTTCCCTGTTTTTTAGAATCTATTTTAAATGTCAAATTAGTGTATTAAGGTCCTGAAAAAAATATATGGCATAGACGTATAGGCTGAATATCCTTCAGGCTGCTAGCTGAACGGCGGCGTATAGTGAAAAGACTGAGTGGTTGACCAAATGGCTAATTAAACCAGTTGGCTGCGACAGATACATACATATTTGCATAGTAGAACTTTTGGTGAAGGGCCATAAACTCCAAAACAGGTGTTTGCAAATCCGCGAAACGCGCGAACAGGTCACAAAATAAAATAAAACATGTAATTGTGCAAAAATATTATGGAAATTCGTGCTATAGTGTTTGATTTGGGTAGCGAAATTTTATAAATGGCAGAAACGCTTTCAAGAAGTTTTTTAGGATCGAACAGAAGTATAATTTGTCCAAACATAAGTATGTAGATTATATAAATACCTACTTACCAAATATCATTGATAGAAATGCATTTTTACACCAACATAAACTACGGACTACTTATTCAGTTATAAGTCTAGCCGACCGAGAGTGCGTATGTCTGCCACATGGCTCACATATTCTAGTTCACAGAATTTTATCCGGTTGTTTTGTTGCACTTCATTCGAGTTCAAAGGTTAATTATTTATACGAAATATTCATCGAAATAGTCATCCGAACACATAATTAGCTTTTAATGGTAATCACTTTTTTGACTCTTTAAACTTATTTGGTTAATGTCGTTTTGTTTTTGTATTTATTTGTACTTAAATTAGTTATTTATTTTAGTACCTACTATAAGTAGTTAATTATGTTATACACAACACATACATTGACATACATATATTTGACGACACGGTTGGCGCAGTGGTTGAGCGATTGACTGCTGCGCAGCATGTCGCGGGTTCGATTCCCGCACGGAACAAATATTTGTACGACCTACAAGTATTTGTTCCGAGTCTGGGTGTTTTTCTATCTATAATATGTATGTATTTACAAAAAAAAATGTATATAAGTAGTTTATCAGCCATCTCGTTCCATAACACAAGCATTAGGTTGCTTAGCTTGGGGCTAGATGGCGTTGTGTGATATGTCCAAACATATTTATTTTTTTTATTTTTTTTTTTTTTTATACATACACACTACACATATACATATTATAAATAAAAAGTCGCTTCTCGTGTTTGTTTTTTGTGACCGCTTTGCTACGCAACGCCTCGCAAAGGATTTTGATGCGGTTTCCACCATCATTTAGATTACATTTATTTACTGTGGAAAATTATGTGCAAGTATAATAAATTATTAATATTAAACTTATATACTTACAGTCAACAAAAGAGATATCTAGGCAGGGTATACTAACATATTTGTATGCTTCATGTTCAATTTTGTGAAAATATACAATTTTGTGCTGGTGTGTTACATTAGAGTATTGCAAAAACAAAGTAATACATATAAAACTGAACTTGAAGCAATTCACATACAAAAATGTTGGTATACTCTGCCTTGATATCTCTTTTGTTGACTGTACATATTAATGAATTTAATTGTACTTTTGTGTGTTGTGCTGTCTTTTGTGTGCACCGAATAAATGTTTTATCTATCTATCTATGTGTATAACGAAATCACGATGTTTTTTTTGCTGTTTCAGGTTTGGTCCCACAGTAAAGTTGTTCATAATTATGAGTACAATGAGCCCTTCAGAGGTTGTGCGTTACTTAAATTTCACCTTGTAATAAACATATGTATTATTAACGGGGGGTTATCCAAATTTCCCTGTTTTTTAGAATCTATTTTAAATGTCAAATTAGTGTATTAAGGTCCTGAAAAAAATATATGGCATAGATACATCCTTGTTTTAGAGAAATTAACGGTTCAAAACACGATAAGTTGTAATTTCCTCGATGAAAAAAAAATCCGAAACATGGTCGATTTCAAAACCATTTTCCGTTTCAATTCCTAATTACAACATAAAATTATATGAAAATTGCATGTACCATGAGAAAATCGTATTTCAGAGAAAATTTAACGGTTGGAATTTTGAGTTAAATAGAGTTTTTTTAAGTAAACTCAAAATTAGTAAATCGGGCTAAATCCGCTCGCGCTCAGAGTCCTGCGGGACGTCATCGAGGTTAGACCTGTGTCAAAATTTTTATAAATTCGCTATCCCTGCAGTTGTTCAAAAAAAATCAAATAAAAGAAGAACACATTATAAATAAAATAGCGACAGCTCTGAAAAAATATCTCGTAATTATATTATAGTTTTAATTCTTATGAATTAAAACTATAATATAATTACGATAACGATAACGATATTATTATCGTTTTCGAAAGTGTGATTATGTACATGTGGTATGATGACGTTTAATTGTCATCTTACGAGACACATTGCAAATTATTGTCGGTAAAATTATAGTCAAGCGCGAGTAGTTTATAATTTTTTATCGTGGTCATTTATGAAGAAGTTTTAAAACACATTTTTCTAAGATTTTTTCATCAGATTCATCCATATTACTATTTTCACTCTTCATCGAACTGTCTTCGCTACCACCATATCCTACAATAATTACACATAATATAAATACAATGTGTCCGGTTGTCGGTTGGATACTAATATTAGGTCTTTACCTATGACATTGCCGTTCTGCCGTTATTATAATCAACTTTGACTCTGGCAACAACAATGAAAATTAGAAAAAAATAAAAATGTGCGGTCGGGGACATGTGTGTGTCCCACAGTAAAGTTGTTCATAATGATGAGTACAATGAGCCCTTCAGAGGTTGTGCGTTACTTAAATTTCACCTTGTAATAAACATATGTATTTTAAATTTCACCTTGTAATAAACTTATTAAAATTACCATGTTTGGTTACTTTATTAGCCCATTTTACTACTTTTACATTAAAAACAAACATGGCGTCTATGGAAATGGTCTAATGGTAGGCCATCAGTGATGTAGTGACTCCTTCCATTTTCTATATTTCTTGTTTTATACTTTATTTGTGTTAGCAACAGTTTTAAAACCATTTTCACATCGTAATTCATTTAGATACTCAAGTAAATAGGTACTCTATACATTACTTATTCTTGGAGCTCTACAAATCAATAATTAACGCTGTTTAATAATGTTAAATAGCGTAGGAAAGCATGGCAATCCGTGTTTTTCTACAATTTAGATATGTGCTAGATCTGTAATTACTACAAGAATTCCTGGTTACGCTATGTCATGTATTTCGTTAATAAATAAAAAATTATCAATACCAGTATTTTCCTATGAAAAAACTGTACGTACTATGTGCCCTTTCTTGCAATGCTATTGTTTGTGCAATGTTATTTGGTTTCATATTTTTTCTCATATCGATAATCTCTAATGAAATTCGTGCTCATTCATCACGAATTTTTTCAAGGGTTTAATAAGATACAATAATTTTCTTATGGCAGTTTATTTAATAAATATTATTATTTATTTTGGCTTAGTGGTGGTAGTAGTGGGCGGGCGCGACGTAGGCAGGGGCGGTCTTCACAAGGACAGGGGCGGCTGTAGGAGCGGAGTTGTGCACCACCGCGTTGAAGCCGCTGTGGTCGTCGGCGGAGTACTCCACGGTCCTGACGGAGCCGTCGGCCTCGTGGAACGAGTACGAGCCCTTCACAACATCACCGTCGCGAGACTCCTGCTGGGACTTGTTGTCGCCGGTGTGGCCGTCAGCTACAGAGTAGTTGTACTCGTATTTGGGGTGAGCCTGTTATCAAAAAAGAACAAAATTAGTTTTTGATATAATAAAGGGGAACTACTTGCTTCATTATTGAATTCGGAGGCCATCATGACTTACGTCGAATTCAGCTGAGTGGGCGACCACGGGAGCGGCGTGGTAGGCAACAGGGGCAGGAGCGGCGTGGTAGGCGTAGGCAGCTGGGGCAGCGTGGTAGGCGACGGGGGCGGCGACTGCTACGTGTTGGGCTGGCTGTTCGTGACGCACGATGTTTTGAGAAGAAACAGCGGCAGCAGACGAGTAATGGGCGGGAGCAGCGTGGTAGGCAACGGCAGCGGGAGCAGCGTGGTAGGCGTAGGCAGCCGGGGCGGCGTGGTAGGCGACCGTGGCGTGTTGGGCAGGCTGGTCGTGACGCACGATGTTCTGGGAGGAGACAGCCGCAGCAGAGGAGTAGTGCACGGGGGCGGTCAGCAGACCAGCCTGGCACACCGCCACTAAACCACACAGAGCTACGATCTGGAAATTAAAATAAAGTTATAAAAAAATGTGTCCTTGTCAATGAATAAATGCCAATTTGAATAATAATTTTAAGTCAAATCAATCTGCCTAGCCTTTTCCCAGTTTAGTGTTGGGGTCAGCTTCCGGTCTAGCCGGATGCAGCTGAATACCAGTATTTTACATGGAGCGACCGCCTATCTGACTTCCACAACCCAGTAACTGGGTAATACGATACCCCTTGGTAAGACTGGTTGTCACTTTCGGGCTTCTGACGACCCGTAACGACTGTCATAAATCCACGAATGACTGCCGGGAACCAACGGCTTAACGTGCTTTGGTATGTAAATATAGTCACCCATCCACTGACCAACCTCGGCAAGCGGAGCTTAACCTGATGGATTGACCCGTGCGGCTGCAATTAGTTAGCCACGAGCTCCTCTATAATATTTTTAAGTATATTGATCAACAATATTACATTTGCTTTGATTATTTAACTCTATTATTTAATTGACTTACTTTGGAGAACATGTTGTTTCACTTGTGATCTAACAATGAGTGATACATTTCAGCTAATAGATTTAGTTTATATACCGTCGATGGTTGTACAAGTTCACTATTACAAGTAGTAGAACGAGCTTATGGTGACCTTGCTCTGGGTCACATTGTTTCGCGACTCCATTCACTAATTGGCAAACCACTTTTATACGTAAAAGTTCATGTCATTCCTACACACTGTATCGACATGATGAGGTGTCACAGACAATTGCAGCAAGGTACATTTCAGATTAAATGTAATTATCATAAATGTAAAATGATTAGATTTGGAAAATATTTTCAACATTATGGATATGTCGCAGCCATCTGGTTTAATTAAACGTTTGTTCAACCGCCTAGCCCTTTGCCTAAACGGCGCTGTTCAACTAGCGGCCTTAATGATATTCAGCCATTCAATCAAACAGCTAGGCAAATTACTTGAATCGATAACGTTTAACTACTTGCCTAGCCCAAACATTTAAAATTAGTTCTATTTTCTGCCACCTTGCGCTGAAATCCACACTTTCAATATGACGTCTACAATATTTCTGGTGTTACTCACAGTTTAAATGCGTTTACGCAAAACTGAATTGAGGCACCCCGACTCCACGTAGTCTTTTGGCTGCTACCCCTAGAGTGTATAATATAAACATTCGGAGGCGCGGAGGGAGGGCAGCCCTCGCCCGCTGTAGCAAAGCATAGGCACCCGTGCGAGTCGTAGCGGCAGAGGCTAAAGCTGCCGAAGCCGAAGCTGGGAAGATGAGCATGGATGCCTATCTTCTTACGTAAGGGCGAAGGGGTTGCACTTCCCGCAGCGCCGGAGACGTTGCAGAAGCAAATGGCCCTATTGCATAAATGGCATCAGCATCAGTCAGCCAATTAATTTAATGTTGTATTAGACGTATCGGCTAAATATCCTTCAGGCCGCTAGCTGAACGGCGCCGTTTAGTGAAAAGGCTAGTTGGCTGACCAAAAGGCTAATTAAACCAGTTGGCTGCGACAGATACATACATATTTGCAGGGTAGAACTTTTGGTGAAGGGCTATAAACTCCAAAATAGGTGTTTGCAAATCCGCGAAACGCGCGAACAGGACACAAAATAAAATAAAACATGTTATATTGTTTAAAAATATTATGAAAATTCGTGTTTGATTTGGATACCGGAATTTTATAAATTTTAGCAGAAACGCTTTCAAGAAGTTTTTCTGAATCGAACAGAAGTATAATTTGTTCAAACATAAGTATGTAGATTATATAAATTATAGTCGCTTCTCGTGTTTGTCTGTATGACCACGTTGCAACGCAACGCTTTGCAACGAATTTTGATGCGGTTTCCACCATCATTTAAGGTACATTTATTTACTGTGGAAAGTATAAGTGTAATTGTAATAAATTAATAATATTAAACTCATGTACAGTCAACAAAAGAGATATCTGGCAAGGTATACTAACATATTTGTATGTGAATTGGTTCATGTTCAATTTCGTGAAAATATACAATTTTGTGTTGGTGTGTTACAATAGAGTACAATATTGCAAAAACAAAATAATACATATAAAACTGAACATGAAGCAATTCACATAAAATATGTTAGTATACCCTGCCTAGATATCTCTTTGATCTCTCTGATTTTTTTTCGCTTTTTCAGGTTTGGTCTCATAGTAAAAGTTGTTCATAATGATGAGTACAATGAGTCCTTCCGAGGTTGTGCGATATTTAAATTTCACCTTATAATAAACATATTATTAATAAAATTATCTTGTTTGGTTACTTTATTGGCCCATTTTACTACTTTTACATTAAAAACAAAAATGGCGTCTATGAAATGGTCTAATGGTAGACCATCAGTGATGTAGTGACTCCTTCCATTTTCTATATTTCTTGTTTTATACTTTATTTGTGTTAGCAACAGTTTTAAAACCATTTTCACACCGTAATTCATTTAGATACTAAAGTAAATAGATACTCTATACATTACTTATTCTTGGAGCTCTACAAATCAATAATTAACGCTGTTTAATAATGTTAAATAGCGTAGGAAAGCATGGCAATCCGTGTTTTTCTACAATTTAGATATATGCGAGATCTGTAATTACTACAAGAATTGCGGGTTACTATGTCGTGTATTTCGTTAATAAATAAAAAATTATCAATACCAGTACTTTCCTATGAAAAAACTGTACGTACTATGTGCCCTTTCTTGCAAAGCTAATGTTTGTGCAATGTTATTTGGTTTCATATTTTTTCTCATATCGATAATCTCTAATGAAATTCGTGCTCATTCATCACGAATTTTTTCAAGGGTTTAATAAGATACAATAATTTTCTTATGGCAGTTTATTTAATAAATATTATTATTTATTTTGGCTTAGTGGTGGTAGTAGTGGGCGGGCGCGACGTAGGCAGGGGCGGTCTTCACAAGGACAGGGGCGGCTGTAGGAGCGGAGTTGTGCACCACCGCGTTGAAGCCGCTGTGGTCGTCGGCGGAGTACTCCACGGTCCTGACGGAGCCGTCGGCCTCGTGGAACGAGTACGAGCCCTTCACAACATCACCGTCGCGGGACTCCTGCTGGGACTTGTTGTCACCGGTGTGGCCGTCAGCTACAGAGTAGTTGTACTCGTATTTGGGGTGAGCCTGTTATCAAAAAAGAACAAAATGAGTTTTTGATATAATAAAGGGGAACTACTTGCTTCATTATTGAATTCGGAGGCCATCATGACTTACGTTGAACTCAGCTGAGTGGGCGACCACGGGAGCTGCGTGGTAGGCAACAGGGGTAGGAGCGGCGTGGTAGGCATAGGCAGATGGGGCAGCGTGGTAGGCGACGGGGGCCACGACGGTTGCGTGTTGGGCTGGTTGGTCGTGACGCACGATGTTTTGAGAAGAAACAGCGGCAGCAGACGAGTAATGGGCAGGAGCAGCGTGGTAGGCGACGGCAGCGGGAGCAGCGTGGTAGGCGTAGGCAGCTGGGGCGGCGTGGTATGCGACGGGAGCGGCGACGGCGACGTGTCCAGCAGGCTGGTCGTGACGCACGATGTTCTGGGAGGAGACAGCCGCAGCAGAGGAGTAGTGCACGGGGGCGGTCAGCAGACCAGCCTGGCACACCGCCACCAAACCACACAGAGCTACGATCTGAAAATTAAAAATTAATTAATTATGTTTATAAATATTTATAACTAGGGCATTTTAATGAATTAACGCGTCAAGAATAATATTTTACTTGAAGTATTTATAAAAGTTTAAAAGAGTCACTTACTTTGGAAAACATATTGTTTGGTTTGTGATCTAACAATGAGTGATACATTTCAGCTAATAGATTTAGTTTATATACTAGTTGGCACAAGTTCATTATTAGAAGTAGTAGAACGAGCTTAAGGTGACCTTACTCTGGGTCACACTGTTTCGCGACTCAAACCATTCACTAATTGGCAAACAATTTATTATTGGTAAGAATTCAAGCTATTATTTAAAATTTTAATTAAGTAATGATAATTTTTTTCTCCAATCCGAAGGTTAATGTCATGGTAGCCCGTAGGTTAAGTTTGTAATATTACTTTATGTAATACATTCAAACTTAATTTAAGACATCACTGACTGACGAAAATGGAGCTCGTGGCTAAGTAATAACAGCCGCACGGGTCGATCCATCAGGTTAAGCTACGCTTGCCGGGGTTGGTCCGTGGATGGGTGACCATCTTTACATATCGAGACTCCTCCGTGCCTCGGAAAGCACGTTAAGCCGTGGGTCCCGGCTGTCATTCGTGGATCTTTGACAGTCGTTACGGGTCGTCAGAAGCCCGAAAGTCTGACAATCAGTCTTACCAAGGGGTATCGTATTACCCAGCTAATGGGTTGTGGAGGTCAGATAGGCAGTCGCTCCATGTAAAATAATGGTATTCAGCTGCATCCGGTTAGACTGGAAGCCGACCCCAACATAGTTGGGACAAGGCTAGGCAGATTGATTGACTGACTGACGAAAAATTTATAATTCTTAAGACATTTCTGTCAAACTTTATAACATGTAACATTACTGTAAAGTACTACATAATAATAAAATTGGTCTGATATCGCCACAACGCACTCATCACGCTTTTTCTGTAGTAAAAGAGGTTTTTGCCGGTTGTTTACGTTTCCACTACCCCCCGGGTAGCACACGAACACACCGGGTATGAATAATAACCTATAATGTTTACCGCAGTAAAAATTGTTGTAACTGATGGTATTAGCTGAATTTGAAAACTGGAAGCTGACCCCACAACGTACATGGGAAAAGGCTAGGCTGATTGATGGATTGAACTGAAAATTGTGTCACATATGGTTACAAAACTTTATTAATTTTATTTTTATGTCTACGTACGATATATTATTAGGTTAGGTTTGATTTCGTTATTACGGTGTCAAACTTTATTTTGACTGATGTCTGGAACGATTGCATCCGGTTAGACTGGAAGCCGACCCCAACATAGTTGGGAAAAGGCTAGGCAGAATGATTTTGATTTTGTCTGGATCGATTTTGGTCGGTCGTTGTAATGAAAAAAATTAATCAAAGAAAGAAAAAAAAAACGTCGTATTATAAACTTCAAAATGATTTCCAACTAACTGAAAATAAAAAAAATAAACACTTTGAAAACAGTAATGAAGGATTGTAAAGAAAACCACTTGCAGGCCACGGACTAGAAAAAAAAGATGGACTCCGCGCCACGCATATCGAAAGTGAAGCACAGTAAGTATGCCGGGACGGTTTGTGCAGACACGTCTCACGCACACATTTACATCATAGTATACCGACCGGCCGACATTACGTGACACGACGGCGTCTTTGTCAAACCACGCACACATAGATCGGTACGATGCTTCACTTTCGAGTGGCGCGAAGTTCCTCTTTTTCTTCTAGTCCGTGTTGCAGGCATTATTATTTGGAAGTCAGTTCAAGCTATTTCTCACAATGTTGTAAGAGTTTTATGACTTTTAATTGTAAAAGCCAATTATTTTTAAAAGAGTTTTTAAATTACCATGGAGTTTGTTGTCGGCTCTTCTCCATAGGAAACGAATTGGGACCGTGCATCTAGCTTTTGACGTTTCCTAATGTAGTTTTATGAGAAATAAAATATTCATAGTCTTCTCGCCTGCACCGTAATTTTGGAATAGCTCATTAGTTACAAGTGACAAAATCCAAGTGATTAAACAGTAGACAGTCCTCAACTAGGGTTTTAGGTGACTATGTAACTTATGCTTTTTAGGGTTCCGTAGCCAAAGCAAAACCCGAATCCTTATAATTTCGTCCTGTCGTCCGTCCTTATGTCGCACAGGCATTTTACTCGGAGACTGGCACTACATCGATGGAATTTGGAAGGAAGGTGTATTATTTTATGAATCGCTAAACAATGGTGTAATGAAATTACGAGTACAATACAAAAGAAAAGCTCTTCAGATACAAGTAACCGAGGGATAAAAAAAATTCAGTGCACATAAGCGAGTCAGAAATTGTTGAAAACCACAATGAGAAAGATGTTGTTTATTGATGACTTTTTAATTCTAACGTCGGAAAATGTGTCCTTCCGCTAACTTTTTAACGGTGCTGTGGAAAAATCTGAAAAAAATTACAATGGCAGAACATAAAAAAACACTTTGAATAAGTAGGTAAGAACTGTTTTGAGGAATACCCGTCGTGTTGTTTTTAGATAAAGGATATTCTTGGTTGGAACCGCACAATAACTTTGTTTTTCACAGTTTTTTTTTAAATACTATGAAATACTAACTTATTTTTACGGTCGATAAAATCAGTATTGTGCATGTCTGTATCTATGTTGTGAATATTCATCCCGATTAAGGAACCCTTCAGTTTGCGTGTGATCGCCGAAGTGATTGTCGGACAAGCACTTGGGCAGTCATTTAAGGCGATAAATAATTTGGGGGCTTTTTCGCAACCATTTATTTCACTATTACAACATGTATGGATTTCATTTTTGGGTATATGTTTATTGATATTTGATTAATTACTCTGACTGAAGGAAGACGCAATTGGGTTATCACGATAAAATTTAATTCCGAAAAGACCTCTACTTTTTATATTTTTTTCTGTAATTCTATAATCCTAAGTAATTTCATTGCAAAATTGCATTTAAAATGTGCGTATTAGGTAATTGAAAACTCTGGCTGAAAATATTTGTAATATCAACATCATCATCTGCCTAGCCTTTTCCCAATGTATATATATATGGCTTAATTTATTTTTAAACAGTTTTTATTTGGTTTGGCGATTTTATTTTAGTTCCAGCGCATTGTTGCGCTCTCTTTTTTTCGCATGTGGAAGTAATTGACTCTGTCACTTTCTCATTCCCGCCCAGTTCGCTTTTTACATATCACCTTAATTCATTATCTAGTTCAAATAAAAAGTCTATAATTAGGAACCGCCTTCTTTGGGGTTGCATTTCTTACTTTATTTTATCTTTATACCTTGTAAACAAAGTTTACTTCGGTATCGTAACGGCAGAGTGAAATCTAAATATTTTGTGTTGCCATGTCTTCCCATGTGGGTTTCATTCAAAGAAAGAAGAAATCCGCAGTTTGAAAGATTATATTTTCGTGTCAGTTGTAAAACCATGCTCATAAAACCTATTAGTTTTAATAGTCATGACTTCTTAGTTTTATTTTATTTACTTTATCGGTTCGCAGACGGTAAACGAGACACTTTAAGTAGTAGTTATATTGTTATGACGTATAAAGACGCAACCGCCCGCGAAAGTAGGACATAAGTAGTAGATTTTGTCCAAAAAGGATAAAAAAATAGAAAAAATGTTTGACAATGCATATGTACATACATAATCGTGGCATAATCGCGATTGATTTACAAACCAAAGTTATCTTTACTTTAAATCCTGTAAGGTTGCTGTTGGGTTGCTGCCACTGACAAGTCTGTCAAAATAAAGCGATCTTTATCTTCGTCACAGTAAGTTGCTGTTGGATTGCTGCTGTCACAGGTAAAATAACTATGAACGTTATGTAGAGCAACACATGATCTGTCGTTAACAGCACAATAAGTATCCTCATGTCACGGCCACATTAACGGGATATGCCGTTGATTATCGCGTTGAAGGGCGTTAGCAGTAGGTGTAGCCACCACTTACCGCGATAATTTGACCGAATCTTGACCAAATTTAACTACCGCGATTTTTATGGCGATGATGGGTATTGACGTTGACGTTAATGTGGCTGCAGCATCATCAAGTAGTGAAACGAACTTTATTTGTATAAAATCTGCCATATCATAATCATTTATTCTTATGAAAACAACATTCCGAGTCAGAAGCTCGGATGTGCCATTGTCTAAGCAATGCATGTGCGTCTAAGCATTTCCGCTGCTTCAAACACGCGGACTTGTAGGTACTCATATTATGGGATAAATGAAATGAATAACATATTTTACTTAAATTTGAGTTTATTATAAATAAATAGTATTTTTTGGTCTAGTGGTGGTAGTATTGAGCGGGCGCAACGTATACTGGAGCGGCCTTGACGTGCACGGGTGCGGGCGTGGGTGCGGAGTTGTGCACCACCGCGTTGAAGCCGCTGTGGTCGTCGGCGGAGTACTCCACGGTCCTGAGGGAGCCGTCGGCCTCGTGGAACGAGTACGAGCCCTTCACAACATCACCGTCGCGGGACTCCTGCTGGGACTTGTTGTCGCCGGTGTGGCCGTCAGCTACAGAGTAGTTGTACTCGTATTTGGGGTGAGCCTGTTATTAACAATAAACGAAATGAGTTTGTGATGCAACAAAGAGAAATAAGTGGCTTTATGTACTATTTCGGATGCTACGATTACTTACGTCGAATTCAGCAGCGTGGGAGATGACGGGAGCGGCATGGTAGGCAACAGGGGCAGGAGCGGCGTGGTAGGCGTAGGCAGCAGGAGCAGCGTGATAGGCGACGGTGGCAGGGGCCGCATGGTAGGCGTAGGCAGCCGGGGCAGCGTGGTAGGCGACCGAGGCGTGTTGGGCAGGCTGGTCGTGACGCACGATGTTCTGGGAGGAGACGGCCGCAGCAGAGGAGTAGTGCACGGGGGCGGTCAGCAGACCAGCCTGGCACACCGCCACCAAACCGCACAGAGCTACGATCTGAAAGTTATTTTCGATTTAATTATGCATCTTTTTCCATGACCCCAATGAAATGTAAAATAAAAAAAATAAAATGTAAATGTAAAAATAAAATGTAAAGAGGCTTTCTATGCTTTGAAGCTATGTTTAAGTATTTTTAATAAGTTTTATATTTATTATTCATGTACTTACTTTGGAGAACATTTTGATAAAGCTTTTTGTATGATCAAATGCTTAATGATACAGTTGCACTAGCTCATTTAGTTTTTATACCAGTGACAATTAATCGAGTGTAGGCTGCGGAGGTTGTTAGACGAGATTTTGGCAACCTTGCGCTAGGTCACATAGTTTTGCGAGTGGACCCATTCACCAAAAGGTTTCAAAAGATTCGCTCGAGTAGAAACTTTGATTAAGTATGAATAAGGGCTGTCTTTGTTTGTTTATTGTAAAAACTTTTTTACAAAAAAATATAACCGACTTCCAAAAACAACGCTATAAAGTGAAAAACAAATTTTATTTCGGAAGTCGGTGTCTGGTTAAACATTTTTCGCTTTTTGCCACCGACTTCCGAAATTAAAGTTATTTTTCACTTTATAGTGTTGTTTTTGGAAGTCGGTTGTATTTTTTTGTAAAAAAAAAATATTTTTCTCTTTTTAGTTGTGGTACCTACCCCACACAAATTCTAATACCACCACCTGCAAAAGAAACTAGAACATCGTCCATATAAAACTATTATTGAAGTTAACTCAAAAACTGCTCAAGCAAAGTTAATCAATTTTATATGGGACCAAATTTGAGGTATAGCGAATAAAACAAATTTTTTTCTAATCGGACGACTCTGTAAAAAGTTATGCGTGCTCATATAATATATATATATAAAAATATATATATACAAAAAAAAAACACGTATCGAAATGAACCTCCTCCTTTTCTCTCGTCGGTTAAAAAATACTACGTTTCGGTTGTGTATTTTCAGAAACGACGTAAATCGCATCTTTTCTATCGTATTCGTAGGTTAAGTAATATTTTTATGGACCATAATTTTCTTCCACATGTTACATATTTTTGTAATAACCTACATACTTTTTAAATAAGACTAAGTAAATACAGTTTAGGAGAACTGTATCAAAATAGTCCCTTGGTCACAGCTAGGTGGTAATATTACCTATGGAAAATACTGTTATTAGGTACTTACAATTATTATTTCGGCACTGGGCCTGCGTATCCACCAATCCGCACTGCGCCCGCGTGGTGGATTATGGTCCACTCCCTGTGTCCCAGCAGTGGGTGGCTGATCATGTATGTTGTATATTATTTCGAAACTAAAAACCTTTCTGTGACCGTTATGGCAATAAATACTGTTTAACCTACTGTTTTACTGTGTCGTGTGGAGACATATTTATACCTTATTAATTAGTTGTGTCTCATTATTTCGACGCTTCATGGACTAACTGGTTAAGTCTAAGGGCCTAGTTCACGATGTCCGTATAGCCCCTACTTGCCGAATAAATTCAAAAATGGAACAGATATTGTATGAAATTATCTGTGAAGTAAGTTAATAGGAACTTCATCGTAGGTGGTGAAACAGGCCCTAAGTGTATTTTTGACACACTTTAATTCAAAGCTCCAAGTATCAGGGAAATAACCAATAAATTGGTTGTTAAAACTTTTCGGTATACAGTTTATGAACTCGAATCATTTGAATTGTTTGCTAAAATTAGTGTGCTTTGTATCAGAAAGTTGATTGGTTTATCAAATTCTTATTCTAACAGAAACTCTTCAATAATTTATGCATAGTTTATTTTTGATAATTGTCCTTAGATAACTCAGATACTTACCGGCGCACACCAGTGGACGGCAGGGGTTGGAATCGAGGAGGATTTGCCGCCGGCACGGACTAGAAAAAAAAGAAGGACTCCGCGCCACGCATATCGAAAGTAAGTAAGTAAGTAAGTACAAACCGGGACCGTTTGTACAAACACACCTTTTTTTTTTGTGGATGGGAAATCATCAAATGACTTCTCCCGCTCTGGGCGGAGCGGGAGGGCGTGTCAGACTTTTACTGACTAAAACCCACCCGTGTTCCTTCAGTTGCCCGTGCCAGGGCCACGGTATCTCTTTCGAACTACCCGCGACCCCGGCGGCATCGGCTCTATTGGACCCCGTCACTGCTGACATCTCTTTGAGGCGCGTGTGGAACAAAACGCGCCGTCGACCCGAGCTCGGTCCTTACCGGACGGCGAGCTGCCCATTACTCGTAGTCTTCAAGCCCACGCCTACGGTGGCCGGGAATCAGCAATAGATTCCCGCCGCCCAGGGCGTCTCCTGCGGCGACTAGGGGCGCGAGGTCGTGACTGTTGCCTCTCCCTCACGCGTTCCGCCTCCTCATTCGCGAGCATTACTGCTTCGCAGAAGGAGGTGACGGCCTCCCATGCACTCTGGCTCCGCACCATGGCCTGGACTAGGTTTGGACGGGAGAGATCGCCGCCGCCGATCGCCTCCGTGAGAACACGGCGGTGCTCCGCCCAAGTGTACTAACACGCCTCACGCACACATTTACATAATAGTATGCCGACCGGCCGCCATTACGTGACACGACGGCGTCTTTATCAAATTACGCACACATAGATCGGTACGGTGGTTCACTTTCGATACGCGTGGCGCGGAGTCCTTCTTTTTTTTCTAGTCCGTGGCCGCCGGTCAGCGCACAGTGATATGAGTTCAAAATAATTGTTTAATAGAATTAACGAATAAAATGAACAATTAAATTCTTGGTTGGATTGGTTTAATATTGCCATTTTATATTTACTGTCCTAAATAGTAGATACAGCATAATTGTCGTGGTGTTGTTATCATTTTTAGTTTGTTATTATGTTTACATGGAGTAAATTAATAAATAACACATTTATTTTGTTGTATATCTAAGTTTATTCTGTGTTCTTCTTTAGATAAGAATATTGCCGTAAAGTAGAAAAATATCAAATGTTATGGCAATTCTGAACTAAAACGACTAGTATTCAAAGTCTTACAGAATATAGCTTGGTTGTTCACATTGACAACCGTTGTCAGTTTATAATTCTTGACCAGAAGCATGCACCATATATACACGGCTTGAGCCCTGTCCTGTGTTGTTCAAAAGTTTAACACTGAATATGTCTATTAATCTTCGCATTCTCTAACAAAAACTCCTGTACAAAATAGCTCAAAAAGTGATGCTGAGTTGATTATTATATTTTTCATTGACGTAGTAATTAAGTTTCAAATAAAACAAGGAATGGGAAGCTGCCATTGTTGTTTTGTTGCGTAATGTAAATTATTTATAGAATCAAGTTTTTCTAACTGAGCAGACAGCGGTGCTGCTGGGGAGTTTGTTGCGCCCATTCTTCTTCCCAGCTAAAGCTGGGACTGTCTTATGTAATTTTGAATTTCGAAAACTGCTGATTCTCACCGTAGTTTGAATAAATGACTTTTGATTTTGATGATTTGCGATGCACCAGCGGCCGCTGCCGGGCGCACTACTGGATGCTGCGGCATGCCAGCAGCATCCCGCGTTTTGTGACGGGAAAATGCGGAGTGCACTCCCGCTTAAACTGCCTCTCCCCGAGATTTAATTTAGTTACAGACTAAAATTATGGCAAGCTCTGGGTTATCTAAATGGTTTTATATAAAAGTTATGTAAAGTAGAAAAAAAAAATTTTTTTTTGTTTGTGTCTTTTACAAAATAAAATTATTAGTTACCGAAGAATATTATGACGTTTGGTTGTGTTTTGTACTAAAATTAACAACGATTGAATCGAGCAGGTACCTACCTACTTAAATAATAGAAACTATTTAATCTCTGGGCTATTTGTAATTCTAAGGGCCTGTTTCACCACCTACAATTAAGTTCCTATTGACTTACTTGGCAGATAATTTCATACAAATTCTGTTCCATTATTGAATTTATTCGGTGAGTAGTGGCTATTCGGACATCGTGAAATAGGACCTTACAGTTTATAGTAACTCATCAGATTAAAATTGCAAGAAAATTTTGGTTTGAACTTATTTATATTTAGCACGAAGTCAACAACAATATACAACAAAAACGAAGTCAACATTGCCACTTTAGTGGTGGTAGTACTGGATAGCGGGTGCGGCCTTGACGAGCAGGGGTGCAGTCTTAACATGGACGGGCGCGGCTGTGGGAGCGGTGTTGTGTACCACCGCGTTGAAGCCGTTGTGGTCATCAGCGGAGTATTCCACGGTCCTGACGGAACCATCAGCTTCATGGAAGGAGTAAGAGCCCTTCACAACATCACCATCGCGGGACTCTTGCTGGGACTTGTTGTCGCCGGTGTGGCCATCGGCAACTGAGTATGAGTACTCATACTTGGGGTAGGCAATCTCTTCTTGATGAGCGACAACTTTCGCAATGGGAGCAGTGTGGTAGGCAACATGGGCGGGGGCGGCGTGGTACGCGACCTGGGCAGGGGCGGCGTGGTAGGCGAGCTGGGCGTGTTGGGCAGGCTGGTCGTGACGCACGATGTTCTGGGAGGATACAGCCGCAGCAGAGGAGTAGTGGGCAGGAGCGGCGTGGTAGGCGACGGGGGCAGCGTGGTAGGCAATGGGGGCGGCGGCGACGGCGTACTTAGCCACGGGTGCAGCGTGGAGTTGGGCCTGGTCGTGACGCACGGTGCTCTGGGATGAGACCGCTTCGGCGGGGGAGTAGTGGGAGGGCGCGACCAGGAGACCAGCCTGGGCCACAACCACGAATGCGCACAAAGCTACTACCTGGAACAAAAATGTAAAGTTACTAAAAATGTAAACAAGCAATTATTTATTAATTTTTTTTTTTCTCTGTAACTTACTTTGGAGAACATGTTGTTTATTTTGTGATCGAAAGGTGATATGATAATCCAAATCTCGAAGCTAAACTATTTATAATACTGATCATTGCGTATTAACAAATTCTAGTGTAAGTAGTGGAAGTTGTCAAACTGGCTATGCGCGACCTTGCATCAGGTTATATGGTAACACTAATCATTCCGTTCACTGAAGGTTCACATCGACGATTGCAAGAAATTTCACAAGTCGTATGTCATTTAATTATGTCAGGCAGATATTTTTAGGCATATTATGTATTATGTCCAGTAGTTGACGTCTTTCTGCTCAGGTTCTCGTATATTACGATGAAGCCGATCTTTTGTGTAAACTTTTACCGCCTATGTTCTATGTTAGCGGGTTTTAATTCCGCACTTAGTCCTTCAGGTAGACTATTGTGCGTGGGCTATGGCGGCCTTCGGTGGGTATTCCAGCAAGCCTACCTCACTCCAGAAGTTGATCACGTCTGCTGGCCTGTTCAGAACATCTGTGAAAGATCTAGATGCCCCGGGGGTTTCTGCTCTAATCTGGGTAACGCCTGCACATTCAAAGAGTACATGCGCAACGGTTTCCTCAGCCTCTAAGCAAGCCCTACACGCTTAGCATGACCGCCATAGAAACGGGTTTTGTGACGGAAGAATAGACAAAATGGCAGATAGTAGAAATATTTGTACGCATTCTACGCGTCTAAGCATGGCAATGTGTAGTTTTGACTATTCTTCCGTCGACAAAACGTCGTCATGCTTCGCGTCCTGCACAGAGGAATGTCCGTTATGCCTATTGTGTGGAATTATTTGTTTAGTGAGCAGTGTCCTGTGATGTTCCCCGTCACCAGGCGCAGGCCGTTCCTGTCCAGGCATAATAAATGCCTGGTTAGCCTACCATCTACGGATGGTATAGCCTCCCTGAACTGCCTGCAGCCCGGTGTCGAGGACCACCAACTTTCCGCTTGTGTGTGGGTGAACTTCTGTTGTCATCTGCGTAGCTGGTTGAAGGGGATAGGTACGATTGACTGGGATCCACACACTGACGTGCTGGATGCTCTTCTAGCTAGTTCGTCAGCTGCGTAACGACGCGGATCATTAGGTAACAACCTAGTGATCCAGCGTATCCTTTTAACCATTGCAGTGTCACCGTTTTGCGGCTTCTATGGCGTAAGCCGTTTACAAAATGAACTTTTACCAACTTTGTTGCATCGTTTCCCCAATGATTGGGGTCGTAGTCACGTCACAGTTTCAACATTTTCTCCTTAATGATGTGCCTGTGCCTAGTTTGATCAACATGCACTCCTATTAGTATGCTTAGAGTTAAGTTTATGATAAGTTTGAAATTCAAATGATGGTGGAAATGATAGATAGTTTCTGGGCGCAACTTAATTTCGAATAGTACGGGGAAATCTTTTATTTTATTACTCGTATGTTGAAGCAGCCATTATTATTATAATCATGGCAAGATACAAACACAATTCTAAATTATATTTATATTCGACTAGCTTACGTCTTTTCTTCAACCGGTGCGGCTTGGACATCCATTGTTATTGTTTCCCGCGACGCATCATTCTAAAAAAAATTCAATTTCAATTTCAATAATTAGAAAAAAAAAAATTAATCCGGGCGCCAAACTTGCCTACGGGTCCAATGTTGTCCCAACAACTTCGGAGGCTTGTAAATACTAAATATTATACTATGCAAAGCCACTCCACTGACTGTAGAAACCGATTACGTCATCACGCTCGCCGCGGGCGGCCGCCTGATGAACGTAAACAAAAGATCAGTGTTTCAAGTGTTTGTTGTGCAAATAAAAAGAGAAGTCGTGACTGACTGACTGACTGGCTGATTGACTAACTCATCAACGCCCAGCCCAAACCCTTGGACCTAGTAAGCTGAAATTTTGCACAGAGGTTTTCTTTATAATGTAGACAAGGAATAAGGAAGGATTTCCCGGTAGTACGTTCCCGTGAGATATTCTCCGACAACCACGCGGGCGAAGCCGCTGGCAAAAGCTAGTACATAAATAAATAAGTTAAACCAGAGTAATAGTGTTCCGTGATACCAGATAATATCCAATTTTGTTTTTTTAATTTCTGAGTCACTAACAAAAAAATAATTCAAGATGTGTGGCGAGGACTAAAGAAAAAAAAAATCCGTTGTACGCTTTATAAGGAAAGTTTGATTTTAAGTTTTTTTTTTAGTAAGGTGTCGTCCATATTGTCATGCTCATTTTGCATATAAAAGGGTGCTTTTTTAGATCGGAGCACATGACGCCACGCGTTGCGGTACGCGTTGCAGTGTCAACGCTATAAACTATAGTTAGGACTAGGTATGTAACGGAGGCAATCTCAAGACGCAGATACATGCCAACGGCCTTGAGAAGTTAGCTTGCCTGTTCTGTGCTGAGCTCACGCAACGCGTCGTACGTCCAGTCATCCACCCAGCAGTAATAGGACTTGCCCATCAAGGATCGCTGTCCCAAATTAGGCGCATTATTAATTTATTATACATAAAACAAAAGGTATTATATTAAAACTTGTATACTAAAAGATAAATAATTAAACTATCTTTAAAATGGTGAAGGTTTCATAAAAACATGCTTGATAGGTTTTGCGTGATTCTCAGTTTTTCCGCGTTAGACACACAAAATTTTACAAATTAATTACACTATGTTGTAATAATAAACTTAATCCAAAATATTCGCATATTAAATTAATAAGAAGATGCTCTAATTTAACTTAATTTTTTTCAATACTCTTCCTCGAAAACTGGTTTAAATCGCACTGCGGTTAGGTCCACAATGCAATGTATTTCACACGCCAGCGATTTTTCATTTTCCAACACGTGTGCGGGAATAAAAATTGCCACAGATAACTTATACCTATACTTAGTCCAAATTGGTTCAATGCCTCTATTCACACCGTCTCTATTCGGAGGTGAATGTTTTTTTTTAAATCTCGGTAAAGAGATAAGCATCTTTACGGCGGTGGCGTTAATATTTTTTGAATATTTAAATAATGTTTATAAATAGAATATCATCAAAAACCATGATTATTACAATAAAAAAAAACGTTTATGAACAAATTAACATTTATTTGTGTTCTAAACTCAAAAAAAATAATTTTCTATTTTTCATATTAAGCTGTTTATCGGCTTTATATATTTACCTTTGCATAGTTTCCTAATAATTGTCTGTCTGCCTTTTCCCAACTATGTTGGGGTCGGCTTCCAGTCTAACCGGATGCAGCTGAATACCGGTATTTTACATGGAGCGACTGCCTATCTGACCTCCACAACCCATTAACTGGGTAATACGATACCTCTGGGTAAGACTGGTTGTCAGACTTTCGGGCTTCTGACGACCCGTAACAACTGTCAAAGATCCACGAATGACAGCCGGGACCAACGGCTTAACGTGCTTTCCGATGCACGGAGGAGTCTCGATATGTAAAGATGGTCACCCATGCACGGACAACCCCGGCAAGCGTAGCTTAACCTGATGGATCGACCCATGCGACTGTTATTTACTTAGCCACGAGTTTCCTAATAATTCATGACAAAAATATTTTTCGTTATTTTATTTTATTTCTGCAAAAGTGTATTGAAAAACGTCGTTTGAATTTTTGTTGTTGCAGTTCTCGGCTCAAAAACAACCTCGCTTACGGCTCGGGTGTTAATTCCGCCTCGAATGCAATAACTACAATTCTCCACTAGTATCAAAATGTAGGTACTATTTCTTTTCATTAAACAATTGCTTACTTGGTACTGAAAGTGGCGGCGGCGGTGACATGGGAGCAAAAATTTGAATCTTCCACCACATTAAAGGGTCTTCGCCTAGTTTCGAAGCCGATTTTCTTCATTACACCTACGTTTTAAACTTGCGGAGGCAGATACTGAGGCGGAGGTAAGATTTATTGCAGAAGTTCCACATTTACGGATGTGATGACGAGGTTCCGTTACAACCCTAGATACGACCTACTTCAGAACAGGAAGGAGAGAAGAAATATCCCAAAAAATATCCATAACATTTATTAATTAAAGGTGTACTCCAACGATTTAAATATTCACTATTAATATACAGCGTAATATGTACATACATCACTAAGTATTACGTTATGTAGTTATGTTAACCAATAAATAAAACTTAGGACTAATTTTTGAATAGTCAGATATTTCTTATCTGAAGAATAAATATTTCAATTTGACAGCTTTTGTATAGAAAATATGTCAAACTGTCATATTTATTCATCAGATAAGAGTTATATGTCTATTAGATTATTTTTATTAGATTAAGGGCTGATTTTTATTAGCCCTTAATCTAATAAAAATAATCTTTGTATTGGATTAAGTTGAAGTCGACACTCATATAAGCACATAGCACTTATTATTATTAAAACAAAGTTTTGTTTTAAATGTTAAAGAAACTATTTAAGAGCAGTTCACCTAACAATAAAATTTCCCATATTGTAGACAATTGTGTTTTTTTTTTGACGGTATTAGTTTATTAGCATAGTTATACGATTTCTCCACTTACTAGTCAGCTGCATCCGGTAGCTGACCCCAACATAATTGGGAAAAGCCTAGGCAGATGATGATGGTGAGATTTCTCCATAATAACGAAACGGGAGGGCAGGGGACTCCCTCCTACTCCTGAAAAGTAGTGGAGCTCCAATCCTGATTGATGCATGCCATTGTTTATTTTCCATTGTCTCATTTATGACGATGTGTTTAAAATTTTGTTTAGAATAGACAAAAAGTATTGTTCTCAATCATGTTTACATTATATTTGTTTTAATGTTCTGATTGTTTACTGAAATGTTGATAAATGAAATTACTGGAGAATGAATTAATCGAGCTGCAAGACTTCATTGGTTCCAATTCCATTATAATTTATTATGTAAAACACGAATACGAATTCGCGTGCAACTAGCTGTTGCTGGATTCGTCTGGATGTTTTTTGTATTTCATATTTTTTTATACAAATATCCAGGATGCAAAGTAACCTATGTTCTTCTCCAGGTCTTAGAGGCTACCTAATTGTCAAAGAACATTGCTGTGCCGCCATACAATGTTGAAATTTTCTTTTGGGTCGTCCATACGTCGGTCGTCCTAACGCTGGAAAATAATATCATTAATAAAATCGTGATACTACCCTTTCAAATTTTTACTACATTTTGAAGTATCTGTGCGATTATAATAATTGTTATAGCATACAATAAACTATAGTATAGTTAAAATCTCGCTGCAGACTTGGTCATAAATCATAATCGGAGTAGGGATGTGCACTAGTTGCGCGCGCTCAAGGCCATTATCGATAACAGAATCAATCTGCAAGCCTTCTCCAGTAACTGCATTAGATGACTTTGACAAAAGTGTGATCAAACAAATCGTGACATCGTTTTACTCAGCTGGCGAATACCCCTCTACGGCTATGATGATGATGACGATGACTCAGACGAAGAATTTTAATTTTCTATTTTTAGTTTTATATATACGTTCTTTTGTTTATATATTTAATATGCTTTGTAGTAAATTTGGTAATAAAATAAAAAAAAAATTGTATTTATTTCTATCACCCATTTATAAATATATAAAACTATCGATATCACTCATCGACTGCAGTAATGCACAGGACTACGTGTGGGCGTGGCCTGCCCATAGGGCCCGTGAGTGGGAAAGAGAGCGAAACACTCGAATGATTTATGACCGAGTCTGCAGCGAGATTTTAACTATACTATAGGAATTATTGTACAGATTCCATACGTGTTGATTCATAGGACGTTTAGAGCAATGTTCTTTCATAACGATCGACAGAGCAGACACAGTTAGGTAGGTACGTTCGCATCTTACTAATACTACTCGTAATAATGTATTATAAATGTTTCTGTTCGGATGTTTGTTACTCAGTCACGCGTAAACGTTTGATTGGGATGAACTGAATACTTTTTATCCCGGTAAACTGACATCTATGAGGGCGAAGCCACGGGCAAAAGCTAGTTTATAATAGGTAATTATAATTATTCAATGGACTATATTATGAATTGAATCTTAGGCGGAGCACCGCCGTGTTCTCACGGAGGCGATCGGCGGCGGCGATCTCTCGCGTCCAAACCTGGTCCAGGCCATGGTGCGGAGCGAGAGTGCATGGGAGGCTGTCACCTCCTTCTGCGAAGCAGTAATGCTCGCGAAAGAGGAAGCGGAACGCGTGAGGGAGAGGCAACAGCCGCGCCCTCGCGCCCCTAGCCGCCGTAGGAGACGCCCTGGGCGGCGGGAATCGATAGCCGATTCCCGGCCACCGTAGGCGCGGGCTTGCGGACGACGAGTAATGGGCAGCTCGCCGTTCGGTAAGGACCAGGCCCGGGTCGACGGCGCGTTGTGTTCCACGCGCGCCTCAAAGAGATGTCAGCAGTGACGGGGTCAATTGGGCCGATGCCGCCGGGGTCGCGGGTAGTTCGAAAGAGATACCGTGGCCCTGGCACGGGCAGCTGAAGGAACATGGGTGGGTTTTAGTCAGTAAAAGTCTGACACGCCCTCCCGCTCTGCCCAGAGCGGGAGAAGTCATTTGATGATTTCCCATCCACAAAAAAAAAAAAAAAAAAAAAAAAAAAGGCACAATATTAAATAAAAATTGTAGTTAGATAAAAAAAACAGAGTGAAACAATCAGTATTATTGTACGACTAGAAATTGTCAAGAATTACATATACTTCTAAAGTCTAAACTATTACAGTTAAAAATAAAAAATATAATTAAGTGTAAATGGAACATTGCAACTGACAGCCGCAAAAAAGCTACGTAAACTAAATTAACAAATGGGTACAGATTAAGTTTTTTGAGATGAATAATGATTCCGAATAAAATCAGGTAGGTCGAGTTCGTCAGTAATTTCGAGTATTATTGTTTAATTTTCTTTTATCACCTATTTTATTGATTTTATCAAACAATCTAATAAGTCTCTTGAGATATTGATTTGAGATTGCAATATAACAATGTGTTTTTAATTATTCTTTAAACCCAACTCAGCACCAATGATGTTGATAATTTTCTTTTTTTTTAAATAAGGTTCGTCGTCAAATAACGCTGGTGTTGCTCAAAACTAACACTAGAGCGAAACAGTAGGAATATGCAATATGCGTGTGATTCAAATAAACCTCAAATATTTTTTTAAATAAACTGTATTATTCAGAACTATGCCTCCATCAATATTTTTGAGAATAATTTATTGTTGAGCAAGAAATTAATTTTCAAAAACTAAAACCCGACTACTGAAAAAGCATGCTCTAAAAAATTGACGACACGGTTGGCGCAGTGGTTGAGCGATTGACTGCTGCGCAGCATGTCGCGGGTTCGATTCCCGCACGGAACAAATATTTGTACGACCTACAAGTATTTGTTCCGAGTCTGGGTGTTTTTCTATCTATAATATGTATGTATTTACAAAAAAAAAAATGTATATAAGTAGTTTATCAGCCATCTCGTTACCATAACACAAGCATTAGGTTGCTTAGCTTGGGGCTAGATGGCGTTGTGTGATATGTCCAAACATATTTATTAATTTATTTATTTATTTTTTATGAAACAAGAAAATATTCACTTCTGAAATTAGAAACCGAGCGATAAATTAAAAATCCGGACGTCATGTAATAAATCGAAGAGATTACGTGTGACCCCGGATTTTTTATTTCTATGTCTTTTTCTAACTTCAGATGAGAATATTTTGTTGTTTCATACTTTTTAGAGCGTGATTTTTCAGTAGTCGGGTTTTAGTTTTGAACTTACTTTTTATTATTATTTTGGGGTTATAATTTCGTGATAAAATATTTGCAAAGCCACTTTACATTTGATCCACGAACGACAGCCGGGACCAACGGCTTAACGTGCTTTCCGAGGCACGGAGAGTCTCGGTATGTAAAGATGTCACCCATCCACGGACCAACCCCGCCAAGCGTAGCTTAACCTGATGAATCGACCCGTGCGGCAAACTTTCTAAAACATCAAACGGTTAAAAAGAAGTTCATTAAACATTTTCAATAATAATCTACGCACATAAACTTTGACACTAGTTATCTCAAAACTTTAGTATGGCATTAAACATATAAATTACGGGAAACACATCTTCATTTAAACAGCTATATACCAAGGTACAAAAGTAAAAAAAAAAATTTGGAGGTGCTCATGAAACAGTCGATAATGCTGGCAATGGTCGAATTCGCAAATGGTTGAATTATTAAAAAAAAATTGTGATAAACGAAATAATTAACTAAAAAAAAACAATGTTATATTTATAACTAGGTGGCTATGCTATGCACAATACATTGAAACCCTGATCTCCAAACTAGGGGTATCCCTGTATCTTAGAGATCAGTGTCCCTCCGCAGCAAAGTCACAAGCCAAGCCAAGTAACTCATTGGTACAAAGCATTCCTTTAAATAGTCGAATGAAGAGAAAAATAGAAAAAAAAAAAATAACAATAAAACCCTCAGATATAATAAAATATTTATATTATTCTCATTTACAATTTTGTATGAGTGTGGGGTGAGTGTGTATATGTGTGTGGGGTGAGTATGTATGTGTGTGTGTATGTATGCGCGTGAATGCGTGAGCGTGCGTGTTGAGTGGGTGTGCATGTGTGAGAGGGAAGTATGTGTAAGTGCAGGTATGCTTAATTAAACAAAAAACATAAAATTTTAAGGTAGATGGCCTAAAAGAAGATCCTCAGTGTTTTGATGAGTCAGTTTTGACAGGTATTTTTTTAATGCGAGTTTGCATTCATATTTTGTTTTTGAAAATAGTTTTAATTCCTTGTTTAAACAATTATACACTTTTATGCTGTTGATATAATACTGGCGCTTGGCAAAAGATGTTCTGTGAGGTTCTAGTGGGAAAATCTTATGCCTATGTATCGTTCTACCAACTGGTTCAACGAGGGGGCAGGAAGAGTGATTTCGATTATCATGTGGTGCACGTAAAGTTGCCTGACAGTCAATAGGTCACATTCAGCATAAAGCAAGCATAAATTAACTGGCATATGCCATCCCACTACTTCTAACTTCTCAGCAATCCATTACTCGTTAGGCACCCAGGTCGTTCGTGCAGTGTCCCACAGGGATCGGTCCCGGGGCCGCATCTGTGGGACGTCGGGTATGACTGGGTGCTGCGCGCCTCCCTAGCGGCGTCAGTGTGGTATTTTACGCTGACGACACGCTGGTCCTGGCGCAAGGGCGGTCGCACCAGGCGGGCGGCCGAACTAGCGACACGCGGGGTTGCTATAATCGTTGAGAGGATCCGGCGGTTGGGACTTGAGGTGGCCCTGCACAAGTCCGAGGTCATGTGTTTTTAACTCAAGAACTACTGATGCTATCATCAACTTGAAATTTGGAACAGTTTTAGATGACGTTTGCCCAACTATTTCGCAAATAAGAAAGAAATAAAAATATACATTTTTTTTTTTGCAACAACTTTTGATGATAAAGGAAAAAAAAATCGTTCCCCCCTTATCTCCAAAGTTTGCTTAGAGAAAAATCTGAAATTATTCTATATCATAGAATTTATGTCTCTAAATAGCACACTTTTCAGAAATCCGAACGGAACCCTCGGTGCGCGAGTCCGACTCGCTCTTGACCGATTTTTTTTTTTACATGGACTGATGTTATACTCGATAGTCACGGTTCACTTGTTGCTTAGTTTGCGTGTATTTATCTTAAATATACAGCGCATGTATACATACTATTACATACTCTAATATGTAGTTTATCATAAGTCAACACTTTTGAATAAAATCCTTTATGCCTTAGTTTCAGAAAATTTCCCAAATTGCGTCATTGATTCTTTAAAATAGAAAGATTATGCCTTCTTTCTATTTTAAAGAATTCATAATCAATGACGCAATTTGAAGACTTTTCATATGAATCCAAACGTGAAAATCTAGAGAAGTAAGGTCGCAGAAATTAAGCGACAAGTGAACCGTACCCAGCGAGTTGACCGTGATCATGTTAAAAACGTAAGGCCTCCGCCTCGAATTTTGCGGGCAGCGGGGCGGCAGCGGTGGCGGCCACTGTACTTTATAATCCGTCGACTTATTATACTAGTTATTTTTTTTAGTATAATATATCCCTTTTAGTGTAATTTAGGGATCCCTGAAATACGGAAATCGAGAAAAAAATTTAAAAAAAAAATTTCACCAAAAACCATCGCCTAATATTAGGTCTTTACCTATGAAATTGCCGTTCTGCAGTACTGGCCATTTCAAATCAAAATAATTTTTGTTTGGCTAAGAATTCTAATTTCAAATTAATTTTATTTTAAAAACATGGACTTTTTTCCAAAAGTAGTCATTTGTTTATTGATTAGTGTTACATTTTCATCGCATTTCAATCTTTTTCGTCATCATGGATACGTTAAAAATTCGAGTAATTATGGAATATGAGTACCGTCGTGGCAGCAACGCGGCACAAGCGGCACGCAACATCAACGACGTTTACGGAGCTAACACTACAAACCAACGCACCACTTGTTAGAGGTTTGCTCGCTTCCGTTCTGGAAATTTCGACCTGAAAAATGAACCTCGCGGTCATCCGAAGACTTTGGTCGACAATGACGAATTAAAGGTGATTGTGGAAGCTGATGATACACAATCTACGGCTGAATTAGCAGCAGCTTTCGACGTTAGCGTCAAAACAATATTGGTCCATTTGCGTCAAATTGGCAAGGTAAAAAAGCTTGACAAATGGGTGCCCCACGAACTCAATGATCGCCAGCGCGAAGTACGCGTCGAGACGTGCCTTGCACTGCTCAACAGACACACAAATGAAGGAATTTTGAACCGCATTGTTACCTGCGATGAAAAATGGATTCTGTTTGATAACTGCAAGTTGGTTGGATCCTGGTTCAGCACCTAAACAATGCCCTAAACGAAAACTTACCCCTAGAAAAGTGATGGTCACTGTTTGGTGGTCTAGCGCCGGTGTGATTCATCACAGCTTCTTACCAAACGGGGTGAGCATTACTTCAGATGTGTACTGTGAAGAACTGAACACAATGATTGAGAAGCTGGCACATCTCCAACCAGCATTGGTCAATCGCTCGTCTCCGCTGCTCCTGCACGACAACGCGCGCCCTCATACTGCACAGCAGACGGTCTCCAAGTTGCATGAACTGGGGTTGGAAGCTCTTCCTCATCCGCCCTACTCACCAGACTTTGCGCCTACAGACTACTACTTTTTCCAGAATTTGGATAACTTCTTGGTGGGAAAAAAAATCAATACCCGAGAGGCAGTACAAAATGCCTTTGAAGAATTTGTTGCCTCCCGTCCAGCTGATTTCTTTAAGAAGGGCATCAATAAACTGCCACTGCGTTGACAAAGATGCATTGATTGCATGGGTGATTACTTCGATTAATACAAATAAAAAATGCATGAAAAAAATTCGTTTAAATTTTTTCATACAAAACGGCAATTTCATAGGCAATTTAAAAAAAAAAATTTGACAATAAATAATAGGTCTTTAGACCTATTATTTATTGTCAAATTACAAGTCACCTGTATATGTAATTGACCTTGAATATTTTTTACTATTATGTGGCGATGTGAACTATCGAATAAAAATATAATAAAAAAATACATGCATATTCCTTAGTGCCAATGACCAGAAATTGTAACGACTGAGCAATTTATCTTGATATCTAAGCTATCTGAGGTGGGCATTTGTCAAAGGTGGTAGTCAAATAAAATAATAATACAAATCAAATATAAACAAATTATACTTAGATATTTACAAATGTATGACCGATGAGCGGAAACGATAACCTTTCCGGTGGCGCTTGACAGGGTACATCATGGTATTCTCATTCAAGTCTGGATAAACTTCCGGTACGTACACTTGTGGAGACGGTGTCCTCCTGCCGTAGTTCCCAGGGTATACTTTAGGGAAGACTGCCGGCTTCGGAGGCATCTGCCCTGGGCTGTATACCCTCGCAATGTTCAGATGTAGTCTATGGTACTTGGCGTGCGGTGTGTAACGTTTTGATTTATCCTGCACGGGTACTACGGTTTCAATGCTGCAATATTTTTTTTAATATCAGTAATTAACATTAAAGCAAGAACCAATGATTCGGAGGTAGGCTCGTGACTGACAGTCTGTACCTTCATGTCAGCCGTGTTATTTCGAATATTCTGTATAAAACACGTAACGGGTGCGTCCAACTGATAGCAAAATTCACCCAACTAGATTTTCACTGAAGGCCACTTCCGCGGCTGATTCTACGGATCACGTCCAGTTATTTGTAGCTACTAGCCTGTCACTGCCACAAAGTTGCCCTAACACTGTCCCCCGCACCGGGAACGGGACGTCAACGAGAAAACAGATGACGGCGCCATACTAAATGTACTGTCGCTACTTCGGCGCCGTCATCGGTTTTCTCGTTGACCTCCCGCTCCCGGTTCGGTGGACAAACAGTGTAAAGGTCGAAATGTGACCGAAAAAATATTGAACAATGTTGAATTGTTCATTGAATAATGGTGTTGAAGTCACGAGAGCAACGACTGGACACAAAATACTAATACTACATAGGTATTATGCAAAATTGGGATAGCGAATGTGTTTTAAAATACTTACATGGAGGGGTTTAACACGAAATGTTTGTTGGTTAAAGTCAGAGGCCTGTCCGTTTGTTCAGAAGGAAGTTCAAACGATGGCTTAGCCGTCGTAATCAATGATTCCAATTTTAGGTTTATACCAATTGGTTTGACGTAGTCGAAGATCTGAAAGCATGCATGTTAATTATAACATCGTAAAGTTAATAATAAGTTCGGTAATATAGAATTTATCATGACAAATGAACGATGTCCAGAATAATTAGGTCTATTACTTATTTTACTATTGACTTAGAAAAAACGAGTTCCAGGTTTTGAGTTAATTCAATTACACCTTCATAATGATGAAGGTACCAATACATTTAGGTATTAGAATATTTGTAGTAATATAATATTTGGCGGGTACCACAAGGTGTTATCTATAATGTAGGCGAATTTAGTGCGGGATGCGGGACGCGAATGCGTGTGTCGATTGTTATATTGATTAGGAAGACACGCGAATATTCGCGTCAGTTTGAACATCTCCATACAAATTATTTGACACAATCGTCGCGGGCGAATATCGTCCCGCATCCTGCGCGAGATTCGCTTCAGTTTGGCTTAATAATACCTTTTCGGGTGTTTCTATCTCAGTTGATTCTGGGATTATTCTATACACAGCATTGTGGCCCGGACTCCGACTGACTGATGTCACTGCTTCAAATTTATATCTTGTGGCATAAATTTTGGTATCTGTAGCCTCCGGACGAGGCTCCAAATGGGATTTGGCATATATCCGAGTGTTTTTTTTATGTGAAAGTAAATCTGTTGGTTCCGAAGGAGCGCTTGTGGGAGTGGATGCGACTCTCGTATATTCCACGTCATCATTTATACTTTTATGACTAATTCCTTCCTGTAGTGGTGCATACTGTAACTTCTGAAATATATTTGGGAGCGCAGATCTAACAGGTCGCAATATTGGACTAAGAGTACTATATTGATTGACTTTAGCGTATTTATACATCGTCGGAAACAGCACGTGTCCGTTAAACCGTAGTGCAGGGAGTTCCTGATCACTTCGGGACATTTTGTTATCCGCTGCACATATCGTTATTAATGTGACTGTTATCACCTGGAAATTTTGAAACTATTAATCCAAAATATAATATCCTAAGACTATAAATATTTTTGTTAAATGTTACATACCTTGAAAAACATTGTCTTTAGGAGAGATCAGTGTTTGAAAGTGCGACCGGAAGAAAAATTTCACTATAAAATATCCAATAATCACTAAAAATAACACTTTTTACACAAACATAAATACCTATTAAGTATTTATTTTTTGCTAGATTTTGGTGCGTTTCGTGCGGTATATTTCTCTATTCACTAGTTTTTAACACGATGAAAGTGTGTTTTCTCTTTTCATAACAAGAGCCGACTGAGCGCCAACTTGCTGACGAACCAATTGTCTATGTTTAGAACAATGTTTTCATTCACATTCAATGCTATCAATGCCTGAACTATTATTCCATGTACATCCATTGTTTATGTTTTCTTAAAGGGAAGTCATTACGTCACCCTTTGCATACTTATACTTTTAGCAGCGCAATCTTCAAATGACAATTGTTTAACAAACAAAGTTTGATAGTAGACAGATAGTAATATAGGGTCGCCAATTCGGAAGTGGTACATAATTATACACCTTTAAATTAAGATTATTTTTAACCGACTTCAAAAAGAAGGAGGTTCTCAATTCGTCGGGACCTTTTTTTTTTTTATTTTTTTTTAATGCATGTTGTTGTGGTCCCATGATCATCAAGTCAGGATCTGATGATGGGATCCTGGAGAAATAGAGAGAACTCTTCCAATTTTATAGGCACACTTGAAGCGATTTGGATAGTTTTTGGAAGAGTACTTTCTCGGAGTGGTCCCATTTCAATTTGGTGAAGATCTGATGAAGAACTTCTGAGATAGGCAACGGAACTCCTCAATAAATTATAGCAAATGGACTGGGATTGCTGAAATCTCATGTCTGTTTATTGTTTACACCAGTTCATAACAAAACATCACGCCGGTACGCTGTGAAGGGGTAAGCACATGTGGACCACTATAAAGTTAAAAATAAAAACTTTTTTACAAAAAAATACAACCGACTTCCAAAAACAACACTACAACGTGAAAAATAACTTTAATTTCGGAAGTCGGTGGCAAAAACAAAAATACATATAATCAGACACGACTTCCGAAATTAAAGTTATTTTTCACTTTGTAGTGTTGCTTTTGGAAGTCGGTTGTATATTTTTGTAAAAAAGTTTTTTATTATAAACGAAAATTACCCGATATTTTATTTAATTATATAATACTCGTACAGGCTTGGCAATTTTGAATGAAAATAATATCCGCCAAATCTCCAATTATGTGCTTATTTAAAATACTATCGCTTTTCATCGTATTTTTCACTGCTTTTTAACCGACTTCAAAAAGGAGGAGGTTCTCAATTCGTCGGAACCCTTTTTTTTTTTTTTTTTTATGTATGTTCCCCGATTACTCAAAGATGGCTGGACCGATTTGGATTTTTTTTGTTTCATTCGAGAGGGTATACATCACAGTTGGTCCCATATAAAATTGATTAACTTTGCTTAGGTAGTTTTTGAGTTAGCTTCAATAATACGTATTTTTTTCCCGCTTTTATATAGATGATGTTCTAGTTTGTTTTGCAGATAGTGGTATTAGAATTTGTGTGGGGTAGGTACACAACTAAAAAGTGAAAAATAAAATCTTTTTTACAAAAAAATACAACCGACTTCCAAAAACAACACTACAAAGTGAAAAATAACTTTAATTTCGGAAGTCAGTGGCAAAAAACGAAAATACATTTAACACCGACACCGACTTCCGAAATTAAAGTTATTTTTCACTTTGTAGTGTTGTTTTTGGAAGTCGGTTGTATTTTTAGTGTTCAAAATTGGCCACAAAACGTCCTTTTAGACAACGGAAAAAAAGTCAGGACCTGTCTGAACTGGTGAATTTGGGGGTCAGTAAGCTGACGTGCGCACGGACGTAAACATATCGCGGCGATTTTTTTTCGCGCACTGGATTTTCAACGTTCTGCTTAGCGCCAAGAGTTGAAAATCTAATAGTGTGTTTTTTCGACGCGCTGCGATGCACTCTGTTGTTGTTAAGTTGGATTCTCGAAGCTCGGTTAAACACCGAGAGTTGAAAATCCAGTGTGCGATAAAATCCCGCCGCGATATTTTTCCGTGTGTGTCCGTGCGAACGTCGGCTTATTGTCAATATTTCTTGGAATTTATTTTTTTGGAAACACTCCTCCTCTCAAAGTTTCGATTATGTTTCGTGCTGCATGGTTTCTGGCACTGTCTTATTAGACCCACGTCTTTTCTAGGTCTAACTGATTAATGTGATGAAATAAAAAAAAGCAATATCACATCGTTGGGATTACCTAGCTGTCGCAGTAACAGCATCACCTGTCCTGTAGACTCTTCAAGGAAAAATGGTGTAATTACTCGACCTAACCAGTCGACAAAGAGAATTTAGGTGTCCTACGTGATCACAAAAGGTTGTTTTTCTTCACAATAGTAGACATTTTATTTATTTCCAAATCCTCTGTGATCAAAATGGGATTAGTTATTCGTACTGATTTATTGAAACCAATTGGGTCCTTTTTCAATACGATGAGGAACTTTCGGATAAAAAGTCATGGTATTATAAATGGTGCATATCAAATTTGCTACATTTTAACTAAATAGTAGGCAGATGTCAAACTACCATAAAATTTGGCGCTAAATCACAGACATTCGCGTTTACAAAATATACCTACAGCAGTGCTATTCTGTATAAATCTCACCGTGAAAATTTTGGTGAAGTGAGCGTGGAATGAGTTTTCAATACTGTCAATCCCTAGCATCAGGAAGAATGACAACTCACTTCACCTAGGTTTTCACGGTGAGATTTGTACAGAATACCACTGCAGTTCTGGGCGAAAATATGGCACATCCATTTTAAAAAAAAAGTCATTAATTACATTAAGCCGCTTGAGCATTGACTTGTAAATTTGTCGAACTGAACTGGAGCCAAGCATAGAGCCAAACATTGCTACGAATATTTTCACGATCATTCCGAACGCTCTAAAATTGCTCAGCTCGGCAAAAAGCTCTAAGAAAATTTATTGTCGTTTCGCTAGAATGCTCGCTAATATAAAAATGCTCCATGTTAACATTCGCTAGTATGCTCATTACAAAATTTAAAAGTGAATGCTCAAGAATGTTTAATATTTACCTAAAGCCGCTAATACGGCTTTATGTAAATATTAAACAAAATGGGTGTGCTTGCTAAAAGTTTAACAATCGCGTTACGTAAAGACATAACGTCATTTTTAATTAGAAAAAAAACAGTGTTATACTAGCAGAATAAGAAATCTATTCCCGATTTGGAAAAATCCTTCTAAAAGTAAATTTGTTTATTAATGTCGACAAAATACACACATTTTTAACCGACTTCAAAAAAGGAGGTTCGGTATTCGACCCGTATGTATGTATGTATGTTTGTTTGTCCGCGATTTTCTCAAAAACTAATGAACCGATTTTAATGATTCTTTTACTATCGTGATTTGCATACTTTTAGGAAGGTTTTAGTATACAATATATTATGTAATTATTCTTATGTACGAAGTTATATGCATAAATGTACTGTATCACCGCCATTTCTAAGCAGATTTTGACGATTCTTTTTTTGGTTGGACTTGGGCTTACCTACTTATGTAATTGTATATTCAACTAAAAATCGAAAAATAAATTTAGTTTAAAAAAAGTAAAAAGCGACCTCAAAACCAAAAACGAATAAAATAACTTTCATAAAACACTTAACAGCTTCTGAAGTCGGTGTCTTCAATTCTTCAATGCACTTTAGCTTGACACCGACTTCAGAAGCTGTTAAGTGTTTTATGAAAGTTATTTCATTCGTTTTTGGTTTTGAAGTCGGTTTTTACTTTTTTAAAGTAAATTTTCATTTCATTGTATAATTCTGAATACTGTCAGAAGAGGAAAATACTGCAAACATTGATCTTTTGTAAAAAAAAAAAAAATTGCTAACGTCACAACACTCTCTCCATTAATTTATTTATATCATTAAATTGCGTAAAATATATACACATATATAATGTCTGATGTCTTCAATTAACGTTACGTTTAACAGTTACTAAAACAAAACCAAATCCTGTTCATACGTTTATTGCTTTAATCTGCGTAGTTAGCCACGTTTTAGTAATTGGCCAAACCACACCAAAATAATTATTTTGGTCCTTTTCATTCATGAGCTTGCTTGCATTAGCTTGTTTCTACCTCTTTTTTAATGAGTGGCCAATTATAAAGCGTGGCCTATACTATAGCAGTTACCCTATATAAAAAAGCATGTATGTTTGAATGATTCCATTTTTGAAGAGATTTATGCGAAGATAAAACTAGATCTGAGTGAAAATGCAATGAAAAACTCGATGCCTTAAGTTTCTAATTCAGTTTCTCTGCTTTATCTCGACTACGTGACTACTACTAGAGTCGGTAAAGGTACCTCATACGTACAAAATGTATCTATGTTTAATTTATTTAAATTCATTGAAATTCATTGTTACGAAAACGAATTAGCTTATATGATATCGTTACCTTAAATATTATTCGAAGATAAGTTGTTGACACGGCCGACGCGTGGGTCTGAAGCTCGAGGCAAAAAGAGGTGGTTCAAGATACCATCGTATAGCGTTTTTAATTTTTTTTTTTTGTTAGCCTAATTTTTTATAGTCTCATTATTGATATTTCTCCTTTGTTGGCACAAGAACAGCACACACCATGGTCAAAGGGCAGCCAATCAGGAACTTTGGTTTGTGTTTCAACGTTATCCCGATTGAAAAATTTTCATTATCAGAAAACTTCAGAAAAACATACAGTCTGTCAGTCTGTTTATTAGTCTTGGCATAATCTTCGAGACTTTTGACTTGTAATATTTTCAATTATCATTTTTATTTTCTAAGTCACTTCCATGTAATTTCATAGTTTGACATTGGTGCCGATTCTCTTGTCACAAATGCCTCTAAACTAGACTAAAAATCACTAAAATTTAGTTTATTCCAGTCAAACAACGATTTCCCATTCTGAAATTGTTTAAAGTGACACAAATTAACCATATTTTAGTTTGACAGCACTAAGATTATACCGAGTTATTAATTTAGTGAAAATGCCAATTTTGCTATTCTAAATTACACTGTTTTCACCTAAAAATACAATACAATCCTCAATCATTATACAATGTACAAACCACACCACCACCATACCATGTTAAAGAAAATAAACTATTTGTATTTGTAATGTCACTTTGTCTAGGCCCTAGACAAATTGACATTGATTAGCGATAACGACGATGAACTCAAAAGTGTATTAGATTGGCATGAAGTGCCGAAAAGATGATGCTAATTCAATAGGCCTAGACAAATGGCATTCGCTTCGGAGCGATTCTTTTTCTACGATCGCTATCGACGCATTTCTATGGAAGTTATCTTTGTTGTTGATGATCGCGTGACATTTAGATAGCTTATGTCAACCCCATACGGGCTCGTGGCTAAGTTATAATAGCCGCACGGGTCGATTGATCAGGTTAAGCTACGCTTGCCGCGGTTGGTCCGTGGACCAACCCACCCAGTAACTGGATGTGGAGGTCTGATAGGCAGTCGTTCCATGTATAATACTGGTATTCAGCTACATCTGGTTAGACTGGAAGCCAACCCCAACATAGTTGGGAAAAGGCTAGGCAGATGATGATGTCAACCCCATACATTTTTGGTTTTTCTTCTACCGTTATTGCTAATCGAATGTTACTTTGTCTAGGCCCGCTGAACCATAATTGCGTAACACACTAATTCACAATCCGAGGGTTTTGACGTGAAATGCCTAATCCAATGCTTCATAGGTTTTTTTTTTTTTTTTTTTAAATCTTTATTGATTCAATTGGGGTTTTTATCCCAATGGATACGCCAACCCCATCATGCCTTATACTGACTACTACGATGCAATGCTTTAAATTTAAATTAAATTAAAAGGAGAATTTTAATCAATATACGAGTAGTACACCAACTCGCTAAATCTTTTCGCCACATCTGACTTCGGTTATGCTAAAATTGATTGAATTAAACCTACCTGAAATATATTTAAATTAAACTCATTGATTAAATTTCTCCTTTCCTCTTGGTTCTTGACGCAATCCATCAGTAAATGATGTACATCCTCAAGTACATTGCATGTGTTGCAGTTGGGAGAACTTACTTTCTTCATGAGAAATGCAAACTTTGCCGATGGATAGTGTCCAGACCGTTTCTTAGAGCTAACTTCACATAACTTCTAGTTAACCTGATGCCGTCAAACCAGGGCACTTGAGGGAGTTCATTTTGAACTGTTTTGTACCATATTCCTTTGTCTGTGACTTACTGTTAAAATGTTGTTTCCAGTTATTAAAACTTTTCATTTTGAATTTAGAAACATATTCTAGGTAATCTGGTACAAAATTCAGCTCGAGCTTCATAGGTTTGAAAAACACGACACGTTCATTGCGTTATGTACGTTGTTGAGCAAATTTTTGAACTGTCAAAATAAAAATTTTGTTCTTCAAAAACGAGCTGTTCGAGCAATATATCAGCTAGGTGCTAGAGTTTCTCGTAGATAATTTTTTAAAGATATTGGTATTCTCACAGTGGCATCACAGTTCATCTTCACCAACATCTTATACATTAGGCAAAATATACATTTATACAGTAAAAACAGTGATATTAACAATATTAACTCATTTGTTGGGCTGGGTATAACTTATTATAATAAGCTACACTACTACACTCTTCTATGCTAGATTTGCCTTTTAATGCGTTTAAAATTAAAGTAAAATCCAACCTTTGTTCAAAGGCATACTATTCTAACAACGATTATTTAAACGATAAGAATAGTTGGTCGCTGTGATTAACTCAAGACAATGTTTATGTTCTTTCTCCAGAATTAGATTACATAATGACAGGTTATACGAGTTCCTAAAATTGTTTATTTTATTTGAAAAAATAAATCTAATGTTTTGTGTTGCGTAAATTATTTTGAATACTATTGTATAGAATCAAGTACTTCTAACACAGCTGCTGCTGCTGGGGAGTTTATTGCGCCACTTCTTCTTCCCAGCTAAAGCTTTAGGAATTGGTGAAGGGCGGGCGTTTTGTCTTCGAATTTTTGGTTCTAGGACATGGCGGTTTTCTCACGATGTTTTCTTTCACCGTTTTGAGAGCAGTGGTGACGATATTATTTACTCAAAGTAAAGCGCCTGCCTGGATTTGAACTCACGACCTACAATCATAAGTCGGAGCCTTTACCACTGGGCCACCACTACACATTTTATGTGTAATATGCAATTACCCGCTGTTGAAAACCGTTGTAGAAATACGAGTTGTTTTATTCTGACTTACTTTCTTCTTACGTAAAATCTTTTCTAGGCTTTCCTTTTTAAAGCAACCTGCAAGTAACTTCCAGAAAAGGAAAGGAAACACACGAGGTTATGACCTTGTACCTGTAATTTCCTTGCATGCATGCATGCATGCCTACCAGAGATGATAAGGAGGTTGTTTTACCGGAACCGGAGCCTGACCCGGAGGTTTTAAACTTGATTGATAGGAGTCGGAACCTGAGTCGGATCGGAAGCCGGAGTCGGAGACTTAGCTATATTCGCGTCGACTGAATTAAAGTAGTCCCATATAAAACTTGTTTTAGGCTTCATATTGAATCACAAAAAATAAATTAAACTACTTATTACACCGCTCTAAACTTAATTTAACAAACGTCTGGCTCATACAAATTAAACAATAAACCTAGCGGTAGAGAGTTATAGAGTAGGTAGAGTAGGTATATTCTTTGTAAACTGAGACTTCGAGCGCGAGCTAGCCTTGCTTTGACAAAACTTTGATTAATTTATATGTTTATATTTATATCTTTGAAATAAACATTACCCGGGCAACCGCTGACGATTTAAAATGTATTTGTACGCGCTCTAGTCACGTGCATTGCTGCGTTTCAAACTTCGGTATAACTCCGATTCAAAATTATCAAAACCTAAGTCGGAATCGGAGTTATAAAATAAGTCGGAAGTTCCGACCTCCGGAAGTTGTTGTTGTCGAACAGTTGGGAGTTGGGATCGAAGCTCCGTAACAACCCTAATGCAACTAACTAACTAATGTAACTTCTCTATTCAGCAGAACGCAAATGCCTGAAACTTCATAGACACATTTTCAGAACCTTCATGCAAAATTAAATTTAAAAGAACAAAATCGCTACCGCTTATATCTCGACCTACACGGGTAAGTCCATTCTCGTGAATGCATTGTAACATGTTTTAAAATGAGTAGGTACCGTAATCAGTGACGCGATATGCTCGAAAATGTGACGGCCCTGACCTTATAAGTGGGTCATAAACCTTTCGTTTATTAACTACTGATATGCAGGTAACATAATTATGTTACTCACAATATTAATAGAAATTAGGATTGCGTTCATATCTGGGTAAACTTGTAAACAGTTTACAGGGCAGGATGATGATAAAGTAAGTAAGTAAGTAGGCTTTTTTCAATGCATTGACGAGGATAACTCATATTTAACATACATAAAAAAATAAAAGATTCCGATGAACTGAGAACCTCCTCCTTTTTTAGGGTTCCGTGCCTCAAAAGGAAAAAACGGAACCCTTATAGGATCACTTCGTTGTCCGTCTGACCGTCAGTATGTCGAGACCCTTTTTCTCAGGAACGCGTAGAGGTATCAAATTTAAATTAATATCAATTACGTAAGTCTATGATCCCTTCGAGTTCTAAAAAAATCAAGATTCTAAGTCAACGCAATAAAAAAATACGGCCATTTATGCAACTTATTTGATAGTCTCTAGTAAATCAAAACCGGTACTTCCCGTTAACCTAGAATCATAAAATTTGGCAAGTAGCAAGGACTCACAGTACAAGTAAAGTAAAAAGTCCGAAAATTGGTAATTTGTAATTTTGTCACATTCAAAATTTTTTTTAGGATTACAATGTTAAGTTTGTTTTTGGGATACTTAAATTTTTCAACTACGGAACCCTTCATTGTGCGTGGTCCGAGCTCCGACACGCACTTGGCCGGTTTTTTTGATGTCGGTTAAAAATAATATCATGACGACCAACGCAACGTTATGTTCATATTTCCTTCATACCTCAGTGTTTGTACCTATATAGATTACTTACTTAGACCTGGATTAGGACATAGGATACTTTTTATACCGATAGTACTCGTTTCCGTGGGATAATTCCCGACATTCTCGCGGACGAAGCTGCTGGCAAAAACGTAGTAAATAATGAACAATAGGTTACGGTACGTTCTTTATTCAGAGTTGAGGAAGCTGTCGTGTAGAGTCGTTTTTTTTTATTATATTTTTCTTGATTTAAGTTTAATTATTCACTATCAAAGGAAGTCTTCCTATTCCTAGATTATATTACAAATTGTAAGGCTAATTCTAAAATCAATCAATCTGCCTAGCCTTTTCCCAACTATGTTGGGGTCGGCTTCCAGTCTAACCGGATGCAGCTGAATATCAGTAATTTACATGGAGCGACTGCCTATCTGACCTCCACAACCCATTAACTGGGTAATACGATACCCCTTGGTAAGACTGATTGTCAGACTTTCGGGCTTCTGACGACCCGTAAAGACTGTCAAAGATCCACGAATGACAGCCGGGACCAACGGCTTAAAGGCTAATTCTAAAATAAAAAAATAAAATAAAATGCAGGTTACGATTTTATTTTAAGCATCCTATTTTTATTTTATGAATAGAAATATGAATAAAGTGAAGAGCCGACTAGTCGCCGACTACAAATATGGCCGGATAGTCTGTGACTAGTCGATCTCTTCTTCATATTTTTATGAATGAATGAATCATCTTTATTGCATAATTATGAAGTTCGTAGACCGCATCTTGAGGTCACGATGAGATCCCTGACATTAAACCGTGCATAAAATGTGCTACACGGAATATAACGTGCAATAAGATACATAATAAAAAGTTAAACCTTTGTCATAATGTTTTCAATCTCCCATTATTAGTATTATTGAAAACAGGCCATTTTCATCAGGTTCAGTCAGCATTCAGTCGATTAAAACTTTACTTTTAAAATGTTAATTATTGAACAAAATATTAAATTAAAATCGGAACAGAAGAATAATATAAAGAATGTTAACTTTTAGCTATTATATGAAATACTGAAAAGCAGTTAATCGAAATATTTTGTGTCAATTTTTACCCGACTACGGCGAGCAAAAAGGAGGGTTATGATTTTGACCGGTATGTATGCATGTAAACATCTGTTCCCTCATAACTTCGAAACTGCTTACTCGTATCATAATTTGACAAATGAGGAATCGTTGAAAGCATCTTAATTGTATTGCCCTCTGTTTATTAGGTATGCGTCGTCACATTAAATTAAATATGGCGCCCTTTAAAGGACATAGTCAAAAACTAAAAAAAAAAATTTTAATGATGTGTTGAGTTTCAAATGAAAGGGTTTTTTTTTGTTTTTTTTTGTGGACGAGAAATCATCAAATGACTTCTCTCGCTCTGGGCAGAGCGGGAGGGCGTATCAGACTTTTACTGACTTAAAGGGCTTAATTAGCACATTTAAAAAAATATACATTGTAAGCTGCTGCTCGCGGGTTATAATTTCTAAAATCACGCCTCAGACGTGTGTCATACATACTTTCTCTCCAAACCTACCCATTAAACATATACTGGATGACTTTTTTTACCGTCTCGAAAAAAATAAGGTATATTCGGTGAACGGAGTAGAAGCCTATGGCACATTTATTTATTTATTTATTTTTTTAATTCTAAATTCAAATCATAATGCAGGTTGCATATGATTTGAATTACGATATTTTTAAAGGATTTTTTTTTTTTTTCAAAATTTGTTTTTATTGTTCTAAAATGAAAAGTTTACATCGAATTTGTAGTATTTATTGATACTTAGATATTTTTTTCTGACTAAGATATTAAAAAAAAAAAACTAGGTATGCCATACGCTTCTACTCCGTTCACGTAATATACCCTATTTTTTTCAAGACGGTAAAAAATGTCATCCGGTATAGGTAATAATTATGCTTCTTTAAAAATGTAAACTGGCTTTGCAAATACCTACTTTATCACGAAATTAAACCCTAAAATAATTTAAATAAAAAGTAAGTTCTAAAACTAAAACCCGACTACTGAAAAATCACGCTCTAAAAAGTATCAAATAAGAAAATATTCTCATCTGAAATTAGAAAAAAAGCAGACAAATTAAACATCCGGAGTCACACGTAATCTGTTCGATTTATTACATGACGTGTGACTCCGGATTTCTAATTAGTCTGTCTTTATCTAATTTCAGATGAAAATATTTTCTTATTTGATACTTTTTAGAGCGTGATTTTTCAGTAGTCGGGTTTTAGTTTTAGAACTTACTTTTTTGACTATCTGTAAACATGAGTGTAATGGAATTTTATTGGTGGAAAAAAAAAAAACGCCAATTTTCATCATTCCTGAAACAGTTAAGTTGGTCTGATCGAACCTACATGTTACCAATACAATAATTATTAGATAAGATAAAGTGGATATAGATTTCTGCCTGAAATTGTAATTTCATTAAAGCTACTGTTAAATTCGAATCTCTATTAGGCCCCCTTTGTACACATACGTTTTTCTAGCCGTGAAAAGTTATTAGTGAAGTTCCTGGTCGAAATTCCTAGTAACAATTATGTATTCTAATGCTTAACAAACACATTACAAATTCGATAGAAATCGATTGAAATAATCTTTGAAATCGCTCCGTGACCCGTCGACCTTGTCTTACTCAAAATACAAACGCAAGGTATATAAACCGATCCTAACCTATGCAATGTATCAGTTGTATCTCAATTAATCATAAAAACATGTTCTCCAAAGTAAGTTCTAAAAATAAAATTCAAATGCATTATTGTTTTTTTTTTTTTTTGTATCAGGTCCAGTGCTAACAAGTCGTGTGTTGTAGATTGTAGCCCTGAGCGCGGTGTTGGCGGTGTCAGCAGCTGGTCTGCTGCCCGCGGCGCACTACTCCTCGGCCGGTGCCGTCTCCTCCCAGAGCATCGTGCGCCACGATGAGACTCACCCCAGCGGCCACGTGGCTCACCTGGCCGCCCCCGTCCACTACGCTTCTCCAGTACACTACGCCGCTCCTGTCCAATACGCCGCTCCCATCGCCAAGGTGATTGCACCCACCCAGAAAGTGCTCGTCTCCGCCCACGCTGAGGAATACGTAAGTACAACAGACGCTCAAGTCTTGCACTCTTCTATCCTACTTGTTGCTTGCTATCAGAATTTGATCTATAATATGATTGTTAACAGGCTCACCCCAAATACGACTTCTCATACTCCGTGGCTGACGGCCACACCGGCGACAACAAGTCCCAGCAAGAGTCCCGCGACGGTGATGTTGTGAAGGGCTCGTACTCGTTCCACGAGGCCGACGGCTCCGTTAGGACCGTGGAGTACTCCGCTGATGACCACAACGGTTTCAATGCAGTGGTGCACAACTCCGCGCCCGCGCACCATGCGCCTGCTCACTCCGTGCACGCCCCCGTCCTGCTCGCTCACCACCACTGAGTGCATCTTTTGTCCTAGCGAAACGATAGTTTGAGGTTATTTATTTAAAATAAAATAAGCAATTTGTAAAAAGCTGTAAATGTTTTTTTTCTAAATTAAGGAATATGTACCAACCAAAGTTGTATTTCTAGGTAAACCATGGCTTTGTGGAACAAAATTGCACAACCTTGTGCAAACCAATCATTATCGTACGCACGGCTACAGATCAAGCTATAATTTCCAGTATAAGCTGATCTCGCATTGTATAGGATTTCCTTACAATGAGAGGTCAGTGTTAACTGGAAAAGTATAGCTTGATGTGAAGCCGTGTGCACAGGTTTTTAAATGGCCTCATAGTCAAAATTGAATGTGTTCTGTTTTATTCAGTATCTTTTTGTCGAGGCAGTCAGGTATTTTGTTTTGACCTTATTATATTTAACTAGAAGCGAAGAATTGGCCATTCATTATTGTCGAAGCACTTTTGCCATTTTATTAGAAGTTAATTGTTACATATCGAAATAATTCGATGAACTTTTTTTAAAGGCGTGTTTTACCGCGCCACCGGTGTACCTATACTTATGCTACTCGAGATTCAAATAGAAAAAAGAAGAAGCTATAAAAAATAAAGTTACCTGTGCAAACTTTACAGTGCTGTAAAGATTTACAGTAGAATGGGACACGCTCCTCGTTGGAGGGAGAAGGCCACTATTTATCTGTGCATATATATACACTCGGCTGTAAAAAGTAGTGCTATACAGCAAAAGATATGACCTTACCATTGGGTAGCTGTAAGCAGCAGTTATCATTACAGAAATAAATAAGAAAAATTTGAGGCCCGATCACACTTAAATAAAATCATAAATCATTTGATAATTTCCTGTTTTAATCATTATTTTAGAAACGAAAAGATAAACTGTACGTTATCCCGGAGTATTAATAACATTATTAGACCTCCTATACCTCCCAAACACAGCTTATTTTGAAATTTATGTAGAAGAAAGTACGGCACCCACTAACTAAATTTGGAAACTTTATGCTTTTACCCTGCCTAGTTGAACAATAATAGTAGTTTATGATACTATTCCATAATGATGGGTATTAAAACACTCGTGTTTTAATACCTAGTTATGTGCAGTTTCATACAATACTTTATCTCACTCATGCTTAAAAAATCTTAAATCTTTGCTTACTAAATTTGGTCTGAGGTAATAGGTTGTTACCTATTTATAAATAAAAAACCAAAGTTAGCAAAAAGTAAACAAACATAATAATGACTTCAAACCCATCACAGAAAGAGATACGATAAAAACTTTTTTACAAAAAAATACAACCGACTTCCAAAAACAACACTACAAAGTGAAAAATAACTTTAATTTCGGAAGTCGGTGTCTAGTTAAATGTATTTTCGTTTTTCGCCACCGACTTCCGAAATTAAAGTTATTTTTCACTTTGTAGTGTTGTTTTTGGAAGTCGGTTGTATTTTTTTGTAAAAAAGTTTTTATTTTTCACTTTTTAGTTGTGTACCTACCCCACACAAATTCTAATACCACTACCTGCAAAACAAACTAGAACATCATCCATATAAAAAAAGGTTCCGACGAATTGAGAACCTCCTCCTTTTTGAAGTCGGTTAAAAAAGGGAAAGAAATCCATCGTGACGTGGATTACGTTACTATGGTTACGGAGCTATCATCGGTCAACCGTGTATGCGCCCTAGCGCGGTCCCCATATGATAAATATCGAATTGAAAACTCCTCGGGCGATCCGAAGTCTTCTCTAATAGAAAATAGTACATTTTGATACTAGTGGAGAATTTTTGTTATTGCATTCGACACTGAATTAACACCCGAGCCGTAGGCGAGGTTGTTTTTGAGCCAAGAACTGCAATAACAAATGTCCACGTGTATCAAATGACGTTTTTCAATACACTTTTGAAGAAATAAAATAAAATAACGAAAAATATTTTTGTCATTAATGAAATAAACCTAATCGTAGTGCGATATGAACTAGTTTTCGAGGAAGTGTATTAAAAAAGTTATTTTATAACATTCCCCCTCTAAACAGCTTATTTTATTCACTGAAAACAGTGATTTAAAACCACTTTTAATCATTATTTTGGTGTTTGAATTTAGAACACATCAATTTATTCGACCAATTCGAACACACCAAGTGTTCTAAATTCAATTTGATTGGTCGACATTTCCGACAAGAAGTTTAGCATTAGAGTAATATCTGTTTTGTGTTCTTTGCTGTGGATGATTGTGCAGTAAATTGGCGCTATTTTGAATACTGAAAGTTGTACGAACACAAAGTTTAGTGTTACTTAATACTAAATCTATTTAAAATGCATCAAGTGATGAAGAAGACGTGTTAACACCTGAGTTTATGAAAGAGAGGGCGGCCGTTAGAGTAGAAAACTTGCTACCCAACAAATCACGGTTGGTTTACATCAAAGCCAATTTAACCTTCCTTTTTTTTTTCTTAAATCTTTCTTTTTCTCGTAGTCATGGTTTAAAATATAGTATGCAACTCATGAATAAAACGGATTTATATCGAGGGCCATGAATCACTCGCGTCGCTCAGGATTCATCAATGGCCCTTGCTTTAAATCCGTCCTTTATTCACTAATTGCATAATATACTACGAGTATTAAATAATTATCTTGATACGATATCTATATCATAATAAAACTTTATAATTTTGTTTCAGTTGTACATTCATAAAGTCTGTCAAAAGTCATTACTATTTTTGAATTCATAATCAGAACTTTACGATAAGATTGTAGATAAAATACATTATATTATTATATACCCATGTTTTCAAACTTGTTTAGTGGGTTGTGTACACAGATTGTGAAAGTGACTGTGTCACTTTGGCCGAATTAAGGAATATGACAAAGCCTTTTGTATACGATAGAGATTATTATTAGAATGTTTTTATTTTTCACAAGATTTTGGCTGATTTTGACTGTGATACTGACCTTTTTGTTTATGGTTTTCTCGGCAAAGGCAAGGAACAAATATCAAATATCTTCGACATAGTACTGAATGCATTGACATAAAAACTAGTAATATATAAGTCAATGACTGAATGAGAATGTAACTGTCATTCGATTCGGGGTTCAAATAGTATCGCTTAGTTCTAAAATACAGGGCAGTCTTTGTTAACTTGAAACATTTTTGTTATTTCAGATAAGAATCTATTTATGGGTCTGTGATTTAAAAGATACGTGTTTAATTGAATTGAGTACGGGACTTATTCACGATAATGTCACGCTGTAGAGTACCTCATTCTATCAAAATCTACTGAAAATATTGCCTATCAGAGAATACCACTAATTCATAATAGTTACTATTTTTATTCCAAGCTTATTATAAAGCAAGTTTCATTCAACTTTATTTAAATGGTGTTGATCGCTTCTACTTATGAGTTCAGCGATCTCATAAGCCACATAATTACAACGTGACCGACAGACAGCGTGTCGCAATATCACTAGACCATCTTCACGTTTTTGGATCGCAAACTTATGAATGAATGAATCATCTTCATTATATAGAGATAAGTTCGAAGACCGCATCTTGAGGTCACGGTGACGGTGACCGGTCCGTGTCATGACTAAATTATATAATATGTTCAGTACATTATGTAATAGTAAAGCTTGGTATGGAAATAGTAACTCGTTTGTGTTATATTGGTTTACGGAATGACTTTTTGTTTAAGGTTTTTTCTGCCTAAACATTTTGATCTTTATTAAGCAATCAATCAATCAATCTGCCTAGCCTTTTCCCAACTATGTTGGGGTCGGCTTCCAGTCTAACCGGATGCAGCTGAATACCATTATTTTACATGGAGCGACTGCTATCTGACCTCCACAACCCATTAACTGGGTAATACGATACCCCTTGGTAAGACTGGTTGTCAGACTTTCGGGCTTCTGACGACCCGTAACGAATGTCAAAGATCCACGAATGACAGCCGGGACCAACGGCTTAACGTGCTTTCCGAGGCACGGAGGAGTCTCGGTATGTGAAGATGGTCACCCAACCACGGACCAACCCCAGCAACATAGCTTAACATGATGGATCGACCCGTGCGGCTGTTATTACTTAGCCACGAACTCCTCTATTGATCTTTATTAGCAAATTACCAAATTAACACATATCATCATGCCTTGTTTCCCCGAAGGGTATGTAGAAGTGTACGCACCCACATTTCGCCAGTTATGCATCCCATGTAATAGAGGGCGAGCCTATTGCCATCAAACGGGCACAAATCCAAGCTCCGGGCTGCTACTCAGAAATTCCAGATACATAAACCCAATTAAACCATGCCTGACCTGTTAATCGAGCCCAGGACTAAATTATGTTAGTTACTACTAAATTAAGCTAGGCCAAAATGGCGCAATTTAAACAAGCAATATCTGTCATAATTCATCACTACAACAACTAGACTAGAAGAGATTGTGCAACAAATTGCCAAACTTTATCCTACGGTCAATGTTTCTTATTAATATAACATGTTTGGCAGGTACGTACTGAGAAAGCTTCCAAATGATCTATGAAGTCACATCGTGACCCGTCGACCTTGTCGCGCCCAAAAAATTGAGCGCAACATATATAAGCCGATCTTAACACATGCTGTGCATCAGTTGTGTGTCAGATAATCATAGCAACATGTTCTCTAAAGTGAGTTTAAAAAACTAAAAGAAAATAATTATGTTATTATTTCTATTACTGATAGGTCCTGTGCTAACAATATTGTGTGTTGTAGATCGTAGCCCTGAGCGCGGTGTTGGCAGTGTCAGCAGCTGGTCTGCTGCCCGCGGCACACTACTCCTCGGCTAGTGCCGTGTCCTCCCAGAGCATTGTGCGCCACGATGAGACTCACCCCGCCGCTCACGTGACTCACCTGGCCGCCCCAGTCCATTACGCCGCCCCCGCTCCCATCCACTACGCCGCTCCCGCTCCTGTTCACTACGCCGCTCCCACTCCCGTCCACTACGCCGCTCCCGTCGCGAAGGTGATCGCACCCGTCCATGCCGAGGAATACGTAAGTACAACAGACACTAACTCGTGCAATGATGCTGAACTGCAACTCTCTAACAAAATCTAACATATAACGTGTTTGTTAACAGGCTCACCCCAAATACGACTTCTCATACTCTGTGGCTGACGGACACACCGGCGACAACAAGTCCCAGCAGGAGTCCCGCGACGGTGATGCTGTGCACGGCGAGTACTCACTGGTTGAGGCTGATGGCTCCGTGCGCCACGTGCAGTACACCGCCGACGACCACAACGGCTTCAACGCGGTGGTATCCAACTCTGCGCCCGCACACCACGCGCCCGCGCACGCCGCGCACGCCCCCGTCCTACTCGCTCACCACCACTGAGTGCGTCAGTAGTCCTAGCGAAACGAAGCCCAAGAGTTCGTATCGAACGCGACTCGTTGTAAATAGTGTTTAGTTATTTATAATAAAACAAGCAAATTAAAATTGACATATTTATTTTTATTATCTACCGTCTACGAAAATAACTGCCCCTGATTAGCGAGTTACATAAGAACACTGAAATACTTTAGGTACTTTAGAATGAGTCGGACGTTGCTTATAATGATACACCACGTATTTGACTTAATTTTGTAGGCGAACGCTAACAGGAAATGTCACAAAAGCGGAATAAAATTGCACAAAATCACAAATAAATCAATTTGACAATGCTGAGAATAAAACGAGCATATGGAAGGTCTAAAACAAATGATTAAAAACTCCCTTCTACAGGAAAAACAGTTTTTTTTAAATAATTAAGTTTATTTCTTATTTTATTACTGATAGGTTCTGTGCTAATAATGTTGTGTGTCGTCTCCTAACAAATAATTAATAATATAATACAAAACATTTACTTTTCTCTACACAGGTTATGTAACATTTGACCATTGTCAAATATTAGCATTAAGTACATAACTTGTGTGGACACACAAGGAGCTAACTTTGTAAGAGACTGGTGCCTGAAGAAGGTTTATATAAAAACCTTTACTACAGGTCACCATTACACTGAATGAAATTAAATGAACTGAAACGTTGAAAAAAACAAACGTTTAAAATAAATGAACTGTAACAAATTAATCAAAAACCAACCAACCAACCAATATTACCACGTTTTTAGGGTTCCGTAGTCAACAAGGAACGCTTATATTTTCGCTATGTCCGTCCGTCTGTCCGTCCGACCACAGCTTAGCTCAGAGACTCTTAGTACTAGAAAGCTATAATTTAGCATTTTAGCATGGATATACATATTCATCACGCCGATAAAGTGGTAAAATAAAATCATGAAAAAAAAATTTTTAGGGGACCTGTTCAACAGTTAACCACCTAAATTTCTAATCATCATAGCGCGTAATTTTTTGTTCATAGTTTACTTTTATCGGCAATTATGAAGAGGTAGGTTATTTGGCTATGTATTTGTATTTAAACAACGTTTGATTTACAAATAGATTTTAAAGAAACGATCTTTTAAAAAAAAATGGGATTTGTCTAACTGTGTCCACCCCATGGTACACTATTAACCAGGGGGTGGTGCTACAGTTAACCATAGTGTACACATTTAACAATTGCGTATAAAAACTTTAACTTTTACCATAATAATAACTCCAATTGTTAGAAATCAGTCTTCTAGTTAATAATGAAGTAAACTTATATCAAACAGAACAAAATATTGTTTTTCCTTATGGTTCTTACAGATAAAATAAACAAAAGCAGAGCATAACACATCACAACCTTCAATTTGTACTTATATTTCTTATGAAAATAAGATAGCAGCTTTTTTAATAATAACTAAAACACAAAATAATTATAAAACATTAAAGTAGTTGGTAGGAACATAATATGTACCTACTTCACAAACATAACAATACAGTACAGGTAGCCATGCCGTGGTTGGTCATGGTTAACTGTTGGACAACGTGATTTGGTTAATTGTAGACCACCCATCTCCCGCAAGTTTTCGGTCAATATAACTTTTCACTATAGAACACTACACACGCAATACATATGTCTAAAGAAGCTCATTAAGTATACATAGAGAGTCAACATAATACGATTCTTGTAATATTGAACAAAAAGATGTAAAACGAAAAAGTACTTATATTTTTTTTTATGTTTTACCACGTGTTTTCACACAATCACCTCTCACTCGACGGTCATGAGCGCGAGCTCGCCACCAACTGAGGAGCGGGGCGGGTATCCGCTTTGCAGTACCTATATGTCGCTTGGTAGCACGAATTAGCAACGTCGAATTTATCAATTATGGTCGTGGCTAACTGTGTACGAGTGGTTAACTGTTGGACATGTGACCCTACCTTCTGTACACTTAAAGTTGGGATGTTTTTTTTTCTCGTCTACCCCATAGTGTGGGATGTTGTTGGATAGGTCTTTCAAAAATATTGTGGGTTTGTGAAAATAACATTTCGATTTAGGGATCTCTTTCTGAAATATTAAGCTTTAAAGTCCTAATTTTTGTTAGAGTCAAGTGCCCCCCCAAGCAAGTTAAACGGTTAGGTTAAGTTTTTGGATGGGTGAAAAAATTCACGGTAGTAGTATATGTATATAACGAAATTAAAAGGTAAACTATCACAGCTAAGTAGGCTTTTCAAGTTTACAAGTAATAGTCAACCAACTTGTAAAATGTACTTGGAACAGTAAAAATTTCGTACAAATTCCATTAAAAATTACTTATTTAACGTTGTTAGTTGTGTAAAGCAGGTAGTAAATATAAGTTTATGAACCATGTAAAAATATACAAAAATAAAATCATAACATTCTTATTAATAATGATTTCTAAATTAATAATATTTACGCTCGAATAACGACGGGCGGCGGCGTGCACTATGGAACACACCCGACCCACCGCCGACACGCACTTGGCCGGTTTTTTATATTTGAAAGTGCCATAAACAAATGAACAAGCGAATGCTGTAATCCCTGGTGATTTGATGTTATCGATTAAAGAGTTTTTCATTCGGTATCTACGAGTATCTCTGAAGTCCTTCATCAAGTTTGTACCTAATGTGCGCTTTTATTATTTCTAACGTGAATATATTATCTTGGACGTCTACTTCCACATCACGGCCAGCATCATGATAATACAGGGAATAAAAATTTATGGATATATATGAAGACGCTTTTTTCCATCCACAATAACGATATAACTTACACGTATTTCCATACACTTTATGGAATTGGGCGTGGACGTCCACGATAATATTGTGACGTTAGAAATTAAAAAAGAGCACATTGGGATACTTTTGGAAACATCAAATCGCTAAACAGACGACTGGAGAATCTTCTTCTTTTTGAAGTAAAAATGAAAGTTAATACTGCATGCAATATGAAATAGGAACCTTTTACCTACTGTACCTGGTATAGAAAATAGGGTACAGTAATCACACAGCAAATGTAATGAATGACCTAATTAGAAAATGCTCGTTGCTTTTGAAAATAATGTTTTATGACATCGCGTATACCGACTATTTAGCTATAAAATTCGGGAGACCATGGTATATTTTCCTACGACCAAAAATCTCTCAATTTGTCTAATCTACTGTCTTAATTTTCAAATGGTTTACGGTAGCTAATGTATGTTTATAATGTACAATTTTACCACCTTCTCATAATTTATTCGTCATGTGTAGGTTTTCATTGGATTTCATTATCTATTTCTTTCATATTGTTTTTATTAAAATTCACACCTTTAGCACTTTCTAGTAGTTTATTCAAGTCCGAAAAATTTAAAGTGAGTCATTCTCTTATGCCATAAGGAGCAATTTGTGTCTTACTTGTGTATGCATGAATATCTTCTGTATTCAGCCGGTACATTTTATCGATCAGCTTGGCAGCAGCGACTTCAATATTCTGCTTATTGAATTCTTTGCATCCATTATTATGCACTGATGATAAAAATTTGGTCGGAATCCAAAAGAAAGGTTGTGGCTAGAATTATTTGTTATGAGTATTATAAGGTCATTAGGCTCCGTTTTGCATTTTGATTTTGGGTTATGATTTTGTTTTTTATTTTTTATTTTTCAGTTTCATGAAAAGTGATTAGTTTTGGTTCAATATTTATGCTCTTTATAGAGATATAGTATTAGAGAGAAGCATAATCAGCTGATTTATCCAATATACAACATAATCATTATTAATTTTATAAAGTACTAGATCTGATGCGGGAGACCCAAGACCGAGTAAAGTGACACTCAAGCATTGGCAATTCAATAATACGAGAGTGCTAAGTTGGTGAATACTTGTATGTTTCAAAGAAATTGAAATCGTAATTTAAGTTATTGTGTGATCATTAGAAGAATCATATTCTCAGACCTTCAATAATTATATTTAGACACATATATTCTTGAAGAATAAATGGGGAATAAATAAACTAGATAGATAGATTTCATTTTCAAAAACTTGCTTGTTTTATTATACACTTCTGGACACATCTTTTGGCCCACCTTGTATTTTCAGTTTCGTTTGGTCCTAGCTAAAATTTTATATTAGGTCGAGCAAAAAGTTTTTATGCAGTTTTGTACCTGGCACATTCACAATTTCATTCAATAGTCTTTTTTTGAATTTCGAACACAGAATTTAAAGAAACAAAAGACAATTTGGAGCCTGTTTGTTGATGTCAAACAATCGAATACTAAGAAAACTTGGTTTTATTGGTTTACTTGGATTTAATTCTTGAAAAAGTGATTGATATCTTTGGTTTTGCAACAAACATTACTTATTCTTAACATTAAGGTGAGGTTCTATCAATAATCTATGGATACTTCACCTGAAGTCGCCGCCCAAGCTGTGGCACTTATTCAGGCCGGACACAGCCAAAGAAACGTGAGTGCTCAACTTAATTTAAGTCGATCTGCGGTCCGAAATGTTTATCGGAGGTACCTAGAGACTGGCGGCTTTGTTCGTCGCCAAGGAAGGCCACGATCTCGGGTCACAACTGAAAGGCAGGATCGATTCATCGTGACGACCAGCTTGAGAAATCGTCACCTTACCTCAATTGAGATACAAAACCAACTACACAACTTCCACGGAGTATCTGTGAGCGCTCGAACTGTTCGGAGAAGGTTAAAAGAACGCGATATGGTACCACACAAGCCAGCTAATGGCCCCAAACTAACGCGAGCCCACCGAACAGCGCGCCTTCATTTCGCACGCAGTCATTTAAATTGGACACAGCAAGATTGGAGCCGTGTACTCTTTTCTGATGAGTCTAAAATTGTGTTACATGGCAATGATGGAAGGAAGAAGGTCTACCGACGTAAGGGAGAGCGTTTCGCACAATGTTGCTTTGAAGAGAGGGTTGCTTATGGCGGTGGCTCATGGACTGTCTGGGGCGGTATATCCGCGAGCGGCAAAACTCAACTTGAGGTTGTTACAGGACCACATCTGCCAACATTAAATGCTGAAAGGTACATTCGTGAGTGCTTAGAACCTCACGTGATACCATACGCGGACTATGTGGGCCCAAATTTCCTTTTTATGCATGATAATGCAAGAGCCCATGCGGCCGGCATCGTCAGGGAATATCTTCGGGATGTGAACATCACAGTTATGGACTGGCCAGCCGGAAGCCCAGACATGAACCCCATTGAGCACATGTGGGACGAGCTAAAAAGACGCGTTAGGGCTCGTCAGCCAGTTGCCCAGACGATGCAGGAGTTGAAAACTGCCATAGAAGAGGAATGGGAGATGATCCCTCAAAATTTCATAGAGCGGTTGATAAACTCTATGCCTAATCGTATGAGAGCTGTGGTAGATGCCCATGGAGGCAACACGCGTTATTAAATTAAACCTTTATTTGATAAAACATGTTTTTTATTCAAAAATCAATTGCCTTTAACAAGGCGCATATCCGACTTGTTAGGCGTAGCTCCATGTCGTATGGTATTCTGAATTCAAATTTAAAACAATACGATCGAAAAAGATGGTAAAATATATGAGGTTTAAAACTGCATCAACAGTTTTTGTTCAATCTAGCAATCATATTTCGGTAGGGGCCATCGAAACCTAAACTCTAAGGTGGGCCAATAGATGTGTCCAGAAGTGTAAATAACTAAACACTATTTACAACGAGTCGCGTTTGATACGAACTCTTGGGCTTCGTTTCGCTAGGACTAGAGCGGCACTCAGTGGTGGTGAGCGAGCAGGACGGGGGCGTGCGCGGCGTGCGCTGGCGCGTGGTGTGCGGGCGCAGAGTTGGACACTACCGCGTTGAAGCCGTTGTGGTCGTCGGCGGTGTACTGTACGTGGCGCACGGAGCCATCGGCCTCAACCAGTGAGTACTCGCCGTGCACAGCATCGCCGTCGCGGGACTCTTGCTGGGACTTGTTGTCGCCGGTGTGTCCGTCAGCCACGGAGTATGAGAAGTCGTATTTGGGGTGAGCCTGTTACCAAACACGTTATATGTTAGATTTTGTTGGAGAGTTGTAGTTCAGCATCATTGCACGAGTTAGCGTCTGTTGTAGGTACTTACGTATTCCTCGGCATGAACGGGTGCGATCACCTTGGCGACGGGAGCGGCGTAGTGGACGGGAGTGGGAGCGGCGTAGTGAACAGGGGCGGGAGCGGCGTAGTGGATGGGAGCGGGGGCGGTGTAATGAACTGGGGCGGCCAGGTGAGCCACGTGAGCGGCGGGGTGAGCCTCATCGTGGCGCACGATGCTCTGGGAGGAGACGGCACCGGCCGAAGAGTAGTGTGCCGTGGGCAGCAGACCGGCTGCCGACACCGCCAACACCGCACTCAGGGCTACGATCTACAACACAGAATAAATTTTACTACTGGAGTTACGTCTCTTCCAACACGCGAATAACACTTTCTACAAAATGTTTTCTCCATTTTATTGTTGCTTGTTCGAACACTTACTTTAGAGAACATATTGATGTGATTATGTGAGGTGCACAACTGATGCATTGCATGAGTTAAGAGCCGTTTATATAGCAGTGGAACATTGGGTGTGACAAGGTCGACAGGCCAAAGTTGTTCTAAAGTTCAAAGCTTCCCAACGTTTAATGTGATATGACTAATTGTTATGTACCTCGATTCGAACATAGTATTTTTAAAACTAAATACTTACAGGTTTGGTTTTTGATTGGATTTTATTGTTTATAGGTAAGTACTATAGATTAATTCTATAACTGAATCGTTTTTAACACATACGAGTCCGTCGACTTTTCATAGAGCTCCTAAGCCATGCATACATATTGATGAAACCTCCAGGAGGGCCACCGGCATTACGTTTGCGGTGAAGTGAACCCTCGAGAAGGGTTCTTGGCATTAGGTTTGAAAGCAATTATTATAATAAAACACTGTAAAACGTAGTAAAGTAGTGTTTTCAGGGGATCTTGTTGCTATACTTAGAATCGCTGGTAGGATTTTGTTGTTGTGGTTGTCGTGAAATTGAAAACGAAAAATTTTATAAAAATATTCCGACACGGCCATTCTGATCTGATATACGCTTCATCCTGAAGAACAAAGGCAAGGTAGGAAGTTAAATTAAATCAACATAAGACTTCCCACTATTGTTCAATCCAATTAGTTCTACTCATATTTCTAACTATATTTATACAATCATTGATAATGAATCTGTATCCATAACTTCTTCATATCACATTCCTAACCCACACTGATATCCTCAATGTTATCTATTCACAATTCCACACAAATTTACTTGTTGTTATTACACAATAATTAATAAAATGCTGATGTACTTACGAGACAATACCACCTGACTTAAATATCTGTGCTATTGTGTGTTATTGTATTTTATTTTGTTTTTATTGTTACAATAAAAACAATTACAATACAACAACAACACAACGACAACTACAAACAACAACAACAACACACATAACTATACTATTACAAGTTATTTTTACGAAATTAATGTTACTCATTTTTAGTTATTTTATTTTTATGTTAATTCAATGTCTACAAACTCGAGAGCAAACCAAAATTGTGTTTTGCAGCGCTCTGATCGGGTTCACGTACAAAAATCTGCAGTAATATTCTAAAATGTTTGATGTGCATGAGAGCAATAAATAACAAAACGAAATTCTTAACCAAATTTAAAAAATAGTTTTAAATTGTAACCATTCTTGGAAAAACTAATAGAAAAAAATATAAGTAGTACCTACCCAGCTTCTTTGTTACATTTTGTAAGTTATTATGTAACTTGTAAAGAAATAAAAACAATTTGGTGGTACCTACTTGAGGTACCACATCCCTATCCACATCCTTATCCACACTGATATCCTCATTGATATCACATCCCTATCCATACTGATATCCTCTTTGATACCACATACCTATTGGTCAAATAAAAAAAAGAAAACCATCAAAAATAATAACTAAGACAGCACTAATAAATCATTAAATCTGGCTTTGCCCAACTAGTTTCGGGTCGGCTTCCAGTCTAACCGGATGCAACTGAATACCAGTATTTTACATGGAGCGACTTATCTGACCTCGACAACCCAGTTACTGGGTAGTACGATAAGACTGGTTGTCAGACTTGATAATACTGGCTGGTTGTCAGACATTCGGGCTACTGACAACCCGTAACGATTGTTGACGAATGAAAGCCGGGACCAACTGGTTAACGTGCTTGTCGAGGCATGGAGGAGTCTTGGTATGTAAAGATGGTTACCCACGGACCAACCCCGGCAAGCGTAACTTAACCTGATCATATATATTTTTATACTGTGGAAAAATGCAAGTGTTGCATTTGGACATCTCATAATGTTTCAAGTCTCTTGTATAAGCAAAAAATACAAATACTGGACGAATAGATTAACATGATAATGTCGGGCTGTTATTACTTAGCCATGAGCTCCTCCTGTACTAATAAATCATTGATAGTAATTAATTGATTAGGTGTTGGCAGTTCTTTTAGACAATAGTAGAGCGATGATATTAAAGAATTAAAAATGATAGGTTAATTGAGAATAAATAGGTATTTATTTATTTAAGTTATAGTATGATTATAACAAGTATTTAACATTATAGGAATGTAAATAACACAATTTACTAAATTTTCTTTAGAAATTAATGATGTTTATGTTCTTCGACGTGTTTGGTGGTTTGCTTGACGGCAGCGGAGAATCTGAAACAGATATACATATTGTAAAATAAATATTGAGCTTTTAATTATAAAAAGATAAGATTAGAGGTAAAATCACATAAAATCTTTTGGAAATTATTACTATGCTTTAGCACAACCAAGCTAAACCATGCTTCAATAGTTCATTGGGTTTGTATCGAACTCGCGCTCAAAATCTTGACTGTAAATTAAATCTACAGACTACGTTCGTTCAGTCAGCTTTATTAGTCGTTACGGGTCAGAAGCCCGAAAGTCTGACAACCAGTCTTAGCAAGGGGTATCGTATTACCCAGTTAATAGGTTGTAGAGGTCAGATAGGCAGTCGCTCCAAGTAAAATACTGGTATTCAGCTGCATCCGGTTAGACTGGAAGCCAACTCCAACATAGTTGGGAAAAGGCTAGGCAGGTAGATTGATTTGTTCAGTCAGCTTTATATGTATGTAGGACTATCCGAACAGAATAGATTATTAATTAAAACTTCTTTTTATAATTAAGTTAATCATGTCTATTGAAGAGTAAAAAATAGTTTGAAGATTCTAAAACTGGTCATCGATTTTAATCGCTAATTATCTTCTACATCTGAGGAGCTCGTGGCTAAGTAATAACAGCCGCACGGGTCGATCCATCAGGTTAAGCTACGCTTGCCGGGGTTGTCCGTGGATGGGTGACCATCTTTACATATCGAGACTCCTCCGTGCCTCGGAAAGCACGTTAAGCCGTTGGTCCTGGCTGTCATTCGTGGATCTTTGACAGTCGTTACGGGTCGTCAGAAGCCCGAAAGTCTGACAACCAGTCTTACCAAGAGGTATCGTATTACCCAGTTAATGGGTTGTGGAGGTCAGACAGGCAGTCGCTCCATGTAAAATACTGGTATTCAGCTGCATCCGGTTAGACTGGAAGCCAACCCCAACATAGTTGGGAAAAGGCTAAGCAGATTGATTTTTATCTTCTACATCTATTTAAATAAAACAACCTCGGGTTATTTACACCATTTATAACTCAAGAACGGCTGGACTGATTTTTACGACGTATGATTTGTTGGATTTGTCTTCACCCCGAATAGCAGAAAAACATAGGAAACTTTCACAAAAAAAAAAAAAAAAAATGTGAAGAAAATTCATCTTCTCATATTATTTTAAAATTTAGACCGGGCAACGTCTGTCGGGTCAGCTAGCATTAAATAAAAAATTCTAATTCATGAACTGACAGACAACGCACAGCGTAAACCGCTGTGACTAGAAGCGTGAAATTTTGCACAAGTGTTCCTTTTGTAACAAAAGTGAGCACTAGGGAAGTATTTTTGAAAATTCATCCCCGAAAGGGGTTAAATAGGGGATGAAAGTTTTTGTGGAAGTTCCTAATTTTTCCGATGGGAATCCCATCGTGCACATGGTTTGTCTACTTTCTTCTATTATTGTGAATAAATAACTTACCCGGCGTGCTTGTCAGCGGCATACTCGACGGTGCGGACGGAGCCATCAGCCTCATGCAGGCTATACACTCCCTTCACCTTGTGTCCATCACGGTGCTCATGCTGGTACTTGTGGTCACCGGTGTGAGGGTCCTTGACCTGGTACTCGAACTCGTACTTAGCGGGGCCCTGGAAAAAAATCAAGAAAATGATCAGTAAAGGGGACTGTTCCAATTTAAACAGTGGTGGCTCCGCGTGGTTGATCATGGCCCATTTTGTCTCCTAAAGGGAAGGCTTGAATCCTGGCAGTGGGAACATTATTAGGTGATTGGTTATGTAATTTGACTCGTGATCATAATAGCAATTCAAGACGCAGATATATGCCAACGGCCTTGAGTGGTCGGGGCGGCAAAGCTTGCGTGTTTTGTGCTGAACTCACGCAATGCGTCGTACGTCTAAACTACTACTCAGCTATCAAGAAGCACTGTCCCAAATTAGATGCATTATTAATTTACTGCAAATAAAACAAAAGGTAATAAATTAAAACACGTATACTAAAAAATAATTAAAATTGTCATTAAAACGGTGAAGGTTTCATGAAAATGCGCTTGATAGTTTCTGCGTGATTCTGAGTTTTTATCCGTGTTAGCCATAACTTTACAAATGAATTACACTATGTAAGACGAGTATAAACATAGTCTATAATGTTCACATATTAAGTTATTAAGTAAATGCTCTAATTTAACGTAATTATATTTTCTCCATATCATTAGCACTACTCGTTTAGACGTGATCTTCAGGTTAAAATCAATAAAAGTCGTTTATCGTCGCCTTAAGGTTTTTATAAGAAGGAAAATTTCACGTTCATTTGCATTTGTATGAAAACTCCCATCGTTTTATGAAAAAGTTGCGTTTTAAGTATAATGTAATTTGTAATTTATTGCTTATACTCACGGTAGATTGGTCGTCGAAGTCCTTGGGGGGATGGGCGGGCACGTCGTGACGGGAAATGTGTTGCGAAGAGATTGCGGGCTTATGCTCGTGGTGGTGAGATTCCTCCTTTTTGTGAGCATTCTGTACGTAATGTGCAACAGGCACCACTTTTACCGGTGTAGCAACCTTAGCAGCCACAGGGGCTTCCTCTTCTACTTTCTCGACTACGGGGATGATCCTTACATGTTGCTCATGTTTGTGCTCAACCTTCTTAGGTTCGACCTTGTGTTCCTTCTTGGGTTCGACTTTGTGTTCCTTCTTGGGCTCAACTTTGTGTTCAACGTGGTGCTCAACTTTGTGCTCAACGTGGTGCTCGTGTCCAAAGTGGTGCTCGTGCTCGACTTTTTGTTCCTTCTTAGGTTCAACTTTGTGCTCTTTCTTGGGCTCGACTTTGTGTTCCTTCTTGGGATCGACTTTGTGTTCCTTCTTGGGCTCAACTTTGTGTTCCACCTTGTGTTCAATTTTGTGCTCAACGTGGTGCTCATGATCAAAGTGGTGCTCGTGCTCAATTTCGTGCTCGACTTTTTGTTCCTTCTTAGGTTCAACTTTGTGTTCCACCTTGTGCTCTACTTTGTGCTCGACCTTGTGTTCAACTTTGTGCTCAGTCTTGTGCTCGTGTCCATGATTTTCGGTTTTGTGCTCTTCATAATCGTGATGTTCATCATGTCCTTTGTGCTCCTCATGTCCATGGTAGTCGCCAAGTCCATGATGTTCTTCGTGTCCATGGTGCTCGTGGTGATCGTCATGGTGGTTGTCGAAGCGCACGATACTTTGCGAGGAGTAAGCATGTTCCGCTGCTTGACAGGCGCCTAGAAAGGCGATGAGAGCAACGACCTGTGAATGAAACAATAGAAGTTGTTTAATTTAGATATTAAGTTAGGTAAGCTGTGATTGAAATGACATTGTTTTAATAATTTTAAGTCATATTTTTATTTTCTTACCTTTATGAACATTTTGATTTATATGTTCCAATTGTGTCTGAACTTCTGAAGTCCCTTGGTTGACTGATGTTGAAGTAAAATTGATTGTCCAATTTATACTTTTTAATGTGTAACCTGATCATATCAAAGGCTTTGCGAAGCCGGTTTTCGCTTTTTTGGTCCAGAAAATGTTATTTTGTTGAATGAAGGGCAGTGACTTTCGTCTTACAGATATTTTTGGAAATTTGAGACTTGCATTGTACCGTAGGTCGTCAGGGCGTGTTATTTAATAAACTATGTTGGTTCGTGATTGACCGCGTAAGCAACCGGTTTAATTTTTCGGTCAGTGTGTACAATGTCAGCGGCGAGTATTCAATATACGTCAGGCGCTTTGAATCACGATCTTGAATAATAATGATTTTTACTTGTTCTGTGATAAATGCAATGCGGACAAATTGATCAGGATTTACTTTTAACTACTATTGTTAAATAATAAGTGTTGCACTTGCATTATTCATTTCAAATCAATACTTATAATAAATAATAATAAATTTAATCTAACAAGACCTGTGTGGATGCATTCACAAAGAAAAATATCTTCTATTATGCTAAAATACCTCGACTCATAACAGCTAGTTGTTGGACTTGTATATGTAAGTTTATGAAACGACTCTTATACCACAGTCTATACATCATACAGTCGTCCGACGAGAGCCCGAGCTGCTTACGTAGTTCGCCGAACTTCGTTTGCAGCTTGGGCTCCGTCGGACGACTGTATGATGTTTTAGACTGTGCTTATACGTTAGACTAAAACTCAAAATGCCGAATAGAACTGGTGACCTGTAGTAGAGCCAATACCTCAAACGCAGCTATAAGTAGTGTTTACCGGGACAATAAATTACTTTCAAGCCTGAATCTCTAAAGTTACTTTGATATAATTAAATTTGTACATGTTACGGTTAAAACCCGAAGTGCGGCTACACCTAGTTTTAGCCGGCTAAAACCAGAAACGAACCGATAGGTCTAGCCTATTAATTTACCGGCGGGGCTCCTATTTCTGTCTGCAGGATTTAAACTTTAAAGGAACCTAACCAAACTGAACCTCGGGGTGCCCCTGATGTCGACCGTCGTTTCGTGGTCACAGATCTAACCTGACCTAACCTACCTTTCAGACTCCACCTACTTGTAGCCGGTTAAAATTAGGTGTGGCTACACCTAGTTTTAACCGGCTAGCACTTGGGGCTTTAGCTGTAACATATATCAAAGTTATATAACTTTAGAGATTCAGTCTAATACAGGAAGGTCCTGACCATGCAGACAGTAGAGCAATATTAGAGCCTACTTTTTTGTTATCTTTACTCACCATTAATCGGAGGTGTTGTGATTTGTGAATAGGCAGATTTAATTGATACTTCTTAAAGTACTATTTAAAAAAAGGCGCAATTAAGTTCTTCGTTGACTTGCATTCAAAACGTGCATGTCTATTACTTAATTCTCATCTGTTAGTGTTTTAATTTTTTCGAGTTGTGTCTAGTGAACTACATTTTATCAGGATTATCTAAGTTCATAGTTTGTTAAGAATGAGGGAGTCTGTAGCTAGGTACTGCAAAATGATCATAACGTCTTGTAGATCTTAGTACTGGTCCATTTCCATACCTATTATTAACTTTCACCACTTATTAACGGATACATAATTTTAATATTTACCTACCGCATGCGCCTTGCGCGCATTTTTTCTTGGAATCAAGTTCAAAACCTTGCGAAAATTGTATCAAGTTCCTACGTATAAAAGGTATAATCAGTTCCGAATCAAGCACACTTCTTGTAAGCTTATGACATTAAGCATACAGTAAATTTCATTTTACAAAATGATTTTTAAGGTACTCATTGTTAAATTACGAGTATTAACAGGATATTTGTCCTTATTTAATTATTCCAGGTTCATTTAGTAATATAATACTGAAGTATTTTTGTCATTAAATTGCAGATCGTCTGCCTAGCTGTTTCCCTCACTGTGGTCGCAACGCGACCACAAGACAGTCACGATCACCATCACGGTCACGGTCACGCTATCTCGTCACAGAGCATCGTACTGCATCAAACTCACGAGACCAAACACGAGCCCGCACACCTTGAAGAGCACCATGAGGAGCACCACGAGGAGAAACATGAAGAGCAGCACAAGAACCACGAGGAGCATCATCACGAGGAACACCACGAGGAACACCACGGTCACGCCTCCTCATCACAGAGCATCAAGCAGCACCACGGACACGCCACCGAGAAACACGTCGAGTACTATGTAAGATAACTTTCATCTACTTAATAAAATACATTCATTCATTTACTGATAGACAACGCACATTCTAAACCGCTGGACCTAGAAGCATGAAATTTTGCACAATAGTTAGGTTTATTCAATTTAGGAAAGGCGTTGCTAACCGCAATTTATCTTGCAGTCTCACCCTAAATACGAGTTCGCGTACAAAGTGGAGGACCCTCACACCGGCGACAAGAAGTCTCAGCACGAGGCGCGCGATGGTGACGTCGTGAAGGGCGTGTACAGCCTGCACGAGCCCGACGGCACCATCAGGATCGTCGAGTACTACGCTGACAAGAAGACTGGGTGAGTGGAAAACACCTGTCTATAATCAGCGGTTTTATTACTCGCTACATACAAAAGAATTCTAACACATATCTCATTTTAATTCATTTCCATAATAGTTGAAAAGCTATGGGGGAGACCTTAACCCACCAGTGGGCTAATACAGGTAAATAAATAAAGAAAGAAGTAGCAACACCCGACCTATAACTTCATTTTAAAACAAAACTTTCGCATGGCAACAATGCTTACGAACAGTAATGAAGTTTTAAAAGCGTAATTTTAGGGTTCCGTTCCTGAAAAGGAAAAAACGGAACCCTTAAAGCATCACTTCGTTGTGCGTCTGTCTATCTGGCAAGACCCTTTTTGTCAGGAACGCGTGGAGGTATCAAGCTGAAATTAATATCAAATACATAGGTCTATGGTGCCTTGGAGAACTAAAAAAAATGAAGCTTCTATCTCAACGCAATAAAAAATACGGCCAATTAAATGCGACATATTTTGATACTCACAAGTTAATCAAATCCTATAGGGTAGTGCTTCTCGTTGGCTTAGAATTATGAAATTTGGCAAGAAGCAAAGCCTCATAGCACAAGCAATGGAAAAAAGTCCGAAAATCGTTAATTTGTAATTGTATCGCAAAATTTTTTTGGGATTACAAACTTAAATTTGTAGTTGGAAAATTGACCATGACGTATATCAATGATAAATGTATGCGAGAACAAGTTTTTCAACTATAATGTTAAGTTTGTTTTTAGGATAATTTCTTTTCAACTACGGAACCCTTCACTGTGCGTGGTCCGACACGCACTTGGCCGGTTTTTTAGTTTTAATAACACTATCAATATATCTTTATTTGCATAATTGTTTTTACAGATTCCACGCCAATGTGAAACATGAGGGTCACGCCAAGCACGAGGTTCCTGAACATCATCACCATCACTGATTATTGTTATTATCGCTCAATTATTTGATTATTGATAAAACTGAATATTTTTTTATGATTAAGTCATTGTGATACCTACACTAAGGATATTGTTGTTGTGATATTGTTACATCTTTAGTTTTAATGTTAATAAATCAAAAGTAATTAAATTTTGTTGTATAATTTTAAATCAGTGCTGCTATAGCTGTGTACATCTCTTTACAGTCGTAGCCAAACCATAACAATTAAGAATCATATAAAGAACAGGACATCCATTGATCATCGATCAATCAACAAGATACACCAATAGTGGCAATTTAAAACCAAATGATAAGGCTTTCTGTTATGTCACGAAGCCTATCAAAGAATAAAGGCTTTTAGTCATTGCAGACGTAATGAGGTTTGGTTTCTCTTAACATTTTTATTGACGCACAGTAAAAGTTTTGACAACTATAAAAGAAAATATATCTAAAAGTGTAGGGCTGCTATTAATTTAACCCAATCAAAGCGTAAATATACACGGAGCACGCGTAGCTGGAAATGGAATGTAGTACATGTAGTAAATTTTTAGATGCGCGTGCGCTTGCGTTATTACAAAGATGGGATTTTAAGGCGAGTAGTGCTGCCAACTAGCGCCACCATTGAGAATAAATTATTAGTCTGAAGATATGGAACATTTTGAAGTTTCCTATGCTCACATTTTTTTCTCAGATGAGGTAGAATTTTTTGTATCAAAAAAATCAACACTAAACCTCATAGGTTCCTAACGTTCCTGAGGTTTAGGATTGATTTTTTTCTGTCATTGAATTCTTGGTACCTCATCTGACTAAAAATATGAGCAAAGGAAATTTCAAAATGGTCCATATCTTCAGACTTATGATTTTTTTCACAATAGTGGCACTAGTTGGCAGCACTACTTGCCTAAATGTTGACATGAATTTTCCATTATTAGTCTTACCTCGCGTCCTAACCAAAACTATCGTTCGCAAGAATAGGCGTTCGTCGCATTCATAATAAACCACTCATTTGTTCGGTAAACCAGAAAGCGCCCTCTGCCGACGCGACCTCGCGTTGTGGTTTGCCGAGCAAAATGAACGCAACGATCGCATAATCGCGCGACGATCGCGTTGCTTAGAACACGGCCTTATTCGATAACTTCTATACCTATTCTATGTAAATTATTATCGTTTTCCGAGGCTGTCCGTGTAACTGCGTGTTTAATTGGTTTTTGCGTGATGTCTCTGAGTGTGGAAATTGGTGACTAAGTTATACGAGTATTGGGTACCTGTAATAACAAAATTGTAAATGATAACTGTGGTAAATAATGCAGCATCTTCGAACAACACTTTTTTACCTTAGTTGGTGCATGATGTGTAAAGTTGTATATTATTTGCATTACTGAGCTTAATTTTGCGTAGGTACACATTTGTTTTTTTTTTAAATTATTTTTTCTCAAAAATGCTGTAATACGTGTAGGTCAAATACTTCAAGCCTTCAACACAATTTCGATAGCAACTCCTTCTAAAGAAACTGGAATCCGCAGGCATACGTGCACTCCCCTGGATTGGTTCAGGAGCTACCTGTCTAATAAAAGGTAATTAATTTGTCAAGCTACAGAGCTGCTAGAAAGATCACTGGATCTTTCTAGAAGCTTCCTCTCCATTGATTTAGGAATCCCATAGGGCAGCACAATCGGTCCAACTCTTTTCTTACTCTACATAAACGACATATTATATCTTTCTCTCACCAATGCTGAATTAATAGCCTACGCAGATGATACGGCGACCATATTTCATGCTAAATATTGAGATCAAGTCTACAGCCATGCTGAGGATACTACAGATAATCGAACTCCCTATTCCGCAAACTGTTTATATACCGTAATCGGCCGTATTCACTCCATGAGATATTTAGAAATTACCTTAGACGAGAACTTATCTTTTACACAACCATTACAATGGGTGCCACAAAAGATGAGACTTGACACACCACGTAGTTTGACATGCGCAGTAGATTATAATTCTCTGATTCTAAGTCTCTGTATCGGTATGAGGTCTGAGACGGGAAGGGACCGGGCGTCATCTGGGCAGCGAAAAGAGCGCGGGAGGCACGATACTGCGCTTGTCACGTCTCATCTTTCGTGGCACGTATTGCACATGCACTCTCAGGCCGAGCAAGAAGACTTATTCATATAAAGAAAAAACTACGTGACTGTATATACACTCACCCCCATACATACTTCGCACTATTTGTCTTTGCCAGTCTGTCCTTCAATATGGTATCTCTGTCTAGGGTGATGCTGGTAAAACTGCGTTTATCGAAATCCAAAGAGCACAAAGCGCCGCCTTTAAAGTAATGCTCAAGAACCCTTTCTTGTACCCAACCAATAACCTACGGTGACATAGGTCCTTTGTGTTCAACAGCTCTTTATCCTCAACGCAATACTTCACATGCATAGAAAATTTAACTTCAGGACCGATTACAAGAAATAATTTCAAAGCGCACAATCAAGATTCCCATTCCCCAAGTAAACTTCCTTACGGCTAGACGTTCCCCAGACTAATTATTTACACGCCTCATAACATACCTCAAAATATCCCTGTGCAAAAAAGTAATAAAGAAATGCCTTTATAACCAATTGAGATATACTTTAATTTTCTTAGGTGTTGAGATCATTTTGAATAGTCTGTTCGTCCCGATATTTTTGACGCTGAGTGTACCTACTTTAATTTACATTTTGAATTTCCGCGCATTATTTGAGAACAAAAAGTAAAAGACTAAACATAATATATATGGTGGCCGGAACATTGACGTCCAAAAAAATTTTATTGAAGATTCAGATGCAAAAAAAAAATCTCGAATTTTTATTTTAGAAATTTTTTTAGTTGGCCAGGTCGAAAATTCTCAAAAATTCAGAAAATAATTCATGACTCGAAAACTATGAAAAGTCGCGGATCATACATGGGGTGATTTAGATACCCCACGATACGAGGGACCAACATTTTTTTTGGACGTTAATTTTCCGGCCACCCTACCTATACCCCTACCTATTCATAACTGACGAATTTTGAGACTAACATTAAAATTCTTATACACACGGTGAATTCGAAAAACACTGCAAAATTAATACGATAATTTTGCTCATTTATCGATAAAATGTTTTCGTACATAATAAATCCAATTTATTTTTAGGGTTTTCACAGGTACGGTGCTAAATTAGTCCCACCTGTTAGATCGGATCTACCTTCAAAATTAATAATGTAGGAGTTAAAACAGTGCCTGTAGTGTATCATATGTGAAATTAAAACTATAATGTTGTTTTTGGTAAAGTTATTTAATACAACAAAGTAGTGGTAATAATTAATATTAAAATAACAATCCTTATATAAATCTTAAGTCAAAGAAATTATCACAGAATCAATGATGGTGGTGGTGCTCAGGAACAATGTGCTTGGCGTGACCCTCGAACTTCACGTTAGCGTTAAATCTGTTAATGAAAAATATAATATTAAAACAATATTGCTGGTTCATGGATCATAAAACTACATTATTGGCAGCGTGACATTGAACCGTTCGTAGTCATACGTAACACATTATTTTTATGGCAGCATTAAGTTCTCATTATTTTGAAATCATGGACTTACCCAGTTTTCTTGTCAGCGTGGTACTCGACGATCCTGACAGTGCCGTCGGGCTCGTGCAAGCTGTACACGCCCTTCACGACGTCACCGTCGCGGGATTCATGCTGAGATTTCTTGTCACCGGTGTGAGGGTCTACGACTTTGTATGCGTACTCGTACTTGGGATGAGCCTGCATGACACGTTACAGTAAGTTACGACCTTTTCGATTATGTGAAAAAGCAAGATGAAAAGATTGGAAAATTATCATACATAGTACTCGACGTGTTTCTCGGTGGCGTGTCCGTGGTGCTGCTTGATGCTCTGTGATGAGGAGGCGTGACCGTGGTGGTGCTCATGATGATATTCCTCATGTTTTTTATGCTGCTCTTCATGTTTTTCCTCGTGGTGCTTCTCATGGTGCTCCTCGTGGTGCTCCTCGTGGTGTGCGGGCTCGTGTTTGGTCTCGTGTGTTTGGTGCAGTACGATGCTCTGTGACGAGATAGCGTGACCGTGACCGTGGTGGTGACCGTGACCATCTTGTGGCCGCGCTGCGACCACAGCTAGGAGGGTAGTGACTACAGCAACCTGTATAAAACATGTAGTTAGATTTGAAGCACTTCAATTGGTAACACTTCACTAAATTCAACTATGTAAGTTTATTTCTTATTCACTTTTAACACATCCTAATAACCAAGTAATTCAGTAGACTTTAAATACCTTAAAGAACATGATAATGTTGGTAATTGCAGTTACTTTGGAAACTTAATTGTGACTGATATAGTTGGTATGGAAGGTCTGTCCTTTTATATGAAATACACGAACTAACAGAATGTGGTCCAATTTCTTGTAAACGTGTAAATTGAAACTAACCAAACTTGTTTTTTCACCAACAACATGATTTTGGCTGACAGTGCGATAATTAGTGCAACCTTGAGTAGGTAATTATTATTTCAATGGTTTACCTTTCTCCAAATATTTAATGAAAGCAGCTGTTATTTTTACTTTACCAATTGACGAGATTTTGGTTCAAAAAACAGTTTGATTTGTATATTCAGAAACTGATTTCCTCTTTATGTAACTATTGATTGTAATTTCATATTGTTATTGGATCGTCATGAATTTTTATATTTAATTAATATTTTAGATATACGATGGATGGAGAGGGACAGGACGACCAAAGAAAAGAAGGATGGATTGTATGAAAGATGATATATCAAAAAGGAGTGATTCGTTAGGGTGACGGCTGATAGGGGAGAATGGAAGAAAAAAAAGTGTTGCGCCGACCCCACGTAATATGGGATTAAGACAGGAAGATTAAGATGAACATAATCCTAGAACTTATACTATTAAAAAAATGGTCTTATATTTAAGTTGCAATCGTTATTTCACAAGAAAATCGCTTATCAAATTTGCCAAGTGAATACGTATTCTATTGTTTGATGTAGATAGGCAGCCACTCCAAGTAAAATACTGGTATTCAGCTGCATACGGTTAGACTTACAGCCGACCCCAACATAGTTGGGAAAAGGCTAAGCAGATTGATATACGTATTTTACAGGTGTGTTGAGTCTTCGGCGCAAACATCAGTTCATTTGCCAGATTTATGATGATTTATGTTTTTTTTTTATGGATCTATTTTGGCCTACGCTACGTAGGAGTACATTTATGAAAAAACTATACACGTATTCGTAAATAAAGTCAGAAAAGAAAATGTAAAATAATAAGTTTTTTCTTTTTATTTTGTTTGAATTTATTAGCACATGGGTGTAAATACATAGGCACAAACATCAAAATGTATTAAGATTAAGTAACAGAATCAGTTCTTTAATAGGCAATAATAAAGGAAGACGCTTCAGTAATGATGATGTGGCACGATGTGGTGTGTGCTGTATTTTACGTCTGCGTGAAAGCTGAGAAGAAAAAATAGGATAAATTAAAATTAACTTAGAAGAACTCAAACGAAATCGGGTGAGTCAGTTAAAAAAGCATAATACAATCTCCGTCGTTTTATTCATTTCAGGCCATAGGTACATACCCGCTGTGATGGTCGCCGTGGTAGTGCACGTCCCTTACGGAGCCGTCAGGTTGGTGCAGCGAGTAGTGTCCCTTGACGACGTCACCGTCGCGGTGCTCGTGCTGTGACTTGTGGTCGCCCGTGTGAGAGTCTTCCACTTTGTACTCGAACTCGTACTTAGGGTGAGTCTGCAAACGAATATGTCGGTAAGTATCGGGTAATTAGGTTAAAGTTTCACTTTCGAATTGTTGAATTGTTACTGACGAAGTAGTCATGATGACCATGTCCGTGGTGTACTATCTGGTGATGTCCGTCGTGGCGGTGGATGTACTGCGACGAGTGTCCGTGAGCGGAAACCACCGCGACAGCCACAGAAAGCACGCAGAACAGCTGAAAAAGTAACGATAGTGTGAAATTGGAATATTTTCCTGAATATGTAAATATTATATTTTGTACAAGCAAAATTTGCCTAGATGAAGACATGTTTTGCGGCTAATTAGTACTATTAGCTTATTATTTTTCTCTCCTTACATACCTTGAAGAACATTCTGTAGTTGTTGTTTACAACGTTTTGAATCTAAGCCCAAGAGTGAACTGATACATAACTTCGAAACTTCCCGTCTTATATATGACTTAAAATATTCAAGGTAGTATTGATTTCTCCCAATTAAATAATTGAATACTATAAGTGTTACGCTTTGACAATAATAGTTTCGTAAAAGCTATTAAACACTTAATTCAGATTATGTTTGCATGATGTTAGATCATTTGGCATTCACTACTCTATCTTAATAGACTAAGGTTCACTTGCACCACAAATCACTAAATGCATTTAAGGCGCGGACTGACTACGATTTGAAATGACACACAACCGCGTAATCTATTGTCACAATTAGCTGGCTTGAAACAAGGTTGAAAATTGAAAATAATATTTGTGTTGCCGAGATGTGCATTTATTTTCCAGGTTTTCTTTAGATATAAACAGAATATACACAATATATTAAATAATTGTCCGGTTAAACTTTAAAAAAAATTATAAATCTATAAAATTCTTAAAAAAAAAAGAATTTCGTTATCGCTGAAAATACAAAGATGTTCGACACCAAAATTTATTTTTGTGGAGCAACTTCCAAAATTTTTATTGGGAATATTAAACTATTTTTTACTATTCTATTCGGTTAAAATTTTTCTTTAAGCCCTGCTCTGTCCACTGTATTTTTTGCGTCGGATAGTTTCATTGCGTTACGTCTATAAAATTGAGCTAATACCGCGCCTTAACGATAAACATATTTAAAACGTCATTGTTCCCTTGTCATCTTCAAACGATTGACAGAAATAGTAGTGACACTAAATTGAGTTAGTGTGTTGTAATAGTGACACTAATAGAGAGAAGCTCGTGGCTAAGTAATAACAGCCGCACGGGTCGATCCATCAGGTTAAGCTACGCTTGCCGGGGTTGGTCCGTGGATGGGTGACCATTCTTTACATACCGAGACTCCTCCGTGCCTCGGAAAGCACGTTAAGCCGTTGGTCCCGGCTGTCATTCGTGGATCTTTGACAGTCGTTACGAGTCGTCAGAAGCCCGAAAGTCTGACAACCAGTCTTACCAAGGGGTATCGTATTACCCAGTTACTGGGTTGTGGAGGTCAGATAGGCAGTCGCTCCATGTAAAAATACTGGTATTCAGCTGCATCCGGTTAGACTGGAAGCCGACCCCAACATAGTTGGGAAAAGGCTAGGCAGATTGAGTAGTGACACTAAATTAGTGCTTTGTAATGAAAGTGGGCCCTTAGGCATGGGCATTTATCATTTAAAAAACCTTCCGTCTCTTAAGACGGAAGGAAACGATAAATGATTTTTTTTCGGTAAGTAGGTTTGCACACACACTTTTACACGTCAATCATCGTCAATGTAAAAACTAGATTAAGTTTTTCGGCGTTTCTATCTACTCTGAGAAAAAAGGCCGCACCGAACTCTGAGGTCACAGTCTCTTTTAAAGTCCAGACATAATCTCAGTCAGATCATGTGAAGACCATGTAGATTTGTGTCTGAAATGGTCTTTTGAGGGACCCACACAGATTGAGTGGACCTGTCAAGTCAGTGCAAGCATTTGTCAGTAATCTTGCAGCTCAACTCGGAACTTAAGGAGCTCAACGATTCGACGAACCAAAGAAAGGACACATGGGTAAGCCGCATAAATTTCTCAAACTGCCAGACCATGATTAAAACTAATTGAGAAATGAAAGAAAACAATGACCCATGCATATGCATGTCTCTTTTAAAGTCCAGACATAATCTTGGTCAGATCATGTGAAGACCATGTAGATTGGTGTCTCTTTTAAAGTCCAGACATAATCTTGGTCAGATCATGTGAAGACCATGTAGGTTGGTGTCACTTTTAAAGTCCAGACATAATCTTCGTCAGATCATGTGAAGACCATGTAGATTGGTGTCTCTTTTAAAGTCCAGACATAATCTTGGTCAGATCATGTGAAGACCATGTAGGTTGGTGTCACTTTTAAAGTCCAGACATAATCTTCGTCAGATCATGTAAAGACCATGTAGGTTGGTGTCTGAAATGGTTTTTTGAGGGAACCACACAGATTGAGTGGACTTGTCAAGTCAGTGCGCGCATTTGTCAGTAATCGTGCAGCTCAACTCGGAACTTAAGGAGCTCAACGATTCGACGAACCAAAGAAAGGACACTTGGGTAAGCCGCATAAATTACTTAAACTTCCAGACCATGATTAAAACTAATTGAGGAAGGAAAAAAGAACATTGAACCACGTATAAGAACGTATCGTTTAGTGTCATTTAGCTAAGCATTGAAATACTTGCATCGGAAGGTAAAGCAATCAATATCATTTCTAAGTTTTATTCCAAATCACTTAATTTTGAATCTTAAAAAAAAAACTATAATCTTAAAACTTAAGGTTATCGACATTAGAGACTGGTTTTTTTTTTGTTCATGCTGATCACAGATTTTGTACAACAAATGCCTGAAAAACTTGAAATGGATAGTGAATTCTCTAGCCATTTTTAACCGACTTCAAAAAAGTAGGTTCTGTATTCGACCCGTATGTATGTATGTATGTTTGTTTGTCCGCGATTTTCTCAACAACTAATAAACCAATTTTGATTATTCTTTCACACACACACACACCACCACACATTACCGTACATACATACATACACACACACACACACATTACACATTATTATTATTACATTATTATTTATTGATTTTATCTACATACTTTCAGGAAGGTTTTAGTATATAAAACATTAGGTAATTAATCTTATGTACGAAGTTATATGCATAAATGTACTATATCTCCGATATTTCTAAGCGGATTTTGTGATGATTCTTCTTTTCGTTCGTCTTGGGCTCATGTAATTGTCCTAATTGTATATTCAACTACAAATGGAAAAATAAAATTACTTTAAAAAAGTAAAAACCGACATCAAAACCTAAAACGAATAAAATAACTTTCATAAAAAACTTAACAGATTCTGAAGCCGGTGTCTTCCATCCTTCAATGCACCTTAGCTTGACACTGACTTCAGAAGCTGTTAAGTTTTTTATGAAAGTTATTTTATTCGTTTTAGGTTTTGAAGTCGGTTTTTACTTTTTTTAAAGTAAATTTTTAGAAGTCAGTTTTTATGGATTTTGTTAGGTTTTTCAAAGTATAGATATACTGGTAGTTGTAGTTTGATTTAGTTTAATGTATGTTTATTAAATACTCATTCAATCTTAAATTATCTGTCCTCTGTCATGACTTCTGAAATTAAAGTTATGTTTCATTTTGTAGTGTTGTTTTGTAAAAAATGGGATTTATGCCTAAGGCCCACTTGCACGTTTAGTCGGGTTAAGTGAATAAAATGTAGTTTGTAAACTCGGAGTCAAGTAATTAACATTTTAACTATTATCACGCGTTGCTCCACTAAAAAGTAACACCGTTGGGAACATAGCAGTTCAATCAACGAAACATAAAATAGAATTTCAATGTCTATGCCCTGGTATGTAATCCGATCATTAATGAACTGAAATTGTATACCCATCTCTGTTACTCTATATTACGATACGTAATACTTTGTTGTATTTGAATTTTACAACATGACATTTCATTTTAATCATATTGTACTAAATCTCCATGGCAACCATTGTTGCAAAAATTTGTTAATTAAGAGTTTCAACACAAACATACTTATGGATGAATGCTGACCAAACACTACTACAGCCTGTTGATTACACCTTATTAGGCTTACCCATGGCAACTGACGAAGCGATCTTTGCCAGAATTTTTGATTCAGCCCTGTAAATGTACATCAAGCTTATCAAACAAATGCTTGTACTTGCAAAAAATTACAACTAAATTGTATTTTGTTGTGCAAATGTATTACAATGACTGTCAATATAAAAAAAGATTGATTATTTGTATTTTTATTGTACACTAATATTAAAATTTGCTTTTTCGTATTACTGGTTTAATGTTCATAAAAAAATATTTAAGTAATACGAAAAAGCCAATTGTTTGTTTTTTTTTTTTTTTTTTTATTCAGTGACTGAAATGGTGTGCTTGAGAATAAACCAATAAATGAGGGGTTAGTGAGAATAATTAGTATGGATGACGTGAGAATAGCAGTTAATGCGATGAAGAATGGTAAAGCAATAGGTCCGGATGGAATACCAGTCGAAGTATGGAAATTATTACGGGTAAATGGATGGACGTGGTTAGCTTTATTCTTCAATAATTTGCTCAAAGAGATGTCAGCAGTGACGGGGTCCAATAGGGCCGATACCGCCGTGGTTGCGGGTTGTTCGAAAGAGATACTGTGGCCCTGGCATGGGCAACTGAAGGAACACGGGTGGGTTTTAGTCAGTAAAAATCTGACACGCCCTCCCGCTCCGCCCAGAGCGGGAGAATTCATTTGATGATTTCCCATCCTCAAAAAAAAAAGAAAAAAGCCATACCTGACGAATGGTGTAACAGTTCGCTGGTGCCCCCCATCTTTAAAAACAAAGGTGATGTACTGGAGTGCAACAACTATAGAGGAATAAAGCTAATGTCACATAGTATGAAGGCTTGGGAGAAAGTTATTGAAAGGCGACTGGGAGAAGAGAGTGAAATTTCGCAAAACCAATTCGGTGTTATACCTGGTCGAGGAACAGCAGATGCCATCTTTGCTATCCGCCAGCTGTACGAGAAATACAGAGGTGCGCATAAAAACTTGCACATGGTATTTGTTGACCTCGAAAAGGCATACGACCGAGTGCCTCGTGATGTTTTGTTTTGTGGTGGGCACTTAAAGAAAAATGTGTGCCAGGGAAGTATGTGCAGTTGATTCGCGCGATGTACAGTCGATGCAGTACCCAAGTCTGGTCTACAGTGGGCACTACTGGCAGCTTCGATGTGGCTGTCGGCTTGCACCAGGGGTCTGCACTCAGCCCTTACCTCTTCGTGCTGATAATGGATGCTCTTTCTTTGGATATCCAGTAAGATTCTCCCTGGTGTATGCTGTTCGCCGATGACATTGTGCTGGTTGCCGAGAGTGGCTTAGAGGTCCAGAGCATATTCAAGGTGTGGTGGAAAATACGGGAGACCGTTGGCCGGAGAGTAAATCGGACCGACTTTCGTTACCTCGGGTCGCTTGTCCAAGGGGATGACGAAGTAGACCGAGACATAACGCACTGGATCAACTCAGGATGGATGAAATGCGACAGGTTACAGGAACAACTTGCGACCCACGGATGCCCCTCAAGTTAAAGGGGAGAATATACAAGTCCGTGATAAGGCCTATCGTACTTTATGGATCGGAATGCTGGGCAGTGAAGAAGATGGATGAAAAAATTTGCATGCAGCGGAGATGAGAATGTTGAGATGGATGTGTGGAGTGACGAGAATGGATAAAGTAAGAAATGAGTATATAAGAGGAAGTTTGAAAGTGGCGCCATTTTCAGAAAAGTTGAAAGGAAATCGTTTGTCTTGGTATGGGCATGCAATGAGGAGAGACGAAACGCATGTGTTTACTCGAAATCCAAGGAGATGGGGTATAAAAAAAATGGACCAATAAACTTTCCGGCAACATCCAGAATCATAATCTGCAAGCTTTCCTGAGCTTAAAACAGTTTACAGAATGCGGTCCTCATATTTTGCATTTAGAGGGTGACTGGTAATTAGTGAACGATACTTAAACACATGATTGTGCTCATTATAGCAAACAACTTTTACTATGGGACCAACCTGAAATCGCGAAAAAACAATTTGCTGCTCCTTACATTTTGACGAGTTATGCGAACATGCATGTTTGGGACAGCTGATTTTTTTTTCGCGATTTCAGGTTTGGCCCCTTAGTAAAAGTTGTTTGTTATCATGGGTATAATCATGTGTTTAAGTATCGGTCACTAATTACCAGTCAACTCCATCCAGCGCGTGGTTTAACGATTAATATTGGTTTGACTTAACTATGCTGTACAAAAGTCGTTGCGTCTTCTTTAAAATAAGAATTTTTAATGAAAAAAAAAAAACTTGTTTAAAATTGTTTTTATTCTTAGAATAGTGGGTTTTATATCACAACATTTTAACTATTTTAAAGCAATACAATTTTAGTTCACTAGATAACATTGACAACAGTTTTCAGTAATGGTGATGATGTGGCACGATGTGGTGTGTGCTGTGCTTTACGTCTGCGTGGAAGCTGGGAACAAGAAAATCATAATTATAACAACTGAAGGATTGATAGTTTAAGACTGCATACACACAGCTCAAGCTGTTTTACACTCACCCGCTGTGATGGTCGCCGTGGTAGTGCACATCCCTGACGGAGCCGTCAGGTTGATGCAGCGAGTAGTGTCCCTTGACGACGTCACCGTCGCGGTGCTCGTGCTGCGACTTGTGGTCGCCCGTGTGAGAGTCCTCCACCTTGTACTCAAACTCGTACTTAGGGTGAGTCTGCAAACGAACATGTCGGTAAGATAAATATCGGGTAATTAGGTTAAAATTTCACTTTTGAAAGTAATCTAAAATTGTTACTGACGTAGTAGTCATGATGACCATGGCCGTGGTGTACTATCTGATGGTGTCCGTCGTGGCGGTGGATGTACTGCGATGAGTGTCCGTGAGCGGAGACCACCGCGACAGCCACGGATAGCATGCAGAGTACCTAAAGGCAATAAATTGTAAACATGTTTAATGATATTTACAGAAAATTGTTTTTGACAATTTAAAGACGCCACTGATCGCTCATCTGTCGATTTTCTATCAGCGTAAATCCATTATAGTTTTTGTGTCGATTTTCATTAGCAGACTGTGACATCACAGACGCAAATCAATAAGTAACTATTTATACCTTGATGTACATGTTGTCCTATTGTTATTGTTGATTGTTGTAGAACTATGTCCAAGAATGAACTGATACGTAACTTCTAAACCTCACGTCTTTTATATGACTTAAAATAATACAGCCAAGGTAGTATTGATTTCTCTCAATTAACTTGCACACGATAAGAGTGTCACGCATTGAAGGTAAGTTTCTTGAAAGCTATTAAAGACAAAGTTTTTGTTGGCATGATGATCTTCTAGCGATATATTAGTGTGCAGGGGGTAGTAGGTACATACTATTTCAAAGAACGAAAATCTGTGAATTCTAGGCAGATTTATTTATTTATTTAGAACATCAACAGCATATACATTCAACATTGGTGTACAAGAGTATTTAGGAAAGGTATAACTGCACATGTTGATGATGTGATTATGTTGTGAATACAAGAAAATTACATCATCAAACATTTGCCTAGCCTTTTCCCAATTATTTTGGGGTCGGCTTCCAGTCTAACCGGATGCAGCTGAATACCTACCAGTATTTTACATACATACACAATAAAATCACTTATGGATCTTTAAGAAAGTACTGAATACTTAGTCTAATATCATAAGGTTTATTAATTCGACATTAGAGACTAGAAAGTTTAGTTTAGTTTTGTAATTTACGTTTATTGAAAAATTCGTAACTTTAAAACAAACATACACTGGCTATTTTTAGAAGTCGGTTTTAATTAATTTCAAAGGTTTAGTGGGAGTTATAGTTTAGTTTAAAAATACCTTAGTTGATTTAATTTTTTGCCCAGAATACCCGTTATAGTATAGTTTGGAGTTTTTTCCCTAAATTATTATTATTTATTACGCTTGCTGTCTGTGTGTGAATTCATAACACAACCGTTTCTTATTGGATTTTATTTTATTTTTTTGTTTATTTAATTGCTGTTGTTGTTTGATTGTTCCAAGAGGTTGTTTATCAACAACAACTTTTTTTTTTTGGTATTAGCAATTTAATTCTGTTAAAGGGGGGACAAACGGAGACGTACCTATTGTCTTTCTTTCAGCTTAAACAAAGTTTGAACAGATTCAGAAAAATTAGATCAAAAGTATCGTATATTTAGTGTTTGTATTTGATGAAATTATTGGTGTTTTGGTTCACAAAATAACACACGTTTTTTATAGAGCGATGAACATCGCACAAGCCTTTATTATTTCCATTGACCAGAGAGCTAATACCACAGAGTATAATTAAATACTAAAAAATTATTGTTGCCAGTTTTTCAACACCCCTTCTCAACAAATATTTTTTAACAACATTTCAATACAAAAAAAAAAAAATAATTAAACATAACATAGGGCACATTTGCATTAACTAATACAATTTCTAAGATAACTTAAGTTTAAATTACACTTTTCAAAATAGCATCCCTATGTTTCTCAAATAAAATTTTACCCAATGGTTTTGTTAAGAGATCGGCCAAATTTTTCTCTGACATTATACATATAATTCAAACAAACTTTTATAATTTCTACATTTTCAACAATATAATGGTATCTTATGTCTAAATGTTTCAACCTTTTATTATTTTCTTTATGATAGGCAAGCTTTATAACTGACTGGTTGTCTTCAAAAATATTAATATCTACCTTAATGCTAAAATCTAAAAGTAAATTTTGTAACCAAATTGACTCACAAATTGCATTACTGAGTGCTATATACTCGGACTCAGTTGAGGACAAAGAAACAGAGTTTTGTTTTTTACAATTCCAGGAAACTAAACAATTAAATAGAAAGAACATGTAACCAGAAGTTGACTTACGGGTTACAGTTTCACCTGCCCAATCTGCATCAACATATCCAATTATGTTTGACTGATCACATTCAAACATTAAACCAAGACCTAAAGTCCCTTTTATGTAACGCAACACTCTTTTAATACACTTATACAAGTACTCACTAGCTACATGCTGATATCTAGCAAGAAAGAATACACTTGTACATAAATCTGGTCTTGTACCACACACAGCATACATTAAGCTACCAATCATTTGCCTACATTTTTTCTCAACTTCCTGATTTTCAGAACTTTCCCTTTTCAAAAGGTCAAAATTAAAATTTTGTTCGATTGGTGTGCTAACAACTTTACAATCTGACATATGGTACATTTGTAAAATTTTTAATAAATATTTTTTCTGATTTAATATTGTTTGAGAACCTTTCTGTTTTATTTCAATGCCTAAGTAGTTAGAAGCCAAACCCATATCTTTCATTTTAAAATTATTCTTCAACTGATTTTTAAATGAATCTATCTCATTTCCAAATAACAAAATATCATCTACATAAAGAAGAACATACATTACTGTTTTACCCTGCCTCTTCATGTACAAACATTGATCATTTTTTGATTTCAAATATCCCTGTGATATCATGAAATTATCAAATTTTTGATTCCAATTTTTTGGAGATTTTTTTAAGCCATACATTGATCTATTCAACATAGCAAATTGACCATTTGGAAGTTTTAGGTAAACTAACTCATCAATGTCTCCATGAAGGAATGCTCCTACCACATCCATTTGGTACACTGGATATTGAAGTTTATTTGCTACAGCCATGAATAAGCGGAACGTAGGTAATTTAGCTACCGGTGAGTACACATCAGAATCACAGTTACTCTGCTCGAATCCGCGGGCAACTAACCTGGCTTTATACACTTTTTCACCATTTATTTCTTTTGTACACAACACCCACTTACATGACACTACATCTGAACACTCCGGCACACTTTCCACTATTTCCCATGTATTATTCTCATTTAGAGTATCCAATTCCTTTTGTATTGCTTCCTTCCACTTGTTGCTTTCATCAGTACACATTGCTTCCTCATAAGTTATTGCTCCTACACTCAAGTAGCAATTATAATCACCGTATCTTTCAGGCTTCTTACGATTTCTCTTGGGATGTGAATGTTTTTCAACTCACTACTTGTGATATTACCTTGTCTGATAGACGCGTCACAATGATACCCTGTGCTTTCGCGTCGCTACTGATCCACTTGGCATCCTCCTGTTTGATACTCTTGCCATTGACTGTGTCGTACACCCCTGCTGCCATCAACAGGACCCGGATTTTAAATTTCCAGATACTCCAATTTTGAGGACCTTCCAGTTTGGAGTGCACGTCGATATTGTTAAAATTGATTGATGTGTCCATCTTACTAGCCTCGCCGTTTTCCGTTGCAATGACGATTTTCCTCGCCGTTACCTCGCTGTTTGTTGATAGCGATGACGATTTGACCTCGCCGGTACCTCGCTGATTTTTATGACGATTTAACCTCGCCGACCACGCTTGCACACGCCACGTCGCCTGAGCAAAATGGCCGCCAAAAAATTTTTTGATTTCGACGCTAAGTACTGCGTTTTTCACTTTTGAAAACCAAACCAATAATTACTTCCGCAGTTACACCGTTCTGGGCCCATAACCTGATGAAATTATTGGTGTTTTGGTTCACAAAATAACACACGTTTTTTATAGAGCGATGAACATCGCACAAGCCTTTATTATTTCCATTGACCAGAGAGCTAATACCACAGAGTATAATTAAATACTAAAAAATTATTGTTGCCAGTTTTTCAACAGTATTTTTTTAGGCACTTACTCCGGAAAATAGGCCTCTCAAATTGTATTGCCCTAAGCTCGATCCTTGACGACTCTCATTCATAAATATCATGTGAAGATCGTCGCTGTAACAAGCCTGAGCGTGTCCTACTCATCATTTCTTTTGATTACTGTCATTTTGCAGACTGAAGACTACACATAGACCCCCAATGAACGTAGATTGTACGACTACCATATACTAGCGAAGAAATTATTTGATCCGTCAGGTGGATCCAAGAATTTAATTGTTTACCATTCTAGGCTAGGTATGTCTAGAAAGGTAAACAATTAAATGATCGTTGTATAAAACGGAGTCATCTTAGCAGGAATAAGGCTGTCTGTACCTAGAAACAATATTCAATCATTATTCTTCAAGAGTCATTATTCAATTACATAAAGTGATTTAGGAATCAAATTCTGTTCTTACCATTAAAAGCACCATGTTTTTTTACCAGTTCTTATAACATAATTTTAGTTTTATCTGCCGGTGAAACCATCGCCTAACTTAATAGTTAATGTTTTTCCATCCTTTTTTTGAGCGAAATACTCTGACATTACGTACTTATTCATTTGAATTTATGACATTGCATAACTTATTGATTTGAATTTATGACATTATAGAGAGAGAGAGAGTATTATTGATGATTTTTATGAATTTTTGGTATTAATTGGAATTTATTAAGTACAGTGTTTAATGATAATTTTGCATGCCTGTATTGGTGCAACAAAGTGAACTGCGCATTCACTTGACATCTAGAAATGTATGATTATGTAATGTGTTGAGTAATAAAAATTTGAATTTGAAATTTGAAATAAAGTATTTTAAACTGAAATGTCCAGGGTAAAGACGAGATGGGAAATGAAATAGGTAAGTTTTTAAAACAAATCTATATTTACAAAAGCTTTAACAAGTCCTCAAAATTTTTCAACAATTAATATCACAGAATCAGTGGTGGTGATGGTGTTCAGGAACGATGTGCTTGGCGTGACCCTCGAACTTCACGTTGGCATTGAATCTGTCGAAAAGAAAAGAATCAGTAAGCTATTCAGTACACTTCACAAACATTACTCTTTTTTTAGTGCTTGGTTGATTAGGCCTACTCACCCAGTTTTCTTGTCAGCGTGGTACTCGACGATCCGGACGGTGCCGTCGGGCTCGTGCAAACTGTACACGCCCTTCACGACGTCACCGTCGCGCGCCTCGTGCTGTGACTTCTTGTCGCCGGTGTGAGGGTCCTCCACTTTGTACGCGAACTCGTATTTAGGATGAGACTGTAAGACAAGTGGCGGTTAGCAATAGTTATAATACCTAATATGAATATTGTCAGCAAAGTTCACTATGATTGAAATGCCATCATACATAGTACTCGACGTGTTTCTCGGTGGCGTGTCCGTGGTGCTGCTTGATGCTCTGTGAGGAGGAGGCGTGACCGTGGTGGTGCTCGTGACTGTGACCCTTTTGTGGCCGCGCGGCGACAACAGCGAGGAGGGTGGCGACTAGAGCAACCTGTATGGAAAAAAAAAAAAAAAATCACTTAGGAATATTAGTAACTAGATGTTTCTGCACTGAACCTATTCATAATAATTGCAAAGAAGTTATATTGTAGTGTTATTTTGTATATCCAGTTTGTCTTTAAAAAAACTATTATTATTATATTCCTAATACCTTAAGGGACATGATTAAGTTTGTAACTGTCGTTCCTTTGATAGCACAGTTGCGAATGATATCGAAAGAATCAAGTCTGCCCTTTTATATTAAAAAATATACACATGAACAGACTTGGATCCAACTTTTCGTTACTGTGTAAGTTAATTAAAACAAACCGAACTTGTTCTTTCACCAACAACGTGATTTAAGTTTACGATGAGATTATTACATCCTTGAATGCTTGTGTCAACGCCTTTCTCTGGACAGTTTATTTTAAAGGTTCACATTTAGTGATACCTGTAAAGGCTTGTTGAAACCAAAATTGGGATGAAAGCATCGATTCTGGACGAAAGTCATTTTATAAAAATGTCACAAGATCAACAATAAACCTAAGCACAGTTTGTTGGACTGTAGGTCGTCGCCATCGATCCAGCAAGCCTTAACTCGACTATGAGGCATCTGATGATCACATGTGGTTGGTTACGTAGCTACTGATGTTAGAAAAGGAATAGAATAGGTAACCTACTACATCATCCCATTCTTCTGCACTTTTTTTTTTGTGAATGGGAAATCATCAAATGACTTCTTTCAATTCAATTCAAATGATTGGACCCCATCACTGCTGACATCTCATTGAGGCGCGTGAGGATCACAACGCACCCTCGACCCGGGCCTGGTCCTTACCGGACGGCGAGCTTCCCATTGCTCGTCGTCCGCAAGCCCGCACCTACGTTAGCCGGGAATCGGCAATAGATTCCCGCCGCCCAGGGCGTCTCCTGCGATGGCTAGGGGCGCGAGGGCGTGACTGTTGCCTCTCCTTCACGCGTTCCGCCTCCTCCTTCGCGAGCATTACTCCTTCCTCATTACTCATTAATTATAAACTCAAACGTAACACTACATTCCATTTAACTCACACATACATAACACACATCATACATACATAACATTACACACACCATACATACGTAACATAACACACACCATACATACATAATTTTTCTTTCACTACACATAACAAAATTACTGAAGCTTATTAGCATCACCGTTCATTTCTCTATTAATTATTTAAAAACAATTATTTGGCCGAACACTGTCTTTTAGAATACAGGCTATCCTAGTCTATGAGACAGGGTTTATATGCTTTTATACAGATTTTGCATTATATGAACTGTAATGTAATGTACATTTTAAGTGTGTTTCTGTATGTTAATTATGAATAAACCTTTTATTTATTTATTTATTTTATTTATTTATTCGCAGAAGGAGGTGACGGCCTCCCATGCACTCTCGCTCCGCACCATGGCCTGGACCAGGTTTGGACGCGAGAGATCGCCGCCGCCAATCGCCTCCGCGAGAACACGGCGGTGCTCCGCCCAAGCCGGGCAGACCTCCATTGTATGCTCCACCGTGTCCTCCGCGCGATCCACACACTGGTGACACCCGGGCGTTTCCTCCCGCCCTATCCGGAACAGGATCCTCTCGAAACAACCATGTCCAGTGCAGACCTACGTCAGGTGAAAGGTGAGGACACCGTGGCGCCTCTCCAACCATTGCTCAAAGACGGGACTTATCGCCGCAATTGTGGCGTGCCCCTTTCTCTTGCCCTTATCCTAATTTATTTGGATTCGGCGCAATATGTATTTTTCTTTCATACTGCTCTCCAATTAGTCATCATACTATATGAACATGAAAAGAAATTCTTGAGACGATAATGCTGGTCTCGGCATGAGGCGTGGTGACAATAAAAAAAAAATACTCATTTTAAAATATTTTTTTTCTTCGAACAGTGGGTAAATTTAAATATCACAATATTTAGCTATAATAAAACAACAGCATTTTAGTTCACTAGATAACATTGAATTCAGTTTTCAGTAATAGTGATGATGTGGCACGATGTGGTGTGTGCTGTACTTCACGTCTGCGTGGAAGCTGGGATTAAGAAAATCGTAATTAAAACAACTGAAGGATTAGCAGGTTGCATACAATAATGCTCAAGCTGTTGCTACACTCACCCGCTATGATGGTCGCCGTGGTAGTGCACATCCCTGACGGAGCCGTCAGGTTGGTGCAGCGAGTAGTGTCCCTTGACGACGTCACCGTCGCGGTGCTCGTCCTGCGACTTGTGGTCGCCCGTGTGGGAGTCCTCTACCTTGTACTCGAACTCGTACTTAGGGTGAGTCTGCAAACGAATATATCGGTAAGCTTAGAATAAGTATCGGGTAATTAGGTTAGAATTTCACTTTCGAAAGTAATCTGATGTAGTTAGGTACTGACGTAGTAGTCATGATGACCATGTCCGTGGTGTACTATCTGGTGATGTCCGTCGTGGCGGTGGATGTACTGCGACGAGTGTCCGTGAGCGGAGACCACCGCGACAGCCACAGATAGCACGCAAAGCAGCTGGAAAAAGTTACGACATTGTGAAATTTTAATTTTATCCCGAATATGTAAATAGTATTCATACAAACAAAACGTGCCTAGATTTAGACATGTTTTGCGGCTGATTATTATAATAGGTTGGGGAAAAAGTTTCTTCGCATTTTTTAAGAAAATTCAAAACATTTTTTGATATACATTATTTACATTTATCTAAAGTATGTAGGTACTATTTTGTTCGATAACTTTTTGCCATCTTGTAGGTAGGGACATGATCCCATTGCTATAGAAATTTTGGGACTTCTGATCAAAATACCGCGACAAGTGGTTTTGGCAGCCCTCTCGTGATGTTAACCTGACACTGCCTAAAGAATTCTGAAGAGACCGAAACAGGTGGAAATCTGAAGGTGCAAGGTCAGGACTATACGGCGGATGCATTAACACCTCCCAGCCAAACGCTCTTAATTTTTGCTGAGTGGCTAAAGATGTGTGAGGTCTAGCGTTATCATGATGAAAAACCACACCCCTTCTGTTGATTAATTCCGGCCGCTTTCTCTCAACTTCTTGCTATAATCTCATCAGTTGTTCGCAGTGGAGTTCAGAATCGATGGTCCTGCATGGTGGTAACAGCTCATAATGAATAATGCCCTTCCAATCCCACCACACACCTTGTTGCGAGCTAACCCGGGTTTCGCCACAGTCTGTGAAGCCTGACCGGTCTTTGACCACGACCTTTTTCGCACGTTCTTGTCGTACGTGATCCACTTTTCATCACCAGTTATCAGCTTCTTCAAAAATGGTTCGGTTTCATTACGTCGTAATAAAGAATCACAAATGAGTACACGGTTCATTAGGTTTCTTTCAGTGAGCTCGTGAGGTACCTAAATATCGAGCTTTCTTGTGTACCCAGTTTTTTTTAAATGCACCAAAACTGTTTTGTGGTCAATTCCCAGTTCTTCAGCTACGTCGTGACTACTGATATGCCGATCTTGCTCCACGTTTTCAAAAATGGCATCCATTTTATCCGTAATAGGGCGACCAGAGCGACTTGCATCTTTGACAATTTCCGGATTGAAAACGCTTAAACCAAATTTGTGCTACTCTCACAGATACTGCACTGGGTCCATAAACATCGCAAATTTTTTTCGCGGCTTGCGTTGCATGTTTACCTTTTTTGTAGTAAAATTTTAAAATGTATCGAATTTCTTCATTAGATTCACTCATCTTGACAGTACGAAAAACAAATGAAAATCACACATTTTCCTAATTTGAATTTGGAATTATGTTCTTTAAAATTTAAACTTTCAATGATACCAAAACCAGCCAGATACAGATAGTATAGCCAAAGAGATTTTATTTTAAGTTCATACATACTTTAATGCGAAAAGACTTTTTCCCCAACCTAATATTTATTCGCTTATTATTCTTGTCTCGTTACATACCTTGAAGAACATCCTGTAGTTGTTGTTGACGATGTATTGAAACTAAGCTCAAGAGTGAACTGATACATAACTTGTAAACTTCTCGTCTTATATATTATGACTTTAAATAATACAGTCAAGGTAGTATTGTTTTCTATCAATTAAGTTGCAATAAGAGTGTTACGCTTTGACAATAATCGTCTCGTAAAAGCAATAAAAGACATAATTTAGATTTTGTTAGTATGATATTAGATCATACACCACTCTAGCTTGCTAGAGACAGAAGGGATTTTAATAAGTACACGCGTATCGTTTCGTATCGTACAGGCATACTTGAATCTAAAGATGACACAATTAATAGCATCATGGTTCAGGAATATGACTGATGAAAAGCACTGTCTTATGAATCTCAAAAAAAGTATTGAACGAATGGGATGTTGACTAAAAATTTTATTTTTATCCGTCATGTAGAGTATTAACAAATATTAGATACGTAGTTTTTCTGTTTTTACGTAATCAAAAGATAACGGCGATACATTGATCTAAAATGTGGCATGACATCACTCTTTGCTAGATTTTATACGTAGTTTCTTAAAGTTATGACGAAGCGACCCAACTTTAATGCATCTTATCTAAGTCTTGTATTTTTTTATAAATATTCTATAGCAAAATTTACATGTCTAATATTTTTTTTTATTAAATGACTGATGATGGACTGAATACAATTTCTTTTTTTTACCAAGGAAACATCCCTATTATAAAAAAAAATATTGTTTACATGAACCTTATGAGGTTATTAATACGAAATAGAGACTAGAAAGTTTTTTTCGTGCTGACCACAATTTTTGTAACTTTTGGCGTTCCGTACCTCAAAAGGAAAAAAACGGAACCCTTATAGGATGACTTCGTTGTCCATCTGTCTGTCTGTCAGTGTTTCAAAACCCTTTTTCTCAGGAACGCGTGGAGGTATCAAGTTGAAATTAATATCAAATGCGTAAATCTATGGTCCCTTTCAGTTCTAATAAAATCAAGCTTCTAAGTTAATGGAGTAAAAAAATACGGCCATAAGCGGCATCAAAACCCAAGTCGCCAAGCAAATCAAAACCTATAGGGTATTTCCCGTTAACCTAGAATCATGAAATTTGGCAAGAATCAAAGTCTCACAGCACAAGTAAAGGAAAAAGTCCAAAAATTATTCATTTGTAATTTTAACTCATTAAATTTTTTTTTTATGGGATTACAATGTTAAATTTGTTTTTGGGATAAATTCTTTTCGACTCCGGAACCCGTCATTGTGCGTGGTCCGGCACGCACTTGGCCGGTTTTTATAAATGAAAAAGAAAATATTTTAAAAGGATTATAAGTAGGTATACTTTAAGAAATCCATTTTTTATGAACGAAGATTTATTGGGTGTTTAGTTTAAAATATTAAATCCTAATTCAATCAGTCAGGGTGATCTTCTTTTGTCCCTTAAAAGAAGACTCATTGACGTGCGCAAGCTTCCCATCCTCATCCATATGGTTCTCAAACATGGTCTTTGACAAACCATCGACACAGCATCCACACTCGAGGTTTGCCAGAGGGCTACGGAACGGAGTATTCTGGGTATCAAACTAAAAGACCGTGTTAGGAATACGACCATTAATTCCATCACAACCATGAATGATATCATTTTGAAAGCTGCCACGCTAAAATGGAATTGGGCTAACACATCTGCCGCATATCAGACGACCATTGCGCCAAACTTACGACCCGATGATGGCGCGACATGGCGGCAGGCTCACACAGATACGGCGTGATTTTTTTTACCCTAATATGAGACCAGTGGGACAGGCTTTTATTAATAACTATAAATCAATCAATCAGCTCTCCTCTGTCATTGTTGTCTTTTTGCCCAGTAAGACACTTTGAAAGTTGCTGTCCTATGTGTGATTTCAAAACAACCATTTCTGACTGGATTGTTTCATGGAGTTGCTTGACATCGACTACTTTATTTCTTGACAATATCATACATACTTTTATAGAAGGGAAAAATTGTTGTCATATAGGGGAGGAAAAGTTTTCGTCTTAGCGTGTAGATCGCAAAAATAACACGAAAAATCATAATAGGTTGGGGAAAAAGTTTCTTCGCATTTTTTAAGAAAATTCAAAACATTTTTTAATATACATTATTTACATTTATCTAAAGTATGTAGGTACCATTTTGTTCGATAACTTTTTGCCATCTTGTAGGTAGGGACATGATCACATTGCAATAGAAATTTTGGGACTTCTGATCAAAATACCGCGACAAGTGGTTTTGGCAGTCCTCTCGTGATATTAACCTGACACTGCCTAAAGAATTCTGATGAGACCGAAACAGGTGGAAATCTGAAGGTGCAAGGTCAGGACTATACGGCGGATGCATTAACACCTCCCAGCTAAACTCTCTTAATTTTTGCTGAGTGACTAAAGATGTGTGAGGTCTAGCATTATCATAATGAAAAACCACACCCCTTCTGTTTATTAATTCCGGCCGCTTTCTCTCAACTTCTTGCTTTAATCTCATCAGTTGTTCGCAGTAGAGTTCAGAATCGATGGTCCTGCCTGGTGGTAACAGCTCATAATGAATAATGCCCTTCCAATCCCACCACACACACAGCATCACCTTATTGCGAGTTAACCCGGGTTTCGCCACAGTCTGTGGTACGAAAAACAAATGAAAATCACACATTTTCCTAATTTGAATTTGGAATGATGTTCTTTAAAATTTAAACTTTCAATGATACCAAAACCAGCCAGATACAAATAGTATAGCCACAGAGATTTTATTTTAAGTTCAATACTATAATGCGAAAAGACTTTTTCCCCAACCTAATATAAAGAGGGTCGATTATATCGTACCTACAAGTTTTTAGTTACACTCGGATGTTAATTAATGGAGAGACTCACAAATATGAATGAATATGCATATCAAAGTTTAGTACTTTGGCTATAATACACAGTGAAATCAGTTTCTTAGCATTCAGTTTTAATTAAAAAAAAAAAAACAACTATTTGATGACTAATTAGATGACCAATGTGTTAGAATAGGTAATATTACAAACAATCATCTGCTTAGCCTTTTCCCAACTATGTTGGGGTCGGCTTCCAGTCTAACCGGATGCAGCTGAATACCAGTATTTTACATGGAGCGACTGCCTATCTGACCTCCACAACCCAGTTAATGGGTAATACGATACCCCTTGGTAAGACTGGTTGTCAGACTTTCGGGCTTCTGACGACCCGTAACGACTGTCAAAGATCCACGAATGACAGCCGGGACCAACGGCTTAACGTGCTTTCCGAGGCACGGAGGAGTCTCGGTATGTAAAGAATGGTCACCCATCCACTGACCAACCCCGGCAAGCGTAGCTTAACCTGATGGATCGACCCGTGCGGCTGTTATTACTCAGCCACGAGCTCCACTAATATTACAAACAAATGAGCAGAAAAGTACTGATTTTGGTGTTCCTCAGGGAATTATTCTGGGCGCAGGCTATTCCTGATATTTATATTAACGGCTTGTGTAATCTTAATATTAAAGACGGCAAAATTATATCACATGCCGGTAACACGACGCCGTGATGTTAATATAGCGGACTGTTGGAGATTGCTCAACTAGGTTTTAATACTGTGACTAATTCAGTTCTGTGGCTTTAAAACAATTTACTAATGAAGCTGAAAAGACAAATTATATTAACTTCTCCATGTGCAAGCCTCAACTTAACATTACTAACCCTAATCGTAATAGTGCAGGTTAATTAAAATAAACTGAACTTGTTCTTTCACCAGCAATGTGATTTAAGTTCGTGATGCGATTATTACATCCTTCAATGCTTCTTACCTTTTTCTAGACATTTCAAGAAAGTCGAAACATTTTAAAGAGACCCTATGTTATTGGTCTAACAAAGACATGTGACCGCCAGAAGGCTTACTGAACCTGAAATTGGTACCTAAATCGTACCATTTTCTTAAAAGGTCATGAGGTCAATGTTAAACAGTACAAAAATCGAAAATATTCAAAACTCTAGGACATAATCATTCATTACGATACTATTCAAGCTATGTAACGTCCCCAAGATGAGAATATGTTTAAACAAGTGCATGTCGAACCACGCACAATGAAGGGTTCCGTAGTTGGGATGAATTATTCCAAGAACAAACTTAACATTGTAGTTGAAAAACATGTTCATCCATACATTCCAACTGTAAATGTAAGTTTGTACTCACAATATTGAGAGATTTACCATGTTATTTTAAGACCACAGACTTTTTATAGGGTTTCCTGTAATCTACAGATAAAGATCTATTTTCTGTATGTTTTTCAAAAGTTTTAGGCTCAGTAGTTTCGGAGATAAGGGGGGGGGGGGGGGGGGGTGAATAGTCAATTTTCGTCTATTTTCTTATATAACTCTAAAACAATTTATTTTAAAATGATAAAAAAAAATATATTTGAGACCCTCATATTAAGTCCTTTCATTTGATATGTAACACGGTATTTTTATTTTATTTTATTTAAAAGGAACAACTAACAGCTACAATATAAAACATACAAAAAGAAATACACAAAACATATAGACAATATTGCAGCCCACAACGCTGTTCACAGATTAACTACAGGATACAAACAATGAGAATAATCGCTAGGATTACAAATAAAAGTTTTTTTTTCTTTTTTTTTTTTTCTAAAGGACATTACGTATTGTGTTTAAAATAATAATAATAAAGTGTACATGTGTAGTGTGTGTCGGGGTGTGTATGTGTGGGGGTGTGTTCATGTGTGTGTATTGGGTGTGTAATAATAATGTAGGTATATGACATTCAAAAAATGGCACAAAAAGAAAATTATAAAATAACAATTCAAGAAAGCTCCTTGAGTATAAGACTTTTGAACTTATAGGGAGGACATGCAAAAATGTCCATATGTTCAAAAGTCCTATTATAGGAATCGACCATTCTGCGAACAGGCGAACGCAAACCAGAGTTGGACTTGTAAGTGTCCACTGAAAATAATCTACCAGGGCGCACCTTTCGCTTATGGACTGTCCTAGGAACCGCATAACACAACATGTTGGACAGTTCAATGCAGTCATTTTTTTTTTAACAATATTATATAAATTCACGGTAAAGTTTGCAATACTTTTTTTTTTTAATTTTCTTATTTGCCCCCAAAAGTGACCCCCATAATCAAAATTCATTTATTTACTTTACCTGTCAGTGTTTGGGTCACAGGAATTCATATGTGTACCAAATTTCAACTTAATTGGTCCATTAGATTCGGAGCAAATTGGCTGTGACAGACGGACAGATAGACAGACAGACAGACAGCCAGACAGACAGACAGACACACGAGTGATCCTATAAGGGTTCCGTTTTATCCTTTTGAGGTACGGAACCCTAAAAATATGTTTAAATGAAATAAATAGATAGAGAAAAACTTTTTTTAACATGTCTTTATTCTTATAAATATAGTGGGTTTAAACATCACAACATTTAGCTTATTATAAAAGAACAAAATTTTAGTTCACTAGTTAACATTGACAACAGTTTTCAGTAATGGTGATGATGTGGCACGATGTGGTGTGTGCTGTGCTTTACGTCCGCGTGGAAGCTGAGGAGATGAAAATCACAGTTATAGCAAGTGAAGGATCAATAGTTTAAGACTATATACGTCCAGCTGATGCTGTTGCTACACTCACCCACTGTGATGGTCGCCGTGGTAGTGCACATCTCTGACGGAGCCATCAGGTTGGTGCAGCGAGTAGTGTCCCTTGACGACGTCACCGTCGCGGTGCTCGTGCTGTGACTTGTGATCGCCCGTGTGAGAGTCCTCCACCTTGTACTCGAATTCGTACTTAGGGTGAGTCTGCAAACGAACATGTCGGTGAGATAAATATCGGGTAATTAGGTTAAAATTTCACTTTTGAAAGTAATCTAATATTGTTACTGACGTAGTAGTCATGATGACCATGTCCGTGGTGTACTATCTGGTGATGTCCGTCGTGGCGGTGGATGTACTGCGACGAGTGTCCGTGAGCGGAGACCACCGCGACAGCCACAGATAGCATGCAGAGTACCTAAAGATAAGATGTTAAAAGATTTTAACAAAAAGTTTATATTTTAGTTAAATTTTCAAGAAACTGGTAATGTTTCAAAGTATCTTGTTATGAATGATTTGAAGAACTTCTAAACAAGTTACAAAGACCCGCCACCATTTGCTCATCTGCTGATTTCTGGTCAGAGAGAAGTGGAATCCAGAGAGTTGAGCGCTGCGACATAGAAATAGTGATCTTCAAACTCAAGATGACACACTTCTAAACTTCAACGTTGTAATATTAAAGTATTGAAGTTCAAATGAATGAATAATGTTATTAACTATATACCTTAAAGAACATTTTGTCCTGTTGTAATGTTATTGTTGACTTGTTACTGGTTTGAAGCTATGTCCAAGAGTGAACTGATACATAACTTCTAAACGTCTTGTCTTTTATATGACTTAAAATAATACATTCAAGGTAGTATTGATTTCACTCTAAATTATATCAGCTGTTATTGTTAATACGTGTTGCGTTTTGACGATAACATGTTTCGTAAAACCTTAACTGCACAGATAATTTTCATTTTGTTCGCATAACAGATACATTTTATTGTGATTTCGCACACCATAATACTTATTCATTTAGAACGTCCTAGGATGGTTGCCTAGTTCACTAGTTAGCCTAAGTAACGTCGTAGAAACCATTGATCCTGATTTATTTTTGAAACTTATTATATCATTAGAAACTAGAAAGTTTGTATTGACCCTGTCCACAATTTTTACAAAACAAAAATCTTTAAAAAGATTATATGTAGGTAAAACACTATTTTTCGAAGTCAGTTTTTATTCATTTTAAAGACAAAGTGATAGTTTTAGTTAGGTTAAAACATTGAATTCTAATTTAATTCTCGTTTACCATAGATTGACTTAATATTCTGCTTAAAAAGCATTACTTAGACTATTGTTTGTGTGAATTTAGATCTCAACCTTCTCTTAATGGATTGTTTGAATGGGTTGACTTATAGCGACTAATTTTTTTCTTGTTGGCAATATCATGCTGCAAGACCCTTCTTGCTCTATAATTTGCTTTGCAAAGCTTAAGCAGATTCAGGAAAACTAGATCAGAGGTGTCGTATATTTATTGTAGGTAGTATTAATTTAATTTATCTATCTATCTATATAAATAAAAAGAGAAGTCCTTGACTGACTGACTGATTGACTGACCCAGCCCAAACCCTTGGACCTAGGAAGCTGAAATTTTGCACAGAGAAGATTTTAAGATTTTTTTTTGATTTTGCAGTTTATAATGAAGACAAGGGATAGTAAAGAAATTCCCGGTAGTACGTTCCCGTGGGATATTTTTCGACATCCACGCGGGTGAAGCCGCTGGACAAAGCTAGTATATTAATATTATTATTACTGCATAAAATTGGCCCTCGAATTGCATTCCACTAAGCTTGATCCGTGACCACTCCCACCCATCACTATCTTTTGAAGATCATCGCTGTATACAACGTGTCGTTTTGCATTCTCGTCAAATTTAAGGGTGTGGTCTAGACAATCAAACCGAACAACTTTCCCCGTGGCACCAACATCGTAATCGCGAAAAATAATCAGCCGTCCCATAAATTTACTTCGAGTAGGAAGAAGAAGGAAAGAAGTAGGTAGGACTGAAGTTTTCTATGGGACAGTTGAAAATTTTTTCGCGATTACGATGTCGGTCCCATAGAAAAAGTTGTTCGGTTTGATGTTCTGTATCACACCCTGAAATTTGACGAAGATGCAAAACGACACGTTGTATAATTAGATTAGCCAAAGCATGTCCTCATAATTTATTTTCTAATATTGTCGTTTTGCTGACTGAAGAACACATACATAGACCCTAAGGTCCGTGAATTGTACTACGACTACAGTATTATGTATATAGGTAAGTTACGAGCGAAGAAGTGATTTGTTGAATGGCTTACATCCGTCGGGTAGATCCAAATAATATACCTGGGTAAGTTTTTTTTTAAATTATTTATTTCATTGTAATAACAAAACTATATTTACAACAGCTTTAACAAGACCTCATTTATAATTAATATCACAGAATCAGTGGTGGTGAGGGTGTTCAGGTACGATGTGCTTTGGTGTGACCCTCGAACTTCACATTGGCGTTGAATCTGTAGATAAGAAAAGAAAATAATCAATAAGCTACACGTCACAAACATTTAGTATTTCTTTTAGTTCTTGGTTGATTAGGTCTACTCACCCAGTTTTCTTGTCCGCGTGGTATTCCACGATCCTGATGGTGCCGTCGGGCTCGTGCAGGCTGTACACGCCCTTCACGACGTCACCATCGCGCGCCTCGTGCTGAGATTTCTTGTCACCAGTGTGTGGGTCTACTACCTTGTACGCGAACTCGTACTTAGGGTGAGCCTGCAAGACAATGTGATGGTAAGCAAATGTTCTTATCCTAATTAGTAAAATTCTATGGAATAGGAACTTTTTCATACATAGTACTCGACGTGTTTCTCTGTGGCGTGTCCGTGGTGCTGCTTGATGCTCTGTGATGAGGAGGCGTGACCGTGGTGGTGCTCGTGCCCGTGACCCTCTTGTGGCCGCGCGGCGACAACAGCGAGGAGGGTGGCGACTAGAGCAACCTGTATGAAACAACGATTTACATATTTAGCTGAAATTTACCTTACCAGTAACCCGGCCCTGCTTTGCACGGTTTTTACGACTTGACAAAATATGAAGGTTTCTATATTATATATAAGTGAAATATTAATGTATATACATATAAACCTTCCGAAATAAATTTTCTAAACGATAGTGTAAACCACATCAAAATTCGTTGCGTAGTTTAGAAGAACAACGCGGCCACACAGACAGACACGAAAAACTACTTTATTTTATGATCATTATAGAAGTCGATGCTTCTGTACTGAACCTATTCCATTAAAAAAAAGTTATACTAGGTTTTGTTAATCCAGTTTTTGACATGATGTATGTCTTTAATAACCACTATTACTATTACATTCTTTGTACCTTAAGAGACATAATTAAGTTTGTGGTTGTGGTTCGTTTGAAAGCACAGTTGCGATTGATTTCGACAGAAACAAGTCTGTCCTTTTTATATTAAATAAAAATACACACACCATCAATGAGTGATCCAGTTTTTCGTTACTTTGTAAATGAAAACAAACCAAACTTGTTCTTTCACCAACAATGTGATTTAAGTTCACGATGTTATAAGTACATTCTTGAATGCTTTAGTGTTAATGTTTGCCTTTTGTTAGACATTTCAAAATAGTCGTAATATTTATTTTAAAAGAGTCGCACATGTTGGTTCAGAGGGGTAATTGCGTAACACACTTACAGTAGCAATGGCTTTCATTTTGACAGTTCAACAACATTCATTGCTTTATTTACGTTCTTAAGTAGACAATTTTTTCGAACATATGAAGCAATGGATTAGCGATATCCTTCAAAATCATTAAAATTGTTATTGAAATTGTTAGGGTGATGGTCTTAGAAGGACTTGACCAGCAGAGGGTTTGCTAAATGCAGAATAATTGGGACCTAAAGTCAATATTTTTTTTAGTCTGTGGTTATCGATTAATTACCGAGTAAAGCATGTAGGATTGTAGTAGTAGGTATGTTGTAGGCTTGTCCACTCTGAAATGACGCGTCCCACTACCGCATTTACCGTAGCGTATGTATACAAATTTAGGTAATGGAGCGCGTCATTTCAGAGTGGACAAGCTCTAGTTTTTTATCCAAGTAACCTTTAATAAAGTGTTGGGGTCAACATAAAATGAACCCGTTTGGTTCAGTGCTTTTTACGGGACAGCAGCTGTTTGAACAGAAGTAGTTGTAGGTCCTACCTAAATTATAGAACCAATACGATTCCAGATGACACATCTCAGGTTTGTCATTCAATCAGGCGTGGTGAGACCAAAACTTGCACCACGTTGCATTTCTTATATAATAATGTTTAAATTAAATCAAAGTCTTTTTTCAATGTCTATATTCTTAGAAATTTAACATCACAACATAATAAATTTATTTTATATAACAACAGAATTTCAGTTCACTAGATAACATTAACAACAGTATTTAGTAATGGTGATGATGAGGAACGATGTGGTGTGTGCTGTACTTCACGTCCGCGTGGAAGCTGAGGAGATGAAAATCACAGTTATAGCAAGTGAAGTTAACAGTTTAATACTATATCATACATCTAGTTGAAGCTATTGCTACACTCACCCGCTGTGATGGTCGCCGTGGTAGTGCACAACCCTGACGGAGCCGTCAGGTTGGTGCAGCGAGTAGTGTCCCTTGACGACGTCACCGTCGCGGTGCTCGTGCTGCGACTTGTGGTCGCCCGTGTGAGAGTCCTCCACTTTGTACTCAAACTCGTACTTAGGGTGAGTCTGCAATCGAACATGTCGGTAAGCTTACAATAAGATAAAACCATTTAATTTTGGGTAAATAGGTTAGAATTTCACTTTTGAAAGTAATCTAATATTGTTACTGACGTAGTAGTCATGATGACCATGTCCGTGGTGTACTATCTGGTGATGTCCGTCGTGGCGGTGGATGTACTGCGACGAGTGTCCGTGAGCGGAGACCACCGCGACAGCCAGAGACAGCACGCAAAGTACCTAAAGATAAGATGATATTAAATTTTAGGGATGCATCGATACGTCTTTTTGCCGATAAGATATTCACAAATTCAAAGTATTCGCAAGTTTTGCGGGGATAGACGATTTCGTAAGTCTGTTTGAATGAGACCCGCGGTGGAAAATAGTCTCTTATATACGACAGAACAGAACTGATTTGAAAACGAAAGTATTTCTGAGCCATGTCATTGTTCGTGTCACGTGTCACGAAATAGACGAAACAGCACGCGTGTTACTTTTTTGAAGCGCGAAATTTGAAAAATATCGTTGAGTACCAGTAATAAAAATCACCGGTGCCAATATATCGACAAACCTGAAGTACCTATCGCCGATATGTCGGCATCGGTATCAGTATCGGTTGCACCCCTATTAAATGTATAATTATTTTCGCGAGTGGCAGCGAATGATAATTTTGGCAAACTAATCTATTGGTTTGTGGTTATTGGAAAGTGCCATCCATTATTCTTTCCATATCGCAGCACTTTGATATAAATGAATAATTAACCGTGTATAGATACCTTGAAGAACATGTTTTCCTGTTGTTATTACAATTTATTGTAGACTTGTTACTGATTTGAAGCTATGTCAAAGAGTGAACTGAATTTAACTTCTAAACTTCACGTCTTTTATATGACTTAAAATAATACATTCAAGGTAGTATTGATTTCACTCTAAGTGATATCAGCTGTTATTGTTAATAGGTGTTGCGTTTTGACAATAACATATTTCGTAAAATCTTAACTCATTTAATTTTGATTTTGCTCGCATAACTGATAATTGTGATATTATACCATACTTATTCATTGAGAACGTGTTATTGAGGTTTTTTTGGAAGGTAAGGATTTGTCATGGTCCTAATGGTGATTTACTAGAAAACGAGTTCTGAAGACCTCTTCAGAACCGGAGTAGTGTTAGGAGCGTTGGCTCCGTACGGCATTTCATACAAACTGTCAAGTCCTTTTTTATCGATATGAATGAACCGATTTTAATGAACCTTCATACGCATAAGCAGGATACATAGGTCTAAACAGTTAGTTACGAACATTTTCGAAAAATAGTGTTGCAGCTAAATTCGACCGATTTTAAATATTCCATAGAAACAGAGGTTTCCAATTATCTTTTATTAAATAAAACATTTCTAGACTATCATACATATTTATAAAAACTACAAAAATATTAATAACTACTTATGCGTATGAAGTTTCATTAAAATTAGTTCATTAATTTCGATAAAAAAGGACTTGAAAGTTTGTATGAAATGCCGTACGGTGCAACACTCTTAAGGCACGGCACGGCAAAGCATTAACTGCCGCAGATGCCCGTGTTATGCTCCAGTCTCCTTGTGAATGCCAATGTTATGAACATAAAAGATTCAAAATAATTTCCACTAACAAAAATCCTTTGCCATGCGGTGCGTGCCTGGCGAACCTTTATTATTTTGCTCAAGCCAAAGTAAAGTAGAAGAAGCAAGAAGATGATCCAGAGATTTAAAAATAATATTTTTTTAAAACTTAAGCCAAATAAAAACAAGTCCTAAAGACGATTAATATTAAAAATAATCTAAATCGCTTCAGTCGTTTGGGAGCTACGATACCATAGACAGATAAACACGTCAAACTTATAACACTCCTCTGTTTCCCTCCGGGGTTATTATAGAAGTAAAGTTTGTAAGTTTGGATGTAGGTCTCCGGAAGTACTTACTATTGTCGAGTGCCATAGGCTTTCATACTATAGTTGACTAAAACGCGGGTGAAGTCGCGGGCAAAAGCTAGTATACGATAAATGGTTACTTAGAGTCTTCGACCATTCATTATTTATGTATGTTATTTTCATTTGGCAGTTCTGGTGTTTTCTGGATAAACAGACTTTGATGAACTAAGTTGGATTGTTGACATATTGTGATTGATAAACAGGTGTACTTTATATTTTTATATTTTGTCCATGTCTGTTTATTTACAGGAGGAGGAGCTCGTGGCTAAGTAATAACAGCCGTACCGGTCGATCCATCAGGTTAGGCTACGCTTGCCGGGGTCGGTCCGTGGATGAGTGACCATCTTTATATACCGTGCCTCGGAAAGCACGTTAAGCCGTTGGATCGGGCTGTCATTCGTGGATTTTCGACAGTCGTTACGGGTCGTCAGAAGCCCGAAAGTCTCACAACCAGTCTTAATACCCAGTATCGTATTACCCAGTTAATGGGTTGTGGAGGTCAGATCATCAGTCGCTCTATGTAAAATACTGGTATTTGGATCCGGTTACACTGGAAGCCGACCCCAACATAATTGGGAAAAGGCTAGGCAGATTGATTGTCTGTTTATTTACAGATTTAATAATTATTATTAAATTCTTCACAGATAAACGCGAGATCTCACATCACGTTTATTAAGGGTCACGTTTTTAATAATGAGAATGAAAAACAAAGTATTGTTTTTGGTTTTACCTTTATTCTAGTGTCATAAGTCATAACATAACAATTACATGAACAATAAATCAACGAGTCATTAATAACTAATATCACAGGATCAATGGTGGTGGTGGTGTTCAGGAACAATGTGTTTGGCGTGACCCTCGTACTTTACGTCCGCGTTGAATCTGTAAACGAAAAGCAACAAAAAATAAGGACGATGTTTCTTAAAATACCATTAGGTACAGCTATGTTCAAATTATCATGCACGCTTACCCGGTTTTCTTGTCAGCATGGTATTTAACAATCCTGATGGTACCATCAGGCTGGTGCAGGCTGTACTCGCCCTTCACGACGTGGCCATCACGAGATTCATGCTGAGATTTCTTGTCGCCGGTGTGAGGGTCTTCCACTTTGTACGCGAACTCGTACTTAGGATGAGACTGTGAGATAATATGACGGTTAGCAACGTCTTTCTTAGACTGAACAAGGCAAATTCTATACAGGATGTTATGGGACAGCCCTCCGCAGACTGATAGGGTGAATGATGAAAGGTATAGTATATATCATACTAAGATGAGAAATTATCCGGTGGAATATGATTCAAAATAAGGAGCTGAATGCACCCTGTTAGTTTGCGGAGGGCTGTCCCTTACACCCTGTATTATGAATGGGATGTTATCATACATAGTACTCGACGTGTTTCTCGGTGGCGTGTCCGTGGTGCTGCTTGATGCTCTGTGATGAGGAGGCGTGACCGTGGTGGTGGTGCTCGTGGTGGTCTTGTGCAGCGACCGCTGCCACGGCGACGGTGATGAGGAGGATCTGTGTAAATTAAAAACAATATTAAAACCAGTAAAACTTAAAAAAAAATAAATACAAAGAATTTTTTTAAGTAAAACTTACTTTAGTGAACATTTTGAGTTCTTAATAATATGCTGTTTACTGTGTAAGTATTAAAAGGACACTGATAATCTGTTGTCTGTTTTATTTGCTTTTATACAGTTACAAAAATTACCAAAGATATTGACTGTTGACAAAATTAATTAAAAAAAACCAGTTCTTACTCCAGATTTATTGAGATAATAATGTTTTTACTCTTGTGTATTTATTAACCTTGGGTAATTAATGCGAGTGCTTTTACATTTCTTCACGCTAAGAACTGGGTCCATACTTGTTTAAATACCACAAAAAGTAAGTTCAAAATAATCTAGGTGCCCACCATAAACTCGGTGTAGCAGGCAGAATTTTATTGACAACAATAGTAATTTAGGCTAGAAGTAATATATCATAAAATTTATTAAATAATTTAAAAAAATGTTTATTTTTGTCACTTACTAGCTGAACCGACAGACGCAGTCCTGTGCAAATATCAAAAACAAACAAAAATCCCATAGAAAAAAGGACGTTCAGTTTTTCACGAATTTGAAAATTTTCCGAAAAACTTTACCAATTTGTCTTTCCGTATAAAATAAAACCAAACTGTTGATCATGTTCATCATTTTAAAACAACAAATAGCCAAATCGGTCTAGTCGTTCTCAAGTGATGCATTTACCAACGAACGGCATTTAATTTTTATTTATATAGATACACAAGTAATGTGACATCCGATTGTACCATTGTACCAGCATCTTACAGACGCCCCGTGCACTTATGCGGGATGTTTGTCTATGCCAGCGTAGCATTACCACGTCAAAACGGAAGAAACAAAGACAACACGACAGATTGTAGAAAGAGTTCTACGAAGCGATGATAGAAATGAATAAAATAAATTTTACTTTGTATAGAAAGAAATACTTACTATGTCTATTCCTGGTAGAACAGAAATTGAAGTAGACATGCTACGCTTGCAAGAAAATAATGTCAGTATTTACACTAAAGTGTTACTTTTTAGTTAGTTACTTCTAGGAGTGCACAGTGTTTCACAAGTCAGATCATTATCTTGAATACTATCATACTTACGTATGGTTAATAGTATATTTTAATATTAAACAAACCGTATTTCTGTCGGCTTTTCTTCGTTATTTTTTAACAAATTCTATAAATCGTGCAGAAATATTTTCGATCGGTCATAAAATACGTGTTTCGTCTCATTTCAAGAATAAAACTTTGTTGTATTTTCTGGAATTTAATCCTAATTTAATACTATAAAAGAAATATTTCACATGGGTAGACATAAGATACCAATTATCCCAGTAGTACGTTCCCGTGGGATAATTTTTGAAATCCAGGCGGTTGAAACCGTGGGCAAAAGCAAGTAGCTGATACATGTATTAATTTTCTCATTCTCGCTATGAATTGTATATTGTAGAAACTAACGATCTGCGAATGTTAATTTCACGATCGCTGCAAGGCGGTCGAAACGTCGGGAAACAAGTAGGTACCTGTTTACCTCGTGAAAAGGAATATCGCGAGAAGACCCGTTCTCAGTTTTGTTTATAATGAATGCTAATTTGACAGAAGATGTTGATATTTGTTCAGTTATAAGTATGTGTTCAAATAGTAGAAATACGAGTATGTGGTATTACCTAGAAGTTGTTTCTTTTAGTGTCATTGTTATGTTTTTTACGCGTATTTATGTATATTTGTATATGGTATTCACTCTCGAAGCATGATCACTCTCGAAGCATCCTAACGGCTAGATGGATTTTAATACATGAGGTCTATCGACTAGTCTAAATTGCGCGATGGTTAAAAACGCTCTACAAACCTAGGTATTATTTTAGATAAAATAGTGTTTTGTCAAATTCTTTCGAATAATAATTAGATTTTGTAAGAAGAAGACAGTTTGTAGAGCGTTTTAGTTTTTTTATGAATAAGGGGGTAAGTTTTGTTTGTATAAAATCAAAATGGCGGATTTTAGACGTCGTGTAACATTTTAAATAAATGTTGAAATTGAATTTTCACAACCTTATTTGCCATCGACACGCTAAGAATATACATTTATAAATATTTCTACCATGACGGGTAGGGTTTCAAATTAAAGGACTTGAGGAGATAATTCCAAAAATATAAACCGCTAAAAGGCTGAAAAAAATTTAAAAAAAACCTTTTTTACAAAAAAAAAAAAAAACAACCGACTTCCAAAAAGAAAAACTGCAATGTGAAAAATAGCTTTAATTTCAGAAGTCGGTCTCTTTGGATCTGTATTTTGTTTTTTGCAACCGACTTCCGAAATTAAAGTTGTTTTTCACTTTCTTTACTTAAAGTTTTTTTTTTGGAAGTGCTTGTTTTTTTTTTGTAAAAAAGTTTTTTTTTTCACTTTTTAGTGGGTCAGTTTGTAATTTATCTAAGTTACAATAGCCTAATGTCAACTGCTCATCATCTTTTACAAAATATTGCTTTTCCCGATGCAGGGACGTTCATTGTTGAGAAGTTCTCCTAGTAAGAACTAGGAGAACTGAAGCTGATGGTGAAGTCACCATCAACTCCACTTCACCATAATATGCATTGTGAAGGACGAGCATAAATTGGTAATCGAATCGCAACCCGTGAAATATTTATTATTGAGTAGTTATTACAATCATGGTCTTCATCATCAGTTCCACTTCACCAAATGATACTTTCTGAGAGCAAATGCACGAGTTAATATAAAAAAGTACCCAAATCTCTATAGGTGTGCCTATAAAATTGGAGGGTTTCCCTCGATTTCCATGGGATCCCTCATTAGATTCTGACTTGATCACAATAGGACTATCTTGAGAGCATATCCTTGCAAATAAAAAAAGAATTTTCAAAATCAGTCCACAATTGACGGAGAAATCGGTGTACACACGGCTACACATCAAGCTATACAATTTCAGTTTACACTGACCTCTCACTGTAAGGAAATCCTATACAATGCGAGATCAGCTTATACTGAAAAGGTATAGCTTGATATGTACGCACGTACATACATAAAAAAATTAATAAAATACACGGTTAATTTCACATCGTTCTGGAGCCGAAACTAGTAACTCCAGACGAGTAATAGTTGCTATTGGCATTGTTATTGTTTTTTTAGACATCTAATAAATAAGTTAGAAATTTATCACTTTTTTTCTGTCATTTGAGTTAAATTTTAGTGGCGCTTCCACTATTTCATTCATATACGTAAGACCGTACGGAACAAGGAAGGGCGGGCGGGCGGTCGCTAGACCTGTAAGTATGGGGTGGGTGGGGGGGGGGGGGGGGGGGGGGGGGGGTAAGGGGTTATGGGTGTGGCTCTTTTTCAATGGGTATCCTTCGCATGTGTTGCCGTTTGTCGATACGTTTTACATAAACATATGCATTGATCGCAAGGAAGCGCTACTTTGAGTTCTCATTATTTCACAAACAAACAATAAATTTAATTTTTCGTGATTTTTATTAAAGTTACTATTTGAAAATAATATTCCCCAATCGATTCGGTTTCCATGATCGAGTTCATGCCTTTCGGTTCCAGAACGACCTAAAAATCCGTGTATATACGCGACGAATTGATAACCTCCTCCTTTTTTTGAAATCGGTTATAAAACGTTTTTTTTGGTTGTTTCCCTTTGGAATGATTAAATAAATGTTAACTCATTGAGCGTTTACCTTGTTTTTATATTTTAGGTAGGTAGTAATAAGAAACTACTAACATTAAATAATTTTAGTTAAGTTTAATATATACAAGTAGTCTAAAGAAAACACAAACGTAACAAAAACAGTCAACAGTATAGTAATGGAATCAATGGTGGTGATGGTAATGATGGAGATGATGAGTGCTGTGCTTCACGTCTGCGTGGAAACTGTGGGCAGAAAAATAAGATTTAAGTGGATACCTCTGTGTGTCAGACACAAACGTTTTGTAGAGTTTACAGGACAAACAGCAACTAGGAGCTAAATATCTACATATATAGATTGATATAATCATCATCTGCCTAGCCTCTTCCCAACTATGTTGGGGTTGGCTGCCAGTCTAACCGGATGCAGCTGAATACCAGTATTTTACATGGAGCGACTGCTTATTTGACCTCCACAACCCACTTATTGGGTAATGTTACTCGTAAGACTGGTTACCAGACTTTCGGGCTTCTGATGACCCGTAACGACTGTCAAAGATACACAAATGCTAGCCGGGACCAACGGCTTAACGTTATTTCCAAGGCACGGAGGGGTCTTGGTATGTAAAGATGGTCACCCATCCCCGACCAAATCACCGCAAGCGTAGCTTATCCTGATCGATCGACCCGTGCAGGTGTTATTACTTAGCCGCAAGCACAGAGATTGATATATTATTAAAGCATATCAAATGAGCGACATACTAATATTCATTTTGATCTACTCAAATAAAAGTTCATGGTTCATCAATACCAGTCCTGCTTAGAATATACTGCGCAGATTACAACGTGACAGTTATTAAACCAAATGTCATAATTTTGTAAACTTCTCACCCAGTTTTCTTGTCAGCATGGTAGTGCACATGTCTGATGGTGCCATCAGGTTCCTTGAACGAGTAGTGTCCCTTCACAATATCACCATCTCGGTGCTCATAATGTTCCTTGTGATCTCCAGTATGGGGGTCCTTTACTTTGTACTTGAACTCGTACTTAGGATGCGTCTGGAGGTAAACGTTATGGTTAGTGTTTTGTTTTCAAATACTGTTCAGCAGGTGAGTGTAATGACTAATAAGACTTTTTGCACAGGTTGATTTTTGGAAAAGGTCGTATTATTATATCATTTAGAGTTTTAGACAGTCGATAAAAATCGCTTGCAATTTCATTCTTTGACAATGTTTTGCACTTAACATAATATCACGCCTGCATTCTTCGGAGGGTTAGGTAGAGGTGTACCCCACATGAAGAACACATGTTCTGGGCTTTTAATTGACTACAGGCACATTGCAGCGCTAAAAGCAGCCGCTATATACAGCGGTGAAAAGTAGACCAATAGTCTATTACGGTAACGTGCAGCATTGTCGATTTTGTACATCGACCAGTGAGAAAGCCACTTAACTAACATAATAGTCGACGTGGTGGTGGTGATGATGGCCGTGGTGGTGGCCGTCATGTATGTACACGAGGTGGTGGTGATCATCGTGTTTGGTGAAGTGTTGTGATGAGTGAGCGTATTCCGCCGACGCCACTGCTGCCACGGTTAACAAGCAGAACACCTGGGAGTAAAAAAAATGGGTTAAAGTGGTAACAATGATCGTCTTCTTAGCGTGACGATGGCAATCTAAATGGCCTGGAATTCGGCTACGTGTGTGGAGCTATCACTGGCGTCCATCAGCATCAAGTAACAATGATAATAAAGGGTTAGAATGGCATATATGAAGAAAATGCAAATGTTGAATTGTCTGGTTTGGCAACGTTGAAATTATTGATCTGTAGTTATTTTCTTTGTTATTTTGGTTGCGTATTTATTAAATTGCATGTTACCAGTGTATTAAATTATTTATCTATTCCAATGAATACATGTAATTTCAATTCAATCAAAAATATTTAAATAAAGAAAATTAAAATGTACCTTAAAAAACATTTCGTAGCTCTGTATTAGTTGAATAAATCTCAATAACAAACTGATACTTGCGAGTCAAACACAACACTTTTATATTGAAAACAAAAGCAATAACTGTGTTACAGCTTTCATTCTAATTGATTGTTGGGTAGCCATTAGCATTATTTACGACAATTTCATACGCAACGACTATTTGTAAGCGTAAAAATATTTGTAGCCTATTTGGGTTACTTACTACTTACACGTAACAATGAATTCATCGTTAGGTACTTTATAAAAAAAAAAATTTTGGGTTTTATGCACCGTGTAGTACCAATTCCTATGGTTCGTGAACCAGTTGATGTTTAATTTGCAAATTGATAGCCCGAAACTATTAATTTAAATGTGAAATTAGGTACTGTTCCAAAACAATGTTTTTACATCTTCAAACTATTGACATTATATTTCTATCGAGAATATTTTTTGGGCAGATTCCTTCTGAATCAAATGCCCCATCCCGTATAAATACATATTTATTTTCGTTTGGCATTGGGAATAGTTATTTAGTTTCTTAATTGAAACAGAATATTTGCAACGTTTATTATAACTATTTACAGAACTTATTACACATAATTATAATCTTTGTAGCAGTTGTATGAAATCATGGTGGTGGTGCTGTTCCGGAACTCTCTCTCTCTCTCGTCTCGCGTTCGCGTAAAATCTGAGAAACAGGGTTAGATAATAAAAATATTGCATGTTTCCTAATATTATAGTAAAACAGTAATAAACAGGTGTTTTTTTTCTGGACCCCATAACAAGGATATGTCCCTATAAGAAAAAAATGATAACTTATTCATTCTCATGTAGACAGGTTACATCTGGTGTTCCACAAGGAAGTGTATTGGGTCCACCACTTTTTATAATATATATCAATGATCTTCCACAGGCGACAAAATATAACTCTATCCTATTTGCTGATGATATTACAGTGATGTTCACAGGAGATAATAAATCACACATGGAACCTGAGATAAATATGACTTAAGGTAGCATTATAAACTGGTTGGCATCAAACAATTTAATTAATCTCAACAAAACAAATTTCATGACATTCAGAAGTAGAGTAAGTAAGATAGCAAACATTAACATAAATTACCGAAATAATAAGATCCAAGAAGTTGACGTTACGAGATTTCTGGGTATGAAGATAGATAATAATTTGAATTTTAAAGAACATATCCATACATTATGCACTTAATTGAATACCTTCTCTTATGCATTGTTTAAACTTCAACAAACGGTCAGTACTTCTACAGTCCTTACAGCCTACAACGGCTATGTTGCATCTATTCTAAAGTATTGTGTTATTTTTTGGGGTAATTCTAATAAAGAATTAGTATTTAAAGCCCAAAAGAAATGTATACGAGCCATAACTAGTATAAAAGTAACTGACAGCTGCAGACCATCATTTTTAAAATTAAATTTTCTTACCTTACCACGTATATTAGAGGTTAATATAATGTTCGTTAGGATAAATATAAACTACGTTAATAAGTTACATAACAAAATATACAAATTCAATATATGTTTACCAAGCAATAAAACAGCGCTATTAAATAAAAGTATACTATGTATGGCTCCACGCATATATACTTTACCATTACCAAGTGCCTCTTCTGTGACGTTTTATGTATCAATCTTAACTTCTAATAACTTAGTAAAGTCATGGGTTATTCGCTAAGATTTGGTTAAGTTTGAATTTGTTGACTCTTCAAAATCATACTCAAACACTCGTTTTAGTAAAAAAACATCCTGACGAAAGTACGCAAGTAAGGATGTACAAAATCTCAAGGACAATCCTAATAACGTCGCGCGGGGAGCGGGACGTGTCAATGGCAAATCGAGTGTCGCCATCTTCGTTATCAAGATGTGAAATGCTACGTTATATGATACGTATGTACTTTTTATTTCAAATGCAAAGAAAATATTAAAGGTTAAGAAACAAATTTTCTAAAAATCTTAACCAGTAAGTAACGTACGTGTACCTAAACCCACCACCATCTCTTCACCACCCTTGGTTGACTGGTAGAGAATGCCTAAGGCATTAAGTCCGCCTTTGTAAGTTTTTAAGTAAGTACCTATGTGTACTTTGTACTTAACTGGCTCAAAACAGCATTTGAGCACAGTTAACCACACGTCCATGGTAACAATTTGATATTTACCAAGCTTTATGTCTTAGCACTAAGGAGTGTTTTCGTAGTTCAATAATAAGAGCATAAAGGTTCCCGCAGACAGTCGCGACGCGACTCCGGTAAAACAATTTCCATGAAGTTTTCATAGAAATTGTTCCAAGAGTCACGTGAAGATCAGCTTTTCTGAGTCTGGATTTGTGCCCGGTTGATGGCAATAGGCTCGCCCCCGGTTATATAGGACTTAAACATAACTGGTTCCCTACTATGGGTAAACCTCTGCCTAACCCTTCGGGGAAACAAGGCGTGATGTATGTTACTATGTTTTATTTAATAGTGTTTGACAGTAGTTTGACAACGAACTCAGTAGTTTTTCCAGGAAGTAACGAAACTACAACTATCCTACTAATATTAGGTCTTTACCTATGAAATTGCCGTTCTGCAGTACTGGCCATTTCAAATCAAAATAATTTTTGTTTGGCTAAGAATTCTAATTTCAAATTAATTTTATTTTAAAAACATGGATTTTTTTTTCCAAAAGTAGTCATTTGTTTATTGATTAGTGTTACATTTTCATCGCATTTCAATCTTTTTCGTCATCATGGATACGTTAAAAATTCGAGTAATTATGGAATATGAGTACCGTCGTGGCAGCAACGCGGCACAAGCGGCACGCAACATCAACGACGTTTACGGAGCTAACACTACAAACCAACGCACCACTTGTTATTGGTTTGCTCGCTTCCGTTCTGGAAATTTCGACCTGAAAAATGAACCTCGCGGTCGTCCGAAGACTTTGGTCGACAATGACGAATTAAAGGCGATTGTGGAAGCTGATGATACACAATCTACGGCTGAATTAGCAGCAGCTTTCGACGTTAGCGTCAAAACAATATTGGTCCATTTGCGTCAAATTGGCAAGGTAAAAAAGCTTGACAAATGGGTGCCCCACGAACTCAATGATCGCCAGCGCGAAGTACGCGTCGAGACGTGCCTTGCACTGCTCAACAGACACACAAATGAAGGAATTTTGAACCGCATTGTTACCTGCGATGAAAAATGGATTCTGTTTGTCCTAGAAAAGTGATGGTCACTGTTTGGTGGTCTAGCGCCGGTGTGATTCATCACAGCTTCTTACCAAACGGGGTGAGCATTACTTCAGATGTGTACTGTGAAGAACTGAACACAATGATGGAGAAGCTGGCACATCTCCAACCAGCATTGGTCAATCGCTCGTCTCCGCTGCTCCTGCACGACAACGCGCGACCTCATACTGCACAGCAGACGGTCTCCAAGTTGCAAGAACTGGGGTTGGAAGCTCTCCGTCATCCGCCCTACTCACCAGACCTTGCGCCTACAGACTACTACTTTTTCCAGAATTTGGATAACTTCTTGGCGGGAAAAAAATTCAATACCCGAGAGGCAGTACAAAATGCCTTTGAAGAATTTGTTGCCTCCCGTCCAGCTGATTTCTTTAAGAAGGGCATCAATAAACTGCCACTGCGTTGGCAAAGATGCATTGATTGCATGGGTGATTACTTCGATTAATACAAATAAAAAATGCATGAAAAAAATTCGTTTAAATTTTTTCATACAAAACGGCAATTTCATAGGTAAAGACCTATTATTATAAATGTGAAAATTTGTATGATTAGATGTTTGGATGTTTGTTACTCAATCACGCAAAAACGGGTGAATGGATTTGGATGAACTTTGGCACACAGATAGTTTATAACCTGGATTAACACATATAAAACTTTTTATCCAGGTAGTAGGTTCCCGTGGGATAATTTCCGATATCCACGCGGGCGAAGAAGCGGGCAATAGCTAGTTTGTTTATGAAGCTGTTTTCTTGAGTAAGTCAAACTAACGCTAACGCTTGTTAAAGTAGGTACCTGTTAGACCAAAAATGGGTTGTTCCATTTGACCATTTGTTAGCTGACGACATAACTTTAACTGTAACCTTAATCGCTCACGCTTCGCTGGTTAATGTTCTTGTTTAATAACTGTGACTTCTGTCAGACGCGTTGAATATCATGTCCCAGCTCCGAACTCATTTAACATGATGGGTGCAACCACATACTGTTAAAAATAACTTTGACGGAATCTATAACGTAGCCCTTGGTGCAACCCAACCTAAGTAACTCTAATTGATAAAGATTCAAGTCAAGAGACAAATAATGGTATTGAAAAGCTGACAGCTGCGCGCACAGATAACGCATTCTGCGGCGTGGGAGTCGGTACTGTCGCGGAGCGGAATGCGGGAATATTGTAATTTTCTGTATATTTTATTTAAACCTATAGATTTAACTTTATATTTTATTTAGTTTTTAATTGCATCTTATTTATTACATGCTGCACCGGTCGACGTCATCGCGTCAACGCCGGCTATCGCTGAAAACCAGCGTTGGGGCTCCGTTTCGCATGGGGTCGCGGCATTATGCTGAGCGGTAGCCGTTTTGCGTAGATGTGACGCATATTTTCCCCAAAACTTGCTTTTTACATTGTTTATTTTATTTTGTTGTCCTTTGCGTCATGTTTACCGCAAATAAACGTATTTTCTTTCTTTCTTTCTTTAAAAGTTAAAAGGATAAGAAATGGCTAAATATACTCAAAACATTTTTATTTCAAACATATTTACAACAACGCAAACATTCAACAAACTTATGATATAACTTTAATTAACAGTAGATTAGTAATCAGATCAGTGATGATGATGATGTTCAGGAATAATGTGCTTGGCGTGACCTTCCCTCTTAACGTTGGCATTGAATCTGGAACAGAAGCAAACACAGTGTTAAAAAAACTATGTAATTTCAAATTGGTATCTACCGAAAAACAATGAAGAATAATTTCAACATTCACAACAGCAGAATCAAGGACGTATCAATCATCTAAATATCAATCTATTATATTAATTGTCATGCCGTGCGTGCCGTGTAATAATTAGTATCGCAAAAACTCGAAAATAGCTCGACCGATTTAATATTTTATTTTTTGTTGTTTGCTTTAATACTGGGGTGGTTTAGAAAAAAAGAAAATTAGTAAAAACCCAAAGGAACACCCGAAAAATCTAAGTACTTAAAAATAAATCATCAAGATAACAAATTAAACATGTGAAACGAACATTTACCAAATGGTAGACGTAACGGCTAAGATTCTCTACTGAAGAAGTTAAACATTAGTAAGTGAATTTTCAAAAGAAATCCAGTTACGGTGAAATGGGTGAAGGGAGGTAAAAAGAATTAGGACTTACCCGCTCTTCTTGTCAGCGTGGTATTCTACGATTCTGACAGTTCCATCAGCCTCGTGCAGACTGTATACGCCCTTCACGACGTCACCGTCGCGTGATTCATGCTGAGACTTCTTGTCACCGGTGTGAGGGTCCTCCACTTTGTATTCGAATTCGTATTTAGGATGCGACTGTAATAAACAGAACATTTAGATACTAAAGTCTAAAATGTCACATTATAGATACTATCAGAGAAATGCTGAAGGCTTGCGAGAAGTATGCACCCTTGTGCCTTGCACGGCCTTGTGTAGAATGTTCGTGAATGTGAATACATAGTCTTTAAGGCCGCCGTAAGTGCCTTAATTATGAACCTAGTTTTTTCCTAAATGGTATGAGCATAAAAGTCCACCAATCTTAGTTCTTAGGGCACATACTTACCGACGACCTTACAGATAATGTAGACATTGAAAGGGAACGTAGGGCACTGGCGGTCCGAGGGAACATGTTGGCCCGTAGATTCTCTCGTTGTGTGGACCAAGTCAAAATCACCCTGTTCAAGGCGTTTTGTCAAGGTCTGTACGCGGGGAGTCTATGGGTCAGCTACACCAAAAGATCGATAGATGTCTTACGCATCCAATGCAATAATATTTTAGGATGCTGTTGAAACTACCCCGTTTCTATAGCGCATCGGAAACGATTTGACAGCTTCCATGCAGTGATTCGCAAAAAAGTCGCATCAATGATGCGTAGAACGCGGGTCAGTGACAATAACATTCTGAAAACAGTGGTGGAGAGTCCTTACTCCCCTTTTCTGAGGAACTATGTGGGAAGAATAGTCAGAAATCGATACTAATCGTTCTCTGCACATCCTGCCTGTCACTCAATAAACTGTTTTGTGTTTTATACTTGATTGTGTTCTACTAACACTAGTTATAAGGTATTTTACTAAAAAAATAGATTATTGTTGTCCGAAGTGAATAAATAAATAAATAAAAATAAATTATAAAAATATTCTGAAAGTTTCATACATAGTACTCGACGTGTTTCTCCGTGGCTTTACCATGGTGTTGCTTGATGCTCTGTGATGAGAAGGCGTGTTTATGTTCATGTTCCTTATGTTCAACCTGTGGTTCAGCGATCACCACAGCAATAACTGCAGCAATTAACAAGATCTGGAAGAAATCAAATATTTATTAAATTTTTGGTTTTCAGTTCCAAACTACTCATATTTCGTATTAGGATTGAGTTGTAAGAATATTAATCAATTTACCTTGGTGTACATGATTCGTTCTTAATTTCTTTACTTTTGAAGATAGAAAAGGCAACTGATAACTTTTGAGGGCAAATATGTCTTTTTATATGTCCAGTGTCTGTGGGGTTTGAATGAATTTTTCGTAATAATTGTTAAATTAACCAGTTTAACTCGTAAGCTCAAAGTGGTTTATGACATACTTGTGTTGCTTTGAGCTCTTTTGATTACACAGTACTACTTAAAAAAAAACCGGCTAAGTGCGTGTTGGACCACGCACAATGAAGGGTTCCGTATTGAAAAGAATTTAACCCAAAATATTGTTATCCCAAAAAAGAAAATTTATGTATGATTAAATTACAAATTAACAATTTTCGGACTTTTCCCTGTACTTGTGCTGTGAGACCTTGCTTCTTGCCAAATTTCGTTATTCTAGGTCAACGGGAAGTACCCTATAGATGCCTGTGGCAGGAGGTGCCGCTCTTTCCTATCTCGCAATTAGTAACATGCTACTAACAAAACAAAACAAAAGTTAAAGTTTATGAATAAATAATTTTTATTTATCAACATTAGTTATGTGTGTGTGTAGTGTGTTTGTGATTTAATTATAGTTAATTAACGGTCATAAAGAACCGGTCTAAGTGATGGTGCATGGGGGAGGCTTAAGCGACTACAAGCATCCGGAATCTCTCCGGTCCGAGTTAAAACGGCCCCGGACAAGCCCGCATTCAATCTGTCTCTCAAGCAATCATATGAACTATTCTTGCATCGACTACTTAGGATCAGGGGCCATCCGTTCCGGAATTTCACCCGGAAGCAACCGGATCATGCTCTGGTTTTCTCTAGCCATCTGGGCCGTTAATTTTTGGCACGAGGGGCGGAGCCTTTCAATGTCGTATGTAGTTGTATGGAGCTGACCACACGACTCCGAAAAACGTCCGTTCCGGGGGCTTCCGAATGAATCACGCGCCAGTGCGACGCCTGATACACAACTGGTAGGACGTGCGCGCTTGTAATTAAAAAAACCGGCCAAGTGCGTGTCGGACCACGCACAATGAAGGGTTACGTAGTTGGAATGAATTTACCTTAAGAACAAACTTAACATTGTAGTTGAAAAACATGTTCTCCCATACATTTCAACTGTAAATGTAGGTTTGTACTTACAATATTGATAGATTTACCATGTTATTTTAAGACCACAGACTTCTTATAAGTTTTCCTGTAATCTACAGGTAAAGATCTATTTTCTGTATTTTTTTTCCAAATTTTAGGCTCAGTAGTTTCGGCGATAAGGGGGGGGAATGGTCAATTTTCGTCTATTTTCTTAAATAACATTAAAACAATTTATTTTTAAATTATAAAAAAAATATATTTGAGACCCTCATAGTAAGCCCTTTCATTTGACATGCCACATGGTGTAGTTTGCAAAACTTTTTTTTTAATTTTCTTATTTGCCCCCCAAAAGTGACCTCTATCTTCAAAATTCATTTATTTACTTTACCCGTCCGTGTTTGGGTCACAAAAATTCATATGTGTACCAAATTTCAAGTTAATCGGTCCATTAGATTCGGAGCAAATTGGCAGTGACAGACGGACAGACAGACACAGACAGACACACGAGTGATCCTATAAGGGTTGCGTTTTTTACTTTTGACGTACTGAACCCTAAAAACAACAATGGTCGATACCTAGCGCATAAGGCGACGATAAACGACTTTAGTGATTTTAAACTGAAGATCACGTCTAAACGAGAAGTGTTAATGATTTGGAAAAAAAAATTGTTAAATTAGATAATTTTTTTAATAACTTAGCATGTGAATATTTTAGATTTTATTAATAAAGTTATTTCTAACGTGGAAAAAAAAACTGAGAATCACGCAAAAACTATCACGCGTATTTTTATGAAATCTTCACCATTTTTTTTTGATAATTTAACTATTTATCTTTTAGTATACGGTTTTTAATTTTAAGAAACTTCGTGGAACAATGGTGCCGATTCTCTTGTCACAAATGCCTCTAAACTAGACTAAAAATCACCAAAATTTAATTTATTCCTGTCAAACGACGATTTCCCATTCTGAAATTGACTAAAGTGACACAACTTAACTATATTTTAGTTTAACAGCACCAAGATTGTACCGAGATGATTTTAGTGAAAATGGCAATTTTGCTATTCTGAATTTCACTGTTACCTAAAATTTTAATTTTCAAACTAAATCAGATTATTTTTAATCGCGATTAAAAAGGTGTGGAATAAAATTTGTTGTCATGATCTAAAATTCACACCAACACCTTGACACTTCAAGTGCAAAAACAGTATGTATTTTTTTTTCTTTTGCTTATAGGATCTCGAAAACGGTGTGTCCTATCGCAAAAATAGTGAAAATTTTGCCCCCTTTATAAAGCTCGTAAACCGCTAAGCCTTAACATGTAGGTCCCAAAAAAAAATCCATAAAAAACACGTTGAACCTACCCCCTCCCTGCTCGGTTAACAAAATATGACAAGCTTAAAAATAGCTCTAAGATTCTCATAGCCAAAAGTAAGGAATTTTAGTGATAGTTTAGTTAGTTTAGTTCGGTGAACAAGAGAATCGGCACCAGTGTGTGTCATATTCATAACATAACTCATAAATTAATGTGGATTATTATGACTTGTGGAATACCTACTTATTTCACCTTCCGTTATGCGGTCTACGTGAATACCCAGTATATTTTGGCTTTCTTTTGTTTATTGTTCATTTTTAGGGTTCCGTATCTCAAAAGGATAAATCTGAACCCTTATAGAATCACTTCGTTGTCCGTCTGTCTGTCAGTCTATCAAGACCCTTTTTCTCAGGCACGCGTGGAGTTATCAAGTTAAAATTAGTATCAAATGAGTAGGTCTATGGTCCCTTGGAGCTCAAAAAAATCATAGAAGCTTGATTTTTTTGTCTGCGCAATTAAAAAATGCGACATTATTTTGACCCTCGCAAATAAATCAAAACCTATGGGGTTCTTGCCAAATTTCAGATTCTAGTCAACGGTAAGTGACCTAGAATTATGAAATTTGGCAAGAAGCAATGTCCACAGCACAAGTAAAGTTCGAAAATCGTTAATTTGTAGTTTTAACACATAATATATATATTTTTTTGCTATTATACTTTTTGAAGTTAGAGAATTGACCGTGACGAATATCAATGTATGGGGGAACATGTTTTTGGAACAACTATGTTAAGTTTGTTTTTGGGATAAATTCTTTTCAACTACGGAACCCTTCATTATGCGTGGTCCGACACGCACTTGGGTTTTTTTTATTAACGGCCACAGCTGAACCTAAAACTTCAACTAAAGTTATAGTTTCCATTTGAAACACCAAGGTAGTGACTGTTCAGAGCAAGTGCTAGCGGCCGATTGAGTACATTTCTCTCCGGATTCAAACGGGACGCGTGTAGTCGATGGTGGCGTGCCGAACTCGGATTTTTCGCGGGCGGAGAGATTCCGGATGCTTATAGTCCGAGCTTTATATCCAGCAGTGTACGTCTTTCGGCTGAAACGATGATGATGATGAACGGTCATAAATAATACCAAGTACTTGTAAAAATAATTTTATTAAAATCAAATAACAAATAACAAACTAAATAAAAACAACGTAGACTATGTAGATACTACAGCGGACTTGGTTAATGATGGTGCTTATCCGGTACTAAATGGTGGACGCTGTGCTTCACATCTGCGTGGAAACTAAAAAGAAAAAAAAAAACGCTGTAAGTTCTGACCTAAATGTCTGAAACTAAATGGTAACTAAATGGTAGAATAGAGGTTAAGATAACAGCTTTAATCAGAAAATCGTAAGGCTATCTAGAAAGAAGGAAGCCGAGAACTTGGTACCGACTACAGTGGAGAAACATAATCAGGATATCAACTTCGGGTGTGAATGAGAGTTAAAACACTGAAGGTGATGACGAAGAGGAAAAACAAAAGCTAGCAGCTCATCCAGTGTTTTAGGGTTCCGTACCTCTAAAGGAAAAAACGGAACCCTTATAGGATCACTTCGTTGTCCGTCTGTCTGTCTGTCAGTTTGTCAAGACCCTTTGTCCCTGGAACGCGTAGAGGTATCAAGTTGAAATTAATATCAAATAAGTATCTTAGAGTTCTAAAATATCAAGCTTCTAAGTCAACGCAATAAAACAAATACGGCCATTTATGCGGCACATTTTGATACAGATCATAGAGATCTACGTTTTGGAATGGGCATCTATCTTCAACTTTCGGACTAGCTGACAGACTCTTTCACAAATCAAAGGTGCCTGTAATTGGTTTAATTGAAATAAATGCTTTGAGTTTGAGTTTGTTACTCGCAAATAAATCAAAACTTCTAAGTCACCGCAATAAAAAAATACGGAATTGATACTCGCAATAAATCAAAACCTATCAGGTACCTACTTTCCGCTGACCTAGAATAGTGAAATTTGGCAAGAAGCAACGTCTCACAGCACAAGTAAAGGAAAAAAGTCGGAAAATTGTTAATTTGTAATTTTATTACAAAAAAAAATTTTTTTGGGATTACAATGTTTAGTTTGTTATTAGTATAAATTCTTTTCAACTACAGAACCCTTCATTGTGCGTGATCCTACACGCACTTGGCTGGTTTTTTAGGTATAATAATATGGTGGTAGTACCACCCCCGGCCGTGCTTTTCTTATATAGGTACTAATACTTGCTATACCTATCTATTGCGATCACTCTTTAAAGCAAGACAATGTAATAGCATAGTCGCAGTGCAGTGTGTACATCATACAGTCGTCCGACGAGAGCCCGAGCTGCTTATGTAGTTCACCGAACTTCGTAAGCAGCTCGGGCTTCGTCGGACGACTGTATGATGTATAAACTGTGGTAATAGTGGTAGTATTCATACTCACCCAGTTTTCTTGTCGGCATGGTAGTGAATATGCCTAGTGGAGCCATCAGGTTCATGCAGAGAATACTCTCCCTTGACGCTGTCACCGTCGCGGTGCTCGTGTTGCGACTTGTGGTCACCAGTGTGATGGCTCTTTACTTCATACTCGAACTTGTACTTGGGATGCGTCTGAAAGTTTTAAGTGTAGTCATTAGTATTATGTAACTACTAGTTTCTGCCTGCGACCCACCGCATCTCAGCGCATCGCCCGCCCGCGCTATTACTTCGTTTTCATTTAGCGTTACTTCTCACTTTTTTTCTTTTTGCTGGGCTCCTTAGGATCTTAGCGTAATGTTAAATAGCCTATAACCTTTATTAAGAATTATGCTATCAAATGCAAAAAAAATTTTAAATGCGACTTGTAGTTCCAGAAGTTAGAGCGTTCAAACAAACAAACTCATCAGCTTTTTTATTAGTTTAAATTACTTTAAAAGATGTTGTGTGAAAAACAAGCTGATGGTCATCCCCGCCTATGGACATCTCTCATCTATCAAAGGTATTGCTGGTGCGTTAACAAAGCGGCAGCGTCTCGTGAGGCCAACTCCTTCAAACCAGAACACTGCAACGCGACCGATTAACAAAAACAAAGGTAAAAATGCTCCCCCGGACGAGATCTTTCACAAACAATTCTCCTACTACTGAAAGTACTTAGTTTAAGGATGTAACTAACATAGTAGTCGACGTGATGATGATGGTGGTGTTTGTCTTTTATTTCCACTTTCACGGGATGCTCGTCGTGTTTGGAGATATGTATTGAAGAGTGACCGTCATCAGCAGTCACTGCTACCACTGCCATCATTGCCATCACGGCTAATATGCAAACCTGCAACACAGAAAACGATAAATCAGGTTTTTGTATAGCTCTCACACGATCACTAAGACCAGTTTGTTTGAATTTAAAATTGAATTTACCTTTGAAAACATTTTTTAATTTTAGTTTTTTTTTTATTCTTGTATTGATGTCACTAAACTCAGTAGCGTACTGATAAATACTTACAAAATCCCAACTTTTATATTCAAAACAAAGCTATTATTGTTGCAAAAAATTCACTCTACTTTTTTTTATTACTGCAGAATGTGCAACGTTTGAATATTGTGTGAACTTTTTAAATATTTCGTAAAAGCACATTCACACGCATGCATACTGCTTAATTGCTAATTTGCGAACGTAATAGCGAAACACGATTTGAATATTAATTTAATTTAAAATTAACGAAGGACTACATAACTTACGTAATGAAGGTACATATTAGTTCATAGTAAATTGTATTTGATAATATTACAAGAGTGTACCTATACTATATTTATAATATGAACAACTAATTGCCCACACCCACTCACAGAGAGGAGGCCTGTGTCCCAGCAGTGGGAACATTATGGGCTGATTATGGAACAACAAATTAGCTACGCAATTGATTAAAATTGAAAATAGTCCAGTCACAGTTTGCTTGGATGTCGCAGGGCAGCATCTTGGTTTCCGTTTTGTTTTTTTTTATGAAATAAAAACTATAAATGAATACGAGAACTATTTTTAAATAATTATAATTATGTTCATTTGTATACTTCCTAATTCTAACTAATATTATAAATGCCAAAATGAGTTTGTTTTTTTGTTTGTTACGCTTTCACGCTAAAACGGCTGAATGGATTTGGATGTTTGGCACATGGGTAGATCATGACCTTTTTTTTGTGAATGGGCAATCATCAAATGACTTCTCCCGCTCTGGGCGGAGCAGGAGGGCGTGTCCGATTTTTACTGACTTAAACCCACCCGCGTTCCTTCAGTTGCCTGTGCTAGGGCCACGGTATCTCTTTCGAACAACCCACAACACCGGCGGCATCGGCCTTATCGGAGCCTATCTCTGCTGACATCTCTTTGACCATGACCTGGATAAGGATATACTTAGGATACTTTTTATCCTGGTAGAACGTTCTCGGTGACAATTTCCGCGGGCAAAAGCCAGTTTCCAATATTTATAATACAGGATAATTACATAGAAGACGATGCTACCATTGCTAGTTACCCATTTAAAGTATCAGGATACTTGAGCCAACGAGATAATATTATGGTTAGCAGAACTGTTTACAACAACTTTATAAATAAAAGTCATTGGATATCACAATGTTTTAAATCATACACGGCATACGTTCTGGATCGTTGATTAATTAAATTACGCACTATTAGTCGTAATTAACGTAAATCTATTTTTTAATAAGTCTGGCTTTGCGCAGTGTTATCTCTGTGCGAGGGGAGAGGGGCCTGTGGCTAAGTAATAACAGCGGCATGGGTCGATCGGTTAAGCACGCTTGCCGCGGTTGTTCCGTGGATGGGTGACCATCTTTACATATCCAAGACCCCTCCATGCCTAGGAAAGCACGTTAAGCGTTATGGGTCGTCCGAAGTCCAAAAGTCTGACAACCAGTCTTACCAAGCTAGTATTAGTATTATATCTATGTTATGGAGGTCAGATAGGCGGTCTCTCCATGTAAAATACTGGTATTCAGCTGCATCCGGTTAGACTGGAAGCTGACTCCAACATAGTTGGGAAAAGGCTAGGCAGATGATGATGATGTATGGTTGTATGATGGGGCTTACTATAGTCAATATCGTGTTATCATTACCGTACAAAACGTTACGTGGTTGACAACATAGAATATTGCTAAAAGCTATTGAGAAATACTAGAGAGAGATAAGCTTTATAATGAGAAAGGCTAAGTTATACAGGATGCCCAACTCGAATATTTACAACTTTTTTTGGCCATCATTTGGATTTGGCGCCAAATTTTACGGTTGTTTGATATCCACTATTTAGTAAATGTGGTAAATTCGTTATTTACAGACGCCAGTGAGCAGGTCAAGCCACCCGAAACTGTCAAATTTTCCCAATCAACCTTGAACCTAATACTTTAGCGATAAAGATGAAAATCTATTAAAGACATTTGACAGATTGATTGATTGATTTGCTTGGTGTACTGGTGTCTGTACTATTTATAAGAACATGACTACCGCGCGTTAACTTCAATAATTGTATCCTAAAGTTAGGAACTTTAGGATGGAATCGGAAACGACAGAGGAATTAATTCCCTAATTCTCTTTGTCTATTATAACATTCTTCCTTGAAGAGGCTTTACAGGACTAGTGCTGGTGTTGTTGTGACTGGAAATCGCAACAATGTTAAAAAAAAACAGTTTTGAAAAATGTTTCTTAGAATAGAATAGAATAGAATAGAATATTTTTATTTCAGACCGGAGTCCATAGGGTTAGTAACAATTTTAACTTAAATTCTAGTGTTAGTAGGTTACAGACACATAAAAATATACAATTAAATTTCGGCATGGAGCCGCATCCACCTCCGCAACATCGGGGAATCCCACCGATCTACGAATACACTGAGAATACTGTTGGTGTTGCCGCGAACACGAGACATCAGGGATGCACATCTGTTCCTAATAATAGCGGCAAAGCCATCAATATTATTATCTGCAAACATCCCTGACGCACTACATCGCCACGGCAGCCGCAGCAGCACCCTCAGTGCATTATTATATTGAACGCGTAGGTCGCTGTATGCCCTCTGTGTGAAGTTGACCCACAGGCTGCACGTGTAGAAAGACAGACAGTAAGCTTTGAAAAGCGTTACTTTAACTGGCTTCGTACAACGCGCAAACCTGCGGGCCAACATGTTACAACGGACAGCCAGCGACCTACGTTCCCTTTCAATGTCACAATTATCTTTAAGGTCTTCAGTGACCCAGTGGCCTAGATATTTAAATTTATCCACCCTTCGCAGTGGTTCGCCACAAAGCACTACGTCTGGGATACATGGATATGTCAGACTGCCAGCTTTAAAAACCATTAGTTCGCTCTTAGCGACGTTATATTTGAGCCCATGAGTCACCGCATAGTTTTCGCAAATAGCGATCAGTCGCCTCAGAGCACCGATTGATGGACTCAGCAACACCATGTCGTCCGCATAGCTAATATTATTAATGCACACCCCGTCAATATGACATCCAACATTGGTGCTGCTGAGCTCAAGGATCAGCTGGTTCATGTATAGGTTGAAGAGCCGTGGAGAGCTGAGCCCCCCTTGCCTCACCCCGCACTCCAACCGATACACGTCCGAGTGCGAACCATTCCACTTCACGCTATTGCTTTGACTACTGTACCAGTACTTAAATATTGACACTATTTCAGATGGTAACTTTGTTTCACATTCTAGTTTACGCCACAAAACATCATAACAAACAAGATCAAATGCCCGTGAGAGATCCAGAAAACTAGCAAAAATAGGCGTCTTCCTGTTCGTGTAGTATTGAAAAGTCTGCTTGAGGCAAAAGATTGCACTCTCAGTTGACAGCCCAGGCTTAAAACCGAACTGGGCGTCATGTAATTCAAGGTGATTAGCCAATTGCTTATCAAGCAGACTATCCAACACTTTTGCTATGACAGTAGCCAAAGAAATGGGCCTATAATTGGAGATGTCAGAGACATCCCCTGTTTTGTTTTTCACAATAGGCACTACCATTGTATACATAACATCTTCCGGTAAGTAACCGTGACTAACGCACAGGTTAAAAAGCAAAGCTAGCACACGCGGCAAGTGTCGCCCCGCATACCTCAGGTGCTCGATGCTGAGGCCATCATGACCCGGGGATTTACCCCTCTCCATTTTATTTATGATGGCTGATATTTCTTGTGCCGTAAAAACAACAGAAATGTCCCCAGTGTTGGCTCCAGCATCAAACACCTGCACAGGTCTAGTAAGAGGAGGAGACTCAATCTGGAAGTGACGTCTAAATGCATTGGCTATATCAGCCGGCTCATGTACGCCCGCCACGCTCACCGGGGGACTCGACTTCGAATTCAAACTATTTGTTGATTTCCAAAATGACCCAAATTTCTTTTTAGTGTGATGTTTAGCTAAAATATCCATTTTTATCTGCTGTTGGTTATCTTGACAATATTTCAGATTGATCTTAAATACTTTTCTAGATTCACACATTTTATTGTAAACATAACCACTAGCAGGTTTACCATAAAACAACCATGTTTGGTAACACAGTCGAGCCTCTGTGTGAGCATCACAAACATATTTGTTCCAACCAGGAATGTATCTCTTGCCATTATGACGCATCTGTTTACATACATAAGTACGTTCAGCACCCTCCTTTAAAATGCTAACCAAACTACTATACATTGTATCTAACACTTTCACATGATTAGCATTAGAACACATTTTATGCGCACAATGCCGAAAATCATCTGGAAAATCTATCAATTTTAATTTTGAATTACAAAAATTTGAGTATTCATTTATCTGATTGCTATCCCTTTCGCCCCATATCACCTTATTGCAAGTATAGGTAGGGTTTACTAGCTTAGGTATAATTAAATCAATATTACATTCAATTAATAAAGGTATATGATCTGACAAATAAACTCCATACAAAACTGACGCATCTACAACCACATGACGTGCCGCACTGCTCACCACACAGTGATCAAGCCAGCGCAATGCACCATTAGCGGTACTCTCAAACGTAAACGTGTCCTTCGGAAGTAGTTCCATGTCAACACATGACCACGACTGCTCCCCACATACTGTTAACAATTCATTTGAAAAGCGCTCACCTGGATGTGCGTTAAGATCCCCCAATATAAACACTGACTCAACATTTATGTTCTCAGTGATAGCGATAATTTCACTTAAGCACTCTGTAAACTCAACTAGATTATCAGACGAGTTAGTCGGCATATACACTGAGAATACCAATAGGGAACGACCCGCGTGCTCAATCTTAATAGCTAACAGACGATCACTATTACACTGCACCACTGATACCGTCGCAAACGCTGATTTCCTCCATAGAAGCGCAACTCCACCATACGGTCTTCCGATGAGAACTCCGGCAGACGTGTCGACGGCGGACTTGCCAGCATACGCGAAACCATCATCAATACTACCGAGAAAAGGCACATCATGTGGCAAAAGCCAAGTTTCCTGAAGTGCAATTACATCAGCAACACGACACAGCCTGCGAACACAATCAGCTGATCTAATAACATTCTTGCAATTGAATGTCGATAGGGTTACATGCTTTTTGATAGTACTATCCATTATTTACTGTGGTATTATCATTCACAATATCTGAGACTTTTCCTTTCTTGAAATTAATGAATCTTCTGAACATTATTCCCTCCGGCCAGAATTTGTCATCCAAAAAAGTACCTAATTTGTGTTTAGGTATAAACAACTTAAAGGCGTTATATTGCCTTTCCAACTTCATATTGACTTTTTCCAGTTTTACGACTTCAGTAGTTTTTTGCTGTATGTATTCACATATATCTTTCTCAGTTGTATCTTTATTCACATTAGAAATAAAAACAGGTATTTTTATGTTGGCGGCCTTAAAATTTCCCACTGAATTAGAAACAGCTTTTCCTGTCATGCCGGCAAATCGATTTCTCGTTTTTGATCTTTGAACCAGTATCCATTGCTGATCATGTTTATTTTCCTTCCAATCGCCTTTTTTTACAATATCTGCCAATGTCTGTTGTTTACATGCGTCATCCACGGCCACCACGCTATCGTTCTCGAGCATAGTCGAGTTAACAGGTGCAAGAGGGACGGGTTTAGTCTGAGTAGCACCTTCGGTATGCGTGTGTACGAGAGAGCGATATATCGGCGCTAGCGGCGTTTCGCTTGCGCTATCGTAACTCACATCCTTAAGACTGGAACGCGAGACATCGACGACGTTTATCGGCCGCGGCTCAATGTGAGGTAGGAGGCCAAACGGTCCGCTATCACAATTAATCATGCACCCACCGCCTCGTTTCTTCATGTTAACATTTGAATTAATTAACGGACTCAATTTTTCCAAATTCATGTTTTGCTTCACTCCCTCTAATAGGGCATTTGTCACATAATCGCTCTTTATATCTTCAATTTCTTTACGTAAAACCAATATATCCTTCAATAATTTTGTGACGTCAACGTGATCAAAACAAACTGGTGGCAGTTTGTGTAGGTCATACGCCACAAACACTGGTAATTGATCAGGATCTATTGTTTTAAACACAGTTATCATATCTTCCAAGTCTTTCTCTTTCTTCTTCTTGCGCCTCGAAACCAGTTTTCTTGTTGTTTTCGTGGATATAAACAACAACTTCTTCGCCTCATCTATTTCCTCCTCAGAAAATGCAGTTTCACATATCCTGATTAAGCTTTCATTATCGACTACATGATGCCGATCTCGTATGAAAGCAAGGACTTCCGATATCACTATATTGCAACTCGTACACTTTAGTTTATTTACGGACATTATCGTAAGACAAAATCGGCGACCGCTACTGACAGCGCGCGCGCGATGACTGACTTAGACAATCAATTCCAGGAAATGTTGACATTTGACAAAAGTTAGAATTGACCTTAAATCTAGCGATTTCATGAGGTCAATTCTAACTTATGGAGTTGTATTGGTGATTCTAATGATTATAATTCTGTAAAGCCATATTAGCTACCGCCGCGTCTCATATTTTAATCAACGTACACCCTGACACTGACCTGCAAATTGCAAAAAACCGGCCAAGTGCGTGTCGGGACACGCACAATGAAGGGTTCCGCAGTTGAAAAGAATTTATCCCAAAAACAAACAACAATGGATCACAAAAATCATTTTTTTGTGTCATAAAACTACAAATTAACAATTTGTGGATTTTTTCCTTTACTTGTGCTGGAAGACCTTGCTTCTTACCAAATTTCATTATTCTAGGTCAAAGGGAAGTACCCTATAGGTTTTGATTTACTTGCGACAGTTGAGAGTATCAAAATGTGTCGTAAAATGGCCGTATTTTTTTATTGCGTTGACTTAGAAGCTTGATTTTTTTAGAAATCTAAGGGACTATAGATGTACGTATTTGTTATTCATTTCAACTTGATATCTCTACGCGTCCTTGAGAAAAAGGGTATTGACAGACTGACAGACTCGATTTTTTTTTACGTGATATAATGACGAATTAACATTTTTCAGACGTTTTCCTTTATTTGTGCTGTAAGACCTTGCTTCTTGCCAAATTTCATTATTCTAGGTCAACGGGAAGTACCCTATTGGTTTTGATTTACTTGCGTCAGTTGCGAGTATCCAAATGTGTCGCAAAATGGCCGTATTTTTTTATTACGTTGATTTAGAAGCTTGATTTTTTTAGAACTCTAAAGAACTATAGATTTACTTATTCGATATTAATTTCATCTCGATATCTCTACGCATTCTTGAGAAAAAGGGTTGTGACAGACTGACAGAGTTGAATATTTTTTTTTATATGATAGAATTATTAATTAACAATTTTTGGACTTTTTTCCTTTATTTGTGCTATAAGAGCTTGCTTTTTGCCAAATTTCATGATTCTAGGACAACGGGAAGTACCCTAAAGGTTTTGATTTACTTGCGAGTATCAAAATAATAGGGGTTAAAGTATGAAATTGCCGTTTACTGTAGTAGGAACTTCGAATTGACATAGAACCTTCATGGTTTGAGATTTTTGAGTAAAACTTTTTTTACATGGTACCTATGGAGTTCTTCTTTTAAAAAATGTGCAACATTTGATTATCGACTTTCAGTTGTTTTTTTATTTAGCTTAGACAAGAAAGATGGATACTTCGAAAATTCGAGTTATTTTTGTATACGAGTTCCGACGCGGAACTAACGCGGAAGAGACAGCTCGCAATATCAATGCTGTGCGATTTTGATTTAAACGCTTTCGTGATGGATACATTGATTTGAAGAACGAACCACGTGGAAGACCGCCCACACAGGTGAATAACAATGAATTGAAAGAGATGGTGGAAGCCAATCCGAGTCAAACTACCAAGGAGTTAGTGGCATGGTTTAACGTTACCTTACCAACAATATTGACTCATTTGCATCAAATCAATAACATAAAAAATATGAGAAATGGGTGCCTCATGATTTGACTGATCTGCAGAAAGAAACGCGTGTTGAAACTTGTGCTGCCTTGTTGAATCGATACAGAAATGAAGGAATATTGGATCGAATTGTGACATGTGATGAAAAGTGGATTCTTTACGGTAAGCAAAAAATGCAATAGCTGACCCCAGGTCAAACGCCGCAACAGTGTCCTAAAGCAAAGTTTACCAATAAAAAGGTAATGGTAACTGTTTGGTGGTCTCAGCAGGGTGTAATTCACTATAGCTTTCTCCGATCTGGTCAAGCAATAACGGCAGATGTCTACTGTGCCGATCTCCAAACAATGATAGCAAAACTAGCAGTGAAACAGCCCCGACTCATGAATCGATCTTCACCATTATTGCTCCATGATAACGCGAGACCTCATACAGCACGAGAAACCGTTTTAACTCTACAGGAACTGCAATTAGAAACCATTCGTCACCCTCCGTATTCGTCAAACCTTTTTCCAACGGACTAACATTTTTTTCGTGATGTGGACAATTTTCTACGTGATAAAAAATTAAAGGAGGCAGTACAAAATGCTTTCACACAGTTTATCGAATCTAGATCACGAGAGTTCCATCGCAAAGGCTTATATGACCTTCCTATTAGATGGCAGCAATGTATAGATAATAATGGTAATTATTTTGATTAAATAAATATGTTAAATTAAAAAAAAAAAAACGAATTTCAGTTTTTCAGTACAAATCGGCAATTTCATACTTTAACCCCTAATATGTAGCATAAATGGCCGTATGTTTTTATTGCGTTGACATAGAAGCTTGAGTTTTTTAGGACTCCAAGAGACCATAGACTTACATATTTGATATTAATTTCAACTTGATGCCTGCACGCATTCCTGAGAAAAAGGGTCTTGACCGACTGACAGACAGACAGACCGACAACGAAGTGATCCTATAAGGCTTCCGTTTTTTCCTTTCGTGGTACGGAACCCTAAAAACGTAAGAAAATTTGTATTTCGCGGGCTACCTTAGCGCAACCTCCTTAAGGGACGTGTCGTGGTCAACTTTAAAGACGACACGTCGCGTCGTGACTCTGGTAGTCCAATACCTAATAAAATATGCGATAATTTGGTGATATTATTTGTCTCGTCTTTTCTCCACCACAAAACATTATAAGGAAACTCATGTGCTAACTGTACACTAGCTGTACATATTGCTAACGGTACTTCTTCAACACTTCGACTTACCTGAAGAAAGGAGAAAACGCATAGCTCTCTCCAGAAGAAACTATGCAATATGTGTCAACTGCTGTAAACACCTCCTTTGTGCAGATTCTTTCCATTCCGAGGGGGCGAATTTTCAATAAGATAAATAAAGTGATCAATATAGCTTACTGTCGTAAAACTGAGTGCAAAATCAAACTATCAAATGGTTAATAAATCGAAGCTACGCTGAAACTGAAAAGTCCTAGAGATAATAAAGTAACTGGTACCTATATATACATGTCGTGGATTCTGAACGGAACGTCAAGTTGTACCGACTTGGGTGTGTTCGGAAATGGGGTTGGCATCACTGTGCGAGCTGTCAATGTCATTTTAAGTTTGCGGGGGAAAATAACGGTGACAGATGACGGCTGTTATTCAAGGTTCCTGTACTTGACGAGGACTTCGTGATTAGACACCGAACTGACCAACCTCGCCCCGACCTCGCCGCGTTCCGATACGAATCCAGTTCCATCCGATTCATGTGTGCTACTTTTTAACTGATTGTTTGTAAAATCGATCTAATTACAACTGTAGAGTGCATATTGAGTCTTATTTAGGTTACAACAATGGAAGACGACCAGTCCGGCAACGAACGCTGACATTCTCCTCCGACATACATGTATACCTATATATATTTATGAAATATCGTATGAACAATAAAAGATACACACACTCAAACACACCCTAACACACCTCCACACCCTCACACATACACACACCATTAATCACTTGCAATTATTGTACCACGTTGACAACCTTTACTGTGAGATATAATGGGGGATCCTGGAGTTCTAAAATACAGGCCTAGGCTTAGTTTAGACTCCAGATCTTCAACAAATTACAAATTGTCTAAATGTCTGTCAAGTTAATAATAGGTCTTTACCTATGAAATTGCCGTTTTGTATGAAAAAATTTAAACGAATTTTTTTCATGCATTTTTTATTTGTATTAATCGAAGTAATCACCCATGCAATCAATGCATCTTTGCCAACGCAGTGGCAGTTTATTGATGCCCTTCTTAAAGAAATCAGCTGGACGGGAGGCAACAAATTCTTCAAAGGCATTTTGTATTGCCTCTCGGGTATTGAATTTTTTTCCCGCCAAGAAGTTATCCAAATTCTGGAAAAAGTAGTAGTCTGTAGGCGCAAGGTCTGGTGAGTAGGGCGGATGACGGAGAGCTTCCAACCCCAGTTCTTGCAACTTGGAGACCGTCTGCTGTGCAGTATGAGGTCGCGCGTTGTCGTGCAGGAGCAGCGGAGACGAGCGATTGATCAATGCTGGTTGGAGATGTGCCAGCTTCTCCATCATTGTGTTCAGTTCTTCACAGTACACATCTGAAGTAATGCTCACCCCGTTTGGTAAGAAGCTGTGATGAATCACACCGGCGCTAGACCACGAAACAGTGACCATCACTTTTCTAGGGGTAAGTTTTCGTTTAGGGCATTGTTTAGGTGCTGAACCAGGATCCAACCAACTTGCTGAGCGCTTGCGGTTATCAAACAGAATCCATTTTTCATCGCAGGTAACAATGCGGTTCAAAATTCCTTCATTTGTGTGTCTGTTAAGCAGTGCAAGGCACGTCTCGACGCATACTTCGCGCTGGCGATCATTGAGTTCGTGGGGCACCCATTTGTCAAGCTTTTTTACCTTGCCAATTTGACGCAAATGGACCAATATTGTTTTGACGCTAACGTCGAAAGCTGCTGCTAATTCAGCCGTAGATTGTGTATCATCAGCTTCCACAATCGCCTTTAATTCGTCATTGTCGACCATAGTCTTCGGACGACCGCGAGGTTCATTTCTCAGGTCCAAAATTTCCAGAACGGACCGAGCAAACCAATAACAAGTGGTGCGTTGGTTTGTAGTGTTAGCTCCGTAAACGTCGTTGATGTTGCGTGCCGCTTGTGCCGCGTTGCTGCCACGACGGTACTCATATTCCATAATTACTCGAATTTTTAACGTATCCATGATGACGAAAAAGATTGAAATGCGATGAAAATGTAACACTAATCAATAAACAAATGACTACTTTTGGAAAAACAAATCCATGTTTTTAAAATAAAATTAATTTGAAATTAGAATTCTTAGCCAAACAAAAATTATTTTGATTTGAAATGGCCAGTACTGCAGAACGGCAATTTCATAGGTACAGACCTAATATCTACAGTATATTATGGAATATAGGAATGTAATTTGTGGAGATATATAAACATAATTTTTATTTTTTTATTATTTTCCATACGAAATTGTCAAGCCTGTATTTTAGGATTTAGGGAAAATGTCTGTAATTTTCGTTTGTAACAAAAATTATCTTTATATAAAGTTGTATACTTCCAAAATTATAACTAGCATTTTATTCATTTATTTAAAGTTCATAAGTAATATCTTTATTTTTGTTTTGTGACCTTTGTGCAAAAATTGACTTTGAACCAATGAATATCAATGAATTAGCGCTGTATTCTAAGTGAGTATAGTTATAGACACCAATATAATGAACATTTTCCGGCAGGTTATTTATATTGCAAAAAAATAAAATAACTATTCTTACTGAAATATTATCATGAACACAGTATTTGGTCTTCTATGAAAATTTCGCTATTAACAAGACGGTACCAGCTATAATTATAACAATAATTGAACATTCAAATGATCAATTATTGTTATTAGTAAACCTTTCTAGGTTTCAGGGTTTTAGTTTTATGATCAAAGTTATAAAATACAATACTTTGTATTGTATATAGTCAGGACTTTTTAAAACAGAAGAAACAAATTGTTTTAGCCGTGGCCAATAAAAAAATGTTGTTCCATTTTTCAAATATTTATTTCGCAACATTTTGCCATGACTGTTTCCTTACACACTACTTTAACAAAGGTTTAATATTTAATCCCTTAGTGATGATGGTGATGAGGCACAATGTGTTCTACGTGCACTTTGTAGTCGCTCTTGGAGTCGTGACCATCGCGGTGCTCGTGCTGTTCCTTGTGGTCACCGGTGTGCTTGTCGTCCACCTTGTACTCGAACTCGTACTTGGGATGGGTCTGAAAGAAAATGTGGTCTTTAGTAAGTTTACTTTTAACAACAATGTACTAATATGTAGCTACTGGCCGTTATGCGGAACTTCTTGAGCAAACAAACTCAGAACCTTTCAATGTTTAAAATTCCTGCACCTCTGCCTTTTTAAAAAATAGCTATAGCTTTCGACATTCATGTTTCTGTCCAATGGCTGTGGCGTGGCTTTGTGGCGTTGTTTTTCAGTCACCGGTTACCTACATATACGAGCTAAGTGTAACTAACAGTTTTCCCACTGACAGCGATGCGGACGAATTTTTTGATGCGCAACGAGCTTTACATTTGAAACTTATACATAGTACATATATTTTAGTGTTAGATATATTATACTAAAAGATGTATGGATGTATGTTGTATGTATATTGTGTTTAAGATTTGTGTCTATTACAATAAACAAAAAAGCATTACTTGAATTAAAAAAAAAGTGTAACTTACATAGTAGTCGACGTGGTGATGTCCGTGGTGGTCTTTGTATTCCACCTTGTGGTGGTGACCGTCGTGTTTGTGGATGTGCTGCGAGGAGAAGCCGTGATGTTCCGCTATCACGGCTACCACCGCCACCAGGGCTAAGATGCACATGACCTAGAACGAAAAAATGGGATTAATACACAAATAATACGGAGGTACTATTAGTGAGTCAGTCAGGTCAGTAATCAGTTTCACCGGTGTCAACTTGGATGATAGATTCGAGATTAATTTGCACCGAGGATAACTTAGAAGAAAGTAGGGTAATAATAAATTAACGATTAGGAATCCGACAGTGACCATTAGACACCATTAGAAATGAAAGACACCAATAGAGATGATGAATTAAAATTAAAGCAATTTTATAGGAAATCAAATATCAATCTATATTTTTTTTGAGGTATGTAATCAATGCTTTTTAAAATAAAGTTTTTTTACCTTGAAAGACATTTTGGGTGGTTGTTTTAGGATGAAATTGTGGTAGTAAAGGTACTAAGCTCACAGATGAACTGATACATAGTCAGAAAAAAACGTTGCTTTTATATTGGAAACAAAACAATCAAGGTAACATTGATTTCACTTTAAATGGTCAGTACTAAAAATTAATTACGATATTATAATACGGTTTGTTGCGTAAAAGTGTACTTTTACGTTACACCTACACTAATTGCTCAAGTGACAACGGAAATACATAACAATATTATAGCGTGCAGCTGCAATTGCAATTGAGTCATTGTGTAAACACAATTTATTTATTTATTTATTTATTTATTTATAGTTAATTAAAACGGTTATACACCAATTACAATAATTAACCTAGAAACACAATACTAATATTGTAATATCTACTACATACTTAATAAATAACAGTGGAAATTCTCTCATACTTTCTCTCGCAAAACTTTAGACACACTCGCTTTATCTCTCTCCATTCATCGGCAAACAGATCACAATCAGGATTGACTGCCAGGAGGGCATTGAGGGCTTCCAGAGTCCGACACACCGGCGACTCTGCTCTAGCGACCGTACGACATGCTGGCCGAGCAAACAATTTGTGCCTCTTACTGTGGCGGTGACCTATAAAATACAATAAAGTTTTAAGGCAATATTTTATTTGCTTTATGTTAAATTGGGATAAGGGCAGGAGAATGATGATGATGATCAATCTGCCTAGCCTCTTCCCAACTATGTTGGGGTTGGCTTTCAGTCTAACCTGATGCAGCTGAATACCAGTATTTTACACAGAGCAACCGCCTATCTGATCTCTAAAACCCAGTACTGGGTATCACGATACTCCGCTTCTGACTACCCATAAAGACTGTCAAAGATCTTCGAATTCCAACCGGGACGAAGGCTTAACGTGCTTTCCGAGGCACGGAGAGGTCTCTATATGGATGGTCTCTATGGTCACCCATCCACGAACCAACAATAATGATGATGATGTGCCATATTTATGATGAAGTCACTTTAATGCAAAACACAAGATCATCAACTTCATCTACTCGCGTAACGTGTAACAAAAAGACCATAATGATGTCTGTTAATGTCGAACTCTGGCTCCCAAGATGACGCCCTATCGCCTGGCATTTTCACCTGGTTGAGAAACTTCACTATTATCTTTGTAAAAGCTACATATAGCTAAAATATGTGCCAGCTGTTTTAGAACCCAATGGTTTGGCACGAGACGATAGGAAGAGGCCAGACGGAATGATTATAATGCCTTGGAGCTTGGGTAGACCTTTAGTGTGGGATGCAATCTGTGTCGACACCCTCGCACCATCTTATCTTCCTAGCACGGTGGGCTGTGCTGAGGCGGCTGCTGCAGAAGCAGAAAACCTCAAACGACGCAAATATAAGAACCTTATTGGGAGCTATATGTTTGAGCCGTTTGGGGTTGAAACAAAAAAAACAAAACAAACAAAGCCTTGGGACCCGAGAGGTCATCGAGTATTTTATGACTTCGCCATAGGTTGGTCGACTTTTCACGGGACCAGAGGTCTGGCCTATTTTTAGTCCAAAAAATCAGCATTGCCATCCAACGTGGCAATGCTGCCAGACTTTTGGGCATCTTTCCCATTGACAGCGATGCGGACAAATTTTTTGATGCCCAATGAGCTCTTCCCCCTTTATTTTCTTTATTATATATTTGTATATAATATAATATATATTTTAGTGTTGGCTTGTATATTGTTATTAAGTTTTATTACAAATAAATGGAAATATCTGACCTAGTTATATAGTTGCCTCGCAACTAAAATAAGTAACGCCTCATTGCTAGTAGGTATCCTTCCAACTGCTCTCAGTTTATCACAACGGTTTAGGTTCATCTCAACTGTGTTCCATTGAGAATGAGTTTGTGACCTCTGGCTTACCAGTTATTACCATTGATTTAGTGTTTAATAAGAAAGGTATAATTACCACTCGCGCGACCATTGCATGAAAGTGAGCCCGAACGAAAACCCAGGATTGTCCGAATGCACGAAAGTGAGCCTGAACGGACAATGACAGCGCTCGCGTTCCGTCTCTTATTTTTTTATTTTTTGTAATTTTGTGTGCCCCTTGCGTCTTAGGTTCTTTGGAAAGGTGGTTATGTGTAGCATATTTTTGCCAAATACCGTGAGGTTGTATCGGCATTATGAACAAAGTTAGTCTGTGGTTAAAAAAAAATATGCGGCGCGGGAGGCGCGCGGGGGGTCGTTCTTTTACCGAGATTATTGTTCGTATTTCAAAACTTTGGAAGAACAAAGGTAAATATTATGATGTCATTTGATTATTTGACACATAGGCAATATTTTAGGTAAATAAAAAAATAGGGTTTTCTCATTAGATTTTGAAATAATATTTTAATTGTTTTTTATTGGCGGTAATATAAACAAACTGTTTTTTTTTTATTGAAAAAAACAACTAAGTCATCTATTGTTCTAAATCAAAATTCGTAATCTAGCCTAGTCTATTCACTTTAAGAAACAGTAATTACTTCCATAGCGATTCATAGGAATGTTTTGTGTACAAGCCGTTTATAAGTGGCTAGGCGCCCCGACGCGCGCCGACCAATCTCAAAGACAATCCTAATGACGTCGCGCGGGGAGCGGGACGCGTTCTTCTTAGTATATCTTTGGCCACCTAAATGGAATCAGCCCAGAATTCGTCTACGAGTTTGACGCCATCAGTAGCGTCCATCAATTCCTTTATAACCGTTACCACTAGCTAAGATAAACAATAGTGTTCCAGTAAAGGTCAACGTGTACTGGTCCGCACCGCACCGATTTAGGTTTGCTTTGTATGAATTCCTTTAGCACTGCATCCACAATCGGTACCCCAAATAACATCTTTGCATATAAATATTGTTTTGAGACTGGTACATTTTTCTTGAAAAAATGAAAAAGAAAAAACAATTCTAGAAAAGGATTTTGGGTGAAAATATTGAAATATTTTTTTTAATTGTTCTTTATTTATTTCCTACGGGAAAAGGGATGGAAATGATTGTGCATGAAAGTACTGAAAATCTTTTGAAAATTAACATTTATTTTTAAATATTTAAGTAATGCAACAATAGGATGACATATAATACAAAGGTGATTAATAAATTATTTTATAAGTAATTAATAGCGCTGATGATGGTCAGGAACAATGTGGTCCACGTGCACGGAGTAGTCGGTCTTAGTGTGGTCACCGTCGCGGTGCTCATGATGGTACTTGTGGTCACCGGTGTGATGGTCATCCACTTTGTATTCGAACTCGTACTTGGGGTGTGCCTGAAAGAAAACAGCAACTTCAGTATTTCTTTGAGTGGAAGAACTCGTGATTTTATAGTGGCTGCTTTAGTCCTTGGAAAGGCGGCTAGTATTTGAATGGGTGTCTAATTTTAAATATCGATACCTCTCTGTGCTTCTAAGAGCAGACCAGCCAGTTTAAAAAGTAAATGCAAAAAAAAAAAAAGCCGAACAAGTGCGTGTCGGACCACGCACAATGAAGGGTTCCGTAGTCAAAAATAATTTATCCCAAAAACAAACTTAACATTGTAGATAAAAACTAGAAATCCCAAAAAAAAAAGTTTTTATGGATAAAATTATAAATTAACAACTTTCGTACGTTTTCCTTTACTTGTACTGAGACCTTGCTCCTTGCCAAATTTCACGATTCTAGATCTATGGAAATTACCCTATAGGTTTTGATTTACTTGCGAGTAAATATGTTACATAAATGGCGTATTTTTTATTGCGTTGAGTTAGAAGCTTCAATTGTTTAGAACTCCAAGGGCCTATAGACATTAATTTCAACTGATACAGTCAGACAGACGGACAACGAAGTGATCCTATAAGGGTTCCGTTTTTCCTTTTGAGGTACGGAATCCTAAAAAGGGGGCTACTAACATGGTAGTCAACGTGATGTTCATGGTGTCCGTGGTGATGGTCTTCGTGTCCGTGGTGGTGGTCATCGTCTACATGGTGAAGAACATTGAATCCGTAGTGGTGGTCTTCGTGTCCGTTGTGATGGTCGTCATGTCCATGGTGATCGTCGTCATGTCCGTAGTGATGGTCGGCGTGTCCGTGGTGATGGTCGTCGTGTCCGTGGTGATGGTCGTCGTGTCCGTGCTCCTTCACTTGCACAAGGTGGTGGTGACCGTCATGCTTGTGGATGTACTGTGATGAGTAAGCGTGCTCTGCCGATGCTGCTGCTATGACAGCTAACGCGATCAAAACCTGGAACAAATAGAAATATTATGGAAGAATCTATGGACTCTGAAAAATCTTTATCTTGAAAGTGCCACTGATACAAAAAAAAAAAAATTGGAATAAATCTCTAAGTAAGTACATAAAATTCTTCACGAAAGGTAATAGGTAAAGGTACGGTGTACCATGGCCGTTAAGGCTTGTCCTCCTAAAATACGGCGAAACTAAGTAATTTTGTGTCTATCTTTTACAGTAACGGTAGCATCTTTTTGACAGAAAAAAATACATAGTAATCTATAGTACTTAAGAAGTGATTTCATTTGTCTTGAAATCTATTTTAGTTTATAGTACCTACTAAAGAAAAAAAAACTAAATCTAGGTCTATTTTTTCTAGTTTTTACCATATTACTCCTACAATTTTGATTAAAGGGCCATTATTTTTTTCCAGGGCCCATAATCGGTCTCTCAAGAACAGAGCCTATTACATTAAAAAAAACTATGATTACTAAAATAAAATCGCTATTGGTAGAAACGTAACAATAATATCCCTCTAAGAAGACATAAACATTAGTGAAAAATGTTATAATTTGACGTAAATGACGGTAACTCAGTCGCTTTTCTCGGTAACGCAGTCGTATCTCATACAAAATCAGGCTGTCCCAGCAAGCAACTCGCTTCAAATACATTGAAATTACATTAAAACTCTTCACGGCACTATTAAATTAAAATATCTACGGAAATTAAGGTAAACATGAACTTTATTAACAGTCTAATAAGTTTATCCTTTCTTTAACCGTGTATTATTTACGAAATATTTCTTGTATTGTCTCTGTTGAAGTAAGAAAACGTAAGTACTCTGTGTTACCAAGCAAAAGTGAGTCTTAAATTCAACTTTTTTCGTGCATTTTCGACTAAGTTCGTTTGATTTAATGTGAATTGCTGGCGGGATGAGGCGGGTGTTCGTGGCCTAGACGCTGGCCGCGTCAGTCGAGCTCGAGTCGTCCGGAGAGGCGCGTGTGTTTATTGTGCGGCCGCTGAGTTACCGACGGCAAACGGTGAGTTTTTTAAATATTTGATTGTTTTTTTATTGCATTTTGTAATAGAATAAGTAAATATGTGCATGCACTCAAAAATAATTAGGTATTTATTATCATATGACCCAATTGTTAGAATACACGTTATTTTTACAACTGCGTTACCACTACATTGCGTTACCACGAGAAGTAACGCAGTTGTAGGTGCAGTAACGCAGTTGCAAAGTAAACAGTTTTCGAAGTGTATTTATCTATTTTACAGTTCATTTAATTAATTATTGGGTTATTTTGTTACAGTATATTATTTTCAATATAATGGCGTTAACACCGGCAGAAAAACAACGGCGTTATAGGGAAAAATTGAAACAGGACCCTGTGAAAAATGCTGAGGCTAAAAGAAAACATCGTCAGAGATATCATGCTACTAAAAAACTTGTAAAGGATATGACAGAAAGAGAACATAGATCTGCAAAGCGTAAATGGAAGGTGGCAAACAAGAAACGTCGAGAACGTCTGAAAAGAGTACAAGTTATTCTAGATAATACACCGGCTTCAACACCACGATCAGGAACTCCGGTTTCTCCAAGGTCAAGAGGAAGAAGGCAAGTAAGACGAGACAGATCTGCATTATACAGACAAAATAAGAAATTGGAGGAAGAAAACGAGAAATTGAAAAGAAAATGTAACAAGTACAAGAAAAGATACCAAAGACAAAAAGGAAAAAAGTCAGAGGACGGAGACAAAAAATACATAGCTTTGTCTAACGCTATTAAAAACCATTACTCCAGAATAAATAAACTTAAAGACCGCTTAGCTATCAGGCGTATTTTTGACGAACATTTCATAAAAGATTCCAGGCTGAAAACTTCCATTGTTCAAGAAACTCTCGGTATCAATAAGTTAAAAAATAGGAAGACCATACCTAGACAAGCTACTCTGATAAAAAAGATCCGTCAATTTTTTGATCGTGATGATGTATCTAGGATCACTGCTGGGAAACGAGAAACCGTGACTTACAAAAAAAATAAGGCACAGAAGAGATATCTGCTTGATACAATGAAGAATCTTTTCATTTCTTTCAAAAGGGAGAATCCTATTGAGCGTTGCTCATACTCTTATTTCACCAAGCATAGACCATTCTACGTAAAACCCCCAGCAGTTGATGGCAGAGATACATGTCAATGTAAAACGCATACCAATACACAATATATGCTAAATGCTCTTTACTGCAACAAAATTATAGCAGAGTCAAACATGACTCAAATTGTTGAGAAAACTGTGTGTGCTACTGATAACCGACTATGCATGACAGGTGATTGCGAATCCTGCAACACGAATGAAATATCCTTCAATACAGAGAATCAGTCCCGAATAGTAAAATACCAACAGTGGGTTCGACGATCTGAAGTTATTGACAAATCGGGCAAGAAAGTCAAAATCACAAAAAACATTAAGTATTGTTATTGTTTTTAGAGCGTTTCTATTAGTTAAAGCGAAAAAAAAAACACCTAGTGCTGTGATAAGATTACCACTGTGTTACTTAACCAACTACTGCGTTACTTTTTTGTCCCTCTTTTTCTGAATACGTTAAGAGCTATAAAGCTTTTAATATAATTTTGAACCACCACAAATTTTATATTTTTTTGTTTATCTACCATTTTTCAACCTGTGCTATAAAGATTGAGCTTAAATTGCTATTATTATGGCATATTTTGAGAAATTACAGTAGCTTAAATTAAAATAACGTAACGCATTGGTAAACTTAATTAGAAAATAAGATATTAGACTGAGATGATTGTGATTTTACATTATAAGATTATTGTAATTCTTGTCTAAGTTTATGTCTGATAGGTTTTTAAAATTGAGGTAAAAGTTTCTACAATAAAACTGATTATTCTAAGTAAGTAACACAGTTGTTGTTTTTCTACTCCTTTCCTTGTATTAATATCAAACAAAACAATAAATAGTAAAAAAACATCGCTGCTAATGCCTGTACTGTTTACTTTAAATATTGATAAAACTAAATTAACCTAAAAAATAAAAAATAAACTAATTGGTTTTATAATTATTTTTACGACATAGTTACTCAATTTGGGCCCTGGAAAAAAATAATGGCCCTAAAAGTGTTCATAAAAAATACAGTTCTCTACAAAGTAATAAGAAATGATTTCATGTCATTCCTTTTTTAGTCCAATTAATAGATTTTTTGTAAATAGATAATTCCTTCATATTCTGCAATAAATTACCAGCGTTGTGTCATCCCGCTTCTCTTTCTTTTCTATGCAGTCCGACAGTGACCGCGATTTTACGGGAGGACGAGCCATAAGGCATAATAAACATGACCTGTTCTTCTTGAAGTCGTAGCGATACGAGAAATGAAGGATGGTAGTAAGTATTTATGGTGATTTCTAAAATAAAAATAAAATAATAAAATATAATTACCTTGAGAGACATTTTGAAGTATTATCTGTTGTGCTGGTATTGGTACTTGAAGGGACTAAGTTTGATAGCGGACTGGATGTATCACCAAACCAAATCGTGGCTTTTATATATTAAAAACTAAAGTAATGAAGGTAATAGTACCTTGAATGCTGTAGTTTCACATTTTAAATATTTGGCAGTTAATATTATTTACGATAATTTAATTGTTTTATGTATTTGTTGATTTCGTAAAAACGCGTCGATATATCGGTACTGGCAGGTACACATACACTATCTGTTGGTCAAGAAACAACGGAAACGCACTATCAAAAGTAGGTAATTTATATTGCTGTGTTGCAATTTATCGCTTTGAAGGACACTAACGGGATACAATATATTTTTATTACTGCTATGGTCGTATAATCTCCTTCAAAGCGTTAATTAGGTATGGTTTGGGTTAATAAAAATAAGTAGTTACTAGCTCGGGACGTGCAATAGGTGTAAGCACCAAAAACAAAAAAAAATAACATCACCCGGCACTATGTATTTTATACCCCAAAAACGTGACATCCTCTTTTTATTAAATGATTCTATTGGGATTTTCACTACAGATGCACAAGTATAACACCCTTGTGTCAGTTCTCAATGCATGATTAAAAATAAAAAATTTCCAGTGTATCAATACTTATTGCAAATAAATTATTATGATTATGATTCAATCAATCAATCTGCCTAGCCTTTTCCCAACTATGTTGGGGTCGGCTTCCAGTCTAACCGGATGCAGCTGAATACCATTATTTTACATGGAGCGACTGCCTCCACAACCCATTAACTGGGTAATACGATACCCCTTGGTAAGACTGATTGTCAGACTTTCGGGCTTCTGACGACTCGTAACGACTGTCAAAGATCCACGAATGACAGCCGGGACCAACGGCTTAACGTGCTTTCTGAGGCACGGAGGAGTTTCGGTATGTAAAGATGGTCACCCATCCACGGACCAACCCCGGCAAGCGTAGCTTAACCTGACGGATCGACCCGTGCGGCTGTTATTACTTAGCTTATGATTATGAGATCTTAATGATAAAACAATGACAAATTAATTCGTACAAAACAAACTATACCTACATAATTGAATATCGATATTTTGCAAGTATATGAAGCACTTCTATGCGCATATTATTCAGTTTTTAATTAATCAATAATCATAATAACGTTCAAAAAAAAATGTTTTATCGAATTACATATTTATTTTTTTAGTAATTTTTCTATGCCGAAGTAGAAACTCTGTTTAGGACTAAAATATTCCTTTAGCTATGGTTTATCACCCAAAAAAATACTGGATTCCACTTCGGCGTTGCTTTGGTAAAATATATTTTTTGTACAGAAAATCAAGATTTCAAAAATTTGAAATCTTGAATCTCAGTACAAAAAATATAATTTAAATTTACTTTTGGACAACCCTAAATAGGGTTGTCCAAAAGTAAATTTAAATTCTGTTATATTTAAAAAATATAATTATACCTCTGAGCGAGAAATTTGATCTCGGAACTAGGATCTTGATTTTGGAGAAAACTAAAACTGCGTAAAAACATTATACTCGTATGTCCCGTGACTTAGAGAGGATTCGATTTAACTAATAAAAATTCTATGTCACGTTATTAATAAAAAGGTCAAATATAGTGACACAGTTTTAAAAAAATCATTTTCTCGTAACTTACGCCGAAGTAGAATCTAGTATTTTTGTGGGTGTTAAACCGTAGCTAAAGGAATATTTTAGCATTATACAGATGTTTTATTTCGGTATAGAAAAATTATAAAAAAACATAAGTATATAATTTAATAAAACATTTTTCTTTTGTTATTATTATTAGAAATGTTTCATATACATGCGACACATCAACATTCAATTGTGTATAGTTTTTTTTTGTACGTATATTTCTGTCATTTTACCACTAAGTTCACAGAAATTTAAATATTAAAAAAGAAACAAGTTTTCGAAATTGACACATGGGCCGTTCTACTCGAACATTTGTAATGAAAAGCCCAGCAGAAGTATAATATTAAATAAAAAGAGGATGTCACTTTTTTGGGCTGTAAAACACACTACATGCACGGTCACGTCTGTACTCTCCAAAGGGTTACGCAGAGGTCAAACCCATATAACCCAAACCCTATAGTAAACCCATATTCGCTGAAATTCAGAAGCCATCCTGTCATTTTAGTAGATAAGATTCCAGTATACCCAATTTCTACTGATATTCGCTAAGTGGCGGATATCAAAGTGAGAATTCCATCTACAAAATTACAATCGACACATATTGTACCCTGGACCTCATGCCCAGCAGTAGAGACCAACAAGGCAGATATTTTTTACTTCATAATACGGCCCGTGGATAGATTAAGAGCAAGGCTAGGTTTGAGGGAACTCCTTGCGTAGTTCTAATAAAAACTAGTAGCATGTAGGTATTGAACCATTGAGTGGCGTGCGCCGTTAAATCATTGCACAATAATAATGACCCGTGAACACGGTATGACTTATGCGATCAGTATTTTTTTACGTGTTTTATACGTTGGGATGTTACATACATACATAAACTCATGGCTTCTTCCCATGGGGGTACTTATTGGCAGAAACTACAGAACGCCACCTGATACGATCCTTACATGCTCCTTTTGACTCGTTTACGTTCATACATCTGGTCATACACCCACCCGGTGGCGAGTTTTACGCAGAGACCTTGTTCTTTCTGACGCTACATCATAATATTTATTGATTCTTATAAGCGATACATGCCAAATACTTGTTAGAAATACGTGTCAGTAACTTTGCGCTAATGTTCAATATTTTATAATCCAGAGCTGATAAAATACTTCTTCATAGCGTGTCGATAGCAATACTACTCGTATATGCCCAGAAGCGTGCAAGAATTAAGACACGCAGGTCATGATATCATCGTTTGCGAAACACTTTTTTACATTACTCGTAAAACTAATGCAGAACCTATAAATCATGAAGCTAATTTTGTGCCGTTTTCTAAATCAATGATTTAGAAAACAGCACAAAAAGGTATTCAAAATACTCGTACGAGTAGAATTTGACTGTAGAAAACAAAAATGATTGATTTGTATCTTATGATCTGATTTTAGACTAAGGTTGGACTTTTAATTAGCTGCAGTAAGAAGTGTCATTTTACTGCAGCTAATTAAAAGTCTAGGTGTAGTTCTTTACTATTTTTTGGGCAAATGAGTACTTAGCCATCGACCACCACAACCTTTGTGCTGTTACTTGCGTGAGGCGTTGAAGATTAGTGATGAACATTTTGAATTACCAGGTTTTTGGTGCTTATAAACCCGTTAAGTACTTATTTGAACCGACTTCAAAAAAAAGGAGGAGATTTATGTTCGTCTGCATGTTCTTTTATGTATGTTTCTCGATATTTTCGTCAATTGTGGAGCGATTTTGAACATTTTCTCATTTGGTAGAGGAAGCTTCCGCGATGCTCCCATAAAATTTTATTAACTTTGCTTGGGTAGTTTTTGAGATAGCTTCGATAAAACGTATTTAATCCACTTTGTGACAATGACAAGAAGATAAAATCATCAAGGTATGATGATGTTATAATACTTCTTGTCACTGTTACATAGCAAGTAGTGGTATATGAATTGGTGTGGGGTAGGTAAAAAGTGAAAAATAAAAAACTTTTTAAAAAAAAAAAAAAAAAAAACAACTGACTTCCAGAAACACTACAAAGTAAAAATATATAACTTTGATTTCGGAAGTCGGTGGCAAAATCTAAAATATAGTTCCAAAGACACCGACACGAAATTAAAGCTATTTTTCACTTTGTAGTGTTTTTTTTGGAAGTCCGTTGTTTTTTTATTATACCTGTGCGCTTGAACTTGTTTGGTATTCAATATCTCCAATGAGTTCTAATGGTTCCTTTTACTACCTTGTATGATTTTTTAAAATCTTCTGTAGGAGTACTAACAGGTAGGTAAGTAATAAATCATCTTATTTGAGTTAAGATTTATTTACACATGAAAAATAACAAAATATATTTAAAGAAATAACAACATTTGGAAAGTCAGTGATGATGATGATGAACAATGTGGTGGACGCTGTGCTTAACATCCGCGTGGAAACTGAAATGAAAAAAATACATAATGAGATGTGAAAGTAGAATCTAGCTGTACCTACATCTTACAATAAGCCGACGTTCGCATGGACGTAAAAATATCGCGGCGAGATTTTATCGCGTACTGGATTTTCAAACCCTCGGTGTTGAGCCGAGCATTGAGAATCCAGCCTAACAACAACAAAGTGCATCCCAGCGCGTCGATAAAACACACTGTTGGAATTTTAACTCTTGGCGCTAAGCAGAATGTTGAAAATCTAGTGCGCGAAAAAAAAATCGCTGCTATATTTTTACATCCGTGCGAACGTTGGCTTAAACCACAGTCTACCAAGATTAACTCCTTACGACTGTAAGGAGTTAATTTTGGTAGACTGTGGTCTATAAGATCGTTGTCATAGAGTAATCGTGTGGAGAGTTGCAAAGGGAATGGGCGGAACTATCATCATAAATTTTGGCGTTGCTCAAGTCCTTTCAAAAATTAACTGTGGTTAAAAGAAGTGTTGTAAGAATTTTACCCGGAATGTTTGTCAGCGTGGTAGTGAACGTGTCTGATGGAGCCATCAGGTTCATGCAGTGAGTACTCTCCCTTGACGCTGTCGCCATCGCGGTGCTCATGCTGTTCCTTATGGTCTTTGGTATGAGGATCCTTCACTTCATACTTGAACTCGTACTTAGGATGCGTCTGGAAGTAAACGACATGATTAGGTAGTGTTTTGTTTTTCAATGGTTCAGCCGGTGAGTTTTTTTTTTTGTATTTTTTTTTTCCGTGGGGCTAACTTGCAGGTGCGCAGTCACTGCCACGTATGGGCACATTTGCAACCAGGTGCTTTGAAAAAGTTATAGCACCCACACCGTTCAGATAGTAAGATAGTTTAGGCAGTTCAAATTAGTTAGAGACGTGAACAATGTCCTTATAAAAAGGAAATCTTACTTTGGCTCGAAAGCTGTAAGTAACCTAGTGGACAGACTCAGACAACACACATTCAGACACCTACATCCGTACACTCATCACACATCTCACGCCACACATGCTACCCCCCTATTCTATCTAATCTAAAACAGAAGACCTTTTAGAATTATTGCTAATTTAATTTTTTTTTTGTTCATTAAGTTTTTGCCATTTTTTTTAAATATCCAAATTTCTTTAAATTAAAAAAAAAAAGTTAAAATTAAGTGTAAATTGTATATTTTTGTGAGTAAGTAAGTAAAAATTTAATTTAAAAAAAAAATAATTTAATTTAATTTAATTTTTTTATTTTTCGTCAAATCCCATACTGATCCATGCCACTGCAGAAACCTACGCCCTTGCTGTCATTGATGTAACGTACTTATACTGAAGTTTGGAAATTAATTACTATTAATTAATAGTCTATCAACTACTATTTTATTTTATATAATTACAGTGATTATTTCATAATGTTTTTACCTTGTCTCGCCTGAAACACAGGATGTCCTAGTTCAGGCAGTTAACACTAGTGAACTCGACATACATTTAAGCAAAATTGTATTTACTGTTTTTACTTTTAACTCAACCCATCGCAGTCCACTGGACGTAGGAGAGTCCAGGCACAGATTACTAAATAGTTACTAGTCCAGGCTGCGCCACAACACCTGTTCACCGCCTTCCGCATCCAGTCTGCCCCAGTACCTTTTTGAGGTAGTCATTCCATCTAGCTGGGGCGTCACATGCTAAGCTTGCTGAACAATAGAATACTACGTGGTGGCAAAATAGTTTTGTTAGTAATTCTACCCCAGACAAGCTCCCTAATATCATTATGAGTATGGACTTACATAGTAATCGTAGTGATGATGTCCGTGATGGTCTTTGAATTCCACTTTGTGATGATGACCGTCGTGTTTGTGAACGTGCTGCGAGGAGTGAGCATGTTCTGATGTCACTGCAGCTAGGACACACATGGCTAGCACTAACACCTGCAAATCGCAATATAGAAAAGTTCACTTTTGAAATAATTGTTCTGTATTAGCTGTCCTTATACAAAGGATGTCCGTAAAAAATCACCCATTATCACTAATGCAAAAGAAACTGTCAAAGATATGCTATTAATCTTTATTTTGTAACAGACGGAGGATGATGAAAAAGATAAGAAAAAGAAGAAATAAAAAAAAAAATAAAAAAAAAAGAAAAGAAGAAGATGTGAAATCTATTATTTTGAACTTGCAATGATTGTTACTTTTCAGTCAAAATATAATAAAAACAAAAAGTCTGGGCGATTTAAAAATCTTGCAAAAATTTCTAATTTGTAAGGTACGTTACCTTAGAAACCATCTTGTATTAATCCGATGTATGTGTGTAAGATAACAGGTGTTTAACTAAACTGATACATAGTTTAAAAAAATCGAGGCTTTTATAGTGAAAAGTAAAGCTACCAAGGTAATAACGATTTCACTTTGAATTTTTAGCACTAAAAACGTTTGCGACAGTTCGATATGTATAATAATCGAATAATGTCGCAAAATTGCATATTTACGATAATTTTATTAATTGAAGTATCTACATTAAAGACGGAATCTTTGATTTCGTTATTAAGTTGCTTCATAACTTTAAAATGTCGATTGCACACCATGTGTACAGATAACAATAGAATTTCAATTGTGTCTGCTAATTAGCGCGCGACGGGTTAACAGTATTTTTGTATTGTATGAAAACAATAATTATTATTTGCATTTGATTAAATTATTCATCGCGTGTTATAAATAGAAAATGGATGTCTGCCGAAGAACACAATAGTCTATTTATTTTTAGGGTTCTACGGAACCCTAATAATAAATAAAAATAAATAAAAAACTCGCGATTGGCCAGTTTTTTAACCGACTTCTAAAAAAGGAGGAGGTTCTCAATTCGGATGTTTGTATTTTTTTTTATTTTTTTTATGTTTGTTCGCGCATAACTCCGTCGCTTGCCTACCGATTTGAAAAATTATTTTTTTGTTGGAAAGGGTATACTTCCCAAATGGTCCCATTTTTGTCAAAATCCAGTTCTGATGATGGGATCCTGGAGAAATTGAAGGAACTCTTCAAATATTATAGGCACACCTATAGAGGTGTGCCTATAGAGGTGTTGGTGGTTGGTGGTGGTGCGATTTGGGTATTTTTTATAGTAGCTCGTGCATTTGCTCTCGGAAAGCACCACTTGGTGACGTGGAACTGATGATGAAGACCACAGATGGCTACCGGAACTATACAATGATAAATACTTCACGGGTTTCGATTCGATTACTTTAATATGGTTGCTAATCAATTTCCGCTCGTCACACAATGCGTGTGATGAGTGGTTGTTGAGGAGTTCTCCTGGTTCTTACCAGCAGAACTCCTCAACAATTAACGTCCCAGCATCGGGAAAAGCAATATTTTGTAAAATCACTACAAAGTGAAAAATAACTTTAATTTCGGAAGTCGGTGGCAAAAAACGAAAATACATTTAACCAGACACCGACTTCCGAAATTAAAGTTATTTTTCACTTTGTAGTGATTTTTGGAAGTCTTTTTTTTTTGTTAATTAAAATAAAAAACTGGCCAAGTGCGAGTTGGACTCGCACACGAAGGGTTCCGTACGATATATGTTTAACAAATCGCAAAGGATACTTTGTATTTTATAATGATACTGTGAATTACAAGGTTATTTTTTGCAGTTGCAGAAAATAGCGAACGCTACATTGCGCATGGTCCAACACGCACTTGGTCGATTTTTTATATAGGATTTACAACAGAGATATATAAAGAAAGTAAAATACAAAATAATTTCACGTGCATCTTTACTGATTTTTTTTATTTTAGCACTGTTATTTCCAGGAATATAATAAAATAGCATCTGTTTAACTATCAGAGTTGTGTCACAGAAAATACCTGTCGCAGTTGAGTCTCGATTTTCTGATTTTTTTTTTTTTTTTCTTTTTTTTTGGGTTATTGGCAATCCATAGGGGAGGTAGGAGAGGCCCTTTGCATCCAAATGACCCTTTATGCTGCACCTTATTCCTATGCAAATGTCAACCATTTTTTTTTTGTTTTTGCAGAATTCGACAATTTAGTCAAAACACCTGCTTAAAATTATGAAAATTGTAACGAATTAAAGCTCTGATTTAAAAACTATTAAAGATAATTATTGTTGATTATTATGTATAGTAGCCGTTGCCCGCGGCTTCGCCCGTGTGGATGTTGGAAATCATCCCACGGGAACCTACTACCGGGATATAAGTACCTTAGTTTAGGTTATAAACTATCTGTTTGCCAAATTTCATCCAAATCCGTTTAGCCGTTTTTGCGTGATTGAGTAACAAATATCCAAACATCTTCACAAACTTTCACATTTATATATTAGTAGGATTAAAAACACATGACGCTCGAGTAAATCCCCATTTAGCAGCGTCGCCTCCCCTACTATAATATTAGTAGGATTGAAGTGTTAGCAAACAGATTATATATATTTTTTTAAATCTTGTATAGTTTTTTTTTTATAAATTTTCAAAGTTAAATAATGCAGATATCTTCAAAAAAATACGAAATGTCAAATTACACGAAAATGATTGGCATTTGCATAGGAGTCACAAGGGGTCATTTGGTTGCAAATTGGCTCTCCTACATCCCCTTAATAGATTGCCGACGTCAATAACCCTGTATGTGAAATCATCGATACGATGTCTTCATCGTATACCAACCCTGTCAAAATTAAACCTTGCCTTGTAGTGTCTGTCGACCTTCAACCGTACACTCTGTGATTCTATCCCTTACAGTTTGATCTTTAGAAAATATGACGGTGACATCATCCTCCCGTGGGTGTGTTCCCAGGTCTGCTGGATGTAGATGTCAAATTCCTTTCGCATGCCGTATTTACAGAAACAAATAAGAAGCCATTGTATCATTCCTGTCATTGTGTGAACCGGTGGGGTTGTGGGTCCCCAGTGTACAGCATCATGTTGAATGGAAGCCTTCACAGTCACGACGTGCAGCTGCCGACTAGTTTTTTCCGTGCTTATATAAAATTATTATTTTATTGTTTTTACGGTTCCGTACCTCAAAAGAAGAACGGAACCCTTATAGGATCTCCGTTATCCGTCTGTCTGTCTGTTTGTCTGTCAAGACCCTTTTTCTCAGGAACGGGTAGAGGTATTAAGTTGAAATAATTATCAAATACATAGGTCGATGGTGCCTTGAGTTCTAAAAATTCAAGCTTCTAAGTCAACGCAATAAAAAAATGCGGCCATTTATGCGACATATAATGATACTCGCAAGTAATAAAAACCTATAGGGTACTTCCCGTTGTCCTAGAATCATAAAATTTGGCAAGAAGCAAGGTCTCACAGCACAAGTAAAGGAAAATTCCGAAAATTGTTAAACTGTAATTTTATCACATAAAAGAAAAAATTATGGGATCACAATGTTAAGTTTGTTTTTGGGATACATTCGTTTCAACTACGGAACCCTTCATTATGCGTGGTCCTACACGCACTTGTCCGGTTTTTTTTTTTTACTTTAATTCGGGCTAAGGTATCCTTTTCTTATGCACGTGTTTCTGTGACAGTAAAATATTATTATTATTTTTTTCTTCTTTCTTTCTATTAAACTGCAGGACAATATCACTATCTTAAAATAAGATCCTTTGGTTTCTAACTTCTAGTCTAGATAATTGTGTCTGACAACTGGGGCCAATAACTTTTTACTTAAATAAGTAGCTCGAACCAGCGACATGGCCATTCATATACATCACACATAAAAATTTGCTTTTTACATTGCTTATTTTATTTATTTTTTTGTCCTTTGCGTCATGTGTACCGCAAATAAACGTATTTTTCTTTCTTTCTTTCTTCTTCATATGTGTGATGTATATGAATGGCCATGTCGGTGGTTGGAGCTCGTGGCTAAGCCGTACGGGTCGATCCATCAGGTTAAACTACGCTTGCCGGGGCTGGTCCGTGGATGGATCTTTACATACCGAGACTACTCCGTGCCTCGAAAAGCACGTTAAGCCGTTGGTCCCGGCTGTCATTCGTGGATCTTTGACAGTCGTTACGGGTCGTCAGTAGCCCGAAAGTCTGACAACCAGTCTTACCAAGGGGTATCGTATCGTATCAGTAATTGAGTTGTGGAGGTCAGATAGGCAGTCGCTCCACGTAAAATACTGGTATTAATAAAAATATATTATAATAATGGATAAGGTTATTGAATAGTTGACTGGATAGTTGGGAAAAGGCTAGGTAGATTGATCTTGAGGGTATTCGCTACACTCACCCACATCAGTGGAGCACTACACGATTTCATTATTAAAAAAAAAAAACTTTTTTACAAAAAAATACAACCGACTTCCAAAAACAACACTACAAAGTGAAAAATAATTTAATAACTTTTAATTTCGGAAGTCGGTGTCTAGTTAAATGTATTTTCGTTTTTTGCCACCGACTTCCGAAATTAAAAGTTATTAAATTATTTTTCACTTTGTAGTGTTGTTTTTGGAAGTAGGTTGTATTTTTTTGTAAAAAAGTTTTTATTTTTCATTTTTTAGTTGTGTACCTACCCCACACAAATTCTAATACCACTATCTGCAAAACAAACTAGAACATCATCCATATAAAAGTGGGGAAAAAATACGTATTATTGAAGCTAACTCAAAAACTATCAAAGCAAAGTTAATTAATTTTATATGGTACCAACTGTGATGTACACCCTCTCGAATAAAACAAAAAAAAAATCCAAATCGGTCCAGCCATCTTCGAGTAATCGGGGAAAAGGTTCCGACGAATTGAGAACCTCCTCCTTTTTGAAGTCGGTTAAAAACAACACTATAAAGTGAATAATAACTTTAATTTCGGAAGTCGGTGTCTGGTTAAATTTATTTTCGTTTTTTGCCACCGACTTCCGAAATTAAAGTTATTTTTCACTTTATAGTGTTGTTTTTGGAAGTCGGTTGTATTTTTTTGTAAAAAAGTTTATTTTTCACTTTTTAGTAGTTGTGGTACCTACCCCACACAAATTCTAATACCACTACCTGCAAAATAAACTAGAACATCATCCATATAAAAGTGGGGAAAAAATACGTATTATTGAAGCTAAGTCAAAAACTACCCAAACAAAAATAATCAATTTTATATAGGACCAACTTTGATGTATAACCCTCTCGAATAAAACAAAAATTTTTCAAATCGGACGACTCTGTAAAATGTTATGCATAAAAAAAATATATGTGTCGAATTGAGAACCTCCTCCTTGTTTTTTTCGTCGGATAAAAATAGGTATTATCGCAAAGTGGTAGTGCTTGTTATATATCATAAAGATTTAACTGTTTAAAAATTAATCAACATTTATTTATAATACAGTTAATCTTACTGTCTAAAACTAACTCTTCGATCGAATATCTAAGGGGAATTTGTACAACTATTGCAACTATGGAGTTTCCATAAAATGTTGATTAATTTAAGGGTAGGTATAAAAATTTTCTAGTAAAAAATTGGTTATTTAATAACGCATAAAAACACAAAAAATTACAATGACAATAACAGGAAATACTAATAATATTAAGTTAACAAAAATGTAATGCTTAATGATGATGATGATGTGTGCTGTGCTTCACATCTGCGTGGAAACTGAAAAAGAAAACATAATTATTGAAAGCAAAATAACAGTATTCGGACAAATGTGGTGGACAATGGAACAAAATATGGTAGATGAGTAATTTGTGAATTAAATATCCAGTCTCAAGAAAACATGCCATTGCAGGAGATATATACTTTTCACAAACGTCTTCCGGTGAGAGAATGCGTTCCTGACATCTGTCAATTATACAACGTTTCGTTTTGCATCGTCGACAAATTTTAGGGTGTGATACAAAATAACAAACCGAACAACTTTCTCCGTGGGACCAACATCGTAATCGCGAAAAAATTTTCAACTGTCCTATAGAAAACTTCAGTACCTACTCGACGCAACTGTATGGGATGGCTGATTATTTTTTCGCGATTACGATGTTGGTGCCATGGAAAAAGTTGTTCTATTTGATGGTCTATACCACACCCTTAAATTTGACGAGGATGCAAAACGACACGTTGTATAGAATGTAGAGTCCTTTCATAGTTATTCTACACCTGACATCAACCGTATAGCAACGACAATAAAGATCACTGTGATGCAAAGTAAAAAGTAAAATAACTGTGTAATGCTGAGTACAAAATAATACGTGTTTTACGAATTTAGACTTTATTAGTTCCCAATCGTGCCCTACTGACAGTGTCAGGAACGTGAATACGTTCGGCCGAAATATAGAAGGGCCTGTTTCACGGCCTACGATAAGTTTCTATTAAATTACTTGGCATGTAATTTCATACAATTTCTGTTCCATTTTTGAATTTATTCGGTGAGTGGTGGCTATTAGTCGGACATCGTGAAATAAGCCCTTAAAATTACTGCTTAGCATAAGGTAAGCCATCCGGGATTATTGATACAAAGTTTACATACCCGGAATGTTTGTCAGCATGATAGTGAACATGTCTGTCAGAGCCGTCAGGGTCTTGCAGGGAGTAATGTCCCTTGACACTGTCATCATGACGATGTTCGTGCTGTGACTTGTGGTCTCCAGTGTGTGGATTTTTCACCTTGTATTCAAACTCGTACTTAGGATGCGTCTGGAGGTAAAAGGCACGATTAGTGTTTTGTTTCTAGACGTAGATGAGCAGGGTAAGTAGTTGTCAAATCGAGTTGAATGAATGAATGAAATGCACCAACCCCAGTGTGGTTTGGCCTGTCTCGATTACTCGAATAGACCTCATGATTCACACTAGCCCCTGTTGCCTCATGTTACATGGTGCAACAGAAACCATTGCATATCAAGGAGTACACGGGGGGGCGCGCGATAATGGTAGGGAAGACGTCACGTGCCCTTAAGATATGGAAGGATACCGAGCCGTACCGGATTACGCATCATATAGTAAGCAATGGAATTGTGAAGAGACAGGTGATATTTATCTATGGGGCCCATCTTTTAACGTCTTCGCGCCAGGTCGGTACAGGTGCTGCTTCAGCGAATCTTGAATGGTTAATCTTTGGCGGCGTTAAACTGCTTTCTCTGCTCTTTTCTCTTTCGTTCCGATGAGTTGTCAGCAGCAGAGCGTGGTTGGGCCCCCTCCTCGTGGTTTATAGTTGTGGAAAAGTTCTACCCGTGTTCCTATGTGAGGCTACGTGATAGTCTTTCTAAAATTCCATGTGCATAAAGTGCGCCCAGTTAAAGATTGACAAGTAAGTGTAACTTACATAGAAATCATGGTCGTGATGTCCATGCTTGTCTTTGAATTCCACTTTAGTGTGGTGATCGTCGTGTTTGTGGATGTACTGCGATGAGTGACCTTCTTCTGCCAATACTGCTACTACAGCACACACAGCTAACACACATAAAGCCTGCAATTTAAAAAAAGAAATGATTATTTTTATTAGGTTTTGTTAAAACAAAGAGGAAGTAAGGTCGTGGCTAAGTAATAACAGCCGCACGGGTCGATCCATCAGGTTTAGCTCCGCTTGCCGGGGTTGGTCCGTGGATAGGTGACCATCTTTAACATACCGAGACTCTCCTTGCCTCGGAAAGCACGTTAAGCCGTTGGTCCTGGCTGTCATTCGTGGATCTTTGACAGCCGTTATGGGTCGTCAGAAGCCCGAAAGTCTGACAACCAGTCCAAGGGAGTAACAAGGGGTATCGTAATTACCCAGTTACTGGGTTGTGGAAGTCAAAAACTGGTATTCTGCTTCATCCGGTTAGACTGGAAGCCGACCCCAACATAGATGGGAAAAGGCTAGGCAGAGTAATTGACTTTGAAACTTAAAAGGTGAAACCGCGATGATAGTTGAGTGACATTCGAATAGAAGTTTGAAATAGAATAGCACGTAGTAGAAATCAGAACGATTTCTAGGATTATAGTTAAAAAAATTCAAACACTTTTTTTATTTATTAATATAGGTAAGGGACTAGTACCTTAAAAATCATTTTTTATTTTACTATTGCCGTTCCAATGGTTCTAAGTGGATTAGTGTACTGATACTAACAGCTATCAATCTGTGCTTTTATAGTTAAAACTAAAGAAATGTTGATGTAATATTATTGATTTCATTCAGAACCATTAGCAATCAACAACAGTTTACAACATTTTTATTATTACGATTTCGAAAATGACTTAACTTGCGTGTGCTGTTAAAACTACATTCGTGTTCGCGTAGCAACGGAGATTTAGATTTTATATACTTGAAATTGGAATCTGAGATAAATATCAGAGGGCCAATTCTCGTAATTAAAAACGTTCAAATTCCAAGTCGCAATGTCAGCCAGCGACAATCAAATGTCAAAAATGTAGGCAAACTCTATACAATTTTGACAGATTGAGACTGAGATGAGATTGCGAACGTTGTTATAAAAATACGGGAATTGCCCCTCAGATGTGGAACAACAAATTCAATGACATACACGACAGGATTCAAATTCAATCGCAACCAATTTCTGCTTTTTTCAGCATCGTTTGTAAGTGGGGATGAAATGTAAATTAACTGAGATTACGAAGTACCTGACTAATCTAATTATTTTTATATTTTTAAATTCTTTAGTTTTAATTTTGTTAATGTGCTTACATTTGTTTCTGTTTCTGATTCCTATATTTTTTTTGTTCTGTCATTTGGCTTTGTTTGTGTAAACATATACATGGAAGAGGGAGGACTTCTGTTACATTTGTATCTCCATTCTTAAAAGAAGGCCTCTGAAATGTGTTTGATAAAACCTGTTGATTACATGAATAAATAAACTCACCAAAATTATGTTACTTCATTCACGAGCACTTATGACATCGAAACTTAGAATTCACGAATCCTGCATTAAAGGATGTTTTCTTTTTAAATAAGTTGCTTGAGTTAGCATTGAATTCTAACTATTTTATATGCGAAACTTTGTAAAATAAAAACCATTGCCAAAATGCTACTAATTTTCAGCTAAATTTTAATGAATTTATTGGTGCCTAATTCTTATATCCCATATCACTAACACTAGGCGACACCCAAATTAAAAAAATACAAATTGCCTAGTCTTTTCCCAACTATGTTGGGGTCTGCTTCTGGTATTCAGCTGCATCCGGTTGGACTGGAGGCCAACCCCAACATAGTTGGGAAAAGGCTAGGCAGATTGATTGATTGTTGGGGTCAGCTTCCAGTCTAACCGGATGCTACTGAATACGAGTATTTTATATGGAGAGACTACCTATCAGACCTTCACGACCCAGTTAATGGGTAACACGATACCCCTTGGTAAGACTGGTTGTTAGAGTTTCGGGCTTCTGACGACCCTTAACGACTATTAAAGATCCAAGAATGATAGCCGAGACCAATGGCTTAGTGTGCTTTCGGAGGCACGAAGGAGTCTCGGTATGTTAAGATCACCCATCCAAGGACTGACCACAGCAGGCGTAGCTTAACCTGATCGATCGACACGTGCGGCTGTTATTACTTAGCCGCGACCCCTACACGACACCCAAATTAATGTCTAAATATTGTTGCACTGCTGGATTTTTAACTCTCGACTGAGCCGAGCGTTGGAAATTAATTCAACAGCGCGCTTTTAGTTAAGGCATTTAGGAGTCGCCTAGTGTTAGTGAAAACGGGCATTCGTGAAACGTATTAATTTTAAATGTGATTAAAATTCGTTCAACTCTTTAGTTAATTTGTTAAATTAACATATGTTCGGTATCTGTTGGACCATGTACCAGCTAGGTTTTTTGCTGTATAGAAGGCCCTATGATAGTTACTGTCAAAAAAGTCATCACGTTAAAACCCAAAAGTTGCATAAGCTTATTCAGCCTATGATGTTCCCACTACTGGGGCAAAGGCCATCTCTCTGTGAGCATTCATTATAAAGTGGCCGACCGGTGCTCGTCTGTTTATATTACCTATGTACTTAGATGTATAATTTTAAGTGATTACTACATTGATGCGCAAATTGATCGTCTACCAAAATAATAATTACTCGAAGCGATTGACAATATTACTACAATAGAAATTGATGCCAATTGATCACTTCGGGGACCCCTTATTGACGCATCAACAGAGTGAGTTCCAAAATTCACAATGTGTGTGTTTCTAAAGTGTCGTATTATATTATAACCATTAGTTATCTTAGTAGGTAGGTAAATTGGTCTAGTGGTCGTTGGGGTCAAGGTTGGGCTCCGGGTTAGGCTTTGATATTGTGTTTTAGGGTTCCGTAGTCAACAAGGAACCCTTATAGTTTCGCTATGTCCGTCTGTCCGTCCGCAGCTTAGCTCAGAGACTAGCTAAGCACTAGAAAGCTATAATTTAATACATATTTATCACGCCGACAAAGTGGTAAAATAAAATCATGAAAAAAAAAATTTTTTTAGGGTAGGTACTGTGGAGGTTTGATGCTTTGATCAAGCCTTGACAATATTATACTGGCTGACATTCAATCATTTAAATATGGAATATATCCTAGAAATATAGGATGATGAGGGCTCCGCGTAGAAATAATTTGAATTACCTATAATTTATATGAAGCTTAAAATATAACTAGCTTAACTAACTTTTTAGCTTATATATACAGGGTGTAATTTTAATCACCGTTAACCTCATAAGAGGACATTGTACTCATCATTATGAACAACTTTTTCTATGGGACCAAACATGAAATCGCGAAAAATAAATCAGTTGCTCCCTACATTTTGACGAGTTATGCGAACATAAATGTAGGGAACAGCAGATTTTTTTTTCGCGATTTCAGGTTAGGTCCCATAATAAAAGTTGTTCATACTGATGAGTACAATGACCCCTTAAGAGGTTGATGGTGATTAAAATTACATCCTGTATATATATATATATATTTATTTAAATGGGGCTTCAGCCCCATTTAAATAAAGTCCCTCTAGTTTTATTATTTATTTAGTAAATCTCCTACTGTGAGGTTCGAGCCCTCACAGTACCTTCTGTACACGTAAAGTGGGGATGTTTTTTTTTCTCGTCTACTCCATGGTGTGGGGTGTTGTTGGATGGATCTTTCAAAAATATTGTACAACAATTTTTCGATTTAGGGATCCGTTTCTGAAATATTAAGCTTTTTGTTAGAGTCAAGTGTCTCCCCCCTGCCAGCTAAACGGTTAGTTTTGTATAAGTGTAAAAATTCACGGTAGTAGTATATATAACGAAGTTAAAAGGAAAACTATCACAGCTAAGTAGGCTTTTCAAGTTTACGAGTAATCATCAATCAACTTACATTTGCTGTTGGAATGTATGGGAGACCAAGTTTTTCAACTACAGTGTTAAGTTTGTTCTTGAGATAAATTCATCCCAACTACGGAACCCTTCATTGTGCGTGGTCCGGCACGCATTTGACTAGTTTTTACTTTTATGGAATTCTCAGTACCTATAGCAACCCAGAATTTGAATTTGAGACCGGTTAGTGTCAGGCTCACTCTCTACTTTGTGAAATTTCTTCATATCTGGTAAAGTTTGGGTGTCAAATCAAAAGTCATTTATTCAAAACAGGATGAGAATCAGAACTTTTGTTGCACATAAGACAGTCCCCCAAAATGCCCGCTCTTCACGACTTCCTAGTATTTTAGTTGAGAAGAAGAAGTGGCGCAACAAACTAGAACAACAACAACTACAACAACTGTCTGTTTAGTTAGAAAAAACTTGATTCTATACAATCGTATATTTTTATGGTGATCTGCTATACAGGTATTCCTAGTGCACACACCAGTCTCTCACAAACTTTGTCATATAATTTATAAGCATGTTTTAATTTATTTATCATTTCATTTGTTTGTGAAGAGAAAATAAATTATTTTGAATTTGAATATTCAAAGATTAAAACATTAAAATATAAAACATTAAATTAAATTATTTTCCATAACATGTTAGCTAACACGCAAAAACATTAAAAACTATACTCAAGCAGAAAAAAAAACTTAAACAGAACTTAATAAGTACCTAAATAAAAGCCTCCAGGTATAAAAGAACGCTTTTAGCGATAAGACCGCCCATTGTGTCACCTTATGTAAAATTTCAACATTGATACCTGTAATTTGAATGGTGTGCATTCTATTCTATTCTATTCTATAAAGGGCGTGTCCGCTTACATGTGCAATGTTGGTTTATGTTTATGTAGCTGGAACTGTCGAAGTCACAAATGGTAAACTAGGACCAGCATTTCTGTTTTACTCTTTGTCTAATAATTAGCTAAGACAAATTGTGTATAACATGTGGTCTAATAAATATTATTATTTCGTTTAATCATTTGTTTTTCCTTATAAAATGAATTTTTAAATATTTCTTAAAAAATACACAAAAAATATTTCAAATAGTGGTCCGCCGGTGTCGGGAGCAGGGTCTAAGCTACCGGTGGTTAGGGCTGCAGAGACAGGAACCTCCTCACGATGCGAGCCGTACCGAGGAGTACTGCCCTTCTGAATCGGGCCCTTGATCCTACCGCCTAACGTGAGCCTCGATACTTGTTGGTCGAGGCTTTTAGCCATCAGACTGTTGGCCGTTACTACAATTGGCACAATGAATATTATTATTATTATAAGTACTTAGTCAAATCAATAAACAGGTGGTAACAGCCGTGTGATTCTGTAAGACCTCATTCTTAACTCGAATCAGAATCCGCTGTGAGTTTCTTGATTGGCATTCTAAAAACTCGTTTGATAATTCGAATTTACACTAGCGCTACCCTTGCGAGCGTGTCAGCGAAATTGACAGATAAGTAAGATAGAAGATATGTGGTAAGATTTTGACAGATAAAGTGACGACGACGTGATGAGATGACGTAAGAAGTGGCATTCAGTAAGGAAATTCCCCCGTCACTTCGACGCTCACTTCGCACTCGAACCCGATTCAAAGTGTCAAATAAAAAGCATCTATTTTACGAGTGAAAGTGAATAGCAATGTGAGATGCGAGTTGTTGTTTGAATTTTACAGAATCGACGTACAGGTATTAATACCAATAACAAAACCATGGTCATATCTAAGCAATTCAGAATAGGTTTCCTAATACATACTAGCTGTGTACCAAATACTAATAATAATTTGTCTCAGTTCAGCATGGCTTGACAGAACATCTTCAATACGTAGCCTGTAGAATTTGTTTGAGTTGTAGGAAGAATAAACAAAAACAGAAATTTTCTAAAAAATAATAATATAATAACAAAAATTAACATACGGTTATAACAAAAACAAAACAACATAAAGATCACAGTAGAAAATAAGCTAAACCGTCATCATTATGTTTAAAAAAAATCGGGGAAATATTCATGGTCATCGTGTTCGATAGGGATGTTATGTTCTTCTTCATGATGCTCATCATGTTTAGGATGTTCAGGCTTTTTGTGATGTTCATGATGTTTATGCTTTTTTGGGACGAGGTGGTGGGTGCTGTGCTTCACTTCCGCGTGGAAACTGTAAAGAAATAAAGTTAATTCATTTTCTATAACGCATTGTGAAAGATAATACAAAAATCAATTACGCTACAAAATCAAGGTTGTCTGGAAAGCGACTCCTAGTAGCATTGAAAATACATTGCCATCTTAAAGATAAAGATGAAATGCCCCATGTTCTTCCTCCGCGTTCTCACTCGTAGCATTCAAATCAGATTAACTCCTTGAAGGCTTTCTGCACCCCATGTGTGCATAAGGAAAAACCCTTTACATAATAAGTATATAAGCTTATATATTATACATATAAACGTAAAAAAACATCGTCCGATGGAAGGGGTTCGCAACTAACCCCCCCTTCCCCCCCTGGGGGTTTTGGGTTTATAAATTAGTTTTATCACCTGAAGAGGAACAAGACAGAATTATCTCTTAAAAAATTGCTTGGTAGACCAAATAACAACCTATTATGACCACTGTTCTAAAATAAAAAAATATATGAAGACCATAATCGATTCTCACCCTGTTTTCTTATCGGCATGGTAGTGAACATGTCTGATGGTGCCATCAGGTTCTTTGAACGAATAGTGTCCCTTGACGCCATCGCCGTCGCGATGCTCGCTATGTTCCTTGTGGTCTCCGGTGTGAGGGTCCTTCACTTCATACTTGAACTCGTACTTAGGATGAGCCTAGAGGTAAATATCACGATTAGTAGATACCTTTATGGGGAGTTATTTAAAAAAAAATATCCTTTCGACCTAGTTTCGGTCACGGCTGCAAATCTTATCGGAGACTATAGTCTGTTTATTAATCTCGGAGACTAAATTGTCAAAGTAAAAATGATAAAATGATCTTTATGGTAATGTAACGTAAGCCAGTTTGATATTTGAACTTGTCAATTTAGTCTCCGAATTTGGAGAGAGGTGTATCAATATTATTTTGTCTTATCTGTTTCTTCACTCTCATAGTCCGATGAGACGGCAATACGTCACGAGATCAGACGCAAGACACACCAGATTCGTAGCACCGGGTGGCTTTTGAGAAGTTCCTAATGGAATAGCCCACTAAATTTCTTTGGCCCGACACGGGATTCAAACGTGTGATCTCATAATTCATAGCCACTTAATAGTCACTAGACAAACGAGGCATTCTAATATGTGCTCGAGTAAGTAAGTAACTAACATAATAGTCGTAGTGATGATGTCCGTGATGGTCTTTGAATTCCACCTTGTGGTGGTGACCCTCGTGTTTGTGGACGTGCTGCGACGAGTGAGCGTGTTCCGCAGTCACTGCCGCTACTGCATATACTGCTAAGACGCACAATACCTGAAAATAGTGTTTGAATTCCATTACATGCTATGGTGATAAATTAAAAAGTCTTCTAGGCTCGCCCTCGGCAGTAGGGTTGACTGTTCACGAAGTTTGCTGGCTAGCAAATCTTTTTAGCACACTACACGCCATGATAGGGAAATAGATTATCCATTGCTAATCAAGTCTTTTTTTTTTGGTCTTTCCTAAGATAAAACTTTGCAATCGTCTGTATAACATTCACTTAAACTGATTCAAAATACCTTTGAGCACATTTTGTATTTTTACACTGTTCCACGCTTGTGAGTAAACTGATACATAAACACGAACAATCGTGTCTTTTATAGAGAAAACTAAAGTTAGTAGGTAATCAAGGCAACAATATTAATACATAAGATAGGCCGTAAAATTTTTAGTACGCACTTGTAATCATTTCGTAAAACCATTTCTACTCTCGCGGTACTAATTGGCATTGTGACAGTAAAATTATGTAAATATTTTTGTTACACAGTATTGTGGAAAACGGTTGCTGTACATGTATTGTTGTTGTAATTCGGACCGTCCTCTTATTGGAAGAGCTCTTTTGTACGTAGAGTTTTGTGAAATTCCATTATTGTTATCTCGCTGATGGTGGCGTGTGTGTTGGATCATTATGTTCCTTTCAAAATGAGCTGAATGGTGCTGATCCATGCGTCATGTTCGTGAACGGGCGCCATTAGTAGGGACTGGTCATCCCTTAGCTGCCACTGCTTACATAAACTCACGCCTTCTTCCTATGGGGTTAGGCAGAAACTACAGACCGGCTGATTTTAATTTATCAATTGATTTTTGTTTTTATTTTTATTATGGACGCTTTTAATGTGCACGTATTTCTTCATTGTTACATTACAACACGAATGGGTTAACTAATATTTTGTATCAATGTTTTGGTTTAAAAGAGCTTCTTCTTTCTTTCTTTTCTTTCTTTTTTTTTTTCTTCTTCTTTGGAGTTTCTTGCCTGTTCTTCTCCATAGGAACGTACTACGCTTTAGAATGGGCAACTAGCTTCATCTTTCTTCTGCCTGTAATTTATTTATTTGATATAAATACTTTGAGTTTATGTTGCTGATTTTATTTTATTTACGCATGTGACTAAAAGAGTGATGAATATACAATTATACATGTTGATGGATGAAGAGGCAGAGGAAGGCCAAAGAAAACATGGATTGAATGTGTGAGGAATGATATGAAAAAGAAGGGAGTGAATGATAGCGTGACGGTTGACGGGAGAATGGAAGAAGAAAACGTGTTGCGCCGACCCTAAGTAACATGGGATAAGGGCAGGAAGATTTTAACATAAAACATTATATTTTTTTACATTGTATGTAACTCTGGTGAACCAATAATTATTATCAATGACGACAACTGCAACTGTGAAGTTGTACTGTTAAAACAACTTCAAAAAGGAACATCTAGATGAATAGACTATGAAACGCAAACCAATCTTATATTTCTAAAAGTCTCAATGCGGGCACTTCAAACGCTAAGTTTCTGATGACAGCAGGTTATGTCCTCGTATCAGAAATTATACATAAACAAACCTTATTAAAGAGAAAAAAGATAGAGGAGTGTGAATGTCTCAAAAAATGCTAATGGACTACTTATTAAGCCCATCAGCATTTTTTGAGAATTCAGCACGAAGAAATCTTTGAGATTAGCTAATTTAAAGAAACAATAGGAGTATTACATAATCACGTTTATTCTTGTATCACACACAAATCCATATTTACAAAATTATTAACAACAAATCTAACAATTTGAGAACTAAATCGATAACAATAAGACTAGAGAATCGAGAATCATCAATGATGATGTTCAGGAACAATGTGTTTGGCGTGACCCTCACGTCTGACGTTGGCGTTGAATCTGTGAATAAACAAAGAAATAATAATTGTAAAGGAAACAAAAAAGTGACAGGTAACGTAATAGAGGTGGTTAATGATAATGCACACTTACCCATTCTTCTTGTCAGCGTGGTACTCGACGATCCTGATGGTGCCGTCGGGCTCGTGCAGGCTGTACACGCCCTTCACGACGTCACCATCGCGCGCCTCGTGCTGAGACTTCTTATCGCCGGTATGAGGGTCCTCCACTTTGTACGCGAACTCGTATTTAGGATGAGACTGCAAGAATAATGTGACGGCATCATTGGCATCATCATTCCTAATTTGAATATGTCGAATTCTATTTAAGATTGGAACGTCATCATACATAGTACTCGACGTGTTTCTCAGTGGCGTGTCCGTGGTGCTGCTTGATGCTCTGTGAGGAGGAGGCGTGACCGTGGTGGTGCTCGTGGTGGTCTTGTGCGGCGACCGCTGCCACTGCGACGGTGATGAGGAGGATCTATAGAGGTAACCATGGAACAAGTTATAATACAGTTAGTAAGAAATATTTGAATTTATATAAAAAAATCCGCAATTATTTCTACAATGTCAAATTCATACCTTAGTGAACATTTTGTTGTTCTTTATTTTTCGGTTTGTTTGCTCTCACAGTTGAGTGATGACTGATATTTTCAAAAAGTAATTCGGGGTTTTATATACTTACAAGCACAATTCAAGTTTGGAATAATAAAGTACTGCAGTGGGTGCGTATTTTACGAATATGTGTACAAGTTTGTTCCCAAACCTGTTCAGATTACATACAAGTAGGTACTGCTTTTGGGTTTTGTTATCTTATGCTTTTGTTACTACTTTTGTTTGGATCAATCAAGGTTTATACAAATTAATACCTGTAATAAAAGTAAAAAACTGAAATTGCAAGCTCTGAAAATCCCGAAAACCAATGGGCCTCTTAAGGTGTAAAAAATACTATTTACCAGACTTGCAAAGACTTACCTCGCCTTTAAATTAAAAGAGATTATTTTGCATACTAACTTACAACAGCCGCAAGGGTCGATCCATCAGGTTAAGCTACGCTTGCCGGAGTTGGTCCGGGGATGGGTGACCATATTTACATGCCAAGACTCCTCCGTGCCTCGGAAAGCACGTTAAGCCGTTGGTCCCGGCTGTCATTCGTGGATCTTTGACAGTCGTTAGGGGTCATCAGAAGCCCGAAAGTCTGACAACCAGTCTTACCAAGAGGTATCGTAATACCTAGTTACTGGGTTGTGGAGGTCAGACAGGCAGTCGCTCCATGTAAAATACTGGTATTCAGCTGCATCTGATTAAACCGGAAGCCGACCCCAACATAGTTGGGAAAAGCTAGGCAGATTGATTGATTCTTTTGCATACTTACACTAAAAAAGTGTTTATGTTTCTGACCACTCTTAGTTGCGCCAAAAAAGGTTGTCGATATGTTAACATACTTTCCTGCACTTCGTGGGTTCAAGGTTACACAACCTGGGCACTAAAAATGATCAGGTTTCGAACGAACTCGTATTTGGTGAAATATTGACAGTCTTACTACAGAAAACTTGATATTTTGCTCAATATAAAACACTGAATTTATTGGTTGAATTATCAGTTATCATTCAACTTTCAACGCAAATTAACGCAAAAGACAAAATGTTCACCAAGGTATACTTAAAATGAAAACCTATAAATCAGAGATATAAATAATTGCTAAGTACCTATACTACTATGTTTTGTAAGAATCGCAGTTACCTATGTTTCTTGTTACTTATATGAATAGATCCTCCTCATCACCGTCGCCGTGGCAGCCGTTGCCGCACAAGATCACCACGAGCACCACCACGGTCACGCCTCCTCATCACAGAGCATCAAGCAGCACCACGGACACGCCACCGAGAAACACGTCGAGTACTATGTATGATGGCATTTCAATCATGAATAAAATTTGGATTATTGAAATTAGGAAATGATGTTGCTAACCGTCATATTATATCTTTCAGTCTCATCCTAAGTACGAGTTCGCGTACAAAGTGGAGGACCCTCACACCGGTGACAAGAAATCTCAGCATGAATCTCGTGATGGTCATGTCGTGAAGGGAGAGTACAGCCTGCACCAGCCTGACGGCACCATCAGGATCGTAAAATACCACGCCGACAAAAAGACTGGGTGAGTGTGCATTCGCAATCTATTTTGAGCTCAGCTGTAATGATATTTCAGGGAATATGCAACTAAAATTCCTTGTCGTTTTCACAGATTCAACGCCAACGTAAAGTACGTGGGCCATGCTAAACACATTGTTCCTGAACATCATCACCATCACTGATTCTAGTATTATGAACTCTATTGTTATGTTATTAGATATGACTGTTGTTGATGTTAAGTTGTGATATAATTGTTATAGTGAATATAAGTGATTGAGAAGTGATAATTTATTTTTTTATTCCTCAAATTACTACAAATAATAAATTAACAAAGTAAGCCTACCTTAATACACCTAAAAACGTAAATATTTGTAGAAAAAACTTGTAGAGTTTTTTATTCACAAACAAACAATATTTGATGCCCAATGAGTTTTTTGTTTTTATTTTTTATTATATACTTGACATAACATAATTATATGTTTTAGTGTTAGCTTGTATAATAATATTGTAGTTAAAAGAATTTGTGATTACAAAGTCATAATTAAAACTATATGGCTTTAAAGTTAAACAAACAAAAGAAACCAACTTATTATGCCTCTCTGCCTCACCAAGTTATCACTGTTTACTTTATTTATGGTAGACAAGACAGCTGACAATAGTTCGGTATACCTGAGTACCTACCTACCTAGACTGATCGAAATAGATAAGAAGCAAAGGACACCTATCTAAGAAGTTTTAGCTATGGTGCCTAACCTAAGGGCTCTTAGAAAAATGTCGGCATTAGTTTAAAAATAAAATATTTGAAGTCTTTAGATGTGTAACTGTAAATATTACAAGGCTTTATTCTTTGATTTCAGAAACGATAACATTAGAGTATTTTCTAAAATGGTCCCATCGACAAAATCATGCTAAGCGCCCATGTGCTAAGATAGCCCGCGAAAATATTTTTTTACGTATTAGTACTTTTACGTTTTCAGTGTCAGATTATAATATGTTGATCAGAAATGGCCTCAAATGTCTTGATTTCATGAAATAGTAATTCGATAGGGTAATTCGAACTTAGAGAGTTGTATTATATGTATGATGTTGTGTTATTGTATGTATGAAGACACACGTTAATTTGTGCACAACTTGGTGACCCTAAAAGAGACAATCAAAGAAGTGGTGAATCTATTCCCAAAAGTATTTATAAAGGTGATGCAAATGCTCTGAAAAATTTTACAAACTTTTATTTTTTCAGATGTGTATAAATTCTGGTGGTGACTTGAAAGATATATATTAAAAAAATGATTATACTGATTATAATGATTATACAGTACATAATAATAATATGCGCGTAATACAATTAATACAATTCTAATGTATTAATTTATTTGTTATTATTGATTTAAATTTAAATTAAATTAAAGACTTCGTTGCAAATAAGGATGTTTGTCAATAATTCTTTATGTGGCTTCCCTGGTACTTCATTAACAGCATATTTATGTAAATGTCTATTAACGGATCACAAAATTACGATGATTTTTAAATCTTATTTTTGACATAAGTAGGTACCTACTTCCATAGAAGTAGGTACCTACTTATGTCAAAAATAAGATTGATAAAGGGAAAATTATGTCATAACATAATTTTCCCTTTATTTGACATTATACCTATACCTGCAATTGAGACTTCAATTGTTCATTAGTGGCTTTTGTGGACATGATATTGATTCCGATTTGTTTCTGTTGTAATGGCAATCATGTCATTTAATTTAATACAAATTGTTTTATTTGTTTATTTTATTTATTATTCATATAGATTCTCTTCTATTTCAATGAATGTGAGAACGTTATAGGCCTTGTAGACTCTCAGATTATTCAATTAGTCAACCATTTTAAATTTTGTTAAGTACCTGGTACTTAACAATAATGGGCTAAGAGAACCACCGATTCAATAAACGCTCGACGACATCGCGGCAGGCCAAGACGAAGATGGTGAGACGAGCTTGACTCCTACCGAAAGGACTGGCCGACACTAGCAAAAAGAGAGGGAGACCTTTGCCCTGCAACGGGACAGTACAGGCTAGTTAGATTAGACCTAGTGCTTGCTGATAGGCCTACACTGTCCTCCCATACCTATTAACACTGCAATTTAGAAATATTTTAAAAGCCAATTTTATTGAAAAGACTAACCGTGGAGTTTCTTGCCGTCTCCATAGGAAGCGACCAATTGGATACTTACAACTTCTGACATTTCATAAGTACCCGTAGCCATGTAGGTTTATGTGAAATAAAATATTTGGTGGGTTGCACCAAGGGCTAGGTTATAGTTCCCATCAAAGTTAATTTTAATAGAATCAAGCTACCTGCTGTTGCACCGTCATGTCAAACGTAAAAGTTTAAAGTTGGATCAGGGACATCATATTCGACGTGCCTGACAGAAGTGACAGATATTTAACAATAACATTAACCAGCGAAGCGTGGTCAGTTAAAGTTACAGTTAAAGTTATAATGACGTCAGCTAACAAATTGTCAAATGGAATAACCCATTTTTCGTCTAACAGGTATTTTATTACTACACAAGGGTGCTTTACATCTTACTTTATCAATAACAAACATCGCCCCTTCAGTGCGTTGTTTATTATTGTTAAAATAAGATGGTGGACTTTGATTTCAAATAGGTTTCAATTGAAATAATATACAGGGTGTATCAAACGTCCCAACGGGTGTCGTCGTTGTCGTATCGTCGTCGTCCGTCGGGGTTTTTAGAGGCAAATGGGGTAAAGCGGAGGTGGCCACCTATCATTTAAAAACATAAAAATTGTTATATTCCAACAGTTAAAAAAAAATCGCTTATTTAATCATTTTTAAGAAATTTTACACTTTCACTTGAATTTTTCCCCTGTGTGAACAAAATTTTCGACGTAGTAAGTTCAAATCTGGCTGGAAGATGCCTTGATAGTAGGTACAAGATTATGTTTTTATTTATGTTTAGTGTGGCTCTACAACACTTTAGAATATAATTTAACTTGTCTTTTCTAGCTTTTTAAACTTTAGCGAAAGTCTTTAAGCCCAGATTAAAAAAAAAAATTAGACTTAATTTTTTTATTTTTTTGAATATTTTGGCCACCTCCGCTTTATCCCATCTGGCTTTGGACCACGTTTGAGAAACCCTGTAAGTATATTTTAGTTCTCAAAAGAAAGAGGAGTCGGAATAGAATATGACCAATAGGTACGATTCAGAAATTAAAATACATTATTACTTTTGGAAATTAAACAATTATGGATTTTTTACTTATCTTATATTCACATACTCGTAATATAATACAAATCAACAACAGTAGTAACTAATTTAATAACAATGCCGTCGGACTAGAATCAGTAATGATGATGATGTTCAGGCACAATGTGTTTAGCGTGACCCACGTACTTCACGTTGGCGTTGAATCTGTGAAAACAAAAAAGAATTGTGATACATTTCTGAGAATAAACGTTGCAATAGAGTCTAAAATTGAATGCTTTTGCACGCTTACCCGGTCTTCTTGTCGGCATGGTATTCTACGATCCTGATGGTGCCGTCAGGCTGGTGCAAGCTGTACTCGCCCTTTACGACGTGACCATCACGAGATTCATGCTGAGATTTCTTGTCACCGGTGTGAGGGTCCTCCACTTTGTACGCGAACTCGTACTTAGGATGAGACTGAAAGATATAATATGACGGTTAGCAACATCATTCCTAATTTGAATAAGCCAGATTCTATTTATGAATGTGACGTTATCATACATAGTACTCCACGTGTTTCTCGGTGGCGTGTCCGTGGTGCTGCTTGATGCTCTGTGATGAGGAGGCGTGACCGTGGTGGTGCTCGTGGTGATCTTGTGCGGCAACCGCTGCCACTGCGACCGCTGCCACGGCGACGGCGATGAGGAGGACCTATTGAAATAGCAATAAATGAGTGAGGTTTCTATTTTGACATTTTATTTTATAAAATACCACTACATAGTGAAATGTTTATTTTACCTTTGTGAACATATTGTTTGTGTTTACGTTTACTTGCTGTAAAAGTTGATGGATAACTGATAATTTGGAAAAGAAATTCGGTGTTTTTATATAAAGTGGGAAAACAAGTTTAACGTTGACAATACAGTTTATTAGTTCAAGTTTCTTTCAAAACCGGCATAGTGCTGAGAACTTACGTGCTGTGATTAAAAGCTTGGTATCCTTGAAGAAGTTAGGTAAGAACGAAATTAATAAAGGTAAAAGATACTTTCTGCATGTAGAAGAAGAAAGTACACAGGATTTTTCAGGAAATGATTCTTTTAGCTTTGAAATCTGCTGATGCATAATCAGCCTCGTCTCTGTGAGAGGGCGCGGGCCGTAATCTTTTATTTTATTTAGTTATCACAAACACTGCTACCATTACACCACCACATGGGACCAGTTCGGGTTGGAAGATCTGTCACATGTGTTTGAATTTTTGGTTCTAAGACACGCCGGCTTCCTCACGATGTTTTCCTTCACCGTTTTGAGAGCAGTGGTGATGAAACAATTTACACAAAGTAAAGCGCCTGGCAGGGGGCGAACCCACGTACTCGTAATTCGCAGCCACCGTCGCCGTAGCAGACGTACCACTGGACCCTCTTAAGTCTGCTCAGTTTAGATAAATGTTGTTCATTTTAATAATTATTCTTATTCTTTCAGTCTTTGGCGCAGTTTAGATGAACAACGGGGTCACACAGACAGACAAAAAAAGCGACTTTAATTTATAAAGATGGAGATCTATGGATCTATTTATGTGATGTTTGGTGATCTATTGGAGTTTCAATGTTCTGCGAATTGTTGTCAAAAGTGTCCAAAGGTCGTCCATACAATGATGCCATCTCACATATACTATACCTACCTACTGGTAGATACACTTTTGTTTACAGTACCTAAATAACTTCAGACCGTACCGTAGTATACCTTACATATAAAAAAGAACGAGGTCAACTTGCTTTAAATCAGAGCATTTACAAACTCAGCAAGTTCGGTGATAAACTTGCTTTGTAATAAAAACTGTCACATTTCAGTTTTTTATCTCAAACTTGCTTTTTTGGTGTATATAAAATCGCAAATTTCTTTTCTTCAACATCAGTTATCTACCAGCTTTACAAGCAAACAAACTAAACGAAAACATTAAAAATGTTTACCAAGGTAAATATTAAATTATTTAGTATCGAGATAAAAATGATTCATTTGCGGGATACTAAACATCCCTAGGCGTTATAACAATAAAACTTATTTGTGTCTCGTTCAGTGTCCTGGAATCTGTTAACATACACTTATTCAAAGATTTTGGGTTTATTTATCATAGTAACTAATATAATTAAAACCAATTAATTTTCTTTTGTTTTCACAGATCATCCTAGTCGCTGCTGTCGTTGCGGTTGCCGCCGCGCGGCCACAAGAGGGTCACGGTCACGAGCATCACCACGGTCACGCCTCCTCCTCACAGAGCATCAAGCAGCACCACGGACACGCCACCGAGAAACACGTCGAGTACTATGTATGATGACGTTCCAATCATCAATAGAATTTGGCTTATTCAAAATAGGAATGATGTTCTTAACCGTCATAATATGTCTTACAGTCTCATCCCAAATACGAGTTCGCGTACAAAGTGGAGGACCCTCACACCGGTGACAAGAAATCTCAGCATGAATCTCGTGATGGTCACGTTGTGAAGGGTGTGTACAGTCTGCATCAGCCTGATGGTACTATCAGGATCGTCGAGTACCACGCTGATAAGAAAACTGGGTAAGTGTATAAGAGCATTCGAGGAATCAGCTGCAACGGTTTTTCTAAGAAATGTGTCACTATAAGTAACTTTCGTTTTTCATTTTCACAGATTTAACGCCAACGTAAAGTACGTGGGTCACGCTAAACACATTGTTCCTGAACATCATCATCATCACTGATTCTAGTATTATGAACCTTATTGTTATGTTAAAAGATATGACCTGTATTTATGTTAAATTGTGATATAATTGTTATAATGAATATAAGCTATTAAGAAATAATAATTTATTTTCTTTATTTCTCTTCAGTTTACTACAAATAATAAAATAAATAAAGTAAGCCCATTACATACTATACTTACACACAATAGACCTGCTGTCTTGTATGGATCAGAATGTTGGGTCACAAAAGGGATGGATGAAAGGCAATAAATTGCATGCAGCTGAGTGTGGTGTTACGCGAATTGATAGAATAAGGAATGAGTAATTAAGAGGAAGTCTGAACGTGGCACCGGGGACTGAAAAGTCGTGTTGGAATCTATTGTCATGGTATGGGCATGTGATGCAAGGAAACAAGGAAAATATCGTGAGGAAAGTTTTGAGTACCTATGAATGTGAACGGCTATTAATAAAAGTAGGGGAAGACCAAAGGAAAGATGAATGGACTGTGTGAACGATGATATGGCTAGAAAGGAGGTGGCTACCGAGATGACGATTAATAGAGGAGTATGGAAGAAAGGGACATGTTGCGCCGACCTCAAGTAAATTGGGATAAGGGCAGGAGAATGATGATGACACGTATATATTTGTAAGATAATAATCAACATGTATTGTCCCACTGCATGGCAAAAGCCTTCCTTTCGTTTACTTGTAGCGTTATATTTTTAATCACAAACAAACAAATAAACTACACAAAACAAGTAACTTGATCCATGACCCTTGCGTATGGCATTAAGTCCGCCTTTGTGTGTACATTTATACGCTGAAAGTATTAAATAAATAAAACCAATAAAGTCTCTTTACTTGGATTATTCCTCTCTGCCTCACCAAGTTGTTAGTGATTACTTTATTAACCGACTTCAAAAGGGAGGAGGTTCTCAATTCGTCGGAACCTTTTTTTTTTTTTATTTTTTTTTTATGTATGTTCCCCGATTACTCGAAGATGGCTAGACCGATTTCGATTTTTTTTTGTTTTATTCGAGAGGGTATACATCACAGTTGGTCCCATATAAAATTGATTAACTTTGCTTTGGTAGTTTTTGAGTTAGCTTCAATAATACGTATTTTTTCCACACTTTTATATGGATGATGTTCTAGTTTGTTTTGCAGGTAGTGGTATTAGAATTTGTGTGGGGTAGGTACACAACTAAAAAGTGAAAAATAAAAACTTTTTTACAAAAAAATACAACCGACTTCCAAAAACAACACTACAAAGTGAAAAATAACTTTAATTTCGGAAGTCGGTGGCAAAAAACGAAAATACATTTAACTAGACACCGACTTCCGAAATTAAAGTTATTTTTCACTTTGTAGTGTTGTTTTTGGAAGTCGGTTGTATTTTTTTGTAAAAAAGTTTTTTTATCATTGATAGACAGGACCATTACAAATTCCATATAATACCTAAACTGAAACTGTTAAGGCTCCCGCAAATAGGCGCCATGCGACAGCACGACGCGACTCCAGTAGAACAATTTCTATGAAAACTTTATGGAAATTGTTCTACCAGAATCGCGTCGCACCGTCGCGTGGCGCCTGCCTGCGGGAGCCTTAACAGTTTTTAGGAGTAATGATGCCCCCTAGTAAGATTTATAAAAAATGTCGATCTTAGCTTAAAATAAAACATTGTAAAACTAATTTTTAAATTATTCGGGCAAAGTGTTATTGGGTTTTTCCATCAGGAATTTTTCAGGAGAAACCCGGAGATTGGATTTAATTTTGTGCCCGGTTGAAGGCAATAGGCTCGCCCCTAATTACATAGGACTTAAACATAACTGGCCATATGTGGATGTACTATATGTACACCTCTGCCTAACCCCGCGGGGATTACAGGCGTGATGTTATAATAAGTTATGTGTTTTAATGATTAATTATTTGATATCAGAAACGATAATATTAGTGAATTATCTAAGATGGCAATGGGTATATATCAATAAAGCTTCATTTACACGGTGCAAGTTTCTGGAATGTTCAAGAGCAATACTCGCACGCCATAAAGCCATTATTTATTGCCATTTAAGAATTGTATGCAAGTATTTACACGCGTGCGATTTCCATAAAATGGCATAAAATAATTGAATGCAAGTTAAGCCATTCAATAAAATCGCATGCGACTTACACTAAGGCAATAAAATTGCCAGGCGTTTAATGCATGTAAGATTTGCCTCGTCTAAACACAGAGTTGCACGTCATTGTACAATTGATATTCATTGTAGTACCTGTATTTGAGGTGCCAAATATTTCATAAAATTTTATTGAACGTCTTGTTTTGTTCGCTTATGTTTGAATGATAGAAACTTTTTATGGCAGAATTGAATGCATTTTATTGTACGAGTATGTGCGATTTTTTTATATGTGTAATTTTGTTGTTCGTACTGTTTACACCTATACCAGTTTTGAACGGCAACTAACTTGCCCGTATCGTACAACAATATTGTACGTGGTGTTTAGATGGTGCCAGTTCATTGCCCTTCAGTTTTAAGGTATGCTACAGGCAATAAACTTGCACCGTGAATATGGAGCTTTTTTTTGATTAGTGACTTAATTATTTTCACAGCAAGTTTCAAAAAAGTTCCTAAAAAACTAGAAACTACTTTTCCTATAATATTGTGGAAGAAAATTAGGGTCATTACTTTTTTGGCACCCTACCTATATGCGGTAGGCTTACTTTGCAAATATTATGTGCCAACGCCCTTATTCATAAATAAAACTAAAACGCTCAATAAACCTATTTTAGTTATAGAAGTGTTTTGTCAATTTCTTTCGAATTATGATTTGAGTAGAAAGAAGAAGATAAAACACTTCTATAATTTAAATAGGTTTATAGAGCGTTTTGGTTTTATATGAATTTACCAAGAATTTACGCTACTTATTATTTCAAAAAACGAGATTGGTTATATGTGGGTGTTTGTATTGGAAATTTGGAATATGTTTAATGTGAGTCAAAAATAAAAAAGAAAGTTTTGTTATTTTTGTAAATTAAAGCAATATAGATTTTTTACTTAATCTTATATTCACATAATATAATACCAATCAACAACAGTAGGAACTAATTTAATAATAATGAGGTCGGACTAGAATCAGTGATGATGATGATGTTCAGGAACAATGTGTTTAGCGTGACCCACGTACTTCACGTTGGCGTTGAATCTGTGAAAACAAAAACGGATGTAATACATTTCTGAGAATGAACATTGCAGTAGAGTCAGTAGAGTCTAAAATTGAATGCTTTTGCACGCTTACCCGGTCTTCTTGTCGGCATGGTATTCTACGATCCTGATGGTGCCGTCAGGCTGGTGCAAGCTGTACTTGCCCTTCACGACGTGACCATCACGAGATTCATGCTGAGATTTTTTGTCACCGGTGTGAGGGTCCTCCACTTTGTACGCGAACTCGTACTTAGGATGAGACTAAAAGACATAATGTGACGGTTAGCAACATCATTCCTAATTCGAATAAGCCAGATTCTATTTATGAATGGGATGTTATCATACATAGTACTCGACGTGTTTCTCGGTGGCGTGTCCGTGGTGCTGCTTGATGCTCTGTGATGAGGAGGCGTGACCGTGGTGGTGGTGGTGTTGGTCTTGTGCGGCGACCGCTGCCACTGCGACGGTGATGAGGAGGATCTATTGAAATAGCAATAAATGAGTGAGGTTTCTATTTTGACATTTTTATTTTATAAAACATCACTACATAGTGAAATGTTTATTTTACCTTTGTGAACATATTGTTTGTGTTTACGTTTACTTGCTGTAAAAATTGATTGATAACTGATAATTCAGAAAATAAATTCGGTGTTTTTATTTATTGTGTGAAATCAAGTTTAACGTTGAAACAAGTAAATTTTCGTAACCTGTTGAGTGCTAATTATGAAAGAGTTTTGATTAAAAGCTTGGTAACCTTGACAAACTAATTAATTAATTAAAATGAAAAATTACTTTCTTCATTTAGAGCAACCACTGAATACAGATTCTTCACAATAGGATTCTTTTATAGGTTTCAATGTGATCAATAAAGATAGTTGTTCCAAATAAGCTTTGTTTTATATTTTATCCTTGATGTCAGTGAATGGAAAAAACTAAACGAACATTTATGTTAAAAATACGCTTTCGAAAATAAAAGTTTAGTGTATTTTATTTGCCCGTATTTGGAGGTGGCCCAGTGGTAACGGTCCTGACTTACAAGTTGCAGGTCGTGGGTTCGAACCTAGACAGGCGCTTTACTTTGTGTAAATAATTTCATCACCACTGCTCTCAAAACGGTGAAGGAAAACATCGCGAGGAAACCGGCGGCATGTCCTAGAACCAAAAATTCGAAGACATGTGACATCTACCAACTAGAAAGAGTAGAAAGCTCAATTTCGATTTACGTAAGCTCGCTTCTAAAACATAATACCATCTACTGTTAGATATGCTTTAGTTTACATTAGGTACATAAATAATGAAAGACTTAAAAATCTAGCTTTTGGTTGTAAGTGAAGTAAAAAGGAACCCGCATCACACGAGGTCAACTGGCTTTAAATCAGAGCATTTACAAATTCTGTAAGTTCGGTGATAAACTTGCTTTGTAATAAAAATGTCACATTTCAGCTTTTTATCTCAAACTTGCTTTTTCGTTTTATATAAAATCACGATTTTTTTTCTTCAACATCAGTTATCTGCCAGCTTTACAAGCAAACAAACTAAAAAGAAACACTTAATATGTTTACCAAGGTAATTAATAATAATTTATCATTGACATAAACTGATTAATTAACAGGCCATTCATAGATTTTGCTCTATATCATCTCTTTTGTACCAACAGATTGTCTTAGTCGCTGCTGTCGTTGCGGTTGCCGCCGCGCGGCCACAAGAGGGTCACGGTCACGAGCACCACCACGGTCACGCCTCCTCCTCACAGAGCATCAAGCAGCACCACGGACACGCCACCGAGAAACACGTCGAGTACTATGTATGATGACGTTCCAATCATCAATAGAATTTGGCTTATTCAAATTAGGAATGATGTTCTTAACCGTCATAATATGTCTTACAGTCTCATCCTAAGTACGAGTTCGCGTACAAAGTGGAGGACCCTCACACCGGCGACAAGAAATCTCAGCATGAATCTCGTGATGGCCACGTCGTGAAGGGCGAGTACAGCCTGCACCAGCCTGATGGCACCATCAGGATCGTAGAATACCATGCTGACAAGAAGACTGGGTAAGTGTACAAGATTATTCAATTATGGACTCAGTTATAACGTTTACTCCAAAAAAATGTGTCACTTATTATCCTTTTTTGTTTTCACAGATTCAACGCCAACGTGAAGTACGTGGGTCACGCTAAACACATTGTTCCTGAACATCATCATCATCACTGATTCTTTAAATCTGACCTCATTGTTATTGTATTAGTTACCTGTTGTTGATTTGTATTATAATGTATTATGATCTGTGAATATAGATGAAAATATGAGTAAGATATTTTTCCTTTTTTAAACAATATCTCTACTATCTTCAAAATCTTTAAAATCCTCGAGCTGATTACGATATTATATACAACACAACACAACAATCTTACAACACTCGATACAATACTTCTTCTTGCTTGTAGGATGAAGTCTCATATTTTACTTGCCTGATATTTTGGAACGATAGTGTCTTAGTTTTGTTCGAGATTTTTTTTGTAGTGTTTTTTTTTTGCTGTAAGGTAGCAAAGATCTATTTCATCAAAAGTAAAAGAAATGTCCTAGAACTAAAAATTCTAAGACATGTGATATCTAGCAACGCGCACTAGACCTGCGTGGTAGATTATAGCCCACTCCCTCTCAAAGAGAGGAGGCCTATGTCCCAGCAGTAGGAACATTATGGGCTGATTGATTATATGCTACGTTATGCTAAAAGACATTTGCTGGATTTGGCTTGATTGATACTTTATTCCTTCCACGAATCAGATGCATAGCTTCTAAACCATATTTCTTTTGATCTTTATTACGTGTAAAATAAAGAAACACAACATTTTCATCTTAATCGATAGGAACAGTTTATTCAATATTCAGTTCAGTTAGTATTTTAAATCATCGTAAAATTAACTTATTACAATTATATTATCACAGGATAACTATTAACGAGTATGTTAATAATAAATAAGTTATTTTCATTAATGTTTATGGTGAAGTTTCTTTGGCACTATGTGGTGTATGCTGTGCTTCACTGTCGCGTGGAAACTAGAAAAGAAGACAAAAATCTTTTAAGCTCTTTTTGTGAGACTTTTTACTGCTTTGAACTATACAGGATTAAATTAAATTTGCTAGTGAAACTCCGCTGACGTGATGGTATCGATATCTTAGTATGATAAAGCCATGATTTAAAAAAATGTGGGTCAACGACCTCTGTTCTTGAAGTATCAGTTTAGAAACCATGTTTTTTTGTTTTATCCTGTTTATATATTGATATCCATCACGTATGTGAAGTTTGCACTTAACTACAGTAAAATGGGTCGCTGAACCGAAAAAAAAATATCATCAAATCGTTTTTTTTTATCATTTTATCATGTACAGTGGGCTGCATCCCACCCCACCCCTCCCCAGTTGTATTAAAATTTAAAAACAACTGGGGTACCCAATTGATGTAGCCCATTGTACATATTATGGTACCCATCATGTCTGCGGAATTACGCTAGCTAAATAAATTTGACCCTGTAGTTTTAAGTACGTCGTCCCTTCGATAGGATGGCAGAAAAAAAAATGTTAAGAACATTTCATCAGAATAACTATAACAATTAGGTAGACTATATAAATTAAGATTATGACGCAGAAGATCAAATAACCATATTTGGTGGTAAATAGTTTAAACTTACGTTGTATGTTGAATTACTTACTAATATTTCTACGTGACATTTAATTTTATTCCTAAAGCCTAAATTCTCACAAACAAAAAATCTGTTTACTAATAGATATTAAAAAAAAAATAGAGAAAATAAAAAATATAAAAATATATATATATAAATTATATTATATATGTATAATATAAAAAAAATATATAAAAAATATATTATATTATTATTATTAGAAAACATATAGATAGATAGATATCTATCTATATTTTCTCTGGTTACTCATAAGTGAACTTACCCACTATGCTTGTCAGCGTGGTACTCAATATGTCTGATGGAACCATCAGGCTCGTGCAGCTCATAGTAGCCTTTCACACTGTCACCGTCGCGATGCTCATGATGTGACTTCTTGTCTCCCGTGTGGTGGTCTTCAACTTTGTACCCGTATTCGTACTTAGGATGAGCCTAGAATTTAAAAATAGTAGGTGTTATTTACTGGTGTGGAAGTATGGAAGTAAAGTATGCTTTGGATAGTCACATTTTGCTTGAATTACCAACAACAACCAACAACAACAACAAGTTAGGTAACAGCTTTAGAGTTGTTACGCTGTTAGATCTGAATTGAAAGACTTAATTTCACAATAAAACACCATCAGAATTGGAGTAGAAAATAACTATAACATCTAATGAAACTCTAAATCTTATTATATAAAAAGAGAAGTCCTGACTGACTGACTGACTCATCAACGCCCAGCAAAAACCATTGGACCTAAACAGCTGAAATTTTGCACAGAGGTTCCCTTTATAATGTAGGAAAGATTTCTCGGTAGCACGTTCCCGTGTGATATTTTCCGACATCCACGCGAGCGAAGCCACGTGGGAATGCTAGTCATTAACTAATCCTACAATAAAAATTCAGGAGCGGTGCTCGACATTTACAAGTAGTGCAAAAACAATATTAGGAATTTATTTTGTTTAACTTAAAATAGTCATAAAGTCAATATGCAATATAGGTATTTAGAAATCTGGAAAATCTCAAAATAGATTTTTTTTTAATTTTACGGAATACATGCATAGGTATTGTATACAATCTCTCTGCCAAGAAAAATTACAAATAGCGCCACTAAGATTTCCCATGTTAATTGAAAGGCATTCTAACAGTAGATACTTACATAGTAGTCCACATGTTTTTTGTGTTCTTCCTTTTTGTGCACTTTAGGTTTATGTTCTACGTGCTTATGACCCTCATGTTTATGCACTTCGTGTTTATGCGCCTCTTTTTTATGATCTTCATGTTTGTGCACTTCTTTTTTGGGAGCTTCGTGCTCGTGGACTTTTTTCTTCGGAGCTTCGTGCTTGTGCTCATGGATGTACACCTTTTGATGAGGACCATCGTGGCGGTAGATGTGTTGCGATGAGAATGCATGCTTGTGAACCTTGTGAATGGTCACGGCGTCAGTGACAATTGCCAATAGGGTTAGAGCACACACTACCTGAAATTGTTGCATTATTTAGATTATCATTTAAAATAACACATCCAGATATACACATATATGTTTTCACTGGGAGCAAACTTCCATATACTGTGACTGAATGAATGATAAATCAACTATATGCCAATTGCAGTTACTGAAAATCTTCAATAAGTATTATGATGATGCTACCAATAAATAATAACATAATCACAGATCTGTTTCACAAAAACGAATAGATTTGAATCATATTGAACTTTACGAACTTCACTATCACTATTCAATTGTTTTTCAATTGTTTATTTACCTTGAACACCATTTTTAACCCCAAAGTTGTTGTTTTATCTAAATACAAAAATAAACTGATACATACTTTCTAAAATCAGTGTCTTTTATATTAAATCAATAACGCAAATGTAATCAAAGCAATAGTGATTTCAATAATAGATAGTTACTAACAGGTGAAATTATTCACGAAATACTATCTGGTGTTTGTAAGAATATTTCGTAAAAGCATAAAATTGTCATGCCTATGAGTGCAAACTAGATTGTATTTGATCATTTATTGAGTTTACATTTTTATTACAAAAGCTCTCGCATGTTTGACTACTTAAAAATGTAGGTTAGGTAATTTTCAATTACTCGTAGCGATCCTACCTATTTTGAAGTGCTTCGATATTGTATAGTGCTGAAATATTTTTACCATTAGAGTAAAACACTTCAGTAAAAAAAAAAAATGGATTTTTAAGATTTAATATACGTAATCAAAATTGGAACAAAGAAGTATTCTTATTTTGGAATTGAATCAGGTAGGTAATAGCCGACTGCGAAAATCATATCATTCACATTCAGTGACATGGATACTAAAGCCACTATGAATACAATATCGAATTTAAACCAAATATTAAGTGTCATAATTAGGTATATTTATTTACATCATAATGAGACAAAACAATTAACAATCTAAGAGGTAATAGGTAACAAGTCAGATTATAAGCAAAAGAATCAGTGATGATGATGATGTTCAGGAACAATGTGTACAGCGTGACCCTCGATCTTTACGTTGGCGTTGAATCTGAAAAGAAAAATAATTAGTAAATTAGGGTCATGATATTTAAATTTTCTAATTGGTTCATATTTTATGTGAATGAAAAACGCACCCAGTTTTCTTGTCAGCGTGGTACTCGACGATCCTGATGGTGCCGTCAGGCTGGTGCAGGCTGTACACGCCCTTCACGACGTGGCCATCACGTGATTCGTGTTGAGATTTCTTGTCGCCGGTGTGAGGGTCCTTCACTTCATATGCAAACTCGTATTTGGGATGAGACTGTAGGTAAGACAAGTGATGGTGAGCAAAATCTTTCGTAGACAAAATAAGCAAGATTCTATAATATTATGATTGGAACAATGAACTTACATAATACTCGACGTGTTTCTCGGTGGCGTGTCCGTGATGCTGCTTGATGCTCTGTGAGGAGGAGGCGTGACCGTGGTGGTGCTCGTGACCGTGACCCTCTTGTGGCCGCGCGGCGGCAACCGCAACGACAGCAGCGACTAGGATGATCTGTGCAAAAGTAGATTATAAGTATCTATTTTCTAACAACTTGTAATATTGAACAGATTTTATCTAATGCATGTATTAGGGCACTATATCTCATGTTGTCTCTGTGTGTTTTATATCTTCAAAAATAATACCTTGTACATTTTGATGATTTCTATTCTTTACTCTTGAAGTACTGAATGGTGACTGATAATATCACAGCACATAATTTTTCTTTTTATACAATTTGCTAAAGGGTCTGTGAGACAGATTTTCACAATCAGTTCGAAAAATGTCGAACCTGTTTACCACATAATATTATATATTTATTTCGTAAAGTAAAGCTGACCTCCAGTAAACGTTAAGGTAAATAAACTGTTTTCTTTATTGATATTCATCAAAATTAAGCAAAGCAAGGATCATTACATTCTTTTCTTTTATATCTTTCTAAATATTTTGGAGCCTTTAACGCCTGCCTACCTTACTACTGGTACCTACAAATTGTGCAAATTGTGCGTTGTCGATTACGATTATTCGGATATTTTGTGAAAGCTTAGAAAATAAATCTCCAATTCGTTTTCGCTCGTCATTGATTTTATAATATAATTTTATTCGAGCGTTGCAGGATAAAAACGATATTGATTGTTCATAAATATCATCGACGTCATCTACCTAGTCTTTTCCAACAATGTTAGGGTCAGCTTCCAGTCTAACCGGATGCAGCTGAACTCCAGTATTTTACATGGAGTGACTGCCTATCTGAACTCATCAACCCAGTTACTGGATAATAAGAATCCCCTTAGTAAGACTGGTTGTTAGACTTTCGGGCTTCTGACGACCCTTAACGACTGTCAAAGATCTACGAATGACAGCCGGGACCAACGGCTTAACGTACTTTCCGAGGCACGGAGGGGTCTTTGTTTGTAAAGGTGGTCACCCATCCACGCACCAACCGCGGCAAGCGTAGCTTAACCTGAATGTTCGACTCGTGTAGCTCCAGCGGTAAAACTGATTTCCAAATCAATATCTGAAAACTTTGATTTCACAAGAAAACAGTGAACGGTAACACAATATCGGCTGTTCAAATACAAATCGGTTGTTGACACCTTAATATCAAATACTGGTGAAAATTACAGATATCATGATGGCCGTTATAATATCACGGAACCGCGTTCCTATGAAACCCAAGCTTTAGTCCTACTGCTTAATAAAAGCTTCTCCAACATTTCACTAACCTCATTTATCCAGTGAAAATAGTTTTCTTTACTTCTCTAGGCATTCACAAAGGCTCAACATGCGTGATTGTTGTACGGATGGCGGCATTTTGTTGATCTAATAATAACATCATGCTCTTAGGCTAGCTCTGAAAGTGACACACATCGCATACTTCATACATATTTTATTACATACTAGCTTGTGCCCGCGACTTCGTCCGTGTCAAATTTCTTGCCAACCCCGTCGCATCGCATCACATCGCCTGCAGACGCTATTACTTCGTTTGCGCTTAGCGTCCATTAGGCCTCGGTCACGAAGTCAGCGGGAGCGGGGCGGCGGCGGCGCGGGAACGGACGGAGTACGCCGCTCGCCGCCCGCTCCCCGCACCGCTGCCTTCGAGGCCAGTTCCATATAAATGTATGCATTGAAACGCACCGCTCCCCGCGCCGCCGCTCCGCTCCCGCTGACTTCGTGACCGACGCCTTAGCGTCATAATAGCGTCTGACAAATTTTTATTTTGGCTCGGTTCCTAAGGGCCAAAAGGTTTCGGGAAATGTTAAATAGCCTATATCCATCCGCATCGCCTGCCCGCACTATTATTTCGTTTGCGCTTAGCGTTCCTTCTGACTTTTTTTTCTTTTTGCTCGGCTCCTAAGGGCCCTAGTATAATGTCAAATGGCCTATAGCCCTCCTCAAGAATTGGGCTATAAAATGGGTACTTAATCGCCATTGATTTAAAAACATTTTTGGCAAGAAGCAAGGTCTCACAGCACAGGTAAAGGAAAAAGTCCAAAAATCATTAATAAAAAAATAAATCGTTTATTTCAGACCATTAAATGTCCATAATTTTGTAAGTGAAACATTATCTTAACACTAAGTTAGTAAAGATCAGCTCAATTAATATGTATAAACATTGAAAACAAAATAAATAATTGAAATATCATTGAATAAAAATTAATTTGATATAAATAATTTAAAATAAATAAAAATTAATTTGGTAGTAATTGAAAATAAACTAAAATAAAATTTAAATTGAAATAAACTATTAAATTAAAATACAAATAATTAGGTAACATGCAGCCTGATAAGCCTTCCCACAACTGGCGACACTGGTCTGTCTGCAATCATCCTTAGGACTCCGTTCACTCCCTCAAATTCGGCGAATTAGTGAGGCTGACTTTTAAATTTGTATTGTTATCACACAAAACAAAATTATTTTGCAAGTACAAACTTATACTGTCGGAGAATTGACCGTCGATGTACGGGAGAACATTTATTCAACTACAAAGTTAAGTTTGTTCTTGGAATAAATTCATCCCAACTATAGAACCATTCATTGTGCTTGGTACGCAACACAGTTGGCCGGTTTTTAAATTATTTTTATAATTATAATCTCCTTTCAAACAGATCACCTGCTATCTTATCTCTTCACCACCATGGTTGACTGGTGGAGAATGCCTAAGGCATTAAGTCTGGCTTTGTACCTTATTTTGTGCGAGAAGTTTATATAACAGTCATCCCAGTTAGGTTTTTAAAGAATACTTATATTATTATGAATTAGCTCGTGGCTTAGAATCGTGAATTAGAGGAGCTCGTAGCTAAATAGAAACAGTCGTACAGGTCGATCCATCAGGTTAAGCTGCGCTTGCCGGGGTTGGTCCGTGGATGGGTGACCATCTTTACATACCACGACTCCTCCGTGCTTCGGAAAGCACGTTAAGCCGTTGGTCCCGGCTGTCATTCGTGGATCTTTGACAGTCGTTACGGGTCGTCAGAACCCCGAAAGTCTGACAACCAGTCATACCAAGGGGTATTTTACCCAGTAATTGGGTTGTGGAGATCAGATAGGCAGTCGCTCCATACAAAATACTGGTATTCAGCTAGGCTGCATCCGGTTAGACTGGAAGCTAACTCCAACATAGTTGGGAAAAGGCTGGGCAGATTGATTATGAATTAATAAGTTAATAATTATGATATTTGTTAAAGTTTTATGTTATTATCGCCAAATGTTGTGTACAAGCTGCATCCATTGTAAGGTGGTTCGGTCTTTGCTTATTTGTGTTTGTTATCCTGCGTAACTAAAATGTAGATTTTTTCTTTGTGAGAACGTCGTTAGAGATCGTAAATTATTAAAAATTATTGCGCATTTAAATATTTATCGGGTCTCTGAGCAGCAAAAAAGAAGTCTAACTAAACACAAAGGAGAATATTATTACCTCAGATTATCTATAATCTGAGATTATTACCCATGGGGTTAGTACCTACATCAAAGGTATTGATATGGTATTAAGATAAATGTAAATAAAAATAAACGTACAGGAAAACCATTCAGGTAAGATTGAATAATTAATTTAATATGTACAACACACAGCTAGGAACACAACAATTAACAATTAAAACATAGAGGCTCAACAATAAAGACTAAGGTAACAATCAGATCCGTACAATAAATCAGTGATGATGATGATGTTCAGGAACAATGTGTTTGGCGTGACCCACGTACTTCACGTTGGCGTTAAATCTGTAAAGACGAAAATAAAATTTGATGACAAATTTCAAGGCCTAACTAGCTTGGTTTGAATAAATGTGTATATGTAAACTCACCCAGTTTTCTTGTCAGCGTGGTATTCGACGATCCTGATAGTACCATCAGGCTGATGCAGACTGTACACACCCTTCACAACGTGACCATCACGAGATTCATGCTGAGATTTCTTGTCACCGGTGTGAGGGTCCTCCACTTTGTACGCGAACTCGTATTTGGGATGAGACTGTAGATAAGAAAAGTGATGGTTAGCAAAATCTTTCTTAGAAGGAATAAGCAAAATGTAAAATTTTGCAATAATATTAATTGAACAATGATCTTACATTGCCGTTGGTCCCGGCTGTCATTCGCGGATCTTTGACATTCGTTACGGGTCGTCAGAAGCCCGAAAGTCTGACAACCAGTCTTACTAAGGGGTATCGTATTACCCAGTTATTGGGTTGTGGAGGTCAGAAAGGCAGTCGCTGCATGTAAAATACTGGTATTCAGCTGCATCCGGTTAGACTGGAAGCCGAACCCAACATAGTTGGGAAAAGGCTAAGCAGATTGATTGATCTTACATAGTACTCGACGTGTTTCTCGGTGGCGTGTCCGTGATGCTGCTTGATGCTTTGTGAGGAAGAGGCGTGACCGTGGTGATGCTCGTGACCGTGACCCTCTTGTGGCCGTGCGGCGACAACCGCAACGACAGCAGCGACTAGGATGATCTGTGCAGGAGAATTTGTTTTTAGAATTTCTATTTTCAAAACTTTTAGTAGAGAACAAATAGTTTGTTTTTATTGCATGACTTATGACATGATATGTGACGTAATTTATATGCAGATTTTTGTATGATTTTCACATTCTCTACCTTGTACATTGTCATGATTTGTATTCTTTACTGTTAGAGTACTGAATGGTGACTGATAATATTACAGCATATCTTTTTTCTTTTTATACAGTTTGTTAAAGGGTCTGTGAGACAGATTTTCGCAATCAGTTCGAAAAATGTCGAACCAGTTTACCACATAATATATCTTATTTCGGAAAGTAGAGACCTTCAGTAAACATTAAATTAAATTACTGTTTTCTTTATTGATATTCATCAAAATATGCAAAGCAAGGATCATTACATTCTGGTAGGAGAAAACTGGCGGAAAATGTGACGTGTGTGTGTTTTGTTAGAAAAAGCGTTATGCGGCTGTTGACGCCATGTTGTTTATTACAAAAACAAAATTTATTTGACACTTGAAAGAGACCATACTAGATGTCTCTGTATAATACATACGAGTACGAGATACAGCGAAAGGAACTTTGTTACAACCGGGTCTCCCACGACACTTCCCAACTTTATAAAAAATATTTTTAAATATTTTGGAGCGTCTAACGCCTACCTACCCGTACCCGAAGGGTACCTAACGGAAACGTATTACTAAGCCTCCGTTGTCCGTCCGTCGGTTCGTCCGTCCGTCTGTCCGTCAGCGGGCTGTATCTCATGAATCGTAATTGTTAGACAGTTTAAATTTTAACAGATTGTGTATTTCTATTGCCGCTATAATTCAGCAAATAATAATAATAAATTAAAGTTAAAAATTAAAGGAGGTTTCCATATAACCGTACTTCCCGTACTTTTGATTTTGTAAAAAAGTTTTTTACAAAACAAGCCCAAATACCAAAATACTGGTATTCAGCTGCATCCAGTTTGACCGGAAGCCGACCCCAACATAGTTGGAAAAAGGCTGGGCAGATGATGATGTTTTTTCTTACCCTGGTTTGTAGTGTGTCATTGTTTAGAACTTATAACAACACAACAAACACACAAACAAAACAAATATAACTTTTATTTTTTTTATCTGCAAAAATGAAGAAATACGGGGGCCGCAAAAGTCAGTATTAGACCATTTTTGTACGATGGTATCGCAAAAACTAAACAAGTTAGGAATTTGAAACTACCGTATATCATGTACTGTATTTAGTCAATTTAACAGGTATACTAAAAACCCGATTCATAAGATATTTTGTTTAAATATGGGCGATTTTCTGCAACTGCGTAAAATTACTTTGTAATTCATAGTATCATTATGAAATACAAAGTTATCTTTGCGATTGATTTAAGATAAAAAATATTCTTCGTTTAGTTTTTTTTTTTAATATGTAGGTAGTGTTAAACATTATATGGTGATAAACCCTGAACCCTTCGTATGCGAGTCCGACTCACACTTGGCCGGTTTTTTTTCTAGTTGACTTGACTAGCCATGGTTTATATCATGGTTTTCTTGAATATTGAAATTTAGAAGATCTGCCTTTGACAAGTTAGGAACGTCTGTTTATTTTACGGGGAGAAAACATTGAAGAAAATGTTTGACAAGGTTTGGAAGTAATTTCGTCCAACCAACTATATTTCAGATAACTTTTTAAACTTCTGGACTCATTCAGTAAAAATATGTACATACCAGCCGTTGCCCGCGGCTTCGCCCGCGTGGATAACGGAAATTATCCCATGGGAATCTACTACCGGGATAAAAAGTATTCTATTTGTTAATCCAGGTTATAAACTATCTGTTTGACAAATTTCATCCAAATCTGTTAAGCCGTTTTTCCGTGATTGAGTAACAAACGTCCAAACATCTTCACAAACTTTCATATTTTTAACCGACTTCAAAAAGGAGGAGGTTCTCAATTCGTCGGAACCTTCTTTTTTTTTTATTTTTATTTTTTTTTATGTATGTTCCCCGATTACTCGAAGATAGCTGGACCGATTTGGATTTTTTTTGTTTTATTCGAGAGGGTATACATCACAGTTGGTATGGACCAACTGTGATGTATATTAAAATTGATTAACTTTGCTTTGGTAGTTTTTGAGTTAGCTTCAATAATACGTATTTTTTCCACACTTTTATATGGATGATGTTCTAGTTTGTTTTGCAGGTAGTGGTATTAGAATTTGTGTGGGGTAGGTACACAACTAAAAAGTGAAAAATAAAAACTTTTTTACAAAAAAATACAACCGACTTCCAAAAACAACACTACAAAGTGAAAAATAACTTTAATTTCGGAAGTCGGTGGCAAAAAACGAAAATACATTTAACTAGACACCGACTTCCGAAATTAAAGTTATTTTTCACTTTGTAGTGTTGTTTTTGGAAGTCGGTTGTATTTTTTTGTAAAAAAGTTTTATAATATTAGTAGGATAGGATAGTAGGATTCCAGTGGAAATTGGTATTTAATTTTCTTATTCACTTTCTTGACCGAAGGTTCGGCTTTATTTCCTTGGTGTTACTCGTATATCTTATTTTGTTTGGCATAGGAAGAATCAGATGATACAGTTCGTCTCGGGTGCAAACAAACATGTATTTTTCTCAGTCGCTTTTTATCGAAGGTTCAGCTTGTATCTCTGGCATTATTACCTATTTTGTTTGTCATAGGTGGGACCAGTAAGATTAAGCCAATTTCGGCTCCACCTTACGGGCCAAGAGATTTCCGTTCAGTCCTCTGAGCTGTAGCGAAGTTATTTGTCAACCAGCATGGAAACCACGTGTGTCAACTTCATGTGAACCTGTTTCGCCGACGCTCGTCACCTGGGGGTAGTTCTGAATCTTCGTATCTTTTTAACTTAACTAATTTATATCGTAGCTGAATAATGTAATTAGCAACAACTTTTTCCGCGAGACATTATTTGAAAACGATTTTTCTTAAATTAGGACGGAGTTCAACCACGGGTTAACTTTGCTCCATCTTTAAAACATTATATTTCATAGAGAGTTTGTATTTGCGTGTGCGTTCCTAAAAGAAGCGTTTGCATTCGATTTCGTTAGGTTATGAACCAAAACTATGACTAAAAGTAAATAACCAATAGATGCGTCTAAGTTTTTTTCTCGTGTTATAACTTCATAGAAAGAATTGCAATTTGTATATTATTTGATAGATTTTGTATACATTTTGATTGTCTTTTTTTTACATTTTATATCTTTTAAAATTATATTATATAATGTATGTTTTTTTTTTTAAATAAATTATTCGTGTTGCAACTGGCGAGTTTTTCAGATATTTAAAAAACTTCGACAATAAATCTCCAATTTGTCTTCGTGTAACCAAATGTTTGTAATATAATTAAATAAAACGATTTTAATTGTTCATAAATATTATTTATGAACACAAATATTTCATTGATTCTCAGCTCCAGCGGTAAGACATTCTAAGGTTGCCTGGAAGAGATTGCAGAAAGCGATAAGGCCGCCCATTGTATATTTTGTAGTGTTTGATTATGTCTTTTTTTGTTATGTATTTTTGTGGTGTACAATAAAGTATATATAAATAAATAAATAAATATAAATAAGACCGATTTCCAAATCAATCTCTAAAAGCTTTGGTTTCACAAGGAAGCGGTGAACGGTAACACAATATCGGCTGTCCAAATACAGAGCGTTTGTTGACTCCTTAAATGTCATATACTGGTGTAAATTACAGATTTTTACCGTTTTCAGCTTAACCGCTTTCCTAAGAAACCCAAGATTTAGCCTTGCTTCGTAATAAAAACTTCTCTCTCATCGCATTTTCACCAACCTCATTTGCCAAGTGAATATATTATGTCGGAGGAGAATGTCGGCGTTCGCTGCCGGACTGGTCGTCGTCCATTGTTGTAGCCGAAATAAGACTCAATATGCACTGTACAGTTATAATTAGATCGATTTAACTAACAATCAGTTAAAAATCAGCACATACGAATCGGATGGAACTGGATTCGTATCGGAACGCAGCGAGGTCGGGGCGGGGTTGGTAGCGCAAGTCCGTTCAGTTCGGTGTCTAAACACGAAGTCCTCGTCAAGTACGGGAACCTTGAATGACAGCCTTCATCTGTCACCATTATTTTCCCCCGCAAACTCAAAATGACATTGACAGCTCACACAGTGATGCCAACCCCCATTTCCGAACACATCCAAGTCGTTACAACTTGACGTTCCATTCAGAATCCACGACATATATTTGTTTATTTTTCTAGGCTTCCACAAAGTCTCAACATGCGTGGTTATCACAACCATTTTTTGATCTAATAATAACACTATGACAGCTCTGAAGGTCACATACATTGTTATTAGATTAAATTCGGGGTGAGAGCCTGGCGATCAGTCACACAGGGTATCTTAGTATCAGTGGCGTGCACAGAAATTTCAGACAGGGTATTCAAGGCTAAAATAAAAATAAACTTATTATTTTTAGCTTCTTTCGGTCGGTGGCCCACCTACCCTACCTTACTCTCACCGTCACTCTTATAGTATGGACGCAAGTCTCTCACAAAGGATCATATTTTTTGATATTTGTAACAACGTTAAGATTCTTGTCTCTATTTATAAAATAAAACTAAGTGAACCTTTGTGAAGAGAGAAATAAATAAAGATTTCTATTACTTTTGCATATTTCATACACATTTTATTATGATTAACTGACTCTTTAGAACTGAGACAAATTTGATGTTCTGATGATGACACGTTTAGTCTTTATATGCGGCCTCCAGACTCGCCGACACTCCCCGAAAAACCTATTGCGAATAGTTCCTCGCCGTCTCCTTGACCTTGATTTGGTCTTCTAGTGAGACTTTTCGCCGTGAATTTGGAAACCGTGCATTATCAATTAAAAAAAAAATCATTGCACATTATTTATCGGATGTTTGAGAAGCAACATTGTAAAAAGTCTTACTAAACCCTATAAGGTATATTATTCCAAGGGATGCGTACATCAGGTATTAAGATAAAGGTAAATAAAACTTTACAGGAAAAACAACTCAGGTGAGATTGAATAATTAATTAATTTAATATGTATATGTACAACACACAGCTACGAACACAACAATTAACAATTAAAACATAGAGATTTAACAATATAGACTAAGTTAACAATCAGATCCGTACAATAAATCAGTGATGATGATGATGTTCAGGAACAATGTGTTTGGCGTGACCCACGTACTTCACGTTGGCGTTAAATCTGTAAAAAACGAAAATAAATTTTTATGGCATTAGTATGCCATAAAAATACAACAGCTAGTGCTGTTGCCAGTGACTTCGCTCGCGTGGATGTCAACTCTTCCCCATTTGAATCGGATTTTGTTCACAATTTCATGGGTTTTAATTATTTTGCTCCGAACCCTAATTCTTTTTCTAAACTAAAAGTAGCCTGAGTTACTCCTTCTAAAATAAGCTATTTGCCAGTTACAGTACCGACCGAAATCGGTCCAGCCGTTTCGGAGATTGGCCGGAACACACAGACAGATACATAGACAACAATTTTAAAAATGGGTTTTTGGTTGTAGTAAAAAGCTGTTATTGTGACACTACAAACAGACACTTAATTTTTTTTTATTTGTCTAAATGTTTTATAGATTTCGTAGCATAATTTAATCGGTAGGTACGGCTCGGTTTAAATAAATGTATTTAAGAACACTCACCCGGTTTTCTTGTCAGCGTGGTACTCGACGATCCTGATGGTGCCATCGGGCTGGTGCAGACTGTACACGCCCTTCACGACGTGGCCATCACGAGATTCATGTTGAGATTTCTTGTCGCCGGTGTGAGGGTCCTCCACTTTGTACGCGAACTCGTATTTGGGATGAGACTGTAAGACAAGTGACGGTTAGCAAAATATTTCCTCTAAGGAAGAAAGCAGAAGGTATTTCTGATTGGAACGTCATAATACATAGTACTCGACGTGTTTCTCGGTGGCGTGTCCGTGGTGCTGCTTGATGCTCTGTGAGGAGGAGGCGTGACCGTGGTGGTGCTCGTGACCGTGACCCTCTTGTGGCCGCGCGGCGGCAACAGCAACGACAGCAGCGACTAGGATGATCTGTACAGGAGAATTTATGGTTAGAATTTCTATTTTCAAAACTTGTAATAGAGAATAAATAGTTTGTTTTTATTGCATGACTTATATAATACGAGTATAACAGTGATGTTATTAATATGCAATTTTTTGTAGGATTTTTAAATGTAGGTACAAGTTCTTGAATAATAATACCTTATACATTTTGATGATTTGTATTCTTTACTCTTAGAGTACTGAATGGCGACTGATAGTATTCCAGAACATTATTTTTCTTTTTATACAGTTTAATAAAGGGTCTGTGAGACAGATTTTCGCAATCAGTTCAAAAAAAATGTTCGACCAGTTTGCCGCATATGTCTTAATTTGGAAAGCGAAGCTGACCTTCAGATAATATTATGTTAATGAACTTCTTTCTTTATAGTCGGCAAAAATTAAACATTAAAATTAAACAAAGGCATTTTCTTTGCATCAAAATGCAGATATCTATTATTTCTTTCTGAATGATTATAGAGATCATGTTTATCTCGTGGTTAAAAATATCATTCATCATCATTCTCCTGCCCTTTATCTAATTTATTTGGGGTCGGCGCAACATGTATGTTTCTTCCATATTAGTTGTCATCACGGTAGTCACTCCCGTTCTCGCCATATCATCTTTCACACAGTCCATTCATCGTTTCTTTGGTCTTCCCCTACTCGTACAGTCATCCACATTCATACTCGGTTAAAAGTACATGCAAGTGTATCTGATACGGTTTTCCGGACATTTTGTGGAAAGCTATGGAAATAAATGTTAAGTGTTTCAGGGCATAGGTACCTATGCCCTGAAACACGCGGGCGGCGGGGTTTTCCGCGGAATTTCGCGAATCAGGAAAAAATATCGTCTACATGGATGAGTCTTACATACATACATCTCACACTAACCGCTCACACGAACGCGGTGTGAATCGGGTCCGTGGAACATTTTATATAATATTGTACGTGGTATGAGTTCTATACCAAGAAAATATTTTTTTATTATTATCGTTGTTCCATCACTATTAAGTACTAATATCGAATTCTATGCATTTAATTTGATGCGTTATCTATTTCCGAACGATTTAAGATACGTCAACACTGACTGAGACTTGTCTATGACATTAAAAAATATTTTTTTCTCTGACATGTCATTGTTCGGTCCGTCGACTGTGAAAGTGTTTTACTCAGTTAATAGTTTAATTGTACTGTGGTAATTAATCCAAAATATACCCAGTGATTCTGTTCTAGTTATCGACAACGCACCCTATCACAACAAATATGTTGAAAGATCCCCCAACTCAAACACCATTAAACCGGAAATGATCAACTGGTTAATCAGACACGAAATTCCAGTTTATCCAAAATTAACAAAAACCCAGATTTACGCTATTATATGTCAGCACAATGAGAGGTATACAGAGTTTTCCGTGGACAAAGTACTTGTCGAACATGGGCACACTGTGTTGCGATTGCCACCATATCATCCGAAGTTTAATCCAATTGAAAATATATGGTCTCAACTGAAAGGCTATGTAGCCTCTAGAAATGTGGGTATAACTACAGTACTCGTAAAAACATTATTGACTGAAAAAGTAAACATGATCGGGGCTGAAGAGTGGAAAAAGGTTTGCGATCATGCAATCAAACGTGAGAATGAATATAGAAGCATTCAACACGGTTTAGACAATTACACTGATAGACTAGTGATAAATACGGCTGACAGTGAGTGATATTTACCTCTTTGAGAGCACAGATAGTGAAATGGAAGTAATTGAGAATTAGAATTATTAAAATTTTTATTACAATGTCTCATTTTAACAATAGGTATAATGGTGTTTATTATGTACACTACAGCTGTAATTTTCCAAAATAATTAAATACGTAAACATAATGTGAACATGTTTTTTTTTATTTTATTTTACCCGAACCTAAAGCCATCACTTATAGAAAAATTGGTGTATTTTATACAAAGAATAAAAAGAATTATCAAAAGAAGCAAATCATAATTGTTTTAACAGCTCCTAATAGATACCGGACTGTTTGTATTTCGTGCGACAGAGATAACGCTCTACGAAGCCGAAATTAGCCGATTGTCTCTTTCCAAAGGTCGATGTGCAATATTTATCGCCGGGGACTGTACGTTCGCTGGTACTGGTTACCCTGGACACCCTGTATGTGCTGGGTTACCCTTCTTCTAAAATGAAGTCGCTTTTAATGCCTGTCTTTGTGGCCGCGTTGTTCTTTTAAACTATGCAACGGATTTTGATGCGGTTTTTACTATCATTTAGAGAATTTATTTCGGAAGGGTTATCATAACATATTAATATTTAACTTAGATAGAAACGTTAATGATTCGTCAAGTCGTAAAAACCGTGCGACGCGGGGCCGGGTCGCTAGTTTTATTATATAATTGTTACTCGCACGTTACCCAATATTTTCTTAGTTCGCTTTAGCGTACAACCCACCCTGCTGTAAAACAATATTTTTATTTGGTTATCGATATCAACGAGCTTTGGATTTTCATCAGCTTTTCTGGTGATTGCTTTATTACATTCATCTAAATAATCTACGATGCCTTAGTTTACGTGTTTGTTATAAGGACAAATAAAAAAATCTTCCTAGGCGGCTTCCATTATAAGGTGGTCTTTGATTATTTGTGTTCTTATCCTGCATTACTAACATGTGGAATGTTTTCTTTTAAGGACGTCATTCGATTATATTCACGCATTATGTAATGCAATTATCTAAGATTTTCTTGACAGTTTTATTATGTATTATGATACACTAGCCGTTGCCCGCAGCTTCGCCCGCGTGGATGTCGGAAATTATCCCATAGGAACCCTACTACCGGGACAAAAAAGTATTCTATGTGTTAATCCAGGTTATAAACTATCTGTGTGCCAAATTTCATCTAAATCCGTTTAGCCGTTTTTGCGTGATTGAGTAACAAACATCCAAACATCGTCAGAAACTTTCAGATTTATAATATAATATTAGTAGCATTAAAAACACATCACACATGGCAGATGTTTTGACGTGTTGTGTTTTCTGTAAGCTGGTTTTGATTTTTATAATTATTTGGTAAGTTAGTACAGAAGTATTTTTATTTATTTCGGTCGATCAATGTTTTGTGATGTTCTGATGTTGACACATTTAGATTTTTTACCCTTCAGACTCTTGCCGAGAGCTGAGGCCCCGAGAAACATGAATGTGAATAGTTTCTCGCCGTTTCCTTGTCATTGGTTTGGCCTTCTTGCGAGCCTTTTCACTGTAAGTAAGGTTCGTAAATCATCAAAAATCATTGCGCATTTAAATTTTATCATGTTTGATTTCAGTAAGCTAATTTGATTTAATTCCATAATTGGTAAGAAATAAATTTTTGATGTTCAGTATTCTGATGTATAAACGTTTAATCTTTTCTATGTGGCGTCCAGACTATCGGGAAGCCGTGGGAAACGTTTTTCTCGCCGTCTCCTTTTTTCATTGATTTGTTCATCTCGCAAGCCTTTTCGCCGAGAGTTTGGATGTCGTAAATTATTAAAATTATTGTTCATTTAAATATTTGTCGTCTCTCTAAGCAGCCATAAGGGAATATTAGTCCATAGGGTTGGTACATCAGGCGGCCTATTCTGTAAAAATCTCACAGTGAAAACTGAGGTGAAGTGAGCCTGAAGTGAACTGGCATTACGTCTGACGCTATTAAGTTACCGATATAAGTTTTATTTACCAATACCTAAGGGTAAATAAAACTTTACAGGAAAAAACAATTTAGGTGAGATTGATTAATTAATTAATTTAATATGTACAACACACAGCTAGGAACACAACAATTAACAATTAAAACATAGAGGTTCAACAATACAGACTAATGTAACAATCAAATCCGTGCAATAAATCAGTGATGATGATGATGTTCAGGAACAATGTGTTTGGCGTGACCCTCGTACTTCACGTTGGCGTTAAATCTGTAAAAAACAAAAATAAAATTTAATGAAACATTTTTTTTTCACACATAATTTATTCGATACAGCTTGTTTTAAATGAATGTATAAAAATATGAACACTCACCCAGTTTTCTTGTCAGCGTGGTATTCTACGATCCTGATGGTACCATCAGGCTGGTGCAGGCTGTACACGCCCTTCACAATGTGGCCATCACGTGATTCATGCTGAGATTTCTTGTCGCCGGTGTGAGAGTCCTCCACTTTGTACGCGAACTCGTATTTGGGATGAGACTGTATAAGACAAGTAGTGACGGTTAGCAAAATATTTCCTAAGGAAGAAAGCAGAAGGCATTTCTAATTGCAACGTCATCATACATAGTACTCGACGTGTTTCTCGGTGGCGTGTCCGTGGTGCTGCTTGATGCTCTGTGAGGAAGAGGCGTGACCGTGGTGATGCTCGTGACCGTGACCCTCTTGTGGCCGTGCGGCGGCAACCGCAACGACAGCAGCGACTAGGATGATCTGTATGAGAAAATTTTATTTTTAGAATTTCTATTTTCTGAACTTGTAGTGTTTTTATTTCATAACTTATGATAGCTTTAAGTGCTGTTGCCAACCCGCACTGGGCCCGCGTGGTGGATTACGGCCCACTCCCTCTCACAGAGAGGAGGCCTGTGTCCCAGCAGTGGGAACGTTATAGGCTGATTATGTATGTTATGTAAGTGCTGTTATGCTGATTTTGGAATAATACCTTGAACATTGTGATAATTTGTATCCTTTACTCTTGGAGTTCTGAATGGTGACTGATAGTCTATCAGCATATAATTTTTATTTTTATATACGTGGTTAAAAGGTCTTTGGGACTGTTTTACGTAATCTGCCACAAAAATAATCAACCAGTTTTTGCATTGATCTTGTTTCGGAAAGTTGATCTGTCCTTGATACATTATTACTTTGATTAACTTCTTTCTTAATGACAGGGCATTGACATTCATCAAAATAAGGTAGGTATAGATTTGTGTAAAAATGTACACCCTAAAAAAAGATCTATTCTTTTGTAAATATATGACGACACCATCATCATCTGCCTAGCCTTTTCCCTTATTATGTTGGGGTCGGCGTTCAGAAACTACTACTAATACTAGTATTTTTATAGAGCGAATACCTATCTGACCTTCGTAACCCAATTATTGGTTATTATGTAACCCTTGGTAAGACTGGTTATCAGACTTTCGAGCTGCTGACGACCCGTAAGGACTGTCAAAGATCCAGGAATGAAAGTCGGGACCAACGGCTTAACGTGCTTTCCGAGGCATGGTAATGTAGGTAAAGATGTTCACTGATCTACGGATCAAGCGATCGACCCATGCGGCTGTTATTACTTAGCACATATATTATGAGGTTTACTTCAATATAAAAAAATGTGTAAATACCAACAGAATGAATTATTTTTCAAATTGAATTCATATTCATTTTTGTGTTTATGAATGCTAAAAGCAGTAAAAACTTTTTAGTTACCAAGTAAAATGATAAAGTGGAAACTTTAGGAAATAATTTTGCAAGTTCGTTGACATTGTAGGTGCAGTTTGTATAGTCAGAGTCAATAATATCGGGACGAACAGACTGTTCAAAATGATATATATGTCGGATCCGGTCAATAGTACGGACACGAAACGAATCGCAAGTGCGCCACTGGTGACATCACGTGATCTACCCACACCTAATGCCCGCTTCTACAGAGTTGTGATGTTTTAACCTCATGGCGAGGAGGAAATTCTAGTGTCTGATCGCATCGACTACGTCGCGGAACTGTACTCGATTCGTTGTGTTCAGTGATTGTGTTAATTTTAATTTGGAGTGATTGTGTTAGATGGTGATTTTAAGCACCGTGTATCGCCCTAGTGTGTTGTCATTGCACGAAACCCATCTCTGCCCATATGTCTGTCTAAATCTAACTGAGTAAATCCTGACCATCCGACATATACAACTATGAAAATAAAGTATGAACTCAATGACACAAGGAATGTTTCAGAATGAAGACAGTACACGACAACTGTCATTCTGGCAAAACTTTATCCAATTGAGATAAAGTATAATTTTCTTAGTTGTTGAGATAATTTTGAACAGTCTGTTCGTCCCAGTAATTTTGACGCTGACTGTACACTGTACTGTAGAAGTACTGTATTGACTGCAACGTCAAATAACCGTCTACCATTAAAAACATAATAACTTTAATGACCTTTAAGATTTTGGTTTTTTGGATTTGATAAGATCGTTGTTTATGCTAATAAAAAAAATCCGCGTTCCTATTTTATTGATAAAAAACCGGCCAAGTGCGTGTCGGACTGGGCACAATGGAGGGTTCCGTAGTTGGGAAGAATTTATCCCAAGAACAAACTTAACATCGTAGTTGAAAACCATGTTCTCCCATACACTCCAACTGCAAATATAAGTTTGTACGCACAATATTGAGAGATTTACCATGTTATTTTAATACACACAGCCTTTTTATAGGTTTAACTGTAATCAGTAAGTATAGAACTATTTTTGTATCTTTTTCAAAATTTTAGGCTCAGTAGTTTCGGAGATAAGGGGGGAATGGTCAATTTTCGTCTATTTTCTTAAATAACTTTAAAACTATTTATTTTAAAATTTAAACAAAAATGTTTGAGACCCTCACAGTATGCGGATGGCGATCAATGTCCGGTTCAAATCTCGATACTATCAAAAAATCGTATTCTGGTAGATCATGGAGAAATATTTACAACGGAGAAAATAATCTCTTTTAGGAGACGTTCCATTTTTATCGATTCACTTTGATTATAATCGATTACGCCACGTTTTTCTTTTTTTTTAGTATTAATGACGTATGTTTAATTTATCAAATCACAGCTAACACATTATAAAATATTATCTAGTCTATTGTGTTTCTATAACTGTGTTTTTTTTATAATTACTGAAAATAGTAATTGCAAAGTAGCGTGACCCGTAACGCATTTCGCATGATTTGTGTCCTTTTTCTGACGTAGCACTACATTGCTTTAAATTATTCGTGTTGTTGTTGTTCAAACTATCAAAATACGACTTTTATAACAGCGCTGTCGCACCTACCTATCTTGCGTGACTGTCTAACTGACTGGCTGTCACTCACTGTCCTGATAATTAGCATAAAAAAGTGCCGGGGATTTTACAAAAAGTTTCCCCAAAATTTTGCATTTGTGAATATGGAACCGCGCGCGGAAAAGCAGAGATTCTTTTGAGAGGCGAAAATTCGTTTTGAATTCTGCATCACTCGTCTCAAACGGTTCGATTCGCCAATTCGCCATGGAGCTCGTGTTCGAGGTGCAGCAAGAGCAGCTTCAGCTTCATCCACAAGGTCTGGGTTAAAATTATCCAAGAGTTCATCCATAATAACGGTTCAACAAATCGTCAATAAGTACGTTTTACGTTAATTTGTTTGACAATGTCAATATTGGCAGTTGTTCCAACGGAAACATATCTCCATACCTTACAACCAGCTGTAATATCTCGCTGGTTTGCGATCGAAAAATTTACGAATGGAGATCCTTAGAATAGCTATTTTTCGTTTTCAACGGATATAAGCAGTTTCTCGACTGATATTTCGACCATGGAGATAATTTCCATGCCACTGGAATTCATGCTCAGACCCGGGTCGACGGCGTGTTGTTTTCACGCGCGTGTTAAAATGTGGATTGTACACTAACTTTATAGGTATAGATATCCACTTAATTAAAAGCGTTGTATATCAATATGGTTATTAGTTATTTACTGAGTATGAAATTACTTATGAACATGGTGTGTAATTACAATATCTTTGAATTGTCAGGTTCACGCCCGATAAACAAGGCACAATAGAAGTTTTATTGTTATGACTGCTATATAAAAGTCGTGACGAGCAGACATATCTCTATTATTGTATATCACGCTTACATATGCTCCATTATACGGTATGGCATAGTTGTCTGGGGAAATTCCTGTGACATCACGAGTGTTCGTAGCACAGAAAAAATGCATTCGGGCACTGTATGGCATGGTTTGGTCGGAATCATGTAAATCGATCTTTAAGTCTGAGAGTCTTCTAACTGTTCCCTGCATATACATTTACGAGTATGAAGTAGCTAAATTTGTTAAATACCACAGTCATCTTTTCACCCTCAACGACAATACATTTAAACGTAAAATTAGACACCTACCCTTAAAAATGCCTGTGCCTAAGCTAGAACTGTTCAGAAAGAACTGTGCCTATATGGCACCTCTAATATATAATATAACTCTTTGCCCAAAGGAATGACTGACCTGCCATATAAAAAGTTCTGTTGTGCCTTGCGAAAATGGTTAATCCAGGAGAGCTTCTATACTTTTAAAGACTTTTTGAATAAAAGCACATGCCGATTTGGTGTCCACTAAGATACTGGTTCTTCCTGTTATTTCCTGTGACTTTGTCTTTAATAATAATTTAAGTAATTAAAATCACTGTAATTCTAATAATTGTAATTTAAATTATTGTAATAATTGTAATTCAAATTTTCCTTATAAATTGTTATAATTCAAATAGTTCTAATCATTGTAATTTTATTCAAATAATTGTTGTAAATTAACTATATTTTGCATGCCCGTAATGAGGGTGAAATATGTATGTTCTGTGCTATAATTTAATTAACATCTTGTGTAACCACCATATTTCAGGCAAATAAATGATTTATGATTTATGACATTATGTCAGCCGTATATGTGTCCTTGAAAGTGTTAATTATTCGTGATCCTTCACTATGTAAATGTTCAATATAACACTCTCTGGAAATACCATTTTAACGAGTTGCACAAACATGAATCGATTTATGTTTGTGCATTGATTTTGACAGGCTCTATCGTATTGAAAATGACATATTATCCCAGTTACCTCATTTGCTTTGCTCTCGATAGCAAACAGCTGTGGGAAGAATAGCAGAAAACTTTTGGATTTTCAATTTGTGAACAGAGTTTAAAAGACTCTTTCGATACCTTTGATTAATGTTCGATTCGGCACGGAAGCATATCGAATGGTTGTGAATAACTATGCAGTATAGCTAGAAAATTAAGCCAAATAATAATTCCAATGGGTTATACTATAGTATGACAATTAATTCGTTGAAATAAAAAGAACGTGAGATTCAATAGCCAATTAATTTAATAGTGTACAACACACAGCTTAGAACGTAATAATCAACAATTTAAGACATAGGGGTTCAACAATAAAATTCTATAACAATGAAATCTTTAGAATAATCAGTGATGATGATGATGTTCAGGAACAATGTGTTTGGCATCACCCACGTACTTCACGTTGGCGTTGAATCTGTAAAGACGAAAATAAAATTTTATGACACATTTTAAGGCATAATTTAATCGAAACAGCTTGTTTTTAAGGAATGTTTATTTGCACACTTACCCAGTTTTCTTGTCAGCGTGGTACTCAACGATCCTGATCGTGCCATCAGGCTGGTGCAGGCTGTACACGCCCTTCACGACGTGGCCATCACGAGCTTCATGCTGAGACTTCTTGTCGCCGGTGTGAGGGTCCTCCACTTTGTACGCGAACTCGTACTTAGGATGAGACTGTAAGACATGACACAGATATACCATCGATTCTTATGTAAAAAAGCAAAACTTTAACATGATTTGGAAGTTGTCATACTCGTACATAGTACTCGACGTGTTTCTCGGTTGCGTGTCCGTGGTGCTGCTTGATGCTCTGTGATGAGGAGGCGTGACCGTGGTGGTGGTGTTCCCCGTGGTGTTCTTCGTGGTGTTCTTCGTGCTTCTTGTGCTGCTCTTCATGTTTTTCCTCGTGATGCTCCTCGTGGTGCTCCTCGTGGTGTGTGGGCTCGTGTTTGGTCTCGTGAGTTTGGTGCAGTACGATGCTCTGTGACGAGATAGCGTGACCGTGACCGTGGTAGTGATCGTGACCATGGCCTTCTTGCGGCCGTGCAGCGACCATCGTGATCACAGCGGCGACTAGGATTATCTGTTTAAAAATAATTAAATAATTTTATCTACATATTTCATTTACCTAAAAAGTATATTTTTTAACAGAGTTTGAAGTCGTACCTTGTACATATTGATAGTTTGTATGTATTCTTTACTCTAGAAGTATTGAACAGTGACTGATAACTTCATTGTACATAATTTTTCTTTTTATACACATTAAAGGGTCTGTCATACAGTTTTACGTAATACGTTGTACTAAAATAAGTAAAACTGACCTTGAGTAAAGTATTAAATCCACGTTAATTGACTCCTACATGAAAAAGAAAGTACTTTTGCGGAGGACATTGACATTCATTCAAATAAAAGTTATACTGTTGCGAAGTTTTAAACCAAAATATTACATGGAGCCTTGACTTTGGAGCTAGATCTTATTGATTGTTTTTACTACGTAACATCTAAAATTTAGATGTTACTAGCTGACCCGGCAAACGTTGATTTGCCATATAAATAATTTTTAAGTAATTTCTAAAAATTAAAGGAAAATGTTAAGGGTGGACAACCCTTATCACTAAGGGGTATGAAAAATAGATGTTAGCCGATTCTCAGACCTACTCAATATGCTCACAAAATTTCATGAGAATCGGTCAAGCCGTTTCGGAGGAGTACGGGAACGAACATTGTGACACGAGAATTTTATATATACAGGCTGTAAGGGTAAACACCGTTGTCACTAAAACCATAGGTAGTTGGCCTAAATATAAAAATATTTATCCGAATTTAAAAAACAATAAACGTCATTTTCATTCAAAAATTTCAAAAAGTTTCTGTCCGACACCGTCCTTAAATTCATGGATAACTGCGCCCGAGTCACGTGATCACTGCAAAGGTCGCCGCCCTTGCCGGCCGCCACCCGTCCTATTTTTTTTCCTATTTTCCGATAAAAACAATACGTACACGCAACCTGCGATGTAACTTTCCCTTCATACTTCCCTGGCTTAGGACAGGCAAAAATACCTACCTTATGTGTTGCGTGACCAGTCCAAATGTAAGTTAGATTCAACAACAAAGAAAATGAAAAATAAACAAACACTAGGTAGGTATTTTTGGCGTATTTAAAAAGTTAATCACAGTTATGTACAGTTTAATTAAAAATTACTTGTTAAATTTACACTTGATTGAATAGGTATCTACACTTATTATTTACACTTACATTAATCGTAAAAGTTGTTCGAAATGCGATCCATTTACGGCCACGCATGCCTCCGCACGTTTTCTTAAATTGTTTCTCACTCTAGGAAGCACAAGAGTGTCATTTTTAAGGTCTCTGAACGCACTACGAATTCGCCTTTTGAGTTCCGATCTAGTGTGGAACTCAGTAGCATACACCCGGCGCTTCGCTTGCCCCCAAAGATAAAAGTCCAGAGGTGAAAGGTCTGGCGAGCGCGCGGGCCACGCGACTGGTCCTCCACGGCCAATCCATCGCCCAGGAAACTCCTCATCCAGCATAGCCCTGACTTGCAGCTGAAAATGCTTAACACACACGCGCGACATGAGCGGGAGGCGCGGCGCGGCGACGCGGGCGCCGGGCGGCGCGGGCGTTGCGCTCGCGCTGTGAGTCTAAGAGTTACGTGCACTCGATAGCGAGACAGCTGACAGACTGAGGTGAGGTGAGCGAGGAGGGAGGGGTCGCGCGCCGCCGGCGGCGTCGCGCACGTGGCTTGTTGGGTATTCCCCGCGCTACAATCTGTGGCCTTGCGCATAGGGTGATAAACTTTCGGGGAAATATGGAGATTTTTCTTTAAAAATAATGTTGTTATTTTTCATTGAATTTACGTTCTTTAATTAATTTTTTCTTTAATTACGAAACCAAACCACTGGTTTCAAGGACAACGGTGTTTACACTAACACCCTGTATAAGATGTACCTACATAACATCTAAATTTTAGATTAGATTTAGGCATTAATTTATAATCTAAATTAACACCTGTTAATTTAGATTCTAAATTAATGCCTAAATAAAAGTGCACTGTTGGATTTAGGCGCCCATTTCGTTGTTTCCTAGTGATATTGAAAACAGGCATTAGTCTATTTCGATGACTTATACTTTGTTTTCATGTTATGTAAATGCAATTTAATTTGGCTCGCCCTAGAAATAACAATTTTAACTCTTCTAAGAGACCCACGATTACTTACAATAACTGTAATTTGTTACTGATCAGTACTGTAGGTAGGTACATTTTGGCCCAGAGAAATGACATGAAAAACACAGGGTCATTAATTGTTTCAACTATGTCCTAAATAGGAATAATAAAAAATAAATAAAATAAAAAAAAAAACTAAAAAAAAAATTCGAATTAATAATCATGGTATCAAACGTTATCCATAAGATATAGGATTATGATCACAGAAAAGATAAAGAGGTCTCCCTCTTCTCTGTTTCTCTTTATCTGTTCTGTGATTAGGATCATGATGTATTTGATATGTAAAACATAGGCCAATAACAAACCCTGGGCGGCGGGAATATATCGCCGATTCCCGGCCACCGTAGGCGCGGGCTTGCGGACGACGAGTAATGGGCAGCTCGCCGTCCGGTAAGGACCAGGCCCGGGTCGACGGCGCGTTGTGTTCCACGCGCGCCTCATAGAGATTTCAGCAGTGACGGGGTCCAGTAGGGCCGATGCCGCCGGGGTCGCGGGTATTTCGAAAGAGATACCGTGGCCCTGGCACGGGCAACTGAAGGAACACGGGTGAGTTTTAGTCAGTAAAAGTCTGACACGCCCAGAGCGGGAGACGTCATTTGATGATTTCTCATCCACAAAAAAAAAAGGCCAATAACAAAAAATAACACATCCAGATGATGAGGATTGCTGATAATGCTGAATTGCTATAATTAAAATATTTTATTATTATTTTGATTTTACTCCACCTCCTGCCTCATTGGTCTACTGGTCGTAAGCGAGCATGCTGCATGTTGCATGCTGAGCATGAGGTCCTGGGTTCGATTCCTAAGTCGGGCAAAGGTGTTATCGGGTTTTTCCATCAGGAATTTCTCAGTAGCAGTTCTAAGTCTAGATTTGTGTGCGGTTGATGGCTAAAGGCTCGCCCCCTATTACAAGGGACTTAACATTATCTGGCAAAATGTGGGTGTACTATAAGTACACTTCTGCCTAACCCTTCGAGGATTACGGGCGTGATGGTATGTGTGTTACTCCATCCTTACTCATCCTTTGTTTAATACGAAAATTAATTCTTCTCCATATGAAACTAAATTAGGAAACGGGCCATTGTCTTTCATTGAAACAAATGATATTGACTTCCATGGATCTGTGGTTCCATGACAAGCTTTTAGATATTTACCGTATAATGATGTTAACTGATAACAATTACAAAATAAAGTTTAAATTTATAATAATTTATGTTTACAGAAAAAATAATCATAACAACACGTCAAGTACCCACAGTGAAGTGCACCCAGTATAAGGGTTCCGTTTTTTCCTTTTGAGGTACGGAACCCTAAAAAGAGCTAATTACGCGGTATCTCGAATTATTTAGACTTTGTAATTTGGATAAATCTATAACCTGAATTTCAAAAAGCTGACTCCGTAAGTCGAAGTTAGTAAAATATAATGTCCAGGCGACTAATAACTTGCTACAAAAAATATAACTTGGCAGCGATTGAATGTATATTTTAGCAATAATTTATAAATGAGCAACAAAAGCTCTTTTGCTTTTACTTTTGTTATTCCTTTAGACAATAACTTCGGTTGCAAGAGCGAGCGAACACGGGACTTGGGGTACCCAAACTTGGACAGGTTAGGTTATTAGGGGATGGCGGGGTCGAGAGAGCGAGCGAAGCGAGTGAACAGGCCCCACCATCCCCTTCGTGGTTATTTTTTTAAACCCTTAAGCCCCGCTAAGCGGGTCTCCCTCGACTGGGGCTCCGTCGACTATGACCTTTAAATTAAAACAAAGATAACAACTGATTAAGCTGCTATTTTCTACTTAAAATTATCCTTCGCCGTAGCTGCCAACCTACTATTTTTGTTACCTCACGAGCAAAAAGCTAGCCCGCACATAACAAAGGAACCCATATTATCACAGATATCCCATTTAAACACTTATTTATTTTATTTTTTTTCAGTTAGTACCAAATACTTTTTGTTCCTATTGTGCCCAAAAAACACCTCAGGCCGCGAAATCACCGTCAACTCGCACATGACACGAGATAACTCGCCCCTCCCTTGTAGTCCAGTAAAACTAGGGTTTGAGATTACATTAAAGACACTTTAGTAAATTGGTTTTGAAATAATAGTTTAGTTATTTACTTAAGCATTCGTGCCAATTTTGTGGTCATATGGGCGGAGGAACCTGAGAAATACCTAAAGTTGTGTTTTTACTGTTTAACGCTAAACAAAAAACACACTTTAGGTGAAAAGTCAGAATATCGTCTATAGCCAGCCTAAAATTATAGTACATAAATAATCCCTCGGTTTAGGTGCAAAATTCTTAACATAACGAGATTTTTTCCTTCATGGTGTGATAAATGAGACTTAAAAAATCTCACTTTCGGGGATTTTTCTCTTTATACATTCCAAACGTTAGCCTCGAACCTATGTTCAGTTTTCACCTAGGTGACTTTTCAGGAACCTATTTAAAAAGGGTTCTTCATGATTTATCTATTGTACATAAAAGACACTTGAAATATTTTTTAGGAAGTGAAGGAAGGATAATTTACATAGTTATTTGTAGTAACTGTGTAAATACTTCGACAAAATTTCACTCTGCAATTATTGTTTTGAAGTTATCATTTATTTTATATAAAACAGTCAATATGTACTTAATATGTTGATTTTGACCGTGGATAATTATCACCATAGTTAAAACTTTTGAAAAGGAGCAGTCATGTACAAAATCACCAGTGGTCCATTTTTTGTTCTCACAAATTTAATTTTATAACTATATTGCTCATTTACTCAATACATATTCATAAAATGTCGGAGATTACTGTCAATTTATATATTTCAGCTATATATCTATTTAATTCTGAATTATCACCCAAAGAGCATTTATTGCAATCTACTCCATACAAATCGATCTAGTTTTACTGTTTACCTATTATGCTCAATGTTCAATCATCAAAACAGGAGCGTGACTTGTTTGCCGGGAGATTAATAGATGTATGTCATTAATGTTTAAGATTTTATGAGAAGATTTGCAAAAGATAATTAGATATATAGGTATCTACAAATTATTGAATTTTTGTTGACTTGATTGCATTTTGTTTTTTTTTTTTTTTTTAGACAACTAAGTATTATTTTAATTGTTAAATTTGATTTTTTCTCGTATTTTCCTATGTATTTTCATTGTATTTTATACTTTATAGCATGCAAGTTACTTGCATACTTTTCATTTTTTTTGCAATACATTTGTGGCTTTATAATACGATGATTACATTCTCGCATCAATTATTTTATTCCTAAGAGATTTAATCAGGACATTATTCTTGGGGAGATTTGTCTTTTTAAAACAACCAATTAATGAATGATTCATTGTGTCGAGCACCGACTCCTTGTAGGTAATAAGAGATACAAGAAGGAGCATCAAAAAGGGGCATCTTACGAGTTCGATGCTAAATAGGACGAAATAGTGAAATCATACATTATGAAAATGAAGACAAAGTCACAGCATAAAGCATGAAACATGGAAATAGACACAATAAATAAGTACGAGAATAAAATTAAATATATTGACTTCAATTATTATTTACAATCACATCTTGACGCACAAAATATAACAATTATAACTGCTTAGACATTAGGTTCAACAATAGTAAAGTTAACAACCAGAGTTACAATCAGTGATGATGATGATGTTCAGGAACAATGTGTTCAGCATGGCCCACGTACTTCACATTGGCATTGAATCTGAAAATAACGGATATTTAGAGGGAACTTACTTACTTGGAATAACATTAAACTTTAACTAAAATTGAATGAGTGTGCACACTTACCCAGTTTTTTTGTCAGCGTGGTACTCAACGATCCTGATGGAGCCATCAGGCTGGTGCAGGCTGTACACACCCTTCACGACGTGGCCATCACGAGCTTCATGCTGAGATTTCTTGTCACCAGTGTGGGGATCCTCCACTTTGTACGCAAACTCGTATTTGGGATGAGACTGTAGGTAAGACAAGTGATGGTTACCAAAATCTTTCTTCGAAGGAGTAACAAAAATTATATAATAATTATTTTGATTGAAACAATGATCTTACATAGTATTCGACGTGTTTCTCGGTGGCGTGTCCGTGGTGCTGCTTGATGCTCTGTGATGAGGAGGCGTGACCGTGGTGTTCCTCGTGATGATGCTCTTCGTGGTTATTGTGGTGATCTTCATGTTTCTCTTCGTGGTGCTCCTCGTGGTGCTCTTCGTGGTGTGCGGGCTCGTGTTTGGTCTCGTGAGTTTGGTGCAGTACGATGCTCTGTGACGAGATAGCGTGAGCGTGACCGTGGTGGTGAGCGTGACCATGACTCTCTTGCGGCCGCGCAGCGGCCATCGCGATCACAGCGGCGACTAGGATGATCTGCGTAGCAAAAATCAAAGAGTTAATGAATGAATTAAAACTGCTGCTCATATACACGATTAATTTTAGGTCATTCTGGAACCGAAAGCCATAATTTCGATCATCGAAACCGAATCGATTGGGACTATTATTTTGAAAAAGTAATAATTAAAAAAATCACGAAAAATTGAATTTATTGTTTTTTGTTTGGGAAATAATGAGAACTCGAACTAACGCTTCCTTGCGATTAATGCATATGTTTGTGTAAAACGTATCGACAAACGGCAACACATGCGAAAGGTACCCATTGAAAAATCCATTCATTGATCAGACAGCATGATCCGTAGGCCACGCCCCCGACCCCTTACCCCCCACCACCCCACGCTTACAGTCTAGCCGACCGCCCGCCCTTCCTTGTTCCGTACGATCTTGCGTTTATGAATTAAATACTGGAAGCGCTACTAAAGTTGCGTTTTGTTAGATTGTGAAAATTATACCTTGTACATATTGATTGTAAGTATTCTTTATTCTTGAAGTATTGAACAGTGACTGATAACCTTTTTTTAAATAATTTCTCTTTTTATACTCATTAAAGGGCCTGCGATACAGTTTTTCGCAACCTGTTGTAAACTTGACAGGCCAGTTTGCCAAAAAAGTAAAGCTGACCTTGAGTAAATTATTAAATTAACGTTTATTGATACTTACTTTCTTTTTACGGAGGACATTGACCTTCATTTCCTTAAAAAGTTACTTTACCAAGAATTTCGTTGAGATTCAGACTTCTTACAGTGAATTCGTCTGACTTAAAGAAACATAAAAATACACAATGCTTTTGTTCTTTTAAAATTACAATAGTGTGTTAAACTAATAAGCGCTAACAGAACTACCATTAGGGCCTTGTATAATGCCGGTGATTTAAAGAAATAACCCCTTTTGCCGGTGTGTGTGTGTGTTTGATGGGTCAGTTCCAATAGATGACGCTTCCTAATGAAACTGCCGTCAGAATATCTACACTGAGTTGCTGATATTTTATTAATATGCTTACTGTTTCAGGGACCAAATATGTATTGTTTATGGTTTTATTGATTACTGGCTGACCCGACAGACATGTCCAAAAAATAATTCATACAAAAATTCCATAAAAAATACGAGTAACATTCAGTTTTTTCCGAATTTGAAAATTTTCCAGGAAAATTTTCCAATTTTTATCTGGGGCCGTACTATGGCGTGTTAATGCCATAATGGTTCCGTTGTGAAAAAAGGATGGTGCTATCGGTCGTATATAGCTTCGTCTCTCTCTGACACTGGAACCATGATGGCTTTAACACGTCATAGTAAGCCCTCGGATTGCACTAGTTACCTATAAGTAAGCTGGTGGTAGTAGTTCTATAAAAATTATGTGACATATATTTAAAAATTTAATTTAGAAAATCATTCATTCATTCATTCATTGCAATAAATAACTTTCATTATCCTAGAAATCTCAAAAATAGAATCTGTTACGCCTTATTAAAAAAGCTCGTCTTAGGTTATACACCCAGCTATCACATTTATTATTTTTGTTGAAGAGCGGCCTTGGTAATGAACTGTTCTTTGTCACGGTCGCTGATGGTGCAATTTGCCAGTCGTTGCATAAAGTAAGTACAAGGATGTCATTACTTATTATTAATACATCGGTCTTCCCACGTTGGTACTTTTTAGGGTTCCGTACCTCAAATAGAAAAAACGGAACCTTTATAGGATCACTCGTGTGTCTGTCTGTCTGTCTGTCCGTCTGTCTGTCTGTCTGTCTGTCTGTCTGTCTGTCTGTCTGTCTGTCTGTCTGTCTGTCCGTCTGTCACAGCCAATTTGCTCCGAATCTAATGAACCGATTAAGTTGAAATTTGGTACACATATGAATTTCTGTGACCCAAACACGGACGGGTAAAGTAAATAAATTAAATTTGAATATAGAGGTCACTTTTGGGGGGCAAATAAGAAAATAAAAAAAAAAGTTTTGCAAACTACACCATGTGGCATATCAAATAAAAGGGCTTACTATGAGGGTCTCAAATATATTTTTTTTATGATTTTAAAATAAATTGTTTTAAAATTCACCATTCCAACCCCCCCCCCCCTTTTCTCTGAATCTACTGAGTCTAAAACTTTGAAAAAAAAATACAGAAAATATATCTTTACCTGTAAATTACAGGAAAACCTATAAGAAGTCTGTGGTCTTAAAATAACATGGTAAATCTATCAATATTGTGAGTACAAACTTACATTTACAGTTGGAATGTATGGGAGAACATGTTTTTCAACTACAATGTAAAGTTTGTTCTTAAGATAAATTCATCCCAACTACGGAACCCTTCATTGTGCGTGGTCCGACACGCACTTGGCCGGTTTTTTTGAAGATTTTTCGCCTGAGCTTCTGCGGTTTCGATTAACTCTGTTCTTCAATAGTTAAAAAGATCTAGAAGAAAACCCTATCCTTACCCTTAATGATATAGGGTTACCCTTTTTATAATTACATTTTTGGTAATATTGGAACGTTGAGTTTCTCAGTAGTAGCCCGGAGTTTGTATTTGTGCCCGGTTAATGACCATAGGCTTGCCCCCTATTACATGGGACTTAAATATAACTGGCAAAATTTGAGTGTACCTACTGATACACCTCTACCTAGCCCTTCGGTGATAACAAGTGTGATGTTATGTTATGGTGAAAGGTTTAATCATGGTTACTTATTAGGCTTACAATGGTGCCGATTCTCTTGTGAACGCACTAAACTAAAATTAGAGAATCGCTATCTTTTACTAACAGGCAGCGCGAGAAAAGGACGGCTATAGCTACGAACTAAGTTGGAGATGTCAAACTAGTTCACACCTTGCGCTTCACCGTGTTTTTAGTCGACATGTTTTTACGTGTCGTCTAAATGTCCATGGAAAAATTAGTTCTAACTAATTTGACAGCTCTAATTTTCTTCCGTCCCTTTCTTGTCATAATAGAGAGAAAAAGTTAGCAACAGCCTAAATTAAGTTTAGTTTGTGCACAACAGAATCGGCACCATTATTTAATAACCATTATCACTTATCGCTTAATCATCATTAGCATCAAGGAAGGGTTTTTGGAGTTTGGCTAATATGGCATAGAGCAAGAAACATAGAAACAGGAACAAAAAATTGGTACGTGAAGACTCAATATCATTTACAATCACATCTTGATACTCAAAACGTAGCAATAACTGCTTAGACATTAGGTTCAACAGGAAAGGATGCATTAGTGTTGATGCTGATGATTTTCAGGAACAATGTGTCCAGCATGACCTACGTACTTCACGTTGGCGTTGAATCTGTAAAGAAAACAGGGTTGTTAGAAAAATAATCATACTTACAACTTAAATACATTGAATGAGTAAGCACACTTACCCAGTCTTTTTGTCAGCGTGGTACTCAACGATCCTGATGGTGCCGTCATATCCTCGCCCTTCACGATGTGACCATCACGAGGTTCATGCTGATATTTCTTGTCACCAGCGTGGGGGTCCTCCACTTTGTACGCGAACTCGTACTTAGGATGAGACTACAACAAATTTCGCACTTATGCAAAGTGTGAAATTTGTTGTAGTCTCATCCTAAGTCTCATTGTTCGTACTTATGAAGAAACAGAAGATTATAAATAAATAATTTGAATATTATCATACATAGTACTCGACGTGTTTCTCGGTGGCGTGTCCGTGGTGCTGATTGATGCTCTGTGATGAGGAAGCATGCCCGTGGTGTTCCTCGTGATGATGCTCCTCGTGGTACTTTTGCTGCTCTACATGTTTCTCCTCGTGGTGTGCGGGCTCGTGTTTGGTCTCGTGAGTTTGGTGCAGTATGATGCTCTGTGACGAGATAGCGTGGGCGTGACCATGGTGGTGAGTGTGACCATGACCGTCTTGCGGCCGCGCAGCGGCCATCGCGATCACAGCGGCGACTAGGATAATCTGTGAAATGTAAATATATGTTCATTTATACCTACTTAAAAATTAGAACTCGTTTGAAATTATTCGAATGATTTATTGTCCATTATAATTATCATTATCAACAACGTTATAATTTGTTTGAACATAATTGTTACAAGTAAAGTTTTGTGAAAGTAACTTGGTAGGACTGCATTTTATTGAATGAATGTCAATGCACGCAGAAAGTAAAATGTCTAATTACGGCATTAAAATATGTAATTACTCAAGGTCAGCGTAACTTGCCAAAAACTGACATATTCATTAAACTGGTTGGGCGCTTACGAGTGTTGCGTAAAACTGTATCAATGTCCCTTTAATAATTGTATAAAAAGAAAAATTATATGCTGAGGGATTATCAGTCACTGTTTGGCACTCCTTCAGTAAAGCATATATTCATTCAAAATGTATAAGGTACTATTCAATTTGTATAACAACATAATACTTTAATTTAACTGTAATGTAGGTCCCATAAATGTACCTATAAAGCTGGGTCTCCTGCGCGTCTTTTTGCGACCCATTACACAAAAACATCGAACCATAGAGGCGTGGCTTAAATATAAACTAATCAAATAAAGTTTTGCACCATTTATACGAAATGTAATTTCTTGTTTAAAATAAAAAAAATTGTTTAAGATGTAAACGGTCTACAAAGTTATGAGGGTATACAAAAAAATATTCTCAAGTACCTACTGCTGATTACTTAAGAAACACTTGACTCAAGTTATGGTTATTCCTAGTTATTTTGTTTACCTTGCACTGGTCGCATTATAAATAATGCAAAACTTTATTTGATTAGTGTATTTGAATACGCAGAAGACAGCATACTAAGAAAACAAATTATTATGTGTAAGGTTTTTTGTATAATGTTTCGCAAAATGACGCGCAGGAGACACGGCTTGAACCAAACAAAAACAATTAAGAAGAGCACAACATCTAAGACCATTCAAATTGTGAAATAATTTTTTCATTAAAATTCAAAAGGGAAGCCTTTTGAATTTTAATGAAAAAATTATTTTATTTTTGTTTATGATCTATTTTACAAATTATATTTCTTTTGCACAGATCATCCTTATCGCTGCTTTGGTCGTGATGGTCGCCGCGCGGCCGCAAGAAGGGCATGGTTACGATCACCACCACGGTCACGGTCACGCTATCTCGTCACAAAGCATCGTACTGCATCAAACTCACGAGACCAAACACGAGCCCGCACACCACGAGGAGCACCACGAGGAGCACCACGAGGAGAATCATGAAGAGCAGCACAAAAACCATGAGGAGCATCATCAAGAGGAACACCACGAAGAACACCACGGAGAACATCACGGTCATGCCTCCTCATCACAGAGCATCAAGCAGCACCACGGACACGCCACCGAGAAACACGTCGAGTACTATGTAAGATGACTTTCCTAATGAAAGTGTTTATATCCTTTGGTTTATATTATTAGTAGTAACGAATAACGAAATTTTAACTATGAAACATTTGATACAGGCTCATCCTAAGTACGAGTTCGCGTACAAGGTAGTGGACCCTCACACCGGCGATAAGAAATCTCAGCACGAGGCGCGTGACGGTGACGTCGTGAAGGGCGTGTACAGCCTGCACCAGCCTGATGGCACCATCAGGATCGTCGAGTACCACGCTGACAAGAAAACTGGGTGAGACAAAAATCAAACAGAATTTCGTATAAAAAGAACCGGCCAAGCGCGTGTCGGAACACGCACAATGAAGGGTTCCGTAGTCGGGAAGATTTTTTTCAAGAACAAACTTAACATTGTAGTTAAAAACACGTTCTCTCATACATTCCAACTATAAATGTAAGTTGGTCGACTAGTACTCGTAAACTTGAAAAGCCTACTTAGCTGTGATAGTTTTCCTTTTAATTTCGTTATATAAACTACTACCGTGAATTTTTTCACCTATCCAAAACTAACCATTTAGCTGGCAGGGGGGGAGGGGGAGGGACATTTGAGTCTAACAAAAATTTGCACTTTAAAGCTTAATATTTCATAAACGGATCCTTAAATCGAAAAATAGTTTTTAAAAACCCACAATATTTTTGAAAGATCCATCCAAAAACACCCTACACCATAGGTTAGACGAGGAAAACAAAACATCCCCACTTTACGTCTACAGAAGGTACCGTAAAAATTTTTTTTTCATGATTTTATTTTACCACTTTGTCGGCGTGGTGAATATGTATATCCATGCCAATTTATAGCTTTCTAGTACTAAGAGTATCTGAGCTAAACTGCGGGCGGACAGACGGACGGATTTAGCGAAACTATTAGGGTTCCTTGTTGACTACGAAACCCTAAAAACAAATGAGTTAACGAAATTTAAGTACTAATTGTTATTGTTTTCCGGTGTTCACAGATTCAACGCCAACGTAAAGATCGAGGGTCACGCCGTACACATTGTTCCTGAACATCATCATCATCACTGAACCTAACTATTCGAACCTGATTGTTGAACCTAATACTTTAAGATTGTTGATTTATTGAGCCTCAAAGAATGTGATTTTTAAATATTTAAAATAAATACGTTTATACCACGTAATTCATGTTTATGTTTTACTCTAATCAATTCTAAATTTTGTCGCCCGCTTTGATTTGTGCCCGGTTTTTAACTAAAAGACCTCCAGTTGACGTGTATACAATGCGCCGCCGCAATGGCGATTTTAATTAAAGACACAGGTAGGGCTAGTGGCCAGTAATCATAAAAATTATAATGAAAAAAAATAATTCGTAAATTGAAATAAAATAAATTTCAAACAAACTAATTAATAACCAAATTTAGGATCACTCTATTGCAAAGAACTATTCATGAAGCTAGTGTTCTATGCCAGCTGTTAAAAAGCCGTTGACCGATACCTTTTTTTCTTCATCGTTTGTCTATTGATCTGACCTAGCATTAAGTAGTTTCATGATTGATTTTTTTGTAAAACCCCCAGAAATAAACCGGAGTAGCGTGGCCTTTTTTTCTCGTTCGTTTTAATTTCATCTCTGCACTTCAGTGCAGAGATGAAATTGCAGCAACCTGTAGGTTGCTCCAAGATGCTATTTAAAAAAAATATGAATAAATCAATAATTAATTTATGTTTTAAAAGACTTCGTCTGCGTAAAATTTCTTGTTCCTCCGACCCACCTATCGCATCGCATTGCGCGCTTTTCCACTGGCCGTCAAGGCACCGGCATGGCGCCAGCGACGGCGCATTCGTTTTTCTACTGGGCCGGTACCGGCGCTGCGGTCTACCCCGGCTCTTTTGGGAAGTACTGACACGGAATTCAGGTGACACTTAAAAATGGTTTCGTCAAGTCGTCGTATTTATTTGTTACCTTATATCTCATACGTTTACGACGTAAATATGCATATTAAGCGCAGAGAATTCAAATTTTATATTGATCCAATTTTAAATATGAGATATTTATTTCGTTCTTGCTTAACGTTCTTTCTGACTTTTTTTCTTTTTGCTCGGCTCCTAAGAGTCCTAGCCTAGCTCCTAACTTACACCACGTACAATATTAGGTAAAATGACTCCACGGACCCGATTCACACCGCGCTCTCGTGAGCGGTTAAGAATTGGGCTATCAAATGCAAAAATAACTATTAAAGTCCGCCTGGTAGTTCCAGAGATGAACAACAAAAACAGTGTGTGTGTCAGCTCCGATGCAGACTGGAGTTTACTCCTGTTTTTTGTGCCGACTTTCTATTTTTAAGTCATTTCTGTCGGGCAGGGTTCCTTCAATGCATCAATGCTATACAAAAAGCAACTTTAAGGTATAAAAGCACTCATCATCCCTCCCCGTCTCCCTCTAAGCTCCCTTTCACCCCACCTCCTCTCCCTCTAATCCTCCTTTCACCCCTCTCCCCTTCCCCCCTCTCACCTTCTTCTATTATCCCCCTCACCGCCCCCTCTCATCACTCACCACATACCCTTCCCGCTAACCTCCGCCTCCCCCTTTTATCCCCTCTCAAACCCCGTTCACCGCTTTTCCCTCCCCCTCTAGCCTCGCCAACTCCTCGCCTCCCTCTTACCCCCCTCTCCATACCCTGCCTACTCACTATACCCTCCCCCCTTACTACAACCACCTATCACTCTTTACCTCGTCCCGCTCTCCAATCAATCAGTCAAAAGTCTCAACTCAATCTCTCTTCAATGAATCAGCGCTATACAAAACGCAAATTTAAGGTGTATAGGCACCCGCACCCCCCTCTCACCCTACCTCTCAACCCTCCCCCTCTCCCTCTAACCCCCCTTTCACCCTCCCTCCTCTCCCTATAAACCCCTCTCACCGTCTCTCCTGCCATCTTTCACCACCCCCTCTCACCCCTTTCAACCTACTCACCGCCTCCTCTCATCCCCCTTACCCTCTCCATCCCCATTCCCATCTCCGTCTTACCCCCTCACCACATCCCCTTCCCGCTAACCTTCCCCTTCACCAACCGGTGAAGAAGAGGGAAGAGGGATAGGAGGGTGTGAGTGGAAAGGAGGTGGAGAGGGGAAGAGGGGGAGAAGAGGAGTTGTTGAGAGTATATGGAGAGGGGAGGTTTCCCCTCTCCATATACCCTCAACAACTCCTCTCGAGAGAGAGGAAAGAGAGGGGGAGAAGAGGAGTTGTTGAGGGTATATGGAGAGGGGAGGTTTCCCCTCTTCACATATCCTCAACAACTCCTCCTCTCCCCCTCTTTCCCCTCTCCACCTCCTTCCACCTCACACCCTCCTATCCCTCTTCCCCTCCCTCGATCTCTTCTAACCTAACCTAACCTAACCTAACCACACCCTCCCCTTCCCCCTTTCTCTCCTCAATATCCCCTCCACTTCCCGCTTTCCCTCCTTACCACCCCTTCCCCTGCTCCCCTCCCCCTCTACCCTTCCCTCTGGAGGAAAAACTATGAATGACAAACTTTATTATTTGCTTAGGCAAGTATTCGTGCCAAGTTTCAAGTTAATTAACTAAATGAATAAGATATTTCATATAAACCCTGTTGTCACCCCCACAAGGGTGGAATTTAAAAAAAACGCTTGGGATATTTCCGTAACTTGACTGAAAGATTTATTATTACCACCAATTTTCGAGTTAATCAAGCCCCACAGTAAAAACTTGCCCTGTAAAATTGACTACCCCTCTTCACCCCCTTAGGGATAGATTTTCAAAAAACCCTGGTACACGTTATTGTTCATTTTTGATCTCAAGTGTAAATATTGAATTTCGAGTTAATCGGACCGCGCGCGCGCGTTAAAATTACTCCATACAAACTTTGACACCCCCTATATCCATTTTTAGGGGGTAGTAGAAAACTAAAAATGACAAACTTTATAAAATTTACTTAGATAAATATTCGTGCCAAGTTTCAAGTCTATTAATTCAAGGAAAAAGATTTTTCATAAAAAACTTTGGACCCCCTAACCACCCCCTTAGAAGGTAAATTTTGAAAAATCCTTTCTTATTGCACCCCTAAACCTCATAAGGAACCTACGTGCCAAATTTGGAATCTCTAGACCTAGCGGTTTGGGCTGTGAAAGAAAGATAGAAAGAAAAAAGAAAGAAAAATATTTTATTTGGGACACGCACAGGAAATATAGCGCGGTATGTCAGTCAGTCAGTCAGTCAGTCAGTCAGTCAGCTTCTTCTTTTATATATTTAGGAGATTGCGCGGTCGAGACGCGAAACGCACTGTGGCTAATTGGGATCACATGTAATGAATTAGGAAAACCGCTGCCGTTGCCGCCGCCGCGCAATGTCGTGGCCGGGCCGTAAATAGTTACCACGTCGCGTTGTATTTAAAAGTCATAACAAAAACGAATGCACGTTTACGCACTACGCACTTTAATTTTGAACTTACGGGTTATGGCTTCGATTAAATCGAAGGGTTATGGCGAGTCACAACAACAAGGCAAGTTCGAGTCTCTTCGCGTCCCTTCCTCCGTCCTCCACGTCCCGCACACAAGCTCACGCACACGTCTACAGTACGTACACAATACACATGCAGTTTCACCGGCCGGCACCCAGCGGGAAGCTTGCTGTCCCGGCATCGACGCCGGCATCGCTGAAAATTGTGGTTTTAAGGACAATTTCAATATAAAGTTTTATGAAATATGTAATTTCATAGTTTTATGAAAGTCAGTCCTAAAAATACTAAATAACCATATTAACTACGACCAACCTGGAAGAAGCGCTCGCCGGTCGCGTCACCAGTTCTAATACATCCAACCAAAACCAATTGGTCAGGGTGCCTTAATTTACATACAGGTTGCTTCATGCTGTCGGAGGCAATAGGTCTTTATTGTTAAATTTAGGAAGATGCCTGTGACTGCATAAGATTGTTTTATAGTATTAAGTGCGATTGGAGACAGAAATAGGTCACATTGTTTTACGCAGTCGGTTTTTGATTTTTTAACTTTACTTTTTTTATTAAATTCTGTTTATATATCTATTAATTTCTTAATACTTCTTACTTATACTTAATACTCTCTTACTTTAATCTCTACCTTTTTTTAATTTTTGCTATGGCCAGCAATCATTGGACGCACCCAAGTTCTTGCTTCCAAATACAAGAAATACGAGTATATTAGAATATACTCAATTTTTACACTAAGCAGCTTTCAAAATCAAACCGCTTCTGCTCAGACTCCTCTTTTAATCTGGGTCAAAGAAAGAAAGAAAGCAAACTGCTCAATCCTTTCTTTTAACACCCTCTTTGGTCCTATTAGCCGAAGTCCTCGCTTAGTCAACATACAATGTTTAATTTCTTCTTTCATGATATTTTCTTTCTCTTTGTATGAAGTTCAAATTCCTTCTATTGCATCAAACTTTAGCCATAATAAGTCTACTCTTGTCACAAAATATGATTTACTCATAAAAATAATTTGAAAATATAAAGTTATGTTTAAAGTAGTTTAAAAGTATTTATTTTAAATATTTACAACGTAATACGTTCTTTGAGGCTCATTTATCAACAATAAGTATAAGTTTAAGTAAGTAAAGTAAAAGTATAAGTTTAAACAGACAAAGTTTTTCAACAGGTTTGAATAGAGATCAGTGATGATGATGATGTTCAGGAACAATGTGTATGGCGTGTCCCTTGATTTCAACGTTGGCGTTGAATCTGTGAACACGGAAAGAACAATCAGTAAATTCAGTTTACCCAGTTTTTTAAACGGCATAATTCATTGTGATTTCTCTTTTACCCAGTTTTCTTGTCAGCGTGGTACTTGACGATCCTGATGGTGCCATCAGGCTGGTGCAGGCTGTACTCGCCCTTCACGACGTGGCCATCACGAGCTTCATGCTGCGACTTCTTGTCGCCGGTGTGAGGGTCCTCCACTTTGTACGCAAACTCGTATTTAGGATGAGACTGTATAAACATTTTTCAGAGTTAGTTTGAATATAGCTAATATGTAGGTTAAGGAATTATGAAGATTTTTAATAGGAATTCCATCGTACATAGTACTCGACGTGTTTCTCGGTGGCGTGTCCGTGATGCTGCTTGATGCTCTGTGATGAGGAGGCGTGACCGTGGTGTTCCTTGTGGTGTTCTTCGTGGTGTTCCTCGTGATGATGCTCCTCGTGCTTCTTGTGCTGCTCTTCATGTTTCTCCTCGTGGTGCTCCTCGTGGTGTGTGGGCTCGTGTTTGGTCTCGTGAGTTTGGTGCAGTACGATGCTCTGTGACGAGATAGCGTGACCGTGGTGATGGTCGTGACCGTCTTGTGGCCGCGCAGCGGCCATAGCGAGTACAGCGGCGACTAGTACGATCTGGGAAAATAAAAGAAATTAGAAAGAATTTTGGATTTATCGTTTATTTTTAGTAATATTTGGTCACCACAGTTTTTGGTAGATAACTGATTAAACAATTTAATACCTTGTACATATTGAAGGTTTGTGTTCTTAACTCTTGAAGTACCGAACTGTGACTGATAATCTCCCAGTGCATATTTTTTCTTTTTATACTTAATCACATTAAAGGGACAGTGACAATTTTTTTCGTAATACGTGTAAACGCCCAACCTGTTTGCCACATAATTATTTCAGTTTTCGGTAATTTGAGTCGACCTTGAGTAAGAGCGTGTTTTAGTACCGTAATTCAACGCTTACTTTCTTAGTGCAATGACATTCATTAAATGACAAATATGCTACGACCAAAAAATGGGTTCAAAATTGAAAGGGTATGAATATTTTTTCTTAATATACCTAATTGTTTCATAGAAACCTTTATTTTAATCAGGTTGTTGTGTTGTTCTTACCCCACCTTTAACATTTTATTCATTCCATCACTTCTGTAGTGTAGCCTTATGCGAATGTTGGTCAAAACTATTAAAGGTAAAACTTAAATTAAATTAAATTTATTTATTTCAGATAACGTAATCCATACAGTCCGATTTCAATTTAAAATATTAAATGAACTAAAATAAAACAAAATTAAATGAAAATGAAATAACAAAATTAAACACATTCAAATAAAATTAAAATTATATCACATTCAAATCACCCGTTTAACAAAGGATCTCCATAACGGAGAAGAGATCCTGTCTGCTACAATTTTCTGTATTCCGTTGCAGCTGCCACGCATTCTGCAGCTCAGGAATACAGTTTTCTTGCGGATGACGACATGAAAGCCATCAGTGCGATACCGCACAAACATCGTCGATGCACTACAGAAGCGAGGCAGCCCGAACATCATCCTGAAGATGTTATTATACTGGACGCGCAGGACTTCCAGCGATCTTATAGTGTGTCTGAGACCCACAGATTTCCCGTATAAAAGCTCAGAAAATACGCCGTAAACAAAGTTATCTGTAACTTGATCAGAGCAGCGGGAGAATCTGCGGACCAGCATGTTACCTCTGACCGCTAAAGCCCTGCGCTCCCACTCAATATCCTGATTGTCATCAAGACCTTCATTAATCAAATGCCCCAGTTATTTAAATTTCATTAGATGATTTATGTACAACCCATTTAGGGTAATATAAAAAAAACTAAACCAGGTAAATAAGGTAAGGTATATTAAATCTAAACTTAAATTATAACTAGGTACCACATTTCACTAGTCATGTTTGTCTCAATGGGAGCCACTAATGTGCACAAATCCTGACTCCAGGTTGGCTGCTACTGAGATAAGAAAGAAAGAAAAAAATAACACGACCGACCGCTAGTCGATCGAAGCAATCAATTCACAAACATAGCGTCAATGTTTTCAGGTCACCTTGAAAGTTCCTAATTCGCTGCAAGTAATGGTTCAATAGATTACTTTATCTGTGACCTATGATATAACAACGGTATTAACGAATAATACAAGAAAACAACGGCATCGTATCTAACTGCAAGTTCAGTTTTAGTACATTATAACAAACCGTTGACAACTACTTTTGACACAGTCACGAGTTTTCACACGTTGTAGTATGTAGTGAATGAAAACACCACCAGTAGAACAAGTTTTAGGCAGGTACTAAGGGCGAATTTCACCAATGAAACTGAACGATCAACACATCTTTCCTTTTAATTTTTTTTTTTTTTTTGGCAAGCAAAGCCGATGTCGACCATTCTGCCAATGTCTAAAGTGAATTGGAAAAGCAAGTGAGCAGGATATAAAAACCAGCCAAGTGCGTGTCGGACCACGCACAATGAAGGGTTCCGTAGTTAGGACGAATTTATCCCAAAAACTAACTTAACACTGTAGTTGAAAAACATGTTCTCCCATTAATTCCTACTGAAAATGTAAGTTTGTACTCACAATATTGAGAGATTTACCATGTTATTTTAAGACCACAGACGTCATATAAGGTTTTCTGTAATCTACAAATAAAGGTCTATTTTCTGTATTTTTTCAAAATTTTAGGCTCAGTGTTTCGGAGATAAGGGGGGGGGGGATTTTCATCTATTTTATTAAATAACTTTAAAACAATTTATTTTAAATTTATAAAAAAAACTATATTTGAGACCGTTATAGTAAGCCCTTTCATTTGATATATCCCACGATATAGTTTGCAAACCTTTTTTTTTTGTGCTTGCTCCTTAAAAGTGACCCCCATAATCAAAATTCATTTATTTACTTTACCCATCCGTATTTGGGTAACAAAAATTCGTATGTGTACCGAACTTAATTGTCCATTAGATTCGGAGCAAATTGGCTGTGACAGACGGACAGACAGACACACGAGTGATCTTATAAGGGTTCCGTTTTTTCCTTTTGAGGTACGGAACCCTAAAAAACAACTATAGACACAAATATAATTATTTGATTGACATAAGTAAAGTACTTATGTAAGTGTGTACTTTTGTGTGTGTGTGTGAGTTTAAGTAAACTCAATGCAGATCTTGTTGGGTACACATCTAAACCGCGTTCAAGAGCTGTCAGTGTCATTATTGTTGAGGACACTGGCAGCTCTTGACGTGCAGTTCGAGTTCATTGATAAGATAGGTTACAATTAGAGTAGAGCACAGTGGAGAAAATCTCTTACTTAACAATTAGATAGATTACAATTATTAGATAAGTTTACAATGACCATTGCCAATAATTTTTGGAACGAAGTTCTTTAACGCGGCTCACGACAGGAGTTTACTGCTGGAAAGTGTAACGCGCGAATTGATTTTATAGATTTTTAAATCTGTTATCACGCCTTCAGAATAATGCAAGTAAGTTATGCAAAACGCGTATACATCAATCATAAATGATAATATGTAAGTACCTATTGTAATAAAATAGTATATATGGTGGTGGTTAAGTAATAACAGCCGCACGGTTCGATCCATCAGGTTAAGCTACGCTTGCCGGGGTCGGTCCGTGGATGGGTGACCATCTTTACATACCGAGACTCGTCCGTGTCTCGGAAAGCACGTTAAGCCGTTGGTCCCGGCTGTCATTCGTGGATCTTGGACAGTCGTTACGGGTCGTCAGAAGCCCGAAAGCCTAACAACCAGTCTTACCAAGGGGTATCGTATTACCCAGTTAATGGGTTGTGGCGGTCAGATAGGCAGTTGGTCCATGTTAAATACTGGTATTCAGCTGCATTCGGATAGACTGGAAGCCGACCCCAACATCATCTGCCTAGTCTTTTCCCAACTATGTTCTGTCAGTCACACCGAAGGTGATTGGGCTCGGGAAGTCGAGTGAGCCTGCGATCCAATACCAGAAATGGGGGCAATTACCATCTGTCCCCAAGATGTAGCTCGTGCAGTCCGTCCGTTGCCTAACTGGAAGTCTCCAGGGCCGGACCGACTGCACAACTTCTGGATCAAATGGTTTCTTGGATCGCACGCTCGCTTGGCGGCTCAGTACCAGTCTGCCTTAGAGTCTGGTTCGCTACCCCAGTTTCTAACGACTGGAGTTACCCACCTGCTCCATAAATCAAGTAGCACCGCGGATCCCAAAAATTATAGACCGATCACGTATTTACCGACGGTCTATAAAGTTCTTACGTCTATTTTGAGAGCTAAAATTAACAAACATATAGACACCAACTGCGTCATATCTGCCTCTCAAAATGGATGTAGGAATGGGTCCCGCGGTACTAAGGAGCTACTTCTCATTGATATGGCCATAAGCCAACAGGTTCGTCGTTCCCGAAAGGATCTATCGACATGTTGGATAGATTATAAGAAGGCCTATGACTCGGTGCCACATACATGGCTCATGAGGGTGCTGCAGTTGTATAAAGTAGATGCAACTCTGCGCACCTTCCTGATGTCGTGTATGGGGCAATGGAGGACGGTCCTTCGCTATCCAGGATGTCGAAATATCCAGAGGAATAGCGAACCGATAAGGATCGAGCGAGGCATATTTCAGGGCAATAGTTTGAGTCCGCTTTGGTTCTGCTTAGCCATGAATCCTCTGAGCATATTGCTGGAGGATTCAGGTCTAGGCTATCGGCTTAGGAGAGGTTATAACCCACCTCTTCTACATGGATGACCTAAACCTCTTTGCCCCCAACAATTTGCAACTGATGGAGCTACTGAAAGTAACTGAAACTTTCAGTAGCGCCATCAGGATGGAATTTGGTGTAGACAAATCTGCGGTTATGCATGTAAAGCAAGGGGAGATTGTGGAATCCGTGGGAACCCAACTCTCGGATTCCATAAACCTTAGAACCCTCTCCGCATTCGAAACCTATAAGTATTTGGGTATGTCGGAAGCGTTGGGCATCAACGTTGCTGACAGGAAGCAATCGTTGAAGGAGCGCTTCTTTGGCCGCCTGATGAAAGTTTTTAACAGTTTTTTATCAGGCGGAAACAAGGTGCGTGCCTTCAACTGTTGGGTCATGCCGATTTTGATGTACTCTTTCGGCGTACTCAAATGGACTCAGACTGAACTCGACGCCCTGGATCGGAGGGTCCGTACGCTATTGACTGCATATCGAATGCATCACCCACGGTCATCGGTAATGAGACTGTATATCCCACGAAAGTGTGGAGGCTGAGGCTTTTTAAACGCTAAGTCTCCACAACCGCGAGATATGCAGTCTCAGGGAATATTTCCTAGAAGCTGACGTGGGGATGCATCTAGATGTGGTCTCGGTGGACAAAGGCCTCACTACGCTCTCCTTGGCTAAAGAGAACTGGCGCAAACCTGCAGTGCTTGACACTAATGATCGCAGGGAGGTATGGCAGAGTAAGGAGCTTCACTGATGCTTTTTCCGGGCCCTACATGGACCTGATGTAGATTTGCTAGCGTCCGTAGCCTGGCTGCGTTCCGGTGACTTCTTTGGGGAAACCGAAGGTTTTGTCTGTGCAATTATGGACGAAGTTATCATGACGAACAATTACCGGAGATTTATAGTGAAAGACGGAACGGTTGATATCTGTCGGGCGTGCCACCGACCGGGAGAATATATTCGACACATTATCTCTGGGTGTTCTCGTCTAGCTAACGAAAAGTACTTGCATAGAGACAACCTTATAGCTAGGATTATCCATCAGCAACTTGGTCTTAAATACAGCTTTGTGGAATTGGAAGTACCGTACTACAGGTATGTGCCCGACCCAGTTCTCGAAAATGGAAATATCACATTGTACTGGGATCGATCCATCATCACTGACAGGACTATTGTTGCCAATAAGCCTAATATAGTGGTGGTGGATCGAATGGAGCGGCGTGCAATGATTATTGACATAAAAAATTAAAAAAAAAAAAATTACTAATTACTCAGTATCCCTGGCTACCGTACAAAATACGGGAGAAATGCTGTTCTGACCCGACTACCTCGCATCTATTCTGAAAGTTTTGAAAGTGTCGATATATTTCATTTATCCAAACAATCATACCGTAAACAAGTCAAGCAGATACTGTTTAGTGGACAAGTTGTGCCATAACTCATTCTTATATTCTTATAAGTGTAGGCAAATTATTTAATTACTTAGTTTTTTCTTTTTTCCCTTTTGTCAATTTAATATAGTCATGTTACATATTTTTAACCTTAATTTCATGTGAGTAATGTGTCATACAATCGCATTTTACCTATTATTGATACGTAATACTTGTTTAAGTTTTTTCATTTAATTTCATTTGTTTTCTCTCGCTACTTTCTAGTTACCTAGCTTTATCAATGCCGTGAAACTCCATTATTGGCTAAGTGATAATTGTCATCATCTCGCTATCATTGAACAGTGTATACAGACTGTAGGATGCTGTAACTTTGACGCAACTGCTTTGAGCTGTTCATTGATAGTGTGGTGAACATTCATAACACATGTAATTAGTTATAAGCTGTTGAGTTTCCTAATAAATAAATAAATAAATAATAAATAAATAAATAAATAAATAACAGTCCCACATGACGGGAACCTTGTAAAAGCCGAGAAAGATAAACAAATCAAGTATCTTGACTTGGCTCGCGAGGTTGTCGACATGTGAAATGTGGACTCAGCAATAATTATGCCGATAGTTGTATCAGCCAATGGTTTAATTGCCAAGATCCTCAACCAACATCTAAGGAGGCTCTCGTTAGGTGGCTGGATCAAGGGCTTGATTCAGAAAGCAGTACTTCTGGACACGGCCCGCATTATTAGGAGGTTCCTCTCTCTGAAGTCCTGACCGCCGGTAGCTTGGACCCTGTTCCTGATACCGGTGGGCTACTATTTATTTTATTTTTTAATGTTTTTTATATATTTTTTAAGAAATATTTAAAAATGTATTTGATAAGAAGAAAAATTAATAAACGAAATAATAATTATTATTATGTCGATAACGTGACAGTATATTTTCTATAAATATCAATGCCATATATAACCATCTTGTTTTTAAATAATTTATTACAAATACTTTAATACTCTCTTTCATTAATATCTTCCTTTTATAAATTTTTGCTATGCCTAATCATGGGACGCACCCAAGTTCTTGCCGCCGAATGCTAAAAATAATTGCTTGCTTCCGAATACTTAAAATAATACCCATTTTTTACAATAAGCAGCTTCCAAAATCAAACCACTTCTGCTCAGACTCCCCTTTTAATCTGGGACAAAGAAAGAAAGAAAGCAAACAGCTATGCTATTCTCTAAGGATACAGCCTTGGGTGCAGCGCTGCCGCGGCGGTGAAACTCAGTTTTGTATTCACTATGCTACGTAAAGCTACACTAGCGCTCAAGGCTGTGACGGCCGTGAGTTAAAACCAGAGTATAGTTATAGATAAAATTTCCAACGGCGAGCAATTTGACAGTTCTTCGTACATTTTGGTATTCCTTTAGAAAAAACAGCGACGAATACGCTTAAGACCTCGCCCACAGCCTCGCTTTTAGCTGTCAAATCCAAAAGCTACAATAATCGCAACTTCGTCTGTGAATAATCGCGCATACTCTTGACAAAATTATTAAATTGTAGAAATGTTCCGATTCTTTTAAATAGGTACGTATTTAAAAGAATCGGAAAATTTATTAAACTACCTACAGTTTATTATTTTTTCAAAGTACTTTGAAACAATAGCAGCTACAATTATAAAGCTACATTTATTCGATGAAGCCAAGAAAACCGAACAGTGTGGACAGCACTGTTGGAGTACTGAAATGGAGGTTCGGATGTTTAGTTCACAGCGTATTGGCACTCATCATTCTCCTGCCATTAACCCAATCTATTTGGGGTCGGCGCAACATGTCCCTTTTTTCCAAACTTCTCTATTTGTCGTCATCTCGGTAGTCACTCCCTTTCTAGCCACATCATCTTTCACACAGATCATCCAACGTTTCTTTGGTCTTCTCCTACTCTTATAACCATCGTGAACATCAGGATGAAGAGTGTACGTCAAAAAACAGAGATTCTATACACATGAAAGCAATGTGAGGAATGCGCGTAAAATTTAAAGCTCCACCACTGTAGACCGTGTGGTCCACTTAGGTGGACCACATATATATCCACGGGCACTTTTTCTTGTCGGTGGATCACCTCGGTAGGTGATCCACCGGCAAGACAAAGTGCCCGTGGTCCACCCAGGTGAACTAAGCAGGTGGACCATGACCGAATCCCGGACTTAATGAAGGATCTAGATTAGGTACTTGGAATCCTGACACATTGGGCTCCAGCACATGATGACTTAGTGAGTGGGCAAATAAGTAGGAGAGATTCTAAAGAATAGTTATTCTTTAGAATCTCTCCCACATATTTGCCCTTAAATTATGCTTTCCTTTCTTTTCAGTTGTGGAAAACATTATTGTTTAGGTAGGATGTAGGTAGGTACCCATACTCACCATAATTGATTAGAACCTAATCAATTCAGGTGAGTATGGGTACACTAAATAGGCAATTTTATTTTAATAAAATTGCCTATTTAATTAAAGTATAATTTTATTTGTAAATGTTTAATATAGTAAGTAGGTACCTATAAAATAAGTGCATAGATTAATCAGTATTAGCTTCTCTAAATAAACAATTACAATTATGTCACATATTTAAGATTTCAAATAATAACAAGATAGGTAGACACATGGGCACTTATGAAACATCAGAGGGTAGGTGCACAGTTTCAATTGGTTGTTTCCTATGGAGAAGAGCCGGCAAGAAACTTCACAGTCACTCTTTTAAAAATAATTGGCTTGCAAAAGTTTTTCAAATTATAGTGTTAATAGGTATGGGAGGACAGTATATGCCTGTCAATAAGCCATCAAACTGAACAACTTTCTCCATAGGACCAACATCGTAATCGAGAAAAAATTATAAGCTGTCTCATAGAAACTTCAATACCTACTCGACCCAAATATATAGGATGGCTGATAATTTTTTCTCAATTACTTGCCTACGATGTTGGTCCCATAAAGAAAGTTGTTCAGTTTGATAGTATGTACCTTTGTCATACAAAAACTACATAAAAAAGAGGAATATAAAAATAAAAGCCTACCTATTTAAACCAAATAACATGATTGCCATTACAACTAATAAATCTGAATTAATATCCTGTCCACAAGTCATTTGAATTGTAGGTACAAAAATACTTAATGTAAAATAATGAAAAGATTGCGTCAAGGAAGTCAATAAAATAAAAATAAACATCCTAATTTGGGAGCAGTTAATAGACATTTACATAGTTAGGCCGTTAATGAAGTACCAGGGAAGCCACATGTGCAAAAAGAATCATTGCCAAACTTCCCAAAGTAGTCTATAATCTTATAGTGTGCTTTTTTGTTAAGGACATGTTTGATATAGGTTTTGAACTTTTCATCGCTAAGTACTGTAACCGATTTTGGCAACTTGTTAATAAAGAGAATACTGTTTATAAGAAATTACTTAATTGTTTTAGTTACATCTAAATTTGGGTACCTATCACAATTTCATGTTTACTACATGTATTTATGTTATCTTAAAATCTATCATAAACTTAATACCTAAACTTAGATTAAAATTCTATAAGTACATGTTTCGGGCATTCAATTCCCTCGTCTGATGGAGGCACAGAAATCCTGCAGTGCTTGGGTCTGCATTGACCATGACTCACTTATTTCCACTAAAAGTCTGTAAATCCTCTGCTGGTTATCAATAAGGAGTCTAATTTCACTTTCCAAACACCCCTCTTCAATGGGGATAAAATTTTCAGTCAGGCTAGTTCAGTTCTTTCAGCCACCTGGGAAGGCGGTATGCGCTGGACCAGACCGGCGCTGGCGTCATGCCATTCGACGCCTACGAGGTGTTATGAGCATAAAAAATGCAACAAATTACTAAGTAACTAGAGGTAGGTACATAAAACTAAAATAAAGGCCATTATGTAGGTATGACATCATCACATCACTCTCTGAAGGAATAGTTATTACACTGTAAGTAGTCATTATAATAAAGCATGTTGATTGAATAAGTATTTGGGGTGCTGTTGAAAAACCTGCAGAAAATCGCAGCAACTTGGCCCAACCAAAACTTGGGAATAAAAGTGTGACCACTACTATGTAGTGCTTTTTAAATACATATAAAACAATAGTAATAGCAAAAGTAATTTACGTATAATTGTATTTATATCTCAGAGGGATCATAATAGTTTCGTGTTAGTTATTGCGACACATTAGCTAAACATGATAAAATAGTGAAAATATATATACTCACAGTAGGTATATTAAATCCACTTAGTCACAGAACTAATGTTCAAAGCAATCGCTGATAAAATTAAGTACTAATTAATTAAATAGCCGCACAAAATTTTCTATATACAAAATTAAAAATTCAAGTGACGGACGTGTTTGTTTAGAGGAGCTCGTGGCGAAGTAATAACAGCCGCACGGGTCGATCCATCAGGTTAAGCTACGCTTGCCGGGGTTGGTCCGTGGGTGGGTGACCATCTTTACATACCGAGACTCCTCCGTGCCTCGGAAAGCACGTTAAGCCGTTGGTCCCGGCTGTCATTCGTGGATCTTTGACAGTCGTTACGGGTCGTCAGAAGCCCGAAAGTCTGACAATCAGTCTTACCAAGGGGTATCGTATTACCCAGTTAATGGGTTGTGGAGGTCAGATAGGCAGTCGCTCCATGTAAAATAATGGTATTCAGCTGCATCCGGTTAGACTGGAAGCCGACCCCAACATAGCTGGGAAAAGGCTAGGCAGATTGATTGGACGTGTTTGTTTTCATCGTCGCGTCGTTGCTCTAACTAAGCAAAGGAATCTTTATTCAGCCTTAAAATGAAATAAATAAATACGCAATAAACTCTTATGATTATGTTTTTTTATAGTTTTACTCTATTCCTTAAAATATTTAAAGATAGACCTTTAATTTATATTTTAAACACATAAAACTCTCAGTCGAGATTGATCGGTTGTGATTTCTAGAATTTGTTTCAAGCCCTTATTCGTCTACGAATACAGCGACGGGAGGCTACAGCCTAGGGTTCGTCGACGACCACAATCCCGCTAGTGAATACAGTTTGAATCAGCGCTACTCGCTCGGTCGATCTCAAGGATGTCTCGACGACGAGCTCATCGCAGCTTACAGCCATGAAATTGTCTTTTAGAGAATAGCACTCCAGCTCAATGCTTGCTTTTGACAACTTCCTTGTGCCTGTTAGCGGATTTCCTCTTAGTCAACATGTTTGATTTCTCTTTGCATGAAGTTAAAATTCCTTTTATTCCATCAAACTTTAGCCATAGTTAGTCTCCTCTTGTCACAAAATATGATTTACTTATAAAAATAATATCAAAACAAAAAGTAATGGTTTTAGTACCTAGTAAAAACGTATTTATTTTAAATATTTACAATGTAATACATTCTTTGAGGCTCATTTATCAACAATCTTAAAGTATTAGTTTCAACAGATAAAGTTTTTTCAACAGGTTTGAATAGAGATCAGTGATGATGATGATGTTCAGGAACAATGTGTACGGCGTGACCCTTGATTTCAACGTTGGCGTTGAATCTGTGAACATGAAAAAAACAATTAGTAAATTCAGTTTACTCAGTTTTTTTAACCAGCATAGTTCATTGTGATTTCTCCTTTACCCAGTTTTCTTGTCAGCGTGGTACTTGACGATCCTGACGGTGCCATCGGGCTGGTGCAGGCTGTACTCGCCCTTCACGACGTGGCCGTCACGAGATTCATGCTGAGACTTCTTGTCGCCGGTGTGAGGGTCCTCCACTTTGTACGCGAACTCGTATTTAGGATGAGACTGCATAAACATTTTTCAGAGTTAGTTACGTTATAGCTAATATGTAAGTAAAGGAATTATGAAGATTTTTAATAGGAATGTCATCGTACATAGTACTCGACGTGTTTCTCGGTGGCGTGTCCGTGGTGCTGCTTGATGCTCTGTGATGAGGAGGCGTGACCGTGGTGTTCCCCGTGGTGTTCTTCATGGTGTTCCTCGTGATGATGCTCCTCGTGCTTCTTGTGCTGCTCTTCATGTTTCTTCTCGTGGTGTGTGGGCTCGTGTTTGGTCTCATGAGTTTGGTGCAGTACGATGCTCTGTGACGAGATAGCGTGACCGTGACCGTGGTGATGGTCGTGACCGTCTTGTGGCCGCGCAGCGGCCATTGCGAGTACAGCGGCAACTAGTACGATCTGGGAAAATAAAATAAATTAGTAAGAGTTTTGGATTTATCTTTTATTTTTAATAATATTTGGTCACCACAGTTTTTGGTAGACAGCTGATTAAACAATTTAATACCTTGTACATATTGAAGGTTTGTGTTCTTAACTCTTGAAGTACCGAACTGTGACTGATAGTCTCCCAGTGCATAATTTTTCTTTTTATACGTAAACACATTAAAGGGACAATGATACATTTTTTCGCAATACGTTTAAACGCCCAACCAGTTTGCCGCATAATATGTCAGTTTTTGGTAATCTGAGCCGACCTTGAGTAAGAGCATGTTTTAATACCGTTATTAAACGCTTACTTTCTTAGTGCAATGACATTTATTAAATGAAAATATACTACGACCAAAAAATTGGATCTAAATTTAAAGGATATGAGTATTTTTTCAGGTTTGATCAGGTTGTTGTGTTGTCTCTACCCCACATTCAACATTTTCTTCATTCCATCACTCCTGTAGCTTAATCCTTGTTTAATGCGAATTTTGGTTAAAACTATAAGTATGTAAAACTTAAATCAAAACTTAAAATTATAACTAGGTAAAACAATACTTATTACCTATAGGTAGTATACCAACATTTCGCTAGTCATGTTTGTCTCATAGGGAGCCACTAATGTGCACAAACCCTGACTCCAGGTTGGTTGCTACTGAGATATTCCATATGAAAGAAAAAAAAAACACGTTCGACCGATAGTCGATCGAGGTATTCAATTCACAAACATAGTGTCAATGTTTTCAGGTCACCTTGAAAGTTCTTAATTCATTCATTTGATTACTTTATCTGTGTCCTATGATTTAACAACGGTAATAATACAAGAAAAACCCGGTCAAGAGTGAGTCGGACTCACGCACAGAGGGAGGGTTCCGTACTATCATTTGTATGTAATTTTTGTTGATGATTGCTGAAAAATTGGGCTATATAAAAAAAAGAAAAAAAAAATGTTTGAGAATGTGCAAATAGCATTCTTTCATATGATACCCCACATGCCCTAGTAGCCCCACTTCAAATTTTTAAGATCCCCTTTCAGTCTCTGTTGCAAAAAAATATATATATTTTTATTTCTTTCTTATTTGCAAAATAGTTGGGCAAACGTCATCCAAAACTGTTACAAATTTCAATTTGATAGCATTTGTAGTTCTTGAGATATCCAGCTGTGACAGACGGAGAGACAGACTTAGTCACACCATAAGGGTTCCTTTTTACCATTTTGGTACGGAACCTTAACAATGGCATCGTATCTAACTGCAAGTTCATTTTTAGTACATAATATTAGGTCTTTACCTATGAAATTGCCGTTCTGCAGTACTGGCCATTTCAAATCAAAATAATTTTTGTTTGGCTAAGAATTCTAATTTCAAATTAATTTTATTTTAAAAACATGGATTTTTTTTTCCAAAAGTAGTCATTTGTTTATTGATTAGTGTTTCATTTTCATCGCATTTCAATCTTATTCGTCATCATGGATACGTTAAAAATTCGAGTAATTATGGAATATGAGTACCGTCGTGGCAGCAACGCGGCACAAGCGGCACGCAACATCAACGACGTTTACGGAGCTAACACTACAAACCAACGCACCACTTGTTAGTGGTTTGCTCGCTTCCGTTCTGGAAATTTCGACCTGAAAAATGAACCTCGCGGTCGTCCGAAGACTTTGGTCGACAATGACGAATTAAAGGCGATTGTGGAAGCTGATGATACACAATCTACGGTGAATTAGCAGCAGCTTTCGACGTTAGCGTCAAAACAATATTGGTCCATTTGCGTCAAATTGGCAAGGTAAAAAAGCTTGACAAATGGGTGCCCCACGAACTCAATGATCGCCAGCGCGAAGTACGCGTCGAGACGTGCCTTGCACTGCTCAACAGACACACAAATGAAGGAATTTTGAACCGCATTGTTACCTGCGATGAAAAATGGATTCTGTTTGATAACCGCAAGCGCTCAGCAAGTTGGTTGGATCCTGGTTCAGCACCTAAACAATGCCCTAAACGAAAACTTACCCCTAGAAAAGTGATGGTCACTGTTTGGTGGTCTAGCGCCGGTGTGATTCATCACAGCTTCTTACCAAACGGGGTGAGCATTACTTCAGATGTGTACTGTGAAGAACTGAACACAATGATGGAGAAGCTGGCACATCTCCAACCAGCATTGGTCAATCACTCGTCTCCGCTGCTCCTGCACGACAACGCGCGACCTCATACTGCACAGCAGACGGTCTCCAAGTTGCAAGAACTGGGGTTGGAAGCTCTCCGTCATCCGCCCTTCCACTCACCAGACCTTGCGCCTACAGACTACTACTTTTTCCAGAATTTGGATAACTTCTTGGCGGGAAAAAAATTCAATACCCGAGAGGCAGTACAAAATGCCTTTGCAGAATTTGTTGCGTCCCGTCCAGCTGATTTCTTTAGGAAGGGCATCAATAAACTGCCACTGCGTTGGCAAAGATGCATTGATTGCATGGGTGATTACTTCGATTAATACAAATAAAAAATGCATGAAAAAAATTCGTTTAAATTTTTTCATACAAAACGGCAATTTCATAGGTAAAGAAAGACCTATTAACAAACCGTTGACAATTACTGGTGACGCAAAGTCGCGAGTTTTCACAGGTTGTAGTATGTAGTGAATGAAAACTCCTACAGTAGAACAAGTTTTAGGCAGGTACTAAGGGCGAATTTCACCAATAAAACTGAAGATCACCGCATCTATTCTATTCTATTTTTATTATGGCAAACAAAGCCGATGTTGACCATTCTGCCAATGTCTAAAGTGAATTGAAAAAGCAAGTGAGCAGGATAAAAAAAACCGGTCAGAGCGAGTCGGACTCGCACACTGAGGACTCCGTTCCGATTTCTGAAAAAGTGTGCTATTTAGAGACATCGTTTTATTTCTCCTATAATCTTTACATAATCTTCTATCACATAGATTAGTTTCAGATTTTTCTCTATGCAGACTTCGGAGATAAGATCGGAACGGTATTTTTTTACATTTTCCATCAAAAGTCGAAAACTATGCGGCCTAAAAAAAGAAAAAAAAAGGTTTGAGTATGTGCAAACGGCGTTCTTCACTTCGAATTTTTAAGACCCCATTTGAGTCCATGTTGCAAAAAAAATAGATTTCTTTATTATTTGCAAAATAGTTGGGCAAATCCTCTCTATCCCTCTATGTGATTTCCCCGTGGGACTTAAAAAAAAAATGAAGATTACATGTTACTTCTAGATACGAACTATGACTACATTTCCAATCCCTTAAATCTCTTAAAAAGAGGTACACAATTTTTTTTATATTATTTGTGAATTTTAAAATCATCAATCAACCAACATAAATTAAAACCATAAATTTGAATTTTCATATTAACCCAACTTAAGAAATGCTGGGTTTCTCGTAAAACTGTCATCCCCTACTATCACCCCCAGTAGGATTATTTTTTAAGACAAAAATTAGGCTATGTCCTTCCCCAAGATGCCATCTATAGTCTTGCCAAATTTTTTCCATAACCGTGCGTCCCTATTTTACCCCATAGGGGATGATTTTCTAAAAAACGCTGGACCACATATTTCTTTATTTCCTACCAAAAGCATAAATTTGAATTTTCATGTCCCTAACTCATGAAATGCTGGGTTTCCCATACAAACTTTCATCCCCTATATCACCCCCTGTAGGATTATTTTTGAGACAAAAAGTAGCCTTTGTTCTTCCTCAAGATGCTGTCTGTAATCTTGCCAAATTTTATCGAAATCCGTGCAGTCTTGTGAATTTTAAAATCAACTCCTATTTTACCCCCTTAGGGGGTGATTCCCCAAAAACGCTGAACCACATATTTCTTTATTTTCTATCAAAAGCATATATTTGAATTTTCACATCCCTAACTTAAGAAATTCTGGGATTCCCATACAAATATTCATCCCCTATATCACCCCCTGTAGGATTATTTTTGAGACAAAAAGTAGCCTATGTCCTTCTCTAGAATACCACCTATAAGCCTTGCCAAATTTTATCAAAATCCGTTTAGTGGTTTAGACATGAAAAGGTAGCAGACTGACAGACAGACAGACAGAGTTACTTTCGAATTTATAATATTAATATGGATGTGTGCAAGGTTCCACCAATGTTTCAGTGTTATCGGTACAGACTAATTACCGTGTACTGACTATAATATGTACCGATAACACTCAAATATTGGCGGAAGCTTGCACACATATACTATAAACGGTTAGGAGGAATAGTGGGGCGCGTCTTCGTGGATTGCACTTGTACATTGTACCAGTAACCCCATAGGTATTCGGGGTGCGCTGGACCGTCCCAACGCTTATGCATCTGTGCATCAGCAGTGGGACGACCCAGGCTGCCAGGCACTTCTTCTCCTGCAACCGAGCGGGTGGGCAGGTTGCGGATAGCCCAACTCCGGCTGCGGGATCGGCTGTCAGGTCGATCCCGCGGCCGAAGCATCTTGAAAAAGATCCCGGACAAGAGAAGTTCCCGAAGGTCAAATCACAGGCTTAGGGTAACCTATAAACCCCTTTTCCATGTTCCATGTACACATGGCTGCATACCGGGCGGCGCTTTTCCCCTTGCGGGCTGATCTCACATCTGTATAGTGTTGGGTCGGTCTGTTTGGGGGGGGGGGGGAGTGGCTCGGTGTGTAGCCATGTGTACTCATAATCCTAAACAAGTCCTTTCCCTCCTATCCTGATCTTCCCATCGATCCTAAATCCCAGGTCAACTCCCAGGCCTGGGTTACCTTACAACCCTTGACCTCTTTATCCTTAAATTGTCCCTCCCTCCCATCCCTATATCCTGTCGGTCCCAGAGGAGGGGTAACCTCTTATCCAAAAGCCCACCCTCCGAAACCATGAAGCAGCAGGACAAAAGTATTACCCAGGTGGGTCCCGGCCAAGCCGGGGAATCCCACACCGCTATGGCGGTCAGCTCCCAACGTAATCTGGGGGGGGCACCCAACTGCGATTTGGTGCCGTGCTCTACAGCGCGGCCGGCTGCTGAACAAGCGCCAACAACTCAGGCTGCTGAACAAGCGCCAACAACTTTGACCACGGCTGCGACCAATGCGCCAACAAACCCAACTTTGGTTGCGACTAACGCACCTATGACGTCCACGAGCCTCTGGCAACAGAGCATCGTGAGAAAGAGCGTCACCTATAACCCAGACAACGACCAAGACAAAGCACCTATCGCGAGCCTAGACGGCGAACTTCGCACGCTGGCACTCCAGCGTGAGAGGATCGAAGTCAGGCTAGACGAATTGACACACGCACAAAGAAGGACTGGGAAGGAGGACGGGCCTGGCAGCTCTACCACTCTCCCGGTTGATGAAGTACGCCTGCTGCAACAAAAGCGCGGAAAAATCTTAACCCGGGAGAAGGAATTAGGCGACCGAAAGCGCAAAATCCGCGTAGGCACTAGCCGGCGCGAAGCGCAATCGGACGCCGAAGGGGAGGTACGCGACCGGCCGCAAGTACGCGAGGGGGAAACCCAGCGCGAAAAGCGGCTGGACGCGGAACCAAGTGAGCGGGGGCAAGTCTGCGTAGGGGAAACCCGGCGCGATAAGTCCCCGCTCGCGGTGATAAGTGGACAGGGACAAGTACGCGTAGGGGAAACCCGGCGCGAAAAGTCCCCGAACACAACAGAGTCTGCCAGGGTCGCCAATCGACCCGAGTCTACGGACAGGACCCACGACCCAACTCGACCCAGACACAAGAGGAAAAGGCGGGGCGGAGCCTTGCACAAGAGGATGTTGGCAGCAAATGCCTTGCCAAGCACCTCTGAGCCGCAGCCTGGACCAAGCGGTTCGGGGCCGGTAAAGAGGGAGCGCCCCGACGACACGGCCTCTCCGAGTGCGATCCAAGGGGACTCCAAACGTGTGAGGGTCCACTCCGCTCAGGGGGAACGGAAAACCTACGCGCGGGCCACGAAGGACATTCCTTCGGGGTTGGCCGTAGCTATCTGTTTCCCTCCGCCCTCCAGAGACCTGACTAAAGAAGAAGCAGAATTTATTAAGAAGAGTCTTGAGGATATGCTGATGGATACGGATTCGACAGCACCACTCCCGGCCTTCCGCGGATACCCACGGGTAGCGGAGGGCACGGTGCAGATATGGTGCGAAGACGAAAACGCCCTAACCTGGCTGACTCAAAACGCTTCGAAAATTAGACTACCGGACACTGAAAACACACTGACAGTACTGAGACAAGCAGACGTACCCACCCGTGCCCGAGCCGCGCTTTTCGTCCCTCGTTATACAGGTGACGTAGCCCGGCTCCAAGGTATTCTGATTCGTCAGAATACCTGGTACGACATCGCCAGGTGGTCCCTATATAGGGCAACAACCGTCGGTGGCGACAACTACGGGACTTTTTTGACCCTGGGTGTGCCACTGGAGGATGTTGATAGGGTCTGGGCCAGGGAGCGACGGATATCGTACCTACTTGGGTCGATATACTTGCGCTTCTGGCTCACGGTCCAACCCTCTGGCGACCAGACTGACAGCACGAACGCAACAACGACAAAGACGACGACACAGACAACGACACAGACGACGACACGGACAGAGGACGCGGACATGGCACAGTTGGAGGAGGTCATGGCTCGTGCGGCAATGGATGACGATGAGCCGACTCAGCCTACATCGCCCGGTTGGAGCGAAAAGCTTCTAGCTTCGTCGCCGAGCGATCCACACGAGGACCAGAACAGGGTGGGGGTAGGGGGTAGATCATCAGATGGATCCATCTCCGACTAGCCCCACCTTGCCACCGTCAACAACCCTCAATATCATCCAAACTAACCTCCAGCATAGCCAGACTGCCACGGCTAGTTTACGCAGGGCGCTGGAGGTAAAGACCCAGACTATAGCTCTGATCCAAGAGCCGTGGATCAGAAATAATAGAATATGCGGCCTCGGTAACATCGGAGGTAAGCTAATTCTCAACACACATGGCTCAGAAAAACCAAGAACCTGTGCTTACATACCTAAAGACATTCCCATCACACCACTTACCCAATTCTGTTCCAGAGACCTGACAGCTATCAGGCTCAATACTGTAGGCGATATACCAGATGTTGTACTGGCCTCGGTCTACATGCCGGGGGAGGATGCTGAGTGTCCTCCGAAGGAGATGGCCGACCTGGTGCAGCACTGCGAGCACGCAAAATTGGACCTCATCATTTGCACCGATTCAAATGCCCACCATCCACTCTGGGGCAGCGACGCATCGAACCCCAGAGGAGAGGTATTATCCACTTATTTATTCTCTACTAATCTTAACATTGTAAACCGCGGCTCAGAACCCACTTGGGTCACAGCTCGAGGTCAGACAATAATTGACTTAACACTCGCTACAGAAAACGCGGCTAATTTTATTGCAAACTGGCACGTGTCGGACGAGCCTTCTTGCTCAGATCATAGAAGGATCCGCTTTACACTAACAACCAACACAAGGAAACCCATATCGAGGCGAAACCCGCGGCGCACTGATGTCCCCAGGTTTAAACAGCTCCTAGCCTCACTACTAGTTAGACACTTATCACAGGTAACCATAAGAGACCAGGCACAACTGGAATATACCGTGACAAAATTATCAGAATACCTAATCGAAGCATACTATGCATGCTGTAAACTAAGAGAGCCACAAACCAAGGGTGAGAGAAACCCCTGGTGGAATGCTGAACTTAGTAAACTCAGAGATGCATTACGTAGACAATTCAACAGAGCAAAAAACACTAGACTCCCGGATGACTGGGAGATATACAAAGAGACACAATACACATACAAGAAGCAGATCAGAAATGCCAGGAGAACCGCCTGGCGGAGATTCTGCGAATCAATTGAGACAAATAATGAAGCCGCAAGGGTAAGAAAGATCCTATCAACCGATCAGGACCGAACTCTTGGCGCGCTGAAAAAACCCGATAATTCATACACAACGACCGACCAAGAAACTAGCAAGGTCCTTCTTGAGACCCACTTTCCAGACTGTAGACTCTTAGAGGACAGGACGTGGGAGGGTGAATCAGAATGGACCCCAACGGAGCAAGATTGGTCTAGAGCACACAACATAGTAACAAAAGACCGGATAAAGTGGGCTATCGACTCCTTTCAGCCATATAAGGCTGCAGGACTGGATGGCATTTTCCCAGCCTTACTGCAGTGGGGAGGGGATCTTTTGACACCATGGCTATTAGAGATATATCGAGCCTGCATTGCACTCAGATACACACCCCTTGCATGGCGCGAAGTGAAAGTCATCTTTATACCCAAACCTGGAAAACCTGACTATACACAACCTAAGGCTTATAGACCTATAAGCATCACATCATTTTTACTGAAAACTCTCGAGAGACTCTGTGACAGGTATATCCGTGATGGACCTCTTCGGGTAAAACCACTCCATAAACAACAGCATGCATACTCCACTGGCAGATCAACTGAAACTGCACTGCACAGTGTAGTATCCAAAATTGAATGCGCAGTGGACCACAAATGCTCATCATTGGCTGCCTTCATTGATATAGAGGGCGCCTTTGACAAAACCATGTTTGACAGCATCAACATGGCCCTCGACAGACATGGCATAGACTTGACACTAAGAGGTTGGATCACCAACATGCTCAAACTAAGAGCTGTGCAGGTAACAGTGAACGACAGCACAAGGGCCATTGTGGCAAAGGGATGCCCGCAAGGGGGAGTCCTTTCTCCGCTGTTATGGAACCTGGTTGTTGACAGCCTCATTAAAACCCTCAATGACAAAGGATATTACACCGTAGGCTACGCCGATGACTTAACCATAATAATAAATGGCACCCACGAAAACACCTTATGTAATCTTATGCGCCAAGCTTTGAAAATAGTAGAGGACTGGTGCAGCAAACACAAACTATCAGTGAATCCCACGAAAACCGAGCTGATTCTCTTCACAAAAAAGAGGAAGCTGTCAACATTACAACTACCAAGTTTCTTTGGAACTACCCTAAGCCTATCAACTGAAACCAAATACCTGGGCATCTTTTTGGACAAACAGCTGAATTGGGCTAAACACACCAACTACATCATCACAAAAGCCAGTATATCCCTGTGGCAATGCAAGCGTTTGCTTGGCAGGAATTGGGGGATCGGCCCCAAGGTCACTTACTGGCTATACACCACTGTTATCAGACCAATCATCACATATGGCTCACTAGTCTGGTGGCCCAGGACAGACTTGAGCACAGCCCGGAGAGATCTCGAAAAGCTGCAGCGGTTCGCATGCGTAGCGATCACTAGTTGCATAAGAACGGCACCCACGGCCGCACTACAGGTAATGCTGGGATTGCCGCCACTGCACCTTATCGTGCGAGAGGAGGCAGCCCTGGCTGCCTTTAGGCTCCATATAGCAGGAACCTTGAGTAATGATTCTAGAATCAAGCATACACGCATAAAGGAGGATGCGATCAAACGACAACCAATGATGGCGTCACCATGCGATAGAGCACCGAAACAACACTACTTTCAAAAGAACTATAACATAATACTCACAGAAGAACGGTGTGACTACTCAGGCCCGCAAGAGCTGAGAGTATACACCGACGGATCTAAGACCGACTCCGGAACCGGAGTCGGAGTCTTCTCATACGACCTCAACATTAACATATCCAGCCCGCTGGGAATGTTCAACACTGTCTACCAGGCAGAGTGTGTGGGCATTATACAAGCGGCTTACGCCATAGAGGCAAGGAGAGTTACGGATACTCGTATACGTATACTCTCCGACAGTGCCTCCGTACTCCAATCCTTACAGAGAAAACACATCTCCTCGAGACTTACACTAGAATGTCACATTGCACTGGAGCGTATAGCGGTATCAAACCGCAATACTGTGACACTGCAATGGATAAAAGGACACAGCGGATCACTGGGTAATGACGCAGCTGACGATTTAGCTAGGAAAGCATCTAGCACGTCAGTCTGTGGACCTGAACCAATTGTACCCATCCCCTTCAACCAGTTACGCAGGTGGCTACAGGAGTCCACTCATACACAGGCGGAGAGTTGGTGGTCCTCGACACCAGGATGCAGGCAGTCTAGGGAGGCCATGCCATCTATAGATGGCAAGCTAACCAGACGTCTGTTACGCCTGGACAGGCATAGTTTGCGCCTGGTGACGGGAACTATCACAGGACACTGCTCACTAAACAAACACTTCCACACAATGGGAATAACGGACAGTCCTCTGTGCAGGGCCTGCCTGGAGGCTGAGGAAACCGTAACGCATGTGCTCTTTGATTGCACAGGCGTCACCCAGATTAGAACTAAAACTCTTGGAACACCCAGATCTTTCGCAGATGTTTTGAACAGACTTGGAGACTTGATCGACTTCTGGAATGAGGTGGGCTGGTTGGAATAACCCCCCACTCCCCCTGAAGGCCGTTATGGCCCACGCACAATGGTCCACATGAAGGACTAAGTGCGGAAACCATACCTTCTAACTAGGAACTAGGACTAGGAACCCTATAGGTATATAAGGTTCTATAAAAATATCTGCCACGGCTGCAATGGAGGACAGAATTGTGTATATAGATTACATTAGGGAAGATAAATGATTGATCTTATGTCATACATTTTTTTATACAAAAAAAATGTGCGTATTTGATTTATTTATATGAAACCGTCCCGTAATTAGTGTTCATTCACAGAACAGGAAAGAGGTAACAATTGTTTTCATAGATGAACCGACACATCACGCGTAGTTTGTGAACCACGGCATGCAGAGTAAATGTTTATTTATTTACTTTATTTTCTCAAAATTATTTAAATAATCTGGGCTACGAAATTTCTTCACTATTGTATTCTTTAAACACAATACTATCTCCCACTGAAGTCGTGGCAGATATTTTTATAGCAGCCTATTATTATTATTATTAAGCCTTTTATTTCCCAAAAAAATAAAAATTACATTAAAAAAAAAAAAAAAAAAAATTCATTATATAAAAATATTAATTTGTATATCAATAATTCATTCTAGTTTAAACATGCATTTTAAGGCCAGGATATTTGAGCGCAGTAGGCATTTAGCGTTACCTCCCCACCCCGCGTGGCAAGTCGCGCGAACGCGCAGTTCAAATGAACTCGCTGACCCCGCTCTGCAAAATAATTTTCCCATAATTTAAACTTAATTACCACTATAATTATAATACAACTTAAACTAAGATCTACAGTTTAATTATACACTACAACAATATTTACAGACTGATTTTTAAAACTAATAAACAAACACGGAAAATAACAATAATATGACAAATATTTCGATCGATTAGCGGAGGGACGCAGCGAGCCAGCAAAAACGACACATGTCCTGCCTCGGAAACGCCTAGCGGGCTACTGAAGCGAAGCGCGTGCGCCGCTTAGTTATATAATCATTTGTTAAAATAATAAAAAACTGTTTTGAGAAAAAGTAACCAGAGAATGTTCTCCTAAACGTTATTGCCTATTTTTTGACATATTTTTTTTGAGTAAAAGTTTGGTCTACTTCAAGTACGACTTGAAAAACGATCACAAATATCTCTGTTTTCGCGATTTTTTATGATCGAGTGAAAATTTAAATATCGTGTTTTGAACCGGAGAATAATCAAGAATGTTTATTAAAGTACAACATATATTTTTACCAAATCAAAACTAAGAATATTTGATTGTTTAATGTTGAATCAAAAATAGGTCGATTTTGAGGAACCTGGCCTTAACAACAATTAGGTAAATAAAAATAGATTTTTAAATAAATTAATTAATTAGATTGAATAAAATAGAATAAAATAAATAATCTCTTTTTCAATTAATATTATGTATTGGGTGCCCATTTAAGGGCGAAGGCCTCCTCCATCTTTCGCCATACCTCTCTGTCTTGGGCTATTCTAGTCCAGGTGGGGCCAGTCACGGCCACAATATCGTCGCACCACCGGCGCCTGGGTCTACCACGAGAGCGTGGTGCATCGCGAGGGTACCAATGGAGGACCCTCTCACTCCAGCGTCCATCTGTGGCTCTAGCTACATGTCCAGCCCATCGCCATTTCAACTTGCAAGCTAATTCCACAGCATCTATTATTTTAGTGCATAGTCGTATGTCTTTATTTCTTTTACGGTCTCGGAGTTTAATTCCTAACATACTCCTCTCCATTGCTCGTTGGAAGGCTTGAAGTTTGTTTGTAACTGCCTGTGTTAGTGTCCAACTTTGACAACCGTAGAGTAGAGTAGGTAATATAATAGTGTCCATAGCTTTTTTTTTCAAGCGAATCGGGATGCGTGATTTAAACACTTCTTTCAACGACCAATATCTTCTCCATGCACTCTTTATTCTGCGATCTACTTCATTTTCTGTCGGTCTGCTAAATGAAATGCTTTGCCCAAGGTAAACACAGTTATCCACGTACGCGATTGGCATGCTTTGTATCACTGTTGGTACTCTTGTGCTGTTGGTTAACAGGCATGTTTTTTCAGCGTTCATGTGAAGACCACACTTTCGGCTCTCTTTGTCTAGAGACTTCAGCATGCGCTCGAGATCTGCATGTGTTTCGCTCATCAAAACAATATCATCTGCGAAGCGGAGATGGCTGAGAAACTCGCCGTTTATTTTGATACCGACATCGCGCCAATTTAGCCTTCTGAAGATATGCTCCAAAACTGCGTTGAATAGGTTTGGTGAGATGGGGTCACCCTGCCTAACTCCTTTTTGAATGTTAAATGGCTCTCCCTTTTTCTCTAGTTTAATTATTGCTCTACTGTTCTTGTAAATTTCTTTTAAAATATTTATGTATTTTGTGTGGACTCCTTGTTCACGAAGAGAGCACCATAGAGATTCATGGGAGATAGAGTCAAATGCTTTGGAGTAGTCTACAAAGGCCACGTAGAGCTCTTTATTGTGTTCATTGTACTTCTCGATTATCTGTGTTAGCGTGAAAATGTGGTCGCTAGTAGAGAAGCCCGATCTGAATCCTGCTTGCTCTCTAGGTTGGTTTTCGTCTAAGGTCTTAGAGATTCTTTTTAATATTAGGCTGGTAAATAATTTGTAAAGTGTCTGTAGCATACTCAGTGGTCTGTAGTTGTCCATTTTGCCTGGATCCCCTTTTTTATAGAGTAAGGTTATAATCGCAGTATTCCAGTCAGGTGGTATCGACTCTTGTTTCATGATTTCATTGAATATTGTGGTTAAAATAGGTGTTAATGGCTCTCTGATGGCTTTTAATATGTCATTTGTTATACCATCTTCTCCAGGGCTTTTCTTCGTTTTCAGTTGATAAATGGAATTGCTAATTTCATACTCCAGAAATTTCGGTACACTGTCTGCATCAAGTAACTCCATATCTCGTAGTGAGTCTTCGTATGAGGCCGAATGACTATATAGTCTAGTATAAAATTCTGTCGCAACTTTCAATATTTGCTTTCTGTCCGTTACTTGGTGTCTGTGTTTTGTAAGTTGTGTGATCCATTTTTTGCTGCAATCTATTCTTTTGTAAGCTCTTTTTACTGATGCAAATTTCTCCAATTCATATTCAATAATAGTATATCTATGTTCTTTTGATTTCCTTTGTATTTTCTTTCTAATTAATTTGTACAATGCCGATAAATGTTTCCTTTCAATGTTAGTTTTGTTTTTCTTTTCTTTTAACAGAGTCCTTTCCTTTATTAGTCTTGCTAGGTTTTCGTGAATAATAGGTTCATAACACTTTTTGTGGTTTTTTAGTTTGTCTTTACTGTTTCTAATTTTTGTGACTAAGGTAGAGTAGGTGCGCTGTATGTTTATAAATTCCATGTTTCTTATTTCTTGCGAAAATTCATCTTTCAAGTGCTCTTGTTCAGGAGGCGCAATAACGGTAAAGTTTTTTTCTCCAAAATGTTTTCTTGACGTAACTCGCTTGTTGTGAAGTATCAGTGACGCACGCACCAGTCTATGATCCGTAGGATATGTAGTAGGTATGACATTGACGTTATGTATACTGTTATTGTATTTTGTTATGATGTAGTCGATTTCATTCCGTGTAACGCTATTAGGGTGAGTCCAAGTCCATCGCCGATTCGGGTTCTTCTTGAAGTAAGTATTTGAAATATGCAGTTGATGTTCAAAGCAAAAATTTATTAGTATCTGACCTCTTGGACTCCGTTTCCCGTATCCCCACGATCCCATAACATTTTTATCATCATTAGTGGGCAGACCAATCTGTGCATTGAAATCACCTATGATCAATGTGTCTCTGTTCGTGTTTTCCATCGCTTTTCTGAGATCGTCGTAAAATCGATCTATGTCCTCCAACGGCGATTGTTCTGTTGGCGCGTACACTTGGATAATATGAATTGTTTTAGATTCTATGTATAAGCTTAACTTTGCTACTCTGTCGGATACTGGTACAAAGTCTGTGATGTTTTCCTTTAATTCTTTTTTTATTAAAAATCCAATACCGTTCCTGTTATGAGTTTGTCCGTAGTACATAAATATAAAATCTTGATGTTCTATAATTTCCTTGCCTTCAAGTTTTATTTCAGAGAGTCCAATTACATGCCAGTTTAGCTTAGCAATAGCGTATTTCAATTCAGTAAATCTCGACGTAGCAATCAGCGATCTCACATTCAATGTGCCAATGTAGAGGTATTTGCTTTTTCTATTGTTTATATTGACTTTGTTTTTGATGGAGGGTTCTGGTCTACTGCTCCCACGGGGACCAGCCGTGTCGGGAGAGTGAAGGGTAGTAAGGGTAGTTTTGCGGTTTTCGTAGTATTTAGGAGGAAGGCCTGCTAGTTGCTATTGTTCAATTTGGGTATCACACATGGTTTGGGTTGAAGTAAGAGTAGGAGAAGAACTTATGTCTATTTCTTTTGGTACAAAATAATTTCTCATATCTACTTTAGTTTTTTTGGTTGTGCGTTGTGTGAGCGATGTTGCGATAGCAGCCTATACATCGAATAAAATGGCGGAGGGTGACTTGCACACTCAATAATAATAATTATTATATTATTATTAATAATAATTATTATATTATTATTAATAATTATTATTATTATGTCGATAACATGACAGTATATTTTCTATAAATATCAATGGTTGCCCATAATATGAACTATTCTGCTTTTAAATTCTGTTTAAGTATCTATTAATATTTCTTACTTATTAATATTTCTTACTTATACTGTAATACTCTTTCTTTAATCTCTTTCTTTTTAAATTTTTGCTATGCCTAATCATGGGACGCACCCAAGGTCTTGCTTCCGAATACTATAAATAATTGGATATATTCTAATATACTCGATATTAGATTAAACCCAATTTTTACACTAAGCAGCTTCCAAAATCAAACCACTTCTGCTCAGACTCCTCTTTTAATCTGGGACAAAGAAAGAAAGATAGCAAACAGTCTAATGCTTGCTTTTGACACCTTCTTTGTACCTGTTAGCAGATGAAAGAAGAAATCAAACATATTGACTAAGAGAGTCAGAATTTTAACTTCATGCAAAGAGAAAGAAATTAAACTTCTTTCAGTGTAATTTCTTTCTCTTTGCATGAAGTTAAAATTCATTTTATTCCATCAAAATTTAGCCATATTAAGTTTCCTCTAGTCACAAAATATGATTAACACATAAAAATAATATAAAAACAAAAAGTAATGGTTTAAGTAAAAACGTATTTATTTTAAATATTTACAAATACATTATTTGAGGCTCATTTATCAACAATCTTAAAGTATTAATTTCAACAGATAAAGTTTTTCAACAGGTTTTAATAGAAATCAGTGATGATGATGATGTTCAGGAACAATGTGTACGGCGTGACCCTTGATTTCAACGTTGGCGTTGAATCTGTGAACACGGGAAAAAACAATTAGTAAATTCAGTTTACTCAGTTTTTTTAAACGGCATAATTCATTGTGATTTTTCCTTTACCCAGTTTTCTTGTCAGCGTGGTACTTGACGATTCTGACGGTGCCATCAGGCTGGTGCAGGCTGTACTCGCCCTTCACGACGTGGCCATCACGAGCTTCATGCTGAGACTTCTTGTCACCGGTGTGAGGGTCCTCCACTTTGTACGCGAACTCGTATTTAGGATGAGACTGTATAAACAATTTTCTGAGTTAGTTACGTTATAGCTAATATGTAAGTAAAGGAATTATGAAGATTTTTAATAGGAATGTCATCGTACATAGTACTCGACGTGTTTCTCGGTGGCGTGTCCGTGGTGCTGCTTGATGCTCTGTGATGAGGAGGCGTGACCGTGGTGTTCCTTGTGGTGTTCTTCGTGGTGTTCCTCGTGATGATGCTCCTCGTGCTTCTTGTGCTGCTCTTCATGTTTCTCCTCGTGGTGCTCCTCGTGGTGTGTGGGCTCGTGAGTTTGGTGCAGTACGATGCTCTGTGACGAGATAGCGTGACCGTGACCGTGGTGATGGTCGTGACCGTCTTGTGGCCGCGCAGCGGCCATTGCGAGTACAGCGGCAACTAGTACGATCTGGGAAAATAAAATAAATTAGTAAGAGTTTTGGATTTATCTTTTATTTTTAATAATATTTGGTCACCACAGTTTTTGGTAGATAGCTGATTAAATAATTTAATACCTTGTACATATTGAAGGTTTGTGTTCTTAACTCTTGAAGTACCGAACTGTGACTGATAGTCTCCCAGTGCATAATTTTTCTTTTTATACGTAAACACATTAAAGGGACAATGATACATTTTTTCGCAATACGTTTAAACGCCCAACCAGTTTGCCGCATAATATGTCAGTTTTTGGTAATCTGAGCCGACCTTGAGTAAGAGCATGTTTTAATACCGTTATTAAACGCTTACTTTCTTAGTGCAATGACATTTATTAAATGAAAATATACTACGACCAAAAAATTGGATCTAAATTTAAAGGATATGAGTATTTTTTCAGGTTTGATCAGGTTGTTGTGTTGTCTCTACCCCACATTCAACATTTTCTTCATTCCATCACTCCTGTAGCTTAATCCTTGTTTAATGCGAATTTTGGTTAAAACTATAAGTATGTAAAACTTAAATCAAAACTTAAAATTATAACTAGGTAAAACAATACTTATTACCTATAGGTAGTATACCAACATTTCGCTAGTCATGTTTGTCTCATAGGGAGCCACTAATGTGCACAAACCCTGATTCCAGGTTGGTTGCTACTGAGATATTCCATATGAAAGAAAAAAAAAACACGTTCGACCGATAGTCGATCGAGGTATTCAATTCACAAACATAGTGTCAATGTTTTCAGGTCACCTTGAAAGTTCTTAATTCATTCATTTGATTACTTTATCTGTGTCCTATGATTTAACAACGGTAATAATACAAGAAAAACCCGGTCAAGAGTGAGTCGGACTCACGCACAGAGGGAGGGTTCCGTACTATCATTTGTATGTAATTTTTGTTGATGATTGCTGAAAAATTGGGCTATATAAAAAAAAGAAAAAAAAAATGTTTGAGAATGTGCAAATAGCATTCTTTCATATGATACCCCACATGCCCTAGTAGCCCCACTTCAAATTTTTAAGATCCCCTTTCAGTCTCTGTTGCAAAAATATATATATATTTTTATTTCTTTCTTATTTGCAAAATAGTTGGGCAAACGTCATCCAAAACTGTTACAAATTTCAATTTGATAGCATTTGTAGTTCTTGAGATATCCAGCTGTGACAGACGGAGAGACAGACTTAGTCACACCATAAGGGTTCCTTTTTACCATTTTGGTACGGAACCTTAACAATGGCATCGTATCTAACTGCAAGTTCATTTTTAGTACATAATATTAGGTCTTTACCTATGAAATTGCCGTTCTGCAGTACTGGCCATTTCAAATCAAAATAATTTTTGTTTGGCTAAGAATTCTAATTTCAAATTAATTTTATTTTAAAAACATGGATTTTTTTTTCCAAAAGTAGTCATTTGTTTATTGATTAGTGTTTCATTTTCATCGCATTTCAATCTTATTCGTCATCATGGATACGTTAAAAATTCGAGTAATTATGGAATATGAGTACCGTCGTGGCAGCAACGCGGCACAAGCGGCACGCAACATCAACGACGTTTACGGAGCTAACACTACAAACCAACGCACCACTTGTTAGTGGTTTGCTCGCTTCCGTTCTGGAAATTTCGACCTGAAAAATGAACCTCGCGGTCGTCCGAAGACTTTGGTCGACAATGACGAATTAAAGGCGATTGTGGAAGCTGATGATACACAATCTACGGTGAATTAGCAGCAGCTTTCGACGTTAGCGTCAAAACAATATTGGTCCATTTGCGTCAAATTGGCAAGGTAAAAAAGCTTGACAAATGGGTGCCCCACGAACTCAATGATCGCCAGCGCGAAGTACGCGTCGAGACGTGCCTTGCACTGCTCAACAGACACACAAATGAAGGAATTTTGAACCGCATTGTTACCTGCTATGAAAAATGGATTCTGTTTGATAACCGCAAGCGCTCAGCAAGTTGGTTGGATCCTGGTTCAGCACCTAAACAATGCCCTAAACGAAAACTTACCCCTAGAAAAGTGATGGTCACTGTTTGGTGGTCTAGCGCCGGTGTGATTCATCACAGCTTCTTACCAAACGGGGTGAGCATTACTTCAGATGTGTACTGTGAAGAACTGAACACAATGATGGAGAAGCTGGCACATCTCCAACCAGCATTGGTCAATCACTCGTCTCCGCTGCTCCTGCACGACAACGCGCGACCTCATACTGCACAGCAGACGGTCTCCAAGTTGCAAGAACTGGGGTTGGAAGCTCTCCGTCATCCGCCCTTCCACTCACCAGACCTTGCGCCTACAGACTACTACTTTTTCCAGAATTTGGATAACTTCTTGGCGGGAAAAAAATTCAATACCCGAGAGGCAGTACAAAATGCCTTTGCAGAATTTGTTGCGTCCCGTCCAGCTGATTTCTTTAGGAAGGGCATCAATAAACTGCCACTGCGTTGGCAAAGATGCATTGATTGCATGGGTGATTACTTCGATTAATACAAATAAAAAATGCATGAAAAAAATTCGTTTAAATTTTTTCATACAAAACGGCAATTTCATAGGTAAAGAAAGACCTATTAACAAACCGTTGACAATTACTGGTGACGCAAAGTCGCGAGTTTTCACAGGTTGTAGTATGTAGTGAATGAAAACTCCTACAGTAGAACAAGTTTTAGGCAGGTACTAAGGGCGAATTTCACCAATAAAACTGAAGATCACCGCATCTATTCTATTCTATTTTTATTATGGCAAACAAAGCCGATGTTGACCATTCTGCCAATGTCTAAAGTGAATTGAAAAAGCAAGTGAGCAGGATAAAAAAAACCGGTCAGAGCGAGTCGGACTCGCACACTGAGGACTCCGTTCCGATTTCTGAAAAAGTGTGCTATTTAGAGACATCGTTTTATTTCTCCTATAATCTTTACATAATCTTCTATCACATAGATTAGTTTCAGATTTTTCTCTATGCAGACTTCGGAGATAAGATCGGAACGGTATTTTTTTACATTTTCCATCAAAAGTCGAAAACTATGCGGCCTAAAAAAAGAAAAAAAAAGGTTTGAGTATGTGCAAACGGCGTTCTTCACTTCGAATTTTTAAGACCCCATTTGAGTCCATGTTGCAAAAAAAATAGATTTCTTTATTATTTGCAAAATAGTTGGGCAAATCCTCTCTATCCCTCTATGTGATTTCCCCGTGGGACTTAAAAAAAAAATGAAGATTACATGTTACTTCTAGATACGAACTATGACTACATTTCCAATCCCTTAAATCTCTTAAAAAGAGGTACACAATTTTTTTTATATTATTTGTGAATTTTAAAATCATCAATCAACCAACATAAATTAAAACCATAAATTTGAATTTTCATATTAACCCAACTTAAGAAATGCTGGGTTTCTCGTAAAACTGTCATCCCCTACTATCACCCCCAGTAGGATTATTTTTTAAGACAAAAATTAGGCTATGTCCTTCCCCAAGATGCCATCTATAGTCTTGCCAAATTTTTTCCATAACCGTGCAGTTAAACCCCTATTTTACCCCATAGGGGATGATTTTCTAAAAAACGCTGGACCACATATTTCTTTATTTCCTACCAAAAGCATAAATTTGAATTTTCATGTCCCTAACTCATGAAATGCTGGGTTTCCCATACAAACTTTCATCCCCTATATCACTCCCTGTAGGATTATTTTTGAGACAAAAAGTAGCCTTTATTCTTCCTCAAGATGCTGTCTATAATCTTGCCAAATTTTATCGAAATCCGTGCAGTCTTGTGAATTTTAAAATCAACTCCTATTTTACCCCCTTAGGGGGTGATTCCCCAAAAACGCTGAACCACATATTTCTTTATTTTCTATCAAAAGCATATATTTGAATTTTCACATCCCTAACTTAAGAAATTCTGGGATTCCCATACAAATATTCATCCCCTATATCACCCCCTGTAGGATTATTTTTGAGACAAAAAGTAGCCTATGTCCTTCTCTAGAATACCACCTATAAGCCTTGCCAAATTTTATCAAAATCCGTTTAGTGGTTTAGACATGAAAAGGTAGCAGACTGACAGACAGACAGACAGAGTTACTTTCGAATTTATAATATTAATATGGATGTGTGCAAGGTTCCACCAATGTTTCAGTGTTATCGGTACAGACTAATTACCGTGTACTGACTATAATATGTACCGATAACACTCAAATATTGGCGGAAGCTTGCACACATATACTATAAACGGTTAGGAGGAATAGTGGGGCGCGTCTTCGTGGATTGCACTTGTACATTGTACCAGTAACCCCATAGGTATATAAGGTTCTATAAAAATATCTGCCACGGCTGCAATGGAGGACAGTATTGTGTATATAGATTACATTAGGGAAGATAAATGATTGATCTTATGTCATACATTTTTTTATACAAAAAAAATGTGCGTATTTGATTTATTTATATGAAACCGTCCCGTAATTAGTGTTCATTCACAGAACAGGAAAGAGGTAACAATTGTTTTCATAGATGAACCGACACATCACGCGTAGTTTGTGAACCACGGCATGCAGAGTAAATGTTTATTTATTTACTTTATTTTCTCAAAATTATTTAAATAATCTGGGCTACGAAATTTCTTCACTATTGTATTCTTTAAACACAATACTATCTCCCACTGAAGCCGTGGCAGATATTTTTATAGCAGCCTATATATCGAATAAAATGGCGGAGGGTGACTTGCACACTCAATAATAATAATTATTATTATAATGTCGATAACATGACAGTATATTTTCTATAAATATCAATGGTTGCCCATATTATGAACCATTTTGCTTTTAAATTCTGTTTAAGTATCTAATAATTTATTAATATTTCTTACTTGTACTTAATACTGTCTTTCTTTAATCTCTTTCTTTTTTAATTTTTGCTATGCCTAATCATGGGACGCACCCAAGTTCTTGCTTCCGAATACAATAAATAATTGGGTATATTCTAATATACTCGATATTAGATTAAACCCAATTTTTACACTAAGCAGCTTCCAAAATCAAACCACTTCTGCTCAGACTCCTCTTCTAATCTGGGACAAAGAAAGAAAGATAGCAAACAGCCCAATGCTTGCTTTTGACACCTTCTTTGTACCTGTTAGCAGATGAAAGAAGAAATCAAACATAATGACTAAGAAAGTCAGAATTTTATCTTCATGCAAAGAGAAAGTAATTAATCTTCTTTCAGTGTAATTTCTTTCTCTTTGCATGAAGTTAAAATTCATTTTATTCCATCAAAATTTAGCCATATTAAGTTTCCTCTTGTCACAAAATATGATTAACTCATAAAAATAATATAAAAACCAAAAGTAATGGTTTAAGTAAAAACGTATTTATTTTAAATATTTACAAATACATTATTTGAGGCTCATTTATCAACAATCTTAAAGTATTAATTTCAACAGATAAAGTTTTTCAACAGGTTTTAATAGAAATCAGTGATGATGATGATGTTCAGGAACAATGTGTACGGCGTGACCCTTGATTTCAACGTTGGCGTTGAATCTGTGAACATGAAAAAAACAATTAGTAAATTCAGTTTACTCAGTTTTTTTAACCAGCATAGTTCATTGTGATTTCTCCTTTACCCAGTTTTCTTGTCAGCGTGGTACTTGACGATCCTGATGGTGCCATCAGGCTGGTGCAGGCTGTACTCGCCCTTCACGACGTGGCCGTCACGAGATTCATGCTGAGACTTCTTGTCGCCGGTGTGAGGGTCCTCCACTTTGTACGCGAACTCGTATTTAGGATGAGACTGTATAAACATTTTTCAGAGTTAGTTACGTTATAGCTAATATGTAAGTAAAGGAATTATGAAGATTTTTAATAGGAATGTCATCGTACATAGTACTCGACGTGTTTCTCGGTTGCGTGTCCGTGGTGCTGTTTGATGCTCTGTGATGAGGAGGCGTGACCGTGGTGTTCCCCGTGGTGTTCTTCATGGTGTTCCTCGTGATGATGCTCCTCGTGCTTCTTGTGCTGCTCTTCATGTTTCTTCTCGTGGTGTGTGGGCTCGTGTTTGGTCTCATGAGTTTGGTGCAGTACGATGCTCTGTGACGAGATAGCGTGACCGTGACCGTGGTGATGGTCGTGACCGTCTTGTGGCCGCGCAGCGGCCATTGCGAGTACAGCGGCAACTAGTACGATCTGGGAAAATAAAATAAATTAGTAAGAGTTTTGGATTTATCTTTTATTTTTAATAATATTTGGTCACCACAGTTTTTGGTAGACAGCTGATTAAACAATTTAATACCTTGTACATATTGAAGGTTTGTGTTCTTAACTCTTGAAGTACCGAACTGTGACTGATAGTCTCCCAGTGCATAATTTTTCTTTTTATACGTAAACACATTAAAGGGACAATGATACATTTTTTCGCAATACGTTTAAACGCCCAACCAGTTTGCCGCATAATATGTCAGTTTTTGGTAATCTGAGCCGACCTTGAGTAAGAGCATGTTTTAATACCGTTATTAAACGCTTACTTTCTTAGTGCAATGACATTTATTAAATGAAAATATACTACGACCAAAAAATTGGATCTAAATTTAAAGGATATGAGTATTTTTTCAGGTTTGATCAGGTTGTTGTGTTGTCTCTACCCCACATTCAACATTTTCTTCATTCCATCACTCCTGTAGCTTAATCCTTGTTTAATGCGAATTTTGGTTAAAACTATAAGTATGTAAAACTTAAATCAAAACTTAAAATTATAACTAGGTAAAACAATACTTATTACCTATAGGTAGTATACCAACATTTCGCTAGTCATGTTTGTCTCATAGGGAGCCACTAATGTGCACAAACCCTGACTCCAGGTTGGTTGCTACTGAGATATTCCATATGAAAGAAAAAAAAAACACGTTCGACCGATAGTCGATCGAGGTATTCAATTCACAAACATAGTGTCAATGTTTTCAGGTCACCTTGAAAGTTCTTAATTCATTCTTTTGATTACTTTATCTGTGTCCTATGATTTAACAACGGTAATAATACAAGAAAAACACGGTCAAGAGTGAGTCGGACTCACGCACAGAGGGAGGGTTCCGTACTATCATTTGTATGTAATTTTTGTTGATGATTGCTGAAAAATTGGGCTATATAAAAAAAAGAAAAAAAAAATGTTTGAGAATGTGCAAATAGCATTCTTTCATATGATACCCCACATGCCCTAGTAGCCCCTCTTCAAATTTTTAAGATCCCCTTTCAGTCTCTGTTGCAAAAAAATATATATATTTTTATTTCTTTCTTATTTGCAAAATAGTTGGGCAAACGTCATCCAAAACTGTTACAAATTTCAATTTGATAGCATTTGTAGTTCTTGAGATATCCAGCTGTGACAGACGGAGAGACAGACTTAGTCACACCATAAGGGTTCCTTTTTACCATTTTGGTACGGAACCTTAACAATGGCATCGTATCTAACTGCAAGTTCATTTTTAGTACATAATATTAGGTCTTTACCTATGAAATTGCCGTTCTGCAGTACTGGCCATTTCAAATCAAAATAATTTTTGTTTGGCTAAGAATTCTAATTTCAAATTAATTTTATTTTAAAAACATGGATTTTTTTTTCCAAAAGTAGTCATTTGTTTATTGATTAGTGTTTCATTTTCATCGCATTTCAATCTTATTCGTCATCATGGATACGTTAAAAATTCGAGTAATTATGGAATATGAGTACCGTCGTGGCAGCAACGCGGCACAAGCGGCACGCAACATCAACGACGTTTACGGAGCTAACACTACAAACCAACGCACCACTTGTTAGTGGTTTGCTCGCTTCCGTTCTGGAAATTTCGACCTGAAAAATGAACCTCGCGGTCGTCCGAAGACTTTGGTCGACAATGACGAATTAAAGGCGATTGTGGAAGCTGATGATACACAATCTACGGTGAATTAGCAGCAGCTTTCGACGTTAGCGTCAAAACAATATTGGTCCATTTGCGTCAAATTGGCAAGGTAAAAAAGCTTGACAAATGGGTGCCCCACGAACTCAATGATCGCCAGCGCGAAGTACGCGTCGAGACGTGCCTTGCACTGCTCAACAGACACACAAATGAAGGAATTTTGAACCGCATTGTTACCTGCGATGAAAAATGGATTCTGTTTGATAACCGCAAGCGCTCAGCAAGTTGGTTGGATCCTGGTTCAGCACCTAAACAATGCCCTAAACGAAAACTTACCCCTAGAAAAGTGATGGTCACTGTTTGGTGGTCTAGCGCCGGTGTGATTCATCACAGCTTCTTACCAAACGGGGTGAGCATTACTTCAGATGTGTACTGTGAAGAACTGAACACAATGATGGAGAAGCTGGCACATCTCCAACCAGCATTGGTCAATCACTCGTCTCCGCTGCTCCTGCACGACAACGCGCGACCTCATACTGCACAGCAGACGGTCTCCAAGTTGCAAGAACTGGGGTTGGAAGCTCTCCGTCATCCGCCCTTCCACTCACCAGACCTTGCGCCTACAGACTACTACTTTTTCCAGAATTTGGATAACTTCTTGGCGGGAAAAAAATTCAATACCCGAGAGGCAGTACAAAATGCCTTTGCAGAATTTGTTGCGTCCCGTCCAGCTGATTTCTTTAGGAAGGGCATCAATAAACTGCCACTGCGTTGGCAAAGATGCATTGATTGCATGGGTGATTACTTCGATTAATACAAATAAAAAATGCATGAAAAAAATTCGTTTAAATTTTTTCATACAAAACGGCAATTTCATAGGTAAAGAAAGACCTATTAACAAACCGTTGACAATTACTGGTGACGCAAAGTCGCGAGTTTTCACAGGTTGTAGTATGTAGTGAATGAAAACTCCTACAGTAGAACAAGTTTTAGGCAGGTACTAAGGGCGAATTTCACCAATAAAACTGAAGATCACCGCATCTATTCTATTCTATTTTTATTATGGCAAACAAAGCCGATGTTGACCATTCTGCCAATGTCTAAAGTGAATTGAAAAAGCAAGTGAGCAGGATAAAAAAAACCGGTCAGAGCGAGTCGGACTCGCACACTGAGGACTCCGTTCCGATTTCTGAAAAAGTGTGCTATTTAGAGACATCGTTTTATTTCTCCTATAATCTTTACATAATCTTCTATCACATAGATTAGTTTCAGATTTTTCTCTATGCAGACTTCGGAGATAAGATCGGAACGGTATTTTTTTACATTTTCCATCAAAAGTCGAAAACTATGCGGCCTAAAAAAAGAAAAAAAAAGGTTTGAGTATGTGCAAACGGCGTTCTTCACTTCGAATTTTTAAGACCCCATTTGAGTCCATGTTGCAAAAAAAATAGATTTCTTTATTATTTGCAAAATAGTTGGGCAAATCCTCTCTATCCCTCTATGTGATTTCCCCGTGGGACTTAAAAAAAAAATGAAGATTACATGTTACTTCTAGATACGAACTATGACTACATTTCCAATCCCTTAAATCTCTTAAAAAGAGGTACACAATTTTTTTTATATTATTTGTGAATTTTAAAATCATCAATCAACCAACATAAATTAAAACCATAAATTTGAATTTTCATATTAACCCAACTTAAGAAATGCTGGGTTTCTCGTAAAACTGTCATCCCCTACTATCACCCCCAGTAGGATTATTTTTTAAGACAAAAATTAGGCTATGTCCTTCCCCAAGATGCCATCTATAGTCTTGCCAAATTTTTTCCATAACCGTGCAGTTAAACCCCTATTTTACCCCATAGGGGATGATTTTCTAAAAAACGCTGGACCACATATTTCTTTATTTCCTACCAAAAGCATAAATTTGAATTTTCATGTCCCTAACTCATGAAATGCTGGGTTTCCCATACAAACTTTCATCCCCTATATCACCCCCTGTAGGATTATTTTTGAGACAAAAAGTAGCTTTTGTTCTTCCTCGAGATGCTGTCTATAATCTTGCCAAATTTTATCGAAATCCGTGCAGTCTTGTGAATTTTAAAATCAACTCCTATTTTACCCCCTTAGGGGGTGATTCCCCAAAAACGCTGAACCACATATTTCTTTATTTTCTATCAAAAGCATATATTTGAATTTTCACATCCCTAACTTAAGAAATTCTGGGATTCCCATACAAATATTCATCCCCTATATCACCCCCTGTAGGATTATTTTTGAGACAAAAAGTAGCCTATGTCCTTCTCTAGAATACCACCTATAAGCCTTGCCAAATTTTATCAAAATCCGTTTAGTGGTTTAGACATGAAAAGGTAGCAGACTGACAGACAGACAGACAGAGTTACTTTCGAATTTATAATATTAATATGGATGTGTGCAAGGTTCCACCAATGTTTCAGTGTTATCGGTACAGACTAATTACCGTGTACTGACTATAATATGTACCGATAACACTCAAATATTGGCGGAAGCTTGCACACATATACTATAAACGGTTAGGAGGAATAGTGGGGCGCGTCTTCGTGGATTGCACTTGTACATTGTACCAGTAACCCCATAGGTATATAAGGTTCTATAAAAATATCTGCCACGGCTGCAATGGAGGACAGTATTGTGTATATAGATTACATTAGGGAAGATAAATGATTGATCTTATGTCATACATTTTTTTATACAAAAAAAATGTGCGTATTTGATTTATTTATATGAAACCGTCCCGTAATTAGTGTTCATTCACAGAACAGGAAAGAGGTAACAATTGTTTTCATAGATGAACCGACACATCACGCGTAGTTTGTGAACCACGGCATGCAGAGTAAATGTTTATTTATTTACTTTATTTTCTCAAAATTATTTAAATAATCTGGGCTACGAAATTTCTTCACTATTGTATTCTTTAAACACAATACTATCTCCCACTGAAGCCGTGGCAGATATTTTTATAGCAGCCTATATATCGAATAAAATGGCGGAGGGTGACTTGCACACTCAATAATAATAATTATTATTATAATGTCGATAACATGACAGTATATTTTCTATAAATATCAATGGTTGCCCATATTATGAACCATTTTGCTTTTAAATTCTGTTTAAGAATCTAATAATTTATTAATATTTCTTACTTGTACTTAATACTGTTGTGACGTTGCAAAACATGAAATACGTAACTCGCAGCGACATCGTTTGTGGACTAATAGAGTCACATTTGACAGAGGCCACAGTTTGAACAACAGATGGCGCTAGAGATCGAACGCCTCTTCAAAACTTAATATAAATTAAATAACTAGATGTAAATTAATTAAAACACACAAAAATTGCATAAAAGCTAAAAAGTTAAATAAATTTAAACAATTAGGAACATGTCGGAATCGAGAGTATTTAGTCTGTGGCATGGAAAGTTCTCAAGAGGACATTCGAAGGACATCGGAAGAACACACAGGGGAGAAATCGTGGCATTTGATTTCGACAGAGCACAGAACGAACAAACGATATTTATTATACAGGCACTCGGTTTTACAACGGTGATCCGAAACCCGAGGGGTTTTCAAGTGCATTAAAAGGCTGTACCCTGTGAGTATTTCGTCCTCCATTTGTTTCCCATTCTGGAAGTCCCAGGCGCATGTATTTGACTACGGAGATTTTGTTCCAGGTCTGGCTGTTTTACTAGCCTGGATATTTGAGGTCCGGGATTGTTGAATGCCTGAAGCCATCCGGAGAACGTGCATCGTTCAGGTTTGGCTCGACGAGTTTTGAGACAGTGTGGCCGTCCATGGTACAGGAAGGCCTTACCAATCCTAAGCCTCGTTGAGGAAACATCGCCATCGTTCAAGGTAACAGCATTCCTGCTGGACTTCGCCCGTAGGCCGCGTCTGTTCGTGGGTACCAAGGTTTCTAACCTTGGTGCCATGCCAAGGGTTTCTGTTCCACTAATTGAGTCTAATTGAGTAGTTTTGCATTGTCTGATTGTGTAGTCTTGCACTGATTGAGAGAGACTTGAGCATTAAGTAAGTGCTACTTGAGCACTAATTGAGTAGTAATTGTGCTGCTATTAATTATAATGAGGGAGATGCACTAGACCTGTCTACTGGGTTTATTTTCATACAAAGAGTTAGGCCTTTTGTTAATGTGTTAAGTAACAAGACCAGTAATAACTTCTATTTTGTATTAAGTTGTGTCACGGGTATACTGTACCATAGTGAGTAGGTTTCGTAACGTGCACAGCCCTGGTTGGTCAATGCCTTGCGATTGAGCTAGTGGTATTAGGCGTTCACCTCGCGAATCCTTACAAGCGACCTGAGTCGTTATTTTGTAATATCTCATGTGGTGTACTTCCGTTATACCTTGGTACGGAGACAGGGTATAGCAGGGGTACACATCTTAGTGTGTAAGTCAAGTCTGGGAGGTATTATTGATGATTAGTTGCCTCATTCACTGTATTTCTCTGCAAGGGGATACTTCCTTTTATAGTGAATAAACTTTGTATGTGTATTGAGGTATGTCTTTAATTTCAGTCTTTCCAGATATTTATGTATCTATACCTTTATAAATTTACTTTCACACGGTTGAAAACTTTAGGTTTCATCTACAAGTCATACCCCTAACTTGGGGGATGCCGGGTGTGACACTGTCTTTCTTTAATCTCTTTCTTTTTTAATTTTTGCTATGCCTAATCATGGGACGCACCCAAGTTCTTGCTTCCGAATACAATAAATAATTAGGTATATTCTAATATACTCGATATTAGATTAAACCCAATTTTTACACTAAGCAGCTTCCAAAATCAAACCACTTCTGCTCAGACTCCTCTTCTAATCTGGGACAAAGAAAGAAAGATAGCAAACAGCCCAATGCTTGCTTTTGACACCTTCTTTGTACCTGTTAGCAGATGAAAGAAGAAATCAAACATAATGACTAAGAAAGTCAGAATTTTATCTTCATGCAAAGAGAAAGAAATTAAACTTCTTTCAGTGTAATTTCTTTTTCTTTGCATGAAGTTAAAATTCATTTTATTCCATCAAAATTTAGCCATATTAAGTTTCCTCTTGTCACAAAATATGATTAACACATAAAAATAATATAAAAACAAAAAGTAATGGTTTAAGTAAAAACGTATTTATTTTAAATATTTACAAATACATTATTTGAGGCTCATTTATCAACAATCTTAAAGTATTAATTTCAACAGATAAAGTTTTTCAACAGGTTTTAATAGAAATCAGTGATGATGATGATGTTCAGGAACAATGTGTACGGCGTGACCCTTGATTTCAACGTTGGCGTTGAATCTGTGAACACGGGAAAAAACAATTAGTAAATTCAGTTTACTCAGTTTTTTTAAACGGCATAATTCATTGTGATTTTTCCTTTACCCAGTTTTCTTGTCAGCGTGGTACTTGACGATTCTGACGGTGCCATCAGGCTGGTGCAGGCTGTACTCGCCCTTCACGACGTGGCCATCACGAGCTTCATGCTGCGACTTCTTGTCGCCGGTGTGAGGGTCCTCCACTTTGTACGCGAACTCGTATTTAGGATGAGACTGTATAAACATTTTTCAGAGTTAGTTACGTTATAGCTAATATGTAGGTAAAGGAATTATGAAGATTTTTAATAGGAATGTCATCGTACATAATACTCGACGTGTTTCTCGGTGGCGTGTCCGTGGTGCTGCTTGATGCTCTGTGCTGAGGAGGCGTGACCGTGGTGTTCCTTGTGGTGTTCTTCGTGGTGTTCCTCGTGATGATGCTCCTCGTGCTTCTTGTACTGCTCTTCATGTTTCTCCTCGTGGTACTCCTCGTGGTGTGTGGGCTCGTGAGTTTGGTGCAGTACGATGCTCTGTGACGAAATAGCGTGACCGTGACCGTGGTGATGGTCGTGACCGTCTTGTGGCCGCGCAGCTGCCATCGCGAGTACAGCGGCGACTAGTACGATCTGGGAAAATAAAATAAATTAATAAGAGTTTTGGATTTATCTTTTATATTTAGTAATATTTGGTCACAACAATTTTGGTAGACAGCTGATTAAACAATTTAATACCTTGTACATATTGAAGGTTTGTGTTCTTAACTCTTGAAGTACCGAACTGTGACTGATAGTCTCCCAGTGCATAATTTTTCTTTTTATACATAATCACATTAAAGGGACAGTGACAATTTCTTTCGTAATACGTGTAAACGGCCAACCAGTTTGCTGCATAATTATTTCAGTTTTCGGTAATCTGAGTCGACCTTGAGTAAGAGCGTGTTTTAGTACCGTAATTCAACGCTTACTTTCTTAGTGCAATGACATTTATTAAATGACAAATATGCTACAACCAAAAAATGGGTTCACAATTGAAAGGATATGAATATTTTTTTTTAATATACCTAATTGTTTCATAGAAACCTTTATTTTAATCAGGTTGTTGTGTTGTTCCTACCCCACCTTCAACATTTTATTCATTCCATTACTCCTTATGCGAATGTTGGTTAAAACTATTAGTGGGTAAAACTTAAATTAAATTAATTTATTTCTGATAACGTAATCCATACATCAGATTTCAATTTAAAAATTTTAAACAATAAATGAATTAAAATAAAACAAAATAAAATGAAAATTAAATAACAAAATTAAACACATTAAAATAAAATTCAAATAGGTTAGGGTAATAGGTTTAGGTTCTATCAAAAATTCAACATCCCCGGTGTACTGGGATGCATAGACTGCACACAAATAGCAATAGTTAGACCAGTTGAAAATGAAGAAAGATATTTTTGTAGAAAACACTATCATTCATTAAACGTTCAATTGGTAATTTTTGTTCAGTTACTGCATTAATATACAATACTTGTATGTTAAGTATATTGAACACTTTCAAAGTAGTAAAAATGTTCAGAATAACATGCAAGTATTGGTAGTAAATAATGTGTGATCATGATGTAATTAACCATGTTACAAATTACAGATTTGTGATGCAGACATGCAAATCACTAGTGTAGATGCCAGCTATGGTGGGGCAACACACGATTCATTCATTTGGAATGTGCACCCATTAAAAACACATTTAGAAAATACAAATGAATCTACATGGTTACTAGGTAAGGTTATAAGTATATTTTTTTAATAAATTAAACAAATTATAAACTTAATCAACTTAATCTTAATTCTCCAAGTATTGATAAAATAAATTTAGTCACTAAAGAATAATACACAACAAAAAAAGTAAGTAGGTAGTTAATGTAATGAATGTAATACTTTTTAAATAAATTATTCTAGTTTTCCTTGGTATCAAAATACTTATAAAACCTTTGGCATCTTTTTAGTCTCATAATAAATAATTATTTGGCTTACAAATTCCTAAAGTAACAAAATATATTGTAACATGAATTGAATTTTCCTATTTGCAGGTGACTCAGGATATCCATTGAGAAGTTACATGATGACACCCATAATCAATGCAAACCCTGATACACCAGAGAGCCATTACACAAATATGCATGTCCAGACTAGGAATGTAATTGAGAGAACAATTGGTCTTCTTAAAGCACGTTTCCGTTGCCTTCTGGTACACAGAGTGTTACATTACAGACCAAAAGTTGCCGCCTCTATTATAAATGCTTGTGTGATTCTGCATAACATTTGTAATAGAGCTAACATTCCTGTGCCAGAATTAAGTAACGAACACATACTTCAAGAAGCCCAGATGCAGGTGAACATGACTGATACCCTTAATGAAAGGGTCAACAGCAACAACCAAGCTCTTCAACGTGGTGTGACCATCAGAAACAACCTCATTCACCGTCTGTGGGATGCCCGACTGACCTAGAATGATAATTTGACAATTTAGTATTATAGAATAATTACATTCGAAGACACATGATGTGTGATATTAGATTTGTATTGTTACTAACAAATTTATGGACCATGTCTGAAATAAAAATAAATTATACATAATTTTTCCAAGCAAATGAATTAAGTGTAAGAGGACTTTTTTAATGACTTTATCAATCTGTGTGTAATAAAAATAGAAACTTACCTCAACCGCAATATTTCTTTTATTTCTTTCATTTCTTGTAATAACTTTTTTAGGGTTTCACTATTTTGCTCCTCTATGTTGGCTCTCCTCTCCGATATGCGAATAAGAGCCCGGCGCGCCGCGTCCTGTGTGATTGGTGGCTCTCGTCGCGTGTGTCGTCGGCGGCGTGGTGAGCGCCGAGGAGTGCTCTGCAGGTCTGGTGCTCCAGTGGTAGTGTGCTCGAGAGTGGGTGGCGTCGCAGGTGGGGGTGTCACTCTGCTTGATGGCCCTGGTTCCATGATAACTGGACTCATCCCTTGGACTGGACAGAGAGTTAGTATACTCTCAGAACCCCCCTCGCCTTCCAGAACTGTGGGCACACTACCTGTACCAATATTTAACGGCGTGTCCAAGTCCAAATCGCTTACTGTTACTTGTATATCCTGCAAATCATATTTAATTTTCTTTCTCTAATTACATCCTTATAATGACATGCAAATATTATATACAATATTTCCTCTTTAGAACATTAGTTTAGATGAACCAATGAGCAAGTATAAAAATATAATACTCACTTGTTCAAATGGCTCTACCCTCATACCAGGCAGGCCGGTACCGTAGTCATCTCCTAAAATCTGTAGAAATTTTTTTTCAATGTCCGTCATCTTTTTTATTCGTGACGGACCTCCTCCAGTCTGCTGGTGAGAAGCTCTAGTTTCTGCAGCCAATTTCTTTATTTTGGATTTGTAATCATTCCAATACTAAAAAATATACATTAGCTTGCTAAGTTACACAGAAATATTTTTTTAACATAAATAAATTGTTATTAGTTAATATATTCTTTTTACGTACTTTGCACCATCCTTTCCAATCTTTAATTGCACCATCACCATGGGAATTTAAATTCTGGGCTATATTCTCCCACATATTTTTTGAAAATTCCCTAGCTTGGGATGTTTTATTATAGCCCGTTGCTAAGGCTTTATTTTGGTTCAAAAATTCCCAAAGCTGTTCAAGTTGACCGTAAGTCACTCTTCGACGCGATACATCACTGTAAAAAAAAGCACATAAAATACTTTGGTACTTAAGTTGGGTACGCGTTTGAGTTAAAGAAGTTTTTAAGTTTACTTTATGAAAATATAAAATTATTACACAAACTCCACAAGAATACTTACGCCATTATCCGTTTTACCGATTATTTTACCAAATTGAAATGTTATAAACACTTAATTATTAATAAGAATAGTTTTAACTAATATATCTTTCAAAACAAATCGAAACAACCGCGGAACCGCCTTCTGTCAAATCAGACAAATGGAGGTGCGTTTATTCAATTTATTTTTACGACAACACTAAGCAAACCTTTAATTTGTTATTTATAGAATTACATAAATTACTATTATTTAAAGAGTAATAAAAAGGGTTTAATGGTATATAATATGACGCTAAAAACGCAATTTGAAAATGTATTCGTTGTAATTTTTACACACAAAAAGTCGCTAAAATTATATCAACTAGGTTTCTAAACGCAACGCATGTGGTTTGGGTAAAAGAGACAGACTTATGCAACGACTGTATAGCGTCATCTCTTTTTCACACCGCGGACCACAGACAAATTTCTTACGTTCATTCCTCCTTCAGCGATTCAAACGCCAGTCAGTTACAGGCACTTCATGGTACGAATCTTGGCGACTCAGTTTAGGTACCTAAACTGGATTGCATCGGAATTAAATGGCTAACTAAAAGTTGATGGTAGGCCTGCTGACCGCTAAAGCCCTGCGCTCCCACTCAATATCCTGATTGTCATCAAGACCTTCATTAATCAAATGTCCCAGTTATTTAAATTTCATTACATGATTTATGCACAAGCCATTTAGGGTTACGAGTATATAAAAAAAAACTAAACCAAACTTTATATTAAATCTAAACTTAAATTATATCTAGATACCACATTTCGCTAGTCATGTTTGTCTCAATGGGAGCCACTAATGTGCACAAATCCTGACTCCAGGTGTAAGTTTCTTAGACTTTGAGTCCTTTTCTCGGTACTAGGTTCAATGTCTAATATTTTTTCGAGATGTTTCGTGGCGATAGCCCGTTTATTATCATACCGAGAAACTAAAATATCCCACGCAACACTATAGTTTTCGTCTGTAATTGGTATCGATTTAATAAGATTATAGGGTTCATCTTTTAATGACAGTAACAGGTAACGAAACTTCTCTGTCTCCGTGTAGGTATTTTTGCCATGTACTAATGAACTAAACAAATCGTGAAATGGGGGCCAATCCGTGGTTTCCCCTGAGAAGGTAGGCATTGGAAGAATAGGTAATCTACTTGTACAACTATGACTCGTATGAGTAGATGGAACATGTACCACTGAGTTATTATTAAATGACGTACTAGAGGACATTCTTCGTTTACGCTCATTATCCTCTTCCTTAAGTTTATCTAAGTGAACACTAATTGCGAAATAACAATCATTAAAATTGTTACGAATCTTCAGTTGTTCGTCTTTGTCGAAAGTATTGGATTTTATCAAGAATTTTTCTATTTTTGCCTGAAGTTTGAAGAACTTTCTTTGTTGCAAAGTTAATTCTTTTGAGCGTGACCTAAACTGTTGTTCGTCTGAGTCTATGAACTCTAAAATACGGTTGAGATCATCGATAATGATCTCACGTTCAAAAATGTCTTGTTGAATAAGTTCCGCCATTTTGGACGCGTAACGCCGCAAATGGACTTTGAACTAAGAACAGTAAGAACACTAGGAAAATAACCCCACAACAAGTACCTAGATATAAATCCAGGCTCGAAGAGATCAAACAATTATGTGTCGTAGATTCGAATCAAACTTACCGGTTGCTCCCGTCCCGCCGCTTCGCACACCGATGGGCTTAGAAGGCGCGATCGATAGTTCTGAATCTTGCATCAACTCCACTACACATATTTTTCCACAGGCGCTGGTTCAGGGTATATCTGGTATCTTGCGGGGATTGTAGCACGTTTTCAACCGAAGGACCTTATTTTTGTAGAAAAGTATATATCGCGCGTGGCGTGTATGCGCGGACACACGTAATGGCACGTAGTACAGTGAAAAAACACACGCAGAAGCGCGGCGCTAGTGTGCTCATCCGCAACCAATCAGAAGGCTCCACGAATGGGCGATGAGCAAACACCGGAAGGTTATTCAAATCAACACCCTCGGCAATTACACAAAAAAGCCTGATTACCAGCTGTGGGGTGAAGAAAACACTATTCTAAAATCTCTAAGAATTAATTCAGTAGGTACGTAATACCAACTATAAAGAGAACGGTACGTAACAAGTAGTGTCAATGTTTTCAGGTCACCTTGAAAGTTCCTAATTCGCTGCAAGTAATGATTCAATAGATTACATTATCTGTGACCTGTGATTTAACAACGGTATTAATTATTTATACAAGAAAACAACGGCATCTAATCATCATCTGTCTAGCCTTTTCCCAACTATGTTGGGGTCGGCTTCCAGTCTAACCGGTTGCAGCTGAATACCAGTATTTTACGTGGAGCGACTACCTATCTGACCTCCGCAACCTAGTTACTGGGTAATACGATACCCCTTGGTAAGACTGATTGTCAGACTTTCGGGCTTCTGACGACCCGTAACGACTGTCAAAGATCCACGAATGACAGCCGGGACCAACGGCTTAACGTGCTTTCCGAGGAACGGAGGAGTCTCGGTATTTAAAGATGGTCACCCATCTACGGATCAACCCCGACAAGCGTAGCTTAACCTGATGGATCGACCCGTGCGGCTGTTATTACTTAGCCACGATCTCCTCTAAGCAGACCCCAACATGGGAAAAGGCTAGGCCGATTGACTGTAGTAAAATACTATATGATATTCAGGAACCCAAAACAAAAACGATCTAACTTTCAAACTAATTTTTTCAAATATTAATGTATTCGTTACTAAAAATAAATATTACGGATGTTTTTGTAAGAACAGGCTATTTTATTTATCGACGATTTTTTTCAAATATTCATAATATTTCGTTACTAAAAATAAATATTAGTGGCTTAGTTAGGTTTGGGCATCTTGCTGGCCAAGGATTTGGACCACCTTCCTCTGCCAATCCATCGATCAGGAAAGTTGGCATCTAACTATTGACGAACATTGATTCTCCAATGGGCAGGACATCCATCGTTTTCCATGCATTAGGTTTTGATATGTTAGCAAGCAGAAAAGCATAAAAATAAAAAGTATGCATTGGTTTTCTTTAAATAAATTTTCAAAGTTGTTTGCTGCAGAGATCTTCAAAAAAATATAAAATGTCAATTTACTTGAAAATGGTTGACATTTGCATAGGGGTCCTCGTAAGGGGTAGGTTGGTTGCAAATGATCTCTCTTACATTCCGTTAACGCATTGCCGTCATAGTACTAGTAATATATCAGTATAATACCAGGTATATATCGAATAAAATGGCGGAAGGTGAGTTGCACGCTCAATAATAATAATAATTAATAATATGTCGATAACATGACAGTATATTTTCTATAAATATCAATGCCCTATTTATGAACCATCTTGTTTTTAAATAATTTATGAATATTTGTTACTTATACTTTAATACTCTCTGTCATGAATTACTTCCTTAATTAAATTTTAGCTATGCTTAATCATGGGACGCACCCAAGTTCTTGCTGCCGAATACTAAAAATAATTGCTTGCTTCCGAATACTTAAAATAATACCCAATTTTTACAATAAGCAGCTTCCAAAATCAAATCACTTCTGCTCAGACTCCCCTTTTAATCTGGGACAAAGAAAGAAAGAAAGCAAACAGCTCAATGCTTGCTTTTGACACCTTTTTTGTGCCTGTTAGCGGATTTCCTCTTAGTCAACATGTTTGATTTCTTCAGTATAATTTCTTTCTCTTTGCATGAAGTTCAAATTCCTTGTATTACATCAAACTTTAGCCATAGTAAGTTTCCTCTTGTCACAAAATATGATTTACTTATAAAAGTAATATCAAAACAAAAAGAAATGGTTTAAGTACCTAGTAAAAACGTATTTATTTTAAATATTTACAATGTAATACATTCCTTGAGGCTCATTTATCAACAATCTTAAAGTATTAGTTTCAACAGACAAAGTTTTCCAACAGGTTTGAATAGAGATCAGTGATGATGATGTTCAGGAACAATGTGTACGGCGTGACCCTTGATTTCAACGTTGGCGTTGAATCTGTGAACACGAAAAAAACAATTAGAAAATTCAGTTTACTCAGTTTTTCAAACGGCATAATTCATTGTGATTTCTCCTTTACCCAGTTTTCTTGTCAGCGTGGTACTTGACGATCCTGATGGTGCCATCAGGCTGGTGCAGGCTGTACTCGCCCTTCACGACGTGGCCATCACGAGCTTCATGCTGCGACTTCTTGTCGCCGGTGTGAGGGTCCTCCACTTTGTACGCGAACTCGTATTTAGGATGAGACTGTAAAAACAATTTTCAGAGTTAGTTACGTTATAGCTAATATGTAGGTAAAGGAATTATGAAGATTTTTAGTAGGAATGTCATCGTACATAGTACTCGACGTGTTTCTCGGTGGCGTGTCCGTGGTGCTGCTTGATGCTCTGTGATGAGGAGGCGTGACCGTGGTGTTCCCCGTGGTGTTCTTCGTGGTGTTCCTCGTGATGATGCTGCTCGTGCTTCTTGTGCTGCTCTTCATGATTCTCCTCGTGGTGCTCCTCGTGGTGTGTGGGCTCGTGTTTGGTCTCGTGAGTTTGGTGCAGTACGATGCTCTGTGACGAGATAGCGTGACCGTGACCGTGGTGATGGTTGTGACCATCTTGTGGCCGCGCAGCGGCCATCGCGAGTACAGCGGCGACTAGTACGACCTGGAAAAATAAAATAAATTAGTAAGAGTTTTGGATTTAACTTTTATTTTTAGAAATATTTGGTCACCACAGTTTTTGGTAGATAGCTGATTAAACAATTTTATACCTTGTACATATTGAAGGTTGGTGTTCTTAACTCTTGAAGTACCGAACTGTGACTGATAGTCTCCCAGTGCATAATTTTTCTTTTTATACGTAAACACATTAAAGGGACAATAATACATTTTTTCGCAATACGTTTAAACGCCCAACCAGTTTGCCACATAAGTCAGTTTTTGGTAAGCTGAGCCGACCTTGAGTAAGAGTATGTTTTAGTACCGTAATTAAACGTTTACTTTCTTAGTGCAATTTGTTAAATGAAAATACACTACGACCAAAAATGGGGTCAAAATTGAAAGGATACGAATATTTTTTCTTAACACGTTAAGCGCCATGTGTATCCTTCCGGATTCACAGGCAGTGAGGCAGTGCTTTATTCGGAGGCCTATGTGTCAGCCAGGAAACACATTTTAATCCATTTGACTATGAATTGTAATACCTCTGGCTTCCACGGTTTTTTCGGTATAACAATGTGGGTTTTTTGTACGACTTTTTGATCAAAACTTGTCTTTTTTTTTTGTGGATGGGAAATCATCAAATGACGTATCCCACTCTAGCCGGAGCGGGAGGACGTGTCAGACTTTAACTGACTAAAACCCACTCGTGTTCCTTCAGTTGCCTGTGCCAGGGCCACGGTATCTCTTTCGAACAACCCGCAATCCTGGCATAACATAGGTCTAAAAAACACCAAAGTGCAACACTGTTTTTGGGCTTGGCGCTAAACGTGTTAATATACCTAATTGTTTCAAAGAATCCTTTCAGGTTGTTCTGTTGTCCTTACCCAACGTTCAATATTTCTTCATTCCATCACTCCTGTAGCCTAGCATAATGCGAATGTTGGTTAATTATGCGAGTTGCGCTGTAAACTCCGCTTGCGCGAAGCAGGATTTGTAGTGTGACGTCAGGTCTTTGATGCACATATCGCATGTGGCGTAAGGTAAAACAATACTTATTATACCTATATCCCTTCATAGGAACATATGTACTTATTTATGAACCCAAAACCCCAGGGGGAGGGGGGGGGGGGTTAGTTGCGAAGCCCATAGGTTCACAACTACTGATGATGATTTTTTTTTACGTTTATATATTTAATAATATATAAGCTTATATACCTATTAAGTAAAGGATTTTAAAGGATTTTCCTTACGCACACATGGGGTGCAATTGGCGCGTCAGAAGATATAGGTAGTTACCTATACCCACATTTCACTAGTCATGTTTGTCTTATATAATAAGGAGCGAGTCTATTGCCACTAATGGACACAAATCCTTTCTCCAGGTTGGCTGCTAGTGAGATATTCCATAAGAAAGAACAAAAATAAATAACACGATCGACCGACTATCATGCGACCACTAGTCGTTCGAAGCATTCAACTACATACGTACATAAACTCACTCCTTCTTCCCATGGAGTAGGCAAAAACTACAGAACGCCACTTACTACGATCCTTACATACTCCTTCACAAACATAGTGTCAATGTTTTCAGGTCACCTTGAAAGTTCTTAATTCGCTGCAAGTAACGGTTCAGCAGATTACTTTATCTGTGACCTATGATTTAACAACGGCAATAAAACAAGAAAAAACGGCATACTATCTAACTGCTAGTCCAACTATTTTTAGTTTAATAACAAACCGTTGACAATTACTTGTGATGCAGTCACGAGTTTTCACACGTTGTACTATGTAGTGATTACTAAGGGCGAATTCCACCAATGAAACTGAACGATCAGCACATCTATTCTATTCTATTATATGTTTAGGGTTCCGTAGCTCAAAAGAAAAAACGGAACCCGTATAGGATCACTTCATTGTCCGTCTGTCTGTCAGTCTGTCAAGACCCTTTTTCTCAGGAACACGTAGAGGTATCAAGTTGAAATTAATATCAAATACGTAAGTCTATAGTGCCTTAGCGTTCTAAAAAAATCAAGCGTCTAAGTCATCGCACTAATTAAATACGGCTATTTATGCGACATATTTTGATACTCGCAAGTAAATCAAAACCTTTAGGGTACTTCCCGTTGACCTAGAATCATGAAATTCGGCAAGAAGCAAGGTCTCACAGCACAAGTAAATAAATGAAACAGTCCAAAAATAATTAATTTGTAATTTTATCACATAAAAAAATTTTTTTTTTGGGATTACAATGTAATGTTTGTTTTTGAGATAAATTCTTTTCAACTACTGAACCCTTCATTGTGCGTGGTCCGACACGCACTTGGCCGATTTGTTGTTCAAAAGAAAGTGAATAAAAAAGTGCAGTAACTTTTTGGACCACAACGTGCGGTTGGTCATGGCCACGCGAAATTAATTCGGTCATAAACTGTCATTGGCATAATATAACCACATGGCTTTGAACTTATTTTCATACAATAGAACAGTCTGATTTTTTTAAACAAATTCGTAATAGATCTTATTTAGTTTTCAAATTATAATTACGTTTGTGACATTGTGTGGTTAATACGTTTTTAAGTTTCTCGGAATCTGAGTAGGTCCGCAATTATGTCGTTTTAATTATTGCTTACTTACTTTTGCGTATGCTACTGAATAATTTCTAATAGGAGCCGGTATATCGTAACACTGAATATTTAATTTATCAATCAATCAATCAATCAACTTTATTTTCTCACCACAATATACATAAATTATTTTACATTGGTCAGATTCGACAGTGATACATAATTCCAGTAAGTCTACCTAAGCTAGGCTCGCAGCCTGTGTTTTAAGACACCAGGATCCTACCCCTTTACATTTTCATTTTGTAAATAATGTACTAAGATGATGATGATATATATATATGATTATATGATGTTATATGATTATTTTTATATGATTTTATAGATTATATGTTGTGTTACGGTGCAAAAAGAGCTAATTCAGCGATATCATTGCAATTAATAATTCTTACTAACTAAATTTAATTATTATGATCATCAGAGACGCATGGTATAGCATAATTGGGAAAAAAGAAAAAAAAAAAAGTATTAAAACGTGTAATATTGTATCAAAAACTAAAAATTCACCAACAAATAAACATTAGATCACAGTAGGTACGTAACAATAACGGTAGTAGTTAATATCACAGTTTTGGTTCAGCAGTGGTTTAGTAGTGGTGACCGTGGTGGGGAACAACGTGATGGGTGCTGTGCTTCACGTCCGCGTGGAAACTGATGAAAAAGAAAAAGTAAATATTAGGTACTACAAATTAGCCATGGCTGTTTCTGTCTATACAGTAAAGCCAGGTGAAGAAGCTTTAGAAGACAGAATACAACATAATATCAATTACATAATAATTATCTTTCTGACTTTTTTATGAATGGAATAATGGGATTGTGATAGAGGGTTACCACAGTTGTTGATAGTTTTCTCTGATGAAACACACATGATCAAAATTCACTTAATTTATAACTCTATAAGCAAGGAGAGATATAGCTTGTTTAAGGCATGACCACATATTATAAGTTTAGTGTTCGACAAGGCCTCTTCAATGGCTTTTGAGCCTTATTTTTAGCTAGGTATGAAAATTGCTTTAATTGTCTTCATCTAGATTCCTAATAATGTCAACTTACCCAGTGTGCTTGTCACCGTGGTATTCAACATGTCTGACAGAGCCATCAGGCTGGTGCAGGGCGTAGTAACCCTTGACGACGTCACCGTCGCGGTGCTCGTGCTGCGACTTGATGTCACCGGTGTGAGGGTCCTCTACTTTGTAACCGAATTCATATTTGGGGTAGGCCTGGAATATCAAAAACAAACAGTTGTTTTACATGAAACAAGAGGTGAATATAAGGAAATTAACACATTAATACCAGGGCTGGAATCTGTAGCTAAAATGGTTGCTCCTTCAAAAAGCTGAAAATTAATGGTGAAGCTAGTGAAAAACATTATTGTTTCCATGCATTTATGATATTTCTATTTTGAAATCCTTTTTCAGGAATTTTTCTAAGGATGAATGACTAGCTTACAATTACTTTACTTGAATATCTCATTTGCTAATTGTGGAGCTTAACTAATGTCCTCCATGCTTTAATTAATTTAATTTACTCACATAATAATCAACGGCGTGTCCATGACCACCGTCATGTCCGTGACCATGACCGTATCCACCATGGCCGCCATCATGGCCTTGAACATGGACCACCTCTGCTGGTCCATCGTGGCGATGGATGTACTGGGAGGAGAAACCATGGCCGTGTCCATACACGGCTTCCAGGAAAGCTACGGCAGCTACGAGACAAAGTACCTGGATTGAAAATGGATGAGAAAATTAGTATGGAAGGGAACGTAAGTTCTTAAGAAGTTGAATTCATAATAAGAGTCATTATGCATCGTGTTTGTTTATAGCTTGAAGTTCTAATTAAAAAAAAAATTAATTACTTTTTAGTTGTGTAATAAAAACAAAACATTCAAGTCATAGTGTATAAAAAAAAAGCACTTAAGTAAGCTCGGTGTATTATGAAGTTATGATTGGCGCCATATAGGACGTTATGCCAGTTTTTCAATGTGTAATATTTTAACGGAAAGTGGTAGTCATTACGGTTTTACATTAGTAACTCATAGTTAGGGTAAAACTTAGAAAGAAGAACGTTCATAGACACCCATCCTGTTTTAAGGTGCAAACGTTTCTCAACTAATATGATTTTTAAGCAACATGACCTATGGTCTAACACTAAACCATAATAAGCATTAGGCGATATTTAAATCACTGAACATTTTCACACAAAACAATCACAAGGCAATTCACTCAGGCTCACTTAGATATATGGAAAATATGTTTACCTTTGAGAACATTTTCAGGTAAATAGATTCTATTAGTTGTAATGCTAATGATACTAACACCAATAGTGAACTGATACATAATGATCAAATTCAACGTCTTTTATATCAATAACAAAAGTAGCCAAGGTAAATAGATTTCACTCTAAGGTATGAACAAGCAGTACAAATTATTCACGAACTTCAGTATACTGTATTAGCAATGAATTTCGTAAAAGCGTTTGTTCGGAATGACCACTTACACCTTGCAGTGTGACATTGCCACAGTTTGTTATAAGTAAATTGCGCAAGATCAGTGTATTATTGACACAAATATAATTGAACAAAAAGCGGCCTAAGTGATAATCATTTGCAGCAGTTTTCTTATTGAAAAAACTGATCAAGAATTAATGAACGCAAATGTTGCTATGAACGACGTCGTTTTTGTGTGTGGGCGCAACGCATGCAGTTACGATACAGCTTTCATAATGTGTGATGAAGAAAATTCTATAGTTCAAATCTTTTAGCTTGTAAAGCTTGAGCAGAACCTTCATCCTTTTCATCCAATTACTGGTTATTATCCTTTTACTTATTTTAACTTATCATATACAGGGTGAATTTTTCAAGTGGGCGTGGATGGGCAAATTCGAAACTATGAGGAATATTGTAATGCTGAATGCGACGAATCCAGCTATGTATTGAAAACAATGGTCATCGTATTGAACAATTAATCAGTTTAGGTTTAATATCATGTAGGTAGGTAACATAAGAAAAATAAAAAAAAGTATTTTGTTAAAAATTAGCTTTTTCCTTTAGTTTTCCGTATGTCATTACTTCCCAGAATTCAGTCCTAATTAATAGCGACACTATCGAATGGTGTAAAATAATACATTGTGTGTTTTTTTTGTCAAAATCAACGGGTTCGATCCCTGGCTAGAATTAGAAATATAGATTTTTCAAAAATCCAATGATGCAGTTTTAGTTTTCATCAAAATGGAGCCCGAGACTCCTTTGAGTACTTTTCGCTATTCCTCATAGTTAGAGATTTGGCCATCCACGGCCACTTGAAAAATTCACCTTGTATATCATCATAATATGGCACGAGACACTATCCTTGCCCATATGGTGGTGGATTATTATCTTCTGTTAGGTATGATAACATTACCCAACAGCTCAACAAACTCGTTGGTGAAAAGATTATTTTTATGGGGTCAGGTGAGATAATCGTCAAACGTTAAAAATTAATGAATGAGCTGACGTTACACATTTAGTTGCCAGATCAGACGCCAACGTTATTATTTGAAAAAATACTGGGTTTACAGGGTGAAAGTTAAGAATTTATGGTTAAATTAATGAATGAGCTGACGTTACACATTTAGTTGCCAGATCAGATGCCAACGTTATTATTTGAAAAAATACTGGGTTTTAGGGTAAAAGATAAGAATTTATGGTTTTCCTTTAATTTAATGTAACATGTTTGTTAGAGAGATTTGATTCTTATGATTGACCCTATCAATTGATGTCATAAAAGTAAAGGGTCATATTTTTCCAGATTATATCCGGTTCGATTCCCGAGTGTGGCAAGAGAATTTTCAAAAATCTCTGAATGCAGATACGTTTCTTTTTAAATATTATATAACATAATGGTTGCTTTGAGTAAAATTTGCTATCTCCACTATTTAGAGTACTTTCCCTCCAGGTGAGGTTAAATATTTCCATCCTGTATATATGACTAGCGTTGTGCGGCCCGCTAGGTGGTGACACCGACTAGGCATAGCGAGCTGATACCAGTCGGGGGTGCTGTGTACAAGTATACCTGGGACTTCCGACTCATGGTGGTAGAAGGAACCTTATGTTCTACTCTGATGGAGGACATCGTTGAGGAAAAAAAACCTACTTGCTTACTTAAGCCTACCATGACTAGTGACTGTTATTCTAATCTTGTTTTTGATTTGTAATGCATTGTTTTAGTCAAAGTCAAAATCTAGTATCTACCTACGATGAATCTAATTTAGAAGTATGCCTTATGACAAGACCCTTAAAAATCTCATTTCTTAGTCAAGCATCGTAATTCAGTTTTATTGGCAATTACATACTTTGACGAAGGTTAAAAGTGTTTACAAAAGCTTTCAAGAACTTGTTTGAACTGTCCGAACCTTTGCTTTCGATGACCGATTTGGTACCTTGGGTACTGAAGAAATTAATTCTTGCGTAAAGAATCATGATTTTGATCTCAAATTACACATGAGAACCAGTTTTTTCAGTGGTATGCGTAATTTGCACATATAAAGCGGTCCCCAAATTGTAGTAAACTTGTTTTGTTTCGAATTATTTTTGAGTATAAATTCTGTTTCCTTGGGATCCAGTATCATATTTGCAACAGCTTTTGTGGGCACAACAACACAATGTATACAAAGGTAATAAAAATAATATTTAGTAAAAGTGTTTTTTGTTGCGGTTTAAAAGGACCGCTCTAAGGAGTCGGTACTTTCTTAAAGCAAATCTGGCACCAAACTAGATTTTATTGATATCGTTTACTCATCATCTCATCTGCCTAGCCATTTCCCAATTATTTTGGGGTCGGCTTCCAGTCTAACCGAATACAGCTGAATACCAGTATTTTACATGGAGCGACTTCCTATATGACCTCCACGACCCAGTTAATGGGTATTACGACACCCCTTGGTAAGACTGGTTATCAGACTTTTGGGCTTTTGACGACCCGTAACAACTGTCAAAGATCCACGAATGACAGCATTGATATCGTTTACTATTACATAATATGTCTTTATTAAGTACCTTTCTTTACATTTCAATCATGACACATCATTCAATTGTTTAGAGTTCAAACACGTGTAGTCAATTTGTTGATACGGTTATTGTTAATGCACTGACTTCCTGTCATACATAGACATTGTAGACATAGCCCATAAGGTCGATTGAAGATGAAGAATCTCTGTTTTAAAGTTGGTTGAAAGAGAAAAACTTGAATCAATGAACCAAACATAATATTATGTGCTTTTAATTTTTTATCTTGATGATATTATCGTGGAAGTCCACGTCCACGTCCATAAATTGTATGGAAATATGTGCAAGTTTATAACTTGCACATATTTCCATATATTATCGCGTTATCGTGGACGGAAATTTAAAACGTCTTCATATATTTTCATACCTTTTACTTGCCTGTATTATCGTGATACCGTGACGTGGACGTGAATGTCCATGATAATATCGTCACGTTAGAAATTATAAAAGCACACATTAGTTTAAATATATCCACTAACAAATTTCTTTCATAATAAATAGTTTAATTTTACATGAATTCCTTTCAGATACTAGCGCTACTCATCCTTATGGCGGCGGCATATTGCCAAGACCATCACCACCACACGATCTCCCTCAAAACAGTCGTCCAGCACCAGACACACCACGAGATACCAAAGAAAGTGGAACACCACCACGAAGCCGAACACAAAGCCCCAGTTCAAATCCATGAAGTCCATGCAGTCCAGACTGCTCAACATGGTCATGCCGTCTCATCCCAAAGTATAGTACGTCACGATAGCCATGGTCATGGTCACGAACAAATTCACCATGCAGCTCCTAAGCATTACTTTGTCCCTGCCAAAGAACCCGCTCCCGTACATGAGGCTGTTGCTGCCGAAATCCCTGTTGTTCAATACAAGTATGTGCCTGTTGTTCCTGTTCATGTGGTTCAACAGGCTTCTCATCAGGAACATAAAGAAGTCCAGCATAAGGAAACTCATCATAAGGAAACTCAACATAAGGAATCCCACAAGGAACATCATCATGAACACCATGTTGACTACTACGTAAGTTTAGACACGTCATATTTCTCAAATTTTTACGCAAAATACTCGCTTTGTTGTAGAATTGTGGACACCAGCCCGTATTGCAACCTATTACTTATTAGACCCTGGTTTTTTTAAGTTCAACTTCATCTATTGTAGTAATTCGTGTAGTTATTATGTAATTCGGCTGTTGATATTTCAGTCAACCAATTACAATTATTGTGAACAATAAATTCTTCATCGACACTTAGTAAACATTGATAATCTATTGGAAAATGTGTTCAACCTAATATTTTTTTTATTTCAGGCTCACCCTAAATACGAGTACGAGTACAAAGTAGAGGACCCTCACACTGGTGACAAGAAGTACCAGCACGAGTCGCGAGACGGTGATGTCGTGAAGGGCGTGTATAGCCTGCACGAGGCTGACGGCTCCATCAGGACAGTGAAGTACACATCTGACAAGAAGACTGGGTAAGTTCTTATCTCGTTTTCTACAATAGATTTTTATTCCTATATTATTCTTGCCTTTAAAAGAGTGATGATCATGTTCATGCCTTCTCTGTACCTATAATAAGAGGTCTATATATTTTCCCTTCAGTGTGTCTATAATAAGAGGTCTATATGTTTTCCCTTCAGTCCCCAATTTAAATTGCAATGCCATAACAGGAAACTGAATTCTAAGAACCTTTCTATTGTTAACATCTTCAAAATTATACACTTAGTTCGTAATAAAGAATTTGAATTTGTGAAAATCATCATCATTCTGCTGCTCTGATCCTAATTTATTTGGGATCAGCGCATCATGTCTATTTCTTCCATACTTTTCTATTAGTCGTCCTCTCAGTAGCCATCCCCTTTGTAGCTTTATCATCTGTCACAGAGTCCATACATCCTTTCTTAAAAAAAAGGGGAAGACCAAAGCTGGTAAATAGGATAATATAAATAGGATAATATAAAAGCTTTTTATTTAATTTTTCTCTCTTTGCCAGATTCAACGCTGAGGTGTCACACAAAGGCCATTTCAAGCACGAACATCATTACCACCACTAAATAGTCAATTCTTTCTAAAAGCAGGACCTACACTGTGTTCATTAATTTAAGCTGTTAAATAAATATTTAAAACCTTAAAGATATAGTAATATTTTATTCAATCGAAGGACGTCCACAAACGTTTTCAATTTGTCGAAATGTGACAAATAGACCATGATGTCATAAACACTACAAATAGGTAAAAATCTGTATGCATTGCTGGCACAGATTTTTCCGATAAGTAGAAGAAATCCGTATTAAACTTACGTCATAGAAAGTTAGTCGCATCGCTTGTTACATATACCTATGTAAACTAAGCAATAAGGAAGGTATCAATATACCGTAGTAGGTAGGTACCTATTACAAATGCAAAGTTATTTCGAATAGAAACTTTGATGATCTACAAGTACCAGATTAATTATTATCCGGTTCAAACATAGTACATAAAATCAATTATGATAATACAATGATTGGTTATTAAATATTTGTAGATAAAGAAAATGGAGTCGGTACTACCCATAAAGGAAGTTGTGAAATACTAGAAGCGGTGCTTAAATGTGGTTCATGGTTACACAATGAGGAGTTCTATGCGTAAGTAGTCAGTTCACCAGATTTTAATAAAAAAAACGTATGGCAATGACACCGTTGAGGTCACTTTCCATTGTCACGAGGGACGAGTTTGTTATAAAAAGCTCATTGAGCTGATCCATTATAAAAACTAAATATTTACCATGATCAACTTATTACCGTTGCGCATTTTTAAGATTGGCGTTATAGGTATAAGTCAATAAAACTTCCAGCTATTTTTACTCATTATTCTAAAAAAAATCTGTTTAATGTTTACTAAGAGAGAAAATAATACCCAGGATTTTTTTTCAAGCTGTTACCGCACCCCCAAATATAATCATCATCATCATTTCAGCCGAAAAACGTCCACTGCTGGACATAGGCCACCCCCAAGCACCGCCATTTCGGCCTGTTCTGTGCTTCCCGCATCCAGCGGATTCCTGCGGTGGTCGGTCCATTCTTCCCAAATATTATGAATAAATATAATTACTCAATCTTCAAATTAATTCTTTTAAATAATAAAAATGCTGTTCTACTTTAAACTACTAATGCTCTTAGATAACAGCATGTGAGGTCTAACCGGATTCCAAATGTGTATAGTCAGCACACTAGGGTATCTACTGGGACACATCCTGTTTGTGAAATATTTTGACTAGACTTTAATTTCTCCGTAGATATTATAAATGAGAACAACGACATTACAAGTAGGTACATCAAGGATCAGTAGCTGATTTTGCCATACTTTTGTATGACATATTTCCCTCAGCCGCAGCAACAGCCGCGCCCTCGCGCCTCTAGCCGCCGTAGGAGACGCCCTGGGCGGCGGGAATCGATTGCCGATTCCCGGCCACCGTAGGCACGGGCTTGCGGACGACGAGTAATGGGCAGCTCGCCGTCCGGTAAGGACCAGGCCCGGGTCGACGGCGCGTTGTGTTCCACGCGCGCCTCAAATAGATGTCAGCAGTGACGGGGTCAATTGGGCCTATGCCGCCGGGGTCGCGGGTAGTTCGAAAGAGATACCGTGGCCCTGGCACGGGCAGCTGAAGGAACATGGGTGGGTTTTAGTCAGTAAAAGTCTGACACGCCCTCCCGCCTCTGCCCAGAGCGGGAGAAGTCATTTGATGATTTCCCATCCACAAAAAAAAAAAAAACGGACCTTTTCATGGTACTTAACATTAAGTTCATAATTAACATTAGTAGGAAGGTATCATAGTCTAAAAATGATTATATTTCAGTCACACTGACTTATGTACAATCAACAAAAGAGATATACTAAAATATTTGTATGTGAATTGCTTCATGTTCAATTTCGTGAAAATATACAATTTTGTATTGGTTTGTTACAGTGTAGAAGTATAGCAAAAAACTTTTTTTCAAAAAAATACAACCGACTTCCAAAAACAACACTACAAAGTGAAAAATAACTTTAATTTCGGAAGTCGGTGTCTAGTTAAATGTATTTTCGTTTTATGCCACCGACTTCCGAAATTAAAGTAATTTTTCACTTTGTAGTGTTGTTTTTGGAAGTCGGTTGTATTTTTTTGTAAAAAAGTTTTTATTTTTCACTTTTTAGTTGTGTACCTACCCCACACAAATTCTAATACCACTATCTGCAAAACAAACTAGAACATCATCCATATAAAAGTGGGGAAAAAATACGTATTATCGAAGCTAACTCAAAAACTACCCCAGCAAAGTTAATCAATTTTATATGGGACTACCTGGGAAGTATACCCTTTCAAACAAAAAAAAATAATCCAAATCGGTCCAGCCATCTACGAGTGATCGGGGAACATACATAAAAAAAAAACGAATTGAGAACCTCCTCCTTTTTGAAGTCGGTTAAAAAACAAATATAATATTGAACATGAAGCAATATGTTAGCATAACCTGCCTAGATATCTCTTTTGTTGACTGTACATACACATACATACTAGCTTTATGACGGCCACCGTTTTATTGGTCAAGTGTCCGTAAGTTCAATATCATGGCCATATGCGTAATTACGTTTTTCTTTAGTTGAACAATTTTAACATCAGCAAGGAGTTACAACTTAGTCTAAAACAATGTTTTATTTAACAATATATATATATAAACGTATTTTCTTTCTTTCTTTCTTTATCTGCATGAAGGCAGATCTTTTAAAAGCTCCCAAGGAAGACATGATAATGATCTTGTCTATTCCCAGCAAGTCCTATTGAAAGTTGTCAAAGAAAATTATTTTTAGAGACTCATAATTCGGAAGTACAAGTTAATGTGGTGATAAATTGTGATCGCTACCCGGATTTGGTAACCATCAGAAAAAGCTCATTACTAATAGTTGACATTAATGCGGTTAATTTAACCAACGCAGTACGTAAGTACAATCGTGATTAGGTTTATATTAACTACTTCAAGCCATAATTTTAACAGTGAAATCGTACTTTTAATTTCAAGAAGTAGGAAGCAAGAACTATTCTAGAATACAAACTAAAGAGATTTCTCTATCTAAATTAGTGACAAAAATCTAATATTCTAGATTTATGTTTAGATTTTCCTGCTAAATCTAAAGGTTTGGTATAATGAATAGGCAATAAAAGAGCATAATTGGCCTATATTGTTCCCACTGCTGGGACACGAGCCTTCTCTCGGAGAGGGGAAAGCGGGCCGTAATACTATTGTTAATAAGGCAATAATACTATTGGCAAAAGCGTGGTGCTCTAATTTAGCAGATTGACAACCTTCACATTGGTTACGTAAATTACGTCATAGATCCGCGCGCGCTGTGGGTTACAAACATGACGCCCCGAGCGGCAGCAAATTGATTCAATACTCTCTCGTAACGTCTCCGGTATATATTGAGCTAATGACTATGTTAATTCATCAGTTCCACCACGGAAGTCTTAGGAGAAAGAACAAAATGTTTGCTAAAGTGCGTGTGTGACATCCTGTAAGATAACAATACATTTAATATTAGTTTTAATCATAACGATGTTTTTGTTGTTTTAGGTGCTAGTGCTCACTTTTGTCGCCGCGGTTTTGTGCGAGGAACATGGATATACTCTAAGGAACCACCATGAGCCGGCCCAGGAGTACAGGCAACGTTATGAACATATCCCGATAAGGGTTCATGAGGAACAGGAAGGTTCCCAGGAGGTACAGTACAGTGCTGTTCCTGAAGGCCATGGGCATGGAAATGCGTATTCTTCGCAGAGTATCGTCCACCACGCAGCGGTTGCTGACCAAGGAGAGTCTCAGGAGTCTCATAATGAGCATGTTGCCCCAGTGTACCAGTATGTACAGGAGGAAGAAGAGCCAGCTCACCAGCAGGTGCAAGCTCACCAGCAGGCGCAAGCTCACCAGCAGGCGCAAGCTCACCACGAGGCTCCAGCTCAACATTACCAGACCGTTCATTTCACTCCCGCTCAAGTGCAACACGAAGTTAGCCATCATCAGTCCCACACTCAGCACGATCACGCTCAACCTCAATACGCCCACGGACACGAAAGCCCGATCTACCAACACGGTGCTAACGCTTACGAAGGCTTGAGCTTCCACAGCGGAGCCCAACTCCACACGGCTGTTCATCACCCAGCTCCAGTTCATCATTCTGTCCCCGTCCATCATGCTGAACCTGTTCATCATGCCGTTCCCGTCCACCACGAAGCACCTGTTCATCACGCAGTACCTGCACATCACGATGTCCATGCTCACGATTCCCACGATGAGCCCATCGACTATTACGTAAGTGCCCAACATTATTAGAATATAAAATACTCATTTCCGACTCGTGGTTTTATGGTAACTTTCTATTCATTTATTCCAATCACAAATTGAACCGTTTAAACCACGACAGTTGAGTAGTCGCATTTAAATGGTCCTTATTAAATCGAAATGTCTTAATATTCTAGGCGTACCCTAAATACCAGTATGAGTACAAAGTAGAGGACCCTCATACCGGAGACAACAAGTTCCAGCATGAGTTCCGTGATGGTGATGTTGTGAAGGGAGTGTACAGTCTTCAGGAAGCTGATGGATCTATCAGGACAGTCGAATACAGTTCTGACAAACACACTGGGTAAGCTTCTACGATTCTCGTTCAAGTAAATGAAAGCTATGCTACGAACAAGATACAAGATAGCCTCAAGCTATCTAATTACAGCAGCCATTGTTTCACTATTTGAATAAGATCTCATCAAGATTTATGTTATTTAAAACAAAATATTATATTCAAATCGAATCAACATTCAGTTCCTACTTTGCATGAAATTGAGCGTCTAGACTCTAGACAGATGAGACTTCATTTTAAACGCTTTATGCGTCGAGTCACGCACTGCCTTTGATCGCATTGTTTTAGCTTTCTATTTTGAATTATTACCTGTTAAATGCATTGTATATTGTATCATCACATTCAACACCTGTTTCTTCTGCAGATTCAACGCCGTCGTGAAGCACTCTGCACCTGGTCATCATGTGCAGATTAAGAGCCATCATCACAACTAAGACTGATCAAGTTGTCCTGTTGTTTTATAGTCTTTATTGTTACTAGATGTGTACTTGCCTACCTTTATTAATCTTAATAAAGTTTATTTAATATTTTGATGTATATTGTGGTTTTAATATTCATACTCTTCTTTAGAAGCTGGTTATTTTATACAATAGCCAGATTCTATTTGACTGGTATGGTTTAGTTATAGCAAGCCAATCAGTTTCATAATCATTTAAATATTTTTTTAATTTACATAACAAGGCTATGATTTTACTTTATTACAATTGCATGCAGCTGCATAATCAAAATCTTATTGCAAATATTTTTTCTGTGTTTAATACATTATTTTGTGATAGATATTTATTTAGATTGAATCACACGAAAGCGTTACAAAGAAATTTAATTAAGCAGTTACCACACTATACTCTTACCTAGCCGTTACATAATGATAAAATTTTCGCAAGAATATATATATCTTACCATTTGTTATTATGATAAATTTGTTAATTTGTAAGACAGTGCACAACTGCACAAACTACAAAAAGAAAATAATTGTTTAGTTCATCTTGGAAAAACCATTTTGTCTGAATTGTGTCAAACAAGGTTTTCTGTACATTTTTACAACATCGCCTTTATGTAGCGATATTTAGACAGAGCGTTAGTCTGTCTACTAGGAAGTCTTGAATCAGTATGCCCACAGCCTTAGTGATCTGGTTGGTCAATCAAAACAATATAAACTTTATATTACTACTACGTTTGCGGGAAGTGACTGCCAGTTTCGAAATTATTATTATACAAGTACCTTATGTACTCATAGTGATAATGATTTGAGATTAATCACTTTAGACATTGATGGCCTAGATGTCGATCACGATCATTCTAGTTTATATCAATCATTTTATATTATACAATTAGTTAAAGATATGTTTGTTCATGAACGTGTGAAAGGAAGCTAGGTATCCATTCCATTAAAGGAAGTTATTTAACAGGATGTTAGTACCGGTGTGGTTGCAAATCATTTACGTTTGCTATTTCTAAATACCTTATTAAAGGCTCTACGTAACACAGCTCAAGTGTTTAAGGAGAATATAATTGAGCAGGCTTATTCATCAGATAGGTAAACATCCTTCTATAAATAATTGGTATGTACGTCTTTAGATAAGACGTAAACAATATTTCTACATTAAAGAAAATAATTTAAAAATAAATCTGTAAATTTCTTGGGTACGAATGGGTCATCATGTTTCCGTTCAAATGATTAAAAGTATAACAATTATTATTTGAAATATGAACAATATATCAAACGATTTCTAATAAAGGCGGTCATGATTCGAGTACCTAAGTAACTTAATTCGCAACCGCTAAATAAACACAAAATGGAAAGTAAAATAAAACATAGCTAATTAATTAAACACATTAGACTAGATATATTTAACGGTTACAATAAAAAACAAAATACAACATTTTTCAGGTACTGGTGAGGTTTTTAGTGATGGTACTGGTGTTCATGTCCGTGCTTGGTTTCAGTCTTTACTACCGCGTTGAAGCTGGAATAAAAAGAAAATTGGACTTCAGTGAAACGGCACAGAACATTGCAGGTTGTTTATAAACAATTGAAGATATATAGTGTGAGGTGAAGAGTAAAACAGATGGAAGTGAAAACAATCATATTTTTTTTTTGAATATCACTATTTTTTGCCAAAAAGAAGAAAAAGACCGTGCAGACAATGATAATGTTGAAAAACTTATTAAATCTCTTTGTTATTGAATTGTTGTACCTATCTTTAATGACTTCTTACTTGAATTTTAGTTGCAGCAATATTTCATTTGATCAGTCAATCATTGAAAATGATTTAACTAAGTTATAGGTACAATTCAGAGTAGTAGAATGTATGAAAATAATCTATAAATGCTACACTACCTAAAACGTTCTAAGAAAAAATCAATATTTCTTCATACCCATTGTGCTTATCGGCGGAGTACTCAACGGTGCGGATGGAGCCATCGGAGTCGTGCAGGCTGTACACGCCCTTAACGTTCTCACCGTCGCGGGACTCGTGCTGGTACTTGTTGTCGCCGGTGTGAGGGTCCTCGATCTTGTACTCGTACTCGTATTTGGGGTGAGCCTAAAAAAGAGAGGTATGAAAGATTAAAACTGGAAAATATGAGAGATATTATACCTTTTATAGATGTTGAAAGGACAATAGAAAGTAGAAGCGATGTAGAAGCAACAGCAAGGATTTATTTCAAATTCATGAGGGACAATATCAATCTTAAAAATTCTGTTGGGAATTCTTGGAAATTCAATTTTTATCTTTAGGTGTATAAAGTATTCTACTAAGTTAGTGGTGACGCCAAGACCAAATTGACCTCAACTGATTCGCTTATTCTTAGAAATGCAGCGGTGAAATGTCATCAAAATTCGTCTGGCAGATTTACGTGATTCCAATATAAGAGAACCAATAGCTAGCAAACTAAACAAAACAGAATTGATCAGAGAAGATTGTTTAAATAGGTTTCAATATATAAATGCTGAACTCATCAATAAAATAAAAAAGGAAAATAATTTGTCAAAGTGAACAAACTGATAATGAGAACGAGCTTATTAGGGTCATTGCACAAAATGCACAATGCTGTTTTTTAGTCTAAATGAGCTGACCAGTGATGTATCGCAATTTGACGGTAGATGATCTTCAGGCGACCTAATCATGAAGTTATTGAGTAAAAACTAATATCTACATAGTCTGACCTATATTTTCAAGTAATTTACTTTAAATTCGATATTTTATCGGCCTATTTACTACAAATACAATGCTTGAAATTTACAACTTTTATTTTAAACTAGCTTTCGCTAGCAGCATCGCCCGCGTGCATTTAGGAAATTATCCCACGGGAACATACTACCGGGATAAAAAGTACCCTTTATCCTATTCCAGGTCATGGTCTACCAAGTTTCAAACAAATCCGTTCAGCCGTTTTAGCGTGAAACCGTAACAAACAAATAAAACAAACTCACTTTCGCATTTATAATATTAGTTAGGTTTCTATGCGCACTACATCTATCTTCAACATCTACGTGTTTGTTTTTAGTTTAATCAATAAAAACATGTTCAACTTACATAATAATCAACATGGTGTTCTTTCTTCTCATGATGGGCAGCTTCAACATGGTGTACGGCAGGAGCTTCATGATGCACGGCCACTGGAGCCTGATGGTGCACGGCTATGGGGACGTAATGGATAGGCTGCTGATGAATGATGTGTTCCCCACCGTGGTGGCCTTGGGCAATTTCGTGATGACCGTGGGAGATTTCGTGGTGACCTTGGGCAATTTCGTGATGTCCTTGGGAAATTTCGTGTTGACCTTGGGAGCCTCCGTGATGTCCGTGGGAACTTTCATGTCCGTGGGAGATGTGGATGGACTGGGAGGAGTAAGCGTGGCCGTGTTCGTGACCGTGGTGGTCTTGAGCGAACACTGCTGCTACGGCCAGGGCGAAGACAATCTGAAGAAAGAAGTTGTCATTAGTATTTACTTTACCTTAATGAGAGCTCTATTGTAGAGCAGTCCAATGAAGCAAGTAGTTGAATTGTTTGTGTCAGGACTAAAGATTCACTTGTTATCCGGTGACTATTCCAGGAAGAGGCAGTTTTGATTGTGATTCATATCAGTAACCATATTAGTTTAAAAAAGGAAACCGAAAACGGAGCGCCAATTTTAAAAGTCAACAAAATGCATCTGTTTTTTTTTTATAATACTTCCAGAATGATTTTTCACAATGTTTTTTTATTTTGTAAATCCAAAAAGGTACTCACTTTGGAGATCATCGTGCGTGTATGTGTTGTTATGCACTTATTAATCGAATGATATAATTTCAGAAATCAAGAGCCTTTTTATACTCAAAAAGAAGTGCGTAAAATCTTTCGTTTGCGACAGTTTATTCTTACGTAATTGAGCTGAAAACAGGTTCCTTCCACTTTTATCACCTGTTCTGTAACTGGTGTATTAATTTTATTTTCTCAGAAACTTTTTAATAAGAGTTAAGAATTTCTCAAAAACCTGAGACGAACGTTTCACAAAACAATTAATTTAATTTATTAGATACCTACATTGAGCTGCTGTTATTAGCAGCTAATTTATGTGTGCTAAGTGCTACACAAAAGATTCGAGTTCAGGTAAATCAAATGATTATAATCAAACATATTTTTTAAACCTTATGTGGAGTATGCTTTAGAGTCTAAAGTTGTTGTTTGACTAATATACAATCGTCCTAGAACTAAGCTTATAACATAGCACTTCAGTTCAAGTATGGAATATGCAATCTAGTTCAGGAACTTATCATATCTCTTGTTTTTTATATCTCTCTTCTTGTCTCTTTACTTCTAGAGAATTAAGTTGAAATTAGGTATACCTACCAACCTATGTCATCTAGAATACAATGAAATCTTCAGTCCACATGAGAGTATTCAATATTAAAAAAACAGTACTATATGACAAAATATTATATTTAATTTACATTATTCATTATCAGTCACAAAAACCAAAGTTTCTGCACAGCACCCCGCAAGCAATCATCTAACGTTTCACAAAATGTATGTAGTTCGAAAAAATAAAAAACACAAAATACTTACACACTACAAGAAAATATAATACAAAAGGTTCTAATGCGTTGTAAAATAGATGAATGAAAATGTAAAAAGTTCTATACTAATTTGGGCCTAAGTCCCTATACAGATTATGAAACGATTAGGTAGTAAGCATACAAGTCTGGAAGCCGTTCATTGTACGATGCTCTTTCGTTGTCGCATTCCGTCCGTGCTTAAGCTACGTAGTAATAAATAGGTGTCGTCGGTGTTGGTCTAGGCCTAGGGTTGTAGTGGGCCTAGCCGTGGAGGAGATGGCCGTGGCCGAGAGCCGGGGCGGCGACGACGGCATGAGCCGCGGGGTGCGCCGCGTGACCGCTCCTGCTTACTACCGCGTTGAATCTGGAAAGGAGAGACGTGACTAAGTATGTTTTTTTTTAATGTTGTATGGAGTGCAGCAGTGATTGTTATGTGTTGATAGGAAAAGTGTTTACTTCTCAATATAGTGTAGTTAAAGTTTGCCTAAAGAACAACGTCCAAAACAATACTTTGATTTATTTTTTTTCGCCAAAAACTTCACGACAACCATTGTTAAGGAAACGCAATTTTTCATACTCGTGGTATTTCAAGCTTTCTAGTCGGTCATGAAACCCAAATTACTTACTTTTTTCGCCATGCTAACTCTCACAAAATGATTTTGACTAAAATTAATAGCATCACCATAGTACATTCGCATCGCTCAAAATAAGTCAGCGGCTGGACAATTTAGTAAACTAACAGTGGACACAAGGGGTGAAAAATAATTGTCTATAAAACCAAAATTGAATCCTGTCTCCAAAACTAGGGATGGCCTGTATCTTAGGAGACAGTGATTCGACCGAGCTGAACTGTACTTAATGAAACGCCTTAGGTTTCGAACTTGCCAGTAACTATGCAGCGTACATTCAGACTAACTCAGTAACATTTTTGTCCGTCGAGGGATTGAGCTCAGGACCTCTCAAAGCAGTCGCTCTTGCTACCACTAGAACATTGCTTATCTGCAGAAAGTTTAAATAATATCCTCATCTTTCTTACCCATTATGGTCGTCAGCAGAGTAGTTGACAGTGCGCACGGTGCCATCGGGTTCGACGAGGGAGTACTGGCCCTTCACGACGTCACCGTCGCGCGCTTCCCATTGACTCTTCTGATCGCCGGTGTGGCCGTCAGCGACGCCGTAATTGAACTGGTAGCGGGGGTGGGCCTGAAATGTATAGGGTATAGATTTTAGAATAGCGTAGTAATATTTTGTTCACCGTTTCCGATTTCAGTATCACAGGAAGTAGTACCTTAGCATGTAATATAAGCAAAAAACAACAATACCGGAAGTATAGCTATTAATTTGTTTAATACAGAGATGACCATGTATTGCAGCCAGGATCATTCCGGACGAGGCAAATTACAATTACAATTTATTACAATGATTTAATTAGCTTATAAATATATTAATATATTAAGCCCCACAAAACCATGTCAATAGTTTGACTGTGGGGGCTGGCGAGTCTTTATTATTATTACTTTACACATTAAAATCTTAAACTCTTCACTTTAGGACTTAGGTAGCACTGTAGTTAACAACAACAACAACAACAACAATGCAACTTTTACGGTTTCTCGTATTGTCTTAAACTTTAGTAACTTATTTGAGATAGGTTTTAGTTATCTGTAGTTAGCGTTTGAGGAGCTCGTGGCTAAGTAATAACAGCCACACGGGTTAATCCATCAGGTTAAGCTACGCTTGCCGGGGTTGGTCCATGGATGGGTGACCATCTTTACATACCGAGACTCCTCCGTGCCTCAGCTAGCACGTTAAGCCGTTGGTCCCGGCTGTCATTCGTGGATCTTTTAGAGTCGTTATGGGTCGTTGGAAGCCCAAAAGTCTGACAGCTGTCTTACAAGGGGGGCTGGGTATTACCCAGTAACTTGGTTGTGGAGATCAGATAGGCAATCACTCCATGTCAAAATACTGGTATTCAGCTGAATCCAGTAAGACTGGAAGCTGACCTCAAAATAGTTGGGAAAAGGCTAGACATATGATGATGACATTTACGAATAATCCTTTTGGAACTAGATAATTATGTATAACATTCTTTACTCCTTTACTGGAGGCTATACACAGATGTCTAGTTTGCTATAAGTATAGGTACAGTCAACAAAACAGATATCTAGGCAACATACACACTACATACATACTAACACATTTGTATGTGAATTGCTTCCTGTTCAATTTTATATATACATATTACTTTGTTTTTGCAATACTCCTAATACACCAACATTACATTTTACACACCAACGTAAAATTTTATATTTTCACGAAATTGAACATGAAGCAATTCACATACAAATATGTTAGTATACCCTGCCTAGATATCTCTTTTGTTGACTGTACCTAGTTGCTCTTTTTCAGTTTAGCACCAAATAGAAAACTTTATATACCAGTATTTAGTATAGGCAGGAAATGTCATCGTAATTTATCAGTGTTTTTCTTTCATAGAACATGTAAGTTAGGTATGCATGTTAACATTTCAGTGAAAATACTACAGTAAGTACTTAAGGCCAATATATCATACCTACGCGACTTGTTATTTATGTATATTGCTCCTCACTTTACATTACTCCAACAATTAATCATTTTAACGTGATACCGTTAGTTATAAATGAAGTTCCTACTTACGTCAGTATTATTTATTAAGCTATAACTCAATTCACCTACAATATTTAATTTTATTGCAAGAACACGCAACTAAATGTGTACCTAGTAGAAAAACTCTATTAAACCAAAACAGGTGCAATCCGAAAGCATTCCTACAACCCTACAACTACTAAATCACTATTTTTTGTTTTCATACAAATACCTATGTCACAACTTTTACTATTAGAAAATCCAGATCATATTTTGCAGATTCTGACCTTACCTCTCCTGTATGAAGCTTTATGTCACAATTCATTTTTCAGGCACAACGGGACAAGTAACTGGCTCATTAAGATCTAACAATCCTTAAATGAGTAATAAGCTTTTTATTCGGTATGGTATCTCGCATGGTTAATCTACGAGTATGAGGTGGTCAGTTGCTTATCGGCTATCCTTATTAAATTAAAGCCTCCAGCCAGGACATAAAACTTATAGGTAAGTCAAGCGACTTCACGCTAATGGCATCCTGAGCGGTGTACGGACCTCGTCTTAGAGCGTATCTGGGCGGAGAATACCAAGGGACATGCTAGATCAGATTTAGATTATTTAGGGATGTATGATGTATGTTTGTGGTTCTCTCAGTTTGGACTCAGCGGCACGGACTGGCTGGTAAATGTGGGGGTCGGATTAGTAATAAGTATAATAAAACTCACATATATTTCAACAGGGGCAGCGGCGTGCGCGAGAGCTGTGCGGTATACCGGCGCGTGCGCAACCACGGCGCCGTGACCTGCAAGTGACCTGATGTCATCACACATACATAGTACTCCTAATTTAGGTAGTGGAAGAGCCTGCTACAATGGAAAAAAAACTATGACTACTTCCTACTGTAAAAGAATTAGATTTGTCTATGCAGTATGGTAAGGCATTGAAAGATCTGTAGGTAATAATGAAACAACCAGTCAGCAGAATTTAAAGTAAGTTTGATAGGTGACAATATAATACACAAACTTGTATCTAAGGTGTTAAAACGAAATAGTCAGATTGGACAATGATGGTAATATTATCTGTCTCCAGGCGCATATTCTATCATAGGTAGCTATTAAACAAGGCAGTTATTTTACGCTTCCATAAAAGTAAAACAAATGTATTCCTGAATAAACTATACTAAATAGGAAATCATTCAAAAACTAGGTAGGTGCCTTAATCTAAACCATACCTAATCCATATCCCAAAGCGGGTGCCGCAATGGCCGGCGCGGCCGCAGCGTATCCTCCGTAGCCGCCATAACCATGCGCAAGGGCAGGGGCGCCGAGCACAATGCTCTGTGTTGACAGCGCTCCGTGACCACCCGCGAGTAGACCTGCGCGCGCGACACCTACCAACGCGCATGCAAATAACACCTGTGGCAGGAAGAGGGATCTAATGTCAATACACCAACGTTTTTACAGTTTTGGAAAGAAGTGTTTATTTAAATTATTTTTCTTCACATGAATGCGATAAGATTTTTCTGCTGTGTATAATGTTGACTATTTCTGAAAACTGTCACTTGCCTAGTGTGGTCTTACAATTCTTTTGAAAACTGAGAGGTTTCGGTTTTTTTAACTGCCAATCTCGTTTTCACGCGTTCAGAGGGTAGTTTGACATTCGGATTAATTTAATAAATTTCAAATCTTTTTAAACATACAGATCTCAAATGAACCCCATCAAATAGTATAGAATAGAATAGAATAAACGTTTATTGTTTCCAAAATAACAGCAACATAATGAAAAGAAAAAAATAATAGCATGGTTCCTCCAAAATGTTTAACCTTTACTCCAAATCTTTTTTCAATTAAACTTAGGACTCAATGTTTTCTAGGACTCAAAATCATAAACACCAAAAAACAAATACCACCAGCTCACAAAACCGCCAAAAATGACCACTTGTGTCACCAAGCACTCTTAAACTCAAAATCACTTTACCTTAGCGAACATAGTGTTTAAGTTTTGTCTAAGTTCAAACGGTACGTCACTCTAAGCACTAGGGCTTGTTGTGTGCCGAATTCTAAGATACCGGGCGTTTATATAGAAGCTGTATGTCCTATAGATACAGGCTAGGGGTCTCACTCGGGCGTGTCGCAGGAAACTGTGTGTAGCTACACGTATGTGGCGGTGGGCGCTGCCGCAAACTAGATCGGTGGAATAACCTAGATACGCTTGCCTTTTGCTCCCGATAGACTAAAAGTTCTACAGGCCCTAATCCAACAATGATACTGATTTATTATCCCAGTTTTTTACCTAAGATTTAAGGTAAGGTAAGGTTAGGCAAGGCAACAAACAAAGGTTTGAAAACTGTGAGAGATATACATGAGTTAATATTGGTGCCGATTCTGTTGTACACCGAATTAAACTAACTAAACTATCACTAAAATTCCTTACTTTTTGCTATCTTAGAGCTATTCTGACAAAAAAAAACCTCTAAATTTAATAACAATTTTGACACAACTAAAATCGAGTTTGACAATCGTGACTCCGTGTGGTATAGTGCCTGTAGTATATTTGACCCGGTGGCTTTAATTGGCACTAACGAAATCACTATGAAGTGACAGGCTTGTCATATTTTGTTCACCGACATCGCTGTCGTTACCGGGTGAAATATCTTTTAGAGCTGGAGGGGCGCAGGGAGGGGGCAGCTTCAACGTGTTTTATATGGAATGTAGGTACCTTTTTTTTGGTACCTTTTTTTTGGTAAGTACCCTTTTTTTTGGTACTTTTTTTTTTGGTGCCTACGTGTTGAGTCATAGGGGTTCATGGGTTTCATAAAGGGGCACCAAATTTTCATTATTTTTGCGATAGGACTCACCGTTTTCGAGATATATGCAAAAGAAAAGAAAAAAATACACTACTGTTTTTGCATCCGAAGTCAAGGTCTCAGTGTGAATTTTAGTTCATATCAACTAATTTTATTCCACACCTTTTTAATCGCGATTAAACATAGTCTGATTTAGTTTGACAATTAAAATTTTAGGTGAAAACCATGTGAAAACAGTCAAATTCAGAATAGCAAAATTGTCATTTTCACTAAACCAATAACTCCGTACAATCTTAGTCCTGTCAAACTAAAATATAGTTAAGTTGTGTCACTTTAGTCAATTTCAGAATGGGAAATCGTCGTTTGACAGGAATAAACTAAATTTTAGTGATTTTTAGTCTAGTTTAGTGGCATTTGTGACAAGAGAATCGGCACCATTATCCAGTTTCATCAAGACCTGTCGAAACCTTGAACTTCTTAAAGCTTTGTATTTACTTATGTTTGAGAAAATATTCGCTCTTCATAGACGCAGGGATATCTACTTAATATTGTTTGATAATGAAACTATCGACGACTTGTCTCTTAACTTACCGTAGAGCAAACCGTCCCGTCAAACAGGTACTCACAGGATGTTACGTCATAACTTTTGGTTAGCAAAAGGTAGGTTTTGTAAATGTATAACTAGCAATAGCAGCATAATTCAATTATTCAATCATTGGGAAAACCTTTTAGTTATATCATTTCCTCTCAAATGTTACCTGAAAATAAACGTTCAAAATTAAAGTTTTTACTCAAACAAAATTATACTTCGTATCCATACAATTCTTACGATCAATAAGTTCAAAGCGTTCTGCGCTAAGAATTGGTATCAGAATAGTAAATATATTCATTTAAAGTGCCACATATTTGTACCTACTGTACATTCAGTACAAAATAAATTAACCTGAAACACGCTACATAGGTACTTTATTGAATTATTGTCTTTTAGATAATCAATTCTATTCAGCTACCTACTTCGGCCATTGTTGAAATGATTGGTTCTGTAAAGTCACGGATTTTGAGCGAATACGCTTGGTTGTAAACTTCACTAAATTATTGATATTTTGGTGATCAATAATGAAATCAAAACTTCTATAGTTCTAAGTATGGCACAAACCACACTAACATTCTTCTTGTTTTCGTCTAGTTTTTTTTAGTTTGCAAATCTTAGTAGCTTGCAAAATAATCGTCGAAAGTCATTTAAGGTAAAAATAATCGAGACTATCAGTGCTATCACTATGTTGCTCAGTCCCTACCTATCTACTTGTTCAAATTGCTTCCTTTAAAATTTTTAACGTAACACATGCAGCTTTAATATTCATATGGCATCGTTATTATCTCATTTCATTGTGTCAATCTTGAAATGTGAAGCAAGATGAAATGCTATGCTGCATGAGTTTTGAACCAAGATTTCTGTTACCATCCGGTGAAACACACATTAAGCACATAAATTACTATTTCATATGGCACTAGCTGAAAAACTAGTCTATATGAAATATTTATAGGACATCTATGTAACATTTATTATCTTCGATATCACAACCAATTCCTTACTTGCTGAATAAAATTTGTACCTAAAATGGGTGAGTGCCAAATGTCGCCTGGTCATAATAGAAGTATGAACTCATTGTGACCATAAATAAGGCCCTGGGAAAATTGCTCAGATTGACAATTTTGGTTACTCTGTGTTCGTTATGCATTGTCTTCCAAGAGTCGAGCCGAATTAGGCGAGAATTGTGTCAAACTATTATTTATTGATAAATACTTTTCGAATGATCGGAGAATTAGGTCTGGAAACCAATTGCTTACCATAAATATCAAAATCGTAATAATTATATAAGAGGGGAGAGGTTGAAGAGGGAAAGGCTTATTTCCAGCGGGTGCGTTGCTGAACTGGCTAAGTTATATAGAAGATGAGGCAAACAATCTGTGGGTTTTCTCAACCAATTAGTCGATTTTAATACCTATTTATTTTTGAAGGACGATGCTCACTGCCATACAAAATGAAAAAAAAAAAGTTATGCCCTTTGTTACAAAGGGTAGACCTTTTTTTCTCAACTTTAAAACATGAATGAATTTACCTAAGTGCCCCGACGAAAATCTCTCATCGTGAATGCATACAATATGCATCTGACATGTAAGACAAGTTAAAAGCCCTGATAGTAAGCTAAGATAGTGACAATGCGTGTGCGCTTGACATAAAGGCATTCTTGACGCCCCCGCTTTTCTTGTTATGAAGGTGCTTGCAACGATTTATTTGGTAATGTTCTGATAGGCATTAAAGGAGAAACAAGTATTTCATTATGACTCTATGAGTTTTTTTTATGAAACCCTTTTTAAAAGACAAAAGGAAAATGCAGCCTGATATTTTACGTTCAATTAGCATAATCTAGTCATAAAAATGTTTATTGCGACATTTAAATCTCCTACTCATCCAAACATTAAAAAAACGAGCAGTGTCGTGGGACACCTGCGGGCCTAGACAAAGTAACATTTGATTAGCGATGACGCTATTAGAAAAGCCAAAAATGTATGGGGTTGACATAAGCTATCGAAATGTCACGTGATCTTGTTGACTGATCAATGCTGACTTCCATAGAGGTGCGTCGATAGCGATTGTAGAAATAGAATTACTCCGAAGCGAATGCCATTTGTCTATGCCTTCAGATTAGAACGAAGTTCCTTGCTTGCTCACTTGGTGAATAAAAAAAAAGACACAAGTAACAAAAGTGCCGTGACGGTCGTAATATTACAGAGCCAACACGTGCCGAAAAGTGCGGGGTATAATGTGCGATATGTAACTTCGTTCCAAAACGGAAATTATCGCAATAAAAAGTATAACATTGGAATTTGATTCAGATAATAATAGCCAATGAATCACTACAAAGCCATTTGTATTAGCATAGTCCGAAAATAGCTCTCAAACTTGTTGCACTGAATTAAAATTAGATCTACTAACAAACCACACTGCATTTATTAAGGTGCGGTTCCTTTGTCAGCAATATCTTGTAATGCATTTTTATTATAAATTGGGAAAATTAATATGTACCAGCTTCTGCCTGCGACTTTAAAATTACTCGTTCCCCCGACCCACTTCGTCGCGTCGCATCACCCGCCCGTGCTGTTACTTCGTTTACCGGCTTTTTCTTTTTTCTCGGGTCCTAAAGGTCATAGCGTGATGTTAAAAAGTTTAAATAACCTTTCTCAAGAATTGGGCTATAAAATCAAAAATATTTTTTCAAATCCGACTGGTATTTCCAGAGATTACCCCCTACATACAAACAAATTTTACTTTAGGTCTTTACCTATGAAATTGCCGTTCTGCAGTACTGGCCATTTCAAATCAAAATAATTTTTGTTTGGCTAAGAATTCTAATTTCAAATTAATTTTATTTTAAAAACATGGATTTTTTTTTTTCCAAAAGTAGTCATTTGTTTATTAATAAGTGTTACATTTTCATCGCATTTCAATCTTTTTCGTCATCATGGATACGTTAAAAATTCGAGTAATTATGGAATATGAGTACCGTCGTGGCAGCAACGCGGCACAAGCGGCACGCAACATTAACGACGTTTACGGAGCTAACACTACAAACCAACGCACCACTTGTTATTGGTTTGCTCGCTTCCGTTCTGGAAATTTCGACCTGAAAAATGAACCTCGCGGTCGTCCGAAGACTTTGGTCGACAATGACGAATTAAAGGCGATTGTGGAAGCTGATGATACACAATCTACGGCTGAATTAGCAGCAGCTTTCGACGTTAGCGTCAAAACAATATTGGTCCATTTGCGTCAAATTGGCAAGGTAAAAAAGCTTGACAAATGGGTGCCCCACGAACTCAATGATCGCCAGCGCGAAATACGCGTCGAGACGTGCCTTGCACTGCTCAACAGACACAAATGAAGGAATTTTGAACCGCATTTTTACCTGCGATGAAAAATGGATTCTGTTTGATAACCGCAAGCGCTCAGCAAGTTGGTTGGATCCTGGTTCAGCACCTTAACAATGCCCTAAACGAAAACTTACCCCTAGAAAAGTGATGGTCACTGTTTGGTGGTCTAGCGCCGGTGTGATTCATCACAGCTTCTTACCAAACGGGGTGAGCATTACTTCAGATGTGTACTGTGAAGAACTGAACACAATGATGGAGAAGCTGGCACATCTCCAACCAGCACCGCATTGGTCAATCGCTCGTCTCCGCTGCTCCTGCACGACAACGCGCGACCTCATACTGCACAGCAGACGGTCTCCAAGTTGCAAGAACTGGGGTTGGAAGCTCTCCGTCATCCGCCCTACTCACCAGACCTTGCGCCTACAGACTACTACTTTTTCCAGAATTTGGATAACTTCTTGGCGGGAAAAAAATTCAATACCCGAGAGGCAGTACAAAATGCCTTTGAAGAATTTGTTGCCTCCCGTCCAGCTGATTTCTTTAAGAAGGGCATCAATAAACTGCCACTGCGTTGGCAAAGATGCATTGATTGCATGGGTGATTACTTCGATTAATACAAATAAAAAATGCATGAAAAAAATTCGTTTAAATTTTTTCATACAAAACGGCAATTTCATAGGTAAAGACCTATTATTAGTATAGGTATCGTGCACTCAAATATTGATTTCGATTACTTGGTCGGTCTGTTAAAAAATATATACATACTATCTTTCATTACTAGGACGATAGTCGGCATTAAATTACGTTCTCCTGCCATGCTTATTGTCTACGGACTTGGTCCCATCTTCGATGATCCCATCTCGATCAACCTAGAAATCAAAAATCATAATCAGCCAATAATTATTTGTCAAAACCACATACGAAAAATTCATGAAGCGCGAGCAGCTCGCACAGTGTAACTGCACCTTAAGTCGAGGCGTGAGCGTCTACCGCATAGTCTCGGATGTCAAGTGGCTGTGACTCATCTATCCGAGATCATTGACCTCACCGCGGTTATCTCAAGCCTCATTGGGCAACGCGAGCAACAAGACCAGTTTACACTTACCTACGATACTAAATGCGCCAGTTTACACAGCATGTTGCAAGTTGAACGAGTTTTTACACTTATTTGCATACGTGATGAAGATTAAGTCTTGTGAAATTGTTTTGCATACATACTTGCATGCCTGATATCATGCAGTTGATGGAGAAAAGATACTGTTTGGACAAGTCGTGTGATATTATGAGTGCAATGTTGAAATATTAAGTTATAAACTATTAGGTTTATTGTCGCCAGCCAATAACGTAACTAGCATTTTGTAGGTAGCTGTTTTCCTTATATTTCGACACGAAACAGTGACAGCATATAACACAAATTATTATGACATTTAGAGTGTCGTTATCATTAATTATCTTTAGTAGTAACAACAAAACGGCCAAGTGCATGTCGGACCACGCACAATGCAGGGTTCCGTAGTTGGGATGAATTTATCCCAAAAACAAACTTAACATTGTCCTTCAAAAATATGTTCGCCCATACATCGATATGACGTCACGGTTAATTCTCCAACTGCTAATGTAAGTTTGTAATCGTAAAATAAAACTACAAATTAACGATTTTCGGAATTTTTCCCTTTATTTGTGCTGTGAGACCTCGCTTCTTGCCAAATATTATGATTCTAGATCAACGGGAAGTATCCTATAGGTTTTGATTTACTTGCGAGTATCAAAATTTGGCAAAAAATGGCCGTATTTTTTTACTGCGTTGAAATAGAAGCTTGATTTTTTTAGAGCTCCGAGACCTACGCATTTGATATTAATTTCAATTTGATACCTCTACGCATTTCCGAGAAAAAGGGTCTTGACAGACTGGCAGATAGACACACAACGAAGTGATCTTATAAGGGTTCCGATTTTTCCTTTTGAGGTACGGAATCCTAAAAACAACAATACTAAACATAAATCTTTGTGACAATCTACTTACTTTATTTTTTTGTTCTTATTTTGTTAATGTGGCATTCGATTTTGTACCTACCTAAGCTATGTATTTTGTATGGCCTTCTGGTGGGACATAGTGTGGACCAATATTTTTTTACATAACATCTGTATAATTTTACTCTGTTCATGAAATAATAATGCCCGGGTTCTGAGTTTTTTAAGTTTATCCATTCGACACGTTTTTCTGAACACTTCGTTAACAAACAGCTTAAAAGTCGAGTGAATAATAACGAGGACGTCAAAAACCGAGCATAACATAAAAATTCGCTTAAATAGATAATTTTGTTGAATCAATAGTTATTGAGAGTTTAAACTCCGTTTAAGAATTCTTCAGAAACCGGACATAGACGAATTTGAATTTAAACTACAGCCAGTTACTTCACGCGTGACGAGGCAGGTGGCGCTAGTTACCAAGGTATCACATCATCATTGTCTGCTCCTCACTATATTTTCCATCGGCTTCTCAATCTAGTGATAAATTATGCATGCACATGCATTTCTTATATCTAGCTAGTTGTACAAATTATCTCAGTGTTCAAAGCAATTGTTGTGTCCAGTATAGCTAATTATCTCATTGATCAACGTTTTTTGAAATTGTTTTGCTATTTCTTTTTCAGCACGAACTATAAACGTCAATAGTGATTGCTCTAAGATAAAGCTGATTGCACACCGACAAATAACGAAGTGCAGGAAACGCATTTTAATAAAAGTGTCATGAACATAAAATGTTGATGGATAGAGAGGTAGAGGAAGGCCAAAGAAAAGATTTATGGATAGTGTGATAAATAATACGACAGAGAAGGGACTGAATGATAGCGTGATGGTTGTCAGGGGAGAATGGAAGAAGAAAACGTGTTGCGCCAACAAGCGCGTGCGCGGACAAGGGCAGGCAATTGATGAAATACCGCAGCGATATCGCTGACAATCACAATTTTTAGGGTTCAGTACCACAAAAGGAAAAAACGGAACCCTTGTAGGATCACTTCGTTGTCCGTCTGTCTGTCTGTCTGTCAGTCTGTCAAGACCCTTTTTCTCAGGAACGTGTAGAGGTATCAAGTTGAAATTAATATCAAATATGTAAGTCTATGGTCTCTTGGATTCCTAAAAAACTCAAGCTTCTAAGTCAACGCAATAAAAACATACGGCCATTTATGCGACATATTTTGATACTCGCAACTAAATCAAAACCTATAGGGTACTTCCCGTTGTGCTAAAATCACGCAATTTGGCAAGAAGCAAGCTCTCACAACACAAATAAAGAAAAAAGTCTGAAAATTGTTAATTTGTAATTCTATCATATAAAAAAAATTTCAACTCTGCCAATTTGTCATGACCCTTTTTCTCAAGGAGGCGTGGAGATATCACGTTGAAATTAATATCGAATACGTAAATCTATAGCCCCTTAGAGTTCTAAAAAAAATCAACGTTCTAAGTCAACGCAGTAAAAAAATACGGCCATTTTGCGACACATTTTGATACTCGCAACTGTCGCAAGTAAATCAAAACCTACAGGGTACTTCCCGTTGACCTAGAATAATGAAATTTGGCAAAAAGCAAGGTCTCACAGCACAAGTAAAGGAAAAAGTCTGAAAAATGTTAATTTATAATTCTATCGCATAAAAAAAATTCAAGTCTGTCAGTCTGTCAAGATCCTTTTTCTCAAGAACGCGTGGAGATATCAAGTTGAAATTAATATCGAATACGTAAGTCTATATCCCCTTAGAGTTCTAAAAAAATCAACCTTCTAAGTCAACGCAATAAAAAAATACGGCCAATTTGCGACACATTTTGATACTCGCAACTGTCGCAAGTAAATCAAAACCTACGGGTAAACGGGAAGTACCCTCTTCCCGTTGACCTAGAATAATGAAATTTGGCAAGAAGCAAGGTCTTCTAGCACAAATAAAAGAAAAAGTCCGAAAATTGTTAATTTGTAGTTTTATAACATACATTTTTTTTGGGATCCATTGTTTAGTTTGTTTTTGGGATAAATTCTTTTCAACTACGGAACCCTTCATTGTGCGTGTTCCGACACGCACTTGGCCGGTTTTTTTTCTAACACAAGGAGCATGTTGAACGATTCACTCTGGTTGACTGATGGTAAACGAGGCACAGTAGAAGTTTTATTGTTATGACGTCTATAGATGTCAACCGCCCGCGAAAGTGTTGACGACAGTGGTGTGTAAAAGGCATTATCAACCAACATTTGTGTTATAATTCCTTGCACTATTCATATTAATAAATCGTATATTTTGTTTGATACACAGGTGTTCTTTAGCGATTTATTACCGCATGGGCTTTGCTCAATATAAATCATATTGATTGAGTAATTTGTCTCATATTACATGAAAGCAGGTAGCATTTATGAGAAGTGGCGCCAAGAGTTATAGCGTATGCATTACATTAATTTGACGTAATTGCTTGGTAGTTATACAGGGTCAAAGTAGTAAATTTTCATAAATTTTCATTAATAACTTTAAAGCTATTTATTTTATAACTATATATATATATAAAAAATATACACTTCTGGACACATCTTTTGGCCCACCTTGTATTTTCAGTTTCGTTTGGTCCTAGCTAAAATTTTATATTAGGTCGAGCAAAAAGTTTTTATGCAGTTTTGAACCTGGCACATTCACAATTTCATTCAATAGTCTTTTTTTGAATTTCGAACACAGAATTTAAAGAAACAAAAGACAATTTGGAGCCTGTTTGTTGATAACAAACAATCGAATACTAAGAAAACTTGGTTTTATTGGTTTACTTGGATTTAATTCTTGAAAAAGTGATTGATATCTTTGGTTTTGCAACAAACATTACTTATTCTTAACATTAAGGTGAGGTTCTATCAATAATCTATGGATACTTCACCTGAAGTCGCCGCCCAAGCTGTGGCACTTATTCAGGCCGGACACAGCCAAAGAAACGTGAGTGCTCAACTTAATTTAAGTCGATCTGCGGTCCGAAATGTTTATCGGAGGTACCTAGAGACTGGCGGCTTTGTTCGTCGCCAAGGAAGGCCACGATCTCGGGTCACAACTGAAAGGCAGGATCGATTCATCGTGACGACCAGCTTGAGAAATCGTCACCTTACCTCCATTGAGATACAAAACCAACTTCGCGACTTCCACGGAGTATCTGTGAGCGCTCGAACTGCTCGGAGAAGGTTAAAAGAACGCGATATGGTACCACACAAGCCAGCTAATGGCCCCAAACTAACGCGAGCCCACCGACCAGCGCGCCTTCATTTCGCACGCAGTCATTTAAATTGGACACAGCAAGATTGGAGCCGTGTACTCTTTTCTGATGAGTCTAAAATTGTGTAACATGGCAATGATGGAAGGAAGAAGGTCTACCGACGTAAGGGAGAGCGTTTCGCACAATGCTGCTTTGAAGAGAGGGTTGCTTATGGCGGTGGCTCATGGACTGTCTGGGGCGGTATATCCGCGAGCGGCAAAACTCAACTTGAGGTTGTTACAGGACCACGGCTGCCAACATTAAATGCTGAAAGGTACATTCGTGAGTGCTTAGAACCTCACGTGATACCATATGCGGACTATGTGGGCCCAAATTTCCTTTTTATGCATGATAATGCAAGAGCCCATGCGGCCGGCATCGTCAGGGAATATCTTCGGGATGTGAACATCACTGTTATGGACTGGCCAGCCAGAAGCCCAGACATGAACCCCATTGAGCACATGTGGGACGAGCTAAAAAGACGTGTTAGGGCTCGTCAGCCAGTTGCCCAGACGATGCAGGAGTTGAAAACTGCCATAGAAGAGGAATGGGAGATGATCCCTCAAAATTTCATAGAGCGGTTGATAAACTCTATGCCTAATCGTATGAGAGCTGTGGTAGATGCCCATGGAGGCAACACGCGTTATTAAATTAAACCTTTATTTGATAAAACATGTTTTTTATTCAAAAATCAATTGCCTTTAACAAGGCGCATATCCGACTTGTTAGGCGTAGCTCCATGTCGTATGGTATTCTGAATTCAAATTTAAAACAATACGATCGAAAAAGATGGTAAAATGTATCAGGTTTAAAACTGCATCAACAGTTTTTGTTCAATCTAGCAATCATATTTCGGTAGGAGCCATCGAAACCTAAACTCTAAGGTGGGCCAATAGATGTGTCCAGAAGTGTATTTGAAATTTTCATGAAGTTCTTTCTTTTTTCATACGGTACAGTTTGCAAAACTTTTTTTTTTGAATTTTCTAATTTTCCCCCAAAAGTGAATCTCTTATTAAAATTTTATTTATTTACGTTACACGTTCGTGTTTGGGTTACATAAATTCATAGTGTACCAAATTTCAACTTAAACGGTTTAGTAAATTCGGAGCAAATCGGCTGTGACAGACGGACAGGTAGACAGACATACGAGTGATCCTGTAAGGGTTCCGTTTTTTCATTCGGACGTACGAAAACCTAAAAATCTGATTCTTTTTGTGTAAACTTCACCGATGTGGTGTCTTAACAACACGACTAAACAAAGAAAAAACAGACTTTCTCAACTCATACTTCAAGTTACTATCAATCATGGGGCACGACCTAAAAAAAAAAATCATCAAATTATTTTCTTTTTTGGTTTATAATAATAGTGGAATACCTCTCCACTCCTCAAGCACCTCAGGACATGTTGCCCCTTGTCGCTACGTCACTATGTGCTAGCGACCGTTTCCGGGGGCCCATTATTGAGTGTTCAAGTCACCCCCTGCCAATTTATCTGTGTATATTATATAACATTGGTCAGGCAGGGGACATAGTTCTTCCATAGTTCAAGGTACCCAATCCACTATAGCCACCCAAACCCATAGACCCAATGAGTTTTGTTTCCATGTTCTGCAATAGTTCTGCACCAACCGGGGGATGTCTTTGGGTGCAATTGCATAGTGCATACAGGGATAATCGTCGGCTGGTGCCTTCTTTTCATTTAAAATTGTCTAAGAGGCCTCTGCGAGTTGGCTTCGGCTCCTCGTACGCCTTCCAAAGGTCCGGGACCCCAGGGTCCCGAGATATGTCAAAGACAATTTAAATAATAATAATAGATAATAATAACATTTATTTCAGGCGATTGGCACGTAGAAAAATATTTTAACCTAAACATATACAGGGTTTATTGGTAAAACACCAGCAACCTCTTAAGTGGTCATTGATCTCATCATTATGAACAACTTTTACCATGGGACCGGAAAAAAAAAATCAGCTGCTCCCTACATTTTGACGAGTTTGATGTAGATACGAGTAAATGTACTGAACAGGAGATTATTTTTTCGCGATTTCAGGTTTATTCCCATGGTAAAAATTGTTCATAATGATGAGTACAATGACCCCTTAAGAGGTTGCCGGTGTTTTACCAATAACCCTGTATGTTTATTTCGTTTAGATTACGATACCCATCACGCCTGCGGAGTTGCACTAGAATCTTCAATTTGACCCTGTATATTTTGTAAGTGATCTATTTCCAATAATGATGTTCTTGTTGTGTCATCAATTAAATAAAGAAGAAATGATCATTGACTAATCTACAGTGAATTTAAATTTGATAACTAGGACAACTAGGCCTTTGCCCAAGAAAAATGTGGCTTCATCATCTGTTACTACTTTCCAATTTCACTACCGCTTCTTTCTTTTATTTTTAAAGTTTCAAAAATCTTAATAACTACCTTCCTTACTTTTCTTTTTTTTCCCAGTAGTTGTTTCCATTAGTTTTATGTTGATGCAAAAATGTTTAGGCAACAGTGCAACAATCACTTACAGGTAAACTAAAAAAAAAAAAACTAGTTTTCAATTCTAACTAAAAGCCTAGATCCTAGTAATATTATAAATGTGAAAGTTTGTGAAGATGTTTGGATGTTTGCTACTCAATAACGCAAAAACGGCTGAACAGATATGGATGACATTTGGCACACAGATATTTTATAACCTGGATTAACACACAGAATAATTTTTATTCTGGTAGAACGTTCCTGTGGGATAATTTCCGACATCCACGCGAGCGAAACCGCGGGCAACGGCTAGTAATTGATATAACAATATTACATTATACTATATTTATTTAATGTGAACCTTAAAACATTTATTTTTAGACCGATTATACCTTAATTCCAATACCTTTAGCAGAAATTACCCTATAATTAAGTTATTTAGTACAGTATCCAAAGACGCAGTGATAACTTGTGCAAGCCATTCATCAAATACGGGCGCTTTGGCACCCACGCTCATATGTAACTGGATTTCTATGAGAGTAATATCGAATTACCCGCGAAATATTCGTAAATCAATAGCATGCTTATGCCGAAACCCTATATGCTTTGAGCAATAGACTGTTGAAGGTATTTATGTATGAGCATTCAATTTGTAGGTAAATTAGGCAATTTATTGTGTATTAGCCGAAATAATACTAGCTTTGCATCAGTTGTGTCCAGTAAGGTAGCTTGTCAATGCCCACTCATGGATACAATAATATTATAAGTAAAAAGACGTAAATAGGTTAGCTACCTACCCAGCAGTAATTTATACTAGTAGGTACATAGTTGTAAATCCTACTAAAAATAAATAAGTACTTACCTATAAAGGTACCTATTATTAATAACTAATTTGCATACCCTAAACAGGCAAAATATGGACTGTGCGTAAACCACCAATTTATACATCTGGTAAAATCTGTGTTTTCTGCAAATAAATTATTCTTATTCTTATTCGATGTTCAAAAACTGCACAATGTCGAACTACTAGATGACATGTGGAAATAGGATGTCGTAATTATCGCGAGCGAAAAAGAGACAAGACGACGAAAATGTTGCTGATTAGCCAGATTTTGACGTACCACTTGAGGAGCGTGTATAACCTATCTACCTCTTTCTACTTATAATATCATTGCATGGACATATTGACAGATTCATAATACTACGGTTAGATTGGACATGAGTTTGAGTATCAGTAGGTGAGTGGTTATTTATAATTTCCATCTCAACTTATTTCCTAGTTCTTTACAATTAAAAATTAGCTGAATGGGCTACATATTACCTACTGTACCCAAAATGACTTCCACCTATCCATTACTGTTAATTTTATCAGACATTCAAGCCTCTGATTGCATGCACCGGTTGTCTTTATTTTCCAACATTCGTAGTACCAGCAAGACCTCGCCTAACATGTCCTTAACACATATGCATAATAAATTTTAAATTAAATGCCACATCACGAAACGATCTATCACTATAACTAAATTATTAATAGTAAATGCAATAATGTTTTACAGGTGATCTATTTGATATATTATGTTCCATTATGTGATATGCAAGAACTACTTATGTAATTAGTAAGCGTAATTTGAATGCATGGTAATAGGCTAGTTGACAGTAAGAAAAATAGCTTATGAATTTTACGAGTATTATGTACCTACCTATTTTGTAGCGAGCTAAAAGTATCAAAATTCAACTTAGTTTTGTAAATGATTATAAATTATTTTTTTTGAGAAATAATTACGTCAAAATATAGCCGCGACACGTCTCACTTTTCAGTCATGTCACTTTGACAAAATATAATTGTTTCATGGTTGCCATCTCAGGATATTTTCACCTAAATTTAGGAGATTTTTTTGAAAAAGTAAATTGCATTCGCATGTTTATTTATGGTATAGTCAGAAAGAAAACGATGGAAATGTTTAATTTTAAGAAATATCAAAACGAAAACGTCGGATGCGTTTTCCGTCCGCTTGTATTTTAGATTACTTAGATCACTTTTTATTTTGAAATCGCAATTAATCGATTTGATTCGACAGTAATAATCGATGATATCGATTTTTTTTTAGATTCATCAAATAGTAAAAAAAAAACTTACAAATAAATAATCGATCATGGAATCGAGGGTGGAAACATTGATTCTTTGTTTTTACTTGTTTGATAGCAGACAATCTGTCACAGATGTCAGAGGATTGACGACTAAGGGCGGATTTCATTGACTTTTAAAACGGCAATATAATTAATCAGTTCTTTTCTTAGGAAATTTCACATAAACCAATTTCTTAAATACCTAGCCGGTGGTTTGAATGTTGGTGAAACACAGGCCTATAAAAATGATGACATCACTCGAGCCGCCATTACAGCGTTTTGACTATAAAAATTAACTAATTTTATAAAATGAAAAATTAGTATTGTTAATGTTAATATTTTGATGAAATATTCATGTTTTAAGGAAAATAGACACAAGGAACATTTTTAATTGGTTTCATATAAACTGTCAACTAGCATATATTACAGGTCATATTTTAGAGTCATATAGTGACAGATTTCAGCGTTTGGTGATATCTTGTTTTATATATCCAAATGTAAATTAAAGGTTAAACACTTCTCAAAGCCGATCGAACCGAAGGAGCCGAAAGAATCGAATTTTATAATTACTTGTATGAAATCCTATGAAACCTCGCTCAATGAGCCGACGTTCGCACGGACGTAAATATATCGCGGCTGATTTTATCACGCACTGGATTTTCAACTTTCGGTGTTGAGCTGAGCTTCGAGAATCCAACTTAACAACAACAGAGTGCATCCCAGCGCGTCGAAAAAATACAGTGTTGGATTTTCAACTCTCGGCGCTAAGCATAGCGTTGAAAATCCAGTGCGCGAAAAAAAATCGTCGCGATTATTTACGTCGGTGACGCCGCCGGAAGACTTACTAGGAACTTCGTTTCGTTCGGCGCGGACAAGTTTGCGTTCACCCATCGATCAGTTATCGAAGCGTTCACCTTTAGCTACCCTCCACATCCAAACATGTTGTAATACGGAGACGATTAAAGCAGTCTGTTATGGATAAAGGATTAATTTTTTTTTTTATGGATGGGAAATCATCAAATAACTTCTCCCGCTCTGGGCGGAGCGGGAGGGCGTGTCAGACTTTTACTGACTAAAACCCACCCGTGTTCCTTCAGTTGCCTGTGCCAGGGCCACGGTATCTCTTTCGAACAACCCGCGACCTCGGCGGCTCAATAATTTATCCTGACTATCTCGTTGGTCTAATTGTCGCAAGTCGCGCTACTGCTGAGCTTGAGATCCTGGGTTCGATTCCCAGGTCGTGCAAAGTGTTATTGGGTTTTTCTGTCTTTATCATTATCGATATTTAACTCCAAATCAAAACCAAAGCCTGGAAACTATGTGTCTCCGTCAAAGTTTTCACGAAGTAAAGAAAAGATACTAACCGGTATTCAATGAATTGCTTAATCATAATTTTCAGTCTGATCACAATGCACGACGGCTTTCAAAGTCTAGTTCATAAAGCAACAATATATTTCACGCGTGTCAATCTCATTATAGATTTCGTAACTCAAAGTGTCAACTTGTCACATAGTCAAGACTTTATTATCCGTAGGTCTTATACAGAGTTGCAACACTATTATGTAATAGGTTGGGGAAAAAGTTTCTTCGCATTTTTTAAGAAAATTCAAAACATTTTTTAATATACATTATTTACATTTATCTAAAGTATGTAGGTACCATTTTGTTCGATAACTTTTTGCCATCTTGCAGGTAGGGACATGATCCCATTGCTATAGAAATTTTGGGACTTCTGATCAAAATACCGCGACAAGTGGTTTTGGCAGTCCTCTCGTGATGTTAACCTGACACTGCCTAAAGAATTCTGAAGAGACCGAAACAGGTGGAAATCTGAAGGTGCAAGGTCAGGACTATACGGCGGATGCAATAACACCTCCCAGCCAAACTCTCTTAATTTTTGCTGAGTGGCTAAAGATGTGTGACGGTAAAACGTTATCATGATGAAAAACCACACCCCTTCTGTTGATTAATTCCGGCTACTTTCTCTCAACTTCTTGCTTTAATCTCATCAGTTGTTCAAAGTAAAGTTCAGAATCGATGGTTCTGCCTGGTGGTAACAGCTCATAATGAAAAATGCCCTTCCAAACCCACCACACACACAGCATCACCTTGTTGCGAGTCAACCCGGGTTTCGCCACAGTCTGTGAAGCCTGACCGGCCTTTGACCACGACTTTTTTCGCACGTTCTTGTCGTACGTGATCCACTTTTCATCACTAGTTATCAGCTTCTTCAAAATTGGTTCGGTTTCATTACGTCGTAATAAAGAATCACAAATGAGTACACAGTTCATTAGGTTTCTTTCAGTGAGCTCGTGAGGTACCCAAATATCGAGCTTTTTTGTGTACCCAGTTTTTTTCAAATGCGCCAAAACTGTTTTGTGGTCAATTCCCAGTTCTTCAGCTATGTCGTGACTACTGATATGCCGATCTTGCTCCACTTTTTCAAAAATGGCATCCATTTTATCCGTAATAGGGCGACCAGAGCGACGTGCATCTTTGACATCAAAATTTCCGGATTGAAAACGCTTAAACCAAATTTGTGCTACTCTCACAGACACTGCACTGGGTCCATAAACATCGCAAATTTTTTTCGCGGCTTGCGTTGCATTTTTACCTTTTTTGTAGTAAAATTTTAAAATGTATCGAATTTCTTCATTAGATTCACTCATCTTGACAGTACGAAAAACAAATGAAAATCACACATTTTCCTAATTTGAATTTGGAATTATGTTCTTTAAAATTTAAACTTTCAATGATACCAAAACCAGCCAGATACAAATAGTATAGCCAAAGATATTTTATTTTAAGTTCATACATACTATAATGCGAAAAGACTTTTTCCCCAACCTAATATATTATATAAGATTGGAAAGGGATGTTTGAAATTTTTTTTATTTTTTATTTGTAAGGTACCGTTATTGTAGAAGCGAATGCTGTCAGATAGATGAAGCTCCTCTGCGTAAAATAAAAATTTTCTGATGTTTCTGGTAAGACTGCCCTGGTCTCGATACCAACATTCGCTTGGTTCATCATCTGCCTAGTCTTTTCCCAACTATGTTGGGATCGGCTCCTAATCTAACCGGATGCAGCTGAATACCAGTATTTCACATGGAGCGACTACCTATCTGATTTTATTTATTTACCGACTTTTCTGTACACCAGAAAATACATAGCAAAATAATATATTAAACACTACAAATAACGTACAACTTCTTAAGAGGTAATTGTACTCATCATTATGAACAACTTTTACTATGCGACCAAACCTAACATCGCGAAAAAAAATTGGCTGTTCCCTACATTTTGACGAATTATGAGAACGTAAATATAAGAAACTTTTTTTTTTTCGCGATTTTAGGTTTGGACCCATAGTAAAAGTTGTTCATAATGATGAGTACTATGACCCCTTGTGAGGTTGTGCGTGATTTAAGTTACACCTTGTATATAAACTAGATTTCATCACTTGGTCTGCAATAGATAGCAAGCACACCTTACCAATATTTTTCTGCAATCCCCAAGTATGAAAATTACACATTAAGTAAACGCAGAAAAAAAAAGTGTAAATGTATTTTTTGCATTTTATCGATCACTTGCAGTAATTATCATTTCAATTTCACTAAAGATATTTTAGTCATAGATTATTATCTTTTCGACATATTTATGGACTTGCTACTACATACTATACAGGGTGTACCAGAAAGGTGTGGTCAAATTTAAGGGTGTGGTACAGACCATCAAACTGAACTACTTTCTCCATAATATCAACATCGTATTCGTGAAAAAATAATCAGCAGTCCCATACATTTGGGTTGAGTAGGTATTGAAGTTTTGTATGGAACAGTTGATAATTTTTTCGCGATTACGATTTTGGTCCCATGAAGAAAATTGTTCAGTTTGATGATCTGTACCACACTCTTAAATTTGACCACACCTTTCTGGTATACACCCTGTATACATATTGATATTTTTTATGCTAGACTAATTCTAAGGAATTTCGAGAAAATATTCCTGAAGTGAATGAGCTCATGATTTACGAATACGGATAAAAACGGGTACTTTAACAGTACAATGTATGGCAGATAGTATCATCGCGTAGGTAATCTCATAACAGAACTAGGAACTATTAAAAACCTCTTACGATACCCATCTTTAGTTTATATTTCTACTAGCTTATGCCCGCAGCTTTGCCCGCGTGGAGTTCAGAAATTATCGAATTACTAGGATAAAAATGATCTTATTCAAGTCCTGGTATATCTGTGAGCCAAATTTCATCTAAATCCATTCAAAAGTTTTAGCGTGAAAGCGTTAAGTTCCATCCACACCGCAGTTACTTTTTGTTGAGCAAAACTTTAAAACATGATAACAATAAGTAACTTTCTCTCTTGCAAACGTTAAGTAACTTAGGTGTGGATGCACCTTAACAAACAAACAAACTCACTTTCGCATTTATAACACTAGTTAGGATTATCAATTTTTTTTTTTTTTTTTTTGTGGATGGGAAATCATCAAATGACTTCTCCCGCTCTGGGCAGAGCGGGAGGGCGTGTCAGACTTTTACTGACTAAAACCCACCCATGTTCCTTCAGCTGCCCGTGCCAGGGCCACGGTATCTCTTTCGAACTACCCGCGACCCCGGCGGCATCGGCCCAATTGACCCCGTCACTGCTGACATCTCTTTGAGGCGCGCGTGGAACACGACGCGCCGTCGACCCGGGCCTGGTCCTTACTGGACGGCGAGCTGCCCATTACTCGTCGTCCGCAAGCCCGCGCCTACGGTGGCCGGGAATCGGCAATCGATTCCCGCCGCCCAGGGCGTCTCCTACGGCGGCTAGGGGCGCGAGGGCGCGGCTGTTGCCTCTCCCTCACGCGTTCCGCTTCCTCCTTCGCGAGCATTACTGCTTCGCAGAAGGAGGTGACGGCTTCTCATGCACTCTCGCTCCGCACCATGGCCTGGACCAGGTTTGGATGCGAGAGAACTGATGAGGTCCTGGGTTTGTTTCCCGGGTCGGGTAGTGTTATTAGGTTTTTTCATCTGGAATGTCTCAGTCAGTAGTAGCCCAAAGTCTGGAGTCGTGCCTTTTGATGGCAATAGGTACGTTTCTTAAGGGATTTAACTGGTGTTACTTGTGTCTAGTGACTTGATAATTAAAAGGTTGCCAGGTTATAAACTTACAAATCATACATGCTCCACACGCTGTGGTCTGACCTGTAACTTAAGGCGCGGACTAACTAAGATTTAAACGACACACAACCGCAATCTATTGTCGCCATTAGCTGGCTTGAAGTAAGGTTGAAAATTGAAAATAATATTTGTGTTGCCGAGGTGTGACTAAGCTGCGAATATGCACAATAAATTAAATAATTGTCCGGTTAAAGTTTTAAAAAAATGCAAATTCTGTTAAATTCTTTAAAAAAAAAAGAACGTCGTTATCGCTGAAAATAAAGAGATGTTCGATGCCAAAGTTTATTTTTGTGGAGCAACTTGTAATTTTTTTATTGGAATTATCAAACTATTTTTTACTATCCTATCTGGTTAAAATTTTTCTCTAAACCCTTTTTTGTCCACTGTATTTTTTGTGTCGGATAGTTTCATTGCGTTACGTCATTCTCAACAATCCAAGAAACCAATTTTTGTGAATATTGAGCTAATACCGCTCCTTAATCTCAATTTCATCGATCAATCAGGTTTCCACAGGAACAAGATTAGTCTTGCACCAGCGGATTACTACAACTGACAGTTTAGAGCGGATGAAATACCTGACGGTGGACTTTAGTAATTATGTAATTAACAAATATAACTCACTATCCTGATATAAGGCAACATTGTAAGTAAATAGATATTGAACGTGGATACTTTGAAAGTAGATAGAAAATGTGTAAATGTCTCACGATTATAGTGAATTATTTCATCCGATCTATTCTATAAAAACGTCACCGTAAAAACTTACGTGAAGTGAGCATGAAGTGAGTGTCAATTCCTTATCAGGTGGAATGACAGCTCACTTCACTTCACTTACTTCACCTAAGTTTTCACGGTGACATTTTTACAGAATAGCGCTACATTCGATCTTTTCTGTAAAAATCTTACCGTGAAAACTTACGTGAAGTGAGTTTGAAGTGAGTGCCAATTCCTCACCAGGTGGAATGACAGCTCACTTCACTTCACCTACTTCACCTAAGTTTTTACGATGACATTTTTACAGAATACCACTACGACTGTCCCTATTGTGTATCAAAGGCGTGCAAAAGTAACTTGAAACATATACTTATGTAATATAAGCACAATTTTTATGCATAATTATTACAATTAATCACCTATCGCAAACTTATCCATGAATTTTGAATACTTAATGAAGAAAACAGATTACTAAAAATTATAAGTTCCCTAAACAAATTCGCTACATTTGCAAAATGTGTTCAAACAGGAAGTCTTTCAACTTGTAAATGCAAATCTTGATACCGTAGAGTACGTAAATACGTACATAAACGATGTAATTTATTTAAGTGTCCATGATCAAACGACAGCTGTTAAAATTCTCGCAATATCTTTAAATACAAGTACTGTTCTATCTATTAGAACATTTAAACGTAAATAGGAAAATAGTAGAGTTTTAAAGTGTCTGATTACTACTTAATTAAGTTTTTTATAGCTAGGTAACTTTTTAAGACAGTGCACACTAAACAGTGTTATATCAATCAAAGATAAAACAGTTTTGGCTTGCATCAAAATGTTTTCAGTAATTAAAGAAAGAAAGAAAAAACATAAGTTTATTTGTCACAGAAAAAAACATACATGTGCATACAAAAACATACAGCAGCAAAAATATAAAACAAATTAGATCTACATACAATCACGAGCAGAATACAGAAATATTCAGCAGCTGCTGGCACGTCATGACAAGAAGACTTCCACTCAGCATGATGCTGTGCTATGGGAGACCCACAGCACAGCGCTGATTTTCAGTGGTCACCCGAACGTAGATTTTGACAGCACTGACTAAGAATTGAGAGTGTGCGCCCCTTCAACACCATGTTTGTGTATACGAATGAAAACTGCACAGGCGCCGCACCGGAGCCGCGCCGGAACCGCGTGTAGGTACACCGTATTGATGCTGAGTTAAATAGTGAAGCAATGATCACAGTTCAGTAAAGCATTACCAACGAAACTGTAAAGATAAGATTTTAACTTTTAGGCCTCTGTCTCGAATTTTGCGGGCAGCGGGGCGGCAGCGGCGGCGGAGCGGGAGCGGCAGGATTTTATGCGTAAAAACAAATGAACCGGACCTCCAAAACAGCGGCGCGGTAGCGGGGCGGGACAATGCGACACGCGCCGCCGCCGCCGTCGCCCCGCTGTCCGCGAAATTCGAGGCAGAGGCCTTAGGCGCGGAATTATTGATTTATTTAATTTTACAATACATACAAAAATAAAGAAAAATACTATAATAAGTTGATACAATACATAATTATTATATACAGACTATTATAGATAGGATCTAAAACGTACGTTCCTAGCCAATTAAAATAAAGTTTCGTTCTAAACAATTAAGAATAAAAACTGTACACAATCGCACTTTTGTAAAGTGCACATAGTTGAAAGTAAAAACCTTTCTCCTTTATATAAAGTTAATGTATTAATTAAAGATATCAAGTTACTTTTTACAAAGATAAGGTGAACGATTTTCTGATATTATTTCAACTTTTATCGCCCTGCTCCAGTTCGTGTAAGGCAATTAGTGTCCACATTCCTTTAGAAATTGTAGTATTGCTCTAAAATTAATCAAAATTATTTATGTATTCAGTTTAAACCACACACGTTATCTATAGGTTTTCAACCAACAGGGTTTAGGTGAAGTATCAAATAATTCACAAACTCTTGATAAAATAATCATCATCTTCCTACCCTTATCCCATGTTACTTGGGGTCGTATAGTTTTTTTGTCGTTGGGGATTTATGATTGGAGGGATCTGATGAAATAAAAAAAAAATGGTAAATATCTCTTTTTAAATATCTTTAGTGGTATGTATATCTATTAATTGTTACAAAAATGTTTGTACTGGCGAGGTCTGCTGTTCGCAGAACTACTAGTTTTAATACTCTGTTCAACTTTTATGGAACTCCATAAACTATAACAAATGCTATGATTAATTGACAAGACAACTATCCTAATGCTGTTCCAAGTTTTTACTGACCTTATACGTTTGGCCCACAATCCAATTCTAATATCGACAGACTTACCTACAGAAATCTTTTTCTCACGACAATCAATTTACGAAGTAGATCAAGCACGTAATTATTTTCAAGATTTGGTCAAGCGTTTGCTTCAAAGGTATTATAATAAGGATTTAATAGTTAATCTGTTATTAACTTGCTCCTATTGGCCATAATTTTAGTTAATGTCTTTTAAGTTCCGTAGGTTTTTATTGCACCTTTATTAGGTAACTGTGCAGCTCTTTTATTGCCTGTAATGACTACCGACTTAAAGGTATTGATAAAAATGTTGTAGCGATCGACTTCTTAGTGGTAACATGGTAAAGTGCATTCTTGTGAATTCTTTTATATAATGTTCTGGAAAAGATATTTTAAAATGGCAATTACCTTTACTTTCGTAAGTTCCTTATTGGTTTTATTCTTGTTTCGAATGCATCTACAGTTTGTTTATTTATTTTATAAGGTAGCTGGTGGTTGGTAGGTAGGTTCTCGGCCATACGATTCACATTACTGCATGTGACCACGGACTAGAAAAAAAAGAAGTATTTTGCGCCACGCGTATCGAAAGTGAAGCACCTTACCGATCTATTTGTGCGTGATTTAACAAAGACGCCGTCATGTCACATAATGGCGGTCGGCATACTATGATGTAAATGTGTGCGTGAGGCGCATGTTTGTACAAACGGTCCCGGCATACTTACTGCGCTTCACTTTCGATATGCGTGACGCGAAGTCCTCTTTTTTTTCTAGTCCGTGCATGTGACTTTAAAAAAAAACTTTTGCAAAAGTATTATAATCTCATACGTCAGTGAATCTATCACGTCTCATTTATCTAAATAGCAATACTTACCATAAATGACATTTCAATTACCATAGCGGAAACCTTTCTCCTGGCCCTGATTAGAGACATATACCTACCTAATGCGCGTGCGCGGCGCGTGGCACAGCGCGGGCGCATTGCGACAATACCGACGGTGTCATGGCCGCCACCGGTGAACGGCATGTGCAACTAAAATAAAACATAACAGTACGCGTAAATCGTGGGACATTAATGTCATACTTTGATCATATTCGGAGCACCTTGCTCTCGTATTACTTTTTTAAGGACTGGACCATTTTGATGATTGACAAATACTGTGAATTAATTGGCTACTGGGCTATTTCTGAAATATTTTTCCCAAGGGAAAAGCTCGCACTTGGCAGAACTTGCAAATTATTATTTATATTTCAATACCGAGGTAAATTGAAGCTTCGTGCAAATCAAAATTGCTAATTTGTACAAGGGCCAACAACTCACGCGTATATAAATGCATCGATTTGCATCTATAATTTTAAAATCGATCGTATATTTGAGAGAATTTTTATGCACAAGCTTTGCTATAGATCAAACTTTAAACTTTCGGGATATGCTGTCTATTTTTTCCCGGCTTATACGCTCATAATATGTGTCTACTCCATAAGTAGTTACTCCACCTAGACTGAGAGCATCCTGCCCTTAGGCAAGCTGAAGCGACGATCTATGCAGGCAGATCTATCCAGATAACTAGCAAACATCGCAGGCCACATTGGGAACGAAGCGAAACGAAGCTAAGTTCGTTTAGTTTTACTCCGCGTCTTTTCATACTTCCGGTAGAACGCGGTATGAACAGAAGTATGAAAGGACGCGGAAGAAAACTAAACGAACTTAGCTTCGTTTCGCTTCGTTCCCAGTGTGGCCTGCGCTTAAGGGGACAAGCCCACCGCCATTAATTGGGCACAATGCCAATCCTGAGGGCCTACACTCTAGACAAAGTAATATTCGGTTAGCTATGACGCTAGTAGAAAAGGCAAAAAATGTATGGAGTTGAGTTGAGTTGACATAAGGTATCGAAATGTCACGTCATCATGTCAATGTCACTTTGAAGCTTTAAACTTAGCTTCGGTTCGCTTCGTTCCCAGTGTGGCCTGCGCTGTGGCTGAGGATTCAGTCTAGTGGCATGCGGTTAGAGAGACCTATGTCCAGCAGTGGACTTGTTTTCTATAGGCTGATGAAGTATCCTCCCGACCTTTTAACGTATGATCATGACCAATATCTCATTAAGTAACTTTCCTTCCTAACAAATAGGTCCCACTATAAATAAATGTAATTAGCCGTATAAAATGTTAAAGTGCTAATTATAATTATTGCTGTAAGTTTTCCTTCAGATTTGATACAAAATTTCTGCAGAAGCCATTCATACTCGTACGTGACTCATTTCATAAAAGTAATTACATAAAAGGACCGAATAAAAACGAAAGTAAGTAGGTACCTTTCGGCATCAAGACAAAGCCACGGCCGTCTAGATTGGTACCTACACAAACTGACCTAATTAATGAACGTTGGTATAAGAATATCGTGTGTTACGACTTATAAAAAATATTTCCGAACGTCCTTGTGAGGTAATACGGCACCGACACTCCCACTCGCTCCAGTTTCCGAGGCTTTAGACTTTCACTAGTATTGTGAGACCGTTTTGCGCAATATGTATACCTACTGCATGCGTCATACATGTTCTTAAATTTCGATTTCAGGCCCATATTCTCGATTATTTGTGGAGGGGCCTAAGAAAAGATGGATGAACTGTATGAAAGATGACATGGCTAGACAGGGGGTGACTACCGAGATGATGACTAATAGGGAAGTATGGAAAAAAGGGACATTTTGCGCTGACCCCAAATTGATTAGGATAAGAGCAGAAGAATGATGCTGATTCTCGATCATTTGTATCGATTTCTAGCATCTATAAATTTTTATGAGCCGTTTTATTTATATAGGATAAAAATGTTCCAGAGACAATTTTTTTGTATACTCCTATTCTTTTCTGGAAAAAGGACAAATAAATAAGTGATATAAACTTAAAATGTATTTTAATTTACAGAAACGTTTTCAGTCAATTAGTTTAGCGAACTTTGGTTCCGATTTGGATCTCTCCAACAACGACTTAAAGCGAAAATCACTTGTTACAAAATAACAATAAATAATTTGGTTAATTCACTTCAGTCTATTTCATTTCATCCTACCAATACTTTAATCTTACAATCTATTACGGCTTTGGCCTGAATAGTTAAACAAGTATAAATAATCTAATTTGTATTTAAAACAAATAACTTAAATATCAAACATATCTAACAGGTTTATGACGGGTTTTCGTTTCTTTACAACTTTTCGAACAACCTCCTTCGTTGCTACTCCTCGAGTGGGACTGGGGTACCTGTCATCCTGTGACGTATCGTCGTAGTTACTATACTGGGGACGCTCGTATTCGTCTTCCGGCACTCTGTAATCGTAGGGTTCAACAGTAGGTGTAGGCTTCTTTAGTTTCTTCTTAGGAACTAAAACATAGTCACCTAAGTCTTCGCTAGGAAAGCGATGCTCTGGTTCTCGTGGTTTATAAGGCCTCTTCTTTTTAGGTCTTGATGGAACTTCATCTGGGTAGTATTTTTCGGGTGGAAGAACATCAGGTATTACTGGAAACGTATATTTCACTGATGTAGGTTTTACGTCAATATCGTCGTATTTATGCCCTTTAAAGTTCCCGTTGCCATAATGTTTTGTTACATATCTATCAAAGTCATAACTTGGTTCGGCGTACTTGTCATAAGTATCTCTATAAGAATCTGAGGGAAATGGTGGATACTTCTTATTCAATTCTAGATCTACAATGTTTGAATACAAATTGTCTCTGTTATTGTGACTTTCTTTTCTAGTTTTGGTTTTGCAATTCGGGTCGGAACTATAGCCAACGTGACTTTGAGGCTCAAATTCTGAGAATTCATCGCGTGGGTGTTTAATTGAAATACTGTGTGTGTAGTCACTTGGTTCTGAGTCTAACGGCTGATCCGCGTATGATGGATATTTTGTTCTTTTCTTATTGGAATATTCCTTGCGTATTGGTTCGTAAGGTTTTTTAGTTGGTCTTCTTCTTTCATAATAGTCCTCGTCTGCATCTTCAGAAAAGTCATAATACTTGTCATAATCTCGCATGGCTTTCTCTTCTATTATACTTCTTCCTATTTCTTCAGAATCGAATCTTTGGTTGTCAGTGTTAACAACGGCTTGAAACCCAGTGTTCGGTCCTGCAGAATATTCTACGGTTCTTGTGGAGCCATCTGGTTCGACTACACTGTAGTGACCTGTAAATGAGAGAAATACCTTTAAATCCAGTGCAGTAAGTGCTAAAAGTTTTTCGTCTTTCGAGGGCATCACCTTTGTTGTCTGAAATTTTAAATCTAATTTACAAATTGTTCTAATTTACGCGAATGAATGAATGAGAAATGAGTATATAAGAGAAAGTCTGAAAGTGACACCGGTGACTGAAAGGTTGTGCGGACATCGGTTGTCATAGTATGGGCATGTGATGCGGAGAAATGAGGAAAATTTCGTCAGAAAAGTTTTGAGTATAAATGTGGATGGCTCTACGAGTAGGGGAAGACCAAAGAAACGATGGATGGATTGTGCGAAAGATGATAATTAGGTACTACCGAGAAAAAGGTCTACAGAGATGACGAGATAATGTTGCGTCAACCCCAAATAAATTGGGATAAGGGCAGGAGAATGATGATGATAGATTTTCTGTCTCAAGTAAAGTATTTCAGGTTGATTCCACAATTGGAAAGTACAACATCTAGGTATAATATGCTAACTATTGATGATTATTACTTCAATAGAAGAGAGTTTTTATACATAGTAGGTAATTTGTGCTGTAGCTATCTTCTTTAGTTTTTTCATAGGAATATTCATAAATATCTATAAAAAAAATATTAAATATACCTTTAACAGTGTCACCATCTCTTGACTCCCACACACTTTTCACGTCTCCAGTTTTGCCATCAGCCACTCCATAGCTGAACGAGTAGGTCGATTTTCCCTGACAATAAAAAAAAAGCATTCACTCATTAAATCAACGATAAATTTTATACGACTATTACAATTACATCGTGATGTTTCTATACATAAAAAAACTTTGAAGAATGTGTGAAGCGATAGCTTGCGTGTAAAAATTCGGTATTTTACTCATTATTACAATTGATTGCATGTCCAGCTATTTTAGTTTAATATTCTGAATAACTAATGAGGGCTTTAATCGTTTCCATAACGAAGGTATGCGGGTAATTACAATCAGGTAGAGTGAGTGAGCGTATTAATGTCTGTCTGTCCGTCAAATCGTAAGGCGTAACGCGTGCGGCATTTATCACTCTCGATCACGACTGACGGTTGCCCAACTGAGGTTAGATTGTTCTAAATGATTCTAGATTTGTACGTGTTTAGAAAATACAATGGTACTTACATAAGGCAGTACTTTTAATTAAAATATAAATAATATAATTAGTTTATAAGTAGAATGTGGAGCTTTGTGGCCAAGAAATAACAGCCGCACGGGTCGATCCGTCAAGTTAAGCTTCGTTGGCCATGGTTGGTCCGTGGACCATCTTTACTTTACATACCGAGACTTCTCCGTGCCTCGGAAAGTACGCAAGCTAAGCCGTTGGTCCTGGATGTCATTCGTGGATCTTTGACAGACGTTACAAGTCGTCAGCAGCAAGTCTTATCAAAGGGTATCGTATTACCCATTTACTGGGTTGTGGAGGTCAGATAGGCAGTCACTCCAAGTAAAATACTGGTATTCATCTGCGTCCGGTTAGATTAGAAGCCCACCCCAACATAGTTGGGAAAAGGTTGGGCAGATTGATAAGTAGATACTGTGTCTTAAAAAAATAATTCAGGGCCGATCTAAGTCAAGAGTAAAGTTCAAACTAACGTAGTGATTATGACCGTAATAGCGTCTAAATGGTAATGTAATCATGTTGAGTTTGATTTACCTAAATCCATATTTATACAATCATCAGAATGTTAATTCAACTAATTATAAGATCAATTATCCTTAGACAAGTTTCGCGATGTTTGTAAACATTCGCGGCATAAATGTCACTCGTTGACGGCCATCTTATCGCCAAGTTCAAGATGAGCCAGACGGTGCGCTTGCGCATCGCACGCTGTTACTCAATGTCAATGACGGATCGTTCACTTTCGTTTGTTTCCGCTTCGATTCGCTCAACACGATTCACTTTTTTTGCTCTTGTTGTTGTTTATTAATCATTCACACTTTTCTTGATAAATGGGAGACGTGTAGCATGAGTTTTGGCGTGAATTAATCTGTTATTTTAATTGATCGTGCAAAACTTCATGTAACTGAATATTCTCGGATATGGAACCCGTCATCGATAATGCTATTAATGAATTAATTGAAGCGCATAATTACATCAAAATTGAAAGTAAAGAAACTTTTACTATGTAAAAATTCCGGAGACAACGTACTAATTAGCAACCGTTCGTGTTCCTCGCTCCTGCAATTATGATTTGCATAATATTAAGAAAAAAATTAAAAACGGCCAAGTAGAGCAGTGTAACAGTTCAACTAGCCGTGTTGCTTTGAGAAAAGTGGGTGAACAAGACACTGCGGCCGCATTCGTTTCGACATCCAGCGACCACTTTCGATAGTACCTGCGACACGAGTATTTGTGTGTATTGACATGTCGCAAGCGTAGTGATAAGCGCACGTTGCCTACCTATTTTTAGACAAAAAATTGCCAGATCTGGAACTAGAATTTCATTGATACGGCCAATTAGTGCAGGTGGCAGCGAATGTGGAAGGCCGCACATCGGAATTAATAGTGCACATGTCAGCATTGAATGTTATGGAATTCCAATTATCTATAAACCTCAAGACCTAAGTAGGTTTAGGAAAAGCCTAGAAATTTTGCCTTTAAATGATCAGAGTTATTCGGAAAAACTCGCTGTCAAGTGTTGGTATGTTATGCTGTCTGAAAAGGGACTGTTACAATTCCGAAGCCAGAGAGTCCTTATCTTTGTCTTATGTGCATTAACGTAACTTAGTTTTACCTACTAATTAAATGCTATATAATTCCCTTCAACAATCTAAAGTTTTAAGGCTTCACCCTAGCAAATCTAAACAATATTGGAGTATTTGAGTAAGCTAATATTATTTAGATTTGCCAAACTCAAACTGAGTAGGCAGTACTTAGGTACTCTAATTTTCTGAAAGAATACGAATTACAATAATCCTTTTTGGAAAGTCAATTTATGTTCGATTTCTATTGAACCTACCACTGATTATTATATATGACTGATTACATCTCCTAGCAATCAAATTGCTTATGCAATAAATAATAGCAGCTTATCCTATTTAAGACGCAGATAAGTGCCAGCGCTTGCCTGTTCTGTGCTGAGCTCACGCAACGCGTCGTACGTCCACCCAGTAATATGACTCGCCCATCAAGGAGCGCTGTCCCAAATTAGACGCATTATTAATTTTTTACTCATAAAACAAAAAGTATAATATAATAACACGTATTATTATACCACCACTAGCTTATTAGCTTCACCATTTTAAAGATTTTTTTATTGTTTATCTTTTAGTATACGTGTTATTAAATATAATAACACGTATACTAAAAGATAAACAAATTTTAAAGATTTTTTTATTGTTTATCTTTTAGTATACGTGTTATTATATTTTATAACACGTATACTAAAAGATAAACAATAAAAAAATCTTTAAAATGGTGAAGCTTTCATAAAAATACGCTTGATAGTTTTTGCGTGATTCTTAGTTTTTATCCGCATTAGACATAACTTTACAAATTAATCACACTATGTAATGCTCGTGTATACTAATAAATTTATAATTAAAATAATTATATAAAAATAACATTATCTAAATTGTTCACATACTAAGTTATTAAAAAAAATCTCTAATTTAACATATATTTTTTCCAAATCATTAACACTACTCTCTCTCTCTCTCTACTCGTTTATTAGATATAAGACAAGTAAAAATAACCTAGAAATAACAAAACTATATCCTAACATAAAACTAAAACTATTCACAAACTAAAACAAACTACTCGTTTAGATGTGATCTTCAGTTTAAGGGCGCTATTACATTTTGACCGTGATATTTTCATAAATTGAAATTGCACACTATAAACAAAAAAATAATTATTATATGACTCAAAATAAACGTAATCACAACTGCTAAATTGCTACATAATGTGATGCGTCGGCGTCTAAAGCTAAAGACCGCGTGTCCCGAGATTTACATGTATTTTTAGCACTGCATACAATAATTAATTAAACATATTATTTTACTTTTAAATAGACTAATTTTTTTTATCAAGCAAGGTAACATAGTAACCTTATTTATTAAATACATTTTGTATGAATTTGGATTATACATTCGTAGATAAAAATATAATTTCGGACGAAAAATTGTCAGTAACTCTCTGGTTTACGGAATTATTTTTGGTGTATTACTTTATGAAACATAAAAAACTGAATTGAGCACTCCAAAGTCGAAGTTACAGTTGTTCCAAGGACATTTTTTTAAATGATTAAATTATTATATCTTCGATGTAACAAAGCATCAAAACATGTCCAAAAGTAAAATTTTATGAAACATCCTTTCAAGAGACAAGGTTTTTACTGATTTTTGTACACAAATTGAAATATTTATTTAGAACACTCCCAAGAAAAATAATCAAGCTTTCATGGGCATATGTTTCTTTTAATTTTGTGGCTCTAACAAAACCACAATCACATATCAAAACTCGAGTCAAACGCTCAAATACAAGAGAAATTGTGATAGCGCTCTTAAAATTATTAACAGTTGCTTATCGTTGCCTTAATAATAGAAAGAGAATGCGAGTTAGACGATAAATAATAACAGATTAAAAATGCAATAACTGATTAATATCTTCATTGTGAGTGAACTGAACAGACATAGAAAGTGCCAAGTGTACCTATTGTTATTATGAATAGCTTAGTAATTGGAGGTTATACTATACTGTCTACAAAAATGTATGTAAATCATACTTAGTATAATACTAGCGACCTGCCCCTTTTTCGTTTTTTTTTTTTTTTGTGGATGGGAAATCATCAAATTACTTCTTCCGCTCTGGGCGGAGCGGGAGGGCGTGTCAGACATTTACTGACTAAAACCCACCCGTGTTCCTTCAGTTGCCCGTGCCAGGGCCACGGTATCTCTTTCGAACTACCCGAACCCCGGCGGCATCGGTCCTATTGGACCCCATCACTGCTGACATCTCTGAGGCGCGCGTGGAACACAACGCGCCGTCGACCCGGGCCTGGTCCTTACCGGACGGCGAGCTGCCCATTACTCGTCATCCGCAAGCCCGCGCCTACGGTGGCCGGGAATCGGCAATAGATTCCCGCCGCCCAGGGCGTCTCCTGCGGCGGCTAGGGGCGCGAGGGCGCGACTGTTGCCTCTCCCTCACGCATTCCGCCTCCTTCTTCGAGAGCACTACTGCTTCGCAGAAGGAGGTGACGGCCTCCCATGCACTCTCGCTCCGCACCATGGCCTGAACCAGGTTTAGGCGCGAGAGATCGCCGCCACCGATCGCCTCTGTGAGAACAGGCAGTGCTCCGCCCACGCCGGGCAGACCTCTACTGTATGCTCCACCGTGTCCTCCGCCTTATCCGAAACAGGAACCTCCGGAAACAACCATGCCCGGTGAGGACCTGCGTCAGGTGGAAGGTGAGGACGCCGTGGCGCCTCTCCAACCACTCCTCAAAGAGGGGAATTATCGCCGCAATTGTGGCGTGCCCAAAGGACCCGCCTAGGTATAATAGAATAGGTGCAACCGTTCTGAAGTGATGCGCACACATACATTCGGCAATTGATTTTTATTTATTTAGATAGATGTAAGCTTAATGTAAATGTTATTATACACATAACCTTCATAAACCATCCGGAACAAATTTTCTAAATTATAACGAAAATCATATTAAAATCCATTGCGAAGTTTAGTAGAACAAAGCGGTCACACAGACAGACATGAAATGCGACTTTAATTTATAATATGCATATGCATCGATTATAAATGTGAAAATAACTATATCAGTCTGTCTGTTCCCTTTTTACGCCTAAAGCTCCATTAACACGGTGCAAGTTTGTTGCCTGTAGCCTACCATCAAATTGAAGGAAAATTAACTGGCATTGTCTAAACAACACGTACATTATTGATGCACGATACGGGCAAGTTAGTTGCCATTGAGGGTCAATCGCCTCGAGGGAAGCCAGTATTCGTTAGTACCTCGTTATGGGAGGTAAATCGATGATAGTATACCTCATGAGAACTCGTGCCTAGTTGCCATTCAAAACTGGTATAGGTGTAAACAGCACGTTCAACAAAATTGCACGTACAATAAAATAGCATTCAATTCTGGGAAGAAAATTTTCTATCACTCAAACATGAGTGAACGAAACAAGACGTTCAATAAAATTTAATGAAATATTTGGCAGCACAAATTTGGGTAGTACTTGAATCAATTGTACAAGGACGTGCAGCTCTGTGTTTAGATGAGGCAAAACTTACATGCAAGGCAATTAGTCGCATGCGATTTTATTGAATGGCAAAACTTTTATTCAATTATTGTAAGCCATTTTATGGAAATCGCACGGATTAAAACAATTGCAACTTTTGCACTTTTTTGCAATTCATGAATGGCAATAAAATTGAACGTGCTCTATGGCATGAGTTTATTGCTCTTGAACGTTCCAGACACTTGCACCATGTAAATGGAGCTATAGCGACTAAAAGGAATTGGATGATGCTCCCAGATAGACCGGGATAAAAAGTATGCCGTACGTCTATTCCGTAAAAATCTCACCGTGAAAACTTAGATAAAGTGAGTTTGTAGTAAGCTGTGAAGCTGTCAATTGTATCAGTCCCAGGTGGAATGTAAACTGTAACGGTGTGTACTTAGTGAAAATTAATAAATAAATGACAGTTCACTTCACCTGAATTTTCACGATGATATTTTCAACTGGCTGGGTTAGGACATACGACATACTTTTATCCCGGTGGTACGTACCACCGGGATAAAAAAATCAGCAGGATAATTTCTAACATCCGCGTGCGAAGCAACGGAAAATGGTAGTAAATAATAAAATGTAAATGTGACAGGTGATTCAAAAAAGTTTCAGACTGTCTTGAAAATACCAGAATGTTTGGCAATGTACAGTGGGACAAAGTTCCGCATACTCACCTTAAAGGCGATAGTCGCATAGTACGGCTCACGAGTCGATGGCACAATGCATGCGTTTTGGCCAATATGATGCACGAAGCGTGTTTTAGTCATGTTCGTATTAGTATAAAATGATGTATAGAAATGTGAAACACACACAGGAGCGTGTCATGCACACTTGTTTATGTTGTGAGACGATTTTAATGGGCACGGCCAGCGTGAGACTTTATGAATTGTTATTTTATTATTGGCAAGAAGTAATTTTAGTATTCATATCGTCTCTTTGGTTTAGAAAATGTAATGAAATGTATGTAATTAGTACCTACTTTCCACAAAAATTGCATAATTTGGAATAAGAAACGTCAAACTACAATTTATATCTTTTATATCCACTTTAATATTTTCCTCTCTTTAATGGGTCTATAAATTTACGTTATTTATGAACACTTTCACTGCGTCCCCAATTTCAACCATATTCTATGCGATGTCGACATACAAATCGCAAGGAACGTACTAGGTGTGTTGACCGAAACTGCATAGAGGTATAAAATACAATGTAAGTATAAGATATTGACATTTTTTCTGTTTAATCGGCGCAGCGTAAGAGGGACTTTTTACTTGTGCAGTGCTATTAAAAAGTAAATAACTATATTTCTATGTATTGATACTTAATTTTATTAGAAATTGACAACATTTGGTATATTTTTTTATTGCTCTATGTTTTGATTGAAATACTGTTTGAACAATTACAGTTTGAACCAATACTTGGCACAGTTCATACTATGTTATAAGAGCTTTTTGTTTATAGCTGTCGCTACTTTTGCAACTGCAATAAAAATAAGTTCATTATCTAAGGGCTGATTGTTCAATAGTCATATAATTTTTATCAGCGGAATAAATATGGCAGTTTGACAGCTTTTGTATGGAAAATATGTCATATTTATTTTTCAGGTAAAAATTATCAACCTATAGAACAATCAGCCCTAAGTTCCATTGTTATTTTGTGGAAATGTCTGGAAATCCGGTTAAACAATAGGACGACTTAATACAAGGGCCATACGTTAGCGAAAAAATAACCAAATATTTCAAGGTATATTATTTTATTACCTTAGGATTATCTCAAATGTTTGCAGATGTTCCTTGTATTTGGTATAATACTTCTAACAGTTATTTTTTGTTACACGCCCTTTACTCACACAAATGCTTATTGTCTCTAATTGGGCGAAACCAGGAATGGGTGTGGTTTTTCACTAGATCTCGCAGAAATATTTTCCTGAGCATGCTTAAGTTTTGTCCACTGTACATATCATTTTATCTTTTCGTGGACTGGCAACACAGGTATGTTAAGCCGCGGTCCTACGGCCCGCTAGCTGACAATCGCGCCAGGCGTTGCTACTGCAGTCGAGATCTGTCGCGGCCCGCACTGAGCATTCCCATCATAGGCCTCATCGAATGCGACGATTCCCTTGGCCTGTCGGCTTGGCCTGCCACGATCTGGCCTATGAGAAAGTGAGCCGTGGGACCGCAGCATATCATGTAAAATCTAGATCAATGCTCAAATAATGACAATTGTACACTTGACAAATACACATTATTAGGAACTCAAGTGCGACAATTTTTTTATTGTGTAAATGTAATCCAATGTTAATAACAAGGAACAAAATTCACGCTTTATTTCACGCCTAACAACTGCTAATTAGCCATTTAATTTCACAAATAAATTACAAGATTACAATGCGCATAAACACCAAGTTAATGAGCAAAGAAAATTGGATATTATAGAAATTATACATAACATAACATAACATCCGCCTGTGTTCTCCGAGGAGTTAGGCAGAGGTGTACTTCTCGTACAGCCACATTTCACCAGTTATGCTTAAGAGCGTTGGCTCCGTACAGCATTTCATACAAACTTTTAAGTCCTTTTTTATCGAAATGAATGAACCGATTTTAATGAAACTTCATACGCATAAGCAGGATACATAGGTCTAAAAAGTTAATTCGGCTGATTTTAAATATTCCATAGAAACAGAGATTTCCAATTATCTCTTTATAAATAAGACATTTCGAAAATGTTCATAACTAACTCTTTAGACCTATGTATCCTCATTATAAATAAATAAATAAAAATAAAATCATTTTATTTCGGACAACTAAAGGTCCATAAATTGTTAGTAACAGGATTGGAACTTACAACACTATTGTTAGTAACTTAAGCTAAAGTTAATTAAAGAAAAGAGACAGTTAATGACAAGACTGGACACAACAAGAAATGGACACTATGGTATCAGCCTTCTCACAAACTGTCTTATTATAGCAGAGGAAGTGTTTGCCGCCACAGCCTTCAGGATACTATTGCGACTGCCCCTTATTCTGCTCAGGAGTGAGGCAGTTTTTTTGCGGATAATAGCATAGCATGAAATCCATTGGTATGGGTTACCGCGAACATTTCCGAGGCATTGCAATAACGAGGCAGTCGCAACAGCATCCTAAAAACATTATTGTATTGGACACGTAGGACATCCAGCAATCTTTTCGAATAGTTGACCCACAGATTACCGGTGTTAAAACTCTGACAATAAGCTTTAAAAAGCGTAATCTTTACTTGGTCAGTACACCGAGCAAATCTTCGGGCCAACATATTGCCCCTGACCGCCAGCGCCCTGCACTCCCTCTCAATATCACCATGGTCACTGAGCTCTTCAGTAAGAAAATGCCCAAGATATTTAAACTTAGTAACTCTACGTAATGGCGAACCGTTAATGGCAAGTTCGAGTGTACTTTCCCGGCACCTACCGGCGACCCCAAAGATCATGTATTCACATATTTTTTCATTATAGACCAGTCCATGTGATGCAGCGTAGGTCTCACACACTTTTAGCAACTCCAAGATCGCCTGCGGTATTATGTGTATGAAGTTTAATTAAAATTGGTTCATTCATTTCGACAAAAACTTTTTTACAAAAAAATACAACCGACTTCCAAAAACAACACTACAAAGTGAAAAATAACTTTAATTTTGGAAGTCGGTGTCGATGTCGGTGTTAAATGTATTTTCGTTTTTTGCCACCGACTTCCGAAATTAAAATTATTTTTCACTTTGTAGTGCTGTTTTTGGAAGTCGGTTGTATTTTTTTGTAAAAAAGTTTTTATTTTTCACTTTTTAGTGGTTCACATGTGCTTGCCCCTTCACAGCGTACTGGCGTGATGTTATGTTATGAACTGGTGTGAACAACAAACAGCCATGAGATTTCAGCAATCCCAGTCCATTTGCTATCATTTATTGAGGAGTTCCGTTGCCTATCTCAGAAGTTCTTCATCAGATCTTCACCAAATTGAAATGGGACCACTCCAAGAAAGTACTCTTCCAAAAACTCCAAATCGCTTCAAGTGTGCCTATAAAATTGGAAGAGTTCTCTCTATTTCTCCAGGATCCCATAATCAGATCCTGACTTCATGATCATGGGACCACCTGGGAAGTATACCCTTACAAAAAAAAAAAAAAATAATCCAAATCGGTTCAGCCAGCCAGAATTGATAACCTCCTCCTTTTTGAAGTCGGTTAAAAAAGGACTGGAAACTTTGTATGAAATGCTGTACGGAGCCAACGCTCTTAAGTTCCATGTAATAGGGGGCGAGCCTATTGCCAATCGGGCAAAAATCCAGACTCCTCGCTGCTACTGAGACATTCCAGATGGAAAAACCCAATAATACTTTGCCCAACCCAAGAATCGAACCCAGGACCTTATTCTCAGCAGTAGCTCTTGCGACTACTAGACCAACGAGGCAATATAAGTAATTGTAAACTATAATTATAATTTCGACGCCTACTAGGTATTGAACTTGAATCACTTGCGCGTGAGTCGATAGCTGAGGTATTATAGTGAAACTCGCGTGCTATCGTGTCTATGATCGCAATATTTTTTTTTTATTATAGGCTGACGTACCTACCATTATCGGGTTATTGTTGATTACTTAATGTAAAATAGACATGAAATTATTATGATATCTTGCAAAAGTAGAAAAAAATTGTTGGGAAAACGACTAGTGTTAACGAAACCTCTGAATTAATTAGAAAATTTTAGATTCAACCGTCCAGCTATATACACATTTAAACAAAAAAGTACCTAAGCATATTTGTTTAGATTGAACCAAAAACAATACACATAATTAATAGAAACTATGATGTTTTGCCACAAGTACGAGCGATTTATGATTCTGGTTTTCTGATCAGTGAAAGTTAACCCTTCGTATCTACGCAAGACTCGGTGGCTTTTTAATTAACCGACGAAAAAAAGGAGGTTCTCAATTCGACACGTTTTTTTTTTATGTATGACCACGCATAATTTTTTACAGAGTCGTCCGATTTGAAATTTTTTTGTTTTATTCGAGAGGCTATACCTCAAAATTGGTCCCATATAAAATAGATTATCTTTTCTTGGGTAGTTTTTGAGTTAACTTCAATAATACGTATTTTTTCTCCACTTTTATATGGATGATGTTCTAGTTTCTTTTGCAGGTAGTGGTATTAGAATTTGTGTGGGGTTGGTACCACAACTAAACAAACAAAAATAAAAATAAAAAGTTTTTACAAAAAAATACAACCGACTTCCAAAACCAAAACTATAAAGTGTACAATAACTTTAATTTCGGAAGTCGATTGTATTTTTTTGTAAAAAGGTTTTTTGTTTCTGTAATTACTGGTCTGTGTCTTGTTCTTATTTTTCATTGATTTTCATTTTTAACATTTTTCTTCATTTGTTTTCGTTTATAACTCAGAATAAATTGATGTTAACTATCCAAAATATTAATAAAGTAATCTCGCGTATCCTACCTGTTACATAAATAAGTGTCTGTATAATTATAATGAACTAATTACTCACTTTGTTTGACGTCTCTTCTATTTTATCTTCCACAAACTCCCCTTCTTGACAATTGGTTGCTAACAAATTTGCCAAGAGGATCTAAAAAATATGAAGATTTTCGGTTGTAATAATAACCTTAGTATTAATATTTGTATTACAAAACTAGAACTCCGTAAATACTTGAGCAATTAACCAAGTTAAGAAATAAAACAGGAATTATTATTAATGTTAGTCACCAAGGCATAAGCAAAACTTGACTCAGCAATTGCTATAACAAAGCAACTAATCAAATGACTATAATCAATCGACTGACCATTATTACGCAATGAAGTTAACAATAAGAAAGTACGTACCAATATCACAAGCGCTTTATCCATGATTATTGTGTAGCACCACATAAAGTCACGTCACGATATTACAAAACAAAAACACAAGGAAAAAAAATTATATAAAAACTATAAACTTGTCCATTTCAAGGTTGAGGCTAGATAAAGACGAGCCGCGGCAACCACCACCTACCTATTTATAAACGCACACAGGAACACCCCCCGGGCGTTCATGCAACAACACACATACACACACCCCCACGTACAAACGTGACAATTACTCAACTAGGATGCGATACATTTAATTGTAGATCACCTACCGGTAACGATCTGCTAATTGTACCTAACACTATATTGAAGACTAACCATACATTAAATAAGTGTTAATCTATGGAGCAGAATGGGAACATAATAATAATTATTTTTAAATAATAATTCCTTGGAGTAACTTGGGAATTAATGTGAGATTCTTATCTTTTTGGAACAAAAGAATGGAGAACTTTGGGAATAACCCATAAAATCATCACTTTTATTGCATAAATCCGTTTCCAAAAATCTGTGGTATAATAATGGTATCTGAAACTAGCATTATTGTACGGGTATTCATTATATCAGGTAGATTAATTTTACTACGCAGGCAGCTGATTAGATGTAAAGGAAAAAAAGAGCGGCCAAGTGCGAGTCGGTCTCGCCCATGAAGGGTTCCGTAGCAGCAAGTAACATAATGTAAAAGTTCTTGTAGTTTGTTGTAAATTTGATCGATGTTTTAATAATTGAGTTGATTGAATGAAAGGTAGGTAAATTGCGTTTTACGATTTATGACGTATTAAAAAAAAACTACTTACTAGATCTCTTTCAAACCAATTTTCGGTGGAAGTTTATATGGTAATGTATATCATATATTTTTTTTTAATTTAATCATTCTCTTATTTTAGAAGGTACAGGGGGGGGGGGGGTTACATTTTACCACTTTGGAAGTGTTTCTCGCGCAAACTGTTCAGTTTAGAAAAAAATATATTAGAAACCTCAATATCATTTTTGAAGACCTATCCATAGATACCCCACACGTATGGGTTTGATGAAAAAAAAAAATTTTGAGTTTCAGTTCTAAGCATGGGGAACCCCCAAAATTTATTGGTTTTTTTTTTCTATTTTTGTGCGAAAATCTTAATGCGGTTCACATAATACATCTACTTACCAAGTTTCAACAGTATAGTTCTTATAGTTTCGGAAAAAAGTGGCTGTGACATACGGACGGACAGACAGACAGACAGACATAACGAATCCATAAGGGTTCCGTTTTTTGCCATTTGGCTACGGAACCTTAAAAACGGGAAATAACTGACCACGTCCAGTAATTCTCACATATAAATCACCAATGATTTTGGCATTCTACGAGTAATTCAAGAATGTTTTTCAGTGAGCTGAACACAGACTGGCCTACGATAGGACTGAAGGCGTGATCGATCATTGGACCTGACGGAAAAACCTGAACAAGCATAATAGCGGTATTTAGGGAATAACGCCCACTGACTTTACTTAATTAGATTTGCAAGTCTATTGATGATGATGAAGACAAACCAGCTACCGTCGTATTAAAACTGAAATTGAAATAAATACCAATGATGAGCTCGTTTCATAATCAACTAAGCATGCAAATCAAAGAAAGTGAGCGCTTTCAGCTGTGATGGCATGACAGTCAGTGTCGCTACGCATAACGCACTATCGTAAGTGTTGTAATTTGCAATTCTAATTGTTATCTGACTATATTACGATATTTACAGCTGGTTTCAATTGTAGACCTTGACATAAAGTTGGTTGATGAAAGTAAGAACTGTAGAATGTTTTCAGCATTTTATTTGTGGCTAAAAGCACTTGACGGTGTTTTAGTTTCGAATAGGACCACCCATATATTGTAACCTATGTTCACAAATAAATAAATTGCAATTGATATTGTCTTTAAAAGATCGCTTTAGCGATAAGACCGCCCATTTTGTTACCACAATGTAAAATTTCTACATTTCTATAATTCATATGTTGTGCTTAATAAAGAGTATTCTATTACAGTATTATCACTTAAATGAAAGGTAGATTATTTAGCAAAATAGCCAGCCAGAAAAGTTTTAGTTCGTGTATGTGTAATTTTCTATAAGCAAGTGTTTTGCTTTATAGAAGAACCAAATAAGCATAAATAAATTTATGTGAAAGCTAAGAATATGTAGGCTACCAAATAAAAAAATAGTCTACTTCACACGTTATGATTTCTGTAAAGCTATAGAAGTTTGATAGACAAGCGCTACTGCGTTTTTTTTTTTTTTTGTGGATGAGAAATCATCAAATGACTTCTCCCGCTCTGGGCAGAGTGGGAGGGCGTGTCAGACTTTTACTGACTAAAACCCACCCATGATCCTTTAGTTGCCCGTGCCAGGGCCACGGTATCTCTTTCGAACTACCCGCGACCCCGGCGGCATCGGCCCAATTGACCCCGTCACTGTTGACATCTCTTTGAGGCACGCGTGCAACACAATGCGCCGTCGACCCGGGCCTGGTCCTTACCGGACGGCGAGCTGCCCATTACTCGTCGTCCGCAAGCCCGCGCCTACGGTGGCCGGGAATCGGCAATCGATTCCCGCCGCCCAGGGCGTCTCCTACGGCGGCTAGGGACGCGAAGGCGCGGCTGTTGCCTCTCCCTCACGCGTTCCGCTTCCTCCTTCGCGAGCATTACTGCTTCGCAAAAGGAGGTGACGGCTTCCCATGCACTCTCGCTCCGCACCATGGCCTGGACCAGGTTTGGACGCGAGAGATCGCCGCTGCCGATCGCCTCCGTGAGAACACGGCGGTGCTCCGCCCAAGCCGGGCAGACCTCCACTGTAACTGCGTACACTACCTCACAACTATTTTTCAGAGTCAAACAAACACAAGCCCTATCAAACCGAATGAGAACCAATCTTCAGTGTCTATTTAAATTGAGCAGCTCTAAACATTTAAATCGTTCTCTACAAGTTGTACTTTCGAATTAATTCACCATGACCAGTTAGAAATTAAATTAAACTCACACTAACTCAAGGAATCTTTCCTCAACATTTTTCCGGTACGCACCCGGAATGGCAGAAAAGATTAAGAACCCGATAATTTACTTTACAAAGAAACAGCCGATGTAAGAACTAGATTAATAACATTGTTAGCTCACAGTAACAGGTAGGTATATTTAAAAATTGGCGTTAATCGCGTCTAAACAATAGTCGAAAGAAAGTAATTTATTGGCAGTTCTGAAGTATAGCCGTTTCTTCAACATAGTTTTAGGCTAATATCCTGATACTAAGTGTTCGGTCTGTTGAAGCGTGACAGCGATGTGGCGACACTGGCGGGCTGGCCGGCATCATCCGTCAACAACTAAAACCACCTCCACATTACACGCGTAGAAATCGCGCGACCGTAAATTTCAGCAAATTGACAAATGTCTCTACGTTTTCCCAGTGTCGTTTCGATTATAAAGCGTAATAATTTAATCAACTTTGCGTTGTTTTAAGATTTTTTTCAGATCAGTTGATCACGACGTGTGGAACTAAAGCGATGAAGTTTAAGATTTGATCATACCGCTGCGGTTTGTGACGTTTACATGTGAACGTCCTTGTAATATTTATTAATGACCGCTCAACAATGTTTCATGCATGGACTCCTCCTGTAACGATGATGAATTTGTGCAGGAAAAGCGGCTTAATTCATCACTTTCCTTTATGAATGAACAAAAAATTGAGACACACTTCTAGAAAAATATTTTCTTTATTTTTCATCCCGCAGTATCAAAACATTCAACGATTCATCGTTACTTTATAGACCTTACAAACTAACAACAATAATTATCTTTGCGATAACTATTTCGATAAGTACATTATATTATAAATAATACATCGAAGTTAATATCACAGTCTGGCACTGGTTTCGGAATTTTTAAGGTTAACGAATAAACTTAAATCAGTGCCATCTATTGGATAGCAATGGAACTACGTGATAAGTTCTACAGCGCCATCTAGTAGTGGGAGTAGTAACCGCCAGAGCTGTGTGTGTTGTAGTTTTGTGGGTGCTGCGCGTGGCCGATGCGCTTGACCACGGCGTTGAAGCCGTTGTGTTTGTCAGCGGTGTACTCGACGATACGAGTGGTGCCATCGGGCTCGGCGAGGGAATACGCACCTGGGGAATCAAATTGTGTCAGTACATCTACATAGCAACTTTTATAGCACAGTAACATTAAATAATTACGGTCAAAATAAGCTAACGATTGCTTTACTATGTGAATTTGAACTGTTTCAAGTTCACGTTAGAAATTAGGATCCTGAAAATAAAACACTGAACCTTTATATCTTTTCTTGCCAAAATCCTCACAGAAAACCTGCGTCTGGGGAAAACAGAGGGTGTTGTTCAACTCTTGACGATTAAAAACCCACGGTGTTCCTCCTATTTTCAACATTTTACATTCTACCGTGGAGCTCGTGGCTAAGAAATAACAGCTGCAAGGGTCGATTCATCAGGATAAGTTACGCTTGCTGGGGTTAGTCCGTTGGTCCGGGGATAGGTGACCATCTTTACATACCGAAACTCCTCTGGAAAGCACGTTAAGCCATTAGTCCCGGCTGTCTTTCGTGGATCTTTGACAGTCGTTACGGGTTGTCAGAAGCCCGAAAGTCTGATAACCAGTCTTATCAAGGGGTATCGTATTACCCAGTTACTGGGTTGTGGAGGTCTGATAGGCAGTCGCTCCATGTAAAATACTGGTATTCAGCTACGTCCGGTTAGACTGGAAGCCGACCCCAACATAGTTGGGAAAAGCTAGGCAGATTGATTGACTGGTACCGATGTTACCGTGAAATACCGATTCCCGTTTCCATTCCCAATTTGGATCAATGGAGCAAATAAAATATTTGCTTCTTTATAAGTGCACAACTACATTCTCTTACAAGCTTCAAGCAAAGTCATCGTCATCATCATCCTATAGCAGTTCACTGCTGGATATAAGCCTCTCTAACTGCCAATCAGCTCGATTCTCGGCAACTCTCATCCAGCTGCCACCAGCCACCCTGCGAAGATCATCGCTCCATCTGTGGGCGTCCTTCCTTACGTTTGCGGATTCCGTGGTCTCCGTTTTTCCGAAAAGTAAATATAATAATATCGTACCTTTGACAACATCACCGTCTCGGGTCTCCCACTGCGTCTTGTGGTCTCCTGTGTGAGGGTCCGCTACTGCGTAGTCGAATGAGTACTTCGGGTGTGCCTGGAAATATTATAACATAAAAATATATTAACAAAAGTCATGTTATTGGCCTACTTTACCCGATATAAAATGATAGTTTTATAAGGTTGTAAAACTATTTATTTATCAAAATTAAAATTAATTAATACAAATTAACCTAGATCAAATAATAATTAACAATTAGCTGCTTTTAATTAATTGCTTCAGGCGCTACCGTCACCCAACACAGGCACTATGCTGGGCGACACCATATTCCGGCTCGCTACATGTTTGCGTCTAGGTGCTCCTTGCGGGGCTCCACATCGCTGTCAATGCGGTGAAGGAGTCGACTGCCTCGGACACCATGGCCTATCCTGCAGCAAAATTGCTGGTCGGATGGCACGGCACGCCAGCATTAACGACATCATCCGTCGGGCTCTTGTCACCGCCGGGGTGCCAGCTATTTTAGAACCCAATGGCTTGGCGCGCGACGATGGGAAGAGACCAGACGGAATGACCATAATGCCTTGGAAGTTGGGTAGGCCTTTGGTATGGGACGCAACCTGTGTCGACACCCTCGCGCCATCCCATCTTCCTAGTACGGCGGGCTGTGCCGGGGCAGCTGCTGCAGGAGCAGAACACCTCAAACGGCGCAAATATAACAACCTTTTTGGGAACTATATGTTTGAGCCGTTTGGGGTTGAAACACTAGGGCCTTGGGGTCCGAGTGCTCATCGAGTTTTTCGGGACATCGCCAAGCGGTTGGTCGACTCTACACGGGACCAGAGGGCTGGCCTATTTTTAGCCCAAAGAATTAGCATTGCCATCCAACGTGGCAATGCTGCCAGCCTTTTGGGCACTTTTCCCATTGACAGCGATGTGGACGAATTTTTTGATGCCCTATGAGCTCTTCCCCTTTTTATTTTTTATTATATACTTGTACATAATATATATATTTTATTAGCTGCTACATTATTATATTACAAATACATTATTTTTTGATATAACTAATGTAACAATGTGTAATTAATAAAATAATGTTACAACAAGGAAATAAGAACATAAAAATTAAGTCAATGTCTCTTGAGAAACATAATCAACTAGAAGCTTCAAAACCGTAGAGTAAAAGACATCAACGCGCTCAAAATATTGAACAGGATGACACAATTTTCTAATGATTGTTGTCTTTGATTTTTATAACATTAGAACAATTGTTACTGAAACAATTAAAAAATATGCAATTAATTCCGATTTGGAAAAGTTTTGCAATTAATAAAACAATACATAGATTTCTGAATCCTGCCTGCACTAACAAATGTCGCATATATAATTTACTAGCTGCGCCCTGCAGTTTTACCTGCATAGACCAGGATAAAAAGTAACCTATGTGTTATTCCAGGGTCTAAGCTACTAAATTTCATCCCAATCGGACTAGCCGTTTGAGCGTGAAGAAGTATCAAACAGACAAACACACTCACAAACGTCTTATAAGTGTGATGACATATTTAGCTCAGTCATTGTGTCAACAATTTCAAATCACATCATAGCTAGCATACTAGCCTGAAAGATAACAAGCCAAACAATTTCGTATTATCATTGGATCCCTACCAAATCAGCCCAAGAAACAGTCGCTTATAATTTCGTAAGTCCAAATTCTTAGCATCCGGCATCAAGTAGTGTAATGAGGCGACTCATATCCGAATTTCCTCAAACTTCACAATACAAATGACAAAAGTGACGCAAACCCTTAAGTATGGGACGTCATGGTGTCTAAACATCACAAGCGTGACGACTTATACCTCTGAATACAACGGAGTTTAAATCCTATGGCTTTAAAGATAAAGTAGGGTTTTGGTATGCAGTAAATTATGATTATAAGGCTTGTGTATGTTGTGACGTTTTACAATACATTATGATTTTATCAGTGAATTTATTAGAGCGTTTAATGTAAACAAAACAAAAGAGGATGGTCTAGCTTTGGCTAACTGGCAAAGCATTGATAGTAGCACAGTGTATACATCATACAATCGTCCGACGAAAGCCGGAGCTGCATACGTAGTTCGCCGAACATCGTATGCAGTTCGGGCTTCGTCGGACAACTGCATGAAGTATATACTGTTATTGGCCCTTAATTTCACATTAATTTAGCTCCAGACAATTATTATATTTTTGGCGAATTGCAATGGTTGGTTGATAAACTAAATATTCTTTAAAATAAAATGGCATGAATGGTTAAGTAATAATTATGAAATCCAAGCCAATAATTTACTTCCCATAATTTTCAGTTTTGGATCAGGATAATTTATGTGTCAAAAAATTTACTCTAAAAACTTGAAGGATTGCTTTAGATCATCGAATTGAATAACTTTTAGTATGGAACCAACTTTGAAATCGCAAAAAAATATCAGCTGTTGCTTAGATTTATGTTCGCATAACTCGTCAAAATATGCGGAACAGCTGATTTTTTTTCACGTTTTCAATGTATCTTATAAAATAATACAAGTAAGGGGCTCGTGGTTAGATAATAAAAGCCACACAGGTCAATCGAAGGTTAAACTAGGTTTGCCGAGGTTGATCCGTCGATGGGTGACCATCCATTAGATTTGGAGACCCCTACGTGCCTCGGAAAGCACGTTAAGTCATTGGTCCCGAATTTCATTTGTTACCGTCATTACTACTAACTCACTAACCCACTACTCAGAAACCCGAATGTCTGACAACCAGTCTTACCAAGGGGTATCGTATTACCTAGTAACAAGCATCGGGTTTCATCATCGCTGCCCTCAAAACGGTAAAGGAAAACATCGTGAGAAAACCTGTCCTAGAACTAAAAATTCGAAGACATGTGACACCTACCAACCTGCACTGGGCCCGCGTGGTGGATTAGGTACAGCCCACTCCCTCTCACAGAGAAGAGGCCTGTATCCCAGCAGTGGGAACATTATAGGCTGATTATACTACGCATCGGATAACCCATTATACAATCTGATAACCTGAGGGGCAATTTCCGTATTTTTAACAACGTTTGCAATCTCATCTCAGTCTCAATCTGTCAAAAATTGTATAGACTTTACCTACATTTTTGACATGTGATTGTCGCTGACATGAGATTGCGACTTAAATTTGAACGTTTTTAGTTACGAGAATTGGCCTTCAGGCAGTAATAAAAAATAACCACAACTATTCATTCATTCAATTTTAGAATGTCAAAAGTCGGATATGTGAATGATATGATAATGGTACTTACATAATAATCCTGGCTATGTCCACCATAATCTGCCTGCACGGGGTAGTAACCGCTGCTGTAGCCTCCATGGCCACCGCTGTAACCTGACAGGCCACCTCCGTAGCCTGACAGGTCACCTCCGTAGCCAGCGCCTATGTAGCCGGCGTTAGCAGCAGCACACACCGCGACGAATATAACAACCTGGAATAAGGTAAGAAGATTGATTATGAAAATTTTCCAAATTTTAAATAAAATGAATAAATGTTTATTTCAAAACTTACAAATGTTTCATATTATTTAGGGAATTTCCATTTAAGTAAAAGTTTTTACTTTTGTTAGGAAAATTCCGCCCTTACACTAGTTACAGTGTAAGCTATTTAGTAGACATTACATTAATAAGATATATTATTATATTATTTTATAATAATATATTTCCAAATGTAACATTATTACATTTAAAAAAAAATTGGCATCGTTTATACTGCAAGTTCTTATTATAAATACTGTATTTAGAACTAGCGGTGTAAATGATGCATAAACATAACATACGGAGAGTTTTTCGTTTTATTGGTTTTTAGGGTAAAACGGGACCCTATTACTAAGACTCCGCTATCCGTCCGTCTGTCTGTCCGTCTGTCACCAGGCTGTATCTCATGAACCGTGATAGTTAGACAGTTGAAATTTTCACAGATTATGTATTTCTGTTGCCGCTATAACAACAAATACTAAAAAATAGAACAAAATAAATATTTATCTTATTACAAACGCGATTTTTTTGATCGTGTTTGCTCGATATTGGTAACGGCAACAGGTAGATGCTTGAAATATTCACAGAATATTTAGTTATATAATCGCTTTAAAAATAATTAAATGAAAATAAAACCAATATTTAAGGGGGGCTCCCATACAACAAACGTGATTTTTTTGCCGTTTTCATGGATAAATACGGAACCCATCGTGCGCGAGTCCGATTTGCACTTGGCTGGTTTTTAAGTATTGCTATAACTATCATAGGGTTAGTCTCCACCAAGCGGAAAAATCCTCGCGGATCACTTTTTAAACTGCTTCGAAAAACCCTATCGAAAACCCTTTCAATGAGCAACCAAAATGATCCCTAGGCGGGAGTGCGAAACAAATTCAAGCAAAAAATGATCTTATTGCAAACGATTAAGACATAATTTTTTGTGCGCATGGTGAAGTTGATTATTAAACTTGAGTGATTGTTATAAAATGTTCATTCGGCCCCCAGGTGTCTCCTGCCTTTTTTTTTTTTTTTTGTGGATGGGAAATCATCAAATGACTTCTCCCGCTCTGGGCAGAGCGGGCGGGAGGGCGTGTCAGACTTTTACTGACTAAAACCCGGGTGGGCAACTGAAGGAACATGGGTATGTTCCTTCAGTTGCCCGTGCCAGGGCCACGGTATCTCTTTCGAACTACCCGCGACCCCGGCGGCATAGGCCCAATTGACCCCGTCACTGCTGACATCTATCTGAGGCGCGCGTGGAACACAACGCGCCGTCGACCCGGGCCTGGTCCTTACCGGACGGCGAGCTGCCCATTACTCGTCGTCCGCAAGCCCACGCCTACGGTGGCCGGGAATCGGCGATCGATTCCCGCCGCCCAGGGCGTCTCCTACGGCTAGTGCGAAACAAATTCAAGCAAAAAATTATCTTATTGCAATCGATTAAGACATAATTTTTTGTGCGCAAGGTGAAGTTGATGATGATTGTTATAAAATGTCCATTCGGACCCCCAGGTATCTCCTGCCTACTATCTCTTCCTCAGGTTAGTAAACCAATATGTATTAGGTATCAAGGATGGTTTATTTCATGGCAATTTTAAAGCTAACTATTTATTTAGATTTTTTAAATTATTTTTAGCATAATTGCTAACAGACTTAGATCAACTTGTATTAACCGTTATACTAATTAATGGTATATTCTCATCAACACTCTCGTCGTGCGATCATCATATCATATCATATCGATCGACTTACGAGTTAAAATGTAACTTTAATTTTAAAAATTATATACTTAGACAACACTTCTTAATTACATCCACTAACATTGACCTCAACAATGAATAGAATAGGTATTACCAATCAAATCGCTCTAAATAACAATAGAACTGCGATCAAGAAAATTCGCACCAATTATGTTCCACAACTCATGTTTGATTCATTTCATTCATAACTGAGGGCAACAATATTGTTAAACACTATCATCTATCTATATATCTATATAAATAAAAAGAGAAGTCCTGACTGACTGACTCATTAACACCCAGCCTGAAACCTTGAAGCTAGAAAGCTGAAATTTTGCAGAGCGGTTCCCTTTATAATGTAGACAAGGAATAAGGAAGCATTTCCCGGTAGTGCGATCCCGTGGGATATAAAAAGAGAAGTCCTGACTGACTGACTGGCTCATCAACGCGCAGCCCAAACCCTAGGGTTTGGGCTGCGAGGGTTCCAGCTTGAACCTAGAAATCTGAAATTTTGCACAGAGGTACGCTTTGTAATGTAGACAAGGAATAAAGAAGGATTTCCCGGTAGTACGATCCCGTGGGATATAAAAAGAGAAGTCCTGACTGACTGACTGGCTCATCAACGCGCAGCCCAAACCCTTGAACCTAGAAATCTGAAATTTTGCACAGAGGTACGCTTTGTAATGTAAACAAGGAATAAAGAAGGATTTCCCGGTAGTACGATCCCGTGGGATATAAAAAGAGAAGTCCTGACTGACTGACTGGCTCATCAACGCACAGCCCAAACCCTTGCACCTAAAAAGCTGAAAATTTGCACAGAGGTTCGCTATGTAATGTAGACAAGAAATAAAGAAGGATTTCCCGATAATACGTTCCCGTGGGATATTTTCCGACAACCACGCGCACGAAGCCGCGGGCAAAAGCTAGTGTACTGATATTAGTACATTTAGTACATTATGGGTATTATGTAGAACAATAGGACAAGCAAATACAAACGCAGGAAGTTTTGAACTAATATGTTGTTGTTGCTAAGCGTGTTTTGATTTCGGAGACGAATGTTACAAAATTATTTCGCAGTGTAACTATAGAGGACGGTGTGGGTAATCGAACAATAGTTCCAATATACGAGAACAAATGAGTGAAGAAAGGACATTGTGACGATTTAATAAAGAATCCAAGAGTTTCGATGCCAAATCTTTGATTAAGAATAGAGAACTCTTTATTATGTACACTATATGGATTCAAAATATTATCCGGAGGGCTGGCCTATTTTTAACCGACTTCAAAAAAAGGAGGAGGTTCTCAATCCGTCGGAACCTTTTTTTTTTTTTATGTATGTTCCCCGATTACTCGACGATGGCTGGACCGATTTGGATTTTTTTTTTGTTTTGTTCGAGAGGGTAGACAACACAGTTGGTCCCATATAAAATTGATTAACTTTGTTTGGGTAGTTTTTGAGTTAGCTTCAATAATACGTACGTATTAGAATTTGTGTGGGATAGGTACACAACTAAAAAGTAAAAAATAAAAACTTTTTTATAAAAAATACAACCGACTTCCAAAAACAACACTACAAAGTGAAAAATAACTTTAATTACGGAAGTCGGTGGCAAAAACGAAAATACATTTAACTAGACACCGACTTCCGAAATTAAAGTTATATTTCACTTTGTAGTGTTGTTTTTGGAAGTCGGTTGTATTTTTTTATAAAAAAGTTTTTTACCTCAAAGAATTACCATTACCATCCAACGTGGCAATGCTGCCAGCTTTTTGGTCACTTTTCCCACTGACAGCAATGCGGATGAATTTTTGATGCCCTATGAGCTCTTCCAATTTTTTTTATTATTATAATATATGTGTAGGTACTTGTACATAATAAATAACTTAGGGTTAACTTGTTTATTTTAAATAAGTTTTGTTTATAGTAGAGAAATAAAAAACTTCGTCAATTGTGGAGAAATTTTGAGAAAAAAAAGAAATTATCTTATTACCCTATTTATAATATCTTTTTCCTACCCTTATAATTATGATTTTGAGTTAATTAATCACCAGCAACTGTAGCTAAAATATACGCGTGTGGGAAAAGCTGAATATAAGCTGAAAATATTTTACAGAAGAATTAAAACAAACTCGCAGATCTTTCAGCAAAATGGATAGGTATGGCCTGCATAATGTGAAATGCAATAATATCGTACGTGCGTAGCATTGCTGATATTGTATAAAGAAAATAAAAGTGGTAACTAAATTCTGCAAGAACTTTTAAAAATATTGTTTACTTAAAATGGGTCAGACTCAGTTTTTTCATGTTTTTACTCAACCTCAAGTTTAGTAATAACATTCTGTCAGTTGATACTGAAATAGCTGTAAGTGGCTAAGTAATAACAGCCGCACGGGTTGATCCATCAGGTTAAGCTACGCTTGCTGCGGTTGGTCCGTGGATGGGTAACTAACCATCTTTACATACCGAGACTCCTCCGTGCCTTGGAAAGCACGTTAAGCCATTGGTCCCGGCTGTCATTCGTGGATCTTTGACAGTCGTTACGGGTCGTCAGAAGCCCGAAAGTCTAACAACCAGTCTTACCGTATTACCCAGTTACTGGGTTGTGGAGGTCACATCATCAGTCGCTCCAAGTAAAATACTGGTATTCAGCTGCATCTGGTTAGTCTGGAAGCCGACCCCAATATAGCTGGGAAAAGGCTAGGCAGATTGATTGACTGATATCTGTAACTAAATAACTGATGTTTACTCCAATCTATCATATTTTATTGTGAGCTAAAGATTGATAAAGGCCATCCAATATTCAGTAATAAATAATACAGGGTTAGTTTTCAATGACCAGCCAAATTTTCACAGGGCGTTCTACCCGTGAATATGAAGAACTTTTACTATGGGACCAACTTAAAATCACGAAAAAAAAACAGCTGTTTCATACAAAAGTTCAATACCTACTCGACCTAAATGTATGAAACAGCAGATTTTTTTTTTGTGATTTCAACGTTGGTCCAATAGTGAAAGTTGTTCATAATCATGAGTAGAACGCCCTGTGAAAATTTGGCTGGTCATTGAAAACTAAACCTGTATGTTGTATTCTGCTTTGGCCTTATCATGATTAAAAATAACATCAGTGCCTACATACCTTAATATTGTGTCAATTCATGTTTGGAAATGATAATTGAAGAACAATACACCATGATTATGAACAGTGTAATTATGTACAAGCAAAAACGCATACTCCATCGAATGTATTGTCTAGAATACTATTCGTTACGTGCGATAAAAAAAATACCGTAAAGAAAATTAAGTTTTCCATAACCACATAACCGATTACGTGTTTGTCACATTGTAACACCGATATTTCCCATAACTTCGCTTGTTACGTTTATTCGTCTAACAATATTTGTTAAATATACCGTAACGATGATGAATACGTGGTTTTTGTGACATGTCGTAAGCTGCGTTGGTCGCACAAATAACCGTTTTCAAGCCGTTTGATAACTAAATAAATGTAGCGAAACGATTTTACAATTTAATTTTACAGGTGCTGAAAGTGTTACATCAGTTTAATTTACAGAGACCTTTTTTGGTAGGTTTAAATAATATGTTCTAGCCATTCTGAAAACTTAGACAGATTTGGTTATTAGAACACCTACTTCATTTTTTTTATGTGACAGTTTATGTAAGCAAGCGTTACTAGAAAGCTTACGGTACTATTGAAGAATACCAATTTGATTGGTAAGTACAATTTACTTATAAATTCAACTCTTCAATTCCCAATAAAAATGCATAATGAAAGAGAAAACAACCTACATATAATTATGGCGGCTAACATTTGGCGATTTCTTACAACCTTTGGATAGGAATTAATGAATGTGGTTGATAAGAACAAAAATGACAATCCTTAGTATATTGGATGAACTGTGTGAAAGATGATACGTATAGCAAGAAAGGAAGTGAACAAACTGAACACTGACGATGTACTAGTAGATATGAAAGAAAAATTTACTCTTCGCCAACCCAAGTTAAATTGAGATTAGTAGAAAAAAAACTGTAAAAAATAAAAATGGACAATTAGTTGTTTATGTTCTAAATTGTAAGAGTATCGTCATAATTGAATTTTTATAAGTTTGTCAGTTAATGTCGTTAGATACTTGGAGTTTGATTTGTTCTCCAAGTATCTTGGTTCCAAATGATTTACAAAAATTTGCAGCCTTTAATGTGTTTAGAAATTAATGCTAGACAAAGATTTCTCTTGCATTTACCACACTTTCTGTGATCTTACAAAATTCACTCCGTATTGTGAGAATTTAAAACAGAGACAAAACATGTTGCTCCGACCCCAAATAAATTGGGATAAGGACAGAGAATGATGATTCAGAGCGTTTAAATACCTATGAAAATACTTTTCTATACCAAGATTGATTTAATAAAAAATAAATTAATTGAGGCCAATCAATATTATCCGGTGGGTAACAAGAACAAAAATTAACCCTTAAATGAAAAGAAAACCAACCCTCAACCCGGACTAACTAAACGTAGGAAAGTAAGCACAAATCACAGCACTTACTTGGAAGGCACGCATTTTCACAGTTAGGTCACTTTCGGTCCTCTTCAGCGATGCCGACAGGAGCTGAACTGACACTGATGCAGGTCTCAGCAGGCCACTGTATTTATAACAAGCACCTCTGTTGCACCATCGGTGCGTACGGCTGAAGCGTCGAGTGACGTCCATAGCGGTCTTTAAGACCAAGAGACCGGCAAGTGAAGCTGAGTAGGGTTTTGCTTACAATACATGGATGAAGAATTAACTTTTAAGATTTTGGGGAAATATAGTTGAGTTTTTTAAGGATTTTAATTAATTGATGGGTTTGTATTAACGGGTAAAGATTTAATTTTAAACCGTTTAAGTAATTTTGCTTGAAAAAAAATAATAAAACAACAGAGCCAACCAATTGACGAGATGAAGATCTCATCATCTACCCTTAGGTATCCCTGCTACCCTTAGATACAAAAGGTAGATACATATCCCAACTTATTTAGATCGTTCGCTCTTATATAGTAGAAGTAGTCTATCAGCAGAAGTTCATAGAGTTTATAGTTGCACAAACACGTAAGATGGTTTGTGAAGGAACTCTTTATCAAAACAGATATTTTAATCAGTTTTACGAGGGATATCAATCAGTAGAAATTAGTTATTCAATAAATTTTTATGTACTGAACTAGTTATTATATTTTGTTATTGGAACTGTTACATAATTAATATTAAATTACAATCTATGCGCAAGTTTCTATTAATAAATAACACTGTACGAAATGGAAGATGACTAGACTTTTAAAGAAATATGGCGATACATTCAAGTAGGGTAAACTCTTGTTTGAAGCAATGCAAAATTAGGTATATAATCTGTACATAATTATAAATTAAAGTCGCTTTTTGTTTCTCTTTGGGTGACAGTTATTCTTCTAAACTACGCAATGTATTTTGATGCTGTTTTCACCATCTTTTAGAAACTTTATTCCAGAAAGTGTATAATACAAAAATATTAAACTTAACTACATATATTAAAAAAATCTCGACATTCTATCAAAACGTAAGAACCGTGCGAAACAAGGGAGAGTAGCTAGTTTTAACTAGTTTATTATAATTTGTGTAACAAACATGTAGAACAATAATTTATTCATATATATTTTAACAGAGAACTGAAATACTTTAAAATCTGTAATATGCATGAAAAATAACTAAAAACCACCGCAGAATTTGAATAAAATACTGAACACACACGTTTTCAAAATGGTCGTTTACTCCAGAAACTAATAAAAGTTTTGCGCCGTGAGAAGAACAAACGAAAACATATCAGGTCACGGCCATAGTTCTTTGGAATTCCATGAAACGCATGCTTTCATAATATTACACTTTACAATGTGCAAAAATTCGAAGTGCTAATTATTGTTTATGCATCATACCGACAGTTTGACGTAGAATCCCACGATCTTAATTAAGTTCCTAGGTAAGTTTTAGGCCTGAAAATAAGTCTCAAAACTCTTAGTGTTACTAATTAAAAATACCAATTCATACTGTACCTAAATATGTGCACTATGTCATATATTGCCGTATACCGTCGATAAAATCGAAAGTCGTAGAAAAGCAAATTGCTAACAATGTTTTGAGCTTATAGAAGTGGCATATTTTTGTACCAAGGCATCTACTTACAACTAATAAGGTAGAAGTACATATTTCTTGCATACACTACCAGCTTATTACAACTAATATTTTTCGAAATCCCGAAGCCGCAAGCGTCGATCACAATATTACCTACATTGTTACGTGGCTCGACTATCGAACAAATTGATCTACATACATAGTTTATTTGGTGCGCCATTTATTGCAGTTAATAATTATTAAGCTGAGTTGCGTACGCGCATTGTATCAAGACAGAATTGCTTGTATTAATATTCAATGAGGTTACAAGTGTGAATTTATAGTCAGGTACTTTAGATGGTTATTAAAATTCTTGCTTTTAAATACGATGGATGTTGGCACTGTTGGCCCTATGTTACGCTAGTTAATACATGATATAGACTAAGAGCATAGTTCTAGATAGATTTCAAATAGCATTGATCATTGATCTCAGTCCTGATAAAAAATTGGTTTGATGAACTTGCCTGATGAAGTGGTTTCAGAGCGAATGATAGATCTTTGTTGACTGACATCTTTCTCAATCCTTTAATAATAAACATAAATTAACAACCAGTATAAACTTTAGATTTACTATAAATTTTTCGAAATTTAAGTTTGGTAATATCACCATCATCGTCATTTCAGTCGAAACACGTCCAGTGCTGGACGTAGGCCTCCCCGATAGGGAGCATTAGTATTGTCTTCGTTCTTCGAATTAGCTAATATATAGATGGATAAAATACTCTTTACTTAGATCAGATTGATGTGAATAAACATAAATCTTGTGACGGTTTGACAGACAGTGGGACATGAAATTATTCGATGATGTAATAATACCAATGCTTAAATATAATATTTTGACATAAGAAGGATATTCAATTATAAGTCGCGGTAGTAAATATCCCATACTTCTTAGTCATATCCTCAAAAATATCCGATAATAATCTTTTAAATGTCACAATCGCAAAATAAAAAATACGTTTTAGGTAACATAAACGAAATCTTACAAATTTAGATCTATCTGTATGTTTCCTTCCAATCAGCACAAACAACATTACCAGAATTCGAACAGAAAAAACTACGAAAATAAACAAGACACTTGCACATCTATGTATCTGTATTGATATCGTACATAATATAAAATGAAGTCCCTTTTCATGTATGTCTGGGTTTTGATGCGGTTTGCACCACCATAGGTACTAGGTAATACGGGTTGGTATCCACCAAGCTCCTCAAAGAAGGCCACGGAGAGTACCTGGGTTACCGAAGTACTTTGCCCTGTATGCGGCGACCACCGGGCAGTTTAAAAGCACATGAGCTGCTGTCTCGTCGTCCTCCATGCAGGCCCTGCACAGCGGACTGTCTGTGATCCCTATGACAAAGAGGTGTTTACTATAGGAACAGTAGCCAGTTATGGCTGCTGTAACATACGGTGTCGTTTATTAGTTGCACCATCATTTAGAATCTAAAATAAAACTTCTGGAATAAATAATCTAAATTTTAGATTATTTATTCCGGAAGTTTTATTTATGTATAATATTTTAATACACTTAATTGACTTATTTCAATAGACTTAGATATAGCAGAGGAATCTCGTTTTTTTAACATTGCATCCGTGCGAAGCAGGGGCTGGTCGTTGTAAGTTATACAATAAAACAAAGTTGTGTATAGCATAATCAACTTATAATGTTTCCACTGCTGGGACACAGGCCTCCTCACTGTGAGAAGGAGTGGGCTGTAATCTACCACGCGAACCCAGTGCGGGTTAATTCGAATTTTTTGTTCTAGGACATGCCGGTTTCCTCACGCACGATGTTCTCCTTCACCATTTTGAGAGCAGTTGTGTTTATTAGTTAAAGAATACCATGGCTATTTAATAAATCAAACTTTAAAGTACGGATGCATAACGTTTTATTGATACAAAATCGTACAATTTTATTATTATTAATATTGTTGTAAAAACCGGTAAATTTTTAAAAGCACCATAGGTATTATACAAATATACTCCTGATATGTGTTGCTCACGACTTTTACCATAAAAGGCTTTCCTTACAAACTGTTATCCAAAAGGCGATTATATTGTTTTCAGTCCGAGTTCCTGTATACGAGTATCAGGGGTGTCAAACTGGATTCTCTATTAAAGACTTCTTACAAAATTAAGGTCATGCTTGCGGGCCAAATCAATAAAAAAAATCTCAAAAAAAATTTATAACTGGTGTTCAGAAACTAAAGTGGTTCAATCATCTTCTCATAAATAAAAAGAGAAGTGCTGACTGACTGACTGACTGATTAACTGACTCATCAACATAATCAGCCTATAACGTTCCCACTGCTGGGACACAGGCCTCCTCTCTGTGAGAGGGAGTGGGCCGTAATCCACCACGCGGGCCCAGTGCGGGTTGGCAGATGTCAGAAGTCTTCGAATTTTTGATTCTAGGACATGCCGGTTTCCTCACGATGTTTTCCTTCACCGTTTTGAGAGCAGTGGTGATGAAATAATTTACACAAAGTAAAGCGCCTGCCTGGGTTCGAACCTACGACCTACAACTCGTAAGTCGCGACCGTTACCACTGGGCCACCACTGCTCCACTGGGCCACCACTGCTCCTCAACGGCCAGCCTAAAACCTTAGACCTAGAAAGCGGAAATTTTGCAAAAAGGTTCCCTTTGTAATGTAGACAAGGAATAAGGAAGGAATTCCCAGTAGTACGTTCCCGTAGGATATTTTCCAACATCAACGTGGGCGAAGCCGCGCGGGAAGTGCTAATTACCTATATGACTAGATTCGAATATTGGTCACGAGCCGATTGACAATAATTCGCGGACCGTATGTTCGACATGACTGTTGTATATCGTTGCTAAAGATTTTGATAGTAAATAGTATAATTATGTTGATGAAGGCTGTCAAGCTACAAGCAGTAAGATACCTTACTCGTACATCTCAAAGTTGCAAATCGTATTCATAAATTAAAAAATTAAATTATAATTTTAAAAAACCCCAACGCAAAAAAAGGAAAGCAAATATTTAAAAAAACAAATAATACAGATAGATCGACTCCGTCTGTGATAGTGTCGTCGCGTCCACGTAATGTTGTGGTTGCGTTGTGCCTGCGACGTCACCTTGATATGGTCGGTATTAATAATAAAAAATAAAAAAACATTTAATAACAGGCAACTAGGCCCACAGATAAAATAAACAAAATTATCTTTAAATAATAATAAACTAATACAAATTAATAACTCTTATTAAAACTACACTTCTGGACACATCTATTGGCCCACCTTAGAGTTTAGGTTTCGATGGCCCCTACCGAAATATGATTGCTAGATTGAACAAAAACTGTTGATGCAGTTTTAAACCTGATACATTTTACCATCTTTTTCGATCGTATTGTTTTAAATTTGAATTCAGAATACCATACGACATGGAGCTACGCCTAACAAGTCGGATATGCGCCTTGTTAAAGGCAATTGATTTTTGAATAAAAAACATGTTTTATCAAATAAAGGTTTAATTTAATAACGCGTGTTGCCTCCATGGGCATCTACCACAGCTCTCATACGATTAGGCATAGTGTTTATCAACCGCTCTATGAAATTTTGAGGGATCATCTCCCATTCCTCTTCTATGGCAGTTTTCAACTCCTGCATCGTCTGGGCAACTGGCTGACGAGCCCTAACACGTCTTTTTAGCTCGTCCCACATGTGCTCAATGGGGTTCATGTCTGGGCTTCTGGCTGGCCAGTCCATAACTGTGATGTTCACATCCCGAAGATATTCCCTAACGATGCCGGCCGCATGGGCTCTTGCATTATCATGCATAAAACGGAAATTTGGGCCCACATAGTCCGCGTATGGTATCACGTGAGGTTCTAAGCACTCACAAATGTACTTTTCAGCATTTAATGTTGGCAGCCGTGGTCCTGTAACAACCTCAAGTTGAGTTTTGCCGCTCGCGGATTTACCGCCCCAGACAGTCCATGAGCCACCGCCATAAGCAACCCTCTCTTCAAAGCAGCATTGTGCGAAACGCTCTCCCTTACGTCGGTAGACCTTCTTCCTTCCATCATTGCCATGTAACACAATTTTAGACTCATCAGAAAAGAGTACACGGCTCCAATCTTGCTGTGTCCAATTTAAATGACTGCGTGCGAAATGAAGGCGCGCTGTTCGGTGGGCTCGCGTTAGTTTGGGGCCATTAGCTAGCTTGTGTGGTACCATATCGCGTTCTTTTAACCTTCTCCGAACAGTTCGAGCGCTCACAGATACTCCGTGGAAGTCGCGAAGTTGGTTTTGTATCTCAATGGAGGTAAGGTGACGATTTCTCAAGCTGGTCGTCACGATGAATCGATCCTGCCTTTCAGTTGTGACCCGAGATCGTGGCCTTCCTTGGCGACGAACAAAGCCGCCAGTCTCTAGGTACCTCCGATAAACATTTCGGACCGCAGATCGACTTAAATTAAGTTGAGCACTCACGTTTCTTTGGCTGTGTCCGGCCTGAATAAGTGCCACAGCTTGGGCGGCGACTTCAGGTGAAGTATCCATAGATTATTGATAGAACCTCACCTTAATGTTAAGAATAAGTAATGTTTGTTGCAAAACCAAAGATATCAATCACTTTTTCAAGAATTAAATCCAAGTAAACCAATAAAACCAAGTTTTCTTAGTATTCGATTGTTTGATATCAACAAACAGGCTCCAAATTGTCTTTTGTTTCTTTAAATTCTGTGTTCGAAATTCAAAAAAAGACTATTGAATGAAATTGTGAATGTGCCAGGTTCAAAACTGCATAAAAACTTTTTGCTCGACCTAATATAAAATTTTAGCTAGGACCAAACGAAACTGAAAATACAAGGTGGGCCAAAAGATGTGTCCAGAAGTGTATAATTATACACGTAACGTTGGCGTCATGTTTCACTGCGTGGTGTCGCGTAACCGTCCTCGGAAACGTCAAAATATGACACCTTTCGGTCAAAAGTCCTCTTTTAAGAAGTAGATGAGGGTTGGAACTCGTAACCACGAACGATGTATATCCACGGTGTTGCTCATAATTAACGCTCATCCACGTGTTGTCATTGTGGTGTGATTGTGATACGTGTGATCGGGCCCTTATAAAGAATAATTGCGAAATAAATGTCCTTTGAGACTCCAGTGACTGGCTGAAATAATTGAAGAGTAATATACCATTACGTATATTAGACCTCGTAATTCGGGAATTTCAAATAATTGAAGGGGTAATATTACCTTTACGTTTTGTTAGACAGGTGAACAGATGATAAAAACGTAATGGCAGGCTACAGTTCGCCCAGATAGGTATTTCTATATAAAATTAAACACTGCAGTAATTGATTTATTCCTAATTATTTTATTTAATGATATCGTTAGCCCAATCTTTAAAGTACTCATTTTAAATTAAGTTACGCCGCTCATGAACAATATTTTCTACATAACTACTATAATTCCAATATATTTATTGCTTCTAGTAATTATCTTTAGGTACGTTCTTGAATTAAAGCACCTACTGAGCCAAATGCTCCTTTCTTGGAAACATCTTCGTAGTCTGACTCAGTATTGTGTGGAAACTTAGCTACAATACCTAGTGATCCGCTAAACGATGCTTATCAGTAACTGGGGTAATATTTACCACACACTGTACCTAATCTACTAACATAAGTACCATACTGTATCTAAGTATTGTTTTTTTTTGTCTTTAGCAACTCATTAAATTTTAATTGGCTTGATTGCGCTTTTAGATTGAATCAAATGACTTTAAATTCGTACAGACTATTAAAATATCTAGTTTTCTATATCATTTGTCAACGGAAGTAACCAAGATGGGAAGCAAACGATTATCTACTTAATTTAACTTAATATTGAAGTAGCTATTATATATAAAACTTTTAAGTAGATATCTACATCGAATACGATAACACTTGGACGAAAAAATATTGGATATACTGCGAATTTAGATTATTACACTTAATTAATTGTTTATTTTAAAAATCATGCACAATTTTACGGACATCCTACGCAGATCTTATTAAAGTGAGATTTAACCATACGCTACAAAGATCTAAATCCAATTCAATTTACACCGGAACTATAACATCCCAATTAAAAATAATAATAGATTAACAACCACTTAGTGCCTTCTTCGATTAGCAATCGAAAATCCGATAAAAATCACTGATATTCCGGTTACGGAATCAGAACAAGGCAACGATTGCAGCACCATACCGTTTTGAACCCAAACCCTCCATTAGAGCAGCCGATGATAAGAACAAAGCTACCATCATTACTAATCAGTGCATTAAATTAATCGGCAGTCGCGGAGTCGAACGAATTTGCAGTGGTCGTGAAATGTAATGTAATTATTATGTAGGTAGATATTATATGGAATTGTGAAGAGATCACAATTTGATCATAATTGTAATAATCAGCTTGTAGATCAATTTCAGCATGTAGATATTTTTTGGCTCATGAACATTGGAGACTCTTCACTCGAAGTTGTGGACGTTTATGTTTACATAGGACATTCGTCTTGTCACCTCTCGTCGCGTCTCGTCTCGTCTTCATCTTTGACAGTCGTTAGGGGTCATCAGAAGCCCGAAAATCTGACAACCAGTCTTACCACTGGGTATCGTATTACCCAGTAACTGGGTTGTGGAGGTCAGACAGACAGTCAGTCCATGTAAAAGTACTGGTATTCAGCTACATGCGGTTTGACTGGGAGCCGACCCCAACATAGTTGGGAAAAGGCTAAGGCAGATAAAATTGTCGAGTTAGGTAGGTCCAACTTCGAAAAGGAGGTCAATCGTCGAACCGACTCGGCAGAGCGGGCAGCGTTCAGGAAACTGCGTAATATCTTCTCGTCTCACATACTACAGCAAGTGTTTCAAGACAAGTCTTTGACCTGTGTGTGTTGCCAGTGATAAGCTATGGCACTGAAACGTGGTCGCTCAACAATGGGCCACATCAGAAGGCTATGTGGCGGCATCTACATCGCTACATACGAGCTAAGCATCACACTGACGTCACGCAAAATCCTGCATCGCGCAATCAGACTTTACCGCGCGACCAGCATATTAGATACAACGTCCCGACATCAACCGTCGAGCAGTTGCCCACCAGACACGACACCCGTCTGGTCGGAGGATCCTCCCTTTTCTATGGAGGATGAGTGAACTTAACACCCTGTTCCTCATGCCTCTATACTGGTTATCACGAGTATGAACGTCAGCGCAGCCTTCGTGCAAAAAAAAAAACCGACTTCCCAATAAATTACAAACTGAAAAAAAAAATAATTTCGGAAGTCGGTGGCAAAATACTGAAAGAATATAATAATAGGTATTTACCTATGAAATTGCCGTTTTGTATGAAAAAATTTAAACGACTTTTTTTCATGCATTTTTCATTTGTTTTAATCGAAGTAATCACCCATGCAATCAATGCATCTTTGCCAACGCAGTGGCAGTTTATTGATGCCCTTCTTAAAGAAATCAGCTGGACGGGAGGCAACAAATTCTTCAAAGGCATTTTGTACTGCCTCTCGGGTATTGAATTTTTTTCCCGCCAAGAAGTTATCCAAATTCTGGAAAAAGTAGTAGTCTGTAGGCGCAAGGTCTGGTGAGTAGGGCGGATGACGGAGAGCTTCCAACCCCAGTTCTTGCAACTTGGAAACCGTCTGCTGTGCAGTATGAGGTCGCGCGTTGTCGTGCAGGAGCAGCGGAGACGAGCGATTGACCAATGCTGGTTGGAGATGTGCCAGCTTCTCCATCATTGTGTTCAGTTCTTCACAGTACACATCTGAAGTAATGCTCACCCCGTTTGGTAAGAAGCTGTGATGAATCACACCGGCGCTAGACCACCAAACAGTGACCATCACTTTTCTAGGGGTAAGTTTTCGTTTAGGGCATCGTTTAGGTGCTGAACCAGGATCCAACCAACTTGCTGAGCGCTTGCGGTTATCAAACAGAATCCATTTTTCATCGCAGGTAACAATGCGGTTCAAAATTCCTTCATTTGTGTGTCTGTTGAGCAGTGCAAGATACGTCTCGACGCGTACTTCGCGCTGGCGATCATTGAGTTCGTGGGGCACCCATTTGTCAAGCTTTTTTACCTTGCCAATTTGACGCAAATGGACCAATATTGTTTTGACGCTAACGTCGAAAGCTGCTGCTAATTCAGCCGTAGACTGTGTATCATCAGCTTCCACAATCGCCTTTAATTCGTCATTGTCGACCAAAGTCTTCGGACGACCGCGAGGTTCATTTTTCAGGTCGAAATTTCCAGAACGGAAGCGAGCAAACCAATAACAAGTGGTGCGTTGGTTTGTAGTGTTAGCTCCGTAAACGTCGTTGATGTTGCGTGCCGCTTGTGCCGCGTTGCTGCCACGACGGTACTCATATTCCATAATTACTCGAATTTTTAACGTATGACGAAAAAGATTGAAATGCGATGAAAATGTAACACTAATCAATAAACAAATGACTACTTTTGAAAAAAAAAATCCATGTTTTTAAAATAAAATTAATTTGAAATTAGAATTCTTAGCCAAACAAAAATTATTTTGATTTGTAATGGCCAGTACTGCAGAACGGCAATTTCATAGGTAAAGACCTAATATAATAATAATAAAACATCCAGACACTGACTTCCGAAACTAATGTTATTTTTCGCTTTAAGTATAGTTTTTTTTGGAAGTCGGTTGTTTTTTTTATAAACCGCAAAGTGATCTATACACCCAGAACTGCAATCAATATGGCTGATCAGCTTTGAACTATAAAAAACTACACCTACAGCTCATTCAGCACGGTACAATCACAACAAAGATTGCAAAATTCAAGATTCCACTGAAAAAATGTACCACATTGGTACACACGGCTAGCTATATATTCCATTATATGCTGATCTCGGATTGTATAGGATTTCCGTACAATGAGAGGTCAGCTTATACTGGATTTGTATAGCTTGATATGTAGTTCGTGCTTCTCGGCCAAGGAAAAACGGTGAAATAACCGATACACTTACTTGGCTGCCAAGGTTGGCTAAATAGGAATTGGCGTGACAAACTATTCGGACGTGTTTACATCAGAATTAGGACAAAAAAATAAAGTATCTATATTGGTATTTGATAGGCTGTTGTGACATTAAGTAAGTACTGTCTGTCCCAAAAGTATGAAAGTGTAAACAAACTCTGTGCAGGTTAAATTCTTAAGCAATCACTCACTAAATTAACACATTCATCTGTATTTTAAAGGTTTAACTTTATTTGGCTCTTCTCCAAGGCTCTCTCAACGGCTCTTCTTTAAATCGATTATTTGTAAATCGATTTTTAATTTTTAGCATTACTTGTTTTCGATTTTTTTCTACTGGTGCAACACCGCTACCAAGTTCATTTGGGGCGTTTTCCGTTGGATCTTATTCAAATCTTAAAAAAAAAAAATCAAATTCTCGTTTTTTTTTTTTTATTCTTTGGCAAGCAATATGTGGTAAAATAATAACGAAACAATAGATTCAGCATAAAAATTTTTAAAAAAAAAAAACAATAAATTTAATGGTTTTCAAACAATAATTGTTGGAAAAAGTGGTGAGATAGTAAAAATAAAAAATATTATATATATTTTATTTCACATTATTATTATTTATTGTCAGAAGCTAGGTGCATATTTAGGATATTTAATTTAACACAAAATAGTTTGATGCATGTTAGAGATATTGCAATCGAAACGATTGAGACGAAATATAAGACTGACTTATCACTACAATTTAGGTGTTAAACTAAGCTATAGACGTGTGGCTTCAATCACTATTCACTAAAAATGAGGTTCGCGGTTCACGCTGTAGTCGCGCAGGTGTGCACGTAAAAGTTTCACGTTGTTGACACTCCCGGTTCGCGTCCCGCGTCCCGCTACTCTTTACGCGCTCTATTTAGGTTTGGTGGTAACATTAAATAATCAAGTCAAAGCACTCAATTAGTAATTGGCATCACAAATTGACATGTTTACATTTGTTTACATTGTCATTAGATACTTTTGGAACAGATCATAGGCACGTTTGGGAATCGCTGTGACAAAATTTCATAGAATTTTACACGACGGGTATCGCACAATTGCAGAATATGGGTAATGGGTGTTTCTTACCTAGGTACATAGATCTTTATTGTGTTATTAGCAATGATTTTATAGGAATGATTGTATGTTACGCTCACATGGATTTGTCGGTTTTTATCAAAATCAGTAATTTGTTAATCGTATGTTGTCAATCTACCTAGCCTTTTCCCAACTATGTTGGGGTCGGCTTCCAGTCTAACCGGAGAAAGCTGAATACCATTATTTTACATGGAGCGACTGCCTACAACCCATTAACTGGGTAATACGATACCCCTTGGTAAGACTGATTGTCAGACTTTCGGGCTTCTGACGACCCGTAACGACTGTCAAAGATCCACGAATGACAGCCGGGACCAACGGCTTAACGTGCTTTCCGAGGCACGGAGGAGTCTCGGTATGTAAAGATGGCCACCCATCCACGGACCAACCCCGGCAAGCGTAGCTTAACCTGATGGATCGACCCGTGCGGCTGTTATTACTTAGCCACGAGCTCCTTGTTAATCGTATGTTGTGTGAAACAAAAAGAGACATTTGAAGCATGAATAAAAGTTTAGAAGAAACGGAAATACTTGTAAGGTAAGAAATATTTGAGGAAGGTCTTTAACCTGAAGCGATGATGTTCGCTGGACGAAACTGAAAGCGAATAGTGGTTCTAGAAATAAATGAAGATCTGAAGCCAGAGCAGAGAGCCCGTTTTTCAGACCATATTCTTTCTATTTCTGGAACAGTGTAAGTACTGATTAAATCTGAATTGTTTATCAATATCATTGTACAATGTAGGTAAATTTATTTATATTTCAGAAAAAAATATTTCAGAAAAAACACATTTACGGTTCACAAAAACAATTTTCCAAGTAATAATAGAATATTCCAGAAAGAAGTGTATCGTTGGTGTATGTACTAATGAAAAAAAATCATCGTATCACAAACACCAGCGCCTTCCAAACTGGGTTACATTAAAAACAAAAAACTGTCAAACGTGCTAAATATATGGTGAACTTTAAAAAAAAAAGTATATAAAAAAGAAGTAATTTAAAAACAATGAAAACAAAATCTAAAAACTAAGCTAGTGTAAGTGTACCTATGTATGAATGTATGAATACCTACGTCATGAGTTTTTGAGGAACGCAGTTATAAGCCAAGAATTTTTTTAGATATGCGTAGCAATAAGTCAAATTCCTTATTTGAACGCCAGCAAAACTAGAGGTAGATTCACAGAACTATACACAGGTCTTGATAAAGCCGTGGGTGACCAACATTTTGTGGAAATTCACATTACCCATTCGGAAAAAGAAAAGGGATCGAAGGGTTATGTTAGCTCGTTACCATGAGAATGGATTGTAGGATATTAGAGTAGAACTATCCTACATCATAAAGATTTCAAAACCAGCAATAATACACACATCAAAAGTGTCTAGGGATCAAGCATTTTTATGCGGATTTCTTGAGATTGAGATGTGGCTTTGTAATAAATTTATGATTTTATAAATTTATATGGATCCTTTTTGGTGCATTTCATAATTTGAATCAGGAACTGTGAATCAAATTCGAGTAAAAGATGAAAATCAGCTGTCAATATTTTCCCTATAAAAACATACAACGCATTGAAGACATTATTAGTGCTACTGTTTCCCTACTACTGATTAAAACCAACGTTATTATGGAGCGGCGACGTCATTTAAGCAGGGAAGAAATGCTCAGAGCCGTGGGAATGATAGAAGCTGGTTCCCGGCAACGTACTGTGGCTTTAGCTCTGAATACAAGTCAGAGTGTTATCAGTCGACTTTGGACACGTTACCGAAGCACTGGTACCGTGGCTGAGCGCCATGGAGGACGGTATCGCTGCACCACACGGAGACAAGACCGATACATTCAAATCTTAACTCGAAGAGCTCCAATTATAACCGCCATGATGTTAGCCGTGAGGCTTCATCACTCTTCAGGGAACTTAATTAGCGACCAAACAGTCAGAAACCGCTTGCATGAAGTGAACCTTCATTCCCGAAGACCGCTACGGGTACCACCTATAGCAATGCACAATCGTAGGATTCGATATCAATGGGCTCTTGAACACAGAAATTGGGCAGAAGAACAATGGCGTTTCGTGTGCTTTTCTGATGAGTCTCGTTTTGGTATGAGACCGGATACAAGACGTATACGACACTGGAGAACCCCTGGACGCCAACAGCGATTAAAATCCTGCCAGGAAGTCCATCCTTATAGTGGTGGAACCATCATGGTATGGGCGGGTATTTGGATCGGCGGAAGAACTGAGTTGATTTGGATCAGAGGCAACCTCAACGCTCAAATTTATGCTGAGACGATTGTATCAGACGTCATCGTTCCTCTACAAGTGCAAATCGGTCCCTTATTTCAGTTAATGCATGATAATGCACGACCGCACACCGCAAGAGTTGTAAGACAGACTCTCGCCGCAGCTAACATCAATGTCCTGCCCTGGCCTGCTCAGTCGCCAGACTTGAACCCGATTGAGCATGCATGGGATATGCTACAGAGAAGAGCTCTGCCGAATATGGAGGGTATCCAGTCGCAAGAAGACCTTTGTTTGTTGTTGCAACGAACATGGGCGGCCATTCCACAGCGTGATTTGGATGAACTCATTTTGAGTATGCCAAACCGATGTTCTTGTGTTGTTAGTGTTCGCGGTAGAAACACGGATTATTAATTGTTTAAGTTACCCAATAAAATTTTAAAGAAAACTGTTATTTCAGTCTTTTTTTCGAACTTTAATGTTAGTGGTTCAAATGTCAAAAATCCCTTTATTAGGAAAATGGCAAATTTCTTTATTAATGCAAAGGTGACTTGGTTTATCGTTACTGTGACAAACGAAAACACTTTATTTGATGAATCCTTAAAGAAAATTTTAATTAATATCAATCAGGAGAAAAGTTATTGCAAAAATATATGTTGATCCCTAGACACTTTTGATGTGTGTACTTTGAAAGCCCTAATTAAGTAGTCCAAATAGGTACCTCATTATGTCTTCAATTGGTACTTTTGACCAGTATTACGCACTATGTGTTATTAGCACTATGAAATTGAAAGTAGGGCGTGACGCGTGAGTAGTTATGTTCTCACGGAGAGACCAAGAGCCTTGTTTGAAGACATGACGGTGGAGGACTGGTGCTGAGTCATTGTACATGGGCCCATAATGACATCTTGCAGTGATATATTGCTTTGAAATGCGACGATTGAAATTATCGACTAGCCTAAAGGTCCAAAATTGATCCAAATCGGTCTAGCTGTTTGAACATGAAGAAGTAACAAACATACAAATACACACACACACTCACAAACTTTCGCCTTTATAATATTAGTGTGATTAACTAACAAACTATTTAAAACTATTAACGTTTTAAAATATGGCGTCGAAAAATTCCTCAGCATCACTGTCGACTGGTTATGTAGGTACCCAAGAGACAGGCGGTATTGCCACGTTGTATGGCAATACTTAGCCTCTGGCCAAGGTAAAAGCCAGCCCTTGGATCACGGAAAGTGTCAAGCAGCCGTTTGGAGATTTCGTTGAACAAACTATGAGCACTCAGGTCCTCGGTCAGAGTGCTCATAAAAAGGTTTGAAAATATGATTACCGATAAAGTTATTATACTTTCGCCGCTTGAGGTTTTCCGCAGCTGCAGTAGCAGAACCAGCACAACACGCCGAGTCAGGAAGATGGGATGGTGAAATAGAGTATCGATACACTTTGCGTCCGACACTAAAGGCCTACCCATCTTCCATGGCAATAAAGAAAGAGAAGTTAAATTAGTTTATAGTCGAATTTAAGGCGTTATACCTGCACACTTATACCGCTAGAAATCTTTTCAATAAGCCAGAATAAAACAAAGTGTATTCGGAGTTAAGGGGATACATCGATAAATATTGTATTCTTAAAATTCCAATAAAATCAAATTTATATGATTAAATCATTTGTATTTTTCATATGTGTTATTTGACTATATATATATATATATATATATATATATATATATATATATATACTGTCTACTGTTGTACTAAAACTGACACATAATTACGTGAACTTTTTTCTATCGAAGAAAATTCCAAAGTAGCACGTCTATTTTCTGTTTTTTACGATTAGACGTAAACGGGTTCTTATTGTGCAGTGATAGTACACAACAGTAATAATTTGTTTTAAATCGAAGATATTTAAATATGTTAAGAACTTACTAAGCTAAGAATTGATTTAGGTATTATAGTATCTACGTACTACAGATATTTTACATCATATATAATACTTACACTTTACATTCAATAATACACACATCAACACGGTCTAGGGATATTTTTAAAAAAGCGAATTACTATCAATGTGTTAATTATTTATATGACATGTATATATTTAAAAGATACGGTATTTAAAATTCTACCATTTTTTAATAATGGTTAACCCTTAACTTGGCAAAATGCAAAGTGCATGTTGGTATGGTATTCTGGCAAAGTACAAAACTTCAAATTAACCAGTTATTTACTTTAAAATGGCTTTAGGGGAGCTTAAATATACCGTAAATAATATTTTTTATATTATTCATTTGTTACTTTATAAAATATTAATAGTGCCCAAAAGGGCACATAAACAATTTCGTTTGAATGAGATTTTACTGTTATTTGTCCCCTGCAAGGCACTTTGCCGTTTTTGCTTAAAATAATGTAGTGCGGTAATAATATACAAAAATAACAATAAAACTATTTTGTATCTATGAAAATCAGTAATTTATTAAAAGAAATGACAGAATAATATTTCAATAAAACTTATAAATCTCAAATAAAAACAACACATAAATTGTTCGTAGAACAAACTTACCTACATATAAAATTAATTATTTGTGTAATTAAGCTTTATCTAACTTAACAGCCTCCTTATGAGATCAAAAATATCGAACGCAAAATATAACCTTAAGTACTTACTAATTCAAAATCTATGAATTACAAAAAAACATTTCTTACAAATGAACCAAAATATTAGTCCGTGACCAAAACTAGCATAGTTTTAAATATGTACTTAATGTAATAATAATTAATCTGCTCATTATTATATTAGTTTCAGACACACAAATAAAAATTATCCTCTTATTATTCCCTACTGTGAAAACTTACAAAACAATTTCTGTCCTTTTTTATGCACAATCGCATTTCACATTTAGTACACATAAAAGTAGTTTTTCCCGAATTACATTTTCTGCATCGACCTTTGGTTGTCACTATAGGATAATGGTTGTGTCCATCATATCGTAAGTCTTCAGTAGGCCGTACCTTTATAGGGTTGATTATTATGTTCCTAGATGATGGCCCCGGAATATTATGCAAATCCATTCCTGGTGGAGGTTCTTGTTTTGCTTGTAAGCCTTCAGCGATTTTTAACCTAAATTCTTTTAACCGAAGGTATTTGTCATCAGTCATTAATAAACCATATTCTCGTCTATACAATAACCACGCATTATTTACAGATATATCAAGAAGCTGTGAAAAAATTGCCATGTACCACTTGTGTGTTTTATAATATGTTCTGTATATAGCAATCAACATATCGGAGAGATCCACCCCGCCCATGTGTTTATTATATTCACTTATTATTTTGGGACAGGGTATGTCGATAAATCTTTTAGCATCCTTACTGTATCTATTACATATGCCCATAGGTTCAAGACCCACATATGTACTCGCGATTAATACTGGTTTATTGTCCAACCACTTTACCATGATAATCTTTTGATCATTACAAACTCTGTAATCGGCAGAACCACGTGGTTTCTTTTTTATTGATTTATCGGATTCTAAATCACATTTACGTATTCTATTTTGTCGGAAAGTTCCGATGGATAAAATGCCCATTTCATCGCGTAGGTATGTCATAAGTTCGATACTGGAGAAAAAGTTATCGAAGTATACCACCGATAGAACTGGATTCTGAATTGTGCGACATAATGTTAATATTACTTTGGCTCCTAATCCCATGGATTTCTCTTTTGTTTTAAATGTGATAGCCTGGAAGGTACTTTCTCCACCATATAACAGGAAGTCGTACACAAAACCTGATACGCCTGATCTTACAAATAATTTGTATCCCCATTTTTTAGGTTTAGGCTTGACATACTGCCGTAGGTTTCCAGCTTTTTTGCCTTTGTAGGGTATCATCATTTCGTCAATTGACATGCGACTTTCTTCTTCAATCTTATTGCAATTCTTTCTAATGGCTTCTACCAGCGGCCTTATTTTAAAATATCGGTCAGTACTGTTTTCAATATTTTCATTATTATTAAAGTGTAAATATCTCCTTATTAACTCGTATTTCTTCAGTGACATTATTTGGGCTATTTGTTCAATCCTTGTTTTCGAACTCCAATAATCGGAATAGGCAGGTAATTGTATTATACCCATCAATAATTCTATAGCAAGAAAATCTTGGATATTTTGATTCGACAGTGCAATATTTTTTGTATTTACTTGAAATGCGTACAATGTACTCTGCTCTCGAATTTGTCGTATTATTTTATCCGTAAAGAACAATTTAAAATACTCAATTGGTGATCTGATTTTCTCAGGTTGTGTAAAAACATTTTCTCTAGTGTTATGAACTTCGTATAAAAATACATCTTTTTTCCAATGTAAATTTTGTGTAATTTTTCTATTTGATCCTTTGTTTTTTTTATTTGACTTTACTTTGTTTTTATTATTATTAATTTTATTTACTTTAACTGATGTGTTACTTTGTCTGTCTTTGGATGTCGTAGGTTTTGGCGAAAGAGCTCGTCTTTTACAAAACTTAGATTTGGCTGAAGAACAAAATTTTCTTTTTGACCTCCTTGGAACGACCACTGTAATTTCATTATCGCTATCCATTTCAAGATCACTAGCTCCAGGCGGACATGGACTTGATATTTCGATCAATGCAGATTGTGCTTCAAGAACTTTCTGAGATGGGCTATCTTGATACGATACTATTTCATTATTTGAATTTACAGATGACAAGTTGATAGATATGTATGCTGCTGGTGTAGGGACTGAACTGCAAGGTGAAAAACCAGTGGCGTTTGTTTTGGCAACAATGTGACTTGGGTTGATCGTGCATTGTATATTTTTGGGTGACTCGGGTATCTCATCTATACTTGACGAATCTGTATCACTTACTCTATACGTTTGCTCAACAATATGCTCAGAAATATCAGAATCTGTGTCTGACTCTTTTTGCGGTATTATAGCATCCATAATGCGCTAAAACAAAACGAAAAATTATTTAAAAAAAAACGTTACTATGGACGTTTGTCTGGTCAAGAGCATAAAAAATAATCAACGCTAAATAAGCAAGTGACCTATAGGTCACACAAACTTAACTAAACCTATTTGGCAATGTACCCTGCAGGGTACAATAGCTGTTTTCAATAAAGTTCGCAGCGTACCCTACAGGGCACAATTAAGTTTATAGCGAAATATCTAACAAAATACAGCGAAAGTTGTTCAAGTAAAGCGATACAATCATTAATTGGTTATTTGACAATAAAACTGTGATGAAATACACCAAGTTAAACAACTAAATAAAAAAATATAAGTTAATTTACCTTAAGGCGCGAGTTCCGTTGTTGACGTTTCAACATTTTGGCGGATAATGTTTGAAAATGACGTTTTACAAAAACCATGACGTTGACAGATGAATGTTTATGAAATAAGCTATAGCTAAAATTATTGAAACACATTGACATTTAATATATTTTGTTTGTATTCTCTATAAATAGACCCGTGCACTATAAGGCACATGCCGAAATTCACATCATAATTACACGTGCCCTTTGGTACACTTGCCAAGTTAAGGGTTAAGGTACTTAGATTAAAATTTCAGGATTTTATGGAAAAAAAATAATCACAGCCCCGTCCAGGTGACCCTAGCAGATCCAGTTTTATTTAAATCGTACAGGCTGAATAACTGGTCAGCCTCAGCGTATACTCTTCGTTTCCTTCAACCTTGACATTGGCAGAATCATCGATGGAATGATGGAGCCGCTGCTATAAATTGGAATTGTAATTGGAGTGTGTTTAGGTAGGTTAGGTTTTTTTTTAAAATAAATTCTGTATTTTTTATTTTATTTTCTAAATTATATTTGGTTTGAGTCTATATTTACTATTATTTAACTAGGATAGCAGATTTGTAACAGTATATAGCATTTTGTCATAAATCTACATATAAACGAAGCGCGTTTAGTTCCGGTGCGCGTGAGAGTCTTCCATCTCGCGCGTCAAACTAGACAGCCATAACGCCATTTCACTTATACACCAAGCTAAACCACGCTTCAATGTATCCTCTTTAAGGTGGTAAATTTTATGTGAAATTATAAATCCTCCAGCTTTGTAGAAAACTAGAATCCCACCCCACGTAACAAGGGCAGGAAGATGATTTATAGAAAACCAGCTTCTGCCCGCGAAATCTGTCCGCATGGACGTCAACTACACCATAAAATATAATCCTATGGCACTCAGCAATAGTGTAGCTTTCTATTAATAAAATATTTTTTGTTATCCGATCAGTACTTCCAGAGATCAGCTCTTATAAACAAAACAAATAACCTCTTTTTAATATTTGTTTACATTTAGATCACATGCAAATAATTATTTCTAAAGAAATCAACTTGACATTCCACGCTCCTGCAAGTATTCAGCTTTGAATCAAACATTGTAAACAGCGCCATCTATAGAGGTTTTCTGGAACAGCCAACAACGCTATGCTACGTAGAGCTTCTGTTGCGTAGACGCACGACAGAGCAGCATTGAACTTTCATTATATCAAGACCCGATAGCGATAGTCAGTAAACTGATAGGTATAACGTATTGTATCTTTTCCACGAGATGGCGCTCGAACCGAAACAAAGATATAGTTTTAGTTTTTTTTTTTTTCAAAATATTACTGTAGCTTTAGCAGCCTACTGGAATGTAAAGCTTGCTAGCTTTTAAACAAATCAGGTTATAATTTTTATAATTTTAAACAAATCAGGTTAATTGTAACTGTGCTAGTATTTTATATGCTTTGTTAAATGAATATTTAACTATTTATGTTTTGAACTGAAAGACTTGTCCCCACTCCCACACAGGCTAAGTTAATTAAGAAATCCCTAATAAGTACTCTCAAGTTATCCTTTAAGACGATAAGCTCATATTATATCATAGTTAAATATTGTTCTCATAAAATTATACGATACGAATATGGAAGACAACTTTATATTTATTTCCAGCGACCACTAAGCGCATAGTAAAATACAATATCAAAATGATATTATTAGCACACCATTTTAGATAGGCATATAATGAACCATTTACACGGAGACAGTTTTTAGTCTCGACTTGGCGATTATCGAAAGGAGTTACGTACCTAAAAAAGTTTGAATCGTGTACCTAAACATTACGTGAGGTACCTACTTGCATATCGTACAGCAAGAATAGCCTCGTCTTTCAAAATTGGAAGCGTAGGTGTGTAAACAAAAATAATATTTCGAATTTTCGAATGTCAGTTCGAGAAAATTACCCAGATCTGGATCCAGAGTAGATTGGAAAAATGGCAACAGAAGCTGGAGAATGTTGGCTTGAAAATCAGCAGAACCTAAAACCGAGTATATTTTCTGAGATTTCGGCGGCCTCTCCAGTTCTGGGGCCATAGCGCTTGATGGCACAGTGCTCCCAGTCTGCTCCGACTTCCGGTATCTCAGTTCACTTGTAAAAAGTCACGGCGAAGTAAAGACTGTTAATTCTATGATTAACAGTTCGATTGTTAAGCATAGAATTAACACTGGATGGATAAAATGGCGGCAGGTCACGGGAACGGTCCCGCATTGCCTTTTAACTTAAGGGGATGATTAATAAAACAATGGTTAGACCTGCTGTCTTGTATGGATCAGAATGTTGGGCCACAAAAGGAATGAATGAAAGGCAATTGTATGCAGCTGAGATGAGAATGCTAAGAGGAATGTGTGGTGTAACATGAATGGGTAGAATAAGAAATGAGTTTAAACGAGGAAGTTTGAAAGTGATACCGGGGACAGAAAAGTTGTGCGGAAATCGCTTGTCATGGTATGGGCAAGTGATGCGGAGGAATGAGCAAAGTTTTGAGTATGAATGTGAATGGCTATACGAGTAGGGGAAGACCAAAGGAACGATGGATGGACTATGTGAAAGATGATATGACTAGAAAGGGAGAGTGACTACCGAGATGACGACTAATAGAGAAGTATGGAAGAAAAAGATATGTTGCGCCGACCCCAAATAAATTGGGATAAGGGCAGGGAAATGATGAGTTCGAGAAAATTACCCGACTTTTCATTTCTCGCTTGAGTCTTGAGTGTGGCGAGTCTAGCCAATGAGACTTATGGACATTTTATTTTTATTTTATTTTCTTGGGACATAAAAGAGTTACACGTTACAATTTTAGTAAATAACAAATTAGGGTAATAGAGGTTACCATGTATGTACGAGTAACCCACAGCAATGTCCGCGGAATAATCTATTATGGAGAAATAAAACAAAACTACGCATCTAATGAAGGCGATTTAGGTTAGGAAAAATTCATAGTTATTGTGCAAGCAATTGAAGGCATCATCTGAACAATAAATTCTCCCCGTGTAAATGACCTGTAAGAACCAGGCGGCAGATTCTGACTTATCAAAAATATGCACTTGACCTGCCATATCTGTTTATAACAAGTATGTAAATGTCAATAGAAAGAACGGGCACACGATGTGAATTGTAAATAGGTAGTTGTATATTAATCGTCTTTAATCTCAAGGATCAGTATGATTTACGATGGCAGACAGACGAATAGATATTTAGATATGCAGTTCTATGCAGGAAGGAAGTGTGTTGATAAAACAGTTTATTTTAATAATTTTTTACACTTACTAAGATGTTCTCAGAAGATACTGTTTGTTTAATATGTGGCCTGCCAATCCTCACCGGCCTAAAAAACTCAGCAATAAGTCATTGAAATTTGCAAATATATAGAAACGAAGTGTTTGTTCGTGTTTCAGAGTAATTTACTGTTGTTATAATAGAGATTAGATATTAGTATCATTCGTGTATTAGAAAGGGATAAAAAATCGATGTCAACATAACAAGATATGTAACATCACGCCTGAATTCCCCGAAGGATTATGCAGACGTACACTCACATTTCACTAGTCATGTTTAAGTCCCATTAAAAGCCTATTGCCATCAATCGGGGACATATCCTGATTCCGGGCTACTTCTGTGAAGATCAAAACAGAAAATGCCAATAACACTGCCCGACTGAACCCAGTACCTCACGGTCTGCAGTTGTGCTTGCGAGTTGCGACCACTACGCCAACGAGGCAGTCGATCGATGTAAAATGAAAACTTTAAACTTCTTATCAACAGAATAACTAATATTTATGTAAAAATTGTAGCTATGTAGGTATACGCACTACACATCTACCTTAAATAATAAATTCACGATTAGAATGTTTTGCACTGAAAGTAGGTTAAATGTTGATGAGTGCGATTTCACACTTACCTTGGAATTGAGAAAACCTTCGTCGTTATAGCTTTGAGCTATGTTCAACTGTTTATGTCGTCTTATGATTTATATGAGCCATACATAACATACATACATAATCAGCCTATAATGTTCCCACTTCTGGGACACAGGCCTCCTTTCTGTGAAAGGGATTTAAGGGCCATAAAATGTGTGAATATTCTTCTACAATACATACACGTGCAAAAAAATTGGCCCAACCTGTGCTCTCCATTTGAGAGATGATATCTCAAAAAACTTAATGAATATATTGTTTCTTTTTTGTTGTGTGAAGGTAGGTAAGATAAATTTTATTTACAGATGCCTTATCCATTGTTAAAAACAATATTCTTGAAAAGATCGACGCAATACTTCACATGTATTGCGATGGTGCTACTGTAAGCTTTTTTACCGTCTCACTCCCTTATTCTAGAATGATTAAAAACTGGCAATCAAATTCTCAACTTACAGTCGAAATTTCGCTACGGCATAGTTGTGTGGGGAAACTCCTCAGAAATAGATCGAATTTTCATTACTCAAAAAAAATGTATCCGCGCAATTTTTTTTTTTTTTGGTATAGTATCGGCAAAAAGGCGTATCGATGCATCCCTACTTTTAAACATAAACTTACCAATCTGGTTTCCATGTAAATTCTAGATTAGGCACAAATTAATAGTAATTGAACTTATTCCACTAATCTAGGTATACTAGGTATACTAACAGTAATGGTATAGCTTTATTCATACATATTTGCACAGAAATCACTACTAATTATAATTATTTGTTAATAATTTCAAGTGCCCTTTATAACTGGACCACTCTAATAAACGTGATATCAACCATGTGTTACTTATAACATAAGTTATAACTGTCATGATTGGAAAAATCGATAAAACGGTGCATGATGATGATATTTTTTCAATGTTAATAACTTCTCAAGCTGATACTGATCTAGCTTAATCACAATAAGATAAGATCACACTAATTTTATAAAGGTAAGGTAAGGTAAGGTTTGCATGTTTGTTACTTCTGCACGCTCAAACGGCTGGACCAATTTTGATAAAATTTGATATGAAGGTAGCTGACACTCTGGATACATGATTACTTTTTATCCCGGTCTACGTGGGTGAAACCGCGGGGGCGCAGCTATAGTATAGTTAAAATCTCGCTGCAGACTCGGTCATAAATCATTCGAGTGGTTCGCTCTCTTTCCCACTCACGGGCCTTATGGGCAGGCCACGCCCACACGTAGTCCTGTGCATTACTGCAGTCGATGAGTGATATCGATAGTTTTATATATTTATAAATAGAATAAATAGATAGTGATAGAAATAAATACACATTTTTTTTATTTTATTACCAAATTTACTACAAAGCATATTAAATATATAAACAAAAGAACGTATATATAAAACTAAAAATAGAAAATTAAAATTCTTCGTCTGAGTCATCGTCATCATCATCCACATGAATGATGAACTCTTCGCATAAATGTACTTTTCTTAAGTCTCCATCTTGCAGCAATTCTGCATGTTCCACAAAGGAGAATGGGCATTTTGGTACTCGCTCCAATAGCAATCATTGTGGTGTCATTGGATAGGTCTTTTAATCAGGAAAAATATTTACTATGGCGACATGTCCCAAATCCTTGTCTGAAAACCACGGCAAGCCCCCAAAAGTTCCAGTTTTAGTTAACATCATAATTGCAAGTACGATAATATTACATACCTATCATGGTTGAAATACGAAAAAAACAATGTAAAATAACATTATTTAAAACGAGAAATGTATTGTGTTACTCATAGACTCATAAAAAAAGGAGGACTCCGCGCCACGCATATCGAAAGTGAAGCACAGTAAGTATGCCAGGACCGTTTGTACAAACACGCCTCGCGCACACATTTACATCATGCCAACCGGACGCCATTACGTGACACAAGCGACGGCGTCTTTGCAGGTACTCATATCACGCACACATAGATCGGTACGGTGCTTCACTTTCGATATGCGTGGCGCGGAATCCTTCTTTTTTTATACGTCTATTGTGTTACTATTCATGCATTATATCGTGATATGATATGATAATGGTGAAGACTTTTGAAAATATGTTTTTTTACATAAAAAAGTAGTATTAACTTTAACATTTCTGTTTTTTGTTACAACGGTGACTATAGACCTCGGGGACCGGGGATAGGGAACCAGCCGCGGGGTGGGGTAGGTGGTGCGCTGTGCCAGTGGACAGCCTTTTGTGCCGCGACATTCACTAGTCGTTGTATCGTTCTGTGCGTGAAACGACGTTCCGCAGCTGTTTATTCTACCTAGTACTTATACCGTTTTCTTCACTGACCCCGGCGCCCCTTTTGGACATTGTTACCCGCTACAAATGTTTATCTTGGCTAGGGTTGTGGACTATTGTAGTGCTTATCGATCTAGAACATCGTTATGGAAGAAAATCGCAACTGTGTGATGTGTCGGCGAGGCCTACATCATGCTAGATACCAACAGCATGTTTTAACTGATGATCTTACAAGAATGCACCCCGAGTTTGTGGCTTATATACGAGAACATGCCGTTTTGGAGGTTAGTACATACTTCATTAAACTATTTCGAACTTCACCAGCTTCAGTTTTTCTTTTTAGAAGCGGTTTGTTTATATTATTATTGTCTGTTATATTTTTATACCTGAGCCATTACAAACGTGCGAATTGAGCCCTAAATCATTTTAATCGGACCTCTTGCTCGCACTTACAGGTCTTATTGAACTACTCTAGTGTTGTGTGTAAAAGTGCGTTTCCGACCGAGCTGCAAACTACCAGCTGCACGTGTTTATTTTCTATGTAGCGCGGCTGTATGGTCCGTAGCTAAGGGTGTTCGCTTCATACAAAAAAAAAACACGTGCAGTACTAGCTACCTGCTTCCGAGCGGCATCCCTTTATATCAGTAATGACTTGTGCAGCTTTCTCACAATCCTTTAATCCTTTTATGACTCAGTTCGCACGTTTATAGTTCTTCTTATTAAAACACTTCTCTGACCACCTATTGTGTGTTTGCTATTGTTATCTATTCACTAAGCCGTCACATCGGCTATACATAAGATATATTTTTACTTGCATTACTTAAAATATGAAAACAATACAAGTATGCCATGACTTTAGACCTGAACACCTACAAACCGCATTGTTTTAAATGTTTTCATAAAAATACAACATAACATCAGCAAGATCGTATTCTACCATTTTCAGGTAGAGTTCGACAACACACGACGTGTGTGTCACCGATGTTGGCAGAGAATTGACAACGTTGTAGGAAGACCACCTGTCATACCAGAAGTAGAACAGAATGTACGAGAGCTTCAGGTTCCAGACTACACTCGAGCTCCAAACACTCCAGGGCATTGTATCTTTAACACTTGCCAAAACGCAACCCGCCATCGAATACCAGAGACGATCAAGATTCACATTTTCTGTGAATATAAGTTATATATTCCTGACGGTGCTAGAGTATGTGGACAACACCTTGAGAGCAATGCTTGGGAAGAGCTGCCTCAATTCTGCAATGTCACACATAACTTCAATGCGCAACAGTTTAGGGACGTTTGTGACATGTTGAGAATGGCTTTAAATCGTAGACCTAGGCTAGATTTCAACACAAGAGGTGCTTTAAGCAACGAGGATATGTACTTTTGGACAGGACGCAAATGCGAACAGTTTGATTCCATATTAGAACAAACACCCTCACTAAGTGGGAGGTGCAAGGAGCCTCGAACTGCGTTAGGCATATATCTGACGAAACTACGTACCGGAGACTCAGATGAAAGACTAGCGACGTTATTTAATATGTCACGAAGAAAGCTGGAACGTTTACTAACTATTGTGCGCGAATGCCTCATGAATGAATATGTAATATTACACTTGGGAGTGGACCATATGAATAGAAACGACGTTTTAGAAAAGAACCTCACTATACCAAGAGGGTTATTTGGCAATGAAGAAAACAATAAAGCTATCGTTATATGCGATGGGACTTATATATATATATATCAATAAAAGATCGAACTTTTTGTTCCAGCGTCTATCTTATAGCCTGCATAAGTTCCAGAACTTGCTGAAGCCGTTTTTAATTGTGTGTTCCAATGGCTATATAATCGATGTTTTGGGACCATACGCTGCCACTAAGACTGATGCGAACATCATGAGTGATATAATGAATGATGGAGAAAACCCATTGCATTGCTTTCTTCAACCGAACGATGTCTTCATATTAGATCGCGGCTTCCGGGACAGTTTAGATGCTATCGAAGCATGGGGATATGAATCCTACGTTCCACCATCTAAAGACAGATGGGAGACACAGCTAACTACTGAGCAAGGTAATGAAGCTCGATCAGTTACACTATGCCGGTGGGTAGTGGAAGTGGTGAACGGGAGGTTCAAACGAGATTTCAGGCTTTTGCGGCAAAAATATTTTAATAAAACACTACCAAAAATGTTCATTGATTTTAAAATCGCCGCAGCTATGTTTAATAACTTCCACATACCCATCGATGACAACATTCACGCAGAGGCCTTCCTAAACATAATCAGGGAGAAAATTGATTCCCCGAATCTACTTTATGATTATGTTGAAAGAAAACATTTGAATCACCGAAGAGCGGATTTTCAAAGAATAGAAAGTCACGAAATACAGAACTTCCCACTACTGACGGAAGAACAGATTATTTTACTTTCATTGGGCACCTATCAACTGAAGCTAGCCCGATCCTACTGCAGCGAGCATTTATCAAATGGACTATACATTCTACAAGTATATAGAGAAAGCGCACTCCAAGATTTAAATGAATATGGTATAAACGAAGATGCTTGGCTTTTACGCGGACGCATACAGTCGCGTCACGTACGGTCAAGAACTTATTATTGTTATGTATTAGTAAAAAACAATGTTAATGAAAACGAAACCAATATCCATAACATTTTATGCAATTATTACTGCACGTGTTTGACCGGACGACGAACAATCGGCACTTGTGCTCATATAGTTTCAATCGTGTGGTATCTAGGATATGCCAGACATGTAGGCTTCACTGCTCCTGCAGCGTTCCTCAACGATGTCATTATTGTTGATAATAATGTTTAAAAAAATAAATAACGTTTCTTACTTTTTCTATTTTTTTTTATTCCTGAGTGTTTATTCATTTTAGTATCTATTAATCAACAAACACAGGATTCTATAGAAGAAAATTATATAATATCACAATAATCTTAACAAAATGAAACAAAAACAAAAAAAAAAAAAAAATACTTAACACAAAATAACTCCGTTCCGACAGCAAATGGAGACAAGCGACTCGGTTATCATTAATCCTTGTAAAAAGACCTTTCCAATGATATATAAATATATTATGGCTATTGGACCGAGTACCAGGCTTCATATATTTTTGCCCATGATCCAAATTTGCCAATTTTCAATAGACATTGGAAATGGCTTCATCGACTAACTTCTCGACATCAGCTATCTTGAAGGTATTGTTTTTCGTTGCAACTTAATTTTTTACTTGAGGAATGATCTAATTTATTTTTGTAGCGATTTATATATACTTAATAGCACGGCGCAACTAGCGGGTAGCAAAGGAGACAAAACATATTTGTTAATTACCCTCTTTTTATGTAATTAAGAACGTAAAAACATATTAGGTCTTATTACAAAACGAGGTTTTTCTCCTGTCATGGTTTAAACCATCGAGCCAGTTTTTGTAATAATAACCTAGCTGTGATAGAAATACAGTTCTTTATTCAAAACTGACAACATAGTCCGGTACTAAGTTGTCAGTTTTGTAAAACTGACCACTTAATGTGTCGGAATAAAGTTCGAAATTCAAAAAAGGGTCCATGGTTGAAACCTCGGTTTGAAGATGAACCTTGTTTTGTAATAAGGCGGATTCTGTTTATAGAATTAACTAATGAATACTAATGTGTTCTTACGAGAAGGAAGTCTCGTAAAAACACATTAGTACTCATTAGTTACCCTGCATACTTAATGAATGCAGTATGTTTACGTGATAACCTTAATGAATCTGTTATCGATAATGGCCTTGAGCGCGCGCAACTAGCGCACATCCCTACTCCGATTATGATTTATGACCAAGTCTGCAGCGAGATTTTAACTATACTATAGTTACTAATAAATTACACATGTTTTTGAGTGAAAAAGATCATACTATTTAACAAACGATTTCAAGGTTAATCTAATCATTGAATCAATTCAATCAAATTATAATTTTGTTAGGTGTTTTGCTATTGGTTAAATGATCAAAACGACGATACCTGATCCTAAAGTTGACTTGAGATTCGGCACCAGATTACATTGAGACCAGGAGTCAATCTGTGAATATAAATCCAGTCATACATGTATCAGAAATGTTCAGTCATATTTGTGATACGGGCCGTCAAACTGAATAACTTTCTCTATGGGACCAACATCGTAATCGCGGAAATAGTACATTTCGATACTAGTGGAGAATTTTTGTTATTGCATTCGAGGCGGAATTAACACCCTGGCTGTAGGCGAGGTTGTTTTTGAGCCGAAAACTGCAATAACAAATGTCCACGTGTATCAAACGAAGTTTTTCAATACACTTTTGAAGAAATAAAATAAAATATCGAAAAATATTTTTGTCATGAATTATTAGGAATTTATGATTTAAATTTTCTTTTTCTTCCGCGCTTTGTTTTGGCGGTTGAAGGAGAAGCAAAGGTATAAAACCGATAAACAGCTTAATATGAAAAATAGAAAATTCAAATATTTTTGAGTTTAGAACACAAATAAATGTAAATTTGTTCATAAACGTTTTTTTTTTATTATAATAATAATGGTTTTTGATGATATTCTATTTATAAACGTTATTTAAATATTAACGCCGTAAAGACGCATATCTCTATGCCGGGATTAAAAAAAAAACATTCATCTCCGAATAGAGACGGTGTGACTAGAGGCATTGAACCAATTTGTACTAAGTATAGGTATAATTTATCTGTGGCAATTTTTACTCCCGCACACGTGTTGGAAAATGAAAAACCGCACGCGTGTGAAATATATTGCATTGTGAACCTAATCGTGGTGCGATATGAACCAGTTTTCGAGGAAGTGTATTGAAAAATAATAATCAGCCTTTCCATAGGTACATTTGGGTCTCCAACTTCAATACGACGACATATATGAGACATTTGGAACGAGCAGGTGTAGGTTTTGAAGTTTTGTATGGGACAGTTGATAATTTTTTTTTTACGATTACGATGTTGGTCTCATGAAGAAAGTTGTTTAGTTTGATGGTCTGTACCACACCCTTAAATATGACCAGACCTGTCTGATACTTGCTGTATAAATGATTGTTGTCCTAAACTGATTTATTACAAATATTTCTATGCTTGGTCACACTCTGCCTAGCCTAAGTTACCTTTTCCAGGTGCCATTAGTTATTACTGATTGGGTTGCGAGCCTACCAAATAAGGCTTATGCTGGGCATCCATTATGTTTGCGCACCTACAGTGCTTCGCGTATCTGCTTTGTGTTTGGATAATAAAAACCGCATGAAAGTACTTAATCGATCTACAAATAAATTCCATTTTGATTTCCTAAATACGCAAATAAACTCTCTGATTGGCTTTTTGTGATGTGCCCTGTAATACAGCCTAGTAACTGCGACCAGTGTACCGAAAAGGTACAGACATTTTTAAAAAGACCAAAAATTTAAAGGAGACCATTGAGTTAAGCTATATTTACACAGTACAAGTTTATTGCTTGTGGCACTCCATAAAATTGCAGGGCAATTAACTGGCACCGTTTAAATAACATGTACAATTAATTCGCTTGCGATTTTATTGAATGGCAAAACTTGCATTCAATTATTTTGTATGCCATTTTATGGAATCGCACGCTTGTAATTCTTGAATGGCAATAAAATTGAACGTGCTTTATAGCATGCAATTATAGCCCTCAAACGTTCCAGAAACTTGCACCGTGTAAACGGAGCTTAAAAGAGACGATCGTAATCCTCTGATTTTTGCCCGCGGCTTTGCATGCGTGGAGGTCAGAAATTATCCCACAGGAACTTACTACCGGAATAATAAGGATCCTATGTCCTAATCCAGGTCATGGTCTACCCATGTGCCAAATTTCATTCAAATCCGTTCAGCCGTTTTAGAGTGAAAGCGTAACAAACAAACTGACTTTCGCGTTTATAATATTGGTTAGGATTCGTCACAAAAATGGCGACCACAACAACGGAGATGCGCGGCACTTGGTAGATGCGTCAACATAGAAATAACCAGCGTTACCTACACGCTACAAAAGGTATAATCATAAGTTACAATCTGCTATAATAATATTTCCTTCATGATCGCTGATGATGCAATTTTAAACCAAATTACCTCATTGTCAGCTGTGCATTCAATGTCACTGCTATTTACATATTTGAGGGATACAAAATAGGCTTTTAAAAAGGCAAAACACGTTCATAATGAATGTTATCTTTCGTAAGTTTTTATTTGAGCACAAGAATGTTATAAAATTCCTTTTCAAGCTATTTCAATTTACATGATATCTTTCAATCCCTTGTCTATGCCTGCATTTTATGTTAAGATTCTAGTGTTTGTAAGTAAATAGAATTTTGAATAAAATTACGCATACATTGAATTTATCGCTTGTAAGGAGTTTATCAAGATATAATGTGAAAACGTACAAACCAATAAATCCTTGTGTGTTGAATTATATAATGATGATATATTTTATCTTAAATAAATCTACTAAGCGTTGAATACATCAGCATATAATATATTAGGGTGCAGCAATATATTCTGTGAGTTAAGATGTATAAATATATAATAGATAAATAAATAAATACTAATATTGGAATATTTTGTTAAAAATATCTTTAATACCAACTTATCTATAGCTGGTCAAATTTTAGCAAGCTTCACCAGTCGATCCAAATAGTTGAATCTGAATAAAGAAAGTGGAAATTGTTATAGGTTAAGATTCTTAATTTATTCTAAAAGAACATACATTTCTCACATACGAATATATACATAACTATATGTATAGTTATATTTTTATAGTAGGCTAGTACTTTCCTTCTTTAAAAAAATAAGATAGCCTAGCCTTTGGGTATAATTATGGCAAAACTTGTTTTAGGCCCGGACTCCACCAAAGCGGAGATGGGCAGAGATGTCCGAAGCGGAGAGAAGCTGTGCTGAGCCGGCGCGGGCGCGGGCGAGGCGGGCGGGTTGTATGACGTGGGGGAACTAGCTCACATCTCTCGTCTCCACTGCGCGCCGTCGCCACCTTGCGAGGCACAGCTCGCATCTCTGTTTTGTTCGCGCTAAGCAAATATGAGACATCTCCTCTCCTCTCTGCTCAACCGTATCCATTGAAGCTAATCGGAGGCGAAATATTTTATTTATTTATTATGTGTAAATAACTAAGTCCTATTGGTTGTTTCAACACATCTCCTCTCCTCTCATTTCCTCACCGCTTTGGTGGAGTCCGTGCTTAAATCCGAACTAGCTTTTTCGGATTTAAGCCACCTCGGACCTATTACCACCTATTACTAAATAATTTGTGGTTATGATCATAAAACGTCAATTATGGCAATGATTAGACTAAAAGCGAGTATCATAGCTATTCACCTAATAAATATTTACTCCACTCCACCTGAAGCTATTTATTGGATTACAAAACAAATCTCGCAACCTAAGACTTGCTCGATTATTGAAATTTCGCATAACTACATAAATAATAAATTATATTATTAATCGTATACTGCTGTGGAAACTAAATTATTTGTAAATTGAATTAGATGATGTATTTATATGCAATGTAATTGGTAATTGCAAGTAATATTTTCTCAACAGACACGTAACGGCTGGAAAAACTTCTGTTGAGCGCACTTTCAGGTTAAGTGGTGTCAAACATAACGCGCATCGTCATAATTCAAGTGTTTTCCGTCTTGCTTTTCTCCCATTGAAAAGCATAAGTGCTGCTATTTATGAGGCCTGTCACTTTTTATCACCTCTCTCACTCACACGGGACCAAATCTATAAGAATGTTAAATGAAAAGACGCTTTTTTTGAAAAGTGTACTTAATCTATTATTATCTTTAAATAGTATATAAAATGAAGTCGCTTCCGCTGTCTGTTCGCTTAGATCTTTTAAACTACTCAACGGATTTTAATACAGTTTTCAGCAATAGACAGAGTGATTCAAGAGAAAGATTCTTAAGAGGAGAAAAATTGGAAAAATTGTCGGGAAAAATGGAAAATTTCGGAAAACTGAAAGTACATTTTCTATGAAAATTTTGTATGAATTTTTAAAATTTGGACAGGACAACGTGTGTCGGGTCAGCTAATAATAATAAATATTATTAATTTAAAACACATTTCTATTGTGTTATATAATAAACTTAGCTCAAAAACAGATCATGATACTTATTGAGCTGAATTCATTACAATAGAAACGTGTTATTAATAACTATCTATTAAATTAATATTATTTACTAACAATAATATTTTTTTAAATTAAAAAAAAAGCATCTTTTCATTTAACATTCTTAAAAATTGGGTCCCGTGTGAGCGAGAGAGGAGGTAAAATGTGACAGGCCTCTTAATAGTTGAGATTTTTACTTCAAATATCTAAAACTAGAAATATTTATTTCAATTAAACACTGCATTTGCACTTTTTAATTGTCAGACGGTCAGTTAGAAAGTTGAAGCTGCCATTAGAATGTTAGTTGATTTTTTGTGGAAACCGAACAAAATTTCTACTTTTTAACATCACGCCTTGTTTCCCCGAAGGGTTGGACAAAGGTATACCTAACCACACACACCACCCACCACCCACATTTCACCATTTATGCTTTAAGTAATAGGTGGCGAGACTGCTGCCATCAACCGGGCACAAATCCAGACTCTGAGCTGCTACCGACAAATTCCAGATAGAATAACCCAATAACACTTTGCCCGACCTGGGAATCGAACCCAGGACCTCACGCTAACGCAATAATAGCAGCAGCAGTAATAGCGTAATAAAATATGCATCATCATCATTCTCCTGCCCTTATCCCAATCTATTTGGGGTCGGCGCAACATGTCCTTTTTTTCCATACTTCTCTATTATTCGTCATCTCGGTAGTCACCCCCTTTCTAGCCATGTCATCTTTCACACAATCCATCCATCGTTTCTTTATATGCATCTATCCATATAAATAACGACCTCATCACAAAAACACGATTATATAATTAACTAATTAAAATTCTGCTTCCTAGCTCACAATCAGAAAAGCTATCTGTTTCCGATATCACTATAAACACAAATCTTATTTTCTCAGGTCAACATTGAACAACATCATTATAAGATTTTTCTCCTTCATCTATTACAAAAATTAACTGGTACAACTAGAAGTATCTAGAATGGAATCTATTTACCAAATAAGGCGCCTACCGTCTTATTACAAAACAAGGTTCATCTTCAAACCCAGGTTTAAACCATGGACCCTTTTTTGAATTTCGAGCTTTATTCTGACACGTTAAGATGTCAGTTTTACAAAACTGACAACTTAGTACCAGACTAAGTTGTCAGTTTTGTATAAAGAACTGTATTTCTATCAAAGCTAGGTTCATATTACAAAAACTGGCTCGATGGTTTAAACCATGACGAAGAAAAACCTCGTTTTGTAATAAGACCGCTAGTGTTTAATATTCAACAATGCAGGTCAGCGAGCGCTTCCAAATACGTTACATCTATGGTGCTCGTCCTGACTGCGTAAAACCTGATACACACTAGCGAGAAATTGACTGTAAATTTTTGCCTCGCCTAGGTACGAGGCCATCTTAATGTTTTTATGGACCTTTGTAATAAGCTTAACAAACAACTGGCATTAACCAACCAGAGGATCTGGAGAGGTCCCAACGTGGGCTAAATAGAACTGCATACTGACTTCCAACATCTTCACATTCAGAAGAAATTAAAAAAACATGCTTTTGCTTCGGGATTTTTACAAATTAAATTAACCATTTAGAATTTGAATTTGCATTTTAATTTGCCGCCAGCCACCTTGGTCGCACGGTCCTCTCGCCGTCGGCAGCAGCGGAAGACGCCGCTGAAAGGAAGAGGCTGAAGTACGCTCCATTGACGACCCGTTATAATTTTGTGCCCATTGCAGTTGAGACCATGGGTTGTTGGGGCACTGAGGCCAAGAAGCTCATTGGTGAGATAGGGCATAAGCTTTGTCAGAAAACGGGTGACTCCCGCTCCGGCTCGTTCTTGGTGCAAAGGTTAGCCATTGCCATACAACGTGGCAACGCTGCAAGTGTTATGGGCACCTTTGCGCCAGGAACGGTTAGGGGCGGGTTATTTGACGTACTTTTATTATTTTTTTTTTTTTCACATCATAAGTTACATTTAATTGATATCAAATTTAGTTAAATCAAATTAAAATTGATTCAGCGATAAAATTAAATTTAACAATATTACAAATTCATTTTTTAGAATTTCAACAATAAATATTTATTATCCATGAATATTTATAAGAAATTTGATTCTAATTACATATTTTTAAATTGACAATCATTCATCATTGATACACTAATACCGAGAGAAAATACTGTAGGAAATATCAGAACCAAACTTGATGGTATAAATGGTAGTTTTATTTTGTTGCTATTAATATAATATGGTTTAGTAACTTAACCCTATTATCAATAATTATATTTCTCCCGCTGTCAAGTTATGCAATAAAACCTCCACGATTATCAGCTCCACTCAGTCACATGTCAGTCTAACGCGTTCATTCAATGGATCACAATTGAATAATAACCAATTTCCTTCAGTTAACACTCCTTGAGAAATAACAAGCAATTGATGGTCACTCTGTTGTTTATTTGTCAATCTGGGTTCGGTGCAGATTTTTGTTTTATTTTCTGGATCATTGTGTATCTACGAGTATGATGGATGCAAAACACGATAAAGGTTAGTATATAATATCGTTATCATCCTATAGCTTTGAATCATCAGCCTTGCCTTTCTCAGCTATGTTAAACCCGGCTTTATGACTAACCTGATGTGATAGGTCACCAGAATTCTTGTGTGTATAAGCTGCTCAATTTTTTGATGAGAAACATGTATTGGCGCTCCTTAGGGCTTAGATCGACTCGTACGCCATGACGGTAAACGGCATGACGCTCTCTTATGCCGTCATGCCCCCTCACAACCATTTTTCACATCTGCCGGACGACCCGTGACGGCTCTCACTATCGCCTTTTCGAGTTAGCTTCTAGGACCCGGAAGCTATTCAATTTGGCAATAATATGATTCGTTTCGCAATAACCCTTTTGGTTCTACGTCATGCTAATTTATAATGAGCACCTCGAGCAATATTATACAATGTATCACTTATTCACTTATTGATCATTTCAAATTACGATCAAAGACCGATCTGTCACGAAGAATATTTCTGCTTCAATCGTGAATGACCGTAGACGGTGTTTGAAATTCGAACTGCGGAATCTATCGATTTGGATTGATGCAGATATGGAATTTGATTGCAACGCGGCGAATGATTCGATCGTAATCGATTTTATTAGACCTCATTTGGTACTATAACTACTATGGTTTGCTTTAAGTTCAGCAGGATGCATCCATTATGATGGAAGTTGCATGACGTGGAACATATTCCGTGAGAAAATCAGTATTTAATATTCAATGTCTGGCGTCTCTTACTATACAGCGATAGAATGGATGATTTTCTGTAATGATAAGCATGTTTATCTACTTTGAGTGCAACATTTTAACGCCAAATTAAGGTAAAAGTTAAAAATGTATTTCTATCTTCATACTAGTCAGTTAAAAATTAAACAGCCTTCTCGCTGCCATCCTTGAAACTTTTGTAGTATCTATAAATGCCCCATATCTACGCATGAAACTACAAAACACATTCCTAGAAGCCATCACTAATATGTGACTCACAATATACGACAACATAGAAGTCTGAGGGTCAAGGTCTACTAAGTCAAGAAGATTTTCCAGTCAAAGGAGAATTTTGCGCTCCTCACCAATACGTCGTCGAAACCATCATCAGTGTTTTAATCTCGACGTGTGGTGGCCGCGGCCAATCCTTAGATAGACTTCACATTACATGTCCATATTTGACGAAATTGCTTGATTTAGGGTTAACAGTTTCTATCAAATTGATTTATCGCCCTGTTTCATTGGTATTGTAGTATATTGCAGTACCATCTAAGTAAACGTTTGGAGTTCTAGATATTCTAATCGCCGTACTAATAATATCTAAGGAATTTCCAAAACGAGCAATTAAAATTTACATCAAAGTATGCTAGCATGTACTCCTCTTTGCTTCTCTTGCTTTACAATAATAACTATTATTTTAATATATTTTTTTTTTCTTATTAAAAGTTATTTTATAACTTAGTAAGGGTGCTGGTTGCAACACCTATCTATGTCGTTAGCTAGCATAAGTCAAGTGTACCTATTAATGATACATTTTAATGTTAATATTGTTATTTTGATTAAATAAATTATTATTTCCTTTATTTCATAATTATACATATAAATTATATTTTTAAACATTACAGTAAAAAATAAAATTAATATTATTTAAATTGTCTTTGACAGTACTGGGACCCTGGGGTCCCGGACCTTTGGAAGGCGTACGAGGGGCTGAAACCAACTCGCAGAGGCCCCTTAGAAAATTATAAATGATAAGGAGGTACCAGCTGTGCCTCCTCATCATGCAAAATTGTCTTTATTATTTTCCACTGTCAAAATTGTCCCAAAATGTATTTGACCATTGGCTATTGCTATTCGGTGACCGGCCTAATATTGCTACAAAAACATGCATGTTAACATAAAGTCATAACAGCAACACAGCATAATATAAAACGGCAAAGTAATCAAGTACAACTTGCTTAAACTTAAGATGCTCTGTAAGCATTATAAGTTACTGGTGGGACCGTGTTACCCGCTTATTACGATGAAATACTTCGGGCACTGCCCGGCCCTCTAGACGTTGCCGCGTTGTGCTTACTACACCAGATTTGGTTGTACACATAATAATTTACAATGCAATTAACAATAAATTCAAAGCATCTGAGACTGGTATGCATATGGATTTAATTCGCACATTTATAAAATAAGCATTTAATGTTTTGTATATTCTGCAAATTAACAATTGACAGAATTTTCAATGCAATGCAGACTTGTTGACTTTTGAACTGCTTTTCCTAAACATAAGATGTTACTTATATTATAGTCAAGTATTTTTAATACAATCCTACTTTATTGATAAAAAATTACAATTATTTTAAGCGCAGGTGAGTAATTATTTAAGGAACAACCACATTTATCGTATAGGTACGAGTACTTACCTATTTTTTTTTAATCAGTTAAGTAATTGCACATGCCACTCACACGCACACTATAATTTCCATCTCAAATGAGTTCCTACATAATCATGTAGTTAACTAATCGTTTGTTGACATTACAAAAACGACTCCAACCGAGATTGATTCATTGAAAGCCGTTTCAAGATACCAATTACAGTAATTAAACTGTACACTCTTAGTTATAAGTTCATTGCGAAATGGTTGAAAAAGTTAAGGTCCTTGGCCTGAGTTAAAGATGGATTACTTTTAAAAGATTGTTTTGCAACACGTATTGATATTTTAATTTTGTACCTAATCAGTCAAGCTTTTATGCCGATATACAACATGTTGCCGCAATTACGACATTAATTAAAGACACAGGTAAATCTAGTGGTCAGTAATCATACAAATTATAATAAGATAATATAATTCGTAAAATGAAACAAAAATTCATACAAACTGAATAATAAAATAATAACAAAATTAGGATCACTCTATTGCAAAGGACTCATTTATGAAGCTGTTGTTCTATGCCAGCTGTTAAAAGGTCATTGACCGACACTTCTGACCCAGCTGTAAGTAGGTTCATAAATGAATATTATTGCAAAATCCCCAGAAAATAAACTCAAGTGGCGTGGCCTTTTTTCTCGTTCATTTTAATTTCATCTCTGCGCTACAGGTTGCTCCAAGATGCTTTTTTAGAAAGTTTTAAATAAATCAATAAATAATAACGATTAATAAAATTAAAATTTCTTAATATTTTACGAAAACGCGGAACCGTATACGCGTCTCAAATTAATGTCGTCATTGCAGCGGCACGTTGTATTATTGTTGCTAATCCAGCTTGATTTGATCTTTTTATTTACGGAAATTATTATTAATCTTACTGCAAAAGTCGTCTTAAAATGTTAATCTTCCTGCTTATCAGTGAATTCTACGTACCAAAAGTACATGACTAACAACTTTAATGTCATGTTGTTATTTAATAATCTTAATCTTATACTTAATCGATTTTTTTCACAATTTTGATGTCATTTAACTCGTTGCGCGCTAATTAGCAGACACAATAGAAATTTCACAATCGACATTTTACTCAATACTCAATATCTCTATTTTCCTTCTTTATTTTTTTTTTTAATCTTTTTTAAGTGTTAACATAAAATAACATCAAGTCACTATTCTTTGGGGTGTTAAGTAGAGCTGGTACACCAACATTTCATAATTTATGTTTAAGTTCCATGTAATAAGAGGCAAGCCTATTAACATTATCAACACTCCGCAGTAGTGCTACTCAGTAGTCCTGATGTAATATAATTTTATACGAGTAGTTATTAAGGCATAGGAAAGCAATAACGTTCTATATTCTTTGATTATATCATCACTTATAACTACCGCTCCGATATTACCTACATCGCAAGATTCACAACACATTACCTTAAACAAAGTGTTGGCTCATCCCCGTATTGTTGATCAGGCTTCATGCCATCACTCTTACTTCACTGCTTGCAACAGTGTGACTCTTAAGAAACTTGTAAGTGTACCCTCAAGCAGTGACTTACGTGCAGGGATGCTATTTATTTGCAAAGTGGATGTAATGTAATTATAGGTGTGCGTTTCTTTCTCGTGTTGATCTCTTTATTTTGTTTCTTGGTTCCCACGGGGACTTAATGATGATGTTTTTTTTTATTTCTTAACTTTAATCAATCTGCCTAGCCTTATCCCAACTATTGTTGGAGTCGACTTCCAGTCTAACCAGATGCAGCTGAATACCAGTATTGTACGGTCAGCAACAGAAGTCGGTTAACACTGCTACTTTTTGACATCATCTAAATTAACACAAAATGATTCGATAAACTGCTTTTTTTCGTTTAACTATTTTGAGTTCTTAAAATTTTAAGTACTTCTGTTCCGATTTGAATTAAATGTTTCGCTTTATAATTAACATTATAAAACTGCAAGTGTTAATCGACTTTTGTTGCTGACCTCCATAACCCAGTTACTGGGTAATACGATATTCGGGCTTCTGAGGACCCGTAACGACCGTCAAAGATCCACGAATGACAGCCGGGACCAACGACTTAACGTGTTTTCCGAGGCACAGAGGAGTCTCGGTATGTAAAGATGGTCACCCATCCACGGACCAACCACGGCAAGCGTACCTTAACCTGATGGATCGACCCGTGCGGCTGTTATTACTTAGCCACGAGCTCCTCGAGTTTCTTCACGAGTTATTTCTTAACATTAATGCTCATTAATCCAAGTAAAAGTTTGACAGTTTTCGTATTCAGTGTCGCGTGGTAAACTTTTTTAGTACTTGGCTTAAAATGATTGATAAATCTTGATTAGTCTAGTAAGTAACTGTCGTCAATAACTATAGTTCCCAGTTTACTAAGCCGAAAATAAATGCAGGTCGATGCCTAAAATAATTCTATCTTCACCGGGATCAACTGATCCCCGACGTCAATAAAACTGCAAGTGTTAATCAACTTTTCTTGCTGACTGCAAGAAAAGTTGATTAACACTTGCAGTTTTTTAATCTTAATTATTAAGCGAAATATTTAATTCAAATCGGAACCGAAGTACTTAAAATTTGAAGAATCATCATCATTCATCTTTCTCCTGCCCTTATTTATACCAATCTATTTGGGGTCGGCGCAACATGTCCCTTTTTTCCATACTTCTGTCTTAGTCGTCATCTCGGTAGTCACCCCCATTCTAGCCATGTCATCTTTCACAAAGTCCTTGTATCGTTTTATTGATCTCCCCCTACTATAGTCTTCGACATTCGTACTCTAAATTTTAGTTTTCATGAAATGCTAAAGCTATAATCAAAATAACTTCATGTCAAAAGGTAACATAGCCAAGTACTTAAAGATTGTCACACCCACATTTTAGTTAGGTACACAGCATTACTCTACCGCCCATGTCCATTCCAAGTGTCTTTTAGTTTATCAAGATAATTGATTTCGATAAAGTCAATTATCGTTGTAAATGCTTGCCAATATATCCAAGCTGTTTCAAAATGTCATGACAGACATGGCAGGTGGAAATGAGCGCCTCTTGAATATCTTTACACTCGATTTGGCTTTCATTATTTCTATGCACCCTGTGGATTTCCCAACTATGTTGAGTTCAGCTTCCAGTCTAACCGGATGCAGCTGAATATATGTTGTTTACATGGAACCACTGCATATCTAGTAACCATAAACCAATTAGTGGTATCACGATACCCTGTGGTAAGACTGATTGTCAGACTTTTGAGCTTCTGATTACCCGTAACGACTGTCAAAGATCTAAAAATATTCAATTCAATTCAATTCAAATTCTTTATTGCAATCCATAATGTACATATGCAGGTGTTAAAATACAATTGGAAGAAACAATTATGGACCCTGTCGGGCACAGCAAAATTATAAAAATAGGTAGGAGAGAGGAAGAGCGCTTTTATCCATAACACTAAAACAATTAAAATAGGTAGACTTTTCTCGTTGTAATCATATCATTAATTTATATAGAAATTAATTATTTTATTTGATTTCATCATTCGTTTTTTTTTTTTATATTTTTTTTTTTATTCTATCTATTTATAATTTGTAATATTATTATATTCCAGTTATATTAATTTTATTTAATGGGTGCATTTTTATTATTTAAACCGTTTAATTCCATAAGACTAAAGTAAATTGGAAATTAGTAGATTATTTTATTATATTTATATCGTTGCTTTTTATTAAAATAAATGATTTATTATTATTATTATATTTAGTATATATCTCTCAATTATTTATTTTATGTATTTATAATTTGTAACACATAAAATAAATAATTGAGAGAAAACAGCCGTAACCAAAGGTAATACGAGTATAAAATAGGTCACTTTGAATTAACATAAAAAACGTAAAATACACACATCAAAAGTGTCTAGGGATCAAGCATTTTTATGCGGATTTCTTGAGATTGAGATGTGGCTTTGTAATAAATTTATGATTTTATAAATTTATATGGATCCTTTTTGGTGCATTTCATAATTTGAATCAGGAACTGTGAATCAAATTCGAGTAAAAGATGAAAATCAGCTGTCAATATTTTCCCTATAAAAACATACAACGCATTGAAGACATTATTAGCGCTACTGTTTCCCTACTACTGATTAAAACCAACGTTATTATGGAGCGGCGACGTCATTTAAGCAGGGAAGAAATGCTCAGAGCCGTGGGAATGATAGAAGCTGGTTCCCGGCAACGTACTGTGGCTTTAGCTCTGAATACAAGTCAGAGTGTTATCAGTCGACTTTGGACACGTTACCGAAGCACTGGTACCGTGGCTGAGCGCCATGGAGGACGGTATCGCTGCACCACACGGAGACAAGACCGATACATTCAAATCTTAACTCGAAGAGCTCCAACTATAACCGCCATGATGTTAGCCGTGAGGCTTCATCACTCTTCAGGGAACTTAATTAGCGACCAAACAGTCAGAAACCGCTTGCATGAAGTGAACCTTCATTCCCGAAGACCGCTACGGGTACCACCTATAGCAATGCACAATCGTAGGATTCGATATCAATGGGCTCTTGAACACAGAAATTGGGCAGAAGAACAATGGCGTTTCGTGTGCTTTTCTGATGAGTCTCGTTTTGGTATGAGACCGGATACAAGACGTATACGACACTGGAGAACCCCTGGACGCCAACAGCGATTAAAATCCTGCCAGGAAGTCCATCCTTATAGTGGTGGAACCATCATGGTATGGGCGGGTATTTGGATCGGCGGAAGAACTGAGTTGATTTGGATCAGAGGCAACCTCAACGCTCAAATTTATGCTGAGACGATTGTATCAGACGTCATCGTTCCTCTACAAGTGCAAATCGGTCCCTTATTTCAGTTAATGCATGATAATGCACGACCGCACACCGCAAGAGTTGTAAGACAGACTCTCGCCGCAGCTAACATCAATGTCCTGCCCTGGCCTGCTCAGTCGCCAGACTTGAACCCGATTGAGCATGCATGGGATATGCTACAGAGAAGAGCTCTGCCGAATATGGAGGGTATCCAGTCGCAAGAAGACCTTTTTTTGTTGTTGCAACGAACATGGGCGGCCATTCCACAGCGTGATTTGGATGAACTCATTTTGAGTATGCCAAACCGATGTTCTTGTGTTGTTAGTGTTCGCGGTAGAAACACGGATTATTAATTGTTTAAGTTACCCAATAAAATTTTAAAGAAAACTGTTATTTCAGTCTTTTTTTCGAACTTTAATGTTAGTGGTTCAAATGTCAAAAATCCCTTTATTAGGAAAATGGCAAATTTCTTTATTAATGCAAAGGTGACTTGGTTTATCGTTACTGTGACAAACGAAAACACTTTATTTGATGAATCCATAAAGAAAATTTTAATTAATATCAATCAGGAGAAAAGTTATTGCAAAATTATATGTTGATCCCTAGACACTTTTGATGTGTGTATTTTGCTGTATTTACATAATGAATCAAAGTAGGCAGGACTACCATTTACTTTTTTTAGAATGCGATCATCTTGTATTTTTAACCGACTTCATAAATGGAGGTTCTGTATTCGACTCGTATGTATGTATGTATGTATGTATGTATGTATGTATGTATGTATGTATGTATATATGTATATATGTATGTATGTATGTATGTTTGTTTGTCTGCGATTTTCTCAAAAACTAATGAACCAATTTTGATAATTCTTTCACTACCGTCAAGGTAGGAAGGCAGGAAGGAAGGTTTTAGTATAAAACACATTATCTAATTGTTCTTATGTACAAGTTATATTCATAAATGCACTGTCTCCGGCATTTCTAAACGGATTTTGATGATTCTTCTTTTCGTTCGACTTGGGATTACTTAATTATGTAATTGTATATTCAACTAAAAACTAAAAAGTAAATTTACTTTAAAAAACGTAAAAACCGACTTCAAAACCAAAAACGAATATAAAATAACTTTCATAAAACACTTCAACAGCTTCTGAAGTCGGTGTCATCAATTCTTCAATGCACTTTAGCGTTTCACCGACTTCAGAAGCTGTTGAAGTGTTTTATGAAAGTTATTTTATTCGTTTTTGGTTTTGAAGTCGGTTTTTACTTTTTAAAGTAGATTTATTGGTACCTTATAATCACGACTATTGGTTACAAGTAAGCACGAATATGAACTGTCAAAATAATCATATAAAATTGGGGATATCATTTATAATGAAAATGGAAATTTCGACTCATGTATAAAATAACGAATTTATCTTTAGGCTGAAATTTATTACATAAAAAAGAATTTATTCATTAATAAATTAAAAAACAGCGATAAACTGCACAAACATAATAGATGGACCACTAAAAGTTAAGTTAAATCACAAAAAGATCGTAAAAGTTCGCGCTGAGTTATAAATAAAACTGCCGTGCAACCGGACCGGTTAGGCGCAAGCGCATCGCGTCGTGTACATCGCTCGGTGACCAACATTCACCGTAAAGTGGGACAGTGGGCCGGGTTTATTTATTTACGGACACAGGCCTGCACAGTTGGTATATATAAATAAGTATTCATTAAAATTTTATGTTTTTGAGAATACGAAGATCTGAAAGTCACAAAAATATGTCATACGAGCCGTCTTTTCAAATAGTAGGTACTGAAGCAAATGAACTAAGATTTATGTCAACGATCAAACTTATTTACCTACTTACTCCATTCCAATCCACATAGTTCCAGACCATCCAGGCCATGGTGCGGAGCGAGAGTGCATGGGAAGCCGTCACCTCCTTCTGCGAAGCAGTAATGCTCGCGAAGGAGGAAGCGTAACGCGTGAGGGAGAGGCAACAGCCGCGCCCTCGCGCCCCTAGCCGCCGTAGGAGACGCCCTGGGCGGCGGGAATCGATTGCCGATTCCCGGCCACCGTAGGCGCGGGCTTGCGATCGACGAGTAATGGGCAGCTCGCCGTCCGGTAAGGACAAGGCCCGGGTCGACGGCGCGTTGTGTTCCACGCGCGCCTCAAAAAGATGTCAGCAGTGACGGGGTCAATTGGGCCGATACCGCCGCGGGTAGTTCGAAAGAGATACCGTGGCCCTAGCACGGGCAGCTGAAGGAGCATGGGTGGGTTTTAGTCGGTAAAAGTCTGGCACGCCCTCCCGCTCTGCCCAGAGCGGGAAAAGTCATTTGATGATTTCCCATCCACAAAAAAAAAAAAAAAGTTGTGCTTACACATAACGTGCTAAAGAATTGGTTTCAATTAAATGGCATTATACAACGTGTCGTTTTGCATCCTCGTCAAATTTCAGGGTGTGATACAGAACATCAAACCGAACAACTTTCTCCATGTGACCAACATCGCAATCGCGAAAAACTTTTCAACTGTCCCTTAAAAAACTTCAATATCTACTCGACGCAAATCTATGGGACGACTGATATTTTTTTGCGATTACGATGTCGGTGCCATGGAAAAGTTGTTCGGTTTGATTATCCTTAAATTTGACGGGGATGCAAAACGACACGTTATATTAACCTCTAATGAGTAAAATGTTTTCATACCAACGTAGACAGTGTAGCCATGACGTGATTTTTACCATATAAAACATTGAATCGTTCAGAAAAAAATAACTTAAAAATCACCTTAAAATCATCACCATTAATAAAACTTCCCATTACCTCATTATACTCGAATGTTCCACTTTTAAATGCCTGCCAAATACAATCTCTCCACAAGCCATTGCGAAGTCGATTTTAAACCATGTCCATTGTTCTCTCAAAAGCTGGTGACCCTCGACCTAGAGCATTATTGCCCATCAGTACGCCTTGTATGACATTGCGTTATGCAAGTCGCCACAAGCGAACCTTGGGCTATTTTCTATTGTACCTTTAAACTTGTCGCGTGATGATCAGAAGATTAAACTGAGATTAACACTAACGTTAGTTTGTAGAGGATGTGATTTATTGGCGTTGTGTTGTCATTTAATTGCTTTGTGTTGATGAGAATTGTTTATTTAAATAATAGTATTGTTTCCATTGTGTCGGAGATATTTTAATGAGACTTAATTTGCATTCTTGATGGATTTGTACAATGCACTTCGACATAAAAACATACATCTTCTTCTTGTATATAAAAATCAATTGCTGTCCGTTAGTCTCGCTAAAACTCAAAACCGGCGTGACCGATTTGATTTTTTTTTTTTAATTGTTTACAAAACACACACACGAAGAGGTGGTTTAAAAGAAAAACAAATAGTAAAAAAAAGAAATTGAAATTTTGACAGAACAACGTCTGGTGGGTCAGCTAGTACTTTCATTATCTCACGCCTTCTTCCCATGGGGGTAGGCAGAAATTACAGTACGCCACCTGCTACGATCTTTACATCCTTTTGCCTCGATTACGGTCATACACGCACGGCGTTTGCGAGTACTAACGCACCTGACCTTTCTAAAGAACATCACCAATAAGGTCACTATTATGTCTTCCTAGAGCGTCCCCTCCTGGCGTTTCCACTCACATCTGCGTTGTAAATACCTTTTGTTAGTTGCCTTTCATTGACCCTCTCAACAAGATCAAACTATCTAAGCATACTCTTTTAAATTTTTGACACTACATCTAATGCACATTTCGTGGATTGTAAATCTGTTAATGCACATACGATGGTAAAACTGTGTTATATTTTGTGGTACCCTAATGTGGCGTTCAACCCAGTACAGTTTTCAAATGTCTGCCATGATTGTGCATTACAGCTATCGAAAATATAATTCGCTTAGGCAAAATATTATTAACTTTTCAATACATCAAATTAACCGTACTGCAGTACGCACTAAAAAGATTTATTCAAGTATTTATTATCCGTCCAAAGTTACAAATGTACAGTCAACAAAAGAGATATTTAGGCAGGGTAGAGTAACATATTTGTATGTGAATTGCTTCATGTTGAATTTTATACAAAATTTTATACAAAACAAAATAATATAACATTGTGACACACCAACACAAAATTGTATATTGTCACGAAATTGTACATGAAGCAATTTACATACAAATATGTTAGTATAACCTGCCTAGATATCTCTTTTGTTGACTGTACAATCGCGTTACTTTCCGGTGATACATTTTTCAACCTTATCGCGTTAGTAATAAGGTCGAAAAGTGTATCACCGGAAAGTAACGCGATTGTACCTAACCTATCTAAAAGTGTGTAATTCTCGCAGAACGAAACCTATCAATCTTTGCTAAACTGTCGATTAAATCTGTAGAACTGGCATTCACCAAAATACGCAATTTTATCTCTGTTCACAACACAACATGAAGGACATTCAAAACATTATTGATATATAGGGTTATTTTAAATTGGGTAGCTAAACTTCGCAGACGCGATGGTTATATCGTTAAATAAACATATGATAAAACAAAACAAAAACCGGCCAAGTACGTGTCAGATCACGCACAATTAAGGGTTCCGTAGTTGAATAATTTATGGCAAAAACAAACTTAACATTGCAATCCCAAAAAAAAAAAAAATATGTGATAACATTACAAATTAACAATTTTCGGACTTTTTCCCTTAGCTTGTGCTGTGAGACCTTGCCTCTTGCCTTTCATGATTTACTTGCGAGTATCAAAATATTTCGCTTAAATGTCCGTACTTTTTTATTACGTTGACTTAGAAGCTTGATTTTTTTAGAACTACAAAGGACCATAGACCTACGTATTTGATATTAATTTCAACTTGATACCTCCAGGCATTCCTGAAAAAAAGGGTCTTGACAGACTGACAGATAGACAGACGGGCAACGAAGTGATCCTTTTTCTGCGTGTAGGTTTTTGGCCTTTAACTATAAGTGAGCTAGCTCTAAAATAAGTTAATAGTGCACATAATCTTATTTTTATATCCAAGATTGAGCGCTATTGCAACGATAATGTCCATGTTAAGTTTTTATGAAATAAATAGTTTTAATTTTTTTTTTATATAAGGGTTCCGTTTTTTTCCTTTTGAGGTACGGAATCCTAATTACCTAATTAATTTCATGATTTTGTAGTTGGTCATTGACCACAGTTATTGTAGTCACTTGAAATATCAGCAAAAAAAGTTTTTTTAGGGATCCGTACCTCAAAAGGAAAAAACGAAACCTTTATAGGATCACTTCGTTGTACGAGTACGTCTGTCTGTCTGTCGTACGTTTTATTTTTTTTAAAGACATTTGCAACAGTAAATCACCACATAAAGTCCTGGCGAAAATGCATGGGATTTGAAAAAATCCAATTTTTATGTATTTTTGAAAATTTCCCAGTTTTCGTCACTAAATATCAATTTTCTCTAAACTTCCATATTGAATGGCCTTCGTTGCGTTTAGTTTAAAAAAAAAAAAAAACATAATAATTAACAATTCATTACAATAAATTATGTATGCAAAGCTTAATGGAGTAATCCATGTGGAGGAAGTTGCAACCTTTTTTGACAGTCAATGGTATCAACCAGAACATTCAATTTATCAACATTATCAACAACACATTGAAATAATATTAATAATAGATATTCAGTTTTACAAATATCGTAAAGTATATTTAATTTTAAAAGCCTGTAAACAACATAAGTGCTTATTGTATGAATGTCATGTTTCTGGGTCAAGGGTGTGCGATGCATAATGATGAGTCAGTGAAGATGAAACCTGTTTAAATAACACATATTTATATGAAATAATATCGAAGAATTGCGATATTATACAGGCTTTTAATATGAATATTACTGTTTTGCTGCTATCATAATCATTATTAATTAATTTATGGTCCAATTTTATCTTGAAAAGGCATAAAGTTGTAAATTCTGTAGCTGCACCGAACCATATTATTGTAGGTCTCCAAACTTGCTGAAAAAAATTAACCATAGAGTTTCTTGCTTTTTCCTTTCTCTAAATTCAAAACTTTGGAACGCAGCAAAACAGTACGTTTTCTTCTTGCTAATCCTAACTAATATTATAAATGCCAAAGTGAGTTTGTTTGTTTGTTTCTTACGCTTTCACGCTAAAACGGCTGAACGGATTTGGATGAAATTTGGCACACGGGTAGACCATGACCTGGATTAGGACATAAGATACTTTTTATTCACACATGCACGCGGACGAAGCCGCTGGCGAAAGCTAGTTCAAAGCTAATGGTCTTTTTATTATTATTGTCCAACATATTTTCTTTTTCGATTTTACAAATTTTACAAATTTTCTCGCCAAACTTTATTTTGTCCTTGTTAAATAATACATATAATTTAAGTAGTAAACACTAACAATTAAACTACCAACCGTGCACTATTTCACTCAAGGATCAGTCACACCGGCACGGACAGATCGTGAACGAGCCGCGGACATTTAATTGAATTACCTACAATTTATTAATTGTATTGATTGATAATCGAAAAAAGATAATTGATTCACAATCACCCACCCCTAAAGAAAAGATCATTCATCATCGTTCTCCTGCCCTTATCCCAATTCATTTGGGGTCGGAGCAACATGTTTTTTTTTTTACATAAGTACTTCTCTACGTATTAGTGGTCTTCTCGGCAGTCACTCCATTTCTAGTCATATCATCTTTCACACAGTCCATCCATCGTTTCTTTGGTCTTACTCTAATCGTATAGCCATATTTATACTCAAAACTTTCCTGAAGACATTTTCCCATACCATGACCACCGGTTTCCACACAACTTTCAGTCACCGGTGTCACATTCAGAATTCTTCTTAGACAGGGTTACTTGTAATTCAATGTATTCCTTGCAGGACGTCATAGTAGGGTTAAAATGCAAAAAAATAAGCCAATTGTTCTACCGAAATTCAGTATTTTAATTATTGTAATTTTTGTTAAAATTAAATATGTAATTCCTAATTAGTGATCTTTGCCAAAGTTTTAGGCATTTTTCAACTTTTAATTTTTAACAAAGATCTCCTACTACATCAGGTACCTATGATAATAACTAAAATTCCAGTAAAGTCGCTCCTTAAAAAAAAACTATAAATCCAACTAATTTAAAAACTATTGAATTTCGGTAGAACATTTGGTGGCTTAATTTGTTGCATTTTAATCCTACCATGACATCCTGCAAGGAATTCGTCGAATTACAAGTAAACCTATAAACTCATTTCTTATCCTATCCATTTGCGTAACACCACACATCCCTCTTAGCATTCTCATCTCAGCTGCATGCAATTGCCTTTCATTAATTCTTTTTGTGACCCAACATTCTAATCCATCCATACAAAACAACAAGTTTAACTATATTTTTAGAAATCTGCCCCTTAAGTTTAAGAGAAATGCGGGAGTCGCAGTTTGTTCCCGCGACCTGTCGCCAATTCCTCCATCCAGTGTTAATTCTGTGCTTAACAGTCCGATCTACTTCACCATCGCTTTGCACAAGTGAACCGTGATATCGAAAGTCGGAGCAAACCGGGAAAGACCCTAAAGAAAATATATGAAATCAAAATTAAAAGCCAAATATCTCTCTTTCTCGCTTCAGTACTAGTGCATCAAACGACGGATACTGCCAAAATGTAACAACGAAAGTAACAGTTTCGGCGGCGAAAGTAAGCCAGTGGGTTGTAATGTTCCAATTCACTCTTACTTTCGTACTGTGACGTGACGCGAAAGTATTGGCGCATAGGTCACGTCATTCGCGTCATCATGAAGTTGGGGTAGGTCACGATCACTTGCACTCTCATCGAAAGTGAATCGGCGAAAGTGAATCAAACATTTTGGCCGTACGATGTGACGCGATTGTCGTCAGCAACGCGTCAGGTTCTGTGACGTTATTGTAGCGAGTTTGGTAGCAGTGAATGTGTTGCTATTCTGACGTATGTTGGTGACGCCGCCGCCGCCGCCTAGCGGTAGAGTGACGAATGTTTGCATTTTACGAGTGTTCGTTATTCGAATGAGGAACTAGATGCTTTTTTGTTTTCTTCCGATGTGGTCGTCTCTTTTGTGCGCGTGGGGGGGGGGGGGGGGGGAACTGCAAGTTTGTATTGTTTCTGGTCGTGCGGAGAATTTCTTATTAACACCCTTGTTTACTAGTTTAGGTAACCCATTGCATCGTAGGTGTCGCCCTCATTACTTACCCAAACCTACCTCGGTCTAGTCATAACAAAATATAATTTCTCTTTGAGAAATACATGCAACATTACTGCGAAACTGTATCTGTACATGCTGTAATCAAGTGTCAAGTTTAGACTGTTATTAATAATTGTTTTGTTACTCTCAAAACATCATAACCATTCGCACTAAACAGTATTTTATTGTTCTCAAAACTGTCAGTGTTTTCATAATCCAGAAATGTTCTCACGAAAGTTGTTATTATCCAAACAAATCAGCCTGACTTAGCCGCTTTGCTTTTTAATTTTACTCGTGGGAAAAGAGGTTTGCCGGCCCCAGGAGAGAATTCACAAATCATGTAGGATCAGATATTAGGAATCATATTTAGAAACACAACATTTTACTGTCAATTGTTACTAAACTCATTCAAACAGGATGTCAAATTTAAACTTTATGTATTTACTAGCTGCGCCCCGCGGTTTCACCCGCGGCATAAAAAGTAGCGGTATGAAAAATAGATGTTAGCCAATTCTCAGACCTACTCAATATGCTCACAAAATTTCATGAGAATCGGTCAAGCCGTTTCGGAGGAGTACGGGAACGAACATTGTGACACGAGAATTTTATATATAAGATTTAATATGCTCTTCAACAATGAGTACATTGTTACTGTACAATTCGAGCGCTTCATGTACATATACTAATAATATAAAGCTGAAGAGTTTGTTTGTTTGTTTGGTTAAACGCGCTAATCTCAGGAACTACTAGTTGGAATTGAAAAATTACGTTAGTGTTAGATAGCCCATTCATCGAGGAAGGCTTAGGCTATATAACATTACGCTATGACGAATAGAAGCGAAGCAACAATGAAAAATGTTGCAAAAATGGGAAAAATTTATTCCTTTTGAGAGCTTTCGTTGTGTGCGCTGCGTAAACGGTTAAAGTTACGCAACAATCATGTATGACGAAATTGTTCCTCATAAAAAGTTTAAAAAAAAGTCCACGTTAGCACATGTCTATCTTTTAAGGTTGGCTCACTATAAGTTTTTTAATGGTAATCATATCTATACTAATAATAAAGCTGAAGAGTTTGTTTGCTTGTTTGTATGTGTCAACGTGCTAATCTCTGGAACTACCAGTCGGATTTGAAAAATTATTTTTGCATTTGATTGTTCAGTTCTTGAGGAAGGCTATTAAACATCACACTAGGGCCATTAGGAGTCAAGAAAAATAGTCAGAAAGAATACTAAGCGAAAACGAAGTAATAGTGGTCGGGTGGGTCGGGAGAATAAGAAATTTCACGCGGACGAAGTCGCGGGTAGAAGCTATTTACTTATAGATTAGCACAGCATGCACTACACTATGTACAGATAATAATACAATAAATTAATTAACACAAGTAATATACAGGGTGTAATTTTAATCACCGTTAACCTCATAAGAGGACATTGTACTCATCATTATGAACAATTTTTACTATGGGACCAAACATGAAATCGCGAAAAAAAATCAGTTGCTCCCTACATTTTAAAGAGTTATGCGAACATAAATGTAGGGAACAGCAGATTTTTTTTTCGCGATTTCAGGTTTGGTCCCATAATAAAAGTTGTTCATACTGATGAGTACAATGACCCCTTAAGAGGTTGATGGTGCTTAAAATTACATCCTGTATAGGTACATCGACAAAAAAAAATTATTAAAAGCTAAATTGATTACAATAAATTAAACTAAATTAAATAAACTTAGAAATCATCCAAGATTAGTATACATATTTAGGCGAGTAATAATGTAAGATATTTTATTTAGTTCACGCAAGGATTACCCTGACCTACAATCAAACAGCTTAGGGGCAATCGACAAGGAAAAGGAAAACCGGATTTTTTACTTCACAAATAATGATAAAATTTTCTACAATATCAGAAGAATTTACTTAATTAACACTTTATATGGTGATAATTGAACAAATACAGATTCCTGACATGCAAGGGACATACTAGATAATAATACCAATCAGTGACCATAATTATGACATGGACATGGACGCGTCACTCACTAACCACCTCGGTTCTCGTCGCGTTTCTCACACAACTAACGTTAAGATATGGGATAGCCGCTGATTATCTTGAAAATGTAGGCCAATTAAGCATTTGACCGCATGACTTTAATGAGACGTTATAATATAAAATAAGCCCAATCGCTGTGCTAGTAATTCTAAGAAGTCTGCTCGTAATAAATTGTGAATTCCAGAACAGAGGCTAGAATTTGGTTTGGCGGTGGTCGTGCAGCCGTGGTGCAACGGTCAGCGTATCGCGGGAATCTATAAGACGCTTGAACCTACCTTAACAAAACTATGTGAAGCTGAATCGTCGCCCAAGAATACACCACTAATTTTTAATTAGTACAAATACTTAAAGGGCTCATTAGAGAAGGTCTTGTTATTATATATGTAGTCTCAATAAATAATATTCATAAACAACAAAGTTATTAGCGTTTGTTTATATCCCAAAATGTCACTCAGTTTATGGAAATATTGTACAGGCTACCTAATAGTATTCATTAATCATGGAAAAGCACTGCACGTAGTATTTTCTAGTAGCAATTGTTATGAATCATTGATTCAATTATGAAATTTATGAATTTACCAATTATGAAAAATTTTTGTGGACAATTTTGGGATTTAATTTTTTTGATTTTTGACTACACAAATATGATCAGTAACGGGTACGGATAGAGCCCCATTTTTTTTTGTACTAATTAAAAAATAGCAGTATATATGTTATAATATTTATTGTATGTCACATCAAATACACACGATGAGTTTCCAAAGCCTATGAAATTAAATTATTTTCACTCAACAACCCAGTTGGTACCACCTAAGAGGGAGTTTGAAAGTGACACCCGGTGCGGTGACTGAAAAGTTGTGTGGAAATCGGTTGTCAAAATATGAGCATGTGATGCGAAGGAATGAGGATAATGTCGTCTGGAAAGTTTTGAGACCGAGATGACGACTAATAGTGAAGTATGGAAGAAAAAGACATATTGCGCCGACCGCAAATAAATTGAGATAAGGGCAGGAGAATGATGAAGCCAGTAGGTACCATCGCGAAGCTTTCCGGTGAACCACTTTTTAACCTTATTCCGTTAGTAATAACGTCGAAAAGTGGTTCACCGCAATGTTTCGCGATGGCACCTTGAAGTAAATTGTACTAAAACTTAATCCCTTTTAAATTAACCATATCGATTTGGTTGGCTACGATTCGCTCCGCCTATTAACTTTAAAACCAGACCTTTACAAAACGTAACGATTGGACCATTTAAGATATAATAACCAATAGCAAGGCACCAATTAAAAGACTTTACCTCACATTTCGTGGGTAATCATTGTTGCCGCAACTAATTCAGTGGGTTTAGAAACAAGAAATGCTTATAGAGCCGCGCAATTATAGGTCATTTCTAATTGCAAAGTAAAATGTTTTAATGGTCTTGCAATCCATTGCTGAGTTCCTGCAATTCTTTACTTAATAGTTGTCTACTGTATTGATATAATTATGATTTTGGATTGAACATATCTTCACTCTTTGTTTCCCCGAAGGAAGGCCCTTAAAATAGGAGCGAGCCTATTGCTATCAACCGGGCACAAATCCAGACTCCGGGCCGCTAGGTACTGAGTAATCCGAGATAGAAAAACCCGATAACACTTTGCCAGACCCGGGAATCGAACCCAAGTCCTCATGCTGAGCAGTAGCGCTTGCGACCACTGGACCAACGAGGCAGTTGTTTTGCACTAGCTTTTGCCAGCGGCTTCGCCCACGTGGATGTCGAAAAATATATCACGGGAATATACTACGGAGAATTCATTCCTTGTTCCTTGTCTAAATTATAAAGGGAACCTATGTGCAAAATTTTAGCTTTCTAGGTCCAAGGTTCTACGCTGGGCGTTGATGAGTCAGCCAATCAGTCAGTCAGGACTTCTTTTTTTATTTATATAGATAGATTGAAGTGTTATTTATTTGGGTAGCTTTACAATTCATAAGGTTTTTTTTTAAAGTGGCTATGTATCCAACACTAAGGTTCCAGTTTTCACCAAACGAAAAAATCCTCGCGGATGCTTGAGTACTTTTTAAATTTCACTGAATATACTTATTAACCTAATAGTAGCAATATTGACTTTAAAAGTATAAAATTCGACCCAGATATCAAAGGTTTATCAAGCGTGATGTCTGCATCGAATTTTGTGCTTAAAATTAATGCTGATACAGTTATTTATTCAGTGAAATTTATAAAGTGTTCGAACATCCGTGAGGGTTTTTCCGGATGGTGGAGTTCTGACCCTAAAAAGATTTTTTTTTGTCCGATTCTAAAGCATCTAATCAAAAAATAAACAAACGACAAATGGGCGTTTAAAATAAAATAAAAATAATTAAAATTATGTTTATTTATCTCCACAAATTATAATAATAATAGGTTGGGGAAAAAGTTTCTTCGCATTTTTTAAGAAAATTCAAAACATTTTTTAATATACATTATTTACATTTATCTAAAGTATGTAGGTACCATTTTGTTCGATAACTTTTTGTCATCTTGTAGGTAGGGACATGATCCCATTGCTATAGAAATTTTGGGACTTCTGATCAAAATACCGCGACAAGTGGTTTTGGCAGTCCTCTCGTGATGTTAACCTGACACTGCCTAAAGAATTCTGAAGAGACCGAAACAGGTGGAAATCGGAAGGTGCAAGGTCAGGACTATACGGCGGATGCATTAACACCTCCCAGCCAAACTCTCTTAATTTTTGCGGAGTGGCTAAAGATGTGTGAGGTCTAGCGTTATCATGATGAAAAACTACACCCCTTCTGTTGATTAATTCCGGCCGCTTTCTCTCAACTTCTTGCTTTAATCTCATCAGTTGTTCGCAGTAGAGTTCAGAATCGATGGTCCTGCCTGGTGGTAACAGCTCATAATGAATAATGCCCTTCCAATCCCACCACACACACAGCACCACCTTGTTGCGAGTTAACCCGGGTTTCGCCACAGTCTGTGAAGCCTGACCGGCCATTGACCACGACCTTTTTCGCACGTTCTTGTCGTACGTGATCCACTTTTCATCACCAGTTATCAGCTTCTTCAAAAATGGTTCAGTTTCATTACGTCGTTGGGGAAAAAGACTTTTTCCCCAGCCTAATATATTATATTACATTCTTATTATACGTTTGACGGGAGGCTACTTTCATTTTCATAGTTAAATCATTAACCAGCATTATGAATCTATAAGCCTGACAGGAAAATGTCATCAGGAAAGCTTTGAGTATAAATGTGGATAGCTCTACGAGTAGTGGAAGCCCAAAGAAACGATGGATGGACTGTGTGAAAGATGATATGGCTATAGAAAGGGAGTGACTACCGAGATGACGATTAATAGAGAAGTATGGAAGAAAATACAGATTGCGCCGATCTCAAATAAATTGGGATAAGCGCAGGAAAATGCATTATGAATCTATAAGCCCTAAACAAGCAAAAAGTCATGCCCTAAATACCTACGTATTTGACGTTTCCCTGATCTCAATGCATAAATATTTTTAGCCAGCCTCTGAGTAGCATATTGCCAAGACGTAATCCGAATGCGTAGGTGGGTACCTACTAGTCACTAGACCATTCCTTTCTATGGCAAGCAGTGTTCCTGGTTGTTGTCATATTATCTAATCTTCATCATAACACATTTGCCTATGCCGCATTACTTTGTATTCGGAATAGTTCGTGTTGGCTCGTGTACTTGTTTTGTTGTTGTTGTCTATTGTTTATTGTCTCTCTCTCCTGCCGTGATTTCTGAAAACATGATCGGTAAATCTGATGTCATAATGCTGTCATATTTTTTGTCATTATTTTTGATTGGTTGCCAACATTCAAACCACCAGTTAGATACTTAAACAGTTGGATAATTTGATATAAACCAACTGTTTAAATACCTAACCGATGGTTTGAATACAGGCCTAAAGCAACTTATCATTAGATTGACATGTTTGAAGCTTTTAAAATGGGTGGTTAGAATCAGTTGATTTATTAATATTTAATTAAAAATATATTTTTAAAAATGCAAGCAAGGGACTTGTAGTTAAATAATAACAGCCGCACGGGTCGATCGTTGATTGAGCTACGCTTGCCACGGTCGGTTCGTGGTTGGGTGGCCATCTATTATTACATAATATTCGAGACCCCTCCGTGCCTTGGAAAGCACGTAATGCCTTGAGTCCCGGCTGTCATTCGTAGATCTTTGACACTTGACAGTCGTTACGGATAAGGTAGCCCAAAAGTCTGACCACCAGTCTTAACAAGGGCTATCGTGTTACCCAGTAACTGAGTTGTGAAGGTCAGATAGGCAGTCGCTCCATGTAAAATACTGGTATTCAGCTGCATCCGGTTAGACTGGAAGCTGACCTCAATATAGTTCGGAATAGGTTAGGCAGATTGAAATATCTTGGTAGTATTTTTGATTGGCTGTCTAAAATAACAGCAATTCATGCGAGTATTTAAGTTAAATTGACATGTATGAAGCTTTTGAAACGGGTGGTTTGAGTCGGTCCCAAATATATTTCATAGTTAGTTCACAAACTGTAATTTTTAAAATGTAAATGCCAACTCTAGTTTTCAGAATCTGTAAAGTAAGTATGACTACTCTTTCCTTTTGTATTGACTATTTTTTCAAGTTTGGGTATAAGACGTCATTGTTCGTGGCTCGTTTGCAACGAAATAGACTAAACAGCACGCGTGCTTACATTAGTTTTTTGAAGTGCGAAATTTGTAAAGTATCGTTATAAAAATATCGGCAATAAAATATCGCCGATGCTGAATATCGGAAAACCCTTAAGTATCACTGATATATCGGCAATGGAATCGGTATCGGATGCACCCCTACTCAAAGCATTTATTTCAAATAAACCAATTACAAGCACTTATGAATTGTAAAGGGGTCGGTCAGTCAGAAAGATGAAGCTAGTTGCCCATTCCAAAGGCATGACCCATGAACAGGCATGAAACTCCACGAATACTCTTTTAAATCAAAATACTACTTTATTTGAAACATAAGCAATTATTTAACATCATTAAATACGGAATAATAAAACCAAGAACTACTTTTAAATTACAAAACGTACAAAAAGAATCGAAAGGACTCCAAGAAAGGGATTAATACAGTCAATTACCTACTTACGAAGGATGTTATGTATCAAAAATGTCAATTACCACTCTCACAAATAAAATGAGGAAGATAAAATTAAATGTTAAATATCAACGACATATTATTATTATATTGTCCATTACCGTTTTTGTACCGATGTCAAATGTTAACCTTACAAGAATAAACGAGGAACAAACAAATGTTATTTGCGACGTGCCGACGTTACAAGGTTGATGGACACTTTAATAATGATGTATATTTGTCATTTGTTTATGGATACTGAATCCTCGTAGTTTTATAAGTTACAAAACAAAAAATTGAATGAAGACTGTTACAGTATGTGCAAAATTAAAACAGATAGGGCAGATGCCCTATCTATGTTAAGGTAAGATTACCTTGATCACAAATTGGTCATTATCATAGTTATTTATTTAAACAACTTTTGTAGAGAGCAGTGGTAGCTGAGCGGTAACGACAGCGGCTTACGAGTTGTAGGTCGTAGGTTCGAACCCAGACTAGGTTCTTTACTTTGCGCAAATTATTTCATCACCACTGTTCTCAAAACGGTGAAAGAAAACATCGTGAGGAAACCGGCATGTCCTAGAACCAAAAATTCGAAGACATGTGACATCTACCAACACGCACTGGGGCCGTGTGGAGGATTACGGCCCACTCCGTCTCACAGAGGTGGGTTGTGTTCCAGCAATGGGAACATTATAGGCTGATTATGATTATTAATTTCAGAAATGAACATGAAGTTAAAATAATCCAACTAGAGCTATTTTCTAAATACAATAGATTATTGTGTTATTTGGTTTGTATTGATTAAGTACTTATACAAGTTACACAAGTTCATCTATTATAGTCCAAACATGAAAAGCTCTCTCCTCAAGTACCTATACAGCTAAAATCCAACAATCCGTACGATTCAAAGGATTTCTCGTCGCTGACGGATCAATCAGTTAGACTTAACTTATGGAGTACTTACATTCACGTTCTATTTTGAAATGGTAAAACATATTAGCCTTAGAAGAGTCTAACTGCCTCACTGGAAACGATAATAACCGTAAGCCACGACAACTTATTATAGTTGTGTAGTGAAAATCATAGGTATTATAGTCAGTTCGGAGATAGGGCTTGGCTTGGCGCGAATCTCAAAGGTTAGGAGGTTCAAACTGGTTGGAAGTAATGGCTTTTATATTGTGTTTATTTTATGTTTTGCTATTTAGTTGGTAGTTATATTAATGGAAGAACGTAAGCAGTATTTTGTAACCTTTTCTTGTGAGCTTAAAGCTGGTAATTTGAACCCAGTCGCGTCAATTTGTGATAATTTAGCTGACTCGACGTAAATTGCTTTTGTAGCTTGGGTAAAATTTTGACAATTTTGTTTTAAGTGTTTGTAGAAAAAACGTTTTAAATCTTTTTAAACTATCCAAAACTGTAACTGATATTTTTATTTAAGATAATATTTACATATAAGCTAACAGTTTAAAATAATAATATTAATAATATGTACCTAAATGTAAGTAAGAGTATGATAATCCCCTCCATTTGGAGGGGATTTTTTTTTTACATTTTGGTTTTATATCTAGAAGCGTAAGAAACGATGGATTGACTGTGTGAAATATGATATGGCTAGAAAAGGAGTGACTACCGAGATGACGACTAATAGAGAAGTATGGAAGAAACAAATTGGGATATGGGCAGGAGAATGAAGATCTAGTAGCGTGGCGTGGCTTGTAGCGTGTCTAGTGTGTATCTAGTTCGCTTCCCAGGTCGAGCAAAGTGTTATTGTATTTGCACCCGGTTGATGGTAATAGGCTCTCCCCGTATCATAGGGGACTTAAACAGATCTAGCGAAATATGTGTATACTATGGTACACCTCTGCCTAACTTCGGGGGAAACAGGCATCATTGTTTTGTTTATGTCATCTGATACAAAGTCGCATGCTCTATTTTCTTCTCTTTTTAGCCAAGCTGTTTTTACAAAAATATATAAAATAATGATTAATATTCTGTTGGAAGTAACAATAATTTCATAACTCAAACGCGGATGATCGACAAAACGTGACGTTCTGTCTGAAACACTAAGTATTGCTAACAATGCAGAAAATCTAGCATTCTTGTTGATAGATTTACTGTAAGACGAACTCTTGACTTTACCGTGAACTTCCTCGTCGTGAGCTTGCACCAATACATTTAAATGATTTGGTACCAGTTATGAATACTGCAGAGGCGGGACTTCAGACATAGTGGAATTTTAGGTGATCTCAGAACGTCGTCCAGTTTTCTAAATGCGGTCCAGCCAAGCTGCATTCTTCTCGATGTCTCTGTTTTTTGATGCCAAAGTGTTCTGCCCACCATGACGTACGGTGCTGAGACGTGGATGCTCACGATTAGTACAGGATGAGAGTAGCACAGAGAGCCCCACGGCTCTCTGTGCTACTCTCATCCTGGAAGCATCAGCATCAGGTTATTAGACCGACTTCCAAACGTCGAGATCCGAAGACGTACGAAAGTCTTCGATATCGGAAAGCGTATTATGAAACTCAAATGGAGTTGAGCAGGACGCCTGGCAAGACGCAGTGATGACAGATGGAGTAAGGCTGTGACAGAGTGGTGTCCAAGGACTGGAAGACGAAATGTCGGTCGGTACAGATGAGGTGGGCACATGAGCGTGGAGATTGGCACAAGAAAAGAGAGGCCTATGTATGATGATGATGATGATGATGAATGCCGCATAACTACCTACTAGAACGTAGATATTAGTAGGGCATCTTCACCTACGTCGTGTCAATGGCACGACAGTGTATTGAACTTCGCCACTTCCACGGCATCGTCGATGGCAGCGCAGAGGTCGCTATGGTTGCATTTTTTGGGACACAGAGGGCAGGGTAGGAGGTGGAACATACATAGTTTGCGCCACAGCTGTACATCCACACCCTGCCGCCGCACTGTCGAGGTAGCCCCACTTTGCGAGTTTGTAGTTGCATCTTCCACGGCTTACATCGCAACGTGTAGAAGACACGGAATTAAGGGCGCTATTACATTTTGACCATGGTTTTTGTGTTAAAAGGCCAACTTTGGCGTTCTTATTCTGAGAAACTGAAAGACTACGAAAACTTTGACTTATTGAACCGTGGAGAATAGTTATTAGTATAGTCCAGCAGCCTCACTTTTCGCAATTTTTTCTCGTCTATATAAATAAAGCCGAAATTCCGAAGAAAGTTTTTCATAAAATGCGCGATGACACTTTTTTGAGCTAGTAGATTGAACTACTTACATAAGATAATGAAATGAAAAATCCTACTAATATTATAAATGTGAAAGTTTGTATGTTTGGATGTTTGTTACTCAATCACGCAAAAACGGCTAAACGGATTTGAATGAAATTTGGTATATAGATAGTTTATAACCTGGATTAGGACATAGGATACTTTTCATCCCGGTAGAAGGTTCCCGTGGGATAATTTCCGACCTACACGCGGGCAAAGCCGCTGGAAAATGCTAGTATATAATAATACTAAATAGTGGTTTAGACCAAAGCGACCTCAGAATTTTGAAATACGTATGGAATACCAAAAAAAAAGTCGCATTTAAAACCATAAAACTACTAAAAACGCTCAAAATCAACAGTAAATTGTCTTCCTACGACATTAATATTATTGCGTAAAATTTATATCAGAATAAAAGTTAGTTCATACGAAATTAAAATTGTATATTTTAAACAAAAAAAAATTTATAAAACTCAAAATATACGTAACTATACCTACAACTGCCAAATTGCTACAAAATACGATGCGTCGCCGTGCTTCAACATAACTAATCTGCCAAATCGCAATTTTGTGATATGTCTAAGAAATTGTCATCAACTACTATCATGAAATTAATAAAAGACATGCAACTTAACAATACCTACAACTAATCTAAGCATATATATGCGGTGCGTAAGTCACTTATTAGACAATTTTTTACACGTTCTATATAATCTTCGAAGTTCCTGAACTTGCGCATGTTACATGAAAATATCTCAAGCATTAAGCGTAATTATTACGTCAAACTTCACAAACAGTATAGTCTCCATATTCATTCCTTACCATTCAACTCAATCCTAATTATAATTAATATCTTCATAACTCTACGCATTGACATTTTTACGAGTGTAATAAATCACTGGCAGCCTTAAGGCACAGCCACATGCTTTGTAACGAATGCAACCTTTTATTAGGTAACCGCTTAATAAATACAGTTATGTATGCACTTTAATGCGCTTTTCGCTTACGGGATACGTGCGATTTATGTGATATTGTCACGGGCCATTGCATAAAGATTCTTCAATTAATCATGTACTTGATTATGTAAAATAACACATAAACATAACATCATGTCTGTTTATCCCGAAGGATTAAGTCTTTCTCTTCTGGGAGAGAAAGGAAATCAATATTTCAAAGAATTTTGAATATCAAGAATCATGCTAGTAGGTGAGCGCAAATCTTGACTTTAATTATTTTATTATTGGCACATTGTTTCCAATCGCCAATCCGCGTGAGTAAGGTGGTGATAACTGCTCATGCCTTCTTTGTATGAGAAGAGGCCTTTTCCTTGCAGTGGGACACTAATAGACGGGTATTATTTTATACTAGCTTCTGCCCACGACATCGTCCGCGGAAAATTTCATGTTTTAACATAAAACATATCCTATAACACTCGGCACTGTAGCTTCCTATCAGTGAATGAATTTTTGGAATCGGATCTGCAGTTACCCCAAGATTACCCCTTACATACAAACATATTTTACCTCTTATTATTTTAATATAGAATATTTCCTAACTGGAAATCGGTAACTGGAAGTGAAATAAACTCGCTTTTAGCTGCCTGTATAAATGCAGCTTATCTATAATAAGCTCCCAGACAGATGCACAGATAACTTCATTTCCCAAAGATCTAAATTAAAAAAACGTCGAGTAACGACTTACGTACTTATCTAACCAAAAGCACTATTGCTTATCCATACTGCAGATCATTAAAACCAGGAAGCGTCATTTGTGCAACAATCGTCACGAAACACGATCTTCACGAAATTGAAGCTCTTCATGTGTCACGGAGTCACGAAAGATGGATGGCTCATCTATTGACGGTGCTATATTGTTGAAAGTTTCGGTGATTTTGGCTTTAGGCTGTGTTATGATTGGTGGCTTATCTAGGTAACTTATGTATAAGTGTAAGTTACTTATAAGGCTTATTTGGCTTTACTTTGTATCTACATATACAGAGTGTTAGGTTAAGCGAAGGACATACTTTAAGGGAGTGTAGTACTCATTAAAATGAACAACTTATAACACAGGACCAACGCTGAAATATGATTTTTTTTTTTTTTTGTGTAAAAGTTTTACGAGTAATAAACTTCCTCAAAGTACCTATATCATTCGTGCTATTATGGTCGTCGTAATTTGTCGCACGATTGTAACTGCTCAGTCGTTGAGTATAATATGACAATGATCATGATTATGTCAGCATTTATCGACAGTCGACACATTACCAAGACAACAAAGATAGTGTCATACCAATCTGTTTTTTGATACACAAATAATAAACAACTCTCAAAAATACTTAAAAAATCTTTTGGAGATGGATGAACCAAGAAAATCATTGTGCAAGCTGCAGTTGACTCATCTAAACTGCAGTTCTACTATTTCATATTTAACATTCCTTATGTAATTATTTTATCCCAAGAGTAGCTTCTGCCCGGGACTTCATCCACGTCGTAGCGTGATGTTAAATAGCCTATAACCTTCTTCAAAAATTGGGCTATCAAGTGCAAAAAGAATATTTCAAATACGACTAGTAGTTCCAGAGATAAGAGCGTTCAAACAAAAAAACTCTTCAGCTTTATTATATTCGCGTAAAAAATATATCCTATGACACTCGGGAATACGGTAGCTTCCCATCAGTGAAAGTATTATCGGAATCGGATCAGTAGTAGTTCCGAAGATTACCCACTACATACAAACTTACAAACAAAAACCTTAATAGAATTTTATATTATAAGCATAGGTAAGTAAATATAGGTGTCGCAGCAGTACCTAACGGCAGATTACAGTAATCCTTGAGATGATTTGACAATCTTGATAGCCTAGCATTTGGAAAATATTTCATAATTAATCTTTCATCATTTCATTGTGACTGTGCAAGCATTTCAGATTCTGTCTGAAGATAATTATCTGTCTTGATTGACAGTGAACGAGCTATTCTTTAGTTCAGATAAAGCACCGACTTAGGTAATAACTTTATTCTAACTGCTCATATTTTTTCCTTTCCCTCACCGAATGGTAAAGCTCAATGTAACGTCGTTAGTGACACTAAGTAGATGACTCGGCATTGTGAAAAACCACAGAGTAGTTATCAAATGGAGTGTTAATCCACTACATGGTAGGAACCAACTATAAAAATTATAGACTTTGCAAATCATGCATGGCAATAAATAAACTTACTGTGATTGGAAGATCCTTGGTGGCGCATCATCAGGCAGATTCTTGACTGGCGAATGTTTTTCCGAAGATCGTCACTCCATTATTTACTTACTCTGTATCTTTTAACCACAAGAAGCGATTATTTGTTATGTTTAACAGTTAAGACTGCATTTGTCGAGACGCGTAAGTGGAGACAGACAGCTAGTCAATTATTATTTGCAGGTTACCACATAATTGCGTGGGACGATGTGCAAGTGACAGTGATGTTTATCTGACATTCACATAGTCTTCGTGGAATGTCTTCACAGTAGCTATCTCGCCCACTTTCAATGGTTCTAAACAGATCCTACTCTGCCCTGCTAAGCGTATAAGTCCTATCTGCCAATTGTATCTTTTACAGAAAAGGCAAAAACGTGTTTCGTTGAATGCCGACTATTTATCTATTTGTAAATAAGTTCTATATAGTATTTGCTAGATAAGACTTAAATTCTTTTAGATAGATAAGATAAGTAAACATAATTTTGAGTAAGTAAATGCACTGATAGGACGTTTTTGTTTTGTAGGTACCTCAATAGTGTTGCCATGGTGCTAAATAATAAGCAAAAAAGTAAAAAAATATAAAAATGTCACATAAGACCTTCACGCTTAGCAAGATAGTTAACTAGGTATATGTAGCTTAATCATCAGCTTATGACGTTCCCACTGCTGGGACACAGGTCTCCTCTCTGTTCGAGGGAGTGGGCCGTAATCTACCACGAGGGCCCAATACGGGTTGTTATGTAGACTGTAGGTCTAATAGGTGATACAATTTGGGTTATACCTTAACAAAAAGAGCTCAGTCAATATTTTATTTTGCAATAAATGTCACACGAGTCACATAACGTAAAGTGCGCATTCTTCAAAGACCGTTACACAAAATGTTACCTATGTATGGCCATGCAATAATACGCGAACTCTATACGTGCTTACCCATTTTTACAGCGTGTTGTTTTGCATCTTTTCTTTTCTTTATGCACTAATGTTTCGTAAGTTTACTGCACTTTAATATTAAGTAAGTCTCTAACCTGATTCCATGTAGAGCGAAATTACTTAATCACCTATAATTTTTGCGCTCTAGCATGGTGCGGGTGACACATGTCAGTATGGCATGACTAGGTCAGTGACAATATGCACAATTCAAATTTATCGATAACGAATCTTACAGCAAAATGTCTTTGATATATCATATTGTTAGGAAATGTATTTCTAAATACGTATTTAATACAAAACATTAAAAAATCACATTCCTTTGAATGTAGTTTTTTCACTATAGATATTTATTAAAAAAAAAAAAAAAAAAATTCATGGTATCATTTTTTCGGCTAATTTAACTCTAGCGGATGACTTTTTTTACTGTCTCGAAAACAATAGGTTATATTAGGTCTTTACCTATGAAATTGCCGTTCTGCAGTACTGGCCATTTCAAATCAAAATAATTTTTGTTTGGCTAAGAATTCTAATTTCAAATTAATTTTATTTTAAAAACATGGATTTTTTTTTCCAAAAGTAGTCATTTGTTTATTGATTAGTGTTACATTTTCATCGCATTTCAATCTTTTTCGTCATCATGGAAACCTTAAAAATTCGAGTAATTATGGAATATGAGTACCGTCGTGGTAGCAACGCGGCACAAGCGGCACGCAACATCAACGACGTTTACGGAGCTAACACTACAAACCAACGCACCACTTGTTATTGGTTTGCTCGCTTCCGTTCTGGAAATTTCGACCTGAAAAATGAACCTCGCAGTCGTCCGAAGACTTTGGTCGACAATGACGAATTAAAGGCGATTGTGGAAGCTGATGATACACAATCTACGGCTGAATTAGCAGTAGCTTTCGACGTTAGCGCCAAAACAATATTGGTCCATTTGCGTCAAATTGGCAAGGTAAAAAAGCTTGACAAATGGGTGCCCCACGAACTCAATGATCGCCAGCGCGAAGTACGCGTCGAGACGTGCCTTGCACTGCTCAACAGACACACAAATGAAGGAATTTTGAACCGCATTGTTACCTGCGATGAAAAATGGATTCTGTTTGATAACCGCAAGCGCTCAGCAAGTTGGTTGGATCCTGGTTCAGCACCTAAACAATGCCCTAAACGAAAACTTACCCCTAGAAAAAAGATGGTCACTGTTTGTGGGTCTAGCGCCGGTGTGATTCATCACAGCTTCTTACCAAACGGGGTGAGCATTACTTCAGATGTGTACTGTGAAGAACTGAACACAATGATGGAGAAGCTGGCACATCTCCAACCAGCATTGGTCAATCGCTCGTCTCCGCTGCTCCTGCACGACAACGCGCGACCTCATACTGCACAACAGACGGTCTCCAAGTTGCAAGAACTGGGGTTGGAAGCTCTCCGTCATCCGCCCTACTCACCAGACCTTGCGCCTACAGACTACTACTTTTTCCAGAATTTGGATAGCTTCTTGGCGGGAAAAAGTTCAATACCCGAGAGGCAGTACAAAATGCCTTTGAAGAATTTGTTGCCTCCCGTCCAGCTGATTTCTTTAAGAAGGGCATCAATAAACTGCCACTGCGTTGGCAAAGATGCATTGATTGCATGGGTGATTACGTCGATTAATACAAATAAAAAATGCATGAAAAAAATTCGTTTAAATTTTTTCATACAAAACGGCAATTTCATAGGTAAAGACCTATTATTCGGTGAACGGAGTAGAAGCCTATGGCATATCTTTTTTTTATTTTTTTTATTTAATAAAATCAAAATTCAAATCATAATGCAGGTAGCATATGATTTGAATTTCGATATTTTTAAAGGATTTATTATTGTTTTTTCAAAATGTATATTTTTATTGTTCTAAAATGAAAAGTTTCGAATTTGTAGTATTTAATGATGCTTAGATATTTTTTTCTGACTAAGCTATTAAAAAAAAAACTAGTTATGCCATACGCTTCTACTCCGTTCACCTAATACACCCTATTTTTTTCGAGACGGTAAAAAAGTCATCCGGTATAGATGTCTAACAACAAAAATTTAAAAATACATACAATAAACTTCTTTATCTATAAAAAATATCGACTATCGATAAAAACCCATAATAGCAATACATCTCATCACTAAACATGTATATGGCGTTACGTTACACGCCTATCACTTTGCTTCATTTTTCTTTAAATTTGATATTATTTCTAGATAATAACATTTTGGCAGGATAATTTATTTAATTTACTACAGTTATTATTGAATCCGTATTTTACGATTATGATATTTAGAGTGCAGGTAAAATTTTAAATCATGATTATAAATCGCGATAACGTTCAAGTGTGAAAAGGAACAGTTCGTCAAATGTCACCCGCACCATGCTAGAGCGCAAAAATTATGAACAAAACACAACAAAAGTCACTTAAATGTTTATATATTTCTTTATTTTACATATTTACAAGCATAATTACAGCTAGGTGATACATATATTCAAAAACAATACAGATACTTAAATCGTTAAAAGGAAATAACAAAACGAAACGAAAGCTACTTTCATTTTACATAAAATAGGTTTAAATGTATAACAATAGTGTAGGTACTATGAAAGATTTTTATCAAACGTCATTCGCTGGAAATTGTTTAGATTGAATTTGAACTTACTTAATGGATTTAAGAAAGTTCGAGAAATACTGAACAATTACATCTCTTAATAGCAATAGACAGCAATAGAGATTCACCACAATGGACAAAAGAACTTCCGTCACACTCTCTGAGTTAATGGTCACGCCGGTATTTTTAAAAACTAATTTTGTATTTATTTTCAACGCTCTTTTAGTCGTAAGATGACAAAAGTATTTCACCAACGACCAAACATAATGTGTCAGCGCGGAACAATACAAATTACGTAATGGCAATATTATTCTTAGATGTATATCATTTAACTTATTTCACAAAATATGACCTTGGCAGCAAACAATAAATTTTAACTTAATTTACAGGAACTGAATACTTGCGTTTTTCTTGATGACTTATGGCGGTGACGTAGCCATGTATGAAGGGCAAAACGATGCTTAGAATTTTAATTCGTTCCTATAAAATAACTTTATTTTATTTGTTTTTGGAATTGACTGACTATTTTGTACAAAAAAAGCAAGCGATGGTGAATAAGAACAATGTTAAATAATCAAAGTAAGGTCACCTTAAAAAAACTTAAACGCCGGTTTCTTCCTTGTGTACTTTTCTATGATAAGCATCTCGTGCCAAAACAACATAAGATCAATTTTATTTTAAAATTATGATGTAAGTTAAACGTTATAAATATTTAAGCACTGCTTAATTTCCATTCAAGTTAGTTTAACTTGCCAATGCAACTTTTTGGCAATTTTTTTTTTTCTTTCGCCAATAATCAAACTTAGATCATTATAAGAGGGCTATCTGAAAAGTACATAGAAAAAAAACCAAATCTCTAAACCATATCCTACCAGAGATATGACGGTTGTTATATTGTTTTTTCAGGCGTTACTACAAAGGAAAACAATTTGAAAATATTTACTGAATTTCATTTATCATGACTTTATCTGTTCTTATCAAATTCATCGACACAATGGTTAATGATAGTAATAATCAGCTAACTCTAAGTTAGTTAATGTAGGTAATTTTGTGCACATTAAGCAATATTCATTTTAAGTAATAAGTATACTAGACTTAAGGCTTCTACAAATAGCGCGATATAATCGCTCGCGACACAGGCACCAGTCGTCACGCGACGAGCGGTATCTTTGTGTCGCGCGCGACTGTATCGCGTGTAGCGCTTGTTTGAAGGAGCAACTGTTGATTTTGGATGGGAACAGGATTTGAGTAACAAAAAAATAAAAATATATCTTTAAGTATTTATTTATTCTAAAACACCATTATTTTATTGACTACTATCAATTTCATTTTCGATTTAGTTACGTATAATGACATCTAAAAATGAAGCTGGGGGTCTCAAGTTTTATTACTGTCTCTCCCAGCCCGTATACCACAATATGGACATGATATGGCATCAACATCCGAGACTTCTTTTACAGACTACACATGAATAGTAATACCCTTGTATGGCGGTTATGCCTTCATTTGCACACTGTAATAAAAATATATACTAGGTACACTATTTGACTCCTATGTCGTGACTGGATACGACCGCGCAGACTAGGGATTTTGCGCTATTATGTTGTATCTTTCAAGTGCCCGTATATTTAATCTGCTCTCTCTGTGTACATATTTCAATAAAGTAAGAGAGAGAGCAGATTAAATATACGCACACTTGAAAGATACAACATAATAGCGCAAAATCCTTGACCTGCGCGGTCATATCCAGACGCGACATGGGAGGCAAATAGTGTACTTAGTATATATTTTATTACAAGGTGCAAATGAAGGCATAGCCATATTGTGGTATACGGGCTGGCGTAGACAGTAATATTACTTGAGACCCCCAGCTTCATTTTTAGATATCGTTATAAGTAGCTAAATCGAAAATGAAATTGATAGTAGTGAATAAAATAATAGTGTTTTATAATAAATAAATACTTAAAGATATATTTTTCTTTTCTCGTTACCCAACTCCTATTCCCATCCAAAATCAACAGCTGCTCCTTCAAACAAGCGCCACACGCGATATTATAGTCGCGCGCGACTGGTGTCTTTGTTTCACGCGTGATTATATCGCGCTGTTTCTAGAAGCCTTAAGTCTGGTATACTTATTACTAAAAGTGAATATTGCTTAATGTGTACAAAAGTACATTAATTAACTTGAAGTTAGCTGATTATTAATATTATTAACTTAACCGGTCGGTATCGTTAAAACCTACCATAGTGTCGATAAAGTTGATAAGAACAGTTAATAGTCATGATAAACGAAATTCAATAAATATTTTCAAATTGCTTTCCTTTATAGTAACGCCTGAAAAAACAAAATAGTAACCGTCATATCTCTGGTAGGTTATGGTTAAGAGACTTGGTTTTTTTTTCTATGTACTTCTCAAATAGCCCTCTGTTATTGATCTAAGTTTTATTACTGGCGAAAGAAAAAAAAAAATGATTCCAAGGGTCCATACAAAAGTTGCATTAGCCTTTAATAATAATTTTACCCAAGAAATAACACAGCGGTCCTAATTTTATTTTGTCTAGTAAACAATCTTTATGAACACGATCGTAAAAAAATACCGCGCTACCAAGCAGTCATATTTTAACATCAATAAATATAAAAACTCCAGACTCTTTTTCCGAACTGTTATAAAGGCCGTACCACACTACAGCCACAAACGATTTCCGTATTGTATAAACATAGATACATCTGGCACTTTTGTCTTAATCTAGTACTAACAATAATCATCACAGTTACTACGGCGTTCGTTTAACGACATGGTTGACATGTTGCAAAGAACTTAGTAACGTTAGTGATGCCGCGGGGGGACGTAGACTGGCCATTGGTATACTGCTCTTGCTGTGCCCTGGAAATAAAGAATACGTCAGTAATCATAGTTTTAATCTGTATAACGTCCTTGAATCATGGACATGAAATGATGTTATTGATCTGTGCATGACGGAAAAAAAGCAAAGGAACAAAAACTTGACAGATTATTTTTTTTTTTTCTTTTAATTTTTGTGGCCTCAGTTCTTCTGCCTATAGTTTTTTATATGACGACTACCCAGAATCGAGTCAGTCAAGATCAAGGCAGTAGACCTACTTATGTCGATAATAACTCTACGCCTAAGGCAATGGACTTTTAAACACGTCAGTTAAATTCAAACGTTACATTATTATGATTACATTTAGTCAGTACAGCCATAGTTTATCATTCTATACTAACTCCTATATAGTGTCAAATGAAGGTCTACTCACTTCCAAAGAATTCCTAATGTTCCGTCTCGTGGCATCCTTCTCATAATTCCACTGGAAGTCACTAGCTGACTCCGCTCCAGCCACCACAGTCTCCTGACCATCTATTTGATTAAGCTTGGCATCCTCCTGTCTTGCAGGCTTCTGCGTCGTTGGGTAAGCGGGGAAGAAGTACCGGAGACCGATGCCTGGTAAGTTCTGGCTGCCGAGAATGGCTGGTGGGCTATTGGGGTTGGCTTGGCCATTCTGACTTGGATGGATTGGTTTGATAGGAATGTAAGAGTTGACGAAGCGTTGGGCATTGCTGAGTGGCACTGATGGTGGCTGGGAGTTGTAGATCACGTTGGTGTATCTCGGCTGGGGCACGAAGAAGGGAGGTCGCCTGGGGGAAGACATTTTGTGGTGACTTAGTGCATGTTACTACAGTCTATATACATCATACAGTCCTCCGACGAAGCCCGAGCTGCATACAAAGTTCGGAGAACTACGTAAGCAGCTCGGGCTCTCGTCGGACGACTGTATGAATGTTACCATACTCCAAGAAGTTGATTTCTAACTTATGAAAGATTCTATGTGTGTCAACTATTTACCTACACATCATATAGGATGCCATCGCATTGCACAACAAGATACGTCAAGGAGAAGTTCATAGATGGCAGTGACCACTGACCATCATATGAGCCGTTGTCTTGTTTGACATCAAATAACATTTCTAGAAAATAAATATTATAATATTTACCATTGAGCATTGGGATCAGGCGTGTCATTGGAGCGTTCCTCCCAAACAGGCGCGGGGTTGCGGTAGGGTTGCGGAGGAGGAACTGGCTCTGGCGTCGGTGGTATAATGGGACCCCCTTTCGTGCCGTACTTTACCATGATTGCATGTGCGCTTGATGCGTACAGCACCAGGCATGTCAGCACCTGTGGAAAGAAGGGATGTTTAGAGTTTGATAATAATCATTTTGTACTGGTCTTATAGTATTGCACACGTGTTTGGTCCATCCAATCTAGTCATTAATTTAAACAGAAAATGACCAATACAAAAACTCTCTGGTTGTTAGAGCTCTTGCTTTATTTTTTTTATTTTATTTATTTAATTGGCAACATTTGGTCCACTGGTTAGTACAAAAAATAACACAAAAACTTATCAACTAAGGTTTAGTAAATTATTATTATTAATTAATTAATTACACATTTTTGGTCATCCCTGCCGCACGAGCAATCAGACAGTGTCTGACTATCTGTGCATCGTGCTGTTCAGCTAGGGTTTTCAAAATGCTGTTGCTGCTAGCCCTGATTATGCTTATTAAGGATGCGGTCTTCTTCCTCATAATAGCATAGAAGTCAGCAGTTCGCGGTACAGCAAACATGCTAGACGCACTGCAGAACTGGGGCAACCTCAACAGCACCCTGAAGCCATTATCATATTGCACGCGCAGAGCATCTAGAGCCCTTCGCGTACAGTTGACCCACAAACTGCCCGTGTAGAACGCTGGACAATAAGCTTTAACAATCAGAAAGTTTTTTTGGTTTCATAGATAAATTGCATAAATTGTGCAAAGAAAGACTTTAGGTGATTAACCAGACAAACTACCCTATTAGCATTATTTTAATGTCGACTACTCTCACAATACTTAATGATTAGATATAAATACCAGCCTATTACTGTCCCACTGTAAGGCAAAAGCCTCTTCTCATACAGAGAAGGCATGAGCATTGATCACCACGTTTGCTCATGACGGGTTGGCGATTTCAGACTTATATAAACTAATTAATAACTAACTAACTAACTACACTACTAATTAACTTATTTATTACTAACTAATTATTTATGATAAAAAAAATATGAATGTAAAAAGAAGTTAATAGCATGGCTTCACACTAATATAATGACGTAGAGTTACTTCTGCAACGTGTGACTTAATAATATTATTATAAGAGTGATGTTATTTGCTTTTTTAGTCACTCATGTACACCCAAAATATCTTTCACACACACCTTCACACACACAAACACACCCCCACATACACATACACACGCACACATATAAATCTCGCACACACTCGTATAAATTGATCGCATTGTTTCCTTGTTTTGTTTCTTTATACATATACCTATTGGTATTCGTAAGTTTCTAATGTAAGGGAAGAGCGGAGCCTTCAACTACAGGCATTTTATATGCCTAAATGGAAACTCCTCGACAGGCATTGTAAGCCAAATATGCTATATAAACCATAAGTCCAGGTTTCCTCACGATGTTTTCGTTCACCGATATCAGTAATGTCCAAGATAAACTCAGTAAGTGACAATTGGATTGATAAGCATATTCATCAAAGCCGGTACTATAATATATTTATAGTTAACAGTTCTATCCTATAATCTATTATTGAAATATAGCAGGATTAAAGAAATCGATGCTGATTTGTGCAAATATCTCATTGCAAGCTGTTTGCTTAGTTGTCTTCTATGGTCAAAGCAGCGGCCTGTAGTCATAAAGTAGGATCACGTCAATACTCGATCCATGTGCTGCGTAGGCGCCATTAAATGTGCTAAAGCGTCTTAGTTGACTAACCAGGTTCATTTATTTTAATGTTTACCATCCATTGAATGTTGCTTTATTGCTTACCTAAGATTCTTTTGGGCCTACCAACGCCGCAATTTTCCATTTAATTAATTTAATAAGCACTACTTTTTGTTCTGGACCAAAGTCCTCTAATTCACGTGTATGGGGGAGGCAACTGTCAAAATAGCGCTGTCGTAGCTAGTTCCCAACACAAGCTAATAATACAAGGCGTGATGTGGTTTTATTTTATTTCTGCAAAAATTAAGCGTTGCTGTGTTCTTAAATAATCCGAAATTGAAGTCCACCAATGCCTGAGGGACCCTAAAATTAGAAGATTGTGGATTATTGATTGGATGTGGCTATTTGTAAAGATTTTTTTAATAATTAAACAGAGTTTGAAACATTTTGAAGAAAGTGATTACGAGGAATCATTTAAAGTTTTAAATTCCGACACTTTCCAAGTCACAAAATATTGAAATAACCGAAAATTACGAAATAGTGAAATAAAACCAAACTAATGAATGAATGAAATGTCAAAATTATAGGTCTTAGGGACCTAGCTATAATCACGCCATTTACAATCAGCTTTGCCCGACCTTCCCCATTTGCCTAAAACTGCACGGTAGATTATAGTGACTTAGAAATAATTGTTATGCGTATACAAATATGCAATGATTTCTGAGTATACTTACGAATACATAATTAAATGTGGACTACAAATTTTAATTAGACCAATTCAGTATGCGTACGACCTTCCAACTATGTTAAATTATAAGGAAGTCCCTCCTATAATTATAAAATCCCTCATAGTTTCATTATCATAATAAAAAGAACACATTACAATACATTACATCTTGATGAACTAAGATGTGATGAATAATATAAAATTATGTTAATTAAAGATTTCCTGTTACTTATTATTCTAGTCTTTTCCAATGCATAGAAAAAAAAAACTTATTATGATCGACTTCTCTGTGGGCCCACAAAGGTTTGTGGTCTGTGGGCACAGGCTCTGCCTCCAACACAGCTGTTTAGTAACCATTGCTGTAGGTTACAGATTTGATGATAGAATGATTTACAAAATCGATGTCTCTTCATATAGTGTGCCTGACTTCGATAAAAGTAGTAAGTCATTAAAGAAAATTCTATGAAATCTCAGAAGAGTTTAATTTACACATTATCGATCGGAATTTGAATCATTTTGAAGCAAATTGCTATTCCATTGCTTCATATGTTCGAAAAATGTGTTTGCTCGACAACGTAAATAACGCAATGAATGTTGTTGATCTGTCAAAATGAAACCAACTCCGATTGATAATGTGTTAAGCAATGGTGGGTCTTGCTTGAAACCATAGACCTATGATCTCTCGCTTAGTGAATTAAAGACTAGTTTTGAACCAATGTTTACAGCCGCAGAACTTAAATACAGAGCCCACATTTAAACGTCCAGTTTCGAGCGAAATCTCGTTAAACTCAAAGACATAATATTTTCGAATAAAACCCAAGATGGGCTAAGTGGCAAGCTTGTATTGAATAACATTACTTGGCATAATTATGGCTGTGCTTCAGTACTTAATGACATGTTTTCTTGCCAATGACATTGAATAATGTTGCTTAGCAGTCAAAGGTACAAACCAGTTCTTGCATCGATTACCGTAGTTATCGATATATAGTAATCGATATTTATGATGGTTAAATTACAGCACTACAAAGTAACGTCGCCTTGGTGGTGACATCTTAGTAATGATATGCGAATGGAGGGAAAATTATTATCTAGGTGGCATAATGCAATCTTGGAACCTAATGCCACTAAAAGAGGCTCATCTAAATCTCATTAATTTAAATTTATGTATCTCTACATTTTGGGCCTAAAATCTTATCGCTTTTTGTGTAACGTAATCTATTTCTAAATAGATCTAACGACTCAGATAAGATATTCAAATCAATTTAAATCACGATGAAAACCCCATTCCTCAGCTAATCATTCATAGTCACAATACTCGAGGCAACGGTGCGGTTTAAAAAAAGATGTAGTGACAAAAGTTGAAAAATGTATGCTTAGATGGTTTGGTCATGTTGAGAGGATGAATGAATGGCAACTAACAGGGAACAACTAAAAGGGAAATTTACAACGCAGAAGTGAATGGAAACGCCGGGAAGGGACGCCCTAGGAAGACATATAGTGACCTTACCTATTGGTGATATTGTTCAGAAAGGTACTATGAGCCAAAGTTCCGCATGATCACCTCAAAGGCAATAATCGCATGCACGGCTCACGACTCGATCGCACAATGTTCGTTTGTCACTAGCTGCGCTCTCACAGGAATATTTTCTTAAGTGAGCATGCTTAAGTTTTGTCCATAGTACATGACCTTTCTGAACAACATTACCAATAGGTAGTACTCGCAACCGGCGTGCGTGTATGAAAAGATAGCAGGTGGCGTTTTATAGTTTCTGCTTACCCACATGGGAAAAAACCCCATTCTCAGTTATAAAAACCCCATTCTCATAAAAGCGTACCCAGTTTCCGCCAAGTGACTTCATTTTAATTAAAACGACTTCATTAAATCAGCTTCATACATCTTCATCTCACAGCCTTGACGCACTTACTTCAATGCTTATCTTTCCCACGTGAACATCTTTTACTACCACATTACGTGGTTGCAAATAAAAGCTAGTTTTTTCACTAAACTTTATCTAACTATTAAATACTCAGCAAATTGCACATTTTAGTACCGGTCGCCATTGTCTATGTAAAGTTAGCACATTAACTGTTGCAACCTCCTTGAATTTCCAAACTTACGATTATAAAGTGCGAATGCTCGTTATCAGAGCATCTGGACGAATTTATTAAAGTCGAGCATCAAATGGATTGAACCAGATTAATGTTTGTTAACGAGCAAATTGGTTCGCAGCATTCAGGGGCAAATGCTCTTCATTTAGATTAGATGATATCAAAATGTGTAACCGTTTTACATACCTGTAACCTCGCCGAGAATCTCATGTTTGTTTGTTTGTGTGTTGACTACCTTGACATTCGTCTCTGCTCCCTGTAACAACGTTAAAATAAATTAGTACAATTTGTCAGTGAGTCATAAAAAAAAGTTGATGATATCATTACATGCGACTCCATATTAAAATTGAGAACAGCATGCGCCTGCAATTGTAATAAAAAGTGTTCGAATAATTATACCCCATCAACTTGACAAGAAATTACAGCTATCAACAGGCCGTACTTACAAAAAATATTGTTATGAAAACATTAATTTACATACTACGCAGATTAAGTCGGTGAATTGCAGTAATTATTATGAGAAATACTTTTAGTTTGGAAAGATGTTACTAAAGTTACATGGAATAACTTTTCTAGGAATTTGTTGCCATTAAAGATGCGTGTCCGTGTTCAATAAAAGTTGGTTAATAATGGTACAAAATGATAATGAATAAATAATGTGGACAATATGACAGAGGATTTAACACTAATACTAGCCAAAGCAGATACCAAGGCTTATTAGAAAGAAACAATTAAGACTATAAACAAGAGTATCTAAGATCATACAAATCTTGACGATCACTAAGCTATTCAACAAATTTATTTTATTGCAAAGTATGACCATCGAATCTTCAAACAAAATCAGGTGAGCAAACGATATTCACAAAGGTACCTTAGAAGACAGGTTTCAATAAGCCTAAGTAGACACTTCATTATATTGTAAGGTGTTTTGAAACATTAAAAGGAAGAAAGGTGAACAAGTTGGCGTATCTCGCACGCATCACAATGCTACCAGTAAATAGAGCTTGGCATTTGTTATAGCTACCTGGTAACAGACCATGTTGTAAGACTTACAATAGAAGTTAGCGATGGCACGGTTAACAAGGTTGTATCTGATAATGTTACTGGTAACAACCATTATGAGGTCTTGGAATGTGCGTACAACGATATGGACATTGGTGATGCAAAAGAAATTGTATAGAAGCTAGATTTGACTGATGATAATGAAGAATATAAAGAAACAGCTAAGGAAAAAAGAGAGCGGAAAAGGAGCTTATAAATGATTAGTGACATGAACATATTGCTAAACGGAATTACGAAGTTAACAACAATGATCAATTGGACGATAATAAAGGGTAACCGCAATACAATAAACTGATACGATCTGGATCAAAATCTAAACACTGTTTTGCCATTGATCTGATAGATAGCCTATTGTTACTGAATTGGATATAGCTTCTGATTGATTGCAAGAAACATGTTCTTGATGGCAACATTAGTTTTGCATAACCTGAAGACTTAATAATAATTTGGAAGCAAAACGGCCGGAAATTTCAAATTTAAGCCTAAATAGATAAGATTAAATTACAAACTCATATTGACATAGTTACCAATGCCGTAACATGGCGGTAAATTTTTTAGCATTTGTGCACGTTGCAGCAAAATGTTAAAATATTGAGTGCCAATGTCCGTATTTCGGCACACGACTCGACACAAATTCGTGCCAAGAATACGCATGGATGTTTTGAATTTTTAATACACGCATTCAGTGATTGCCACAATTCTGCTTTTGCTTTTAGCAACCGCGGGCGTATTTTATAAAGGCCTGCATTTAGCATTGAATAAAAATATGTTTTATACATTACGACTACTTAAAGTGAACTTAAAAAGGAGAATCGGGGAACATAAATTTTATCATCTTAAAAGGTTAAGCGTTTCATGTCAGTGGTTGAAATATTTAAGTCAATTTACATGAGTACGAATCATTCTTTCTTGTAATTTCTTTTAATGTATTTAACCAAAGTAATTATATGTAATATGTTTATATAGTAATGTTTAACGTTCAAAAATGGTATGCGTACACGGTTTTTTACTTATGTAAGGTCAAAGTAAATGTTGGTAGGTTTACACTTCGTTCATTTACATTGTTATTGTTTGATTGATAATTATTACGAACTAGCTTTTGCCAGCGGCTTCGCCCGCGTGGATGTCGGAAAATATCTCACGGGTACGTACTACCGGGAAATCCTTCCTTATTCCTTGTCTACATTATAAAGGGAACCTCTGTGCAAAATTTCAGCTTTCTAGGTCCAAGGGTTTGGGTTGGGCGTTGATGAGTCAGTCAATCAGTCAGTTAGGACTTTTCTTTTTATTTAGATATATATAGATTTGAGTCTAGTTTACTGTTTGTAGAAAAAAGATAGGTACTCGTACACATGGTAGGACAGGTATAGGTAGTAAATATTCTGCCGCTACTTCGGCGCCGTCATCTGTTTTCTCGTTGACGACTCGCTCCCGGTGCAGTGCACAAACAGTGTTACACTGTGTTTAGTCTTTTTTCATGTTGATAGACTGAACCCTGATCCGTTGTCAATAATTTGCTTATACTCGTAGCAATAAACTAAAGAAAATATATACACAATCTGCTGCCGTCTAATTAACTTGTATTTGCATCATATTATTCCGCCCCAATTGTTAATATTTGCTCAACAGCAGTAGCAATTACACTACAACGAAGTTAATTCGACATTAGTTCTACGATTTGTAGTCGAGTCACGAATTTGATTATGATAATTCAATAAGTTATAGACCTTGTATTATTTCGATATTCTAAAGATTATAGCTAGTTAAATCGCATCTTTGAATGGAGACTATTGTCCTACTTTCATTCATTAAAACCATCTTGAAAAAATCATACATTATAATAACGTTCTAATTTATGCACCAAACATTTGAAAATTAAATCTCTGCTGCATTTTCAAATACATAAAACAAATAAATAAAAAAAAGAAAAAAAAAAGATTGCGAAAATGAAATTATTGATTAATTATTACGTTATCATTCATCTTGATTATTGATTATTAACTATGATTTCAATGATTTGAGTTAGATATTACTTTTATAAGTCGTTATAAGTTATTTCGGTAATTATATGCATCTATATTTTGATAAAATCTTAAGAATTGATGGAACAATTTTTAAAAGTATATGTTCCATGTCTGTGACTTTTTGCAATATTCGTAGAACATTAGAACATTTAGAACTCCATATTCGACTGGACACTTGTCCCGCCGCGCCAGTACTACCATCATTAAGGTCAAAATCATTTATTTCAAGTAGAACATTAAAAGGCACTTTTGAACATCAAAATGTGCAGAAAATTGAATTCCTTCTAGGCGCCCCAAAAGGTATGCAGTATGTATGTAGTATGGACAATAATGGGCAAGAAACTCCATAGTTACTCTTTTAAAATGTTTTACAATATTATTTTACAATATAATTGGTACACCATAACACCTTATACTTATGAGAAGTTCAATTGTTTCGTGATGCAACCTTCGACCAACTTATGCGTAAAGATAGGCAATAAATTACAGTTTGTTTATATTTAATTACTCACGATATGTAAATTATTATGGTCACGCTCCTATTCCCTTGGGGGCTAAGTAGCTGAATCGATGGTAGACATCAGTGAGAACACAAGCACAGCCCTACATTTTCATTGATCATCACCATTTTTACCGACTTATGATTGATTTTTCTCGTTTCGAGTGAGCATGCAATAGAATAAGCTCCTGGTTTTCAGTCTGGCAACTGTTGATGGTCACTGATTAAGATTTATAAACTACTTGCTTTTGCCCGCGGCTTCGCTCGCGTTAAGTATTATTATTAATTAGGTATATTTTTTGCGGCTTTACTTTTGTATAGCGTGAGTAAAAAATTAGGGCCTACAAAACTTCTTTGTACTTCATACAAACTTTCATCCCCTATTTTATCCACATTGCCCATTATTCCTTTTTCAACATTGTAAAATTGTAACAGTAATTTAAATGGTGTGCATAATAAAGAGTATTCTATTCTATTCTATTCTATTCTTAGTGGATGCCTACGTCATAACATCTACCTGCATGCCAAATTTCATCCCGATCGGTTTAAAATTGACAAAGCTTCATACAAACTTTCATCCCCTATTTTATCCCATTGGGGGTAGAAATTAACAAAATCCATTCTTAGCGGATGCCTACGTCATAACATCTACCTGTATGCAAAATTTCAGCCCGATCGGTTTAAAATTGACAAAGTTTCATACAAACTTTCATCCCCTATTTTATCCCCTTGGGGGTAGAATTTATCAAAATCCTTTCTTAGCAGATGCCTACGTTATAACATCTACCTGCATGCCAAATTTCAGCTCGATCGGTTTAAAATTGACAAAGCTTCATAAAAACTTTCATCCCCTATTTTATCCCCTTGGGGGTAGAAATTAACAAAATCCATTCTTAGTGGATGCCTACGTCATAACATCTACCTGCATGCCAAATTTCATCCCGATCGGTTTAAAATTGACAAAGCTTCATACAAACTTTCATCCCCTATTTTATCCCCTTGGGGGTAGAAATTAACAGAATCCATTCTTAGCGGATGCCTACGTCATAACATCTACCTGCATGCCAAATTTCAGCCCGATCGGTTTAAAATTGACAAAGTTTCATACAAACTTTCATCCCCTATTTTATCCCCTTGGGGGTAGAATTTATCAAAATCCTTTCTTAGCGGATGCCTACGTCATAACATCTACCTGCATGCGAAATTTCAGCCCGATCCCTCCAGTGGTTTGGGCTGTGCGTTGATAGATCACTATGTCAGTCAGTCACCTTTGAGTTTTATAAATTTAGACTAGCTTTTGCCCGCGGCTTCGCTCGCGTGTAACTCTGAAATTATCCCCGGGGAACGTACTGCCGGAATAAAAATTATCCTATGCTCGTACCCAGGTCAAGGCCTATCTATTCGTTAAGGTGTGAAAAGGTAACAAATAGACAGACAGACAAATAATAAATTCAAATAATCTTTTTTATACATGAAACAGGTTTGTATGATTCCAAGGCCCGCTTGCACCAAAAACCATAAATACAGTTAGCGCTGAACATTTTTAAAACATCATTCCATCCCTGACAACTTCAAAATTAACAGAAATAGAACAATGTTTTCAATTCGTTTAGCGCTCAACGTAGGTATTTTGTGATTTGTGGTGCTAGTGGGCCTAAATGTTTAACATAAGAATAATACTTATTCATTTTAATATGATCACCATTAATTTTTGTGATTGACTACCACTGACCCCGTAGCCCGTAAGTGAATGACATATTCAACACACGTACAACGTGTTAACAAAGCTTTTTTGTGACTATAAATTGTAATAATTTTGACCGAGTAGACCAATTTTAATATGACTATTACTGTATTTATAACCTTTAAATCTCTTAAAAATAAGTACATAAAAATATCAATATTACATGTGAATTTTAAAATCATTCCCTGTTTTACCCCCTTGAAAAAATGCTGAAACGCGTAATTCTTTATGCCTAACTTAACCCAAAAAAAAAACCCAAATGCTAGGTTTCCCTTACAAACTTTTATCCCCTATATCACCCCCTCTAGGATTATTTTTAAAACAAAAAGTAGCCTATGTCTTTTCCTAGGATGCCATTATCTTTTTGGCAAATTTTATTGAAATCCGGTCAATGGTTTAGCCGTGAAAAGGTAACTTAAGACAGAGTTACTTTCGAATTGAATTTATCAAAATCCTATTTAAGCGGACGTCTTCATCATAGTAGCTCCAATCTTTAATTTCAGTTCAATCAGTCGAAAATCTAAGAAGATTTATACAAACTTTCATCCCCTATTTTATACCCTTGGGGGTAGAATTTATCAAAATCCTTTCTTAGGGTATGCTTACGTCATAGTAGCTATATGCATGCAAAGTCCCAGCCCGATCGGTTTAAAATTTACAAAGTTTCATACAATCTTTCATCCCCTATTTTATCCCCTTGGGGGTAGAATTTATCAAAATCCTTTCTGAGCGGATGCCTACGTTATAACATCTACGTGCATGCCAAATTTCAGCCCGATCGGTTTAAAATTGACAAAGCTTCATACAAACTTTCATCCCCTATTTTATCCCCTTGGGGGTAGAAATTAACAAAATTCATTCTTGGTGGATGCCTACGCCATAACATCTACCTGCATGCCAAATTTCAGCCCGATCGGTTTAAAATTGACAAAGCTTCATACAAACTTTCATCCCTATTTTATCCCCTTGGGGGTAGAAATTAACAAAATCCATTCTTGAGCCAACCTTGAGGGTCAGTTTCCACCAAACGGAAAAACCCTCGCGGATGCTCGAGCACTTTTTAAATTTCACTGAACAAGTAACTATATCAATATTGACTTTAAGTATAAAATTCGACGCAGACATCAAGCTTATCAAGTGTGACGTCTGCGTCGAATTTTTATGCTGAGGATTTTTTCGTCTGGTAGAAAGGGACCCTTACCCAGCCATATTTTGGGTGTTGTTCCATTGATGCGCTGTAGATACAATGCGATTTCTAAGTGGGCTATGTAAAGTCTATCATATTGTTAACCCCATAATCTTCGTATACAACAATAACCTTATTCTCACAGCAAAAGAAAACGCCTTCTGTGGAATGACAAGCAGCAGTTACAACAAGTTTTTCTCCAATTCCCATAGCACAGCAAAATGCGTACGTCTATTTATTAAATCAACTAGTCTGTCCATTCTGAGCGAATATTATACATTTATATTTGCGACGCTTAATCTTAAGAATGCGGCGACATGAAATAAGTATCATTATCGATTGGATTACAGTTTACGCGTAAGTTGCCTAGTCGATGTCAAACGTCGATCGAGCGGCGAGATGTGATAAATTAAATTAAGTTTATTAGTCAATGCTATGCTTAGTTACCAAATAGAGGTGTGTATTCCCCTAAATGTGTGTAGGAATTTGTCATAAATTAGCTGGTATACACATTACATAAACGGCGTCTTTTCCACTATGAATCAGGAAATCGCGATGCCTTGAACGTATGTACGAGTACATTATTGTGAAACAGTTTTAGCTGCCAACTCGTGTAATTTACAATTGGTTATATTAATTCGATATTCGACGCGTGCCATTTACATTGTGGTGCGGAGAAACTGTCTGTGGTTATCGAGGAATTTTCTAGAATACCTCGTAACCGCAAAAGTGGTTTGTAGTATTGTTTTGCTTAAAGTGTGGAAGTTAAGATTTACCGGTAACTTTAGATGTATTCTACGTCAATATCATTTAAAAACCTGAAATAAATATTGTATCAATACCTACCATAAAGTGAATATTTTTCTCAAAATCATTATCCTATTAGTTTCGAAATTTATCTTTTACTAGCTGCGCCCCGCGGTTTCACACGCGTAGACCGGCATAAAAAGTAGCCTGTGTTAATCCAGGGTATAAGCTATCTACATACCAAATTTCATTCAAATCAGTCCAGCCGTTTGAGCGTGAAGAAGCAACAAACATACAAACACACACACACACAAACTTTCGCCTTTATAATACTCGTATTAGTGTGATAGTGTGATTCATCGCATCCACTCAATCAATGATGTGTCTCATTTAGTTGTTAAAAGAAAATGCACAAAGATGCGTAATTTGCGATGCTTAATTACGTTTCAATGGCAAATAAATTCTTTTAACAAAATGAAAACTAGGCAGGTACCTATACAATTACAAAACTATGTCAATGAAGTACAGTAACATTAATTAAATCAATTAATTGATTTAATCAATCAGTATGCATAGTCATTCAATTGTTTTCTCTGCTACATTCCTTTAGGAATTGCACGCACATACATAATCATATTTATTTGTAGTAAGGAATTGCAGATTTTTATCATGACACTGAATAATTTACTCTATGTGCATAAAGGTAGAAATGACATTGCACTGTGTGCGAAATATATACAGTTACGTATTATTTAAAGCTAGTTGCACAATATCGTGGCATATTGACCATTATTAGCGGTACAACTCGATCATAATTTGTCATTTACTGTCGATGCCTATGAGTGTCAATGGGATTTCTAACATACCGAAATAAATTGAGTCTTTTATAAGGAACATAAGTGCACTAACAGCCTACGCAGTTTATCTAACAACAAGCTTGGCTTACCAAAATAAACTTTAAGTACCTACTCTATGTTTTAAAGTTATAATAAGTCATTAAAACCAAAAAATGTCAATAATCTTCAGAAAAATACTGTGACAAAGGATAATATACTTGTTTATTTAGATAAAACATTTATATAATAAACTTTTACTTACTTTACGAAACGATTAAGAAAGCCTAAACTTAACTACACTAAACTAAATTAAGAAACACTTTTTACAGATATTGTTAAGAATACCTGTAAAAATTATAGTTTAAAAAACTAAAAAAACACGCTTTAATACCATTAAACTGAAGTAAAAAGTAAAAAATAAATTTTTCAATATAGTTTTTTAAACTATAAATTATTTTGTAAAATTTTAGATATAAATCGTTAATCCTGATCAGGATAATGGGACAAACTTTTTAAATTCTTATATTGTCATCGAGCCCTGTTATGTGTGAAAAATTTCGAATTAATCTGACCATTTATAGTGGGTAAAAATCGCGTTCAAAGATTCCGTTACATACAAACATACATACAGGTGAAGTTAACAAAAGCGTGTTAAAAACACCTGCCCTCGGTTGCAGAATTAACATTTAAAAATACAGACAGTTGCAAATGCGTATATTCAGCATTTGCATCAAATTGCAAACTACCTTGAGTATGAACTACACCTAACCGCGAGGAAGCATTACAATAATAATTGGCCTGTTTCCTTGGCTGTGCCTTGACAGTGCGTCAAATAACAAAGAGCTAACATTAGTCAGGACAGGTAATGCAAATGTCCCACCCACTCGTGCGCATAATGTTACTCAATGGTTCGAAATACGAATAGAAGTGCAACTGTCGCCTGCTAACTAGTTTCAAAGCGTATTGATTTAATATGTTAGGAGTAACTGTGTTGTCAATCATTGGGTAGGATGTTTGTTTGTTAAGATTTTGTAATGGAGAAATATGGAGTACCTAATAATGAATGAAGATATTATAGAGATGTTATGATACACACACGAGACCAGAAAATCAACTCATAGCTACTTACATACTTATATTCAACGATATTATATAAATAAAGCACTAGCACGCGCAAATTGTTGCAGACAAATTCAGACAATTGTTGTAATTTGATTTAGTCGGCTGATAGCAGTGAGTGAAACAAAGCGTGTCCGTGGCGTGACAATATATCTAAAATGCCAAGCTATCTCTTTCTGTATCATACGTTCCGTATTATAAATCGCAGTCGTAGTTGAAAATTACTATACACCTATAATATGTAGGTATATTTCTAATAAGAACGCAACAATATCCGAACGCCGCTCAGTATGAACGTAGCGTATCTTTCCTATATACTAACATTGCTTATATTAAAATGCGAAAGTTCTTATTGATACGGTAATAGGGATGATGACTTAAAATTGTTCTTCACTCCGACATGTAGATTATTAGAAAATATTGGACACGTATTTTTTCTTTTTTTTACAAAATCAAAAGATTACGGCGGTACATTGAGTTAAAACATCGCGTGTCGTCACGTGTAGCTAGATTTTATACGTACAAGTGACGTAGCGAGCCCCCACTCCTCAACTTTAATGCGTGTTACATAAGTAATTTTCTATTAATATGATAAAGCAAAAAATACGTGTCTAATATTTTTTTATTATCTGACTAACGGACTAAATAGAATTTCTTTTTTTTACCCAGGCATCATCCCTATTGCCCCACTGTTCTTGTCGGTAAAGTCTTTGCAGGTCAAGAAAGATGTTTTAAAAAAAATCTAAACTTGTGAGTATTCTGGCATTTCTTTCATTCTACGTAACATAACATATCATCGCGCCCGTAATCCCCGAAGGGTTAAGCAGAGGTATTCCTCTAGTACACCCAAATTTCGCCACTTAGTAAAAGGAGGCGAGCCTATTGCTATCTACCGGGCTCAAATGACTCCGGGCTGCTATTGAGGAATTTCTGATGGAAAAACCTAATAACAGTTTGCGCAACCTGGGGATCGTATCCAGGACCTCATGCTCAGCAGTAGCGCTTCCTTTTTTTCTTTTAGAGATACAGTTGGCTTGCAATGTGTTGTTGTAATGTAAGTTTCACATTAACACTACTTGATACAATGTTACGTGCAAGTGCAGGAAATTCACTAATTATAGACTTCCTAATGGAATGACAGCTATAATTAGATAATGTCATTGCCATTGCTACTTAGCTACGCTACGAAATTATACTGATTGTGATTGTGATTTACTATTTTACGTCAATTGATTAATGTTAAACGTCCATTAAACATAAGTGTTGAATTGTTGTTGTGTTGTTGTTGTTGTTGTGTGATAATTCACACTAATATTATAAAGGCGAAAGTTTGTGTGTTAGTGTGTGTGTATTTGTATGTTTGTTACATCTTCACGCTCAAACGGCTAGACCGATTTGAATGAAATTTGGCACGTAGTTAGTTATACCCTTTTTTTTTTTTTTTTTTTGTGGATGGGAAATCATCAAATGACTTCTCCCGCTCTGGGCAGAGGCGGGAGGGCGTGTCAGACTTTTACTGACTAAAACCCACCCATGTTCCTTCAGCTGCCCGTGCCAGGGCCACGGTATCTCTTTCGAACTACCCGCGACCCCGGCGGCATCGGCCCAATTGACCCCGTCACTGCTGACATCTCTTTGAGGCGCGCGTGGAACACAACGCGCCGTCGACCCGGGCCTGGTCCTTACCCGACGGCGAGCTGCCCATTACTCGTCTTCCGCAAGCCCGCGCCTACGGTGGCCGGGAATCGGCAATCGATTCCCGCCGCCCAGGGCGTCTCCTACGGCGGCTAGGGGCGCGAGGGCGCGGCTGTTGCCTCTCCCTCACGCGTTCCGCTTCCTCCTTCGCGAGCATTACTGCTTCGCAGAAGGAGGTGACGGCTTCCCATGCACTCTCGCTCCGCACCATGGCCTGGACCAGGTTTGGACGCGAGAGATCGCCGCCGCCGATCGCCTCCGTGAGAACACGGCGGTGCTCCGCCCAAGCCGGGCAGACCTCCACTGTATGCTCCACCGTGTCCTCCGGGTGATCCACACAATGGTGACACCCGGGCGTTATAATATTGAACAGCTTATGTCGGCAACTCGTTAGCGTTATTAATGGGCAATTCGAATGTGAACAATAAAATCCCAAACCATCAACTTTCTATATGTTTTTGCAAGAAACTGGTGGTATTTCATTAAATGGCAATTAATTGCATTCAGACAGTTATGTTAAAGACGCAATTTAATGTAATAAAATATTTTAATATAATAGTTAAATTAGGTAATCAAACTCGTAAGTAATAATATTTAAGTATCATCATTAATTAAATCCAAGCCCCGTCAATATTATTTGCTGAATATGGGCCTACTCATAATCTGTAAATCAATTAATAATCAATTAATTGTATTGATTAATATATCAAACGGCTAACATTTACCTACATTACATCAGCGCGACTAGGTGGCCCATCTTTTATTTAGCAAGTTGAATAGGCTTAAAATAATTTTCTAATGCTTAAATATTTAAATCAGTAGATACTGATTCTTAATATAAAGCATTAGGGCTTAGTATGTTATGTATATTTCCCTGCCTAAGGCAAACATTAAAAGCCGCTCAACTGCCTAGTCGATTAATCAAATGTTGAACTAAACTCGATGTATGCGACATGTCCAAGAGTAGGTACCTAGTAACACGGTAAACGATACATACCGTAACGTAACGGACAGGTTGGACAAGGAAGGGTAAGTCTATAATATGATACACGCCCTTTCTCGGTTGGCGTTACATATAAATTATTCTAGCGTGACAGCGTTTTGTCATTTGATATTATTAAAAAGTGCGTAATGATTGTGTGGCTTTTTTGTTGAAGGTTTTGCGTAGATTGAGAGACAAGACTGTCGGTTACATAATCAGCCTATAATGTTCCTATTGCTGGGACAAAGGCCTCCTCTCGGTGAGAGGGAGTGGGCTGTAATCCACCACGCGGACCCAGTGCGGGTTGGTAGATGTCACATGTCTTCGAATTTTTGGTTCTAGGACATGCCAGTTTCCTCACGGTGTTTTCCTTCATCGTTTTGAGAGCAGTGGTGATGAAATAATTTACACAAAGTAAAGCGCCTGTCGGGGTCCGAACCTAGGACCTACAACTCGTAAGTCGCGGCTGTTCCCATTGGGCCACCACTGCTACAGACTGTCGATTACATGGAAACAATTAAGTACGCACTCTCGTAAAAAACAATCTACAAAGTCAAAGTCAAATCATTTTATCAACAAGCCCATAACAGGTGCTTTTTTGAATATAAAAATTTACAAAAAATAAAATTGATTCTAGTCGCCCCTTCCAAAAGGTAGTTGCATAAAGAGAAGAATAGGCAAGAAACTCCATCGTTACTCTTTTAAAATGTTTTACAATATTTTTAACCGACTTCAAAAAGGAGGAGGTTCTCAATTCGTCGGAACCTTTTTTTTTTATGTATGTTCCCCGATTACTCGAAGATGGCTAGACCGATTTGGATTTTTTTTGTTTTATTCGAGAGGAAGTCGGTGGCAAAAAACGAAAATACATCCAGACACCAACTTCCGAAATTAAAGTTATTTTTCACTTTGTAGTATTGTTTTTGGAAGTCGGTTGTATTTTTTTGTAAAAAAGTTTTTGTATACATTAATCATAATTATAAGTGAAGACGATGCACCTAGAATAAAATTACTATACAACAATAGATTGTCAGAAAGTAATGAAAAACCACTAGGTAGTGCAAGCATGTTTTTTTTTTTATCGCCGACATTTTTATCATGTTATTTTCAGTTTTACAGAGATGATGCCGGTGATGCCGATAAAAAACAAAATCCAAGATGGCGGCCACCAAAATTTTTATAAGGTGTCCGTATACAGCCTTCAAAGAATCTTAAGCACCAACTTACAAATGATGACTACTATTCGTTTTAATTCGATAGAATACGACAAAGAACTGTTAAAATTAAGAACTCTTGTCAATATGCCAACAATTTATTTCTTGACGTTTGAATTGATAAACATTTCAACCCGAAATAAAAAGTGAAAAATAAAAACTTTTTTACAAAAAAATACAACCGACATCCAAAAACAACACTACAAAGTGAAAAATAACTTTAATTTCGGAAGTCGGTGTCTAGTTAAATGTATTTTCGTTTTTTGCCACCGACTTCCGAAATTAAAGTTATTTTTCACTTTGTAGTGTTGTTTTTGGAAGTCGGTTGTATTTTTTTGTAAAAAAGTTTTTATTTTTCACTTTTTAGTTGTGTACCTACCCCACACAAATTCTAATACCACTACCTGCAAAACAAAGTAGAACATCATCCATATAAAAGTGGCGAAAAAATACGTATCATTGAAGCTAACTCAAAAACTACCCAAGCAAAGTTAATCAATTTTATATGGGACCAACTGTGATGGGACCCTCTCGAATAAAACAAAAAAAATCCAAATCGGTCCAGCCATCTTCGAGTAATCGGGGAACATACATAAAAAAAAAAATAAAAAAAAAAAAGGTTCCGACGAATTGAGAACCTCCTCCTTTTTGAATTCGGTTAAAAAGAACCATCCTTGCACTGCTGAATTGGCAAAACTGTTATAAGGCAATCACGGCTACACTAACAGCTTCTTTGCTAATTAAGGTTTAATTGGATGGTTCTTATATCAGATCCTCATTAGGTTTCTTCGTCTTTACAATAATTTATGCACAGGTCGTCCTTGATCTATTGATATTCATCATCACAAATAGCTAATTGATGAAAAAAGTTCAAGGTATGCTCGTTAATTATTAAAAAAAACCGAGTTAATTGGCGAAACGATAAGAGAATTCTAAAAGCCTCGCATTATTTATAGGATCATCTAGAACTGGATTTAATGGCCCGGTGTTATATTACCTAACTCATGACATAAGTAAGTTTACGCAAAAAACTCTTAATAACATTCATATTAATTAATAATGCGAAACTAAGTGCATAAAAAAAAAGCGCAGTAACATAACTGTGAAACTGCGCGTGAGTCCAGTATTCCGGAGTCCTGTATTATTTTTGTATAATACGCGCTTAGATACCCACTATACATGCGTAAAATTCCTTACCTAGACATGCACTATCTCGAAAAAAATTACTAACTGAACTACATCTATCTATATAAATAAAAAGAGAAGTCCTAATTAACTTATTTTATAGTAGTTTATTTCCACAAAACGGCACGGGAGCGCACACTTCGAAGACAAAACATCGAAGGAATCTGTGCGCCATTTCAGACGACACCATGGCTTGCCTGCGTAATGCGGCGCAACTCGGTGCCACTAGCAAATCTTCGTACATCAGGTGTAGATCGTGAAGCAAGGGCAGCAGCAACCACCACAGCAGCCACCACCACAACAGCCACCACCACCACAACAGCCACAGCCTCCGCACATTTTTTCTTATGGAAGGTAAAGAGTACTTTAATGAGCCTAAAATAGGTCGAAAGTAGACCAAAGCTGTGGAACGTCACTATTTTTAATAATTTTTTATAAAGATTTAAAGGTTCTTTTTTTGAGACTTTTTACTGTGTGTATTACACGAGCGATTTGATTGTGATTGTGACTGACTGACTTATCAACGCCCAGCCCAAACCATTGAACCTAGAAAGCTGAAATTTTACACAGAGGTTTCCATAATAATGTAGACAAGGAATAAGGAAGGATTTCCCGCTAGTACGTTCCCGTGGGATATTTTCCAACATCCACGCGGGCGAAGCCGCTGGCAAAAGCTGGTATGATATATTTAGTTCCAAAACCTACTTTTAAACACACAAATTGCATCTAAATGTTAACGACCTCCCACTGCTGCGCCTGCACGAGATTAGTTTCGAGCACAACGCATAGATAAGTGTGTGCATTTATGTGTTCGAACGTCAACGCACTAATGAATGTAAGTAGTCCGTCAATTTGTCAGGTGACGTCACGGATCAGGACAAGGTTAGCTCCTCAGGTCTTTTCGACAGGTTTGCTTCACTTGTGACTTTTTGTTACACGCCAGCGACTGTTTGTAACTCTACATTCAGCTATTCTAATTTTGTGATCTTGATGACACTTCAAATTATTTAATGTTAGTCTTATTTGTACATAAGCGTAGGAGCATTTTTAACTGACAACAATATGTGCGTGCGGTTGTCTGCGTGACTGATGAGATACTTGACGCCTACGGCCTAGGTCACGCATGACAGTTGAAATGTAGTATTGTAATGTACCCTTTTTTGTCACTCACGTTTTAATTACAAACTTTGTTTCTAATGACAGTAATTACTGTGTGAATAAAATTTAGGCAATGTTTTTTTACTCATGTCACTGGCTAAATGTTTTAGCGTGTGTTTAATTTTTTGCAAAGAAAAGAAGAAGCTAACATTAAATATATGTGTATATAAAAAAGAAGTGGCTTTGATTCATTGACGGTCTCAAGAGCCTTGCCTCTTGCGACATCTACAAGGTTTAACTTAGATAACGCAAAACCTCTTAAGCGGTCATTGTACTCATCATTACGAACAACTTTAATTAGGGGACCAAAAAAAATACTATGAAATCGGGAAAAAAAATCAGCTGTTTTCTGCATTTCGACGAGTTATGCGAACATAAATGTAGGGACAGCTGATTATTTTTTCTTATTGAAAGGTCTATGTAACTCTAGGCTATTGATCTACCAATTGAAACACAAACAAATGATTTGACTAATTAGACAAATGGATAACGCAAAATCTCAAATTAAACTTTTAATTTTTTTATGTGTATCCTTTTTATTGTTTTCACGATTATTGCTTAAATGTATTTTATTTTAATTTTTATTTATTTATTTATACAAAAAGAAAAGATCAATAGGTCTTGACCGTAATTAAATTAGTTCTAAACAAATTACAATCGTTCTTGACATCAGTACATACAAAAAGCCACATTTTTCAAATTGTCTTCCATCTTGGTATTTCTTCGTTAACGTAATTTGCTTCATAAATAAGGTAGGATCTACTAGATCTATCGAAAGATAAACAGTTATTTAAATGAGTATGTTATCGTCGCAAGCGCTCGGCATTCGATGAATCGACGTTACACCATAAGTTCATGCAAAATGTGTAATGTAAGCACGCTTTTGAAGTTGCTAAATGAAGATTGCTTTTTATACTGCCTCCATACGGGTGGCTAATGTCTACGAATATATTGACCCCTATTAAATCTAGTTTATATTATCGAATGATATCAAATTACAAGGTTATTTAAATGTCATCGGATACTATGAACTTGGGCTTGAAACCAACTCGCGATGAAAATGACTTTTGACACACTGTCCGAAGGACTCGAAATGTGCAATTAGTTTACAACACCCTAACTATACATTCAGCTATGATGAACTTCACGTTTGATTTGAATGGTTCAGTACACACCTATAAGTAATCAATTATTCGTTAATCTAATATTACAGATCTATACAGATCTTACACATAATTCGATAGTGTTGTTTGATGTTGTACAAGACTTCTCCAGCCTTTGTTATTCTTAATTTGGACGAGGTTGCAAAATGCGGTACGAAAAAGGAAAAACCCTTGTTTATTTTTCCAAGCGAACAAGCGGTCTTAGTAAATTATTTTTTTCTTTTAAAAAGTATCCCGGCTATAGCCTATTCAATGTGACGGTCATTTTGTTTTTGTGGATTTTTTTTGTGTGAGAGTATTTCTGGGTGGTCTCGCGCGGTAGACGATATCTCTAAAGTTTTGTATGGGAGCTGTATATAAAACTGTCGTTGGAATCGTTATGAAATAAGCTACCACATTAAAATGGATTAGGTAGTCTCGATACAGTTTATAAATACAAAAACAGTCAAAATAACGTCGGGAGCCGATAGGACCACTGGGGTCCGATTCACAGACAGAACTATTTTGACATCGGACCATCGTGGTCCCTATACGCTGAAAAGTAATTGAATATAACTTTAACTTTTTTACAATTTTTTACTTATTCACACTGCACTAAACGAACTCGTTTTACCCTTTTTAGTCTTCGTACTAATTCAGTGATCTCAAGGAGTTGGATCGCCTCAACATTCACGTGATGATGAAGTCTGTGTTCATGAGCTTCTGCATATTTTTTTATTACTATGTTTACGTCATCCATCTTGAAGTCCCGGTGGAGGTCGCTTTTGCTAATGTAACAGGGTCTTAATTATGGACTGGTAAAATGATGGCTTTATTAACGGTCATCTAGCCTTATCTATAGTAATACAAGGCTGTTCATAAGCTTAGTTTACACTGGAGCTACAACTTGAAACAGTGTAGCACATCATAGTGGCATATTATGCTTTAAAGATACTTGTAGCTGCATCATCGTGTATCTTTTGGCAAGCCACAAGTTGTTGCGGCTTGTATCCAAATGCTGTAGAGTTTGTGTGTCAATGTTAAGAGTCGAAATATGTACCTATATAGAGTACCTAATACTTTAACAAACCTTCCGATGTAACCAAATTTTCTAAAACATCAAACAGGTAAAAGTTGAAGGCAGAAGTCAAACCATTTTCATAAGTAAATTTTTAAACATTTAATTAAATTTTTTCATAGTAAAATTTTGAGAATGGTTAATAAACTTCTGCCTTTAACTTTTAACTGTTTGATGTTTTATAAAATTTGGTTAGGTACATCGAAAGGTTTATTGTATTAGGTAGGTACCCAATGGAATAGTAATGAAAGCCATTGAATTTTAGAGTTTCGAGAAAAGTGATATTTAGTGACGAATTCTGGGTACGTAATTTTCAAAAATACATAAAAAAATGATAATCTTGAATTCCATGAATTATCGCCTAAACTTTATGGGGTGCATCACGTCCTAGAAGGAATGCGTCAGGAACACGTCACCCTGTATACTGGGTTAGTTTTCAATGAGCAGCCAAATTTTCACAGGGTGTTCTACCCATGATTATGGACAACTTTCACTATGGGACCAACTTTGAAATCACGAAAAAAAAATCTGCTGTTTCATACATTTTGGTCGAGTAGGTATTGAACTTTTGTATGAAACAGCTGTTTTTTTTTTCGTGATTTTAAAGTTGGTCCCATAGTAAAAGTTGTTCATATTCACAGGTAGAACGTCTGAAAATTTGGCTGGTCATTGAAAACTAACCCTGTATATCGCATATGTTTCCAATCTTTAGGGGAATAATATTGACTTTTGTAGCTTGCAATAAACTTTCGCACGCTACATTATGCAGCGTATCGCACCGTAGCGTAATGTTGTCCCTTTGTAACCCAAGCTCTACTGAACATAAATGTATTACATTGTGGTAATCAGCTGAATGTCCACATAAATATTTAACATCTCCTATATAATATGTAAAATTGTAGATTTTATCGTTATTCTTGTGAATATAGTTTATCGCTTCGCTCGTTAAGGGTAGTTAACTTAATAGATACTTTATTTATGACGCTATCATGTAAGGAACGTGGTGTGATTTATTAAATCTGTCTATGTATGGATATTAAAGGTTCAGAAAGCCCTAGCATAGTAAAATCTAATGTGACCGCTTTTAGGTACATTAAGGTTTGTGATACGAGTATATGTCTTTACCACATTTTTTTTTATTTAAATCATGTATCTAAATAAAAAAATAAATGATGTTCGTTGGTGAGCGTGTTGGATTATTAACGATTGTTCGTATTTATGGAGAATAATTAAGTAATTGAATAGTTTATTGATAATCTTATTACGAACGTCAGTGTCACTCTGTCAGAATGAATGATGACAGTGACGTTCGGAAACGTTCCATTTCAATAACATTTGAATAAACTTGATAAACGTAAATTAATGTTTCACGAATAGAATAATTAATGTTGTACTTATAATATAATATGATATTGACCCTATTAATCAAAACAAAGTCATAGAACGTCAGCTATCACTTTAAAGATGATAGTGACGTTCGGAAACGTTACATTTCAGTGATATTTTATTAAACGTAAATTAATGTTTTATATGTAGAAATGTACATATTGTTATTTGCATTTCTTTGATTGATATTTCATAGACAGATGTATTTTATATTAATTGCTTATATTGTGACTTAAAAGACTCGTATTACCAACAACGATTGTAGAGTTGTCGCACAATAGGCAATGATGGTGGCTACTGATAATCAAGTTTAGACTTTATTATAATAACAATACTGTAAATGAATAAGTAATAATTAATATGATACTAATAATGTTTCTCATGATTTTACATTGCAATTTCTATGTACCAAGTTATTTCTAAATAACTTGTAACAATAGTCACGACCTGTGATTGGCAGAAATAAATCATGACCCTTGATTGGTTGAAACTAACATCGTATCAGATCTTACTTCTAGATTATAAATACACAATAACTGTATTCCTAAATGATCCCTTAATGTTTTAAAACAGTCTCGCAATATATGATTTGTTAAGTAATACCTATTTTAGAAGTTATTTGGCAATTATGTATAACCATCTGTGATTGGTCTAAAATGGCGCCAAGAGGTGGGAATAGTTTGTACCTAGTAGGTAGGTACCAGCAATATTTAAAAACTATAAAAGACGGGACTACCCCGAATTAGGGGGACTCGTTATGCTAGCTGTCGTACGGTAAAGACCCTCTGGTGTCTGCCGTAAATATAAAGCTGCTAAGGAGGTCCTATCATCCAAGTCTTTTGGTTACAACTGTTAAACGGTACAGACAGACCATGAGTGGTGTCCCATGTCCGTAATTATTAAGTTGCTAAAAGTTATAATACGTCATTGGCTAAGCCAATGTAAAACACCATGCTGCATAGCAGAAGTTCTGTGTAAAATGGATTCTCTTGGATCTGTTGAAAGATCTAACTACAATGTTCATGTAAGTTGATTGATAATATTATATCTTGGTTATTGTTGATAACTATGTTGTTCTGTATGTGTTAAATACGACTAATATTGCTCATGATATTGTGCAAATTCCTATCTATTGTTATAGTTGCTAACTTTGAGAAAAATGATCTATGATGATCTGATCTATATTTATAAGGTAATGTGATACCTAATTGAGACTGATCCTAATGTAAAATGTATGGATAAAATACTAAAGTTCCCATGGAGTTTCTTGTCCGTTCTTCTCCATGTCTACCTAGTTTTGCGAACGGACAAATAGCTTTCTTAGATAAATAATTATTGGCAAGCCTAATTGAAATAATAAATACCTAGTCTTGTCTTTCTGTGCTTTTCTTCATGAAACCCTTTCCTTACACACCATGTTCATAACTAGGTTCATACACAGTAAATAACTAATAATCATCTTGACATACAAAGCTTTTAAGTGGATATATATATATATATACCTATAAGGTTAGTGTACAATCCACTTTCTAACAAGCGCATCACTTGAGAACGGCTGGACTAATTTGGCTATTTTTTATTTTAAAATGTATGTTAGTACTCGGACTCTTGTCCGATTTAGGTTTTTATGAAAAAAAAAGGGAAAGCTACCCGGAAAACGTTCAAATTCGGGATAAACTGAATGTCCTTTTTCAATGGGATTGTTGTTTGAGTTATTGAAAGGACATGAAGTCTGTCGGGCCAACTAGTAACACACTGAGAAATGCCTACCTACTACATAATAATTATGCAACATGCGTAGACTTGACTTATAAGAATATCAAATTAATTTAAAAAAAGTAAAAACCGACTTCAAAACCAAAAACGAATAAAATAACTTTCATAACTAACTTCACAGCTTCTAGTGTCAAGCTAAAGTGCGTTGAAAAATTGAAGACACCGACTTCAGAAGCTGTTAAGTTATTTATGAAAGTTATTTTATTCGTTTTTGGTTTTGAAGTCGGTTTTTACTTTTTTTAAAGTAAATTTATTTTTCCCTTTTTAGTTGAATATACAATTAAATAAGTTGGTAAGCCAAAGTCGAACGAAAAGAAAAATTATGAACATCCGCTTAGGAATGCCGGAGATACAGTGCATTTATGCATATAACTTTGTACATAAGAATAATTGCATAATGTATTATATACTAAAACCTTCCTGAAAGTATGTAGATCACGCTAGTGAAAGAATCATCAAAATTGGTATATTAGTATTTGAGAAAATCACGGATAAACAAACATACATACATACGGGTCGAATACAGAACCTCCTTTTTTGAAGTCGGTTAGAAAACCAACAATAATTTTCTGAAAACTGGTTTATTTATTATTTATTTATTTATTTAATACTTCAAGCACAGATGTACAGAGGCGGACATAATGCCTTGGGCATTTTCTACCAGTCAACCTTTGGGTGATGCAGAGCCAAACAGTGACAGGTGCAGTGGTGGTGTGGCGGTTTATGTCTTTCTTTATCATTAAATGATAACACATTAAAGTTACATTCATAAAAAATAACGTTTACTAAAGTTTTAAATGACAACATAAATCATTTTGAAAAAAGCTTTAAGGCTTCCGTAGACAGAAGCGACGCGATGACGCAATTCTGGTGGAACAATTTCTATGAAAACTTCATTAAAATTATTCTACCGTCACACCTGTCTGCAGGAGCCTTTATCTGTAACACATCGTTGAACTTAAACACGTGTCATTAAAGTTGTTCTTATTGTTTTATAACAAGCTATTGTTTTAACCCAGCTGTGTAAATGTATGGACGGAAAAAAACAAGGAAGTTATTATGTGCATCTTTTATAATTTATATATCGTTAACTATTACTAATTACACGACTAGCGGGCTTTCTTAGTTGTTGGTAGATATTCAAACTCAACTCGAATCATTTATTTCAATTAAACCAGGTACTTTTCCATGCAGAAAGTTGAAGTTAGCCCATTCCAAAACGTAGATCTCTATGGAGAAGAACATGCAAGAAACTCCAAGGACACTCTTTTAAATCAAGATATTACAAAATCCTGGGTATAAGGTATTACAAAATACTTGTTGCTTCTTTTAAGTGAGAACAATGAAAACAAAAACTATACATATAAAACATTAAGATGGTTACACTGATTTTTTTATATTGATTGTAGTATGTATTACTAAATGAATTTTAATTAATGGAAAATAATTAATCTACTAAAGTTACGAATCCATACTTAGTTCAAAAAAACCATAGGGAAAAGATTATTCAAATATTTTAAGCAGAGATCGAACTTTGAATTATAATCGCGGTATTGTATTTTGTAAAATATAAATTTATTAATAAGTAAGTAAACGATGGATGGACAGTCTGAAAGATCATATTATGAAAATAAATTTAGAAAAAACAAATATAACGCACTTTGACCAAAGAACTCAACCGAAAAGTATTAATGTAAATTATAACGGTCACACAGTAGAATCTGTAACAAATACAAAATTTCTGGGAATAAATATTGATTACAGTCTTTCATGGACAACCCATATAGACAATCTCTGCAAAAGAATCAACAAATCCTCATTCGCTCTTTACAAGCTCTCCAAAATAGTTAACAAAGAAGCGATATTAACGGCCTATCACGGACTGGTGGCACCATTACTGAGATACGGCATTATATTTTGGGGTAATTCGGTAGACAAGGAATTTATATTTAAAGCTCAAAAGAAGTGCATTAGAGCAATGTCCCAAATAAATAGTACAATTAGCTGTCAACCTTACTTTAAAAATCTAAAAATTCTAACATTGCCTTCCCTATACATTTACGAATCAAATATTTTTGTGAAATCAAATCTAAGCTACTATAAGACTGCTGTCAAAAGCTATTATCGAAAATTAAGGGATAAAAAAAGATTAGAGGTACAAATACCTTATGGTAAAACGGCACTATTAAATAAAAGTATTTTATGCATGACATCATTAATCTATAATAAATTGCCTGATGACATTAAACAATTACCAATGCTCCAGTTTAAAAAGAAACTACATTCATTATTAATAGAAAAATGTTACTATGATGTCAAAGATTACTTGTGTGACAAAAATATTGTATTCTAATGACAAAAAAGGAAAAATAACTATCATTTTTTCCCACATAATATGTATATTGTGAATTGTATTTGAAGGCCATTTAAATTGCTTGTCTTTCCTCTTTTTTAAAAAAATTTTTTTTGAATATTTATGTAAGAATATAATTTGCAATATTGTAATAAGGAATTATGACTTATATGACTTGGAATTGAATTTGTATGTATTAATAATTTGGAATATTTTAATAATGTATCGAGACTAATTTGACTAATTGTGTTTTAAATTCTGATTTATATTTTATTATTGTATGCCTCAACGGCGGGACATAGCTGAACTTATTTTATATATTTAAGACCTGCATTTATGTGTATACCTATAGTCCACAATAAAGATTATTTGATTTGATTTGATTTGATTATGCCTAGAAAGGAGTAACTGACGATATGGCGACGAATAGCGAAGTATGGAAGGAAAAGACCATTTTGCGCCGACCCTAAATAAATTGGAATAAGGGCAGGAGAATGCTAATGATTGTATTATGTAAACTAATGTTATACATTATTAGCAAAATTTTTTGCAAAAAAACTGTACTAAATACAATGCGTGCCACAAAAGATGAAACTTGACACACCACGTACTTTGACTTGCGCAGTAGATTATAATTCTCTGATTCTGATTTTATAGGTCTCTTTAGCGGTATGAGGTCTGAGCCGGGAAGGGACCGGGCATCATCGGGGCGGCGGAAAGAGCGCAGGAGGCGCGATACTGCGCTCATCAGGTCTCATCTTTCGTGGCACGCATTGTACTTACCTAATTTTAGCAATTGTCCCTTTCACATCAATAGCAAATGTGTGTTTTAATTTAATGCTAACGCAACTCCGGTCCCCAAGATATAGGTGCCACCTAGTTTGGGGACCACTGTTTATGTAAAAAATCTTTTTTACAAAAAAAAAAAAAAAACAACCGACATCCAAAAAAATACTACAAAGTGAAAAATAACTTTCATTTCGGAAGTCGATGTCTTTGGATCTGTATTTTAGCTTTTTGCCACCGACTTCAGAAATTAAAGTTATTTTTCACTTTGTAGTATTTTTTTGGAAAACGGTTGTTTTTTTTTTTTGTAAAAAAGTTTTTTATTTTTCACATTTTAGTGGGTTAGTCTGTAATTCATCTAAGTTACAGTAGCCTTATGTCAACTGCTCATCACCTTTTAAAAAATATTGCTTTTCCCGATACAAGGACGTTAATTGTTGAGGAGTTCTCCCAGTAAGAAACCAGGAGAACTGGAACTGATGGTTAAGTCACCATCAGCTCCATTTCAACATATGTATTGTGACGAGCATAAATTGCTTAGCAATAATCGAATCGCAACCCGTGAAATACGTATTATCGAGTAGTTCCGATGGCCATCTCTGGTCTTCCTCGGGAGCAAATGCACGATTTACTATAAAAAAATACGCAAATCGCTATAGGTGTGCCTATAAAGTTTGAAGGTTCCCCTCGATTTCTCTGGAATGCAATCATCAGATCCTGGTTTCCTTATCATGGTACCACCTTTGGGATATCTCCTTTCCAACAAAAAACGAATAATAAAAATCGGTTCATAAACGACGAAGTTATCCGCGAACACATAAAAATAATATATATTATACGGTCGAATTGAGTAACCTCCTTTTTTTGTAGTCGGTTAAAAATATAACTTGCTACTGACATCCATTAATGTTATCTGAATATGTTTTAAGAAAATGCCTGCAATAAGGTTAAAAATTTCTTAACATTCGTCAACATAACTACTAAAGAAGAACTAAAACTGATTGAGTTACAAAAGACTGAAAAGTACCACAAACCTTTTTTAAAGAATAAGAACAACACAAATATAAGATGTTCAACAATAGTTGTACGAGTATCATGTTGTAATGTTAAATAATGTTATTACATAAACATTAAACATAAAGCAACTCAACATGTAGTGCAACATGGAACTGATTATTTCTTCTATTTGTTTTTCTTTTAGTTCTTAAGTTCTGCTCAATTAAGAACCTAATTCCTCGTAACGCGTTTCAGCGAAACATTTGTAAGTATGTCTAGGTAGGTGAGTAACGCCAGTAAATTCCTAATTATTTAGTTTCTTATTTAATAAGTCTAGTACACTGTACAAATATTTTGTTTCTTTTTTACAAGATGCGACTGCTCAGTTTTTTTGTTAATTTTTGTTTCTCGGTGTGTTTACTGACACAAAAACCTATTTTACTTAGATGTTATAAATTGAGTTGAATAAATATATGTAAAATTTTGAAATTCACCTAGCACTTTTTGGTAAATCTGGATTTAAAAACAGGGACGCGAAATCTTATAACCTAATTAGTTTCAAGTATCTATAGACCGCTTAATTTTTTTGACGCCCCGATTCCTATTTTAAACCGTAAGAGACCCATCAACCCATGCACCCAATCAACTCAGCTGCCTCCACATAAAAGGTGCTCCATTATCTTGCAAAACAAGGCAGATCTAACAGTACGTGTTAATATGGCGCCAGCAACCGGTGAACTATAACAACCTATAACGATTTACGCTCTATTTCTGATCTTATACCAACACATTGCCGTCTCACTAGATTGCAAACGATACCCAAGCATTTGTAATACTTCCGCGTGAGCTAACTAACACTAGCTCCATATGTTGGGTGGCTTGACAGCGATGTTGGTCCCTTATTGACTAACTAAGTCTTTAGTAGGTACGTAAAGGAAATTTTTGTGCGCCAATCAATTTTAAGTTTGAAAGTTATAATAAAGCAACATCCTGTAAATCATGGCATCCTAGGTAACATCGTACAACCCGTTACTGGGCTAAGAGCCGAACCCAAACTGATGATAGACAATATAATCCTTTCTGTACTTATGTTCCTTTCGTTCGTTCGTGTTCTTTTATTTTATCTGTCTTAGATAGGTTTCTCTATCACCAGTATATCAAAACTGGTGACAGATACGTTATTAGGTTTGGCCGTAAGAAGGGTTCATTTGATTCTTTAACTTTTGTCACAATTTGGTATACAACAAAGAAAATAAAAGTCTAAAACAAAATAAAACTTTTGGAAAAAAAAATAAAAACACTAGAAGTATAATTAGAATTAACTTGCTGGCAATGACAGCTGATATGTGAAGGTATCATGTTTGTTTAATTAATCAATTCTTAGTAGTCCCGATTACTAAGTTTCTTTTGATTTTTAATATCACTGAGGGAAAACCAACCACAAGTCAGATCAATATAAATCAATCAACTTAGCCTACCGCAGTCACTAGCTGGACATAGGCCTCTCCCAGACTGTCCCACACAACACCTTTTTTTTTATCGTGTGGAAATCCTCATGGATGTCCTCCATCCTGGGGTGAGTGAAGGGGTCTGTCAGACTTTTACTGACCACACGGTATTCTGCTGCTACCTTTAGCCGGGGTGCTGGAGTGCTTGCGCATTTCGTCACGCTCCCCCGGCTAGGTGTCGGCCCGCATCAATTCATGCGGACCCTGTCCTTCGCCTTCCGCATCCAGTCTGTCCCAGTGACCTTCTTAAGGTCGTCGGTCCATCTAGCTGGGGATCATCCCACACTACGGTTGCTGATATGCGGTTTCCACTCCAGGAATCGTCTGCTCTACCGGTCATCGTCATTTGAGAAATACGGCCAGTTCACTGCCACTTCAGTTTGCTTACTCTGCAGGCCTCATTCCCGATTTTATCCTTCAAAGAAACTCCAAACATAGCCCGCTCCATAGCGCGCTGAGCGACCTTGAATTTGTGGACCAGCCCGACTGTCAGCGTCCACGTTTCGGCACCGTAATTATGTCATAACGGTCAAGATGCACTGGTTGAAGACCTTAGTCTTCAAAGGGATACGTGACGAGAAGACTTGACAAAGTTTTCCAAACGCTGTCCATCCCAACTGGATCCTTTTGTCGGCTTATAACCCAAGGTTGTATATACCGAGCTGGATGACTTGCCCTAGGTAGATTTACTCCTTCACAATTTCGAGAAGCGATCTCCTTCGTTGTGGATTGGACTCCGCAAGACGTGGGAATTGCTCACAACTTTCGTCTTGTCCAAATTCATGCCGAGGCCAACACGCCCAGAGGCTCCAGTTAGGCTGTGCAGCATCTGGTCCAACACCCAACCACAAGACACCAAGTGAATAAAAACTCGATACAATAGAGAGCTGTGAATGAGACGATAACTCCGTTATTTTCCAATAAGAAAATGCTTATATTGCTTGGGAAAAGATGAGACAAGTCCCAATACGTGTTCGTTTGTTCTTATAATGTTCTGAGAACTAAAGAAAAGCTAGCTGTCGACGTAACGAGACCATGGGGAAAAGTCTCATGAATTAATCAATCAAGAAAAATGATCAGTTATACCTACGCTTCGAATGCGGAGTAAAGTAGGTACATTTTAAAGTAATTTTGTTCCTTTTTTTATTTTGTTTTTTAATTTTGTTTTGTTTTGACTATCGTTTTTTTCTTAATTTTTACTTCATTCGTTCTGTATGTTTAAAAATGTTTTCCAGTGAAAGGAAGAGTGCAAGTACATACAATACCTACTTACCTCCTCTAGTGCGGCGACGAGTCCATGTTGACAGTAAAGTTGCCGCATGCACACAAGTAAAATCCTCTCACACATTGAAATAATCACGCTTTGTAGAGGGGCGTTCATTTTTAGAATGGTTCATCTCTACACCTCTGCCCAACCCTTCAGGGAAACAAGGTGTGATGATATATTATGTTATGTGTCGATTTAAAATTCTAATGGGTTTCCAATACAAATATTTTCGTTTAGGTCAAGATATGGGTAAAGTATTATGGTATTTAACATGGAGTTACGACGAGTATCTCTATGACTAACAACTGTTTATGACCGGAAAATAATTATTAAGATAGAAACATTAAACTCGGTGTGAACGACAATTATTTTAGTTATGAGCTGTTGCTATGTGTAAATTAGATATATAAATAAAAAAAAAGAATTACTGACTGACTGACTCATCAACGCCTTGCCCAAACCCTTAAACCTAAAATGCTGAAATTCCTTTATAATGGAGACAAGTTATAAGGAAGGATTTCCCAGTAATACATTTCCTTGGGATATTTTCCAAAATCCACGCGGGCGAAGCTGCGGGCAAAAGCTAGTAATTTATAAAACCGTTTTGTCAATTTTATGCCTCAACGAAATATGTTTTAATATTAGTTACTATTTCTCTAGTTCTATATTTTCTGTACATATCGTCGGTCCAGTGGTCAAGTAGCCAATCTGCAAAAACCACTTTTTCCAGGAGAGCAAAAAGAATATTGAAATTGGTCCTGGAAATCGGAATCTTAACGTATCTTTCTGAAATTTTAAATTTAGTATTAAAAAATAAATGTTTTAAAGTTTATGTTAAATTAAATATTCATTTATTATTATTTATGTAAATAAAGCAGATTGGTGACTTTACCGTGGTCACTTTAGTTTTCAGTAATCTGTTCTTATGTTTTAAAGTAGCCTATGTGGTAATTAGTCTAGTTTACCATGGATATTATTTACTATATAAAATGAGCTGGATGGTGGTAAGTGGCCAAACTGCACTACAACAGTCACAATATTCGTGATATTTGCAGGAAATTGTAGATATTTAGGTTGGTATTTTAGGAAAGTTAAGTGTTTATTGTATGACACAGAAAATAAAATTTATTCTTTCATTTATTTTAGTATGAAATTGAGAAAAAATGAAAAATAAAATGTTATTCGAAATATTCTTATTGAAAAACGTAATGAAGAATTATGTAAAGTAACATAAATTGTAAGTATTCTGTAGAATCTTATAACTAAAACAGGGTTATTCGCTGCCCTCTGCGGCATCAGGCTCTGGAAGAGCGTCTCTTGTAGTTTCCGAATAAGGAAGATTAGCATAAAAGCTATGGTACATTTTTGGTATTTGTAAATCCGTGCATAACTTCATGAGATCTTGTTTCTTTTTTGAAGAGATCTTAAATCTTTCTGAATACGCAGGTATCGGATAGGGAATCACTTTGCCTCTTCTTTTTTTAAAATTAATTTCTATAAAAGATTAATTTTTATCGAAACTTGTTTTAACCAAACGGCATCATTTATTCCATATTTTTCTTGTGAGGTTGAGGGTTTGCTATGAAATTGGTTTGTCATTCCAAAATCCTTAAAATCGTCGTGCTGTAATGACGTAACGGAAAAAGGTCGCGGGTTAGTTCTAGCTAGCCGAACTATCTGTGTCCAACCATCTGGAGTATATACAGGTATATTTTTTTATTTCTTTTCAATTTTGGAGTGGATGGAGTCACACTCCATGTGCGGGCCGCTTTCAAAAAACTTGTGATCGATAACCTGCAAACTAGCATGTTGTTGAAGAGTTAATAAATACATGGAGCTAAAATGATAATTTTTTTGCTGACCACCACAGCCATCCGACATCATTCTAGCGTGTTTAATGTTATGATGTGCCATAATGTATGTATGAATGCAGGTTGCAATTTCAATACTACCACGCTTCCCTTCCATCTCATCCCACATACGAGTACCACACACACACACACACAACACACACACACATCACACACACACACACACATTTACACACATCACACATTTTACATCTTGATTGCCCAAATTGTAGACGGTCAAATTGTACACCGCTTTTTTTTTTTTTTTTTGTGGATGGGAAATCATCAAATGACTTCTCCCGCTCTGGGCAGAGCGGGAGGGCGTGTCAGACTTTTACTGACTAAAACCCACCCATGTTCCTTCAGCTGCCCGTGCCAGGGCCACGGTATCTCTTTCGAACTACCCGCGACCCCGGCGGCATCGGCCCAATTGACCCCGTCACTGCTGACATCTCTTTGAGGCGCGCGTGGAACACAACGCGCCGTCGACCCGGGCCTGGTCCTTACCGGACGGCGAGCTGCCCATTACTCGTCGTCCGCAAGCCCGCGCCTACGGTGGCCGGGAATCGGCAATCGATTCCCGCCGCCCAGGGCGTCTCCTACGGCGGCTAGGGGCGCGAGGGCGCGGCTGTTGCCTCTCCCTCACGCGTTCCGCTTCCTCCTTCGCGAGCATTACTGCTTCGCAGAAGGAGGTGACGGCTTCCCATGCACTCTCGCTCCGCACCATGGCCTGGACCAGGTTTGGACGCGAGAGATCGCCGCCGCCGATCGCCTCCGTGAGAACACGGCGGTGCTCCGCCCAAGCCGGGCAGACCTCCACTGTATGCTCCACCGTGTCCTCCGGGCGATCCACACAATGGTGACACCCGGAAATTGTACACCGCTAACTTACGCACATAAAAAAAGGCCCAGCTGCTCCTTTGGGTGTATTGAGAACAGCTTCCAAATCAAAATTAAAGGAGAGTATTTTGTCATCACTTTGAGCTATCTCTTTATCTTCATCTCTACATTGTCTTGCTTCACTTTCCGAGCTAAATGTAATGTATGATGAGTATCATGATGTTTGCGAGACTCAACGGCTGGGAAAGACTGAGTCTGGTCATGAATAAATTGTTCTTCAGATGGCAATAATTTATTAGGGGGAGCTTTTTTGCCTCTATTTTCTGGTAGTAAAAGACCTTGAGCATTAATTTTTTTAAGAGCACCTTTTACAAATGCACCCGTAATATTTAAGGTATCCAAAAAGAACTCTCGGCATACAATTTTATTTTCGTTGGCAACAGTTAGTGAGTAAATGAGAGTAAATTCTCTCCGTGAACATGATTGAACTTACTAAAATCGACAAAAGTTAATATTTTCAGATGATTGCTTATGATAATTTTAAAGGTCATGTATCGCGGTAACAAGTTTAACGATTTAGTTAAATTTTATATTTAAGTATATTAGGTTTTTATTTGTATGTTTATTATATTTACGTTATATTACTTGTAAAGTCAATTTCAATTTTTTTAATGGGTAAGTTATGTTACTAGACCAGAGTGAAAAAATTACCAGCTGTTTAAAGAACAAAGGTAAAGTATTTAATCTGCCACTTAGGCTGGTTGATCACTGTGAATTGTAGCATTGCAATAAATTTGTACCAAGGTAAAATATACAATCTGCCACTTAGGCTAGTTGATCACTGTGAATTTTAACATTAAAATAAATTTGTACCAAGGTAAAGTATTCAATCTGCCACTTAGACTAGTTGATCACTGTGAATTTTAGCATTACAATAAATTTTTACCAATGTAAAGTGTTCAATCTGCCACTTAGACTAATTGATCACTGTGAATTTTAGCATTACAATAAATTTGTACCAAGGTAAAGTGTTCAATTTGCCACTTAAGCTAGTCGAGCATTGTGATATTTTTGAAAAGTGAAAATTGCCTGACTTGGTCAACTAACTTATCGTCACATAGGACAGTTTACTATTGCACACGTTGTATGGTTCGCACTTTGGCACCAGGAAGATTTTCCAAATCTTGTACAATTTTAATGTTACGTTTACCATTTATTTTGCCACAATATGTATTAAAAAAAGACATTATTATTGACATTTTTAACTCAAAAACACCAAAATGGCAGATTGGCTACTTTACCACTGCACCGACGATATAAAGGTAAATAATAACCACAGTATTTGGTGTTGACGTTATTTTAAAGAATTTTGTTCATCATTATAAAATTTTGTTCATCTGAATTAACCGTTCTGAACTATGTACTTCTAATTTCCGTACACAAGAAAATCAATACAATAAAACCGAGTAAATATTTATTCCGAATAACATAAATTATAAACACAATGCGATATGTGATTGTAAAAACTTTAACATTATACGTTAGCACGTTGTTACATTCGAATACAATCGCGGGAAGGCGGCAATTAAACAGGTACACATTATCAGGGCGCCTACACACGCTGCGCGGGAGTTCACGGCCAAACTACTGTTGCATAACGCCCTGATACAGTAGAAAACAAATAAAACCGATACTAATCTCGACTAGATCCCTCATAAATCTTTTTAAGGTTAAATTTTGTAAGTACTTGTGAATTTAAACCGTAAAATATAAATGTTTCGAGAGTGGGAACTGTTTAGAAACAACCCATGTACACGATGTGTAAATTAAATTAATCTTTCAAAATAGGAATGGTGTGTGAATTTTTCAAGTTTATAATTAGCTAACCAAATTTTTTAAGCAATAGCCATTTTGGCACTGTATTCGCAAACGTCATAATCATCCGTGTACAATTGCACGCGTTTGATTTCAACATCATTAGGCAGTTCAATAAACTGTTCGTTATGATCATTTTAATGCAATCCATTCTTGTTAGACAATACCTACTATATATAGTCTTGCCCCGACCTTTGCTCATCAATCAACATCATTCTGTCCATCTTTTTCCCAACTATGTTGTGATATTGGCTTCCAATCTGACTGGATGCAGCTGAATTACAGTGCTTTTCATGGACCGACTGCGGATCTGACCTTCAACTCTTTGGAACATAATTCATCATCATCTGCTCTTATCACATGCTACATATTTGGGGTCGGCACAAAACGTTTTCTTCTTCCTTTGTTCCCTGTTTTAACTGTCACGCTATCATTCACCCCTTTCTCTTTCGTATCATTTCACTCCCTCCCAATCCCTCTAAATTTTCTTTGGCCATTCTCTCACTTCCATCAACATTTTATATACATTACTCTTTTAGTCTGATTCATCCCTTCTCATCAAATAACAAAAAATAGTTTCTACTGCAAAATTTTCCTCAATCTAGCTTCACCGACCAGTCTTGATTAACTCCTTTCAAAGCTTAGGAAAGTAAGGCACGATACGCATCATGCATTACATAAGGTACAAGTAAATAGGTGAGCTGTGGCGTTGACATGGGAACTCCATCGTTAATATGAGTTGCACAACCTTCGGCGATGGAGGTCAAAGAGTACATAAGTTACGTGTACTCTGTGGGCTGTGGCGGTTTCGTGATGTTTATTATTTCACTTGAAATTGGGTACCGAAATTGGAGATGGTTTTTGTAAAAGTCATTGCACTTTTTCCTTATAAAATTGGTATGCCCACCGATTAATGTTTTTGATCCCGCCATTTTCTGATGTCAATTTAGCTAAAAAAATCTGCGACCAAAAGGTACAAAAAAAAAAACAAAAAATATACCAAAATATGTAAATTTTTTTCGTGTAATCTTATGTCGACATATAAAATTCCGCTCAAGTTATAGCCCTACACCAAGAGCTTAGGTCACTACACTATCACACAATAGCTAATCGAGACCTGTCAAATCATCATAAGGGGACTATCATTAAAGTTTATTATTTAAAACATCATTCACTACCTGCAAGTCTTTGACACATCACGATTTTGGTCACGACGACGTCTTGTCAATGTGTCGAAACTAAAATAGAAAGAATTTTGATTGCAACGGGTATTAAACTTATCGACCACTGTCTAACGCTGACAACATAAATATAGGTAAGTCAAACGCTTAAAAGCGTTTATGGGGGATTGGACGGAGAAGGCAACACACAGGGAAGAGTGGAAAGCTGTGGGGGAGACCTTTGCCCAGCAGTGACAATACAGGCACAAAAAAACGCTGAGAAGGAAAATATACAGGCGAATGCAATCTATCGAAGGATTGGACTAAATGGGCAAAGAGAAAATAAACGAGTTACAAACGTTTCACCTAACTTAGACAATTATTATAGTTTTAGACCTATCTCTGAGGGATGCATTTTCATGCTTTATCATTGAGGCCTCAAACATTTCGAAAATGTAATAGTAAAACACCTTTTAATTGTTACCTGAAGAGGTTACCGTACCAAGGTTGTATAATTTACAAATTTTATGAAACTACCGTATAAAATATTATAACAAAATCCTCCTGCACACAAAAGAAGTAGAAGAGAATTTTTAATAGAATGAAGCAAGAAACCGCAGCTCATCATATTTTATGTGGAGCCAGTACAGCACGCGACCGCATAATTGAAATATTGCGACCATCGAACTTTCACCTCGGTGTTTATGATAATAATTTGTGTGATTGCCTCAACAGCTTCAATGAGTGTAGTTTGAATCGTAATATGCATTCGCGTTCGTCACTATCTTTTCAAACTGACTCACTACGAGTAGATGCGGTTAAATGTTATCGTCAACAACGCGCGCGACATCTACATTCTACAATTTCTTTGTCTTCGTAAGCAAATTCATTTGTTTTGGCTATAAACCCCAATGTTCCGACAGCACCATAAGCATTTGCATAAGTACCTCACACAGATTAAACTATCTAATGCTTACTACCAATCTAAGCCGTCAATGATCAACCATCCAAAACAATATTACGAAAGCAAAAACTCTCACGTCGCCAAATTCAATTCGCTTCGCATGCACTTCGCGTCCATCCCTCATCTAACCGTAACATTTGCGCAACCTTCGACTTTTGCAACGATTCGACCAAAACCATTCAACTTGGTTTCCGAACTATGGTTACACGGTACCATTGACGTAAGATGAGTACATCAGTTTAGTTTACACGCAAAAGGCTTGTCGGTTATGTAAAGCTGAAGTAACTTTGTATAATCTTTCAGATGTGTCATAATTTGTTTAGTGCTCTGTGGTCAGTGCAGTAATGGTTCAGCCGGAAGTTTTTTGTTGTCGATGTATAGCTTATTTTTATTTTAACGAGACTGCACTGACCTCAATTTTGCACGCATTGTTTAGGTGTTTAACTAAATTCTTGTTAACTAGTGACAGAAAATTCCAATGCTGGCGAAGTTGAGATCCATGTATATCAACGTATGGTCAATGTAGATGATACTAGTAATGACATAATTGCAATAACATCTTTCTAGCTTGTAGAAAACTTAGTAGTTTTTCTACTAATAATTATGTAGGAAGTATTTAAGGAGAATGTGGTACTATTTGGTCCAATTTACTCACATAATTAATTTAAGTTTATCTCATTGCCATAGTAGTATCGAAAATTCACTTTCTGTCTGTAGCAATTGTGCGTGTCGTCTTCCAATTAGCATATAATGGGTAGACGTGGTGCTATGTGCAATGAGTGAATTAAAACAAACTGTTACATTACGACTGTTAAGTAATCTGGTATTACACACGATGCACGAAGAATGTCATGATTTATTTTGGTGAATGATTATAATATGTTTACCTTTAACAGGGGGTCTTCGAAGTTAAACCAAACCATAAAGTGTAACTTGCATAATATTGATGCAAAGTGTATAATTACTTTGACATTTATGAACTTATAATCTCTTGCTAAAAAATCACATGCTCAGGAAGAAATAAAAGCTCCGCATCAGCTTTTTAAATTTCACAAAGCGATTATCTTACTTTAAGAATAAACATAGGAGCTAAGCATAAGATCAGCGTAATTGCAGCAGTATTATCAAATAGTTTGCATTACACCTTGTAAATTCAAATTACCCTCTGGGACGTCATTAAGTCAAATAATAACAGAACACCTATTAGATAACGTAGTTGGTAAATAATTGTATCCTGGAAGACATACTTAACAAATAATGTTTAGAATTGTATGTACGAGTAGTTATATTAGATTTTACTGTTTATTTGAAACCCCGGTCACGTATACTCGAATACTCTAAAGCGTGGCATTAAATGTTTGCATAATATATTGCCTATATAAATGTGATAGATATTACTGCCATTGATCAGTTTCGAATACAAATTGTAACCTCATTACAAATTAATACTCATACGATATTATTTACGAAGGCTCCGGTGTGTCAATTAGATCATTTAGATGCTAACATAGTTATTGATAGCGAATGAGAAGCAATTAATCGAATGCCTGTGTATGTGTAAATCAAGATTGGTAAACATAATATCGGCTACTTTCTTTTTTTTTAAATTAAAATCCTCGTTTAACTTCGATTATACTTAGATACCTAATTATGAAGTAATACGGTTGAAAACGAATTTTAAGCAGTACCATATTTACGGACGCAGTGGAGATGATTACAAATTCACATCTACAAAAACGAAACATCAAGTACCTTTGTAAGATTTTTTAAAGTAACATGACATTCTTAATCATAATAATACACATATACAAACTAATTACACTAAACACGAAACCTAAAGTTCAATCAACTTAACAACTTAAGCCCTTATCAATAATCTAAAACAAGAAATACTTGAATAGGGTCAATGGCAGTACAACACTTAACCGTGAAATGATTGAATTACGATCGTACTACAATATCGAGGTTTATGTAACAGCTAACAACAATTTATAGATTCATTCATTGATCGGCCGAAACTATGCCAGCAGTAGTCAGCTTCGAATATATTGCCCAAGAATCTTACGTGACAAAAAATTGCACGCTTTTGGGCACAATGTTATGAGAGTGATGGGTTGTTCATTGTTCGTCTTCTATTGGGCGATAGTCATTTGTTATGACTTCTATTACGTCATTGACATCTGCCGTTGTTTTTAGGGTTCCGTAGTCAACAAGGAACCTTTATAGTTTCGCCATGTTCGTCTATCTGTCTGTCTGTCCGCGGCTTAGCTCAAAGACTTAGTACTAGAAAGCTGTAATTTGGCACGGCTATACATACTAATCACGCCAACAAAGTGAAGTGAAGAAAAAAAAATTGTAGTGTAAAGTGCAGTGTGGGTGGGGGGCAAAGTGGTGATGATATTTCTTTTTTCTCGTCTATTCCACGGTGTGGGGTATCGTTGGATATGCCGTTCAAAAATATAGCGGGTCTGTCAAAATAATTTTTCGATCTGCTTTAAGCTTTAAAGTACTAATTTATGTAATAGTCAAGTATCCTATTCAAGTGCCAGCTTTTGGATCGAAAGTTAAAAGGAAAACTATCACAGCTAAGTAGGCTTTACAAGTTAACGAGTAATAGAAGACCAAATTACATTTGCAGTTGGAATGTGTGGGAGAACATGTTTTTCAACTATGATGTTAAGTTTGTTCTTGGGATAAATTCATCCCAAATATAGAGCCCTTCATTGTGCGTAGTCCGACACGCACTGGTTTTTATTTATCTTAATCGTATCTATTTAGATCATCCAATTAGTGAGCGTAGCTAATATCTTCGATATAACATACATGTGCAACAACCTGCACCTTTGTAGTTTTGATGGTGCACACTAATGCCAACTTTTCAGCAGAATGAAAGTGGTGAGTAGGTCATTGTTTGTCTTCCATTGGACTTTTGTCATTTGTTATGACTTCTATTACATCATTGTTATTTCCTGTAGTCTCTTCAATATCTATAACTACATTCATATTTCAATAATCATGTGCAGTAACTTACACTGCGGTAGTTTTGATGCTGCACTTTTGAATATCTGATCGTTCTTCGGTAAGTTTGATTATTTGAGCTTGTAAATAAGCAATATGACTCGGAACAAATGCCATGCTAATACTTATTCAGATCCGGCAATTGAACCCTCGACCCGTGACAGCAAAAGGCAGACTGGTATTGCACCGCCTTATTTCAGAGTTGGTTTTGCATGACAATGTTTGCATTTACCAACTTAAGGTGGTGACATAACCTTCAATATATTTTTATTATTGAAAGATTACACACGCAAAAAGTTCATACTCAAAACTACCTTGGACTTGATGGCATTAACCGATGTCAAAGACCGCGAGAAGGTTGTAAGGTCAAGAAGATTCAATCAAATTACGGCTAGGTATCGATGGAATGCCATCATCATTATCCACGAGTTACGACCTGTTCTTGCAAGCTGTAATGACGGTCATTAGTGGAAAATTATACCTAATTTGACAAGAATATTGAATTTTATACATAAACACTCAATTCAGAGATGTGCATATTTTGCATATATACAAACATATATCATATCGGAATATTTAATTGAAATAAACAAGCAGGAAATTAAAGACACCCAGTTTTGTTTCAGACTAGCTTATTAATTGTAGGTACCTAACAAATTTTGATCAAAACATTTATAATGGATAATTATATATTTTACTTTACTTTATTCAGACATATACCCGAACTTTAGCTATACATTAGTATTACATATTCAATATAAAGATCAAATACTTGGTATCGATCATACGGAAGTTAATCGCATAAGACAAAATATTATAAATCAAACAGCTTAGCACCAAGACTATCATTAGACCATATATAAGAAAATAAATTCGTAATCATGTAATCACAGTCAAAGCCTATTACTTTTTGATGGCCCATTACGATCATTACCGATTTGAGAATCAAATTACGTAAGATGTAGCCATTTAGCCTATGTAGTTTAAAACATTGATCAATAATTGAATTTAATTAGTATTGCAATTTTATTGCTAATTTATGAAACTCACAACTATTAGTATTAAATATGACGATGTAATAAATATCTATCAAAAGTTTTAAAATTCAAAACAGCCATAATTATATGAATTTAATAGGCTATCAGTATTTTGAGTTCGCAGCTTCCTAAAATGTATTTCAAATAATAATTAAAGTTTGAATAGCCTTATTCTTAAATAAAAACGAATAAGCATGATATTTAGGTAAACCTGCATCTAGACGAACCACACTAATAGAATCATTTGAATACATATATAATGAATAAGCAATTAATAAATAGTCATGTTTTTGGAGCTCTACTATTTAGCAGAGCTCCAAAAACAAGTATTTACTTGATTAGTATATGCAGCTGTAAAAGTGCACCAAATAGTATATTAAATATTAGAACAACCTTAAGATGCAATTAGAATTACATCATGTGATACTTTGCTATGCAGACAAAGTATCAAATTATGAAATAAAGAATGTATGAAAGTCAATACCGTGTGCATTTAGCCAATATCCGATGACAGGCATAAAGATAATACTAATATAGGTAACTATATTAAAGTGATGATTGCGAAACGTAAAAGACACTTTGTTCGCACGGGAAGAGATGTCGAAACTGAATTGGGTGTAAGAGCTCGGCCTGCGTGCCCAATGTAAGAATTAGAATTAGATGAAGCAACGCATGCGGCCACGAGAGCAAGATTGAAGTGCGTTCATAGTACCAGCCGCATCTAATAATGGAGTTCACTCAATACCGCAGCAAATTGTGCAGTCAACAACAATATTAAATTTCTTGAGCCCCTGTAATTGATTTGATGTTGGCGTTCATGACATTATTGCATTGGTCATGGAGATTAGTGTAGGTGTTACTGTATGCGTATGTGTCCATGAGTGATAAAAAGAGAATGACTACTTAAGATATATATGAAAATCATTTTTGTGTACGTATAGACTGACTAACCAACAAATGTTATAACTTCATTGTTATTTTAATACCTAGTCGGTCGTTATTGATAGGGACTAATTGAATATTCCTAATGGTCCTACAGAAGCCTATAGAAAACGCAATAATAGTTGAAAGATATAATATTACAAACGGTTATTACGACACCTTCTTAATTGCAGCTCCTCGGATTTCTGCCGTTAATTTAATAGGCGTAAACGGTCAAGTTACATTGAATAACTAAATGCAATTTTTTTTATTCTTGCATTTCATATTTTGAAGAATGGTATTGGTAATGGTAATGGTTACGTCTTCTTCTGAGAATTGCTTGCCTAGTTTGTTACCCTTTCTATGATTTTGTTAATATTGCTCTCTTAGGTCTTGTTTTTTTTTTGTTTTTGTATGTAACTTATGCTATTATTGAAATTGAATTATGAGTGTGTTAGAAAAAGCAATTTACCTCCACACGGTTGTTGAGGTAAATTGCTTTTCTTAGAATCATTAGAAGGAAAAATATATTGGAGGTCTTTCGAAGATTCACTACTACGGAGCTATTGTGGTTACTTAGGAATACTATTAAAGCTAAAGAAAATAATTTGAAACTTAAAATGATTTAACAGAATAACTCTCGCCTTAATTTTAAACCAGATCCATCTAACACGGACATTGAATCATCATTACACATAAATCCAAGTAACCACATGTAACATTTTGACCAAAGGGAAAATCCTATTTGTGACTAACAAGCAAGTAACATAACAGATGGAGAAATGCTTCCCGACTAACACCTTATATGGTTCAAGGAAGTTATTCAACAACTGAGGTAGATGACAGATATGAGATACAGGGTACAAAGGGCCGACTGTCTGCTTTGTAAGTACAAGAATATGCTAGACTAGGGATTGCGAAGATGAGTGACTGATATTTGAGAAAAGATAGGCAAGATAAAAAACACTCGCGTAAAAATCTAAACTAATATTGTATGTAAACAGGAGGTATAATAATATTCTTTGTTTGTTTGTAAAATTTCTGGAAGCTTGTACAATCCAATTAATTCATTCTTTCATTAATAGAAGAAAATATAGGCAAGATTAAAGTCAAGAAAACACACACGCAAAAATCTAAACTATCATTATATGTAAAGCGGTAAAATTCGTTGTTTGTTCGTAAAATCTTTGATTATATTTAATTCTTTCACTAATAGAGAATGCTAAGTACAATTATAGGATGTGTTTTAAAGTGTGGCCGACTTCCAAACGGACGAATTCGCGGCCAGAAGCTACTCCTTAACAAAGGACGAATTCTAACACTAATAATGCACTTTATATCAGTATTACATAAAGATATATAAAAAAGTACTTAAATAAAAAAATTTAAACCAAAGTTGTGCCTTGTTTCGGTTTTCATACAGTCAGCCCAAAATTTCCTGTCGCATGCCATCCGTTTCACTCACGTCAGAAGTTCGTCATCCCTGAGGGGGCTAGATTATAGTTCTTAGAATATATTGTTGAAAACGTTAAGATTAAGTGAGAGATAATCAGCTTTGACCATGATAAATGGTTATCGTGCAACAATAATGATGTCAACACATTTCTAAGTGTTGTGTTGACTTGAATGACATTAAACATCAAGTGAAACTTTTTGGCCTTTTGTGGTCACATGTAATTAGATATTCAAGTAGATTTTGTATGGGTGTCGAGTGTCAGTGGGTACCACATCAAATGCCGACCATTGCTTTGTAATCAGAAGTCGTTGCTTGATGGGCAGGCTTGATGATGCTTCATATACTTCAGAGTATTGAGAGTTGAAAAAATAATTTCTCAGGTCACATTAGTCACATTTTTAATTCACTGTGGAAAATCAAAATCAAAATTTGTTTTAGCTGTAATAGATCCTCGATACATTTCCAAAAGTAAACGGATATTAAGTAAATGACCATAGCGATGCGAACGAATTTTTTGATGCCCTATGATTCTTTCCCTTCTTTTTTACATAAGTACACATTATTATTGCAACTAAGTTCTTTAATGTGGCGGTAGGAGTTGATTGGTAGAAATAGTCATGTGCGTTCATACTTTAAAAGCGTACGCAAAATCAATGTTTGTCCTCAAAAACTATACATAAAGCCTTATTTTGTTCATGATTATAAAAATTGATGTTTTTTTTAGTAAACTATGAGGGCCAAAACACGAATTGAATCGATACAAAATAATCGCAGTTTCCTCAAAATTTGCATAAAATTGCGCGCAGGTCGGCCGGACGCAGCACCGCTCCCGTTCTCCGTAGCCTTCCAAAACGTGTTTAAGAGAGCACCCGTGTGAAAATCACAGATACTCATGTAGATTTTTTTTCTGATCATCAGTAAGACGATTAAATTGCCTTAAAAAAAATCAAATTCATTTATTAATTTTGTCAACATAGCGTAAAAATTATACAGATGTTATATTAAAAAAATAATGTTGGTCCATGCTATGTCCCGCCAGAAGGCATACAAAATAGCTTAATATTTAATCTAATATCACATTAACAAAATAAAAACAATAAAATAAAGTCATTATATTAGTAAATGTCACAGGTTCAGGCAACTTATACGCGATACCTCGAATTACTTTGACATTGTAACTCGAACAAATGTATAAATCGAATTTAAAAAAAAAACTCCGTAAGATGGCTCTGTATTAAAACATAATATACAGCTAAAGGAACTTCGTTCGAACCGGGATCACGACACTGCCCGACCTTTTTTTAAGTCTCTTAACTTATACCTTATAATTTAAAATATAAATTTTTTAATGACAATTATATAGTAATTATTATTTCCTTAAAATGTTATTAACTCTTAAAATGTCGATTGCACACCATGTGTACAGATAACAATAGAATTTCAATTGTGTCTGCTAATTAGCGCGCGACGGGTTAAGGCAAGTCTATGCTTATAATTGATATTGCCCTCTAAATGCTAAATTTACGAAAAACGTATATATATTATAAATAAATAAAAATAGAAGTCCTGACTGACTGACTGACAGAGTTTTCCTTTATAATGTAAACAAGGTATAAGGAAGGATTTTCCGGTAGTGTGTGATATTTTCCGACATCCACGCGGACGAAGCCGCGGACAAAAGCTAGTTATGAATACTAACACCCGGTTTCTGATTTGAGAAAAGTAGCAAATCTCAACTGATTATTCTCAAATACATAAGTATGCGCTTAAGTTTTTTGCGTTTCACAAGTTAAAATCGAATTTCGTCAAACCATAATCAATTGATCATTTACTTAAGTATTCCTGATCAAAGCTAACACGTTCCAATTTACATTCAAAAACCGGTACTTTTCAAAAACTCATAATATTACATCATTTTATTCTTATAAATTTAAAACAGACTTATAAAGTAAGTGAATTTTATATAACGGCATAATATCAACAAATTTATGTTATTAGAGTTGCTAATGCATATTTTAGCAATTTAATATATGTATATTTTAGCAATTCGACGTGTTTCTATGAACCGAATCGTGAATGTCAAACTGAAAGTAAATAAACACAAGATTGATTGGAATTCTGTTTTATACCAATTAAAATGGATAGAGATAAGAAAAAGAGATCGCCTAGCTATACTCTAGAGGAGAAAGAAAATCTTCTTTCAATAATAACAAAGTAAGTACATAATAACGAGATAATAACGTATAATGTTTCATCATCATCATCATCATGATTTCAGCCGAAAGACGTCCACTGCTGGACACAGGCCTTCCCCAAGCACCGCCACTTCGATTGGTTCTATGCTTCCCGCATCCAGCGGATTCCTGCGGCCTTTACAAGGTCATTGATCCACCTTATGGGAGGTCTTCCTACGTTACGTGTTCCGGTACGCGGTCGCTACTCCAGAACCTTCCGGCCCCTACCTAATGTTTACCAACATATCATTTTACGTTTATTTATTATTGCTTCAGATACCAAAGTGTAATAGAATGCAAAAGGACAGGGGCATACCATATCCACAAGAAACAGGAAGCCTGGAAGTGCATTACTAAAGCCATAGCCTCTGTCTCTTGATAACGTCAGGGAGACGTTATCTCTCCGAAACTGTTCACCGCTGCACTGGAGGATGTCTTCAAGGTTCTGGACTGGAAAGGGCTAGGCATTAACATCAATGGCGCGTACGTCACTGACCTTCGGTTTGCCAACGATGTAGTAATCCATGGCTGAGACTATGGAGGAGCTCAGTACAATGCTCGATGACCTCAGCAGAGCTTCCGAAAGAGTGGGTCTTAAAATGAACATGGATAAGACAAAAGTCATGGCAAATGCCCATGTAGCTGCCACTCTCATGAAGATCTTAGACACTACACTCCTTCGTTCGAAGAGCGTTTGGGAAGCTTTCCTATAGAATCAAAAACCAGTCAAGTGCGAGTCGGACTCGCGCACGGAGAGTTCCGTACCATTTTCTACAAAAACGGCAAAAAAAAACACGTTTGTTGTATGGGAGCCCCCTTAAATATTTATTTTATTCTGTTTTTAGTATTTGTTGTTATAGCGGCAACAGAAATACATCATCTGTAAAAAATTCAACTGTAATTAATTAGTAATTAATTAAGAAATTAGTCGAAGCTCTTGGTAATAAGCCATTGGTTGATACGACTATCGGCACAATGATCGCTGAGTACACCACTATATCAGGCTTATTGGCAACAATAGTCCTGTCAGTGATGATGGATCAATCCCAGTACAATGTGATATTTCCATTATCGAGAACTGGGTCGGACACATACCTATAGTACTGTACTTCCAATTCTACCAGGCTGTATTTTAGAGCAAAAATGTATTTTTTAAATTTTTATGTAACCGATTAAACTAGGAGTAATTAAAAATATTACAATACCTACATTTTTTTATTATAATACTATTGTAATATTAAAACTTTTATTGGGTGAAATAATTTTGTACTATGGATGTTCTGGCAGCAAAATTTTGGGTATTTGACACTTGAGGTAATGGTTCATCACTTTCTTCTTGTACATGTTCATCATATTCCATGATGTAGTTATCAAGATGAAGAGTCATATTATGAAGAACAACACACGCCACAATCACCTTCAATACTTTTGGAAGTTTTAACTGCATTCCTGCATGTAGGCATGGAAATCTTCTTTTAAGAACACCAAAACATCTTTCAATTATGTTTCGTGACGCTATCTGGGTTCTGTTATAGGCTTCTTGGGATAGAGAGGCAGGATTCAAAAAGGGTTTCATGAGATACCTAAGGCATGGGTAACCACTATCTCCGAGAATAAGGTGTGACCCAAATCTGCTAGCTTCAAAATGCGTTGCAAGTGGTGAGTCGTTCCAAATAGTAGTGTGGTGTACGGAGCCTGGCCAACGTGCAATGACACTAGCTATTTGTAAATTAGCATCACAGATGGCTTGAACGTTTATAGAAAAAAAAAAACCTTTTCTGTTCCTATACAGCTCAGCTCTGCTCCCTTCTGGTGAATTTATTTTTACATGAGTGCAGTCTACAGCACCTATGACTAGGAAATCCAGCTATGTCAAAAAATCGTGCCGCCACTGATGGTCTCTCCTGCGCAGTGGGCATACGAACATATTGCCGTCTCAACAATGCTATGGCACTAGTCACCCTCTCTACCACGCGGCACACCGTCGCCTTGCTCACATTCACGGTGTCCCCCACAACAGCTTGAAAGCTACCAGTCGCATAAAACCTACGAGCTATTAGTAGCTGAATATGGGAGAAATACAGTCCTGCCGTTGAATACGACAGGTTAGTTTAGGCTTTATTTTGTTAAAAATAAACCGAATCGACTCCTTCGAAAAGCGGAACCGACTCTTAAATTGTTCATCGCTTAGCGTGATGAACAAGCTAGGCCGATGTCCTGCTATTCTTCTGCGCGGTTGTCTGCGTTGAGGCATCTCCAAAGACGACAGGGAAGTATCGTCTTCACTCATTATAATCAAAATGACCAGTTAGTATATAGCTGATTACAGTTTGAATAGCCGAAATTGGTGTGTCAACTTTCAACTGCTCAACCTGACGTTGATTAGGCTTTAAGTATTGTCAAACACATTTTTCTTAGTTCAGAAACGCAACTGACGGCTTTAAGCATGAGTTAAGCATGCTTTCTGTCAAATTTGAGTAAATGATGTTATATTACTCAAATCTTGATTAGAGTTTAAAAAAACTTAATTCAGAAACGAAAAAATGTTTAAGTTATACTTAAGTACAGATTAGGACGTTCTCAACTTCAAATTCTCAATTCAGAAACTGGGTGTTAGAGATGTAATTGATACCAACAGGAAAATAACTGTTATTAAAGGGAAGTAACGAAATCATTAATCGATATGTACGTTTTCAAATCATTTGAAGCGTGTCATCGGTATATAAGACAGAAATGTATAGATAATGTGTAGACAATACATACATAATGTATGACTTGGGGTATGCCGACAGTTGTATCCGTACTTCTATAGGTGTTGCAACATTGACTAAGGCATGACAGGTGACACGGTTCAAACGTAGTCAATGCAGTGATATTGCATTATTAATTAATTTTTCATTATTATAACTACAGGCCTTCGGCCCATGGTTGTAACCCTTCTTAATTTCATCTATACAAATTAGATGTCATTGCTGAATACACTGAAAACCGAAAAATCTTAACGTTTTGAATAAGTGAAAACCCTAAAAGGATCAAAAAAATCTGCTGTTCCATACATTTAGGTATGTTCGCATAATATATGGAGTAAAGGTGTATAATAAATTACCAGACGCCTTCAAAGATTCACCTTTAACTATGTTAAAAAAAAACCGGCCAAGTGCGTGTCGGAACACGCACAATGAAGGGTTCCGTAGTTGAAAAATTTATCCCAAAAACAAACTTAACAATGGATCCCAAATAACTTTTTTTTATGTCTTAAAACTACAAATTAACAATTTTCGGACTTTTTCCTTTACTTGTGCAGGGTGACCTTGCTTCTTACCAAATTTCATTATTCTAGGACAACGGGAAGTACCCTAAAGGTTTTGATTTACATGCGACTATTGAAATATGTCGCATAAACGGCCGTATGTTTTTATTGCGTTGACTTTGGAAGCTTGAGTTTTTTATGACTCTAAGAAACCATAGACTTAAATATTTGATATTAATTTCAACTTGATACCTCCACGCGTTCCTGAGAGAAAGGGTCTTGACAGACTGACAGACAGACAGACGGAAGACAACGAAGTGATCCTATAAGGGTTCCGTTTTTTCTTTTTGAGGTACGGAACCCTAAATATGACGCAGTGGTTAAAGGAAAATTGTTTTTATGATTTAAAGAAACTTATGTCATATCGTGCAGAAGGTCAAGCTAAATAATATTGGTAGCACTCACCTTATAATAATTAATTTAATGTTTAATATCCAGGACCTAAAATAATGAATCGTGACATATTATTGGGTATGGACATTGCATTATATACATAATTTGACATTTAATTTTTACTTATTGTTTATTTTGATTTATATCCTGGATCTTAATAATTTAAATTAAATTTAGATTAGTTGCATTTTTTCCACACCGAATATAATGGTAGAATGTAATTGGGCCACGATAGTCTTAACTACTTAATTTGAACCTACATTCTAGCAAATAAATAAAAAATAAAGAGGAGCTCGCGGCTATGTATTAATAGCCGCACGGGTCGATCCATCAGGTTAAGCTACGCTTGCCGGGGTTGGTCAGTGGATGGGTGACCATCTTTACATACCGATACTCCTCCGTGCCTCGGAAAGTACGTTAAGCCGTTGGTTCCGGCTGTCATTCGTGAATCTTTGACAGTCGTTACGGGTCGTCAGAAGCCCGAAAGTCTGACAACCAGTCTTACCAAGGGGTATGGTATTACCCAGTTACTGGGTTGTGGAGGTCAGATAGGTAGTCGCTCCATGTAAAATAATGTTATTCAGCTGCATCCGGTATGACTGGAAGTCGACCCCAACATAGTTGGGAAAAGGCTAGACAGATTGCTTCTAGCAAATAAATTAATTTGAATTTTAATTTGAACTGATTTTTTTTTAAATGTTTTCGGGGTTGGTCCCATAAAAGATGTTCATAATGAAGTAATTCGACATCATTTCCTGTATTAGATAAGTTGAAAAAAAAAACAAGACCTGAATAATACATAAAATAGCAATATTATCGCTATTTTATGTATATTTTGAAACAAATCAGACAGATACACTTACCCCTTTCCAGGTTTCCAGTTATTCCAATTCTTGTATATTATAAATCATTCATCTACTAATATCTGTTCATTAAAACGTTAAGAATATAAGAAACTAGTTGATTCCTTAAGACTCAGATATATTCCAATGGCCTTGAGTGATTAGCTTGCGTGTTCTGTGCTGAGCCCACGCAACGCGTCGTACGTCCAGCCAGTAATAGGACTCGCCTATCAAGGAGCGCTGTACCAAATTAGACTCATTGTTAATTTATTATGCATAAAACGTATTTTAATAAAACACGTATACTTAATAATAAATTATTAAATTATCTTTAAAATGGTGAAGGATTCATAAAAATACGCTTGATAGTTTTTACGTGATTCTCAGTCTTTTTTCCGCGTTAGACATAACTTTACAAACTAATTACACTATGTAATAAAATATAACCCAAAATATTCACAGATTACGTTATTATTAAGAAAATGCTTTTCTTTAACATATATTTTTTCCAAATCATTAGCACTACTCGTTTAGACGTAATCTTCAGTTTAAAATCATTAACAGTCGGTTATTGTCGCCTTAACTAGCGGACGATCAATTCTTGCAAGCAACTTGCCAGGCTAAGTCTGGGACTAACAAGTATACTGCAGGTATATACAAATACACCTAGGCATAGGGGCCATTGGCCGTCGAGACACATCTGCTTAGAAAATCACGAGCAACACTCACTTAACCCATGCCTAAGGATGAGTTTAGTGAGTGTTACCTCGTGATTTTCTCTTTATACAGCCCCTAGTAAAATTTGTAGAAACTAGTTATGTTCTGCTTTCTGTGACAAAGATGCATCTTGCACATAATATCTCTTCGATAACTGCAAAATACACTTCTGGACACATCTTTTGGCCCACCTTGTATTTTCAGTTTCGTTTGGTCCTAGCTAAAATTTTATATTAGGTCGAGCAAAAGTTTTTATGCAGTTTTGAACCTGGCACATTCACAATTTCATTCAATAGTCTTTCTTTGAATTTCGAACACAGAATTTAAAGATACAAAAGACAATTTGGAGCCTGTTTGTTGATATCAAACAATCGAATACTAAGAAAACTTGGTTTTATTGGTTTACTTGGATTTAATTCTTGAAAAAGTGATTGATATCTTTGGTTTTGCAACAATCATTACTTATTCTTAACATTAAGGTGAGGTTCTATCAATAATCTATGGATACTTCACCTGAAGTCGCCGCCCAAGCTGTGGCACTTATTCAGGCCGGACACAGCCAAAGAAACGTGAGTGCTCAACTTAATTTAAGTCGATCTGCGGTCCGAAATGTTTATCGGAGGTACCTAGAGACTGGCGGCTTTGTTCGTCGCCAAGGAAGGCCACGATCTCGAGTCACAACTGAAAGGCAGGATCGATTCATCGTGACGACCAGCTTGAGAAATCGTCACATTACCTCCATTGAGATACAAAACCAACTTCGCGACTTCCACGCAGTATCTGTGAGCGCTCGAACTGTTCGGAGAAGGTTAAAAGAACGCGATATGATACCACACAAGCCAGCTAATGGCCCCAAACTAACGCGAGCCCACCGAACAGCGCGCCTTCATTTCGCACGCAGTCATTTAAATTGGACACAGCAAGATTGAAGCCGTGTACTCTTTTCTGATGAGTCTAAAATTGTGTTACATGGCAATGATGGAAGGAAGAAGGTCTACCGACGTAAGGGAGAGCGTTTCGCACAATGCTGCTTTGAAGAGAGGGTTGCTTATGGCGGTGGCTCATGGACTGTCTGGGGCGGTATATCCGCGAGCGGCAAAACTCAACTTGAGGTTGTTACAGGACCACGGCTGCCAACATTAAATGCTGAAAGGTACATTCGTGAGTGCTTAGAACCTCACGTGATACCATACGCGGACTATGTGGGCCCAAATTTCCTTTTTATGCATGATAATGCAAGAGCCCATGCGGCCGACATCGTCAGGGAATATCTTCGGGATGTGAACATCACAGTTATGGACTGGCCAGCCAGAAGCCCAGACATGAACCCCATTGAGCACATGTGGGACGAGCTAAATAGACGTGTTAGGGCTCGTCAGCCAGTTGCCCAGACGATGCAGGAGTTGAAAACTGCCATAGAAGAGGAATGGGAGATAATCCCTCAAAATTTCATAGAGCGGTTGATAAACTCTATGCCTAATCGTATGAGAGCTGTGGTAGATGCCCATGGAGGCAACACGCGTTATTAAATTAAACCTTTATTTGATAAAACATGTTTTTTATCTAAAAATCAATTGCCTTTAACAAGGCGCATATCCGACTTGTTAGGCGTAGCTCCATGTCGTATGGTATTCTGAATTCAAATTTAAAACAATACGATCGAAAAAGATGGTAAAATGTATCAGGTTTAAAACTGCATCAACAGTTTTTGTTCAATCTAGCAATCATATTTCGGTAGGGGCCATCGAAACCTAAACTCTAAGGTGGGCCAATAGATGTGTCCAGAAGTGTATTTTGCAACTTCCTGGAAAATTTTCGGAATTTAAATTGTGATAAAAGTAATAGGTAGATATGGTCATAATCTTGATTTGTTTTTGTTTTGCTGTCGAGTCTATAACCTTTAGTTTTATTATGATTTCTTAATACTATAATGTAACTGATACCAGCTGGTCTGGTGATGCATCCAAATTGAACATATTATCTATATAAATAAAAAGAGAAGTCCTGATTGACTGACTCATCAACGCCCAGCCCAAACCCTTGGACCTAGATAGCTGAAATTTTGCACAGAGGTTTCCTTTATAATACCTGTATTTGTGTACCTATTTATGTCAATTAAATCAATAAAAAAATATAAATATATATATTTAGACAAGGAATAGGAAAGGTATTCCCGGTAGTACTTTCCCGGGGGATATTTTCCGACATCCACGCGGGCGAAGCCGCTGGCAAAAGCTAGTGTTATATAAAATAATTATGTTAGGATATAATTTTGTTATTTTTAGTTTATGTTTACATTACATTTAAATAAATAATTATTTTTAAGTTACTATTACAGAAATCGAAAGTAATAAAAACCGATTACTACAAAAAAAAAAAAATTAATTGGTACAATTTCTCAAAAATCTAAAGTAAATCGATATCATTTCCTTTATTAGAGAAGTTGAAAAAAAAACAAGACCTGATAAATATACATAAAATAGCAATATTATCGCTATTTTATGTATATTTTGAAACAAATCAGACAAATTAGATCTAAATCATGATGAAGACAGCATTAAGATTATCTTAAAATATCATCATCAGCATTTGTGGCAATTCCGTAATTTAGTTATGATAATTATGAGAAACGTGACAATCAGTGAAACGTGAAGTCTGACAATGAGTCTTACCAAGGGGTATCGTATTACCCAGTTAATGGGTTGTGGAGGTCCGATAGGCAGTCGCTCCATGTAAAATAATAGTATTCAGCTGCATCCGGTTAGACTGGAAGTCGACCCCAACATAGTTGGGAAAAGGCTAGGCAGATTGAATTATGAGAAACGTGAGAAAAAGTGGACAGCGTTGGCCCATTGCCGACCACTCCTAAATATAGGCAAATCATCAATGCTCGCCCAAGTTGCGCCAACCTACCTTCCGCAATCGTAAGGAATACTTACATTAATAAAGTCAATATTTACCTATTTACAGAGCACCTACCTATAATTAATTTCCCAGAATTTAAGCAGCCATTAAAATGGCATATCGAGTTTGAATAAAGTTCGGCTTTATGTTGTATCATATTGTCATTGACTTGTTACAGTCAATAAAAACTTTTTACATAGCACAAAATGATTAATGATTAATTCGAATAACCCACTTCCAAAATGAGGTGTTGCTTTAAAATAAGCGTTATCATTATCATCAGCCTAGCCTTTTCCCAACTATGTTGGGGTCGGCTTCCATTTAACCGGATGCAGCTGAATACCAGTATTTTACATTGAGCGACTGCCTATCTGACCTCCACAGCCCAATTACTGGGTAATACGATACCCCTTGGTAAGACTGGTTGTCAGACTTTCGGGCTTTTGACAACCCGTAACGACTGTCAAAGATCCACGAATGACAGCCAGGATCAACGGTTTAACGTGCTTTCCGAGGCACGGAGAGGTCTTGGTATGTAAAGATGGTCACCCATCCTCGGACCAACCGCGGCAAACGTAGCTTAACCTATGTTCTATGTTGTAGGATTTGGTTTTTCATGTGGACCATTGTACGTGAAGCTAGCTTAACCTAATCGATCGACCCGTGCGGCTATTATTCCTGAGCCTTACTTTAAAGTAAGTTAAGCATGAATTTCATACAATCATCAACATATGGAAAGGAAAGAATATTTTTCTTTTCAATACACTTCCTCGAAAACTGGTTCATATCGCACTACGATTCGGTTCGCAATGCAATGTATTTCACACGCGTGCGATTTTTCATTTTCCAACACGTGTGCGGGAATAAAAATTGCCAAACATAACTTATATCTATACTTAGTCCAAATTGGTTCAATGCCTCTGTTCATAGTCCTCTCTCTCTCTCTATTCGGAGGTGAATGTTTTTTTTTTAATCTCGGCATAAATATTATGTGTCTTTACGGCGTTAATATTTTTTGAATATTTAAATAATGTTTAGTATATCATCAAAAACCATGATTATTACAATAAAAAAAAAACGTTTATGAACAAATTAACGTTTATTTGTGTTTTAAAATCAAAAATGTTTGAATTTTCTATTTTTCATATCAGGCTGTTTATCGACCTTTGCTTCTACTTAATCTGGCGAAGCAAAGCGCGGAAAAAAAAGAAAATTTAAATCATAGTTTCCTAATAACTCATGACAAAAATAGGTTTCGTTATTTTATTTGATTTATTCAAAAGTGTATTGAAAAAGTCGTTTGATACACGTGGACGTTTGTTATTGCAGTTCTCGGCACAAAAACAACCTCGCATAAGGCTCGGGTGTTAATTCCACATCGAATGCAATAACAAACATTGTCCACTTGTATAAAAATGTACTATTTCATGTTGGTTATTCAATCCTCTGTATTATTTTCCAGTAGACAAAATCAACTCATAACAAATGAGACAATGTCCAGTTTTCAATGGTCTAGGAAAAAAACTAAACAATTCATCTTTTTCCATGAAACACAAAAACAAAATAACAATCAAACGACATACCAATCAGATCAATTAGATACTTAATTTGCTTTGTTTTATGATAATTGAATATTAAAACAAAATATATACACTCAAGATAATACAATAGTATTTTGTATTTTATTTCTCAACCTCATTGTAATGGTAGTTAATGTGGATAAATCTTGATTGTTGTGATTGTTCATAAGTATTATTATTATCATAAAAACGGCCACGTGTAGCCCTATCCATAATTCTGCTCTATGAAAACAATGACAGACAACTCGTAGCTATAGGCTAGTTTACAAAATCATAACTTAACTCACTTTTTTTTAATGGCTCCCGCAGACAGGCGTAATGCGATAGCGCGACGCGACTCCGGTAGAATAATTTTCATTAAATTTTCATAAATATTGTTCCACCAGAGTCGCCTCGCACACTCGCATCGCGCCTGTCTGCGGGAGCTTTAGTAACAAATTAATTCATTAATTAGCACACTACTTATTATGCTAAATAAGCACACGTCTAACACAAGCACTATTTAATATTTATTCAGACATCGAATATTTAAAAACTTAAACGATAAATTACGTACAATTTTATCCGATACGGAACCCACTGCTTCAATTTCCGCCTAAAGTAAATGTAAAATATAATATTATAATATAATATTTGAAATAAGTAAAATATTTGAATTTGTCAAAGGTACGAGTAGAGTAGGTATATTATAAAGATTTCTCATGCTCTAGTATTTTACATTGAATATTTATGAAGTAAACCAAAAACGCACATAGGTATGTAAACCTAACTTTTAATGGATTATGTAAATAATTAGCTTTCTATTTATGTTCTGTTTAAGGATTGCTGAGCGGTAACGGGCTCATTACGAATATCTAATGAGTTTGGTTGCACATCGACGGTAAGAAATGAATCTTATTTTTAAGCCTGCTGCGGATTTAAGTGTAATAAATAATGATATAATTAAGATTTATACGCCAACTTATTTTTTCTATGATAAGTGCAACGTGCTTTATTTAATACTCTAAAGACCCGGTTATATGTAGAGACAAACAAAATAGACAGAATAGTAGACTGTTTTTATCCTTCTATGCGAAAACGATGCATATCCCTGGTGCGCAGGGTTCGGGCTAGCTCCAGCAGCGTTGAGGGGCGCGGGCGTTCGCGCAGAGGTTCGATTGTCAGTATCTGAACCATTGCTGTATGGTTCACATATTGAGCAATCGAAGGCTGTAATCTCGTTGCTTATGTAGTCTTTTTAATTGTACCTATGTGCTTATTATTTTTTCTTTTTTTTTATTTTATTTTTTTTATATGGTCCTTTGTTGGTCAAAATAAACGTTTTATATATTTTATTTAAAATGTGCAACGATTGTCTGATCTTGACAAACGACTGAAAAACTAAACAGTTTTGTGTAGGTTTACGGAAAAGCTTGTCGGTGAGTAAGCCCAGCCTTTAGAAGTAGCGCTCGCCGGCCGTTGCCGCGAGACCGCTCGATTCGCTCGCTCGGCTTGCGCGCGGTTTGTCACAGTTCTAACCTAACCTAACCCATTTTATTGGAGTTCCCCGGCTTAGTTACTGCGATCAATTCGGCTCGCGCGTTTTATTCAGGCCTATAGTTGAACGGCGCCGCTTAGTTAAAAGGCTGTTAACTAAACGACTGATAAAGCTAGTTTGCTGCGAAATTACACTAAACTGTTTGTCCACCGCACAACGTCAACGGGATGTCAACAAGAAACGAGATTATTCGAATCAAACGTGGCGTCCCTGTGGTGGTGTGCGGTGAACAGGAGGCCATAGTAAATTACATACATTTATCGCTAGTTTGACGCCGTCATCTCGTTCTCATTGACGTCCCGTTGACGTGGCGGTGGACAAACAGCCATAGGTAGGGATTCCTAATAATTAGGTACTTATAAGCCTTTGAAATTTTACATAGAAAGACAGAGAAATAAATATATTCAACATCAGACAGAAATATACTCAGTACCTGCCAATAAATATTTCTAGCTAATGAAAAAATTATGATGCATGATAGCATGAAGCTAAATATAGTCTCATGCTGGAGAGGATACAAAATAAGTTTATAAGATATTTATATACGCGTTATTACGGAGTCTATCCCTTTTACCCGTTAATGTATCCAACCTTATTTATATTAGGTATGGTAGGATACAATGAGCTAAGGGTTAGGAGGGATCTTGCACTCACCTCGTATATATTTAAACTACTGAGAGGGAAGGTGCATAATGCAGTTATTTTAGGACAGGTGAGTCTATGCGTGCCGGACAGGTATGTGTGGCGACGACGGCAGCCGCCTCTGCTGGTGGAACCGCGCGCTCGGACCAAACTTTTAAGGGAGGCGCCCCTGACGCGTGCACTCCGCACGCTAAACCTCATAGCGAGTGAGACGGATTTATTCTGTTGCTCTCTGAGTGAATTTACAAGGAACACATTATTTATAATTAGTTATAGATTAGCTTAGATTAAGTTTAGGATAAGCGCATGTACCGCATTGGGTTACCCGGTTATGGTATATGTAAGTAGATAAATAAATGATTAAATAATTAAGAACATTTCCGTAACCACACTGAAGCAATACTAAATGTTTCAATTCAGTGTTGAATGTGGTAAGTAAATGTCAGTGTTTTTGCATGGAATAATGAATTAAATAGCGAACTAGAGCGATGCAAATATTACGAACTACAATGACTGCTCAATAACGCAGACTACGTTTAATTGAAAGGAGTTCCGTAGTATTCATTTAAATACATTATTCAACCATTTCTATTAGGATTTACGAGAGACCTATAACGCTGACAACTGTTAAGAAAAATCTTTATGTGTCTTGGGAATTATAAAACAATTAATAGGGAAATATATAAACTTAACATGAAAACAAAAGAAGTTTAGTACAAAAAATGATTGAATAAACAAAACAAAGACGAGCACTAACAATCGTGTCAAAAATTACTTTGAGATAATCTTCGATCAATAATAGTACTAGATTCCCGATAAGCGCTTCAAAAACGGCCCGAAAAATAAAAACACAAATACTTTTGTGGTCTTATTTCAAACATCGACTGTTCGGGAACAGGGAAATGCATGGAGTAGTATTGTTACTTTATATGTTGTTTTTGTTTGTAGATTTCCTAGTGACCCATTTCGCAATGCAGAATGGGTATCTATTGTCGCGAAAGAAAGAGGAGAAGAAATATATAAACCTTGTAAAAATTCAACAATTTGTTTTAATATTTTTATTAAAATAATTAACTATCAAATTAATAATCAAAATTAAAATAACTATTGTACTAATTTACTCCTTCTACTTTTAAAAATCGGTCAAAAATATTTGCTACCATATAAAACGAACCTTGGCCTAAAAAATATATTATTATTCTGCTACTCTACATCTTTCAATACTTACTGTGTTCTGAGCTTTGAAATGTAAATACCAAGAACTATGTCTAGTTCCAAAATAGAGTAAGCACAAAATTTTCAACAAAATGTTTTTAACCTTATTGCTTAAGTTTTAAGTTTCACTTTAGAATAAATATTTTTGTACTTATTATAAAAATGACCTTTTATTTTCAAGTGACATTTTTAATTTATTGCTTTTACCTTTCTCCGATGATAGAAGGACTTAAATATAAATATTTTGCAATCGTAATTAAACTTTATGTTTGATTGTTAAGGTTTATAATGAATTGAAGTTGTAAATATTATAAAACTTTTTTCTATATTTCGTAGTAACAAATGTAAATGTTTATGTGTGTGTAAACGTGGCCACTACAGCGACTTATTTTTGTTCCTGATCCTGTATCTAGTGCTATTATTGATCGAAGGAGATAATCATCTAAATCTGTTTTAAATCATACGATACTATAATTCCAAATAAGTTTAAAATGAGTTTAAATATCATTTTTATTACTCCGTTAATGTTCTAGGTCACGATTAAAGTAATAAAACGTTACCCGGTAGTGTCTTGTGACCGCAAACAAACGTAGGAGATGAGAAAATAAGAACAATAGAAACTAAATAATTGTACGTAATGACTTTAATTTAGAAGTTAAATCATGAATGTTTGTGTAAACATACTACCTAGTAACTTACAGCCATAATGTGAGTCTCGATTATATACGTAAAGTTGTAAAAATACATAGAATAATTTGAAAGTGATTAGTTGTAATAAACTGGTTTCACTTGTCAACCAAATATTTTTTTCTGTTGTAAAAAGGAGCATAAAAAACACAAATGTTGAAATTAACACGAAATCTGTAATTGATATTTGGCATCGTCAAGCAATAGACGGAATGTTGACAAAATGCCAAAACAATTCCGTCTTTCCTTATTCGACATCTTTTTTATCCGAGAAGCATAGGGTATTTTTAAATAAATAGAAAAAAACAAACCTTGGATCAAAAACCTTTTATATTAAACACAAGGTCCGTTTAATATAAAAGGTTTTTACACACTGAACCCTAAAAACAAAAAAAGGTAAAATTGTGTATATTTAACAGCAATCTGATGATATCATCATGACTGTCCGGCGGCGCTACGCGTCGTCAACCACAGGCCCGTCTTTACAACCATTAGGTACTTGAGGTACTTCATTCATAATTGAACTAATTACCATTTTTGTTCACTATGAAAAATGTCTATCACGCTCAATTTATCTGACCGTCCTTCATCAACTGCCTAGCCTTTTCCCAACTATGTTGGGGTCGGCTTCCAATATAACCTAACCTAATAACAGCTGAATACCAGTATTTTAAAACAAAAAAAAAATAATAATAATAATAATTCTGACACTTTTTAAAGATCCACGAATGACAGCCGGAACCAACGGCTTAACGTGCTTTTCGAGGCATGGAGGGGTCTTGGTATGTAAAGATCCATCCACCCAGAGAGAGAGACCCATCCACGGGCATTTTGAAGATAAATGGTCTGCCTACCGAAATCCGCACTAGGAACAGGATCCAGGCAACAGTTGACAACGGCTGCGAGAGAGAATGAGTGAAGTACCTACCACTTTTACTTATCAATAATTATAATTCTTTACCTAAATAATTCTCTACCTACCAGCTAAGCAAAACATTATTATGAAAATCGCCAATCTGTGAAATGACGTCATTATGTCACAATCTTGACCAATATGTCTGGTCCCACTGGTTTGTAGGGAAGTGTAACTGCAGTAAATATCAATGTAAGCATTACGTATGTAAAAACAAGCCATAAATTAATCATGCCACTGAAGTTTAATAAGGAAAGGCTGTTTAAAGATCAACTATGCTTGAACGTTTAATAAACCATATGGTTATGATGCTAATCCGCATTATTGTTCCTTTGGCCATTACCGCGTGGAGAGTAAAAAACGCGTTCCGTTGAGGTGAGCGCCCACTGGTCCGCGCCGGCCGCAACGGATTTCGGTTTGCTTTGTATGAATTCATATATATAGCACTGCGTCCACTACCAGTACTGCCCGCATTTTCTTTTCTTCATACAAACTAACCAAAATCCGTTGCGTGCCGTGTGTGCGTTGCGGCCGGCGCGGACCAGTGGACGCTCAGCTTAAAACAAATGAACGAACGTTTAAAATCAATTCAAATAGCAATTACAGTACATGAAAGGCTGCACGATAATTGTATTATCAATCACAGCAATAATGATCTAATGATGGATAATGTGAGTTATATTCTCAAAAAATTATGTTTTGTTGATTTTGTATGTATGTTTTTAATTACTTGACCTACCTCAATTTTAATCCTTTAGGTCTGTCTAGGTTTTCTGGTACCAGTAATGGTACTCAATAATTCCAATTTTCAAAGATTTTTGTAGCTGTTAGTAACTCAATTGATTGAAGCAGAAAACTTATGGGTGCAATATTTCTCTGATCAATAGGTTACATAATGCAAAGTGAATTCAGCTGTATTATGATTCAATTCAAGTTTGGTTTTCATATATTTCGATATATGAAATTATAGCTAGCTGTTGCCAGCGGCTTCGGGTGAAGCCGCTGCCGCAGCCGCGCTGTGGTATAATTTCCGACGCCACGAGGGTTCGTGGCGTCGGAAATTATCCCACAGGAACCGTAAATTTTTCCGGGACAAAAAGTAGCCTATGTACTATTCAAGGCTATAATCTATCTGTGTGCCAAATTTCATTAAGATTCGTTCAGCCAATCTGGCGTGATTGAGTAATAAACATCTATCCATCCATCCAAACTTTCTCATTTAGAATTGTAGTAAGAAGTAAGATATATTCTATACTGGCAAACACTTAATAAATTTATACTAAAAAAATAGAAACCTGCTAATTCTGGTTTAAGATGAAGAAGGTCCGCTACTCTATAGAAAAGAATACCGAATAGGTTGTATTCTACTAAAATAAACACGGAAACTACAGTAAGCAAGGAAGACGATTCGTTTCTTTGTTTTATCTCCAATACAATGACAACAATATAAGCTAAATATGTTCACAATAATCAATCACTAAAACAAAACAAACGAACAACACGAAACAAAACACAAACAAGAAGTAAATGAAGAAATAGCATAAACACAAATGTACTGGAGGTAAAAAATAATAATAAAAAGAACAGGCATTGTACGGAATTAAAACGTGAAAAAGAAATGAGGAAGCCAGAAACAACACACGAAGTTGATAAGCAAGAAGTAAACATAACAGTAGGTTCTTTATTACAGCTTTTTTTGGTATTTTGTAGATCAGATATGGCATCTTAAAGGTACTATGGACAAAACTTAAGCATGCTCACTTAAGAAAATATTCCTGTGAGAGCGCAGCTACTGGCAAACGAACATGCGATTATCGCCTTTGAGGTGATCATGAGGAACTTTGGCCCATAGTACCTACATTATGAAGTAGATAAAGTTCGTATTTCAAATCCTCACTCAAGACTCAAGCATTACTTGAAACTAGTTTCATCCAATCAAATGGCTTTAAACTAGTTTTAAAGTAGTTCTGTTATACGGGCCATATTCTCGAAACAGACCAATTCTGAGCTTATTAAGAATTATTTATAATATAAATAACGTAACTTACTGACAGACTCATCAACGCCTAGAGCCCAAACACTTGGACTAGGCGATTAGTACGCTGAAATTTTGCTCATAAATTCCCGTTATGATTTGGATAAAGAAGGCCAGATTTTTTGATATTCCCTCGGGATAGGAAATATAGGGCAATCAAAGCCAAGTGCTAGTTTTCTAACCAAATTCTGAAGCGAATGGAGTTTGATTAGAACATAGACATAGATAATGGACTGAGCGTTCCGTATTCCATTGTGCAGTGAATCAGACCGAAAAAATAGTAGGTACGAGAGAGACAAAACAAATTTGCGGCGAGTAGTTGTCTCTTTAGTAGTACTACAGGTATTGGACGCAAATTCGCTTTGTCTCTTTCTAGAGAGTGGTCACTTTTGTGAGGCTAATCTCAGTCCAATTCACTATGTCTATGGATTAGAAGTAATATTTGAATACGTATCAAATTGACAGCAATTTGAATCATGTAAAAGTATGTGTCAATTTGACATTAAATTGATTCAATCGATTGTATTCAGAATTGAAGATCTTGGTTATGTTGATTCTTGTTGAATGAAACGTTAAGGAAAATAATGTTAGAGCCGTGCTAACATAATTTATAAGTCATGTAAATAACATTATTCGAATTAAAGAATGGGTTATTGTTCTGCTTAGAACGACGATGAATAAGACAATTGTTAATTGCCCGTCGTAGTGTCATTTTGTAGGATTGTCATTTATCAATCATTGTTGACAACTGTTTCTACTCGTAGTAACAAATTATAATAACAAAAATACAACTATGATGGAAAATCCAAGAAGATACTCGAATGTATGGTCTTGGGGCTATTACTAAAGTATCTGATTACAATGTAAACAAATACATCAGAATGTACCTTTGGATTACAATTTATTTAAATTACCATTTTAATTATTTAAAGACATATGAGGTCTATCACAAAATTGCGTTTTTACATATTAGGTATATTACTCAAAGGCATTTAACTCAAAAATCATGGTCGAAATTAATATGTCTCTTAAACCCGATTTTAAATTATCTTAAAGATGTTTTTCATTTGACAATTGAGATTAATTTTAGAACCTCATTTGTCGTCAATATTATTCAAACAATAAAATCTTAGAAAATAGGTGAGATATAAAGTTGAATATGTTACTAATAGAAAAATGTCAAACTGTCATATTTATTCGTTAGATAAAATTTTGTTGACTATTGAAAAATTTGATTTTAGTCAGTGATTGCGAAAGAAGTTAACCTGAGCAAAGTTTTTTTAAACTTTCTATTACATAATTTTGAAACAGATAACTGTGTGAGGCGATGTCATCAATTTTCCTTTCATGTAGGTTAGATAATTGTTCGACAGTCGTTAACCACATTGACAGTGACATTGTGTGATACTAATTGCAATTCAATTAGAAATATTATTTTGCACTGCTAATTAATTCATGTTAAAATATACATAAACATTTATATGAAACAAGATTTATCAGTTAGTAATAATAACAATGAATTAATTTACATAGAGTTTTAATCCTTCGAATAAAAAATTATAAACTTGTACTGTGATGTTGTCATTACTCCTACCCACTTGATGTTTTTTGCTGAAAATCACACAAAAAGTTGTACCCGTCTCAAAAGGTGCAGTCACCGACTTTTGTCCCTCACCCCCATAAGGGCGCTTTTTGTATGCACGGGCCAGTGGCTAAAATGCATTGTTTTCGTCCACCAATAGCGCTTCGGCGCACTTTATAAAAAAAAGCGGGCAAGTGCGAGTGGGACTCGCCCATGAAGGGTTCCATAGCAGCAAGTAACATTATATAAAAGTTCTTGTAGTTCGTTGTAACTTTGATCGATGTTTTAATAATTTAGTTGATTGAATGAAAGGTAAGTTGCGGTTTACGATTTATGACGTATTAAAAAAACTACTTACTAGATCTCGTTCAAACCAATTTTTTGTGGAAGTTTACCTACATTATAATGTACATCATATATTTTTTTTACTTATTTTAAAAGTTACAGGGGGGGGGGGGGGGACACAATTTACCACTTTCGAAGTGTCTCTCGCGCAAACTATTCAGTTTAGAATAAAATTTCATTTTTGAAGACCTATCCATAAATACCCCACAAGTATGGGTTTGATGAAAAAAACATTTTGAGTTTCAGTTCTAAGTATGGGCAACCCCCAAAATTTATTGCTTTTTTTTTCTATTTTTGTGTGAAAATCTTAATGCGGTTCACAGAACCAAGTTTTAACAGTACAGTTCTTATTGTTTCGAAAAAACTTTTTTAAAAAAAAAATACAACCGACTTCCAAAAACAACACTACAAAGTGAAAAATAACTTTAATTTCGGAAGTCGGTGTCTAGTTAAATGTATTTTCGTTTTTTGCCACCGACTTCCGAAATTAAAGTTATTTTTCACATTGTAGTGTTGTTTTTGGAAGTCGGTTGTATTTTTTTTTTTTGTAAAAAAGTTTTTATTTTTCAGTTTTTAGTTGTGGTACCTACCCCACACAAATTCTAATACCACTACCTGCAAAACAAACTAGAACATCATCCATATAAAAAGTGGGGAAAAAATACGTATTATTGAAGCTAACTCAAAAACTACCGAAGCAAAGTTAATCAATTTTATATGGGACTAACTGTAATGTGAACTAAATGTAATGGGACTAACCTCTCGATTAAAACAAAAAAAAATCCAAATCGGTTTAGCTATCTTCGAGTAATCGTGGAACATACATAAAAAAAAAGGAAAAAAAAAAAGGTTCCGACGAATTGAGACCCTCCTCCTTTTTGAAGTCGGTTAAAAAAGCTGGCTGTGACATACGGACGGACAGACAGACAGACATGACGAATCCATAAGGGTTCCGTTTTTTGCCATTTGGCTATGGAACCCTAAAAAGTGTTCTAACCAATTTAAGAAAAAAAAAACTGGAAAAAAAGTGACATTTTAGGATCATCCTTCTGAGGCGACATTCTTCAATAATTGGTCAAATAAAAACATCAACTTCAAAAAAAGGCTCATCCTTCATTCATTACCAACTACGCTTTGAACGTGCAGCCGAAAAAGTTTTGAAAAGGGTGAGGCACAACGACTTTCGACTGTACATAACGTGCACTAACATGCTTTTTCACGTAATGTATGTGAAAAAGCACGTTAGTGCATTTTTCATAATTAAGCAAGAGAAAAACATTGAGTTACATTTATAACATACATAACATCACGCCTATAATCCCCGAAAGGTTAGACAGAGTTGTACCTACATCTTATTTCGACAGTTATAATTAGGTCCCATATAGTAGGGGGCGAGCCTAGTGCCACCAATCGGGCACAAATCCAGACTCCAGGCTGCTACTGAGAAATTCCAGTTGGTAAACCCAGTAACACTTTGCCCGACCCCGAAATCGAACCCAGTACCTCATGCTCAGCAGTAGCGCTTGCGACCACTAGCTGGACGAACGAGGCAGTTATATTTATAAATGTCAAGCTAACTTGAAATTGTGATGTTAAACATGAAAAACGAGCACACCTCAGTTGTTGACGCTGTTACTGCCAAAAGTGCCTAATGAAAGACTGAGTTTTCAAAGTAAACGCTAGAAAAGCGACAAACTCCGGAGTTTCTATTTGTTTCTTGTATTTTTATATTACAATTGGACCTTCCAATCAATGTCTCCAAGAGTGTCAAAAAACTCACAAGACCGATCTTCAGTGAAGGTTTCATATCCATCAAATAATTCGTGTTCCTTATTTTTCAATGCTCATAAAACCGACATCTTTATAATATCTCAGTCATTATAAGCAAGAAGTAACTTCAAACTTAATGTCTTCGTGATCTGTCAGAAAAGCAGATGGCAATGTTTTGCGAGGTCATGACCTTTGCAAGTCTGTGATCAACCGAAAGCTCACCAATAAAATATGCAAAATCAGTTTTTAATTATATTTTATTATCTTTTACAATGTTTTAAATCATAATTTACAATTTATTTTATGTTCATAGTGAAAAAAAAATTGAGTAAGACTGCTTCGGATTCTGCATTAATTAAAGCTTAGCTGACAAAACCTTTCAAAGTAATTAAATTTTAGATATTTCCTAATATGTCGGTATGTCGTTATTCTTCTAGTTGTGCAATAACAACTAAACTAGATATAAATCCATTTTCTTCTGAGGACAATCCCTTTGAAATACCCAACTCAGAATCAAGACTGTATCCAATATGCTTCACCATACTGTGGTGGTCTGAATGAAGGTCATCGATTACTATCCTCAAAAAATATCGTAAAATGCTCTGGAAATTGGAAAAATTTGTGAGCTACAAATGATATGAAATGTGTTTTTCACACAAGGAGATATATTTAATTTATGGTGTTAAATATGTATGAGTTAAATGATTTCTTCATCCGACTTCTATTATCTGTAGGTACGAATGTTACATTGTCCAGTAGCCCGCTATAGTATTACCACGTATGTAGATAGAGATATTACAGAAGATATTGTGATGTATCGCATAATATATTCGTCACGGGCCACGATTTTGCATTCGTTTTTATGTCTTTATACTTATATGTACAGTGAAAGCTTATTAAGTATACCCTCTCGTACGTGAGATATGTAATTTTTTGAACGAAATTTTAGAAAAAAATTGGTCACTTCAGGAAAAAAAATACACGGAAGTGCTAAAAAATACCTACCACTTAGTGATATTTCAGTTTGTCCCATTGAACCAAAAAGATGAGCATGTATAGAACAAATAAACAGAGCTATAGAACACTATAAACATGTAGACTAATTTACATTTACGATACACATAATCCGTCTTTCAGCTAAAAACAGAAACACATTTATCATAAGCGTCCTTACGAATATAACTCGCCGTCGTCGCAGCGCGTGCTAAAAATGGTAATACGCTCTGCAGATGTTCGTGGTTCAGTTTAAAAATGGCATGCATTAAAACTAAGTATACGTACTCCAAGGACTCTACCATACAAGATTGTATACCACCTTAGTATTGTATGCAAAAATAACAAAACACACGCACCCTTTCAATTAAATTCACCGGCTTTCACGTTAGAGTCAGTACCTTAGTACGGTAATCACCGCGCGATGTATTATCACAAGTCACACAGGGGCGCTAGGCGGCTAGCGGATGTGTCTTCCTTTCGACGCGCGAACATCAACTGTTGGTTTGCGCGCGCGCGCGTCCGAGCCTCGCCTGATAACCGATAGCTGCCACGGATAAACTTTGTATATATGTACGACAAAAAATTGCCGCTAAATGCCTTTTCTCAGGCACAAGTTTACATCATTTTTAATAATATACACATGGTTTTATTGAAACAATCATCGATTCATACTCGCTGCTTCGAATGCATTAAAAATCATGCCCATCGTGAAATTTCGCTATCGCTCAATAGCCGTGCGTGCAGGTTTATTGCAAATTCAGTGTCGAAAGTTGAATTTTGCAATGTTTTACGGCTTTTTTGCCCATAAAGTGTTGCAAGGGCTTATTGTTTTAGAAACACATAAAATACTGCTGAAATTTTAGGACGGACAGTAACATAACATAATTTAATGTCTTTTATAAATAACCGTTTGCGAAGCCACTTCGAAATTAAAGTCATCTTTCACAATAATCAAATTCGCACAAACTGAACTACAATTACATAAAAATATTTATGATTCTAGTTTGCAGATCTGCGTCGATTTTATATCTACCTACTACCTAAATTGATACTAAAACCTTACAAAAGTATATTAAATAAAATGTAGTCATTTAAATTGTAAACTTTAATTTTCTCCAATTATTTGCATCAAATTAAGTTACCAATGTTAATTATTTTGAATTGACATAATTACTGCTTTTAATGAAAATTTTACAGCTTTACGCATGACTGACTTAACCATTTCTCAATAAAGCAATGATTTTAATAGTCGTTTATGTCATTCCCTTATAACATGATTATTTATTATAAACAAAACTGAGAACGGGTCTTCTCGCGATATTCCAAGTATACCTGTTTACCTCGTAAAAAGGAATATCGTGAGAAGACCCGTTCTCAGTTTTGTTTATAATGTGTACAAATCGCGAAAGTTTAAAAAGTTTAATTATTATTTATATTGCTATCTTTGAAAGATGGACAGAATAGGTGTCCTACTCATTTCAGAGTAAAGTGAATCTGAAGACTAAAGGCTATTCCAGGGTTCCTTTTACTTAAATAAACGATTCGAGCAATACGGCCTTGGATTGCGGCCAGTTTTTCAAAAATAGTGCACTTTTGGTTTTATGAGAAAGAACAGCAGAAGAAGTGCAGTGACAGTTTTATTTGCAGTGCTATGCTGTAAAAACTTATACTTCGAGCTTACGTCGTGAAAAAAAAAATTACAATGACAACAGAAAGTGCTAATAATTAATAATCATTTCTTTATTTTCACATCAAGACACAAACATCTACGTAGCCCAGCACCTTAATTGCGTAACAGACTATCGATTGGAATCTGTTTCATTTTGACAGTTCAACAACATTCATTGCGTTATTTACGTTGTTGAGCAGACAACATTTTCGAACATATGAAGTAATGGATTAGCAATTTGTTTCAAAATGATTCAAACTCCGATTGGTAGTGCGTTACGCAATTAGGGTGCTGGCTCTTGTACTAGGAGTTCCTGTATCACAATAGCCGGATCTCTCAATTTACAGGGAATATGTTATAGAACCGCGGAGAAGAGGAGCTCGTGGCTAAGTAATAACAGCCGCACGGGTCGATCCATCAGCTATGCTTGCCGGGGTTGATCCGTGGATGGTCACCCATCCACGGATCAACCCCGGCAAGCATAGCTATATATTATATATATAGCTATGCTTTATGCTTTAGCATATATTTACATACCGAGACTCCTCCCTGCCTCGGAAAGCACGTTAAGCCGTTGGTCCCGGCTGTCATTCGTGGATCTTTGACAGTCGTTACGGGTCGTCAGAAGCCCGAAAGTCTGATAACCAGTCTTACCAAGGAGTATCGTATTACCCAGTTACTGGGTTGTGAGTCGCTCCATGTAAAATACTGGTACTCAGCTGCATCCGGTTAGACTGGAAGCCGGCCCTTACATAATTGGGAAAAGGCCAGGCAGATTGATTTATAGAGCGCGATAGACAAAAATGTAATAAGTTACAGTGCTAATGTAGAGTGAAATGCCGTCAACTAGACTAGACTATGATGTCGAAATACCTAATTACCCCTTTAACAAAATCACTTGAAAAGCTAGAAATGTCAAAAATACAAAATCAATTAGCGCAACTTGTCAATACAAAGCTTGAAACGATTGTGATATTATCGCTAAATGTCAGTCAATGTCTCCAAGCGTTTGTTTGATACCGATAACTGTACGCGTTCGTTGAGTCATATATCTTAAGGCGAGTATGGCGGCTAACCGGCTGCGCCACCATTGAATAATTAATAGGTAAGTCTGGAGAGATGAATACGCAAAAACGGTCGTTTTTGGCGGTAACTGCTATAACTTCGAACCTAGGAGGTTTAGTGTTTATTTTTTTGATACAAAAAAATCTACTTCGTCTGACTAAAAATGTGAGCATAGGAATTTTCAAAATGTTCCATATCTCCTGACTTATTTTTTTTTTTTCTCTGTGGTGGCGCTGTTAGCAGCTATCCTCGCCTTAAGGCTTAGATGCTCAATTTTTTTAATTGACAGGCTATATATGTTATTGTATACCTGCCGTAAACAGTCTAAAAGAAGAGAATATGCTCCACATTTTATATTGCAATTGAACAACTTGCATGCTCTGTATGCAAGCATGAGTTATTTGTCATAACTCATGTTATGACAAATAAAGAATCTTGAATCTATGTCAAGTAGAGTTGGAGTCTGATTAGTTACATACAGTAACGGCCCTGTGTTTTATGCAAATTCATTCCTTCACCTGCATATTAATAGAGACCCAATTCGTGTGACTCCGACTTCGTGTTTCAACTGCACTTGCTTTTTTCAGAGCTGTGGTGCCCCAGCGGTCGTTACCGCTTACGAGTTGTACATCGTGGGGTCGAACCCAGACAGGCGCTTTGCTTTGTGTAGGTAAATTATTTCATCACCATTACTCTCTAAACGGTGAAAAAAAATATTGTGAGGGAACCGGTATGTCCTAGAACCAAAAATTCGAAGACATGTGACATCTATCAACCCGCACTAGGCCCGCGTGGCGGATTACAGCCCACTCCTTCTCGAAGAGAGTAGGCCTGTGTCGCAGCAGTGGGAACGTTACAGGCTGATTAGGCACATTACAGATTACGAGTAAAGCATCTTAATGATGTGTATCCATTGAAAAAAACCAGCCAGCTTCATCAGCATCATTGCATGACAGTTCTCTCAAAATATTTTTTCTACTTTATGAATAAACTTTCTTAAGCACTCGATAAAAAAAAAACATTGCGTTCTCTTTACTTAAGATAATGCACTTTCACGCTCACTTAGCTGTCATACTGAATAACTGCGTTATGAATTAATTAGGCCTGTTGTAAAATATTTAAAACCACTTACGATACGTCTAGATTATTTTAATTAAGACAAACGTGCGGTAAAATGCTCTGTTTAAAATTTTGTGAAAATTGGTTCTTGATAAGCATCATAATAATATTATGTTTTTGATGTATCTACTAACAGAGGAACTCGTGGCTAAGTAATAACAGCCGCACGGGTCGATCCATCAGGTTAAGCTACGCTTGCCGGGGTTGGCCCGTGGATGGGTGACCATCTTTACATACCGAGACTCCTCCGTGCCTCGGAAAGCACGTTAAGCCGTTGATCCCGGCCGTCATTCGTGGATCTTTGACAGTCGTTACGGGTCGTCAGAAGCCCGAAAGTCTGACAACCAGTCTTACCAAGGGGTATTACTCAGTTACAGGGTTGTGGAGGTCAGATAGGCAGTCGCTCCATGTAAAATAATGGTATTCAGCTGCATCCGGTAAGACTGGAAGCCGACCCCAACATAGTTGGGAAAAGGCTAGGCAGACTGATTGATATATCTACTAACATGTTTTTCATATAATATGGACATATTAGGGTGTACTGCAGAATGATCAGCAAGGGTATAGGTACCTACCGATAATTTAGTAAATCTGTTGGATGTGGGAAGCGTCTCGTCATGTCTTGTCTCTCTCATGTCCAGAAGTCGAGTTTGTTGGCTGAATTATGATCAGTACTTTGGGAGGGATCCATATGAATAGAAGCTATTAGAAAGCGTAAGCTGTGAAATACTACTCTTCCTGAATCTTCTCCATATAAATTAAATGTCTACCTAAGGTCGTACAATATTTAATTCATATATCCACTAGACTATAGGAGAGCTTGTCACGGTGCACTACGCGGTGTCATAATAAAAACCTTATGTACTTTATACTCGTAACAGCTTCTGCCTGCGAATTCGTCCCCGTGAAATTTATTGTCACCCGATCCACCCATCGCCTGCCCGCGCTATTACTTCGTTTTCGCTCCGCGTCCTGTCTGGTTTTTTTTCTTTTTGCTCGGCTCTTATGGGCCTTGCTAGCTTGTAGCCTTCTTCAAAAATTGGGCTATCAAACGCAAAAAGAATTTTTCAAATCCGATTGGCAGTATCAGCGATTAGCACGTTCAAACAAACAAACAAACTCTTTTAGCTTTACTATTGGTAAAGAAAATAATTACTAGAAATTCTTCGGCAGTGTGGTCCGTTTACACGAAGTTCATGTCGTAACATGAATTTATTTGAGCACGGAATTACTGATGCTCCTTTCACTACTTTTGCCCTACAGTGGCCTTTGACTTGCCACGTAGTGCGTGGTAATAACGCACTCCTTATTGATGGCCGTTCCTAACTGTAGTTTATGAACACACGTTAGGGATGTGCTAATAGGTCACTGATGCCTTATAGGTGTGCTCTAATTGGAAGCTTTTACATAAAATGTATCTAAAGAATTAGGGATTCGGTTTCGAATCTCAGACGCACAGGACACTTTGTGTTTGATCTAGTAACCGGAATACGGACTTGCAATTTTTTTAATTTTTAATGTTCGGAGTGTTGTTTGAACTTACTGATGAATCTTACTAACAAAAGTAGGACAAGGTTACATTCATCCAGAAGAAATAAAATCTTCACAAACTGAAGCTTGCAAAAAACAGAACATCGTCCGTTAATTGCATCGATCATTGAACAAAAATAAAATAATACCATATTGAGTGACTTGAATGATACAACATAACTCGGTACCTTTCTTGTTTCAATACCTTATGGAATCTTGATCCTTGTTTACGGAAGTCGATCCCGCGCTGTGACGTTCATTTTGCATAAAAATAAGAAGACAAATAAAATAAATAAATAAATAAATAAAAATAGTTTATTGATACAGAGATAAACATAGCAGGTATACACAATCTCTTGAAGTAAACGATCCTTGCTTTCATTGTACACACGGCTACACATCAAGCTATATATTTCCAGTTTACACTGACCTCTCATTGTAAGGAAATCCTATAAAATACGAGATCAGCTTATACTGGGAATGTATAGCTTGATCTGTAGCCGTGCGTACATAGCTTGATAATAATGCCATGATTGCAGGCACCGAATACCTTTTTTTTTGTGGATGGGAAATCATCAAATGACTTCTCCCGCTCGGGGCGGAGCGCGAGGGCGTGTCAGACTTACTGACTAAAACCCACCCGCGTTCTTTCAGTTGCCTGCGCCAGGGCCACGGTATCTCTTTCAAACAACTCGCGACCCCGGCGCACAGTGTAACGAGTGTATGGGAGAGGTTGGACTTAGGCATTTTCGAGAAAAAAAGTCTAATTTTGAAAAACTAATAATGGCATCGTATTTAGTTATCAAATGCATTCAAAACTTGCACTTAAAAAATTTATTTCTATCTCTCGTATTTCAGCAGTTGATTGAGAAAATGTGAAATTTTACTATGAAAATTACTGTATCGAGCTTCTGCCGCCTGAGTCCGACCTCGTTTCAAGTTGTGGCCTTTACTTTCGTATTACGCATAGCAAAAGGTACATTTCATCCAAAGACACATGGTGCGCCAAACAGTTTATTCTGAAACCCACTTGTATATACTAGACTTTTTATTTCTGTCGGCATTATATTCTTGTGTTCTCCCTTTTTTGCCTTTCATCTTCAGTCTCATATTCAGAGATATATTTTGATAAGTGAAATAAGTAGGACCAAAACGTATAAGATTGGGACTGTCAATATATTTAAGTCATTAAAATGAGGCTTGCATGATTCTTGCTGTTGAATTCTAGCTATGGTTCTGACTGCTCTTTTCTGAATTACAAAAGCTTTTTGAGAAAAGCAGAAAAGTATGCTGTATCTCAGTTTTGACTCAACTAATGAGTAATAGACCATTTTTAACCGACTTCAAAAAAGGAGGTTTCTCAATTCGACCGTATATATATTTTTAGGGTTCCGTACCTCAAAAGGAAGAAACGGAACCCTTATAGGATCACTCGTGTGTCTGTCTGTCTGTCTGTCCGTCTGTCACAGCCAGTTTGCTCCGAATCTAATGGACCGATTAAGTTGAAATTTGGTACACATATGAATTTCTATGACCCAAACATGGACGGGTAAAGTAAATAAATTAAATTTGAATATAGAGGTCACTTTTGGGGGGCAAATAAGAAAATTAAAAAAAAAAAGTTTTGCAATCTACACCATGTGGCATATCAAATGAAAGGGCTTACTAAGAGGGTCTCAAATATATTTTTTCAATAATTTTAAAATAAATTGTTTTAAAGTTATTTAAGAAAATAGACGAAAATTGACCATTCCCCCCCTTATCTCCGAAACTACCGAGCCTAAAATTTTGAAAAAAATACAGAAAATAGATCTTTACCTGTAGATTACAGGAAAACCTATAAGAAGTCTGTGGTCTTAAAATAACATGGTAAATGTATCAATATTGTGAGTACAAACTTACATTTACAGTTGGAATGTAGGGAGAACATGTTTTTCAACTACAATGTTAAGTTTGTTCTTAAGATAAATTCATCCCCACTACGGAACCCTTCATTGTGCGTGGTCCGACACGCACTTGGCCGGTTTTTTTATGTTTGTTCGCGGATAACTTCGTCGTTTATGAACTGATTTTGATGATTTTTTTTTTGTTGGAAAAGAGATATCTCAAGGGTGGTACCATGATAAGTTAATCAGGATTTGATGATGGCATCCTAGAGAAAACGAGGGGAACCTTCAATTTTTATAGGCACACCTGTAGCGATTTGGGTATTTTTTTGTAGTAACTCGTGCATTTGCTCCCGGAAAAGCACCATTTGGTGAAGTGGAACTGATGAGGAAGGCCATCGGAACTACTCAATAATACGTATTTCACGGGTTGCTATTCGATTATTGCTAAGCAATTTTTGCTCATACAATTCATAATTATGTTGAAGTGGAGCTGATGGTGACTTCACCATCAGTTCCAATTGTCCTGGTTCCTTACTGGGAGAACTCCTCAACTAATAACGTCCTTGTATCGGGAAAAGCAATATTTTGTAAAAGGTGATGAGCAGTTGACATTAGGCTAACTTAGATAAATTACAGACTGCCCTACTAAAAAGTGATAAATAAAAAACTTTTTTACAAAAAAAAAAAAACATACGACTTCCAAAAAAATACTAAAATGTGAAAAATAACTTTAATTTCGGAAGTCGGTGGCAAAAAGCTAAAATACAGATCCAAAGACACCAACTTCCGAAATTAAAGTTATTTTTCACTTGGTAGTATTTTTTTGGAAGTCGGTTGTTTTTTTTTTTTTTGTAAAAAAGTTTTTTATAAATGTGTTGTAGTTACCTCGTTTCTTAGACTTCTTAGTACATAACAGGCAGAGCTGATTGCTTTCTCTAGGTATGTTAGCTCTTGTTTCCACTTTAACAGGCTATAGATCGATATGAACCCCCAGAAACTTAACCACCTGGACCACGTCCACTCTATTATATCCATCCATACTTTAATATTTTTATAGGTCTGTCTGCTACCTTTTGAAGCCTCGGCTGAACGGATAGAACACTTCTAATACCAGTAGTATTTTTATTTCCATTAGTCGATAACTCGGTCGATATACAGCATGCGAGGACTCCCCGCTAGCGAGTAATGACTAATGAAAGTCGTATGTCGATAACTCGGTCGGTACACCGTCTGCGGGAAATCCCCATTGCGGGCGTAACGATCAACGAAATTTATCGTGCGGTAAAAAGCGCTCTGAGACTCACCTAATGAAAATGAGCCTTCAAAGCAACTTCCAAACGTGCGATGCAGTATTTGCATATACCGCAATCGTTCCCTATAATCCCTATCGATTAATGAAAATGGTTTCCCGAATACGGGCCCTATGGCATGCGTTATAGAAATCTCCCGCACCCCGCATACGAGCCATATCGACCAATGAAAATGAGCCTTTACCGTGGGATAATTTCCGACTTCCACGCGAGAGAAACTGCGCAAGTCCGTGATAAGGCCTGTCGTACTTTATAGATCGGAATGCTGGGCAGTGAAGAAGACGGATGAAAAAAAATTGCATGCAGCGGACATGAGAATGTTGAGATGGATGTGTAGAGTGACGAGAATGGATAAAGTGAGAAATGAGTATATAAGAGGAAGTTTGAAAGTGGCGCCAGTGACAGAAAAGTTGAAAGGAAATCGTTTGTCTTGGTATGGGCATGTAATGAGGAGAGACGAAACGCATGTGACTAAAAGAGTGATGAATATACATGTTGATGGATGGAGAGGCAGAGGAAGGCCAAAGAAAAGATGGATGGATTGTGTGAGGAATGATATGAAAGAGAAGGGAGTGAATGATAGCGTGACGGTTGACAGGGGAGAATGGAAGAAAAAAACGTGTTGCGCCGACCCCAAGTAATATGGGATAAGGGCAGGAAGATGATGACGCCAGTGAAACTGCGGCCAAAAGCTAGTGTATAGTGTGTTATAGACACGGTACTTAAACTCTTTGCCCAAAAGAAGTATTGGAAAGCGTGTTTTAATTACCGACAGTAATCATTATATCAACGATCAATTAAAATCCAAAAAAATAAACTAATTCATGCATCATAGACCTGCGCGTGAGTTTACAAGCAGTTTTAATAGCAGTTTACACGGTGAAACTATAAATCGTAGTTAACATAGATTAAATAATGATTACGTGTAACCGCAGCTTTACCGGAAAACGACCAGTGTGTTCCAGCCCTGTATGTTGTTATGTAAATCGTTTATAATTAATAATTAATTATTAATAATTTTTACCTGTATGACATGCTTGATGTACCTACGGGTTAGTTGGTTGTGATTATTGATTGTTCTGAACTTCCATAACTTATAGGTACACTGACTTTCGGCTGCTAACGGGGTTAATAAGCCTAAAGCCGTGTCCTAATCTAACCGTCGCACAAATACGCGATCGTATTGTTAATTTTAGATGGCAAACCCATCACGTGGCGTTGTCACGCCGACAAAGGGCGTCTTCCGGGATTCCAAACAAATGAGTGACATAACGCGACGATCGCTTACTCGCGCGACTGTCGGTTAAGGACAAGTTTTCACGTGTTGAAATCTAAGAAAAGGAGTAACCAATGGAGTTTGGCACATGCTATGTTTAACTAATGACGACTGGTAATTACTGGTTTAGGAAAAGAAAAAGGTTTGACTGGCTCGCGTTCTAGCCGCCGGCATCCCCTTGTAACCAAACCTATCCGAGCCGGGGTGCCCCACTTTCAGAGATCTTTCGTCACTTTCGAAGAATATTGTATTAATATTGATAGGGTATTAGGTACCTACTCAACCCACCCGGTCGCTTTACCGCATTGTCGAGGCAGGGGCGCTCAGTAGCCGTGGCTTAGTCACCCACGGTGAAACGAAGAGGAACCCGAGTAGGGGGCCGCTCGTCAGGGTTTTTGCGCGATAAGCTGACGACGCGCGACGTAGCAGACAACAAGTAGGTTGCGGTGCCGCTTGGGCGACATCGCAACTGAGGCCTTGACGGGGTCGCCACCGTCAGATGGCGGACGCAGTGGGGCCGCAGGAGAGGAGTGTCAGTATGACGTTGGCGGCTCTCCCTATCATTTGCGGCCGAAAAGTGGCAGGCAGCGGGGCCAATGACCTGACCCGTCGCAGGGGGACCAAGGGTGCCCAGTCATGGGGTCGTCTGGCGCCCATGTGCTGGTTTGGTCCCTGCGGTGGTCACGGCGTGCAATGTGTTCTGGTGCACCGGTTATGGGGAGTGTTCCCCAGAGGAGGGTCCGGTGACAGACAGCCGCGGCGGGTTCACGGATAAGTACTAACGCGTGCCCGTGTTCCCGCCGTAAGCGGCAGAGAGGAGGACACCGTGGAGTTTTAGTGGGTTAGAGTCCCACATAACTGCACTATGTCCCCGTGGTAGTGCAGAATACATGAGCATTTCTCCACGATAAAAAAGGTATGTACTTACTCAAATTAATCTTCATCAATAAAAGTTGACTAATCTTGATGACAGGTTGGTTACACGGTTTTGATAGTCGTCTCGTTAATTATGATATTTTAATTATTGTATAACATAAAAAAAAACAAAATTTAACCATTTAACGTTAATATGTATATTCGAGTAACAACAGACATTTTACCTCAGATTAAATAAAAAACCAAGACATAGCGCTGTCAACAATGACGTGAGGCCGGTTTCGTAAACATGTTTGCTCTTAGTGAGATGTAGTTTAGTTGTAGTTTGGTTGGTGACGTGTGAGCGTGTATGTGTCGCAGTAAGATGATTGTAGCCGTGATGTAGTTATATCCCTAGTGATATAGTTATAGGAAAACTGTCGGAGTGCCCTAATACTATATTCGTAGTTATGAACCGCTTTCATGTAACTATGTTACGGTAGCTAGCTATATCGCTAGGGACATAACCATATCACGGCTGCAACCATCTTACTGCGACATATGCACAGAGCGAGGTGTAGTTTTGCGCATGCTTCACTTTATTGGTCTCAGCGCAATGTATTGGTTTTTTATTTGATCCGAGGTACCAACTTAATATAGGTCATGCAATAATGTTTGCAGAAATACATTTTTCGGTACCTACCTACAAAAACTAAGCTGGTTGCATTGCCATAATTCAACGCAACAAAAATATTAAATATGTTTTATAGGCAAGCTAAATCAATTTTATTACATATTCACTCAGTCTTCCGCCAAACAAAACATGTATTTAATATAGGCCACGTACCTACGTAACTTTATAATGCGATTGCAACGCCCTCTGACGTCACAAATATGGTGGTAAGCATATGGACCATATAATCACTTCCACATTACATAAAACTGCTTTTCGTTATCGGTTATACATTCTGAAAGTTCACGTTACAAGAATGGTAATGCCGCAGAGTAGAAAGGTAGCAGAAGTTTCAGTAAGTCTGAAAATGTATGATGATTTATGTATCATACGCTTCATATCATCATAGGCCTTTCAATCGGTCACCAATCACTGATCACGTATATCCCACCGGTCGTAGGTTCTACAGCTAATACTTATGACCGGCCTATTGCCACTTAAGCTTCCTTACTAATGTTCGATGTAATTGTTAAACCAATACCAAAGAATATTTAATTTGCTTAAGGCTTAGCAAAAGCTAAGAAATCACACTAATATTTTATAGGCGAAAATTGTGAGTGTGTGTGTGTGGATGTTTGTTACTTCTTCACGCTCAAACGGCTTGACCGATTTGGATGAAATTTGGTATGTAAATAGCTTATACCCTAGATTAACATTTAAGGTTCTTTTTATTCCGAAAAAAATTAGTATTACCGTGGTATGAGCAAGGAATTCAAATATATTTGTTACTCTTTCAAACTCAAACGGCTCGACCAATTTTGATGAAATTTGGTGTGGAAGTAGCAGACATCCTGTATACACATAGCACACATAGGCTACTTTACATCCTGAAAAAATGTAGTGTTCCTGTGGGATGAGCAATTTTTTTGTGAATACTTTTCTCACCGATTAAATAATACACCTTTTAGTGTATCTCTTAAACCTCGGGTAACACCGCGGGGCGCAGCTAGTATGTGTATAAGCGTTGGCCCCGGCTGTCATTCGTGGATCTTTGACAGTCGTTACGAGTCGAGAGGCCCGAAAGTCTGACAACCAGTCTACCAAGGGGCATCGTATTACCCAGTTAATGGGTTGTGGAGGTCAGATGCGCAGTCGCTCCATGTATAATACTGTATTTAGTTAGACCTCAATATAGTATCACTGTGTTCATTAAAAGAAGTTAGACTTATATTTTATTAACAACTTAATAAGTCAGAACCTATTTAAGACATAACAACAATTCTTTCTTAATTGGGATATTATGTTATGGCCGATTAGCCATTTATAGACTAGTTAACTAGATAAGCGACTTTGAAAGATGTCTCACGGGCCTTAGTCCTAATCGCAGCTATTATATAATTATCCATAAATCATAAAATATATTAATGTTTACCACTTGAACACTCAATCAAAATATGACGTGAAATTAAGTACTTAATTTTATGAGTCTGAAAATACATATATCTTGAAGATATATCTTATTGTATCTAGATAAAAATACAGCTTTAATTCTCATTTTTCCACTACCCTGCCCCACTACCCTGTTTTTTAAACTGTTACAAATAACCACCACATTTGGTAGATGGATTCTTGATCAAAGGACATCGACCATCTCCCATATATCGTGGGGTCCACAATTTGAAGACCTGTTACAAATTCCAAATTAGTGACAATTGTTAGATTAAAATATCAGCTTTAAGTTGCCTTAGTTTCAGTTTAATTGACAATTGCATAATCAAGATCATGGGCTCGAATCCAAGGTTAGGTTTTATGAGATTGTGTTAATTAACACTATATTTTGGAATTATCAATCTAGTAATGTTAAGATGACTAATATTAAACTCTGATTTTGGTTTATCATAAAATAAAGTATTTTTTTTTTCTGCAACACGCTGGGCCCAATTTTGAACGATTGTTCACCCTCTAAGACATAGTACCCACCTTAGTCCCTGTACCCACAGGAGGGAAAGGCTCGTCTTTTTCAGGACTATTTTATGTAGGTAGGCCGGTTCCTAATTCAATTTGATGCTGTTAAAAAGTAGTAGGTACAAAGAATTATTATTTTTATCCAATCAACTCAATACTTTGAGGAACACTGCTGTAAGTGTTCTTCTTCCATTCTGTCCCACAATACTCACAGTTTCATAGAATTAAAATAAACTTAACTTATATAAAACTATTGGTCAACATTTACTTGATGTCTAATAATAAATACTGCAATGTAAAGACTGACAAGATAAGGGAAAGTAATTTGCAATAAACCTTTTCTTTGACAGCCAATCACATGAAACATTAACTAAATAAAACATTGTACTTTCCTTTACTTAAATCGTTCTAAGTAATAAACATTTGGATCCCTGCTGGTTACTCCAGCTAAAACGAATAGGAAATACGTAACATGATTCATGGAGGACTGTAAATGTTCAGAAATGGACTGCTGATTACGAAAATGAGACAATGTTAAATACCAATTTTACACATACATACATACATAAACTCATGCCTTCATCCCATAGGGGTAGACAGAAACTACAGAACTTTTGATTATCCTTCACCATCTCACACACCTCGTCCATCTTATCTCCCTGCACATTCAGCGTAGCTAAGCGACAGTGACCGGGAGAGCAGTGGTGGTATCGGGCCCGACTTACGAGTTCAAGAGTTCGAATCCAGGCAGGCAATTTACTTTGTGTATTTAATTTCATCACCATTGTTCTCAAAACGGTGAAGGACAACATCGTGAGGAAAAAAAATATCCTTGAACCAAAAATTTGTAGAACATTATAGGCTGACTATGCTAAGCGACAGTGGTTTTTTTTTTTTTTTTTTTTTTTTGTTTATGGGAAATCATCAAATGACTTCTCCCGCTCTGGGCAGAGCGGGAGGGCGTGTCAGACTTTTACTGACTAAAACCCACCCATGTTCCTTCAGCTGCCCGTGCCAGGGCCACGGTATCTCTTTCGAACTACCCGCGACCCCGGCGGCATCGGCCCAATTGACCCCGTCACTGCTGACATCTCTTTGAGGCGCGCGTGGAACACAACGCGCCGTCGACCCGGGCCTGGTCCTTACCGAACGGCGAGCTGCCCATTACTCGTCGTCCGCAAGCCCGCGCCTACGGTGGCCGGGAATCGGCTATCGATTCCCGCCGCCCAGGGCGTCTCCTACGGCGGCTAGGGGCGCGAGGGCGCGGCTGTTGCCTCTCCCTCACGCGTTCCGCTTCCTCCTTCGCGAGCATTACTGCTTCGCAGAAGGAGGTGACAGCCTCCCATGCACTCTCGCTCCGCACCATGGCCTGGACCAGGTTTGGACGCGAGAGATCGCCGCCGCCGATCGCCTCCGTGAGAACACGGCGGTGCTCCGCCCAAGCCGGGCAGACCTCCACTGTATGCTCCACCGTGTCCTCCGGGCGATCCACACAATGGTGACACCCGGGCGTTTCCTCCCGCCTTATCCGAAACAGGAACCTCCCGAAACAACCGTGTCCGGTGAGGACCTGCGTCAGGCGGAAGGTGAGGACGCCGTGGCGCCTCTCCAACCACTCCTCAAAGAGGGGACTTATCGCCGCAATTGTGGCGTGCCCAGCGCTGGGTTGCGACAATCGCACTCTCCATGCCGCCATGAGATCCCGCCGGAGCTCTGTCCGCTGTACCGTGATTTCTCGCGGCAGCGGAGTTACGCCCCGGCGTTTCGTCTCCTCGCGCCACTCCCACACGTGCGCGAGGACTTTTGCCTCCAGGTCCCATGGCGGTAATCCGGCAAGGAGGCTCGCCGCCTCACAGGAGACAGTGCGGTATCCCCGGACTAGCCGGATGGCCATGACCCTCTGGGACGCGTTCAACCGGCGGGCCGGTCGCAGCCTCAGGGAACGCGCCCACACCGGCGCTCCGTAAAGGGCCATGGACCGCACGACCCCCGTGTAAAGCCTCCGGCAGGAGGCGTTTGGACCCCCCAGATTGGGCAGGAGCCGCTTCAAGGCAGCCCCAGCCCGCTCCAGTCTGGGAGCCAAACGTCGGAAGTGCTCCACGAAGTTCCACCGGCTGTCGAGGACGAGTCCCAGGTACTTCATCGTCGACTCAACCCCGATGTGAATCCCTCCTACCGTTATTTGGGAACCCGACGGTGGCACGTTCCGAGGACCATGAAAACACATGACCTCGGACTTGTGCAGGGCCACCTCGAGTCCCAACTGCCGGATCCTCTCTACTATTGTCGCAACCCCGCGTGTCGCTAGTTCGGCCGCCGCCTGGTGCGACCTCCCTTGCGCCAGGACCAGCGTGTCGTCAGCGTAACATACAACGCTGACGCCGCTAGGGAGGTCGGCGCGCAGCACCCAGTCGTACCCGATGTCCCACAGATGTGGCCCCAGGACAGATCCCTGTGGGACACCGCACGACATCTCTCGCCGGTTCCACTCTCCTTGATGACCGGGGTAGATGACGGCCCTGTCCGTCAAATAGGCCTCGACCACTCGACGGAGGTAGGTAGGCACCCGGTGATACCGGAGTGCCTCCCTGATGCAACTCCAGGGCAGGGTATTAAAGGCATTGGCGATGTCTAGAGACACCGCCAAGACGACCCCACCCCGGGCCACAGCATCCCCCGTCGTGAGGGCTCGCACGCGCATGATGGCGTCCACCGTAGAGCGCCCCCTGCGGAAACCAAACTGGCTCTCCGCCAAATCCGGCCCCTCCTGCACCAGCCACCCGACGAGGCGGTCTGCAATGACTCTTTCAAAGAGCTTGCCTACCTCGTCGAGCAGCACAATGGGGCGGTAAGCGGACGGAGAGTCCACAGGGCGCCCCGGCTTCTTAATGAGGACCAGTTTCCCTGTCTTCCAACGAAGTGGGAACTGGCCCCTCTCCAAGCATGCGCTTAGGAGCCCCCCTAGTCGAGGCCCGAGAGCCCCACAGGCCAGAACCCAGGCTTTTCCTGGCACGCCGTCGGGTCCTGGGGCGGTATTTTTGGCACTCAGCCTACGTACCGCCGCTCTCAGCTCTACCTCAGTCACTTCCGGAGAATCGTCATCGTCGTCGGTGATGTGGTCCGCATCGGGCACCGCAGGAGGCGGAACCATGGGCGGGGGAGTATGTTCCCCTCGCGAAGGGAACAGAGCGCTCACCACGTCCTCCACGAGCTGCGGCTGGAGACTCTGCGTCAGCGGGGGAGCCCATGGGCGGAGTTTATCCCGCACCATTTTGTAGGGGCGTCCCCACGGGTCTCTGTTCAGAGTCCCCAGCGACTCCTCGCGAGCCAGACCCCTGGCCCGCGAGATCTCCGCTCGGAGGGCAGTCTTCGCCGCTCTGTACCCCTCGTACAGCTCCGCCTGAATGGCTTCTGTATCCGGTGGGCGGATACGGAGCCTGCGGTGCCTGGCGTACCGGTGCCGCGCAGCAACGCACGCCTCGCGCAGAGCCGTCAGCTCCGGCGACCACCAGTACACCTGGCGCCAAGCGCGTCCGGGCTGGACCCGGGGCATTGCCACGTCACATATTTCGGACATGGCCTCCCGGAACCACTCCGCCTCGTCGTTGATGTCAGCAGGCCTGTCCGGTGGTGACACCCAGGCCTGCACGATCGAGGCTTCCAGGAGGAGCTCCCGGTCCAGCTGCTTCAGCGCCCACCGCGGACCACTCGGGGCCTGTCGGACCGGCGCGCTCGAGGTCTGGGCGGAGACATCAAACCGGATGTACCGGTGATCGGAATAGGTCTCCACCCCCTCCATGACGCGCCAGTCAACAACATGCGGCAACAGAGCGGGGCTGGCAAACGAGATGTCCACCACTGATTCGCCCCGCATCCGCACACATGTGGGGACAGAACCCCGGTTTAGGACGACCAGGCCTGTCTCCAGAGCCCAGTCCTCCACCATCCTGCCCCGTGTGTCCGTATACCGGGAACCCCAAGCCACATTCTTGGCTTTGAAGTCCCCGAGGACGAGCACGGGAAGGGAACGGAACCCGACGACGACGGTTTTCAACTCCGCAAGGGAGTTGTGGAACTCGGCGAGTGTTCGGTTCGGGGAGAAGTATACCCCTACGACGACAATCTCCCCGAACCGAGCTGCAACGCAACCCTGTCCTCTCTTAACAGCTTCGAGGGACAGGGTACCGGCGGCGGCTGACGAAATGAGGGTCACTGAGCCGCTCAGGTCCTCCACCCAGTAATCACTGGGCGGGACAAAGTACGGCTCAGCGACCACGGCGATGTTAATCGACCACTGCGCCATGCTCTGGAGCAACAGATCCTGAGCTGGGGCGCAGTGGTTGATGTTCGCCTGGAGGAGGCGTAATGGAGCCATTACTGACATTCCATTTCACCCCCTCCCTGAGCCCCCTGTGTGGGTCCTGGCGCAGTGGGTACGGCAGCGTCGGCGGTAGAGGCGGCAACGGCGGCGGCTGTGGCGGCGGCTTCGGCAGTAACGGCGGTGGCGGCGGCAGAGGGCTTGCCCCTGCTCCGGGCTTTCGCGGGTGGACCACAGCCCTTGCTCCCAGCCCGGTGATCGGCCGGCTTGCCAGCAGCCGCACATAAAAAGCAGTGCGGCGTGGCCTTGCACGAGCTGGCCTTGTGACCGGGCTGACCACAACAGAAGCAATGACTGCTGCGGTCCACCTCCGAGGTGCATTTAGCCCCGACGTGGTTGCCCACTTGGCAACGGAAGCACCTCAGAGGTCTGGGTTCCAGCACTTTTACCCGCGTGGAATCCCAGCCCACCTGGAACCTTCGGCCCTCCCCAGCTATCTTTTGGGCCGCCGACACGGGGCAGCTCACCGTAACGGCTCGCATCCCCGTGGAGTCAGGACGGATGGTGCCTATCTTCACCTGTTCAAATGCGCACCCCCCAGTCTTGACCACGGCGGCCACCACCTCTCCCTCCGTCACTGAGTCGTCCAGACCCAGGATGCGCATGTCAGCGCACTTGGCAGGTCTGGACACTCGGGCCATGTCCGCATCTAAGGACGCCCTGAGCCTTTCGGCCAGAGCGTCAGCGGTCGGACCACTGGCCGCACCGGGGATCTCCAGCATCCGAGCCCCAGTCGCAGTGACCTTTACCCGGATGCCATCTACAACCCCGAGCTCCTCAAGGTTCACCGCTGCCCTCGCCTTGGTGAGCACGTCGCGGTAGGACACGCCCTTCTTCTCCGCTTCCGGCTGTAGTGTGATTACTACAGCTGCGGACTTCGGGGCACGTAACCTAGCCGCGACGTTTCTCTCTTTGCGCCGCCGCCGCTTCTCGTTTCGCTTGGCCGCCCTTGCCGCCTTACCCGCCTTCCTCTTCTCCCCGGCTACCTGCCATTCGGCGTCAGCCGAAGGAGATTTAGGAGGCGGGGGCAGCCGCGTCTCCACCACGGCCACGGCTGGGGCCTTGGCAGGTGCCTTCGCAGGCACAGCTCCACTCTTCACTTGCCCCGCCGATCCTGGTTTGGCCGTGGCAGCCGCGGCGGCATATGAAGCCGCCTTTGGCTGGCCCGAGGCCGGCCGGCTAGCCGCTAGCGGGGGGCGCAGGACAATGCCCTCCAGGACGGAGAACCGCCTGTTGAGGGCAGCCAGCTCCTTCCGCACCAGGGCCAGCACCCGGTCTTCAGCAGGCTCGGGCCTGTCCTGCCCCGCCTGCGCCCCTCCCTGCAACTCCCGAGGGCCAGCTCCGCGGAGATTGGCCAAGTCCGCTCGGAGCTCCTCGTTCTCCTTTCGGAGAAGCTCCATGGCGGCTGTCAAGCGGGCGACCTCCGCCCGCATCTCGGACATTCCGTCCGTCGGAGGCCCCTGTAACATTGCCTCCGCTGCCGCCATGATGGAAGCCGTGGCTGCGGGTATGGCCTTGTCTTTAGAGGACTGAGTCCTCTTCAAGGCCACACCCTCGATTGCCGCCACCACGACCTCCTCGAACCTGGCCGCTCGCACTATATTGGAGCCGCCCTCGGCGTCCGACTCACCGCCTGACGACTCCATGGTGACCCTCTCAGCCGGCTCGGCTGAGCTGGCTCTGCTCAGCTCGCCGTCCTCTTGCGTGGGGACTACCCGACCCTTGCCCCCTTTTTTCCGGGTCCAGCCTTGGCCCCGGCGAGCAAGTTTTCTACGGGCCGAGCTCACCCCGCCGTCCGAGGAGGACCCCTGGCCATCCCCCGGATTTTTATTCCGCTTCAGGAAAGGGTTCTTCCCTTTCCCCCCAGCGGCCCCCACCACTACGCCCTCCGGGCTCTTAAATGAGCCCGTCGCGCCTTTCGCACCAGATGCGGCATCGGACTCCGACGCCGCATCACTCCCCTCCTCTCCTCGTCTTTGGTTTTTATGTGTTTCCATAGCTGTTCCCACGAGTAAAAACTTTGTGTACTTGCTCAAAAATACGTGGTTCGCACTAACGACTAATTTAGCTACCCATTAGTCAAGCTACCAACCTCCCTCACGGTGCGCCGCCGCTTGGAGGTTTGGGGTAATTTTTTATAGAGGTTTTCTTCCTCGCGGTCCGGGCGATTAAGCCAAGACCCTCGACCCCCGTCAAAGGTCAGAGACATGACCTGACAATCTTCGGGGCTACGAAACTAACGGTGGCAGAAGAAAATGACTTCCTCCTGCCTGCCCGGCGGCAGGGTTAGTGCACACCGAGCCCGCTCTTACTCCGCCGCTGTGCGTCTCTGCTTAAGCAGAGGGACACACGTTGGAGCGTACCTCCGACAGGATATTGGCATACGGACAACGGGACCCCTTAGGCAAATAGCGCCTAATAGGGAGCCATTGCCCGTACCCCAGGGTGCACCGTCCCGGAGACTGGCCTTCCCCCCGGACGTATCCGTAAGGGAACTCCAGCCCCCGGGCACTCGGGGAGGTTTCCTGTCCACGCACCCCAAGCGACAGTGGTAACAATTGACGTGGTGTATGATTAAAAATAATAACCTAGAATTATGGAACTACGCATTGTGCAAAATGACCTGAAATGAGTCGCGTAACCAAATGCCAATAACCAATAGCAAAAAATGGTGTTATTGAATAGGAAATAATAAATTAATATTAACCAACTATTGTAAAGACTATTGAAAAATAAAACGAATAGTTTTTATTTCATTTTAAATGGCAACGATCCAAATTATATACTTGCATATAATCGAAATGGCATCAGGAAATGAACTGAAAAACTCTACTGAAGACATCATTAAAATCTCTTCCGATGGGTTCAGTTTTGTTCAATTAATGCTAAATAAATTATTATATCATTAGCTGCAGAAAGCTTATGTTATTTCATGTATGTAGTTATCGAACTTAAACCAATAATAATTAAGGTAGGTATTGCAGATTTTGTAAATGATAATTGTAAAGTAGGTAATATAATAAAGCAGGAGAGTTTGTTTGAACGCGCTAATCTCTGGAACTTCCAGTCGGACTTGAATAATATTTTTGCTATTCACAATCCAATTCTTGAGGAAGGTTATAGGTTATTTAACATCACGCTACGACACATAGGAGTCGAGCAAAAATAAAAAAAGCAGAAAGAACCCAATGCGAAACCGAAGTGCGGGCGCGGTAAATTTCACGCAGACGAAGTCGCGGGCAGAAACTAGTATGTTAACATGTATTGCGCTAGTATTGATTACTTAAATAAATTGTAATGCCGAATGATTACGCAGACACTTGTCTAATGCATAACACGGCAGGTCCTATTTGACAAATTCGCAATTCGTCACATCACCTTGATGAATAGATGCATTTCTGAAAGCTCTGCAGCTTGCCTATTAACATAATCATTTGGCGTTTTATACGTTCATGAGTTTATTAATTTATTTGTTTATTTCAATAACATCTTCCCTAATGACATCTGACACATCGTCAATGCGGAGACTAATGCCATTATTCACACAAAATGCAATTTCGTTGTATCCAGACCAAAGCATATCCAATTTGGTAAGAAATTACCTCAGTAACGCACTTATCAATTTATCATCACCCCTATTAACTGACATAGCCAATTATTGATTGAATACATGTTACCTACTCTATTGAAATCTTTGTTACATAACTTAGGTGAAATTTCATCAAATTACTTGTTTCCTTACAAAATTTTGATGCAATAAATATTTATTTTAATCGTAAAACTTTATGCGCGTTAGTTCTATTCCGAATCTTTCATGGATCGATGTCGTCATGGTATTGCACATTCTTTTAGCATACTCAATTTATGTTATTACTTAGTTTACACATTGAGGAGCTGGTGGCTAAGCAATAACAGCCGCACGGGTCGATCCATCACGTTAAGCTACGCTTGCCGGGGTTGGTCCGTGGATGGGTGACCATCTTTACATACCGAGACTCCTCCGTGCCTCGGAAAGTACATTAAACCGTTGGTCCCGGCTGTCATTCGTAGATCTTTGAACGTCGTTACGGGTCGTCAGAAGCCAGAAAGTCTGACAACCAGTCTTACCAAGGGGTATCGTATTACCCAGTAACCAGTAATGGGTTGTAGAGGTTAGATTGGCAGTCGCTCCACATAAAATACTGGTATTCAGCTGCATCCGGTTAGACTGGAAGCCGACCCCAATATTGTTGGTTTAAGGCTAGGCAGATTAATTTTGTTTACACATTTAAGTAATTTTTCCATCATTACGTTACTAGAGAGAAATAGTTTACTTTTCCATTTGTGGATTTAATTTCCATGAATAGGTTTGCTAAGATTTCCGGGGTAGTTAAAATATAAAGTGGGCAGTACAAACAACGCCTTCACTAACATCTTACAACGTTAAAACCTCTCGAACGCAAATTATATACTAATTTTTAAACCCAAAACCCCCAGGGGGAGGAGGGGGGGGGGTTAGTTGCGAACCCCATAGGTTTACAACTACTTAGGATGATTTTTTTTTACGTTTATATATATAATATATAAGCTTATATACCTATTATGTAAAGGGTTTTTCCTTATGCACACATGGGGTGCAGATCGCGCCGGAGCTCTGTCCGCTCTGCCGTGATTTCTCGCGGCAGCGGAGTTACGCCCCGGCGTTTCGTCTCCTCGCGCCACCCACACGTGCGCGAGGACTTTTGCCTCCAATCCCATGGCGGTTTGTTGGACGTCTAAGCTAAGATTCTGCACTTCTTAGATGTATGTTATGTAGTTAATGCCCGTTTTCACCAACCCTAAGTAACACTTAAATGAAACCCTTAATAAAGGTGTACTGTTGGATTTTCAACGCTAGGCTTAACAGAGCCGAGAGTAGAAAATCCAACAGCGCAATAATATCTAGGGATTCATTTAAGTATACTTAAGGTTGGTGTAAACGGGCATAACTCTTTATCCCCACTCCAATACTTCATATATTAGTAATTTAACTGGGTGCCTGCCGTTTTACCAAAAAGATTTTGACAAAATTTCATTACCCAAACAAATTTTAGCAACCTTTTTTTATACCATTGCAATATTTCGAATGATTTTAGTATGCATATTTTCATTTGGTCAAATTTTTACATGGCAAAATATTACTAAGTATAATGTCATTATGGAATTTGGTCTTTAATCAAATGATTTATTACAGCAAACAATCTTCAGACAATAAACGTTTGGTGAAATGATTTGATAAGACAAAAAATATTAAGGCAAAAATAAGATTTTTAGACATTTGACTTGCTGGTTAAATTTGATGTTTTTTCGTACTTCTTTGTAAGTTTTTGTGCTTGAATTTGTCTGAAACAAGTCAAATTTATGGTTACTTGATATTAGTTTATTTATGGAAGTAGTTAGAGTAGGTTAATTATTTAAAAAAAAAATAGTTAGGTTAGGTTAGGTTAAAACTGTGACCTCCTACGCACGAGCCGAGCGAGCGATGCGAGCGGTGTCGCGGCAGCGGCCGGCGAGTGCCAGACACGACTTGCATTAATAGAAAAAAAAAATTGTTTTTAGTAGGTTATCCGGAACAACAATTTAGATTAGGTTAATTTATTCTTTAAAAAAAATGGGTAGGTTAGGTTAGGTTAAAACTGTGACCTCCTACGCACGAGCGGCCGGCGAGTGCCAGAAACGACTTGCATTAATAGAAAAAAGATATTGTATTTAGTAGGTTACCCGGAACTGAATTATTTAGATTAGGTTCATTACTTATTTTAAAAAAATGGTTAGGTTAGGTTAGGTTAAAACTGTGACCTACTACCTACTGTGCCAGGAATGACTACATTATATAGAAAAAAAAGATCACATATTGAGCGCCATTTATGATTTACCTCCTACCCACTTAGTAGTTCACATTTTTGTCATTGAAGTTTGAATAGGAAAGGGTGAATTGAAAACTGACGATACTAAATAAGTATTTGGCTTATTTGATTTTGCATAAAAACTGTTATTCCAAATGAAATATTTGACTAAATAAAAAATGTTAGAAGTACTAGTTGGTAAACAAGTTATAGTTTAAACGTTCATTTGCCAAACATTAGGTTTGCGTTACAACTTTTTGTGAATAGATTTTTTGCTAAGTACTAATTTGGCAAATGAAATCATGCGAAAAATTTTTTGGGAAGTGAAAATTTGTCAAATTCCTTTTGGTCAAACAAGGGAGACCCAATTTAACTACTTATACTTATCTAATAATTAGGTATGCATTTTAATCACATCATTGGCATTGGTCCAGTTGCAAGTAACTCTGCTGCGTTATAGGCCTGTATCGGAGTGTGGGATAGATGACGATAGGCTTAATTGCTGACTATAATGTGGCTGGTTATAACATCATTCTGCCTCTCAACGATATTGGGGTCAGCTTCCAGTCTAACCGGATGCAGCTGAATACTAATATTTTACATGGTGCGACTGCCGATCTGACGTCCACAACCCTGTTACTGGGTAATATGATAAACCTAAACCTAAATAAGTTCATTAGATTCTCAGAGCGATTGTAAAAGTTACAAATATATAGAGACTAGCTCCTGCCAGCGACTTCGTCCGCATAAAATTTATTGTTTCCCCGACCCACCCCGTCGCATCGTATCACCTGCCAATGCTATTACTTCGTTTTCGCTTGAGCGTTCTTTCTAACATTTTTATTTTTGCTCGGCTCCTTAAAGACATAGCGTGATGTTAAGTAACCTATAGCCTTCCTCAAGAACTGGGCTATCGCATGCAAAAAGAATTTTTCAAATCCGACTGGTTGTTTCAGAGATAAGTACGTTCAAACAAACAAAAAAACAAATTCTTTATTATTTGTATAGTTTTACCTAGATACTACCGAGAGACGAAGAGCAAAGAAAAGATGGATGGATTGTGTGAGGAATGATACGAAAGAATGGAAGAAGAAAACGTGTTAGCCGACCCTAAGTAACATGGGATAAGGGCAGAAAGATGAGAGATACTACCGCCCAAAAAAGTGTCGCCTTTTCCCAACTATGTTGGGGTCGGCTTCCAGTCTAACCAGATGCAGCGGAATACCAATATTTTACATGGAGCTACTGCATATCTGACCTCCACAGCCCAGTTGCTGGGTATCACGATACCGCTTGGTAAGACAGTCGGACTTTTGGGTTTCTGACTACCCAGAACGACTCGAACACAAAGGTGTGAAATGTGGTGACAAGCCATCGGTAGCCTGAAATAGGTCAAAGTATTGGCATATAAAAAACATGGCATAAACATTATGATTAATAATTGACAAACCGAATCAACTTCAGCAAACAGATCGAATGATTTCAATCGCGTATGTTTGTTTGAGCATTGATTACAAGTTTGCGATCTATGTAATAATTAATATGTATTTGTTACTTTAATAAATTAACTAAGTACCTTCTACTACTATTGTGATCTTTAAAATCAACAATGACTGCTACGCATGACTTAAACAACTATACCTACTATGTAAATTGACACTTTGGAATGTCTCGCGTCGGGCAGGTTTGAGTGGCACATTTTTCTTAAATGTCAAATAAATTAATATTATCTGACCGCTTCACCAGTTTTTAATCTACAAAGTTTAATATATCTTGGTAGTTGGTACCTACTGCTATACAAGGTGTTTGGCTATACACTAAACAGGGATGTAAAAAAAAGATTGAAGTTTCAAGCACCTTGTCTTTTTCAGATCGCGTCGCATTCATCCAATGTGTAGCGGTGATGCGGTTTACGATGTAAAAAGAACATGATCATGACTTTTACATATTTTCGAACGGCACATTCACTTCCAAAGCAAACTTGTAAAAATAAGGACAGGACGAGCACAAAACAATGTCGGATTATTTTGCGTCCGCTGGATGAATATGTTCATTAAAAAAAGTCAGCCTGTATATTCCATTGTTGGTGCCATTTTTTATGCATTTTAGTAACAAGAGCGTAACAAATAAAATGTCGTCGTACTTAACTTATGTTCGATTTATCTCAAACCTGTTGTCGTGTTTAAAATGCGGTCGCACTACTTCCTCGTTTATCTTTGTTAACTACTCGTCTTATATTATATAGGTATGGCGTCCACCATAAATGGCTAGATAGGCTGCGTTTATAAGCAACTGATTTATTTAAATATTGGATTTACGTGACATGTGGGGGTCTACTCCTTAAGCACGAAGTCCGTAGTTTCGGCCTTAGTTACGGGCGTTTCCTACTCCGTATCACTTACGGACGGATGATTCGTTCGGGTCCCGAACGAAGAATAAATGGCAACATGATTTGACAATTATCCCTATTCCCGATGTGTTTTTGCCCGTCCGAAAAATAGAACTTGACACTTGTTTTGACGGATTGTTATGTCAGACGGACAGATGGACGGACTTAGGGAGTAGTCCCCGTGATGCGGAGGAATGAGGAAAATTTTGTGAGGAAAGTTTTCAATATGAATGTCAATGGCTATACGAGTAGGGGAAGACCAAAGAAACAATAGATGAACTGTGCGAAAGATTTTATGGCTAGAAAGGGAGTAACTACCGCGATAACAACTAATAGAGAAGTAAGGAAGAAATAGACATGTTGCGCCGACCCCAAATAAATTGGGATAAGGATAGGAGAATGAGGATTGGATTTACGTGAAGGTGCTGTAGATTTCGTGAAATAGATGATAAGTTACAGTTTTGTAAAGGTTTAGGTCGATAATAAAAATAAATTATAAAATAAATACAAGAAACGTGTTTTTTTTTAATCAGATGTTTTGTTTTTAATATTTAGTATTAAATATTGTACGGTGGTAGGCACCGGCCAAGTGTGAATCGGACTCGCACACGAAAAGTTCCTCCGTGTGCGAGTCCGACTCGCACTTGGCCGTTTTTTCTAGGATGAAGTTTGACATAACTCTACTCCACGTTTATTATTACGGGGGTAGGATGATTATTATCTACATAAAGTACATTAAAATAACATGGAGCAGATATCACACTAATATTATAAAGGCGAAAGTTTGTGAGTGTGTGTGTGTGTGTATGTTTGTTACTTCTTCACGCTCAAACGGCTGGACCGATTTGGATGAAATTCGGTATGTACACAGCTTATAACCTGGATTAACACATAGGCTACTTTTTATCCCGGATAAATTTAGTGCTCCCGTGGGATGAGCAAGAAATTCAAATATATTTGCTACTCTTTCAAACTCAAACTCCTCGACCGATTTTGATGAAATTTGGTGTGGAAGTAGCTGACACTCTGGATAAACACATAGGCTACTTTTTATCTCGAAAAAATAGAGAAAGAAAGAAAAAGTATTTATTGTGACTAGCACAGGAACATCACTAACTAAACAAAAAACACAATATTAAATGTTTGAAAACAAAAAAACAAAAATAAATAATCACACTATCACACTAATAATATAATATCACACTAATATTATAAAGGCGAAAGTTTGTGAGTGTGTGTGTGTGTGTGTATGTTTGTTACTTCTTCACGCTCAAACGGCTGGACTGATTTGGATGAAATTCGGTATGTACACAGCTTATAACCTGGATTAACACATAGGCTACTTTTTATCCCGGAAAAATTTAGTGCTCCCATGGGATGAGCAAGAAATTCAAACATATTTGCTACTCTTAAAACTCAAACGCCTCGACCGATTTTGATGAAATTTGGTGTGGAAGTAGCAGACATCCTGTATACACATAGCACACATAGGCTACTTTACATCCTGAAAAAATGTAGTAATCCCGTGGGATGAGCAATTTTTTTGTGAATACTTTTCTCACCGATTAAATAATACACGTTTTAGTGTATCTCATAAACCGCGGGTAACACCGCGGGGCGCAGCTAGTTGTAGTATATACCCACAATGTCATATCCATGCCGAATTCCCGAGTTAAAAATCTAATGAAATTAATTCAGTAAGTACTTATCTATATTAAACCGAAAAGGGTAATAATTGCTGCTCCATTTCCTAAAATTAAAATGATCTAAGTATTGGTTGTATATAATTATGTAATTTTTCATCGAGTAATTCCAATTAATATCTTTATAGTAAATATGTACTAACTACTTGTTTGTATGATTATCGAATGTATTTTGCCGAGTTAAGAGATACTCCAGAAATCAAACAGTAAGTGTTTTGTTTAATGAAAATGAGAATTATCAAGATGAAGTCGTATCTTACATATGTACCCGATCTTTGTGTCGGAATCAGACTAACATAAATTCCCACAGCTTTGTGTAGTCTTCCAATCCTTGGCATAGCAGAATCAGCGTATTATGTTCCCACTGCTGAGACACAGGCGTACTTTCTTTGAGAGGAATAGGAGGGAGAAGGGCCGTAATCCACCACGCTGACCCAGTGCGGGTTGGTAGATGTCACATGTCTTCGAACTTTTGGTTCTAGGACATGCCTCACGATGTTTTCCTTCACCATTTTAAGAGCAGTGGTGATGAAATAATTAACAGAAACTAAAGCGCCTGTCAGGGTTCGAACCTCGAATCATACCACAAAATTAAATTATATTATTATCAATTGATTCATCAAAACGGTACAGTTTACACACGCCCTAACATTCAAGAAACCAGTTTATCTCATAACATCGATGAACTGAAATCGAGCAAGAAGAACGGCGGCTAATTCAAGGTGAATGTCAAACAATAAATAACATTAAGAAGCAAAACACTTCCTAGATTAGCGTACATTGTTGATTAGTACTGAGGACGATAGTCGTTTGTGTTGTGCTACTACTGTATCGAAAGGGTTAATGACCGTGCCTTTCCTTTGTTCTTGAGGTCGCTATTATTGAGCTGAATAAACAACGTTTACGAGTATGTCGAGAAATGTATTATAAATTTTGTACTCCTTCTGTGGGAACCTTAATAGATCTAGGACGCCAAATTTAACTATGTTAATTGTTACGATTTATCCGTTAAATTATATTTATTCTAAATGACTGTAGGTACCACTGTAGTAACTGGGTTGCGGAAGTCATATAGGGAGTCGCTCCATGAAAAATACTGGTATTCAGCTGCATCCGGTTAGACTAGAAGCCGACCCCAACTTAGTTGGGAAAAGGCTAGGCAGATGACGATGACTGTAGGTACCACAATTTTTTGAAATAAATAAATTATAAATTAATATGTGTGTAAGTTGAAATATGAACTTGAATTTATTAAATACAATATGAAGTAGGACTTTTATTTCTTCAGCAAACAAACATTTGCTTATCCAGTGAATACAAGGTTTGCTTTGACATAGATCGCTTGATGCTACATTATTTGCTTTACCGTTCCTATATTTTTTTAAAAGTGGCAAGCATAGGTACTGCCGACAGAAGTGAAAACCGTAAAACTATGCATAGCATGTCGCGGTAGGTGTCGAGGTGTCGCTGTGACCCGGTGATGCGAACCCGTAAGATTTCCCCCTACCAAAAGTTCCTCAACGGGCCTAAAGAAGTTTTCACTTTCAAAAATGGGGTACCTAAATCAGAGTTCGTAAAGCTGACAGTTTTTATTGAGCAATTTCATCTCCATGCCAACGTACACTCGTTATCAATAAGTACTTCACCCGCACATTCATCAAGACCATTCCATCTCTTTGGCACTCGGAAATGTCCATTACTTAAATTTCAATTTACTCCCACATTACTCCTCATAAACCATACGCCTACATGCCGAACAGCTTCATTCTTTCTCACAATTGTCACAAAGTATTGCCATCAAAGAAGCAACGAACGTTGACATGCTTTTGGCGCCCTCCTATGGAGCCGTCAATCACATTGACACCTACCGGATTTGAGAGCAACCAGTCTAATGTGACCTGTCAGTCTTGGTTTATATTCCTCTTTGAAGTTTAATAAATAGGAACTTGGTGAAGGGCGATGTAGGTCTTATCAAATTGGTTGTAAGCATTGCTTTGAATAACGTCTTCGCTCTTCCAGTGATTGTAGTTAATAAGGAGTTAAAGATAGTCGATAATAAACGTATGTAGGTAAACATTGTTTTCAACTTTTCATAGTCGTGAGAGAGAGAACCCAAAAGTCAAGAGTACTCAAGAGCTTATAGAGATTAGAGTAAACGAATTAAATCCATTACAATGAAAAACTCGCCGGTGTGGGTACCTACTTCTCCTAATTTGTACTTTTTTTTTTTGTTGGTTTATAAATGAGATCGTCCTTATTACCCTGTATTAGAATACTAATTATGATACGAGTATAAATATATCATCACGTGTGCCTCTAATTTAAACGTTTACTTACTAGTTGACCTGCGGTAGACAGTATTGATTAATTACACGAAAGAGGCCGTACTTGATAATTCAATTATTGATAATATGCTTGGACGAATGAGTGAAGTAGTTAATATATTATTTGATATGTAAATTTTATAATGGTTTATATTTATGTCGGCTCAATTAAATCGCCGTAGGTGAAATGTCAATTAACTAATTTAAAATATGTGACAGAAGTATGAATTTACATAATTTATTTTTATTATAAATGGAATTTTTGTAATTGCTTGTTAAATTGAAACTAATTTACAAGTTCAATAATTTATTTCAAGTCACTTTTCAGTTGAATAAGTTGAAAAGGTTTTGCCTTTATCTGTGGAGACGCGATCCTGTCAATATTATTTTCCCCTCAAAGATATAATGGCAAATTCTCGAAAGAGAAATTGATTAATTTGATTACGGACCTCATAATCAGTAGACAATCAATAATGAACGTTTAACGTCACTTCAAAACACTGAATATACCTGCACCCTAAATGCGTAACGCACTATAAACCGGAATTTGAATCATTTTGAAGCAAATTGCTAATCCATTGCTTCATATGTCCGAAAAATTTGTACGCTCAACAACATAAATAACGCAATGAGCGTTGTTGAACTGTCAAAATGAAACCGATTCCGATCGATAATGTGTTACGCGATTAGGGTGCTGAACTAGCATGAAATATAATCATGCGTTTACATTTAAAATAATAGACCAAGATGACGACAAAAACTCAGCCCTTACATCAACTTTAGAACAATCAGAAACTTCCTCAGATAAGGCTTCAAAATTTAGGCAGAGTATTTAAAATCAACATTCATAGCAAGTAAAAAAATTAAAACCTCTTATTAAAGTTACGAAACTTAGACAATATTATAAGCGAGATATAAAATCAACTTATTCAACTTACCATAGTCAATCAATTAATTATTAACTTAATCAAGTGTTCACTTAAAAACATGAGCGTCCAAGTAGCCAACAATTATGAACTTTCTTTCAGATTCATAATACTGTTAAAATGTAATTATGTGTTTGGTATACATTGCGTCACCCTATGTAACATTTCAACATTTATATCTGTATTTTTTATGGTGTGCATAATAAAGAGTTGAGTATTTTAAGTATTCTATCTATCCACTAGATGTTTTTTTTAGCCTTAAAATAGGTACACTTGACTTATGCTAGTTAACAACATAGACAGGTGTTGCAACCAGCACCCTTACTAAGTTATAAAATAACTTGAATTAAGGGCAGTGGTACAAGCCCATACATACTTCAGTTTCACGAATAAATTGCAGGCAGAACAAGTGTTTTAAACTAAAGATAACATAGACCATAATTACAGGTTTTGGAAAATTACTATTTATTTTTTTTAATGCTGCACCGGTCGACGTCATCGCGTCAACGCCGGCTATCGCTGAAAACCAGCGCTGGGGCTCCGTTTCGCATGGGGTCGCGGCATTATGCTGAGCGGTAGCCGTTTTGCGTAGATGTGACGCATATTTTCCCCAAAATTTGCTTTCTACATTGCTTATTTTATTTTTTTTGTCCTTTGCGTCATGTTTACCGCAAATAAATGTATTTTCTTTCTTTCTTTCTTATTTGATATTTGGATTATTCTTGTTTGTTTGTGTGTGAGGGTGTGTGTGTGTGTATGATGTGTGTGTGTGTTGTGGTGATTATGTGTTTGTTTTGGTGATGGTGTGTGTTGTGTCGATGCAGAATGTATTATGATCTCTGTGGAAGGGCTTAGGGTGGGTAAAATAAATCACTCAGGGCCTTAGCATACCTCCGCCGTGAAACTCTAGCAGCGAAACCGTAGTAATTCAATTCAACTGACTTGCATGATGTTACTCGAATCGCGATTCGAGTAGCGGAGCATGTGGTTTCGAGGTTTTGCGGGAAGTGTGTTAATTGCCCTAAAACGTAATTAAACGTAATCTGAATACTTTGTTGACCACAAAAATAGCATTAATTATTAATTATCAGGAGACAATACTGCACAGCTCTCTCTCCTTTTTTACACCACCCACGACTTGAGAGAGAGTTTATATTCATTTATCCACACTTAATACAATACCACTAAAATAAAGAGCCTTTGACATTTTACCATAATCCGTGAACATCATAATGAATAAAGTATGGATTACCTTGGATATTTATCACTTCTAACAATTACTGGTAATGTGATGTCACATCCGCCTGTCGAAATAGATTACCTCTAGCCGGAAGACGCCTACGAACGTTCGGTGTTCGGTCACAGACCACCATTATGTCTTCATTGTCTCATCCTGTTTCGAAACGTATGGTAAACGATAAGCGGTATATTACTGGCTGTTCACAAACAATTACATTAAGAACGGGTGAGGATTGGCAACGTCGCATTTCTAAAGATTTTTCGTGATTATATGTCATTTTCTAAGTAAAAATATTTACTAAAATAACTGTCAAAAAAAAACATACATCTAAATATATAAAAGAAGAACCTGACTGACTGACTGGCCGACTGACTGACTGACTGACTGATTGACTGACTGATTGACTGACTGACTGACTTACTGACTGACATATCAACGCACAGCCCAAACCGCTGGGTATAGAGATACCAAATTTAGCACGTAAGTTTCTTATGAAATCTTGGGGTGCACTAAGAAAGGATTTTACAAAATTTACCCCCTAAGAGGTTGAAACGGGGGTCCAAAGTTAGTATGATAAATCTTATTCCTTGAGTTAATAGAGTTGAAACTTGGCACGAATGTTTATCTAAGTAAATTATAAAGTTTTTCATTTTTAGTTTTCCTAAACAACCCCCTAAAGAGGGATGGGGAGGGGTGTCAAAGTTTGTATGGAGTAATTTCAACGCGCGGTCCGATTAACTCGACATTCAGTATTTGTACTTGAGACCAAAAATGAAGAATAACGTATATCAGGGTTTTTCGAAAATCAACCCCTAAGGGGGTGAATAGGGGTAATAAATTTTACAGGGCAGGTTTTTCTGCGGGGCTTGATTAACTCGAAAATTGGTGTAAATAATCTTTCAGTCAAGTTACGAAAATATCCCAAACGGTTTTTTTTTAATTCCACCTCTGTGGGGGTGAAAACAGGGAATATAGTTTATACGAAAAATCTTATTCATTTGGTTAATTAACCTGAAACTTGGCACGAATACTTGGCTAAGCAAGTAATAAAGTTTGTCATTAATAGTTTTTCCCCCAGAAGGAAGGGGGGAAGGGGAGGGGGCGGTAATGAGGGGAAGAGGTGGGGGTTTTGAGGAGGGAAAGGAGGAAGGGGAGGGGGCGGTAAGGTAAGAGGGAGGGGAGGGGTGGTGAGGAAGAAGAAGGGGAGGATTATGGCCCTCCATAAGAGGGAGGAGAGGGGAGGGGGAGAGAGATAGGTGGGTGTAATGAGGGGAATGGAGGTGAAGAGGGGGAGTGGGGGACGGGAGATGTTGGTGAGGGTAGAGGGGGAGGGGAAACCGGTGAAGGGGGTGTGATAGGGGAGGGGGCAGGTTAGCGGGAAGGGGCTATGATGAGTGGGGTAAGAGGGAAAGGGGGATGGGGAGGGTGAGGGTGGGAAAGAGAGAGGGGTTAGAAGGAGAGAAGGAGTGGTGAGAGGGGGGGTTAGAAGAAGAGGGGAGGGGCGAGAGGGGGATGATTGGGGTTACGAGTGCCTTTACACCTTAAAGTTGCTTTTTGTATAGCACTGATTCATTGAAGAGAGATTGATTTGAGACTTTTAACTGTTGATTGGAGAGAAAGGTGGAGAGAGATAGTAGTGTGTAATGAGTGGGGAGGGTATGGAGACAACTCTTCCCCAGAGGGAGGGGAAGAGTTGGCGAGGGTAGTTTGGGAGGGGAAAGCGGTGAAGAGGGTGTGAGAGAGGGTGAGAGGGAGAGGGCGATGGGGTGAGAGGGGATGGTGAAGGGGATGATAGAAGGTGAGTGGGTGGGAAGGGGCGGGGAGGGAGAGTGTTAAAGGGAGGGCTGAGAGGTGGGGTGAGAGGTGGGGTGAGAAGGGGGGTGACGAGTGCCTTTACACTGACGACTGCCTTAAAATTGCTTTTTGTATAGCATTGATGCATTGAAGAATCCCAGCCCGACAGAAATTATCGATAAATAGGAAGTCGGGAACTCGGGATGACACATAAAACAAGAGTAAACTCCAGTCGTACGTTGGAGCTGACACACACATTTTTTTTTTGTTTGTTTGAACGCGCTAATTTCTAGAACTACCAGGCAGACTTTAATAATTATTGTTGCATTTGATAGGCCAATTATTAAGGAAGGCTTTAGGCATATTTAACATTTCTCTAGGACTTAGGTGCCGAGCAAAAAGAAAAAAAGTCAGAAACAACGCTAAGCGAAAACGAAGTATTAGCGCGGGCAGGCAATGCGATTCGACGGAGTGGGTCGAGGATCAAGAAATTTCTCCCGTACGAAGTCGCGAGCAGAAACTATCTCAATATTTAAAAAGAAAAGTCCTGACTGACTGACTGACTTATCAGCCCAAACTCTTCGATCTATGAAGCTGAATTTTAGCACAGGTTTCGTTTATAATCTAACCAAGGAATAAAGAAGGACTTTTGTTCCCCTTGTATATTTTCCGACATCCACGCGGGCGAAGCCGCGGGCAAAAGCTAGTACCTTATAAATACCAAGCGATCTATGAATTTGAATGAGCAAATTTTCCTTTAATTTTTTACCAAAATAATCACGAAAAACCTTTACAAATGCTACTTTGCCAGCCCGCGCGCCATTAACGCTCTTAAGTTGTAAAAGTGCAATTCATTGATTTGTGGTTAGTATCTGAAAAAAAGCCTAAATGAGATGAGACTTATAAGCAGCATCAATTGCTAATGTGGTATGTAAGGGCCCTGTGGCTAAGTAATAACAGCCACACAGGTCGATCGATCAGGTTAAACTACGTTTGTCGCGATTGGTCCGTGGACGGGTGACCATCTTTACATACCAAGACCCCTCCGTGCCTCGGAAAGAAGTTAAGCCGTTAGTCCCGACTGTCATTCGTGGCTCTTTGACAGTCATTACGGGTCGTCAGAAGCCCGAAAGCTTGACAACCAGTCTTACCAAGGGTTATCGTATTACCCAGTAACTGGGTTGTGGAGGTCAGATAGGCAGTCGCTCCATATAAAATACTGGTATTCAGCTGCATCCGGTTATACTGGAAGCCGACCCCAACATAGTTGGGAAAAGGCTAGGCAGGTGATGAATCGCTAATATGGTAACTAGCGACCCATCCCTGCTTCGCACGGGTGCAACGGTGACATATCCAAACATCAAGGTTTCTGTGCTATATCTAAGCTATATATAATATGAATGTATTACAAACACAAGCTTTCTGGAATAAGTGTTCTAAATCATGGTGAAAACCACATCAAAATCCATTGTCATCATTCTCCTGGTCATCCCAATTTATTAGAGATCGGCGCTACATGTTCCTTTCTTCCATATTTCTCTATTAGTCGTCATCTTGGTAGTTACCCCCTTCCCTTTCTTGCCACATTTTAGATTTTTCACACAGTCCATCCATCGTTACTTTGGTATTCCCTTACCCTTACAGTTATCAACATTCACATATACAGACGAGGTACACGCCGAGGGTGCAGTTACTGGAGTCGCACCGCAACGTCAACTTCATGGCGTTCGTGGTGCGAGTACCGAATACCTCTCAGTCGTCATGGAAGAAGACTTGTGGCCGGAGGACGTGGTGTTCCGTCACAGGACAGCAAAATAACGAGCTAGTGAAGAGAAGTGCTACTAACTTAGTTTTAAGCTATATTTAATAACACAAGTTATGTTTCATAATTTATATATAATATGTTAGTTTGTCTATGGGCCATTGTAGCCTGAAAATAAATATTTTTTTTATGTAACTTTACCCAAAACTTTCTTCATTCCTCCGCACCAGAATCCATTGTGTAGTTTTGAAAATAAACAAGAAAAGCGATTATGTGACAAATGAAGAAGATAAAGACGACACGCCGACGAGTAGGTACAATAATTTAAATCACACTGCTTGCTTATACTCGTACTGCATCAAAAAAATCAGCTGCTGGCCGTTTAAAAATGGCCTATGATTCTTATTCTCAGAACAAGATATCGATAATATGACTCAAATATTTACGGATCTTTTATATGCCATTAACACATCATAACTCATATAACTGATATTCGGCCATGTCGTAACGACTCCAAAGACAGAAAAGCCACGGCCAAATGCCATCAAGATAGCTTTCAATATTATTTATCGAAGACACAGAACTTTTTAATCGAATTGTTATGTGTGTCGGATCACGAGATGTCGTTACAACCTTCGAGCTAAAAATGTAGGCTAGGAGCTGATGTCCTGATGTTTTATAAAATCTTAATGTCCGTTAAATAGACTAAACACAGGAAAATAAATTACAACACCACGAAAAAATACGAGTAGCTTCTTTTGTAAGGCTGATTATTGACAATTGACATCGCTGTGGATCGGGAATTTCCGTTGTAGAAAAATTGAGGTGTCATGATACTTCATGCATGATACATAAATAATGGTCTTAATTTATAATTTAAAAAAAAAAAACAAATAGGTATCTAAGCAATATAAGCAGTTGCTTTTATTACTTTTTACTAGCTATTGCCTGCGGCTTCACCCGTGTGGATGTCGGAAATTATCCCACGGGATACAAAGTATCTACTGGGATAAAAAGTATCCTATGTCTTAATTCAGATCAAGGTCTATCTATGTGCCAAATTTCATCCAAATCCGTTTAGCCTTTTTAGAGTGAAAGCGCAACAAACAAAGAAACAAACTCACTTTTACATTTACAATATTAGTTAGGATTATAATCAAGACGTTTAGCACTTCAGCAGTGAGTAAACGACCGAAGGAACTTAGGAGTACCTATATGTTAAAACTTTAAAAGGACTTCCACAAAATGGCGGTACTGGAATAAATGGCAAATCTTTTCACTATGACATGGGCAATCGATATAATTAAGTTATTATCTAATAAAAGTTCGTGTGCACTACAGCTTAGAAAAAGTCTATCTCCTTGCCTAAACCATGTACCTCATTCAATTCCCCAGAACGGCGGCTCATTGTTATTGTATGATAATATGACAGCTTATAATGACAGACGAATTTGAGCCTCCCATTTAATGCTCACAAATTCACTTGGCACTTGGCAATGACAATGGTCCGCCCACCTTCTGCTAACAATGTTAGTAGGATCTAGACAGAGATCTTGCATACAAATACTACTTTAAATTGTCCGCGTTTACGGTGTTTGAACACGTTTTAAGCCCAGTTGTATGTACATAAACTTCTCATCAACCTCAACATCTGAATGAATCAAACTGGGTAGAAGATCGTACGTGAAAGAAGTCGCAGATGAAGGTTTATATCATAACAATTATTTATTATGACCTTTCAAGGCATACCACTTTATTATCTCTTCATCAGGCTACTTTTTAAAATAAAATTATGGATCTAAGTATTCCAGCTATCTCACGTGACTTATTTAAGTTGGATATTAAAAGTACATAAGCCAATATATCGTGCAACATAAAGTACTGACTGTAAACAGTAGTTTTATAGCTTTTAAAGTCCACCTGATAAAAACATGCTTATCTGAAATCTGAAACAAATGTGCCACTGAAATGTACCCATTAATTTAAAGGTTGAATTGCAAAACGACGTTTCTTAACACCTTTTTACTCGACAATTCAAGGCAGACCCCAAAACAAATGTTATAGCGGCTCTTATAAGGAGTAAAGATACATTTTGGTCAAAAAACGTGCGATAGACTGATTACAAACGTCTTTATTAAGTCCAGACACGTGTTATCTTGAATATGGATCGAATACGAATTTATTATGTCATTCTAGTGTTTTATGTTTACAGCCAGCAGTAAAAATAATTATACGCAATCAATATAAGGACGCTGGTTCGCAAATGGTTAGTCAAATCATTACTTTTTTACACAAATGTATGTTTATTAAATAAAATGCTTCGCATTCTTGAAATGTTTTTTGGGCCAATTGTTGCTAGATGTGCAAGGTACGATTCTGAACTGTAAATATAATTTTAGATAGGTACGTTTTCTCAATAAACGTACCGAAGTAAAAATTTTCACCTCGGTACATTTATTGAGAAATTGTTTCATAAAAAAAATATATTTATAGTTCAGAATCGTACCTTGCACATCTATCAACAATTCGGCCAAAAAACATTTTAAGAATACGAAGCATTTTAATAAACATGCTTTTGTGTAAAAAAGGAATGATTTGACTACCCATTTGTAACAGCGTCCTTAAGCGGGACATATGAGTATTAGGTAGTTGCACACAGCTCCACCGGTTCAGACTCAAATTCAAACTCTAACGCATTTATTTAAATTAAACCAATAACAGGCACTTTTGAACTGTAAACTGTGTACTGTTTTGTACTATCTTATGTGAAAGATGAAGCTTGAAGTTGCCAATATAATGTAGTTTGGCCAAACTACATGATGGCATTAAGGCTCTTTTTTGATGTTAAAAACCATCCAATCAGGTCCACCATCTTACATCTACTTATTAAACCTTATCACTTGCAACACCTCTAGGTAGGTACGCCTCAAGCATAGTGTTGCTTTGCGGATTGGTTTCCTAACATCAAATTCTGAAGCTGTACTTTATATTTAACTCTTGAACAACTCTCGATCACGCCTCGACGAGGCACAAGGCACATTTATCTATCTATTATGAACCTATTTCGTTAGGACCACCGAACAGTCTTTGTCTATCATTATTCAATCTAGAGAACGTCAAATTCCAGATGTCTTGGTTCGATAAATTGTTGATTATTACAATCAAGTAACTTGGCGCGACTAAAGATTGGCAGTCGCTATTGTGTACAACGCTAATAAACATAATTTCGGACTAAGTGCAGATATTAATTTGCATTGATATTGCAACACTGTATCTGAGCAGGCAGGTAATTTTTTTGTGTTACAATAGGGTTGGCCCAGAGAGATAATTAAACAAAGCGTTGGCGTCGGCTTGTGTCTATTTAACGTAGTTTTTCTTCTCATAGCAGCACGCATAGCATGACGACGTTTTGTTGTCATAGCAGCACGCGTAGCATGACGACGTTTTGTTGTCATAGCAGCACGCGTAGCATGACGACGTTTTGTTGTCATAGCAGCACGCGTAGCATGACGACGTTTTGTTGTCATAGCAGCACGCGTAGCATGACGACGTTTTCTTGTCATAGCAGCACGCGTAGCATGACGACGTTTTCTTGTCATAGCAGCACGCGTAGCATGACGACGTTTTGTTGTCATAGCAGCACGCGTAGTATGACGACGTTTTGTTGTCATAGCAGCACGCGTACCATGACGACGTTTTGTTGTCATAGCAGCACGCGTAGCATGACGACGTTTTGTTGTCATAGTAGCACGCGTAGCATGACGACGTTTTGTTGACGGAGGAATAGACAAAATTACACATTGCCATGCTTAGACGCGTAGAATGCGTAAAAATATTTCTTCCGTCGACAAAAGCCATTTCTATGGCGGTCACGCTAAGCGTGCTGGTAGGCCTTAGGTACCTCACTTCTAGCTGATCTGCCTAGCCTTTTCCCAACTATGTTGGGGTCGGCTTCCAGTTTAACCGGATGCAGCTGAATACCAGTATTTTACATGGAGCGACTGCCTATCTGACCTCCACAACCCGGTAACTGGGTAATACGATACCCCTTGGTAAGACTGGTTGTCAGACTTTTGGGCTTCTGACTACCCGTAACGACGTTTAAAGATCTACGAATGACAGCCGGAACCAACGGCTTAACGTGTTTTCCGAGGCACGGAGGAGTCTTGGTATGTAAAGATGGTCACCCATCCACGGACAACCCCGGCAAGCGTAGCTTAACCTGATGGATCGACCCGTGCGGCTGTTATTACTTAGCCACAAGCTCCTCACCTCACTTCTTGCTGAATATTCCAGACAGACTTGCTGGATCGATGTTGAAATTGAAAAAGGTTCCGACGAATTAAGAACCTCCTCCTTTTTGTAGTCGGTTAAAAATGATGATGACTGCGACAAAAAATTCATATACATATAGTATTAGTAGGACTTAGTACTATCTCGGTCGAACTCAATATTTTAGGTAATGTCAAGAAGTAGGGAGAGCTGTTATAAACTGTAGGCCACTAAATTGTTTACACTGTTACCGCATTGAGTAAATATTGAAACAATATTATACTGAAAACATATTTTAATAGGCAAACACATACCTATGCCTGGTGTTACCTTTTGTAATATTTCATCTTCTGGGAGCACTTAGCTAGGACCTTAGTTAAGAAAATACTGAGATCTCGTTAGCTGTTCATAATTGTGGATCTGTTCAACCTGTTCGCATGCGCAACAATCGGAGGCACATTACCTTATTACGGCATGTTGGTAATATAATAGTAAAGTATGTGGTTGCATTTACCTTTCTACGGATTTTCTGCGAAATCATAGAGTTACGACAAGCACAGATAATCAAGAATCCCTAACTTCTCTCATTGTTTTTACCCGACTACGGGAAAACCAAAAAGAAGGGTTATGATTTTAGCAGTCTATATATGTATGTAAGTATGTATTTACGTGTGTTCCACCGTAGCGCCTAAATTACTTAACCGATTTTAATAAATGAGGTATCAATCGATTCGTAATAATGGTCCAGGTGACCATAGGCTTTTTAAATTTTCCATAAATTTAATACACGTAAATTTCTGACCACGAAAAAAATTCAATTGAGATAATAATGACATGTTTGGTATCAAAAGAAAGGTCTTGATGAGCACATTACAAATATGTATATGTGTCATATGGTTTAAGTAAATAAATATGTGTAAATTGTTAAAAATAATTAAAAGTGGCGATAAATCATATTAATTTAATTGGTTACAGACCGACCGCGACGAGCGTGATTTTTCAGTAGTTGGGTTTTAGTTTTTGAACTTACTTTATATTTATTTCAGTGTGAATGTTGACAAAGCAAACAATATGCAAAATATTGGTCTGTATGAACATTACCAATAACTGAACTACGACAAGAAAAGCCTGGAGGTGTCGTGGGACACCGTTGGAACGAAGTTCCTCTCGCTCTATATTATTTATTTATTTATTTAGGATCTCCAACAAAAGATGTACACAATACATGAAACATAAATAAAGGGAACATCAGGTATTAAGTAGGTGTACTGCTTCACTTATAGGAGACCACAGCATGCACAAAAATGTTAACAACTAAGCTAACAAAGTTAAAATATTAATAATAAGTAAAATTTGGAGAAAAATTAATACATTTTTAAAAGACAAAAAACATAAGAAGTTAAAATATAACATTTAGAGACACCTAAATTATATCTATTAAACATTTTTTATATTTAGACAGAGACTCGCAGATGTCTAAATTCGTAGTTTTAGCAAATTCGTTATATTGTCTACAAAGTCTTGGCACAGCGGCGTAATGACCGAGGTTAGTTTTTGAGCCAGGGATGTAAAATAAATTATATGTGTTATGCCTGGGAATCCGAGTCGGAATTTTTATATTTAATGAACTCAAAAGTTCACTACAATCGATCGTTCCACTCATTATTTTGTGAAGGATGATGCAGTCCAGTTTCTTCCTACGACTGGTTAGCGTATCCATGTGATAGTGTCTCAACCTGTCAGTGTAGCTAGTGAGTTGTTAAGCCAAGTGATCTCCGTAGCACAGATGGTAAAGGAACCGCTTTTGGACACTCTCTAATCGCTTGGAGTAAACCTCATAATGCGGATTCCATACCACGGAACTATATTCTAGGATTGGACGGACTAAAGTGTTGAAAAGCATTATTTTTGTAGCGGGTCTTTTAAATTCCTTACTATTTCGCAAAACAAATCCCAGTACCTTGAAAACTCTTGAGACAATATTCAGGATGTGCACATCGAACTTTAACGCTTGATCGAGTTGAACTCCTAGGTCGCGAATTTTGCTCAGTTTCTCTATTTCAACTCCTTATGTATTATACACTTCTGGACACATCTTTTGGCCCACCTTGTATTTTCAGTTTCGTTTGGTCCTAGCTAAAATTTTATATTAGGTCGAGCAAAAAGTTTTTATGCAGTTTTGAACCTGGCACATTCACAATTTCATTCAATAGTCTTTTTTTGAATTTCGAACACAGAATTTAAAGAAACAAAAGACAATTTGAAGCCTTTTTGTTGATATCAAACAATCGAATACTAAGAAAACTTGGTTTTATTGGTTTACTTGGATTTAATTCTTGAAAAAGTGATTGATATCTTTGGTTTTGCAACAAACATTACTTATTCTTAACATTAAGGTGAGGTTCTATCAATAATCTATGGATACTTCACCTGAAGTCGCCGCCCAAGCTGTGGCACTTATTCAGGCCGGACACAGCCAAAGAAACGTGAGTGCTCAACTTAATTTAAGTCGATCTGCGGTCCGAAATGTTTATCGGAGGTACCTAAAGACTGGCGGCTTTGTTCGTCGCCAAGGAAGGCCACGATCTCGGGTCACAACTGAAAGGCAGGATCGATTCATCGTGACGACCAGCTTGAGAAATCGTCACCTTACCTCCATTGAGATACAAAACCAACTTCGCGACTTCCACGGAGTATCTGTGAGCGCTCGAACTGTTCGGAGAAGGTTAAAAGAACGCGATATGGTACCACACAAGCCAGCTAATGGCCCCAAACTAACGCGAGCCCACCGAACAGCGCGCCTTCATTTCGCACGCAGTCATTTAAATTGGACACAGCAAGATTGGAGCCGTGTACTCTTTTCTGATGAGTCTAAAATTGTGTTACATGGCAATGATGGAAGGAAGAAGGTCTACCGACGTAAGGGAGAGCGTTTCGCACAATGCTGCTTTGAAGAGAGGGTTGCTTATGGCGGTGGCTCATGGACTGTCTGGGGCGGTATATCCGCGAGCGGCAAAACTCAACTTGAGGTTGTTACAGGACCACGGCTGCCAACATTAAATGCTGAAAGGTACATTCGTGAGTGCTTAGAACCTCACGTGATACCATACGCGGACTATGTGGGCCCAAATTTCCTTTTTATGCATGATAATGCAAGAGCCCATGCGGCCGGCATCGTCAGGGAATATCTTCGGGATGTGAACATCACAGTTATGGACTGGCCAGCCAGAAGCCCAGACATGAACCCCATTGAGCACATGTAGGACGAGCTAAAAAGACGTGTTAGGGCTCGTCAGCCAGTTGCCTAGACGATGCAGGAGTTGAAAACTGCCATAGAAGAGGAATGGGAGATGATCCCTCAAAATTTCATAGAGCGGTTGATAAACTCTATGCCTAATCGTATGAGAGCTGTGGTAAATGCCCATGGAGGCAACACGCGTTATTAAATTAAACCTTTATTTGATAAAACATGTTTTTTATTCAAAAATCAATTGCCTTCAACAAGGCGCATATCCGACTTGTTAGGCGTAGCTCCATGTCGTATGGTATTCTGAATTCAAATTTAAAACAATACGATCGAAAAAGATGGTAAAATGTATCAGGTTTAAAACTGCATCAAAAGTTTTTGTTCAATCTAGCAATCATATTTCGGTAGGGGCCATCGAAACCTAAACTCTAAGGTGGGCCAATAGATGTGTCCAGAAGTGTATTATTATTATTATGTATTAATACAGAGCCATCTAGTATGGTCTCAAGTGTTTAACGCTTTTTCGTTACGTCACAATTCCTGTCTGTTTACTCCTACCACAAGCTTCGCGATCCTGTGCGGCCTCCTCCAACATACCTACACAATCCAATAAAAAAATCAAGTGTAGTAGTGATTGTCTGTATTGTTACCACAGTTTGAGCTATTCTCGTATAGGCCGATACAAGAGAAGAAGAAGCAGAGGTCGATACGGGCTTATAATAATCTCAATAAAATGCTATAAGTACAGTCAACAAAAGGGATATCTAGGCAGGGTATACTAACATATTTGTATGTGAATTGCCTCATGTTCAATTTTATTTATATTACTTTTTTTTTGCAATACCTACTCCTACATTTTAACACACCAACGCAAAATTGTATATTTTTACGAAATTGAACATGAAGCAATTCACTTACAAATATGTTAGTATACCCTGCCTAGATATCTCTTTTGTTGACTGTATCTAGTAGTGTACAGTCCCAGTACCAGCATAAAAACGTGACAGAATAATGTTTCCAGTTTTCTTCTTTAACGCAATCAGTGCCGCTCATCATCATCGTCTGCCCAGCATTTCCCAACTATGTTGGGGTCAGCTTCTCGTCTAACAAGATGCAGCTGAATACTAGCAACTAGTGCCGCTCGGATATCTATGGTGCCGCTAAGGTGCCGCTCATATTGCAAAAATATGTGACATCCCATTGGAAGCATAAATATACAAGGTTGATATGAGTGAGAGGCATTAAATTAAACCACATATACTATAGATGCATAGTGTTAACTCGGAACTATTAAAAAAAAGTTTAGAAGAACAATAAGAAAAACTTTTTTCGAACAAATAAAATAGCTTAATGATCTATTTATAATGTAAACATCCTTTGTAGACATTTCCACTGACGTGCGTAACTAAACGGCAACGTCGCGTCAAAAATTATGTCGTTTTAAGGTGTATGACCCTAGACGACAGAATTTTCAACAACATACTTAGTCAGCTGTTAGGGCAGATACGAGTACGTCGTGTTTCAACAAAGAAAAAACAAAAAAATAATCCTGTGACTAAACTATTGCTTCTATTTATCTGATTTTTAGTAGAGGCTGAAAATGATACAAAGTATATTTGGTTTAATTTAATGCTTCTCGCTCATATCAACCTTGTGTCAGTCTTGTAGTCAGAAAGAAAAAACCTCTCTTCTCTCTCTCTCTCTTCTTCTTTCTTTTTTCTTTTTGCCAACTGAGCCGATGTCGACTATTCTGCCAGTATCAGTTACCCATCTTAAAGTATGAGAATTAATTTAAATATACTGTTAAGTTTTTATGCTGCAAAAGTGATGTCGATCACAAATAAGTATCACATTCTTCTGAATTTAACTGAAAAGGCAGATATTATTGCCGAGCTGTCCATAGAAATATATTTATGCTCGTGACTGTACATACATAAAATCCGTGTACACAGGGTGACGTCAATGCATAATAAAATAAAATAAAAATAAAAGCATAAGAAGTGCGAATAGATTACTTACTCCTTTTTTTCTTGTTTTCATCTTAACATTCCTCTACGTATATCATTATCCATAAAAAGTTTTAAATGTCAAAGCTGTTTTTTCCTCAACTAGTGTTTTGCGTTAACATGCATAAAACTAATTGGATTGGATATCCTAATTATTTTTTTGCTGAGGGAGTCGTGACTTGGAATAAATAGTTTTAAATTATTTTACTTTTTTTGTTATTATTAGGTAGCAATCTTGTTTCTGTCACTGTAATGTTTATTTAGGTATAGGTCAGGAGATACACCTACTGCACACACGGTGTCTGTTGTTGGCTCAGCATCGTGCAATACATAACTACCTACCTACCTATGTCTCTCATAAGGTATTTTTAAAGAAAAGGTACATTTCAATCTCTGTACAGAATTTGTTTAGAAGTTACCATGTGAAAATTACAAACAAATTTTTTGAATTAGATTATAATATAACAGAGTTTAGCGAGAGAACTTTAAATAGGTAACTAAGTCTTAACAAAACCATGCAACTTAACACAATATTACAGTAACCTAGTCTAATGACTTGAATAGCATGCGCGTAGTGGAAAGGAAAGAAAATGTGCAAGTAAGGCAAGGAAGTAATTGTTTCATTGCGGTTAGTGTTCTCGAGCATTTCCAGGTGAATGCTGGACTGACATAACTGGGACAGTAGGCGAAGACTGTCACGAGTTACGTGACATGTGGAGAATCTATTTATTATTAATTTATTTATTTAAAACATAAGTTTACAGTGCTTACGACTTATATTCTAGTACTTAACTAAAAACTAAAAGTAGGAAAAAAAAATACAACAAAAAACCCTTGAAAAAAAAAAAATAATTTATAATAGGAACAATAACAAATGGGTTCTACAAGAACCTAAAACGGGTGATATTTTTTTCCTTACCTTTTTCTCCCATTATTATGGCTCAACCTGTATAGTGGTTTCGTCACACACAAATACTCGTAGTAGTACCGGAACAAGAATCTTATGTGTTGGGGCTACTAGATGAGAAACCAATCAATGTTCCACTGCCCAAATCAAATTAACAACTTTTATTATAAATTAACAGCCTATAATATTCCCACTGTTATAGGCATTTTTGAATTGACAAAGAGTCGGTCTGTTATTCAAAAGTTGAAGCCCATTCCAAGAAGTAAATCTCTATGGAGAAGAACGGGCAAAAAACTTCAAGTACACTCTTCTAATGTTTTTTTTTCTTTTTTTTTTTTTATCTTAATAGATGTTACAAAAAACCTCTCTGTGAGAAGAAGTGGACCGTATCCACCATGTGGGGCAAGTGCAGATTGATGGATGTCACAGTCATGTGTTCAAAAAAAGTTTCTAGGACATTGGTTTCCTTATGATGTTTTAACAACCAATAAGTTTCACTTAATTTTATCAGTACGAGTTACCTGAGTTACCATCTATAAAATGCGTGCCACGAAAGATGAGACTTGACGGGCGCAGTATCGCGCCTCCCGCGCTCTTTCCGCCACCCCGATGACGCCCGGTCCCTTCCCGTATCAGACCTCATACCGATAAAGAGACTTAAATCAGAATAATCAGAATAATCAGAATAAGAGAACTCGTATAATCCACTGTGCAAGTCAAACTACGTGCTGTGTCAAGTCTCATCTTTCGTGGCACGCATTGTACAATGCTAACGCAAAAATGCAAACAAATGTTACAGACTATTGTCATTTAGCTCGTGCCAACTAAAGAATTAATTACACTTAAAAACACATAAATTATGCATCTACGCATCAGCATAAATTTAAGCGCGCAATTGTTCATCGAATAATTAAATGAAATTACTGCTAGTTCTGCAAAAGGGTCAAAGTGTTACTTTCGCAACCGATGCATCCAAGGTAGCGTTTCGCCATCAGCTAGGGCTTCATTCGCCAACAGTTCGGATGCGCCCGCGCCGTGTCGAAACGTGCGAGCAAAATCGTGACTTATTACAAAAATACTGAGTCTTTGATGGCCATTAACAGTACACGATTTAATTATGAGTATTTGTTTAGTATTAATATTATTGGTAATATTGGCGCATATGTTAACGTATGGCAAGACAGGTATCTTCCTTCGTGCCTTTCATCATCACAGCTCAATTTCACCTCACGCACACGTACGCCAATCGTAACCTACTTCGCGTCATATATTTTTGCCAATAGTTTTATCTACACAATCTCCAGCACACTGCAACAAGCAATATAATAAAGATTTCTTTCATATGCCAACTCTTCAAAACATACCACGTTTCGTCTCATCATTCAAAACATTCAGTTTTTGTTTGTTCTGAAAGGATATTTTTTGCATCACAGATCAGGATTTTATTTAGCGGTATAAACAGAGTGTAGGTTAGTGTAAACAGTGGCAATGTTTTAAGGGGTCATTGTACTCATCATTATGAACAACTTTTACTATGGGACCAAACCTGAAATCGCGAAAAAAAATCCACTGTTCCTTACATTTTGACGAATTATGTGAACATAAATGTACTGAACAGCTGATTTTATTATCGCGATTTTTAGTTTGGTATATAATAAGTAGTAGTAAGTCAGATAGTAAACGTTGTTCATAATGATGAGTACAATGACCCCTTAACAGATTATACTTAAGCCTAATAGGTTATTATTTTTTGCCCCTAATCTTAATAGTTATAAATATTTTATGTTCATAATGTAGTACTTGTCATGTACTAAAGGACATTTCATCATTCATCATCATATCATTTCGGGCCTATACCCGGCCGTTGGTGAACTGCTGGGTATAGCCCTACCCTTTTTTAGGGCTGCGTACCTAAAAAGGAATAAACCGAACTTTTATAGGATGACTTCCTTGTCCGTCTGTCTGTCAGTCAGTCAGAAGTTGAAATTAATATCAAATACGTAAAAGTCTATGGTACCTTGGAGCTCCAAGAAAATCAAGCTTCTGAGTCAACGCGATTAAAAAATATGGCCATTTATGCTACTTTGATACTCGCAAGTAAATAAAAAACTTATCGTTGACCTAGAATCATGATTGACAAGTAAAGGAAAAAGTCTGAAAATGTTCATTTGTAATTTTATCACATAAAAAGTCCCAAATAGCTTGGGTAGCCCTCCTTTGTTAAACAAGGCAAAAATTAAAACAATGATCAAGTAATCCATACTAGCATTGTTCTCAAGAAATCAAGTTTGAACTGTTAAATAATTACATCCTACTGCGCTACTGGTGAAAACAACCAATTAAATCAGCTTCCGTACGTTATACTGAAATGGTTTATCTTAACAATAGGAGAGATTTAAGTAGGTAATTTATTCAATCAATATTATTGCCAACACTATATTATTATAGTACGGAAATTTTAGTTCTAGTTCAATAGATATAGCAAAGGTTTCTAGTAACAGAAGCGGATGGAAACTATTATAATGATTCGAATACGAGACGGATCGTGATTTGAAGACGTTACTTAAGGGGGAAGAGCTCGAGGATGAGGAGCTCGTGGCTAAGTAATAACAGCTGCATGGGTCGATCCATCAGGTTAAGCTACGCTTGCCGGGGTGGTCCGTGGATGGGTGACCATATTTACATACCAAGACTCCTCCGTGCCTCGGAAAGCACGTTAAGCCGTTGGTCCCGGCTGTGTCATTCGTGGATCTTTGACAGTCGTTACGGGTCGTCAGAAGCCCGAAAGTCTGACAAACAGTCTTACCAAGGGGTATCGTATTAACTCTTAAAATGTCGATTGCACACCATGTGTACAGATAACAATAGAATTTCAATTGTGTCTGCTAATTAGCGCGCGACGGGTTAACCAGTTACTGGGTTGTGGAGGTGAGATAGGCAGTCGCTCCATGTAAAATACTGGTATTCAGCTACATCCGGTTAGACTGGAAGCCGACCCCAACATAGTTGGGAAAAGGCTAGGCAGATTGATTGACTTAAGGGGGAAGCGCCAGGGTAGTCCGCGTAATTCAAATTTTCTGACGTTTTTTTGCAATTTGTGTGTCAGTATTAGGTTGTATGTTGATTAAAGAAAAATGCCACTTCTACACCATGGTCTTCTTCCATTATGTAACAACTAATTGCAGCTCAATGTAGCTACCCACACTTATTGCTCTGTAAGGATCATAGGTATGGGTCGACGGCGCGTTGTGTTCCACGCGCGCCTCAAAGAGATGTCAGCAGTGACGGGGTCCAATAGGGCCGAAGCCGCCGGGGTCGCGGGTAGTTCGAAAGAGATACCGTGGCCCTGACACGGGCAACTGAAGGAACACAGGTGGGTTTGAAACGCCCTCCCGCTCTGCCCGGAGCGGGAGAAGTCATTTGATGATTTCCCATCCACAAAAAAAAAAAAAAAAAAAAGCTATATAAATTGCTGTTGCTAAGTGTGCTGCAAACGTTACCATATACAGACTCGCACGCATGAACTAATAAATTGTGGATAACTGGACAAAAAAAAATTATACTTAGCATATTTAATTATCAATTTATTCATCTAAAGTTCTATATATTCACACCTAATTAATCACCTTCCACTTCGCTAGAATCCTCAGAATCCTAGTGTTCCTCAATGTTTGTCAATACATGAAGTAAAACTTCCTGTACATAGTTTCTGTCCTTATGTAAGCTACACTAATTAAGCGACACATATCTTACCCCCCTCAGAGTTAATCTGCAATCATCATTTTGTAACACTACTCTTTAATTAAAATTGCGACTCTGTGTCAGTTTTCCGTGTCTGATGTTGACACAGAAGTTATTCTGGGCATAAATAAAATGCGTTAGTGTCGTGGAACACTCGGTTGGAACGAAGTTCCTATTAATAATATGATGAAAATAATAATATGGTGTCGATTCTATAGTTTCTCAGGGAGCTCACAATTTCGATTTCCAGCAAATATGCTATATGCATATGTCATATTTGCTGCCATGGAACGACACCCATGACGGAAAATTTGAAAATTTTCGTAGCCGCCATCTTGGATTTTCATTTTGACCTCGTTATCGTTTTCAGCGACCTCAAAAACCATAAAAATGACACTCATGACGAAAACTTTTTAAATTTTCGCAGCCGCCATATTGGATTTTCATTTTGACCTCATTATCGTTTTCAACGACCTCAAAAACCACGAAAATCCGCCATCTTGGACTCAAAAATCATGAAAATGACACCCAGGTCTTTATTATTATTTTCTTTTTTTTTCATTTTATAAGTTACATTTTTAAATATTAGAATATAAAAGCAAAACAATAAGGGTCGTGAGGGAATTTCGTAACGGAAAAATCTTAATTTTTTTTTCGCCTAACCCCATCCGCCAATTTGGTACCGATAAGAAACTTCGTACCAAAAAATCTTTGAGTTAGTTTCAACTAACTCAAAGATCAAGAGAGAGCTTCAGCTCAAAGATTTTTTAGACTCACACCTACCTGTAACCACGTACATTATTTCACAGTGCTCCTAATTTTCTATCTCTGACCTAGGTGTTGATTAACTTAGGTAGCTATTCAAAGGTCAATGGTGGATATAGCATCTTCAACATCCCTTCAGAAACCACTAAAATAATTTATAGAAACCACTGGAGTGTCCCAAAATAAGACTGTAAGACTGTTTGTGCACTGGCATGGCCACCATCAGGGATTTTAATTTTGATAACATAGTAAATTTGTCGCTAATTTGTCGCCAAATACCAGAATTTGTCTGTCACTGGTTCAAAAGTTATAAGGTTATAGGTTATAGGTGGCCGATCTGGAGAGCATTGGCGGCACTAAGGCACGGTGGCGGCGCCGTCGCCGTATGCGTCGTCCCGGTGGTTTGCCATGTCTTAAACAAGCTCACACGATTATTGTACGGTGCGGCAAGTGTACCGCGCCGTACCGTAAAGAAATCATGCCGTGTACAACGAGCCTAAGAGTTTTGCGAAAGACAGAGACTTTTAATTTCCAACAATACAACATAGCAACCTAGGTTTGCAGCTACAGTCGGAGCCGCAAATTCGTAGCAATTTAGAACTATGTACAATGTTGTAACGAGTTATAGAGTTGTTCCACGATCGGGCCTCATCTCTCGCTATCTTAGGTGCAAACATGTTTCACACTAGCAACACCGCACCGATTCGTGAGGAAGCAATCTGAACCAGCACGTCCCTACAACTGCTCACGACATGAGCACAGTAAAAACATAGCCTAGAAATAAATTGAAAATCAATCCAATGCGTTCCCATCTTGTATTGCGTCAAACATTCACATAACTAGCAAGAAATATTTTACGAACTTCGGTATATTTTATCGATGAGGCAAGACGCTAGCAATTCAAAGTTATTGAATATTACAAATATCAAAGTAATGTACAGCCAGTTCTCATTTTATGGCATTCCAATTTGGACAACATTTTAGTACTAATGTCATTTCTCATATTAACGTCGGTGGATTGTTAGTATCAGTTAAATTCTTGACGTTTTGATAGCATTCTTTGGGTTAATATTCAAGCTCAAGTCAAGACAAATTGGACAAACATAATGCCTAAAGGCATTGTAATAAGATCTAATTGATTTTCAACTAATAATACCTATGAAATAATAGTAAAGGAATGTAACATAAAAAAAAACTTTATTACAAAAAAAAAACAACCGACTTCCAAAAAAATACTACAAAGTGAAAAATAACTTTAATTTCGGAAGTCGGTGTCTTTGGATCTGTATTTTAGTTTCTTGCCACCGACTTCCGAAATTAAAACTTTATTACAAAAAAAAAACAACCGACTTCCAAAAAAATACTACAAAGTGAAAAATAACTTTAATTTCGGAAGTCGGTGTCTTTGGATCTGTATTTTAGTTTCTTGCCACCGACTTCCGAAATTAAAGTTATTTTTCACTTTGTAGTATCTTTTTGGAAGTCGGTTGTTTTTTTGTAAAAAAAAGTTTTTTATTTTTCACTTTTTAGTGGGTCACTGCAATTTATTTAAGTTACAATAGCCTAATGTCAACTGCTCATCGCCTTTTACATAAAAAAAAAACTTTATTACAAAAAAAAACAACCGACTTCCAAAAAAATACTACAAAGTGAAAAATAACTTTAATTTCGGAAGTCGGTGTCTTTGGATCTGTATTTTAGTTTCTTGCCACCGACTTCCGAAATTAAAGTTACTTTTCACTTTGTAGTATCTTTTTGGAAGTCGGTTGTTTTTTTGTAAAAAAAAGTTTTTTTATTTTTCACTTTTTAGTGGGTCACTGCAATTTATCTAAGTTACAATAGCCTAATGTCAACTGCTCATCGCCTTTTACAAAATATTGCTTTTCCCGATACAAGGACGTTAATTGTTGAGGAGTTCTCCCAGTAAGGAACCAGGAGAACTGGAACTGATGGTGAAGTCACCATCAGCTTCCCTTCAACATACGAGTATGTATTGTGACGAGGATAAATTGCTTAGCAATAGTCAAATCGCAACCCGTGAAATACATATTATTGAGTAGTTCTGATGGCCATCTGTGGTCTTCCTAATCAGTTCCACTTCACCAAATGGTGCTTTCCGGGAGCAAATGCACGAGTTACTATAAAAAATACCCAAATCGCTATAGGTGTGCCTATAAAATTTGAAGGTTACCCTCAATTTCTCTAAGATTCCATCATCAGATCCTAGTTTCCTTATCATGGTACCACCCTTAAGATATTTCCTTTCCAACAAAAAAAGAATCATCAAAATCGGTTCATAAACGACGAAGTTATCCGCGAACACACATAAAAAAAATATATTACACTAATTTTTAATTAGTACAAATACTTAAAGGGCTTATTGAGAAGGTCTTGTTATTATTAAAGGGCTTATTGAGAAGGTCTTGTTATTATATATTATATGTAAAGTCTCAATAAATAGTATTCATAAACAGCAAAGTTATTAGCGTTCGTTTATATCCCAAAATGTCACTCAGTTTATGGAAATATTGTACAGACTACATAGTAGTATTCATTAATCATGGAAAAGTAGTGAGCGTAGTATTTTCTAGTAGCAATAATTGCTACTTCATAATTGAATCAATCATTCATAACAATTATTGTTATGAATGATTGATTCAATTATGAATTTACCAATTATGACAATTTTCGTCGACAATTTTTGGGATTTCATTTTTTTGACTTTTAACTACACAAATATGATCAGTAATGGGTACGGATAGAGCCCCATTTTTTTTGTACTAATTAAAAAATAATAGTGTATAGAAACCTCCTTTCTTTGAAGTCGGTTAATAAAAAGGTAGTCAATCAAAGTATACCTAACATTATAATAATTATTGCTTTAGATCGCTACATACTAAGGTATGTAGCTATCTAAAGCAAGTTTTTGTCTATTTCTGATCAAAATAAAATTATTTTTTAAAATTATAAAGAGTATTCTATCTCATCATCATCTGCCTTTTCCCAACTATGTTCGGGTCGGCTTCCAGTCAAACCGGATGCAGCTGAATACCAGTATTTTTATATGGAGCGACTACCTATTTGACCTCCACAACACAGTTACTGGGTAATACGATACCTGTTGGTAAACCTGGTTGTCAGACTTTCAGACTTCTGATGACCCGTAACGACTGTCAAAGATCCACGGATGACATCCGAGACCAACGGCTTAACGTGCTTTCCGAGGCATGGTGGGGTCTTGGTATCTAAAGATGGACCCATCCATGGTCCAACCGCGGCAAGCGTAGCTTAACCTAATCGATCGACCCGTGCGGCTGTCATTACTTAGCTACAAGACCTTATAAAGAAAGTATTCTATGTGTATACAACCTAAAATTAGAATTTCAAAGTCATGTTATCAACTTCACACTCGTATTAATTTAAACCTCTATAAGCGTGAGTATTCGGTACATTCGCTTATATTAATTTATATTATGTTTGTCACGTGGCAAATTTAATGTGATACGAAATTGAGGTCGTAACTTAGAGCAAGCTTCAATTTTATGACAAAATTTATCGATAAGGCCTTGGACTCACTATGTTGGGGTCGGCTTCCAGTCTAACCGGATGCAGCTGAATACCAGTATTTTACATGGAGCGACTGCCTATCTGACCTCCACAACCCAGTTACTGGGTAATACGATACCCCTTGGTAAGACTGGTTGTCAGACTTTCGGGCTTCTGACGTCCCGTAACGACTGTCAAAGATCCACGAATGACAGCCGGGACCAACGGCTTAACGTGCTTTCCGAGGCACGGAGGAGTCTCGGTATGTAAAGAATGGTCACCCATCCACTGACCAACCCCGGCAAGCGTAGCTTAACCTGATGGATCGACCCGTGCGGCTGTTATTACTTAGCCACGAGCTCCTCCCGGAGCCATAAATATAGCTCGAAATACAATAATTTCCTGTTGACAGCATGTAGACGAATTTTTTGATGCCCTATGATTATATGTCCCCTCTTTTCAGGGTTCCGTACCCGAAGGGTCCAAACGGAGCCCTATTGCTGTCACTCACGTGTCCGTCGTTCCGTCGTCTTCACACAGGTTTTAGAGCCAAACGGTTGGTGCTACAGTCTTCAAATTTTCACAATGTAAGAATCTAGTTAACCCAAAGCCATATAAATTGTTAAAAAACATTTTTAAATGTTTTTAAGGGGGCTGCCTAACAGCTAAAGGTGGGCGCGAAAAAAAATTTTATTGACCTACCCCGTCTAATGGGGTATCGTTGTTTAGAACTTGTTGAGTTAATAAATACGGTATTTTTTGTTTTAAAAAATATTGGAAAACAAAGGAATGAGAAGCCACCAAAGTCAGTTTTTTTTTTACAAAATTTTGTTCCGAAGAATTTTTTAAGTTCCCATTGACATAAGAACTTGAAATTTGATGATAGTGTTTATTATTACGCACATTTTACCAACAAATACCAATATATTGATAAATCAGATTTGGTACCTACGGAACCCTAAATTTGAAAATTCCGACACGCACTTGGCCGGTTTTTTATATACTTGTACATATTTTTATTATTATTATAAGTCTGTTAGTTCTTAAATTAATTGTCCCCAGATCCGCTGTTTTATTGTAAACTTTCCTAAATAGGTACTAGGTCTGTAAAGTTACGTCTAACACAACATAGCTAATAGCAATACCAAATCTGGAAATTATCGACATTGCCACACCCAAAATGTAAATTAATGGACCAGGATAATATAAAATAAAGTTAATACACCTAGCTTTAATGTCACGGTCCGAGAAAATGCTATACTTTGACGAGAGCTTAGTAATTAATCAAGAACTATTTATTTGATTTAGTGACGTGTCCTTGTATAACGCTTATTAGCAATTTTATTGGTACGATATACAGTTCTACCTCTATATAATACTTATATCTATAAACTAATTATAAATTAAAGTCGCTTTTCCTGTTTGTCTGAATGATACACATAACAATGTTTGAGAATTTATTCCGGAAACTTTATGTACAGTCAACAAAAGAGATATCTAGGCAGGGTATACTAACATATTTGTATGTGAATTGTTTCATGTTCAATTTCGTAAAAATATAAAATTTTGTGTTGGTGTGTTACAATGTAGGAGTAGGTATAGCAAAAACAAAGTAAGATATATAAAATTGAACATGAAGCAATTCACATACAATTATGTTAAACTCAAACTCAAACTCAAAGCATTTATTTCAAATAAACCAATTACAGGCACTTTTGAATTGTCAATGGGTCGGTCAGTCAGAAAGATGAAGCTAGTTGCCCATTCCAAAGCGTAGTAGATCCCTATGGAGAAGAACGGGCAAGAAACTCCACGGACACTCTTTTAAATCATAATATTTTTACAAAATATTGGTTACATCGTTCATGTTGAAAATATACATGTGAGAACAATGTAGAAAGACCCTGAAGAGTTAGTATACCCTGCCTAGATATCTCTTTTGTTGACTGTACATAGTACATTTAAAATTAATCTTGATGTTTTGTCAAGTCTTAAAAACCGTGCGTAGCATAGGCGGGTCACTAGTTGATGATAAATCGCTGTTTTCCGAAACTATGTTAGGAACTGCGAACTCAGGGGCGGACGACTGTTCCACAATTTCTAAAAAAATATGACCTTCCCTTTTTCTGTAGTTTTGGTAGTTAACGAGAATGTTTAAGGAAATTTTGTGGTGATACGCGAATGTCTAGACTTAGAAATGACAGGAGAGTGTTTAAAAGTGATGTTGAAGTTAATATGTGGAAATCTGCTGATTTGCTAATAGCATGGGATTCAGAGGAGTTAGTGACATACTGTGAGGAAAGTTCTGATGATGATTTAGATATGTATAAGAGCAGGATCCATGGAAGAAGACGACATTATTGCGCTTCACCGTTCGGGCTGCTCCCAAATCAATTGTTAGAAGGGCATAAGGTATTTTCAGTAGTTTACTCTAAGCGTTGTATGTTAATCGGTCAATCACGGAACTATTTTCATATTATAATCATTTTAATAGAACCTATGCAACTTTGTATTAGTAAAGTAGTTAAGAACGGAATTATAAATATGAATGTAGGTTTTGAATGTGATTGTCAAAGTGAAAAAAATGTGAACAAAGAAGCCGATCACGAAGTGGACACCACATTTAATAACCTTCAATATAGGTTATTTAGTAGTATCTCAACTACGTATTGTTAACGTTCATAACAGCTATGTAGGTACTTACTATGTGTGTATTTATTTCGAGATACCTCGTTCTTATTGTAGCTGTCGAAAGTGCATCATCTGCCTAGCCTTTTCCCAACTATGTTGGGATCGGCTTCCAGTCTAACTGGATGCAGCTGAATACCAGTATTTTCCATGGAGCGACTACCTATCTGACCTCCACAACCCGGTTACTGGGTAATACGATACCCCTTGGTAAGACTGATTCTTTTGACTTTCGGGCTTCTAACGGCCCGTAACGACTGTCAAAGATCCACGAATGACAGCCGGGATCAACGGCTTAACGTGCTTTCCTAGGCACGGAGGAGGAGTCTCGGTATGTAAAGATGGTCACCCATCCACGGACCAACCAATGTCTGACGAACAAATGTGTAGCTTAACCTGATGGATCGACCCGTGCGGCTGTTATTACTTATCCACAAACTCCTCAATTACGTCCCCGGGACTGGCAGTGTTATTTTTGATTTTCATATTCTTCATACTTTGGATTGACTACCCCGGTGGTCTCGTGGTCGTAAGCGCGACTGCTGAGCGTGGGGTCGTGGTTTCGATTTCCAGGTCAGGCAAAAGATTGTGTTTTTCCATTAGGAATTTCATAGTAACAGCTTGGAGTTTGGAAGTTGGTGGTGTGATGCGCACGTTAAGCTGTTGGTCTGATCTCTCTTCGGTCGTGTCGGATTGCCGTGCCATTGGACTATGAGAGTGAGGGAAGAGAGTGCACCTGTGTCTGCGCACACACTTGTGCACCTCTTCTGCACTATCTTGTCTCCGCTGAGATTGGTCGCCATGGCCGATATTCGGTCTGGAAGAGTAGGATTCCCAATTGGGCAATTGCTGTTACGTATTACTTACTTTGGAATAAAAAAAAAAAAAAAAAAAAAAAAAATAGTTTATTTGATAACCTTAAACGTACAGCAAATTTGAGATTGGAGCCTCCTTTTAAGCAAAAGATGCCTGTATTAGGAGACTCCGCTCTTTCAAAAACAAGAAGTGTAAACTATACAATACGAGTACATAAACAAAAACAAGGTGATTTGAGTGAATGAGGGTGTGTGTGTGTGTAAGTGGGGGTGAGTGTGTGTGTGTGTGAGGGTGTGTATGTTTGTGTAGAGAATAGTGTTAGTATAGTGTTAGTGTATATGTTGTAGAAGTGATTCAGTCTCACTATAGGTTAGCTTTCTTATCCATTCCGTTAGTATTTTTTTGCATTCATAACAATTCTTAGGGTAGATATAAATGTGTTTATTAATAGCATTATAAAGCTGAGCAGATCGCTTAAAAAGTTGAATACTAGCAAATAGTGTTCTTGTTTGTGGTACTTTTAATATAACGTCTTTTCTTCTTCTAGCCAATATTCTGGGATCATAGGTTAGTGCTTTATGTTTTGTGAGAACAACTTGAGTAATGTAAAGCTTCCGGACCGTTAAAAGATTACTAATTTGATAAAGTTTTTCAGTACAATATCTCCGTTTTTTAAAATACATGCACTTGATGAGAGCCCGTTGTGCACGCTCTAATTCTAAAAATTTTGTTTTAGAAGCTCCCCCCCAAATAGGGATGCAGTATAGCAAAACTGATTGTACAAGCGCTAAATATATCATATTTAGGAAGTAAGTAGGAATACTACTAATATTATAAAAGTTTGTGAAGATGTTTCGATGTTTGTTACTCAATCACGCAAAAACGGCTGAACGGATTTGAATGAAATTTGGTAGACAGATAGTTTATAATCTGGATAACATAAGATACTTTTTATCCCGGTAGTAGGTTCCCGTGGGATAATTATTATTACCGACATCCACGCGGGCGAAGCCGTGGGCAACGGCTAGTATAGAGATAATTTTAGAAGATTTGGTGTATACTTTTGATACCTACATAGTTATGATTGTAATCTCTTCAGAAACACTAAATACAATGGTGTTATTCAAAGTCTTAGAACAACACTTTAGCTGAGTTTATTATACGGAAGCTCTACAATACATTTAAAAAATAAATATATCTATTATCTTTACAGGTAGCAAAATACATTATACTCGTTGCTGTCTCGTTCTCAATGATGATTGAATACAATGGTAGTAGGCGTTTAGTCGAGTCACTCGTCACATAATTTTGAAGAAATAACTAAAAAATGAACGCGTCCTAACGCGTGCTGTCACCCGCGGCTGCAACTATATTCATTCGGTTTTTATGTCAAGTAACAGCGTCACATATTTCCGCATTTTTTTATCATTTTGTGTAAAAAATGTTTAATTTCACATAAAAATGGAAAAGTGGAAGTCAGAAAGGAAAACAAAAAGATCACACTTACGGAGGAAGATTAAAACACTCGAAAAACGTAAAGAAACTTGAATTTTCAATTCGAAAGGCGGAGGTAAAAAATTTACCGCATGGTGTGATATTTTCTGTTATTACTTGCTTATAGTTTAGGGCACTGGTGTTTATAAATATATCAATGGTCTAAGGACCTTCAAGAGTAGGTATAATGCTACCTTATCCAAAACATGAGTGTGATAATTGTGTTTTGTGTCATGCGGCTTTGCACATGGTTGCAATCAAGAATTAACATTTTTAACCTCAAATGGCAATATGCCTGGCCTGTGGGGCGCTCTGTGGGAGCGCACGTGGCTAAAAATGGCTATGTTGTGAGCTAAACAACCTGTGGGATGTTCCTAAGGAATACGTGGTTGACTTTTTTATAACTGGAACTGAAGCTCTGCCTGACCTGTGGGGTGTTCTGCGGGGACACACGTGGTTCAAAATGGCAAAAATGTGAGCGATTTGCCTGACCCTGGGGTGCTCTGCGGGAGCGCATGTGGTTTACAATGGCTGTGTGTGGTGCTTGTGAGCTAAGCAACCTATGGTTGACTTTTTTGTCTATATAACCTTAAAGGGAAGTTCTGCGGGAACTTACATGGTTATTTGATACAATGTGTGCTGCCCTTACGGCATGCATAAAGTATATATTTTTTCCAGATATACCTCAATAAGCAACTCATCTGATACACATGATAGTAATGAGAATGTCCATCAAAAATAATTCAACCAGATTGAAAACACAGAGAGAGTTTGAGAAGACCTGCTTAAACAGATGCCTAAAGACATTATACAGGGACATTATACTTCAAAAAGCTTAGTAACCGAGCAGTTAATGTTATAATCTGAATCAAACAAAAGTTAGCGTGACAGTTCAGGAAATATCAAGAAAGTGAGACTAGATAACACATTTAAGGCAGCAGCAAATTACACAGCACTATCATGCCCGGGCTCGGGTCTTCAGCTGTGCCTGAAGGACATTTAAAGCCAGATGATATTTTTTTTAATTTAAAGACTGAATTATTCACAGTTATGGTGTTACTGAATCCAAGGGGACATTGATCACTCCTACTATCTGTCATTCATAAAACAGTTTTCTGGTACAGAAACGGAGTCAGAAACTTAGCTCTTCATTGAAAATCTCTGCTAAAATAAGCACTGCAAGTTCATTGCTTAGATCAAACATTTTTTATTTAAATAAAACTTAAAACTGGCAGAGCCCTCCTCGCGCAGAAGCGAAAAAGAGGGGGGGGGGGAGGAAGGCGTCTCCTGGAGCACCATCGGAAGTGCAGGATAGGAGGAACCATCAACATCGCAAGTGAACCACAGGTGGGCACATTTAATTCTCATAGTTTTGTGATTTGTAACTAATCACCACAGATCTTGTATTCCTGATCGCTTAGTACGGTATACAAACCAATTCACATAAGTGACACCAGAATAAGATTAAACTCTACTGAATGACAAATTCTTTAGAGTCCTTAGCTACAGGTAACACCTGTTCTGAAATTAATGGATGACCTGTGTATAAAGGTACTTACAATTGTTATTTTTCAAACTATTCTTAACAAGTTTGTTAATTACTTCTTACTTTGAATTGGGAGATGACACTATTGTTAAGATAATAGGTACTTACATGTCAGATTGGGAAAAACTACCTACCAAACAGTAGAAAGCTTTACATAAATTTACTTCTTGTAAAAGATGCAATTACATGACCTACATTAACATACATAATCGGAAATACTTACATGGTGTGTTTTTTATTTTCCTAAGAAAAATACTAATTAGTAGGTATCAATTTCATATTTACCCTTTGTTTTGGCTTCAGTAACATTTACATGATAAACTATGAAAATCTGTTATAGCTTCAAAGAAAGAGGCTTTATTATCAGACATAAGTATATTTAAGATGGTCTTCTTTGAATATAAAACATTCACATAGGTACCTACTTACCTACATTGTTTGGATAGTACTACCTTTTTATAATATACTGGAAAAATTAGATTTTATACCAAAACAGCTTTAAGTTAATAAACATATAATTTTTTAGCCTTAGGTATTGATAAAAACGTTTGGGTAAAATGGAATTAGGTGTTTAGATTTCATGTTCAGGTTATTGTAATTCTAATATAATATACTATATATAATTTAATATCCAATTATTACAAGTAAATAAATTAATGATGACAATTATGATATAAACGCTAGGTATATTGAATCCTGTACACATACACAATCTTCAGTGGTGGTCAATAAACTTGGCCACATCGGGAAAATTCTTTTAGAAAGAATATACCTATTTCAAGTTAGAGATCTACAGATGCCTCCTCACAGGGTTGGGAACATCATGTAGCTCTCAGGCTGCACATCAGCAATGGACTGAGAAGGAAGCTCAGCTTCACATTTATTCCCTGTTATTAATTGCTTTCCTGGGATAAAAATGTTCTGAAAGATTTTTATAAGGTTGTGGAATCTAGTTTAGTATTTTTTTTTCAATATCTATTACTGCAGTATCATGCAACAATGGTGAGAATCGAGAAATTTCTAATATTTTGGTACCTAATAGAGAAGTATGAAAGAAAAGACATGTTGCGCCGACCCCAAATAAATTGGGGTAGGGACAGGAGAATGATGATGATGACATAGGTATACTAAAAATAACGTGTGTTAATGGTTTGGTGAGTATAAAAAGAGCTACAAGGAGGGGTGATAGCAGGCTTTAGCCATGAAGAATTGGCGACGAATGATAAACATTATCAAAAGATTAGATACTTCTTTAATTGGTGAAACTAAAATTGATTTATTTAAATCACAGATCGACACATAGTGCCTAATATAATGTGGAACCCAGATCCAGGGGTTGTGGCAGTGATTAGTTTACATTGTGTACGAGTAGGGCTCAATATTATCATCTATTTTATATTTTTCCCTCTATTCTCTATGGTTCTCTAAACCAAAGAAACCATACAAGCCATACAAAAATAGAACCAACTATAAAAGATAATTATAGACAGAGCAACAGTTTATTATACCTATTTTTCACCAGAAATTGACAGTAGAATATTGAAATTATGAATAAATTAGCATCTGAAAGTACCTACCTACATTTGTAGCATGGAACATACTTACTGTAATTTATAAAATACAAGTATTTTAAAACTACCATTACCAATATTAGATAATATTTTCACTCGGATTTTTAAGAAGGAATTTCCTGTAGAAGCTAAAATTCCATTAAATCAAATCTAACTTTAATTATAAATGTTTAGTTACTCTACAGCTGATGAAGTTAAAAGCTATTCATAGGTTTTCTATAAAAAGACTTTCAAAACCTATATGTAATACTAATAATATTCTTGTTGAAGTACATTATTTATGAACTGAAAATAACTATTTTCACCAAAATAATTTTTAAAATTAGGTATTAGGTACCCGCAAACTGTGACTTTATAAATGTTAGCAACAGGCCAAAGGGCGCTAACGATCTCACAAACTAATTAGGTATTATCAAAAATACAGTGATCAAAGAACACTGATATGATTAAAAAATTTACTAATTATATTATTATAGGTAATAGAACAAGTGCACGCAGTTTACAGCAGGCTGTAGTAAATTATTTAGAAGTGACAAAAATGTCTGCACTGTTCTAACTTGCATAAATTATGAACAAGAAAGCCCTAAAAAGCTGTGAGCTATATTATAATTAGCTGTTGGAGAGTGGAATACTATTACAAAAATTACATTAGTAGATACTATGGGCCAAAGTTCCGCATGATCACCTCAAAGGCTATAATCGCATAGCAAGAATCACGACTCGAGCGCACAATGTTCGTTTGTCACTAGCTGCGCTCTCACAGGAATATTTTCTTAAGTGAGCATGCTTAAGTTTTGTCCATAGTACATTCTCTTACAAAAAGGGATTGGGCCGAGCTAACAACATTAGTTTGATTTGATTGAATACCTTACTAGGTTTACTGTTGATAATTATCAACAAATTTTGTTGTATAATAAAACTATGCTATTGTTGTTGATCATAATATCCATAATCAACAATGGAAACTTTTCTGAAGCCATTTTTTACTGCTTACTAAAATTATTTAGTGCAACTTGAATTAAGTAGGTACTTAGGTAGTTATATATTTGTAACTAATGATAAAGAATTAATGCCCGTACAAGTACTATGGGCCAAAGTTCCGCATGATCACCTCAAAGGCGATAATCGCATGCACGGCTCACGACTCGATCGCATAATGTTCGTTTGTCACTAGCTGCGCTCTCACAGGAATATTTTCTTAAGTGAGCATGCTTAAGTTTTGTCCATAGTACATACCTTGAATGCAAATACCTTTAATAAAAGTAACAAATTCTTGTTATTTTTTTTTTTTATTAGGTATTTTTTATTAAGATTTATTGTTTTTTACAACTAGTCTTTGAACATCTACCATTGTATTCAATCATCATTGAGAACGAGACAGCAACGAGTATAATTGAATAGTTAAACGAACTTACCTGTAAGTGAAGTTCGACGGTAATTATACTCGTTGCTGTCTCGTTCGAAGATGATGAGTCCCACCCAACCCAAACATTCCATGCTATTATATACCTAGGTATATGATATGAGCATGGGCCCTGTGTTGTAAAACCAATAAATCGCTATGAACTTAATGAATATAGTTGCAGCCGCGGGTGACAGCACGCGTTAGGACGCGTTCATTTTTTAGTTATTTCTTCAAAATTATGTGACGAGTGACTCGACTAAACGCCTACTACCATTGTATTCAATCATCATCTTCGAACGAGACAGCAACGAGTATAATTACCGTCGAACTTCACTTACAGGTAAGTTCGTTTAACTATTCAATTATTCTTAATTTTAAAGTCAGTAGTAGTAGTTTTAGCTAACAGATCAATCATTATTTTAATATTTATTGTAATTCGTATGTATGTTACAATTATTACGAATCGTGATCGATTGGTATAACTACCGTTCACCATTTAATCTACCAATAACTTTTTGTATCCTGTGATTATAAATGATCAGAAAAAGTCACCAATTTTTTACTGATATAATAAAGGTGAGGAGTTTGTTTATTTTTTATTTTTATTTTTTTTGTTTTAACACGATATACTACTGGAACTACCCGTCGGATTTGAAAAATTCTTTGCATTTGATAGCCCAATTCTTGGGAAAGGTTAACATCACGCTACTTATAATTATTTTTTAGGGTTCCGTTGCTCTAAAGGAAAAAAACAGAACCCTAATAGGATCACTTCGTTGTCCGTCTGTCTGTCTACCTGTCGGTCTGTCTGTCTGTCTGTCAGTCTGTCAAGACCCTTTTTCTCAAGAACGCTTAAAGGTATCAAGTTGAAATTAATATCAAATACGTAAGTCTATGGTTTATTGAAGTCCTAAAACACTCAAGCTTCTAAGTCAACGCAATAAAAACATACGGCCATTTATGCGACATATTTTGATAATCGCAAGTAAATCAAAACCTATAGGGTACTTTCTGTTGTCCTAGAATCGTAAAATTTGGCAAGAAGCAAGATCTTATAGCACAAATAAAGGAAAAAGTCCGAAAATTGTAAATTTGTAATTCTATCATATAAAAAAAATCAAGTATATCAGTCTGTCAAGACCCTTTTTCTCAGGGGCGCGTGGAGATAGCAAGTTGAAATTAATATCGAATACGTAAATCTATGGTCCCTTAGAGTTTGAAAAAAGTCAAGCTTCTAAGTCAACGCAATAAAAAAATACGGCCATTTATGCGACATATTTTTATACTTGCAAGTAAACAAAACCTATAGGGTGCTTCCCGTTGACCTAGCATTACGTAATTTGGCAAGAAGCAAGGTCTCACAGCACAAGTAAAGAAAAAAGTCCGAAAATCGTTAATTTGTAATTTTTGCCACATCAAAAAAGTAGTTTTTTGGGATTACAAACTTTTCATTTGGAGAATTGACCGTGACTTATATCAATGATTAGTACGGAACCCTTCATTGTGCGTGGACCGACACGCACTTGGCCAGTTTTTTTTCTTATTGCTCGGCTCCTAAGGGTTATGATGACCCTTAGGAGCCGAGCAAAAAGAAAAAAAGTCTGAAAGAACACTAAGCGAAAGCGAAGTTATCTATAAATCTTCTTTCTTTTTCTTGTCGTTAGTGTTGTCACTAACCTATAAACTCTGTCGGCATAAAAACTCTGACACCAAGTTAGCACGCACGGCTACAGAACAAGCTATACATTTCCAGTATAAGCTGATCTCGCATTGTATAGGATTTCCTTACAATGAGAGGTCAGTGTAAACTGGAAATTAATAGCTTGATCTGTAGCCGTGTGTACCGGTGTCAGAGTTTTTATGCCGCCCATGGGCCTCTGACTTGGCTTCACATGCCGTCGAGAAATATCTCTCAGGATGCCGGTTTGCTCACGATGTATTCCTTCACCGTTTATTAAACAAGTTTGCTTATTTATAAATAATCGGATTTATTTTAAACTAAACGGCGCGCGGCGGGTGACACTGTGGGGCATAAGCTAGTGACTAATAATGATCAGAAAAAAGTCACCAAATAAATCAATGTGACAGTAAAGTGTGTAACATATATCATTCTCCTGCCCTTATCCCAATCTATTTGGGGTCGGCGCAACATGTCCTTTTTTCCATACTTCTCTATTATTCGTCATCTCGGTAGTCACCCCTTTCTAGCCATGTCATCTTTCTCACAATCCATCCATCGTTTCTTTGGTCTTCCCCTACTCTTATAGCCATCGACATTCATACTCAAAACTTTCCTCACGACATTTTCCTCACTCCTCCGCATCACATGCCCATACCATGACAGCCGATTTCCGCACAACTTTTCAGTCACCGGTGCCACTTTTAGACTTCCTCTTATGTACTCATTTCTTATTCTATCCATTCGTGTAACACCACACATCCCTCTTAGCATTGTGTAACATATATATTAATAAATTAACAACACATTACTTTTATTGACAAATCAGCGTGTAATTGCAATAATAAAATAATAAATGCATATTGAGAGCCGTAAAAAATGGTGGGGTTAATTTATTTGTCGCAGTCTGTAATTGGATTTATTTCAAGCGGCATCTTTCAATGTCACAGGAAACAGAAATGTGTTTAATATTACATTATTTATTACTCTTAGGAGATAAAGTTTGATAAAGCGAGAGGCCATCAATATTAACCTATTTTTTTTTTGTCGTGTTTAGGAGAATATTTCTTTGCCGAAAAATCGCATTAATAGAGTATTGATGTTTTACCCTACTTATTTAGAAGAGATTTAATTTATGACTGACTACCTTGACCTTGGAGGAATGAGGAAAATGTCGTCAGGAAAGTTTTGAGTTTTGGTTGGCTGTACGAGTAGGGGAAGACCAAAGAAACGAGGGAGGGACTGTGTGAAAGATGATATGGCTAGAAAAGGAATACCGAGATGACGAATAACAGAGAAGTAAGAAAGAAAAACACATGTTGCGCTGACCCAAAATAAATTGGGATAAGAGCAGGAGAATGATGATAACTGACTAAAGACCTTGTATCGCAAGCATCTTATTTTGACAAAATTCCGTTGTGCTGCTACGCAGTCAATTGTTTTTTTTTTTAGGGTTCCGTACCTCAAAAGGACAAAACGGAACTCTTTATAGGATAGGTGTGTTTGTCTGTCTGTCCGTCTGTCACAGCCAATTTGCCCCGAATTTAATGGACTGATTAAATTGAAATTTGGTACACAAATGATCTTCGGTGACCCAAACACGGAAGGGAAAAAATGAATTTTGAATAAGGGCGTCACTTATGGGGGGAAAATAATTTACCATTCCCCTCCCCCTTATCTCCGAAACTACTGACTAAAATTTTGAAAAAAATACAAAAAACCTTTTTTACAAAAAAAATCAACCGACTTCCAAAAACAAGAAGTCAATGTCTAGTTAAATGTATTTTCGTTTTTTGCCACCGACTTCCGAAATTAAAGTTATTTTTCACTTTGTAGTGTTGTTTTTGGAAGTCGGTTGAATTTTTTTGTAAAAATGTTTTTATTTTTCACTTTTTAGTTGTGTACCTACCCCACACAAATTCATACCACTACCTGCAAAACAAACTAGAACATCATCCATATAAAAGTGGGGAAAAAATACGTATTATTGAAGCTCAAAAAGTACCGAAGCAAAGTTAATGAATTTTATATGGGACCAACTGTGATGATCAACCCTCTCGAATAAAACAAAAAAAATCCAAATCGGTCCAGCCATCGTCGTGTAATCGGGGAACATACATAAAAAAAAAATAAAAAAAAAAGGTTCCGACGAATTGAGAACCTCCTCCTTTTTGAAGTCGGTTAAAAATAGTTTTTTATCAGTAGATTACAGGAAAACCTATAAAAAGTCTGTGATCTTAAAATAACATGGTAAATCTCACAATATTGAGAGATTTACTTATTTTTTTTTTTTTTTTTTTGTGGATGGGAAATCATCAAATGACTTCTCCCGCTCCGGGCAGAGCGGGAGGGCGTGTCAGACTTTTACTGAGTAAAACCCACCCGTGTTCCTTCAGTTGCCCGTGCCAGGGCCACGGTATCTCTTTCGAACTACCCACGACCCCGGCGGCAGATTTCCTTTACTTACATTTACAGTTGGAATGTATGGAGAACTTTTTTTTCAACTACAACGTTAACTTTGTTCTTGGGATAAATTCATCCCACCTACGGAACCCTTCATTGTGCGCAGTCCGACACGCACTTGGCCGGTTTTTTTTTTTTGTTGATTTTAGACCAGCTCATAAAATACCAGCACCTAGTAGAGTGGAAACAAACATATTTAATATACCGAAGGTTATATTAGACAACTGCGAACAAGCTTGTTTCAAAAGCATCTCAGAGCATGGCTCATCGAAAATTGTTTTTGTATTGTTAATGAATTCATGAATTCTCGGACAAATGTGAAATTTGCATGACATGAAAATTCAATTTGACATTTTTATTTTTTTTTAAGCTATTGACATTTGTTATATTAAGAAATTAATTCTTTGGTTATCATTTGAAAGTTGATATTTAGACAATTTGTAATTTAATTATGTTTTTTTTTTTTGACATGGGAAATTAATTATTGTATTTGTATTAAATTAGAATCATTAATATTGTCACAAAAATTTGCATGCTGAATTTAGTAGGCGAAATATGATGAACGTGCTATTTATGTGTTATAAAGTCTGTAGAAATACCATATTTCAGGCAAATAAATTAATCTATCTATCAGCCTACTACTACCCTACTGCAGGGCAAAGGCCTCTTCTCAGATAGAGAAGGCACAGGCCAGCTCATGGTCATCATCATTTTCTCCTTCTGTATTACTTGTATACTATGACATTATCCTATACTATTAAATGAGCATTATTTGTATATACACTTCTGGACACATCTATTGGCCCACCTTAGAGTTTAGGTTTCGATGGCCCTTACCGATATATGATTGCTAGATTGAACAAAAACTGTTGATGCAGTTTTAAACCTGATACATTTTACCATCTTTTTCGATCGTATTGTTTTAAATTTGAATTCAGAATACCATACGACATGGAGCTACGCCTAACAAGTCGGATATGCGCCTTGTTAAAGGCAATTGATTTTTGAATAAAAAACATGTTTTATCAAATAAAGGTTTAATTTAATAACGCGTGTTGCCTCCATGGGCATCTACCACAGCTCTCATACGATTAGGCATAGAGTTAATCAACCGCTCTATGAAATTTTGAGGGATCATCTCCCATTCCTCTTCTATGGCAGTTTTCAACTCCTGCATCGTCTGGGCAACTGGCTGACGAGCCCTAACACGTCTTTTTAGCTCGTCCCACATGTGCTCAATGGGGTTCATGTCTGGGCTTCTGGCTGGCCAGTCCATAACTGTGATGTTCACATCCCGAAGATATTCCCTGACGATGCCGGCCGCATGGGCTCTTGCATTATCATGCATAAAAAGGAAATTTGGGCCCACATAGTCCGCGTATGGTATCACGTGAGGTTCTAAGCACTCACGAATGTACCTTTCAGCATTTAATGTTGGCAGCCGTGGTCCTGTAACAACCTCAAGTTGAGTTTTGCCGCTCGCGGATATACCGCCCCAGACAATCCATGAGCCACCGCCATAAGCAACCCTCTCTTCAAAGCAGCATTGTGCGAAACGAACTCCCTTACGTCGGTAGACCTTCTTCCTTCCATCATTGCCATGTAACACAATTTTAGACTCATCAGAAAAGAGTACACGGCTCCAATCTTGCTGTGTCCAATTTAAATGACTGCGTGCGAAATGAAGGCGCGCTGTTCGGTGGGCTCGCGTTAGTTTGGGGCCATTAGCTGGCTTGTGTGGTACCATATCGCATTCTTTTAACCTTCTCCGAACAGTTCGAGCGCTCACAGATACTCCGTGGAAGTCGCGAAGTTGGTTTTGTATCTCAATGGAGGTAAGGTGACGATTTCTCAAGCTGGTCGTCACGATGAATCGATCCTGCCTTTCAGTTGTGACCCGAGATCGTGGCCTTCCTTGGCGACGAACAAAGCCGCCAGTCTCTAGGTACCTCCGATAAACATTTCGGACCGCAGATCGACTTAAATTAAGTTGAGCACTCACGTTTCATTGGCTGTGTCCGGCCTGAATAAGTGCCACAGCTTGGGCGGCGACTTCAGGTGAAGTATCCATAGATTATTGATAGAACCTCACCTTAATGTTAAGAATAAGTAATGTTTGTTGCAAAACCAAAGATATCAATCACTTTTTCAAGAATTAAATCCAAGTAAACCAATAAAACCAAGTTTTCTTAGTATTCGATTGTTTGATATCAACAAACAGGCTCCAAATTGTCTTTTGTTTCTTTAAATTCTGTGTTCGAAATTCAAAAAAAGACTATTGAATGAAATTGTGAATGTGCCAGGTTCAAAACTGCATAAAAACTTTTTGCTCGACCTAATATAAAATTTTAGCTAATACCAAACGAAACTGAAAATACAAGGTGGGCCAAAAGATGTGTCCAGAAGTGTATATACTTGTAATCACGTTTTCGGAAACTGCTCTAACGATTTCGATGAAAGTTGCAATATATGGGTTTACGGGGGCGAAAAATCGGCCTAACTAGGTCTCATAAATGGCAAAATTCATTTTCTCTATTTTCACCCGAGCAGAGCTCGGTCGCCAATGCTACGTCCGCCATTATTTGCAAATGTCCTAACACTATTACGACAAATCTAGCCATAGTACAGCGATGTGCATATAAAAACTCGTATCGTTAGAAGGTCGAGAGGCACAATGCCGTTGTTATGTGACTACATCTTCATCAACGTGCTTCTACTAATGAAGTAATGTCATGGCTCTGTAATTATGAGTATTATCATCTAACAAGTACCTGTATTTACACGCACGCCATTATTGTTTCTTTTTCTAGCAATTCTAGTGATTATAACATTATACAGGGTGTAAGGGACAGCCCTCCGCAGACTGATGGGGTCAATTCAGTATATCATACTAAGATGACCGGTACATGAAATTATTTCAGGAACGTTATGTTGTTTGTGTTTTTGTGCACACATCGAAGAGTCTGTTACTGTTTGGAAGGGTAACTGGTATGCGGTGAGTTCGATGAACTCTGTAGCTAGGCAGAAAGTGAACAGCTGATTTCACGCGTCGTACTTTTATTCGAGTGCCTATTTCAACATCTATTGCAGATTTTTTTTATAATTTAGCTATTTTATTTACATTGATGGAGTGCTGCGTACAGCGAATGTAATTTTACATTAATAGACAAATTAATAGTAACTGAAAAAATAATGAAATTTTCCGGTGGAATATGATTCAAAATAAGGAGCTACACGCTGTATTATAGTGGCTTATAACTATTTGTAAACATCAACATTCTCTTGCCCTTATCCATGGTTTGTCTCTTCTTATTTGTCTTTTAATTTTCCCTTTTATTTCCCCCATTATTTGGGGGCGGGTTGCTTATAACCATGTTAATATTAATTCTTTCCCCACATTTTCTTTGACTTCATGTCGAAAACTTTAAAATGTAAACTAAATAAATGTAACTGAGGTATGATCAGTTAGTCAAGTAACTTTTAGAAAAAATACCGCTAACTTGCAAAAAACTGAGTCGCAGCCGTGCTGATGTAGTTAGAACTGATCAACCTAAGAGCCAAAATTAAATCCAGTGTGTATAATTAATTCCTTGTAGTAATGGTACTTCATTATACAAGGTTGATATGAGCGAGAGGCATTAAATTAATCCACATAAACTTTGTATAATTTTCAGCCTCTACATTAAAAACCAGATAAATAGAAGCAATAGTTTAGTCACAGGATTATTTTTTAGTTTTTCTTTGTTGAAACACAATGTATCTGCCCTAACAGCTGACTAAGTACCTACGCATAGTTATCTAGAGTCATACACCTTAAAACAACAGAATTTTTGACACGACGTTGCCGTTTTGTTACGCAGGTCAGTGGAAATCTCTGCAAAAGATGATTACATTTTAATTCGATTACTAAGCTATTTTATTTGTACGAAAAAAGTTTTTTCTTATTTTTCTCCTAAACTTTTTTTTAATAGTTCCGAGTTAACACTATGCACCTATAGTATATCGTCGCCTTAGAGTGAAAACCTCGGGAATGCATTTTTGCTCAAATTTATTTTATTGCGTTTCTAGGAAGAAAACCTCGCAACGCACAACCTGATCTGACTAATTTGTTCATTCGATACTCGTAGCGCCATCTATGATTGATGATATTCCATATTAATTAACAAAAAACATAAAAGACGCCATTTTTACAGCACGCTGTTTTTTCTTCCTCCTGAAAAGTTACGTCTTTTACACTTACAAGGTTTTCACTCTAAGGCGTCGTTATGTGGTTTAATTTAATGCCTCTCGCTCATAGCAACCTTGTATAACAGATGTCCAGGTCATTAATACTTATGTATGAGTACAAGCAGAGTTATAAGGACATGTAAAGACGAGCGGCTCATTTAAGTGCATAGAACTAAGATCTGCGAATACCTACTACGTCCGTTTGCAGTATCATGGTTTTCAATTGAGTCGGTACAGTCAGCAACAAAAGTCGATTAACACTTCCGTTTTTTAAATCTTAATTATTGAACAAGATATTTAATTAAAATCGGAACAGAAGTAAAATAATTTAAAGTTCTACTAGACTCTTAGGTATTTTAGGAAAAAAGGAGATAATCAAATCATTTTATATTAATTTATTTATTCAACAAACTTATCAAACAGTAGAAATATTTTTTAACGTAAATGACTAACTAACTATACAAATAAATACAAAACAAAAGGACACTTAGGCGTCGAAGTACTCGTCCGCATCGATGTCATCCGGAAACGTGCCCAGAAGACTGGCAGCATTGCCACGTTGAATGGCAATGCTAATTCTTTGGCCAAAGAACGAGCCAGCCCTCTGGTCACGTGAAGCCTCGACCAGTCGGCGAGAAATTTCCTTAAAAAGTAGACGTGCATTCGGGCCCCATGACCCGAGCGTTTCGACCCCAAACGGCTCAAAACTGTAGTTACCTATAAGGTTACAGTATTTGCGCCGCTTGAGGGTCTCAGCAGCCGCAGCAGCGGCGCCAACACAGCACGTCGTGCTTGGAACATGAGATGGCGCAAGGGTGTCGACACAGGTTGCGTCCCACACCAGAGGCCTACCCATCTTCCAAGGCAACAACGTCATGCCATCTGGTCTCTTCCCATCGTCACGTACCAAGCCGTTTGGTTCTAATACCGCTGGTACGCCGGCGGTAACAAGAGCTCGACGAATAATGTCGTTGATGCTGGCGTGCCGTGCTATGCGACCTGCGCTCCTGTAGCAGGACAAGCCATGGTGCCCGAGACTGTCGACAGCTTCACCGCAGTGACACCGATGCGGAGCAACACAAGGATTTTATATTAATTTACATGATGTGTAAAAGTAGCAGTGTTAATCGACTTATATTGCTGACCGTACCTACTTTAATAACAAATACATCATTACACCTTTATTCTCCGTAGGAGAAGGCAGGAACCCACATTATGACAGTTATTTTAAAGTCCTATTTAATATGGAGATGCTGGCATAAATCCAGACTTTGTTTCTAAAAGAAAACTTTTTTATTAAAAAAAAATTACAACAATGATATGAATGAAAGTATTATAAAATCATCAAGATACAAAAGTGGATTAAGCTTTTTCCACCGCGCAAGCTTTCTCTACCAATTGAAAAAAGAAATTTCAAAATCGGTCCATAATTTGACGAAAATATCGATGAACAACACAAAAAAAAATATATAAACGCCTCCTTTTTTGAAGTCTTTTACCCTAATCCTAAACGCTTTGCTCGACCAGTGAATTCAACCTAGGACCCCATGTTAAGCAGTTGCGCCTGCACTACACCTGTAGTATAATTTTCAGTAGATATTAAATTATGTTCCAAAATTTTTAACATAAATACCACCATTTTTTTTTTCAGAAGAACATTTTTTTCTCGATCGAGGCCAAAATAATGTAGCGCGCCAAATACGTAATAACGTTATTGCAAATAATTTACATAATTGTAGAAATATAACAGTTATGATACTTGTTCAACATTTATTTTTATATACTGCGGCTATCGTTAAAGTTTACTCGAATATTTATATAATAATTGACTTATATTTTAAAATGTCATGGTAATTTTGCAGTTGTATAATTTCTGGTACCTATACAGGGTGTAAGTGTAAACAGTGGCAATCTTTTAAAGGGTCATTGTACTCATCATTATGAACAACTTTTACTATGGTATCGAACTTGAAATCGCGAAAAAAAATCAGCTGTTCAGTACATTTATGTTCGCATAATTCGTCAAAATGTAGGGAACAGCTGATTTTTGAATGACCCTTTAAAACATTGCCACTGTTTACAATTACACCCTGTATAACATTTTATTTACTTTTTAGGGTTCCGTAGCCAAATGGAAAAATATATTCTATGCACCGCTAAACAATGGTGTAGTGAAATTACGAAAAATAAGATTTCAGGTTTTGGTCTTCTCGGTTTGGGTGACATGAATCGGGCAATATATTTTCTACTCCAACCAACATTGATTAAGGTTAATACGAAGATACATAGTACCTAGTCGGCCTCGTAACTGCTTTACCACCCTAAGTGCTCAATTGCTTATATACACGAGCGGCACGTTGCCAACGGCATAGGTAACTACAGCTGGCTACTCTTGTCGGCGGCAGCCGTAGACGAGTGTCGGCTGGCTGCAGTCGCCTCTGCCGGTGGCGCGTGCAGCTCGTGTGTATGAGCAAGTAGGTTAAATGTCACTTGCACGTCATAAAACGACAATGTCTAAGTTTTTAATGGAAACTATGCGCACTTTGCGCTCTTTCTGATCAGTGAACGAAACTGAACCGTCATGTTTCGGTTGGTGACGCTGAATCAGGTATACTCGGTTCCAGTCGGTCGGTGACGCTGAATCGCGTATGTTTTCACTTCTATCGGTATGGTCATAAGCACACACCCTCTTTTTAGGGTTCCGTACCTCAAAAGGAAAAAAACGGAACCCTTTTACGATCACATCGATGTCCGTCAGTCTGTCTGTTTGTCTGTCAGTCTGTCAAAACCCTTTTTCTCAGGAACACGTAGAGGTACCAAGTTAAAATAAAATTAATATCAAATACGTGGGTCGTCGGTCCCTTGAAGTTCTAAAAAATCAAGGTTCTAAGGCAACGCAATAAAAAATACGCTCATTTATGCGACAATAGCACTTCCCGCACGGCTTCGCCCGCGTGATGTCGGAAAATATCCCACGGGAACGTACTATCGGGAATTCCTGCCTTATTCCTTGTCTACATTGTAAAGGGAACCTCTGTGCTAAATTTCAGCTTTCTAGGTCCAAAGGTTTGGGCTGGGCGTTGATGAGTCAGTCAGTCAGTCAGCCAATCAGTCAATCAGAACTCTCTTTTTATTCATATAGATAGATTTTTTTATACTTGAAAGTAAATCAAAACCTATAGGGTACTTCCCGTTGTCCTAAAATCATGAAATTTGGCAAGAAGCAAGGTCTCACAGCACAAGTAAAGGAAAAAGTCCAAAAATTGTTCATTTGTAACTTTATCCATTAAAAAAATATTTTGAAGTCTGTCAGTCTGTCAAGACCCTTTTTCTCAGGAATGCGTGGAGGTATCAAATTGAAATTATTATCAAAAACGTAGGTATATAGTCCCTCGAAGCCCTAAAAACATCAAGTTTCTAAATCAACGTAACAAAAAATATGGACATTTATGCGACATTTATTTTGATACTCGTAAGTAAATCAAAATCTATAGGGTACTTCCCGCTGTCCTAGAATTATGAAATTTGGCAAGAAGCAAGGTCTCACAGCATAAGTAGAGGAAAAATTTCGAAAATTATTCATTTGTTGAATTTTTTTTTTTGGAATTACAACGTTAAGTTTTTTTTTTGTGATAAATTCTTTTTAACTACGGAACCCTTCATTGTGCGTAGTCCGACACGCACTTTGCCGGTTGTTTGTCTTTGTGACAGTTGAATAATTTCTACTTTATTGAAGTTTCAATATACTGGGAATCGTTGTTAAAAGTGGTAAAGGCAAAACGAGATCAACTCTACCTTCATGCTACACATTTTCATGGCCAGGCTGGCGACCAGATCTAAGTAGGTAGTGGGATTAACATAGTATGTATTATTAGAAAAACTATATTGAATATAATTATAATTTGAAGGTCAACAACTTCTAATTTCTGTTTCCTTATTAAAACAGTTTGAATCGTATAAATTAAATCCTAATCATGTAGATCTCGACAATACGATGAGTTTGCAGCACGCGTTTTGTGACGTCATACGTGTTACGTAACGGAGCTGCGGAGGCGTGACTAAATAACCTAGACCTTTGATTTCATGATATGCGGGACTTGATAAACCCATTGATTCATCAAGCATGCCTTCTATGATCTTGGAATACTTTGCTATAAATTTATTGTAGGTACCTTATGGCCCAGTGGTTAGGCCTTGCCTCTCATGCACGAAGTTGTGGGCTCAAATCCGGCCAAGTAACAATGAGACTTTCTTAATTTACATGAACTTATATTATATCTTGGACATTACTGAGTTTGGTGGTTGAAAAAACATCGTGAGGAAACCTGGACAGTCTGAAATCGCCAACCCGTCTTGAGCAAACGTGTTGATCAATGCTCATACTTTAGCTGTATGAGAAGAGGCCTTTGGATAATAATAGGCTGGTATTATTATATATCTGACCGCCAGCAGTATGTTTTGCTCCAAACATCACCACGGTGTCGAGTTGTAGAATCCGTGATGATTTCTTTCCGACGTGTTAGCCTGCGAAATTCTAATTTTCTTGCGTTTTTTTGCAATTTGCAGGTCAGTGTCAGGTTGTATCGTGATCAAAATATGCTTCGCGACTATAACAAATATGTATTTACATAATTGTAGCCATAAAAATGATCGATACATCTCTCTAAAATAGATATGCTGTCTTTTGATCTGATTTCGGAAGTCGGATCAGTCAGCAAATCTAACTTGCAAATAGCAAAAACGCAAGAAAATTTGAATTTCGCAGGCTAACACTGCGGATCCACCTTAATAGTTATAAAGTTCTTTTTTGTATTGTGTTTGGTTATTGCAGTGCTATTCTGTAAACATCTCACCGTGGAAACTTAGGTGAAGTGAGCGTGAAATGAGCCATCATTCCACCTGATGCTACTAGGGGTTGACACTATTGACAGCTCACTTTAAGATCACTTCACTTATGTTTTCACGGTGAGATATTTACAGAATAGCACTACAGGTAGAAAGACAACGCACTTCACCTAGGTTTTCACGGTGAGATTTGTACAGAATAGCACGGCAGTATTGTAAAAAAGGTCCGAAGTGAACTTTCGGAATAATAGTGTTACAAAGCTTTAGGTTTTATGACTTAAAAATTACGGTTGCCTTACAAATAATTAAAATAACGGACCACAAATGTTTCAAACGGATACATATTAAAATCCTTGAATATGACGAAATATATGGCGAATGGATAACGGTTCAACAAACTTTGAATTCTGTATGATAACAAGCGATATTTCAAAAGATGCGCAACTTGTGAACTTTTGTAAAAGATGAACATTTCCGATAAACGTGAGGTCGCATTCCAATGCTGTAAGGGGCTTGTCGAACTTCTAAAACTTAATAATAATGAGCATTATCATTAGCATGGCTCTGAGAATCGCTGAAAAATGGGTACTTAAATAAATAAGTATCTACCTATACATATACTACATCGGGTTAGATCACACTATAATAATATCACACTAATATTATAAAGGCGAAAGTTTGTGAGTGTGTGTGTTCGTGTGTGTGTATGTTTGTTACTTCTTCACGCTCAAACGGCTAGACCGATTTGGATGAAATTTGGTATGTAGACAGCTTATACCCTGGATTAACACATGGGCTACTTTTTATCCCGAAAAAATGTAGTGCTTCCGTGGCATGAGCAAGTAGTTCAAATATATTTGTTACTCTTTCAAACTCAAACGACTCGAACGATTTTGATAAAATTTGGTGTGGAAGAAGCAGACATCCTGTATACACATAGCACACATAGGCTTCTTTACATCCTGGAAAAATGTAGTGTTCCCGTGGGATGAGCAATTTTTTTGTGAATACTTTTCTCACCGATTAAATAATACACGTTTTAGTGTATCTCACAAACCGCGGGTAACACCGCGGGGCGCAGCTAGTAATTACTAAATGTAAACAAAAAACCACATGACGTGGTTAACCGACTAAACGTTATAGCTGTCACTTCAGTTGTCATGGTCCGTCACAGTAGTACTCTTCAATCTAGCAACGTTATAATTGGGTTCTTTACAATTTTTGTTTACCTTTAGTTAATTACCTAACCCGGAGGACTATAGTTGCCTTGGAAAAACTTTGACTATCTTCCTTAGACCATCATGCGGCATTCTGGATAAGACAAAGTATTCTTTCCATGCACGCAGACACCACATCACATTATGTAAATATATAAAATATAAAACTATATTCTTCTTACTGGAAATAAATCGATGTCCAGTCCCAGTTCGATTGCCGACAGTTCAAAATTAACATAACAAAAGACATCCAATCATCAATCGCTATTTACATTATCCAATTTATTCTGAAGCATTAAGGTAAGTAAGTACCATGATTTAATATGCATACAACCTTCACGGCATCACATAAATGCAATTATTAAATGATTTATGTTCGGTAGCCCTGCTCACGCGCAGCAGCGCGGGTGCAGGATAACAGTCTAATTGAAGACTCCTCTGCCGTCGATTACGGCTCACGGCCAATCTGTACACGAGCACGATTGAAGTAGTGAAGCTCCGTTGATCTAGTTCGTATTGGATAAAATGCTGCTTTGTTTTCGTGTGCAGGAGTATTTTAATTTAGTTGTAAAAATAAGTAAAAGCTGGTAATTAACACATAACCTGGTACATGGGTACTTGTGAATGACTTTTGTGTTTTTTAATGTTAGTGTTCACGGCAATAAGGGTCTGTTTCTTTTGCACTTTCTAATGTCTGGTGATTAAAACACTTTTTTCGTCTTTACTCGTAGAATATTTATTTTGAAAGAGAACTGAACCTAATGACAGCTGTCAGAGGTTACATTTGCACAGATATATAAAAAACTTAAACTACATGAGTGGACTGTATAGAATGTGTTTGTTAGTAAAGGTATGTGTGTAGTAAGTCTGTACAAAATGCTATTCAAATTGGACAGTTAGGCAAAATTACAGCTTTCGATCACATGAAAATCTATGAAAATATCTGTCAAACAGAATTCGATAGAACATTTACAGCGGAACTCTTTGAAAATGTATATCGTCGATACCAATGTTCGATGAATAATCAAAGTGTGGGTTTGGACTAATGATTCTTGACCCTACTCTTCCGAGTAAAAGTCACGTTGGCAAATTTATCGAATATTTATAGTAAACCAGCTGCACCCCGCGGTTTCACCCGCATAGATCTTGATTCCATAAGAATACCGGAATAAAACGTACCCTATGTCCTAATCGAAGTCCTGGTGTCCTATGTGCCAAATTTCATTCAAATCCGTTCAGCCATTTTAGCGTGAAAGCGTAGCAAACAAACTCACTTTCGCATTTATAATATTAGTTAGGATAGGATGGGATTATCAAGACACGCTGCACCGCACCGTACAGCAACATTTTAGCCGCCATCCGCTTTATATTCGCCTCGTACCTGGCGCTCGTGATAGGATTTTTATTGATGCACACCTGCATGTTTGGCAACCTACACGCTTATTGGAAGCTACTTGACACATTTGTCTAGACAAATTCGGCTATTTAGCACCACTAACGTGCAAAATCAGTCTAAAATGTCTTATTTATTATTGAAATATACAAGATTTCGAAATAATAATCCACTGTTGCTAGCAAACGGAATGATTTTAAAGGTTGTTATTAAATACTGGTTCCAAAACAACTTTACTAATCGAATAATATCTAGCCAACTGAAGCCTAGGTAGTAAAGTTTTATAACATAAGGTCATATATATACCAACAGCGCATATATAATTTACAGTCACCACACATCAGGGGCACACTTCCACTACGAAAATCACCTTTACTGCTACTACAGATAGGGTCAAATTAAATTAGCTAGCAAAACTCCTCAGACGTGATGGGTGTCGATATCTAAACATGATAAAACAATAAAACCGGCCAACACCAGACCACACACAATGAAGGGTTCCGTATGGGATGAATTTATCCCAAGAACAAACTTAACACTGTAGTTGATAAACATGGTCTCCCATACAATCCAACTGCAAGTGTAAGTTGGTTGACTATTACTCGTAAACTTGAAAAGCCTACTTAGCTGTGATAGTTTTCCTTTTAACTTCGTTATACATTCGTTATACTGCTACGGTGAATTTTTCAATCACCCAAAACTAACCGTTTAGCTGACAGGGTGGGGGGACACTTGAATCTAACAAAAGTTTGCACTTTAAAGCTCAATATTTCACAAACGGATCCCTAAATCGAAAAGTTGTTTTAACAAACCCACAATATTTTTGGAAGACCTATCCAACAACACATCACACCATTGAGTGGACGAGAAAAAAAAAAGTATCCCCACTACACGTTTACACAAGGTACCCTAAAAAAAATTTTTTTTCATAATTTTATTTTACCACTTTGTCAGCGTGATGAATAGTACTAAGTCTCTGAGCTAAGATGCGGACGGACAGACGGACAAACGGACGGACACAGCGAAACTATAAGGGTTCCTTGTTGACAACGGAACCCTAAAAATTAAATGAATTTGATGATTATTTTTTGGGGATGACCCCAAAAAATAATCATCAAATTCATTTAATTTTTCCCCGTCACTTCTGTAAAGCTTGCAAAAAACTGATATTTTAGGTGACTAACTACAGGCGGTTGATGACAACCGCCTGTAGTTAGTCACCTAAAATATCAGTTTTTTGCAAGCTTTACAGAAGTGACGGGTATCAATATCTCGACACGATAAAACAGATTCTATCAACTCACAGTTCAAGTAACAACACTATCAGCGGTTAATGACCCCAAAAAAATCATCAAATTATTTTTATTTTGTCGTTTTTACATATCGATACACATCAGGTCTGTGGAGTTTCGCTAGCTAATTTAATTTAATCCTGTTCATAATACTTAAAGGCGCAGTCAAACCTCTGATGTGCGGTTGACTGTACCTAACACGTGTTTAATTTAATAAACCTACTTACAAGACATAAATCTCTTTTCTAAAATACTGATAACATTAATCATTTATTACGTCTAACGGAAGGTGATCTACTTCGTTAACATGAAATATACGTTTAAAATTATAATCCATCGGTTTCATCGGTCCAGGCCATGGTGCGGAGCGAGAGTGTATGGGAAGCCGTCACCTCCTTCTGCGAAGCAGTAATGCTCGCGAAGGAGGAAGCGGAACGCGTGAGGGAGAGGCAACAGCCGCGCCCTCGCGCCCCTAGCCGCCGTAGGAGACGCCCTGGGCGGCGGGAGTCGATTGCCGATTCCCGGCCACCGTAGGCGCGGGCTTGCGGACGACGAGTAATGGGCAGCTCGCCGTCCGGTAAGGAACAGGCCCGGGTCGACGGCGCGTTGTGCTCCACGCGCGCCTCAAAGAGATGTCAGCAGTGACGGGGTCAATTGGGCCGATGCCGCCGGGGTCGCGGGTAGTTCGAAAGAGATACCGTGGCCCTGGCACGGGCAGTTGAAGGAGCTTGGGTGGGTTTTAGTCAGTAAAAGTCTGACACGCCCTCCCGCTCTGCCCAGAGCGGGAGAAGTCATTTGATGATTTCCCATCCACGAAAAAAAAAAAAAAAAATCGATTTAGGTAATTAAATAAAGGTAAACAAAAACAAACACGTGTCTGGTTGACCGACTAAACATAATAGCTGTCACTTCAGTTGTCATGCTACGACACAGTTCTACTCTTCAATTTAGCAACTTTATAATTCGTTGTATTATGTTACTAAGTTGAAGAGTACAACTGTGGCCTAGCATGACAACTGAAGTCACAGGTATTACGTTTAGTCGGTTAACCAGACACGTGGTTTTTTTTGTTTACCTTTATTTAATTACCTTTAAACCGATGGAGTTCTTCGAAAGACAATGGTGCCGATTCTGTTGTGCACAAACTAAACTTAATTTAGGCTACTGTAAACTTTTTCTCTATAGTAAAACAAGAAAGAGACGGACGTAAATTACAGCTGTCAATTTTAGTTGAATTAATATTTTCTTATAAAATTAGACGACACTTAAAAGCATGTCAACTAAAAACACGGTGAAGCACAAGGAGTAAACTAGTTTGAAATCTCTAACTTAGTTCATAGCTATAGCCGTCCTTTTCTCGCAGTGATTCTCTAATTTTAGTTTCGTTATTGAACAAGAGAATGGGCACCATTTAACTTCTTTTTCTTTTCAAATACGTTTCCAGGAGTCACGCACACGGAAAAACTGAAAGCTTCTTAGCTTGATAATAATAACATACTATATGGATGGCATATCATACTTTGAGAGAAAATATAAAAAAAAAATTATTCGCATAATATTTGCATATGATTCAATTCACACAGTCTAAAAAAATTAATACATCCGTTGAAAAAATCCCTGACCCGGACTTTTGCTCATACCTCTATTATAATTCAACAATATGTACCTACCCACATTGTGTAGGTATCTATTAATAAAATTATTTAATAAACTTTAAATGGCAACTAGTCATACATATGTAAGAAATATCCTTATCCATATCCTTTTATTGTATTTAAAAACCCCGTTCATGACTAGGTACAATCATGTAAATTAATACTGAGAACACGAGTTATTCAGTTTTTCCTGTCTTTTTATATCTTTCCATATACTTATTTATTTAAACTTTTCGCACTAAAAAAGGTACAAAGGCGGACTTAATGCGTTACGCATTCCCTACCAGTCAACCAAGGGTGGTAAAGAGATTAGATGGCAGGTGCTCTGTTTGAGAGATAATAATATTAAAAAGATAACATAATGAATTATAAATGAAATAGATACACAAGTAAAAAAAAAAAACAAAAAAAAAATTGAGCAGTAAAATATGCTATATTGTACCTAGAACAGTGTTGAGACGTGAGGCGCGCTCTTATCCACTGTTTGCTACAACTCCCTGCCGCACAAATGCAGGGGAGAGAGCGCCGCTCCAGAGATTGGTTCAGGCAATAATAACTTTAATGATATTGATGTTTTCGCCCTATTAAATATACATTTAGAGAACAAATTATTAAGCGCCTTGCTCATAAATTTTAATTATTATGTACCTTTTATTTAGACATGTAATAGCTAATTCATTAGGTAGGTACTGCTTAATTTTGCATAATTTTCCCAACACTATCTTTTTTTTTTTAAACTAGTAACATGTGGAAACGTAGTGGATTTTACATTTACTTACAGCATACTGTGTATCTAGATTTAATATACAATGTACGATTGTCTGTTTTCCCAAATAAAATAATATAAAATAAGTACATAAATGGATATAGGTATATATACCTATCTAGAATGTAAATATCTGGAAAATAGAAATACATGGCTAATGTTTTAACAATTGCTGGACATAGATTGCCTTACTCAAGCTTGGTGCACACGGCTATACATCAACCTATACATTTCCAGTTTACACTGACCTCTCATTGTAAGGAAATCCTATACAATGCGAGATCAGCTTATACTGGAACTGTATAGCTTGATCTGTAGCCGTGCGTACCCAAATATTTATTACGCAGCCACTGCGTTTCATTGCACTTACAATCTCAATAAAAAAAACATGGCCCGTGCTACACTTTTCTGCTTGGTTTAATACTCAATAGTTTATTGCATCGCACAATGTATGTGCTGACTGTTTTGTACAGACAGATAGCTGCTTACCCAGATTACTAAATAAACACCCCAGATGAATGATGAATGCAGCTTCAACCAACAAAAAGAACTTTGCAAACTCAAACTCAAACTCAAAGCATTTATTTCAATTAAAGCAATTACAGGCACTTTTGAATTGTCAAAGTGTCGGTCAGTTAGTCAGAAAGTTGAAGCTAGATGCCCATTCCAAAACGTAGATCTCAATGGAGAAGAACGGGCAAGAAACTCTTTTAATCGGATGAGTAATACAACATTCTGGGTACATTATTTTTGTTGCTTCTACATGTGAGAACAATGTAAAAAAAAAAAAAAACTTAAAAACAAGTCAAAATATAAAATTAAAAATAAACTCTGGCAGATAAGAGATGACCAGTCTCAACTGACGGCACCCGTTCACGTTTGAGATCCATAGGCAGTTTATCCATACTAGTGTAATAATGAATACTATAGCAATTGATATTTATGTCCAATTAAGAACCAGTTAACATTAAGAACCAATTACCACAACCAATTAACACTACCAATTAACATTACCAAATAACATATATTCAATGAACAACCATCCATAATGTAGAGCAGTAGCAACTTCTTACAATTTAGGATTATCTTTTTCCAAATAATTAAGTAAAAGATGATGCGTACGTTTTACTAATCCCTGAATGCGATCTAATTTTAACTTTAAAACACCCAGAGGTACGTTATATGAATTATATTAATTTAAAACTTGCAAAACTTGAAGCATTTGAATCAACGACGAATAGTAGCAGTAAATTCAAATTAATCTTGTTTATCAAATATGGCGTTATCTGACGGGTAAATCGTCTTGCAAATAGGTAGGTAGATACGCAGCTACGCAATTTATGAAAATTGAGGATGAGATTTATATGGAAGGCTGACCCAACAGTTGAGAAGAGAGAGAAAGATAACTGATATTACGTAAATGGCTTCTCTTTAAATGAATTTTAGTTATTTCAGGATAAATCCTGATAGACTGCTAACATAATGTTATGGAGTCGTAAACATAGCTAAAGCCAAAAATTAGACCATCATTTATGTTAAAAGATCTAACCGAAGCCTTAAAGCGAACAAGTACATCATCCCAAAGACACTTCAATAGCATTGAACATCACAATACAACAACAAGTTAACAAAGTTGCTCCAAATAGTGTCGACACATCAAAGGCCGCATTTCCAAACAGCTTCTAGTTTTAGTTGAGTTATTAACAGAACGATCAGGCGGACCGTCGTATGTCATAAGTCTATTATTCTCAATCGTCGGAAGCGTTGGGAAGCAGTCTTTAAAAGTCAAGGCCAATCCAGCTTATATCGGACCAATGTTAACTTGTGTTATTTAAATATCAGCACTGCAATAAGTATGTAGCGACGAATCTGTCTGTCCCCTTTCGAAACTTCATATTTTTTCCGTGAAGGACAATTGTTCGTAATAGGGAAGTTTATTAGTTTGTTGGTGACTGAGTATTGTTGATAGTTTTCTTATTAAATTGGATTGGATATGGCTAGCAAAAGAGGTGACTACTGATATGACGGCTAATAGAGATGTACGGAAGAAGGAAGACACGCTGACCCAAATAAAAAGAGGTAAGGGCAAGAGGCTTATGATGAGTTCCCATATCAACTTGCTGTTATTTTTAACCGACTTCAAAAAAGGAAGTTCTGTATTCGACCCGTATGTATGTATGTTTGTGTTTTGTGAGACTAAGATTAGTTTATTTAATTTAAGAGTAAGTTGTAATTTGCAAAAGCACGATGGGATTGACATCGTCGCATATGCGTACAAAAACCCCTTAAATAAATAAAGTTAAAAAAAGTATGTTTGTTTGTCCGCGATTTTCTCAAAAATTAATAGACCGATTTCGATGATTTTTTCACTAACGTGATCTACATACTTTCAGGAAGGTTTTAATGTATAATACATTATATAATTATTCTTATGTACGAAGTTATATGCATAAATGCACTGTATCTCTGGCATTTCTAAGCGGATTTTTGATGCTTCTTCTTTTGGTTCGACTAGGGCCTACCTACTTATGTAATTGTATATTCAACTAAAAATGGAAAAATAAATTTACTTTAAAAAATGTAAAAACCGACTTCAAAACCTAAAATTAATAAAATAACTTTCATAAGACACTTAACAGCTTCTGAAGTCGGTGTCTTCAATTCTTCAATGCACTTTAGCTTGACACCGAATTCAGAAGCTGTTAAGTGTCTTATGAAAGTTACTTTATTCGTTTTTGGTTTTGAAGTCGGTTTTTACTTTTTTTAAAGTAAATTTATTACCGTTAGAAGACCAATTATTGGCAGTAGGCTTCCGACGTGTCCGTGCCAATAGCCAATGCTAAGTTGAAAAAGCTATAGGTAGGTAGCTATCTACGACATGGGACAATAATATAGTAGGTTTAGTACTGATGCCCATCCTGCCTATACCTGCCCATCATGGTCATATTCATCACTGTCTTAGCATTACGAATATGTTAAGTTTACATCCGCATTTTAAGCTGTCAGTCATGCTCTTAACAATAGTCCTGCAGCCGAATTGTGTAAGACGCGCCTAATGATAATCACTTTTCTTTTGGCAATTCAGTGAATCTGGATTTTAAAACTTGCGGCGCAATGGATATTTTTGTATTGTTAAAATGAAAGCAGATTTGTCATAAGAAGTTGTTTCGTAAGCAGGCTGCTGAACCCAGCTACAGCTTTTATTGACTACAAAGTATTTAACATAATTGTAGATATTAGTGTTAAGCTACTAGGTACCGGTCTAATTTATATTGCTCTGTGAAATTACATGTATACACATCGTGATACTAAAGTTCAAATTCAATCTAAAAACACCCAAGTAACCGCCACTATTATTGGCGAAATTATGAGTTTCGAAATTCTGAAATATGATTTCAAAAGCGTAGGTATATAATGTCGCATTTAAACCACTACCTGCGTATTAAAGCAGGGATTAGAGTTTTTCATTTTATTAGATGCAATCCATCATTGAACTACTGCGTGTGGCGTGACTTTGTCAATCAATATGGTTCGGGTTAATTACTTCTAGGCATTGGCATAATTCTGTAGATGTATCAATCAAAACAAAAAACCAGAAGCTATTAATATCGGATTGCGAACGAAAGTAGCATGACATTGAGCTTGCATCCATGTTGGAAGCTCTACGCCTGTCAGACTTAATGCGATCAAATAAATTATTTACGTATAAACGCCTTATAAGATAACTTTATTCAATTTCAATCTGCAATTATATTCCACCTCTCTGTTTTTGATATCAATAATGTCACTGATATTTTTGAAGTTTTTTTTTTACATTTATAGAATTTGTGGATCGCTTTACCTTTAAGAAGTAAAGCGATCCCAGTTTTCTGCTTGCATTTATGAAAAACTTTTTTACAAAAAAAGACAACCAACTTCCAAAAACAACACTACCAAGTGAAAAATAACTTTAATTTCGGAAGTCGGTGTCTAGTTAAATGTATTTTCGTTTTTTGCCACCGACTTCCGAAATTAAAGTTATTTTTCAGTTTGTAGTGTTGTTTTTGGAAGTCGGTTGTATTTTTTTGTAAAAAAGTTTTTATTTTTCACTTTTTAGTTGTGTATCTACCCCACACAAATTCAAATACCACTACCTGCAAAACAAACTAGAAGGAACATCATCCATATAAAAGTGGGGAAAAAATACGTATTATTGAAGCTTACTCAAAAACTATTGAAGCAAAGGTAATCAATTTTATATGGGACCAACTGTGATGTACCCTCTCGAACAAAACAAAAAAAATCCAAATCGGTCCAGCCATCTTCGAGTAATCGGGGAACATACTTCAAGTAATCGGGGAACAAGGTTCCGACGAAATGAGAACCTCCTCCTTTTTGAAGTCGGTTAAAAATAGGCAATATTTTCGGATAAGTTCACGTCTGCATATTTGGAAGCTTTTGGTAAAAGTTATGTTTGTAGTAACGGCACATTTCTACGAACGTAAAGACAATTCCAAACACTTTAGCACGATTTAGAAAATTAAACACACTACAGCCGATTCAGACCAAACATTTATCGGCTCTAACAAATCAAACCACAGCTTAAGCCTTACCAAAATTGGAACAAAGTATCTAGCAACATCCGTTCCTCAACAATGAATCATTTTCTTAAAACAAGGGCCTCTGTACCTTCACCGAGAAATAATGCCTTCAGATCTCAAACGAACAATAATTGGTAGAAGAACGTTTGATCGATCGGTATCATCGTAATTGCCTCGGTAAACTTGGTCTGTACAATAATTAGGTAGCTACTATCTGGATAATCTTAGGAACTTTATACAGTGGATGTTGCACGATACTAAGATATTAAATCAATGCTGGCCCGGAGGCATTTTGTTAAATACAGTTGCTATGTTTAAAGGTTTAATGCGGCTTACTGTGTATTGTTTAGCTGATATATTCTGTTGCAGAACGAAAAGGTTGTCTTGCAGTAAGACAATTGGAGTTAAGGATAAAAAAAAAGTTTATTGCATATTAAAATAACGTACACGGAAAGGAACTCTTGACTTCCAAACTATGTGGGACTTCTATTATGATTATCTCCTGTTAGTTAGGTCAAATTCATTCACGATGTTGCATTCCATTTACCGGGACCAACAATGATGGCGTATGATGACATAGAAGATTATGACGTATCGCAGATAATCTGTTCGTATCACTTATTGAACGGGGTGAGGCAGCTCGGCCCAATCCAAAGAAGGCCAACGCGCCACTTGGCCCTTCGCAAATTGATAATGGTCCCTAATCTGTTTTGCTTTTGGGACAAATGAACATAATGATTGACTTGACTTGGCCTTATTTAGTTTTTGAGGTGGCTGGACTCAAGCTCTCTTTTCAAGGAGCCAATATTACAAGCATACATTTTTGTAATAATTTTATCTTATTACTAGCTTTTGCCAGCGGCTTCACCCGCGTGAATGTCGGAAAATATCCCACGGGAACTTACTACCGAGAATTCCTTCCTTATTCCTTGTCTACATTATAAAGGGAACCTCTGTGCAAAATTTCAGCTTTCTAGGTGCAAGGGTTTGGGCTGGGCGTTGATGAGTCAGTCAATCAGTCAGTCAGGACTTCTCTTTTTATTTATATAGCTATAGATAGATGAGTGACAGTTTGACTGCAAACGCAGCTCGTATTAAACATAGCATCTACTACAGAGGTACCTTAAAGGAATGTCCGACAAGGAAGTGAGAGAGAGGAAGCGTCCCCAAGTTACGTATGTTTGATTACCTTATAATGTTACCTTTGGGACATAAGACGGAGGATGATAGAGACAAATAACAGGTAATCAGTCCTCTGACAAGTATCATTCCGGTATGTTGAAAGTAAGTAAGCGAACTGATGATCTAAAATTTATATCGAATCGAACATGATGTCATTTCTCTGTTTTCGTTTTTCCATAAAACCTTATGAAGGTACTTATAATAATAACAACTGACGTATACTGTCGTACTGACATTGACGTCGTGGTAGGGCTTGCGCACTCCTGAACTCTAGGTTTATGCCAGTAGAGCTTACTGTTCCGAAACAGGTCTAGGGTGAGGAGCCAGACCAAGAGAGATACATAAACCCGCAGGGCAGCATGTGGCGAGCTGTTGGGCCTTAGCGACCCCACGGACCCTATCTCTCGGGAGAAGTCTTATGCCTCACCTCTGGCTTGCCTTTATTGGCCGGCCTGAGTGAACACTGACGAGAAACAGAGCTCCCACTTGTTTCTTAACTTTATTGGCCGGCTAAAGTGGAGATTCGCAAGAGCAAATGTGCTCGGAGGAAGGAAGTATTCCAGTAAGATGCTGGTAGGGATCTTGGCCGTACTTCCGGGATTATCCTGATAGCCGTGGAATGCCTCTCCACTCCTCATCTCAGGACATGTTGCCCCGTTGCCGCTACGTCACTATATGCTAGCGACCGTTTCCGGAGGCCCATTATTGACCGTGCAAGCCAGCCCCTGCCATGATTTTATCCCTGTATATTATATAACATTGGTCAGGCAGGGGACGGTCCATGGATGGGTGACCATCTTTACATACCGAGTCTCCTCCGTACCTCGGAAAGCACGTTAAGCCGTTGGTCCCGGCTGTCATTCATGGATCTTTGACAGTCGTTACGGGTCAGAAGCCCGAAAGTCTGACAACCAGTCTTACCAAGGGGTATCGTATTACCCAGTTAATGGGTTGTGGAGGTCAGATAGGCAGTCGCTCCATGTAAAATACTGGTATTCAGCTGCATCCGGTTAGACTGGAAGCCGACCCCAACATAGCTGGGAAAAGGCTAGGCAGATTTATTGGTCAGGCAGGGGACATAGTTCTTCCATAGTTCAAGTTAGGTACCCAATCCACTATAGCCACTCAAACCCATAGCCCAATATGTTTTGTTTCCATGTTCTGCAATAGTCCTGACAACCGGGGGTTGTTCTTGGCATACAGGGATAATCGTCGGTTGGCGTTTCCTCATCATTTAAAATTGTCTGAGGGGCCTCTGCGAGTTGGCTTCGGCCTCTCATACGCCTTCCAAAGGTCTAGAGACTCCGGAGATATGTCAAAGACATTTTGAAAATAATAATATTCATTTATTTTAGACAAACTTAGGTGTACGTAGTTAAACACACAAGGAATAGCGGAAAGTTATGGGGGAGACCTTTGCCCAGCAGTGTGAAAATACAGGTTTATAAAAAAAAAACATTATCCTACTTATGCTGAATGTTATCCAATAATTTGTAATACATGTGCTGCACATGAAAAAATACACTAACAGTTTGTCTATCGCCACCGTCAATGGAACGTCAACGAGAAACGAGATTTTTCGTGACGTCCCGTTTACGGACGTGTGTTTTACACGCGGCCATAGTAAATGTACGAGTATGTATCGCTATTTCAACGCCGTCATCTCGTTCTCGTTGAGGTGGCGGTAGACAAACAGCCTTTAAGACGACTATTTGTTTAAAATTTAAACACTGTTGCATTCGTAAAACATTTAATAAATAAATCATTGACCGCAGTTCATACTTGTAATTAATCAATGCTTACATTATAATTAGCCTTTTCGATGACTACTCTTACAGAACTTTCCAGGTCATATAGTTCGTGGCTCGCAAATTCCCACGAAAAATACACGATCACGCAAGCAAACATCTCGATAATTTTGCAACAAACAAATTATCAAACTATCGCAACATTCAAATATAAGTCGGTAGCGGTCCAGCGATGGAATTCAATCGAAACGCAATCGGACAATCAAGTTTCATCGTTATAGATAAATTGTTATGACTAATCGATTAGGTGCCGATATTGCACTCGAATCAATGGATGTCATAGCAATAATTTTAAAAGGTCTAACTGTTCTCATACGTTTTAATGTGAGTCACAAAATGTGAGATAAACTGGGTGGTTGCCGAATGTAATCCGTATACCTAACAATATGATGCAATTTTTTTACCGACTCTATAAATAAGTGGAGAAGGTTTACACTTATTACCACAATGAGGAACGCATGTTCAAGTTATTATTTATAACCTTTCGTGACTAATGATGTTAGTGAATATGAGGTTAGGGGAAATGTTAAACTGGGATCTCTTACGTCATTTTTTTTAGCTTCCTATGTAATTGTAATTGAACTTTCCATGGCTCTATTTTAATGTCAATAGTAGAACAAAAGTAACTCGTTTTTATTGGGCATATCTCGTCAATTAGAAAGTGGTTTTAAACAATATTAGAGGCGCACATAATATTGCCTTTCTTGTCTTGAAATGGAAGTCCTTTTGCGGATTGTATTGCGCTTTAATTACCTTTTACTATTTCTGGTAAAGGAAAGTAGAGCATAACCAAGCTTATTTCTAGCATGATGCGTGGGATAGCTTTTTCTTTTCTTTTTAGGGCTCCGTACCTCGGAAGGAAAAACCGAAACCCTTATAGGATCACTGCGTTGTCCGTCTGTCTATCTCTCTGTCTATCTGTCAATCTGTTGAAACTAATATCAAATACGTAAGTCTATAGTCCCTTGGATTTCTAAAAAAAAACAAGCATCTATGTCAACGCAAAAAAAATACGGCCATTTATGCGACATATTTTGATACTCGCTGCAAATCAAAACCCATAGGGTACGTCCCGCTGACTTAGAATCATAAAATTTGGCAAGAAGCAAGGTCTCATAACACAAGTAAAGGAAAAAGTCCGAAAATTGTTAATTTGTAATTTCATCACCATACTTAAAACATTCATTCATTGTGCGTGGTCCGACACGCACTTGGCCGATTTTTTCTTCATAAATCTAACAATTCAAGTGCTAGATTTCCTTAAATAAATCCGTGCTTTCAAAAACTTTTATCCTATTTTTGTATATAATAGATATACAAGACATGCCAAATAAATGGGGATAAAGGCAAGAGAATGATGATGAGATATAAAATATATTTATACAAGTTTCTCCCGGGAAAATAAGAGATTTCGTCGGCAGTCAGATCCCTTCCAAGAATGCATCATCATCTGCCTAGCCTTTTCCCAACTACGTTGGGGTCGGCTTCCAGTCTAACCGGATGCATCTGAATACCAATATTTTACATGGAGCGACTGCCTATCTGACCTCCATAACCCAGTAGGTACTGGGTAATACGATACCCCTTGGTAAGACTGGTTGTCAGACTTTCGGGCTTCTGACGACCCGTAACGACTGTCAAAGATCCAAGAATGACAGCCGGGACCAACGGCTTAACGTGTCATTTACAATTTGTAGATGTGGTCACGACTTATTGAACTATTAAAATTATGATCAGTTATATAATTGAAATACCCTTAGTACCCTTAGAATACCCTTCATTAAAAAAATAATTTTACCGGTAACCAAGAAGGTATTCAAGTCAATAACTTAATACCTATCTACAGTAGATCTAATAATTGTGATTCAAAGCCTAACAGATGTTTATCGCAATTCATTCTCGCATCATTGAGCTTAAACAGTCGTGACTACTCGCGAGCTATGATATCGTATTGATGATTCGATTTAATGTACACTTACTTGCACTTTTATGTGGTTAGATTTTATTTTGTTACGTAATTTTATACACGTCGCTACGCACTCTGTAACGTCATTTAATGTACCTATTAGGTATCTACAGGTTTTCCTCATCACCTGCTTAGTGTCGAATTAAATTTCTTGCAAACCCAACTCAAATTAAGTCATTATAGCCCTAGGTCAAGTTGTGCAATTACATTGCACTAAAGCCCGTATTACAGAACGTCACTCAATACTCAAGCATTACTTAAAATTAGATTCAAGCCATTTGATTGGTTGAAACTAGTTTTAAGTAATGTATGTGTGTGTATGTGTGTGTAGTGTGTGTGTGTGTATGTGTGTGTGTAGTTTTGTGTGACGTTCTTTAATACGGGACTAAATCTCATTAGAATCCGTGATGGTCAATAATGTGATTGGAATTTGAAACCTCAACTAAAACCTCTAATGAAAAATTTTACGAAAAAAAATTGTTTTTTTATTCTTCTCGGAGATTTAAAGGTATCTTCGTCTTGGGCGAGCTTGTATCCCTCGCTGAATTCAGGATTCTAGTCCAAACTCCATCGCTTCATTCGGGAGTTAGCCTTAGAAACGTGACATAAGACACTGCTTTATCCCCAAGAGAATAATCTACTGTTACCACCATTCACTCATATCTCTAAAAATACTATTGTTTTAAAATTACGTACAAAGTTGGCATGTGTTGTGTTGTAAGTTGGTGTTTTTCATAACGAAATCATCAATCTGATTAATTAAGGAAACTGTAAGGCCAGTCATTGATACACATAAATATTACGAAACTAGGTAGTAATTCATTAAAACAGCCTACAAATCATTTTAATCATATCATCACTAAAGCCAGTGATGTTTTGTAATGTCTAATGGGTAGGTACATCAGTTTCTATGAACGGAAAATTGTCTTAAAATATTAATTATCTTTTTACTTCAAAATGTTAAAGACATTTCCGAGAAATTCGGATAATTTAGTAATTTGCCTTTACACCTTGATTAATGATAGGACGAATGCGATTGACATCATGGCGCAAATAGTATGCCTTCAGCGCAAAGATAGTTAAAGGAACATATACATACATAATAAACATATTTATCAATAGTTAAATAATCCGACATAACCCTTAATTTTTTTTTTAGTTTCAGTACGACTCTATGCTGCTTCATAGAGTAAAAAATTACATGTCATAGTCATAATAAGTGACAAATATATTGTCGGAAAGTAAATAAAAACTGGACGCGGGAGATGGAGAGCTTCAGGGTTTTGTGGTGCAACTTAGAAGTTGTCCAGCTTGTCCAACAGTCAACAGCAAAAGGCTGAGTTGATACAAGCAGCAGCTAGAACATGGCTGAAAATATTAAAGTTAAAAACTCTTTTTACAGAAAAAACACAACCTTCAAATTGGTAAACCACTACTTACTATGTTACTAAAACCATAATCAGAATCATTTATTCATAATCATAATTATTTATTCAACAATGACCAGAAGTTTACGTATTATTGAAGCTAACTCAAAAACTGCTCAGCTAAGTGGGTAAATAAAATTTATATGGGTCACCGCGCGGGTTTCCTCTACCAAATGAAAAAGAATCACTTAAGTCGGCCCATAATCCAAAATCCTCCTCCTTTTTTTGAAGTCGGCTAAAAAATATTTTAATGCACTGCACTGTAGGCCTATAAAACTGAAGATGGCTTTTTGATCGCATACCGGATCTAATGCTGACAGTCACGATGTGATCTTGAACACTGAATTCTTAACATTACACGTGTTTTACTCTTCCTATTAGAATAAATTATTATAATGCAATTAATTTTATTTATTTATTTTGATCTACCAAATAAATATTAATTAAAGCCTAGAATGCAGAATAAGTCTATTTTGAATGCAAACTAGGCATTCACTTTGTTTTCTTGAAAATTGTTTTTTTGTTTAAATTTAATTTATTACCATGTTAAAAAAAAACAAGTAAATATTGTTTTCCTAATGTTCTTTTGACACAGCTGAGATAAAAATTTAAATACATAATGTGATATTTATTTTTTCACAAAGCGATATTTGAATACTTGCAAATAATTTATGAGGACCGTTAATTAATATGTATTTATTCGGTAGATTTTAGATTGCATTAGATATATTTTGAATGCAAAATGGGTATTTACCTTGTCTCAAAATAGTCTTGATGCTGACTTTATTTATTACCATCTTAAAGCCGATCGTCCATCGCCAGCTAAACTAAGTTAGTTTAGTTAAGGTCGCATAGTTGAGCCAGTTTTTCATACATGTACCTACGCATAGTTTGCGGTGGACGCACATGTATGAAAAATTGGCTCAATTATGCGAGCTAAACTAATTAACTTAGTTTAGCTGGCGATGGACGATTGGCTTTAAGCCGGTTGCAGACCAAAAGCTAAGCTAAGTTAGTTTAGCTTAGCTCACATAGCTGGCGTAGTTTTTCATATATGTATGCAGACCGCAAATTATGAACAAATTATGAAAAATTAGCCCACCTATACGGGCTAAGTTAAACTAACTTAGCTCTTGGTCTGCAACCGGCTTAAAACTTTCCGAGACATAAAAATATAAATAATGAAATATAATACTTATTAATAAATAAGTATTATATTTCATTATTTATATTTTAAAGCGCGTGGCTGTGTTTTTAAGAATATTTATATGGGTCATTGTCAAAATAAATATATTTTGACAATGACCCATATAAATATTCTTACACGTGGCTGTGTTTCTTTAAGTGCAAGGACGCCTTGTAGGAAACAGTATTTAACAAGTGCGCTGACGCTGAAAGTTAACCGAATAAGCGCCGGATCATTTTAGTTTAGCATGTCGTACACTGAGATATTCGCCTACATAATTTATAAGGCGCGTGTGCTTACTGTAGCGCCTGTAAGTAAATACTTTACAATTGGTCGCGCAAGGAAGGTTCAGTCTCACTGCACAGACAGAAATAAAATCATCCACACAATTTTCATGCACACAATCTGCTAGACTCGCGCACCGAGACGAGGGTTCCGTTCCGATTTCTGTAAAAGTGTGCTATTTAGAGACATCGTTTTATTTTTCCTGTAATCTTTACATAAACTTCTATAACATTCACACAGGGGGGAATGGTATTTTTTTTTTTACATTTTTCATCAAAAGTCGAAAACTATGCGGCCTAAAAAAAGAAAAAAAATATTTGAGAATGTGCAAACGGCGTTCTTTCATATGATTCCCCAAATATCGAAGTAACCCTTCTTTTGAATTTTTAAGACTCCCTTTCTGTTGCAAAAAATATATATTTTATTTCTTTCTTATTTGCAAAATAGGAGAAGCGTTATCTAAAACTGTTCCAAATTTCAAGTTAATATAGTAGTATAATAGTTCAATATCCAGCTGTGATAGATGGACAGACAGACAGACTGAGTCGCACCATAAGGGTTCCTTTTTACCATTTTGTTACGGAACCGTAAAAAGCAGGTGGATAGTCTGCTTTATTAAAACACTCTTTTTCTTAGTTTCGTGCCATAATAAAATCAGCTTCTAATGCTCCCACTGCTAGGACGCAGTCCTCCTACCTGTGAGAGGGCGTGGACCACGCAGGTCCAGTGTGGTTGGTAGATATTACAAGTTTTCGAATTTTTCGTGTCACGATATTTTCTTTCACCGTTTCACACCGTTCACAGAGCAATGGTGATGAACTAATTTACACAAAGTAAATTGCCTGCCTGAGTTCAAACCTACGACTAACAACTCGTAAGTTGCGGCCATTTCCACTGGGCCACCTTTGTTCTTACATATGGCTACTTGCCTTCATTATTATGATTAAAATAAAATATTATCGAGAAAAATAAGAGTCGTAAACTGTAAGTAATTTTATTTACATTACTTTTCTCATACTTACATTAGTTGTTATATTTACAAACTTAAATACCTTATTTTCATAGTACATTTTTTTACACAAGGAGCTCGTGGCTAAGTAAATAACAGCCGTACGGGTCGATCCATCAGGTTAAGCTACGCTTGCCAGGGTTGGTCCGTGGATGGGTGACCATCTTTACATACCGAGACTCCTCCGTGCCTCGGAAAGCACGTTAAGCCGTTGGTCCCGGCTGCCATTCGTGGATCATTGACAGTAGTTACGGGTCGTCAGAAACCCGAAAGTCGGATAACCAGTCTTACCAAGGGGTATCGTATTACCCAGCCACTGGGTTGTGGAGGTCAGATAGTCAGTCGCTCCATATAAAATACTGGTATTCAGCTGCATCCGGTTAGACTGGAAGCCGACCCCAACATACTTGGGAAAACGTTAGGCAGATTGATTTTTTTACACAATTTATTTCAATTTTATCACGAGGTATAATAATGTGTTTTGCATTTTAATATTACCTGTATTGTATCAATGACAATAAATTCATAAATAAAAATATCACTTCTACAAAGAAATAATGAATGAGTGATTTTAATATTCATTCAAATTATATCTGTATGCATTTGTGATGATAACATTTTTGATTAAAAACTAACGAACGATTGTGTCATGGAGGACAGTGCAATATTTTTAACATAATCAATTAAAGTTTTATTCTTTTAAAAGTTTAAAATGTCGTCCTGAGAAACCGGTACAAACTGCTTTTTATAGAACAAACCTGCGACAGATCCTGGAGAAATCAAATAAAACATGCACTAGACACCAATAATTACGACGGATTGTATTGTTGGAAATTATAGCATTTTTTTTTTTTTTTGGTTAAGTTAGGGCCGATTTTTCAAACATCAGATAACTTTTATTTGAGGAATATGTTTGACGTTTTGACAGCTTTTGTATAGGTAAATACGTCAAACCGCCATATTCATTCCTCAGTTAAAAGTTATCTGGCTATTGAAAAATCGACTCTCAAGTAAAGTAAATAGGGATGATATCTATAATTTTTTTGTCCGTCTTTTACGAGTAGATTATTAAAAAATAATGGACATGTATTTAAAGATTACGGCGATACATTGAGTTAAAATGTGGCATGACGTCACGCCTTGCTAGATTTTATACGCAGTTGTGATGTAGCGAGTCTCCACTCCCCAACTTTAATGTATTAAAGACATAATATAAACAATGTAATAATATAAACAATTAACATGATTTATCTAAGACTTTTTTATTAATATCATGAACCAAAAAATACGTGTCTAATATATTTTTTTTTAATAACTGACTGACGGACTAAATAGAATTTCTTTTTTTTTTGCCCTGGCATCATCCGTATTGTAGGCACTCTGCTGATGATAGCAGCAAATATTCAATCATCAATTAAAGCGGTCAGGAAAATAAATCGGTTGTGTTCGAGATTAAAACTCTACAGCAGTTCATTTTCGTAAAATAATTTAAAAGAGTCACTATGGCGTTTGTTGTCCATTCTTCCCCATAAAAAACTCTTTTGGAAAGAGCAACTAGAATCAATTCTATTATCTTGTAATTTTTTACGTTTTACAGTGCCTTTTAATGGCCCTACTTGAAACAAATGATTTGACTTTGTATTGATGTTCAACTATGCCTTCGTCAGATTGGAAAGGTAAATAGGATGCTGCGAGCTAAGATGAGTTGTAGCACTTTGAAGAGGCTTGTCTAGCAATTGACTGCAATAATCCCTAATATTTTGGAGGGTTGCAGTCTGCAGCAGCAAAATACCGAAAAGAATGACAAAATAGGGACGAAGTCTTTGTTTGTTTTTTAATAAAGTAATAAAGAGGCTTCATTATTTTTATTAGTCCCTGTTGATGAACTAAACTGAGGATAAATTAAATATCGTGAAGAAAGTTTTGTGTAAGAATGTCGTTGGCGATAAGACTCACAAGATACAAGCCCTGCTTAGTTTGTGGGTCAACGGTCAAACCATGCATTGTTGTGATGTGCAAATTAAATTTGTGTTTATGTAAGACTGTCATCACCTTTTCTTTTGCCAATAAAACTTTTTGTATTTTTGTATTTTGTTTTTTTGTATTTTGTAAGAGTAGGGGGAGACCAAAAAAACGATGGATGAATTGTGCGAAAGATGATATGGCTAGAAAGGGGGTGACTACCGAGATGACGACTAATAGAGAAGTATGGCAGGGAGGAACATGTTGCGCCGACCCCAAATAAATTGGGCTAAGGGCAGGAGAATGAATTGTTGATGAACTAACAATAAAATTACTCTATTGCACTATCCTCAACAATAATCTACTAATACTGGCCATTTACTAACCTAAGTTCACAAATAAATCTGTGGAACTATTCTTAGATCTATTATTATTTTTAAATCCTAAACAGCGTTATTGCTCTAAATTAACAAATTATTTGGTTGGTATGGTGGTTCAAATTCAAATCCACCGTAGTCAAACTGGGGATCACCTTGGGAGAAATCTGAAACAGAAATAATAGGTTATTAGTACATAAATTGAAAAATAAATAAATATATTTATTACATAAATTGAAAAATAAATAAATACATTTATTACATTTAATTACATCTATTGTATAAGGAGACGAGTGTGTGTAGCCACAATTGAATTGTTAGTTAATCATTTGAGCGTTTTGGATGGTATGTCTGTTAGCTCGTAAGACCAATTGAATAAATAAATGTTAGAGTTAGACATGTTAGAACTTAATATCTTGTGTTATAGGTATCAGCGCCCATCCTCATTTGCATTCACATAATATTAAATACATTAGAGCCATAGAGCTTAATATTACACTTGCAATTTATAATTTAAATTCCCATATTACAATTTGACAAGAAAAGGAGCATTCTAGGTACAAATTAAACAAAAGTTATTTTTTTTGAAAAATAATTTGAAAGCCTAAAAAAAAAAAAAATACCATGCAAGTGAAAAAATAAAAAAAAATAATAATAAATAATAATAAATTGTAATTGAGGTAAGTACATAACACTATTAAGGCATTATTTAAGAGAAAGAGAACAAAGTAGGTATGATTGTGATTGTGTGTTGCGTTTGTGTGTGAGTGAGGGTGTGTTAAGGTGTGTGTGAGAAAAAAAAAATAATAATAATAATAATATTATTTAATTTACAGAACAAGTTAGTAGCTATACACGAAAATAATCTTCCCAGTTACACAGAACAGTTTAGATGGCGGCTTAATTTCCTCAAGATGTATATCTTAAAGGTAAATATTAAATAGTTACGATAACTATTTAATATTTACCGTTTAAACCGTCTACAGTAAGCCGACGTTCACACGGAAGTAAAAATATCGCGGCGGGATTTTATCGCGCACTGGATTTTCAACTCCAGTTGTTGAGCCGAGCATTGAGAATCCAACCTAACAGCAACAGAATGCTTTCTAGCGCGACGAAATACACAGTGTTGGATTTTCAACTCTCGCCGCTAAGCAGAGCGTTGAAAACCCAGAGCGCGAAAAAAAATCGCCGCGATATTTTTACGTCTATGCGAACGTCGTTGGCTAACCAAAAAAAATCCTACACGTCCCAGTCATAATTCCGGAAAATTGTAGGTACTTATGCATATAACAGCACCTAAAGGGAGGACTCCACAAGGTATTATCTAATATCAGGCATTCAGAGTTCAACACACGACTTATGCCCGGTTTTTGAGGTATTTAAACAAAGCTTGTCCATTCGATAGTGATTATTCGTTCGCTAACACGTTTCTGAACCCTACTCTGAGGAAGAATTTGGCATAAAAATCGAGTGTTTATCTATCGAGGGTTTATCTGAGCTCCTCAAACCCGAGCATAAGGAAGGAATTCGCTATAGACAATTTTGTCGAATCAATAACTATTGAGAGTTTAAATCAGAAGCCGGGCATAAATCCAACCAGCCGAAGATTATCCAAAAATATGTAAAAGTGAGAGCAGACGACTCCATCATCACAATATACCACTTATTGAAGCCTGATCGCAGGTCAGACATATTATCAGATCCTTTGGAACACACTGTAGTATAAAATCTATCCTTCTGTAATGCACCAGCCCATGATCAAAAAAGGCCCTTTTATGTCAGCTCAAAGCAAACATTTTAGATCTAGACTTACGTTTACAATTTTTACTGGATTGACGCAATTCGCGTAGAGTAAGAGACTGAGCACGAACAAAACGTCTTTTTATGCGGTACCAGACAATAGACCACCGCACAATGCGATTGCTAATCGTAGACTGGCACTAATTAGACATAATAGCGTTGTATGCGTTTGCACGTATCCGGTACTTACTGCAGCACTGATATTTTTTATTCGTTAAGTTAATATATTATGGTTATGTTACCGACAACCGTAAACTATAAAATCGAAGTGATCTGCGATCGCTATCGATTACAATGACCCATTAAAACACCATGATTACATTTGAATGTCTTATGAGTTCTTGTTAATTATTGGTGAGGTGTGTGAAGGTTGAATATGTCCTGAACTTGACTATAGGATCGTGCTTGTAGCCCTTGGCAAACCTCCATAAAGACCATCAAAGGACTCACACTGTTATCCACGTATTAATATTAAATTACTCATTGCAAGATATTAGCCACTTGAAAGCAATTGAGTTACATTATCCTACACCACATGGGCCACGTTGTCTGGACCAAATGTACGATGTAACAATTTTATTTTTTACATATCGATGACAAGGAGCAAAAATTAAACTTTGAACAGTGGTGACACAAAACTCCCTTCTTCCAATACAAAAGTCTTAAAAGCTATCATCTCATCATTCTCCTGCCCTTATCCCAATTTATTTTGGATCGGCGTATCATGGCCGCTTCTTCCATACCTATTAGTCGTCATCTCTCCCTCATCCCTCGTTTCTTTGATCTTCTCCAACTCTTATAGCCATCATATTCATACTGAAAACTATTCTCACTACATGTAAAAAATAATTTTCCAGTCTTATGTGTAGTTCAAGTATACTTACAAAATGGTGCAGCCGATGGGTATATCGGCTGAGGATAATATTCAGGCACTTCCACTGGCACAGGAATTTGTTTCGGGTAGTAAACCGGCTGCCTTTGCTGAGGAGGCGGCACCGGTGCAGCGTGTAAGTTGGGTCCAGTCTTTGATACCACTGCGTTGAAGCCGTGGATAGAATCCGCTGTGTAGTCCACTGTACGGATGGAACCGTCTGGCTCTACGAGGGAGTATTGTCCTGGAAAATAGCAATAAAAACATTAACATTTTTTTGGTCAACAACTCGTCTTTAAACGGCAGCTTAGTTAGACCAGCACCCTAATTGCGTTACGCACTATAAATACGAAATTTGAATCATTTTGAAGCAAAATGCTAATCCTTTACTTCATATGTTCGCAAAATTTGTCTGCTCAACATCATAAATAACGCAATGAACGTTGTTGAACTGTCAAAATGAAATCGATTCCGATCGATAATGTGTTACGCAATTATGGTGCTGGCTGGTTATGTCTATGACACATTCGAACATCAGTTAAAGCTTTAAGTACAACATGCTTTTCTTCAGAAGAAAAGTCATTCAGGATACGAAAGGGAAAAGCAGTGCGCGTTTACTTTAAGATAAAACTGAGGATCGTAGAAATATATGCTTCAATAGCCTCGTGCTCTTTGATTTGTAGCTCGATCACCTCCATACGTCCCCTGTGAGATTCAATATCTCACAGTACCTATTACTTATATTTTATTAAAAAATAAATAAAATCCTGGGATTGACCGACGAATTCTTTACAATATTTTCCTAAACGCCAAAAGATTTTCTCATAAGCTCCCAGGTTTTCTCACAAATAATCTCTCATAAAGAAATGATCATTACAATTATTATCGAATCATCTGCATTAGTAGTAAACAAAATATCGTATCTTACTAAACTGAAAACTTGTTAATCACAGGGTAAGATACGACAAAAGTGGCTTGCTAATAACAAAGCAGACAACAGTGTTGCTTATTAAAAAACATATCTTATAAGTGGCACCAAAGAGCCATTCTCCTGTCAGTAATCATATCTCCATTACAGTCTTTAACAAAAGCGTAAGCTATACGACAATTACATCAATTATAGTATAATACATTGACTCATATCAACAACAGGTCAGCGACCTCAGACAAAGATGCGAATTTGGAAATCGCTTGAGAAACGACAGTTTTTCACCAGTTTTTACATACTTCACATGCGTTTGTATGTGCCAACGTACTCGTATCGTTAATAGCGGCATAGATTTGAGAACAATGCATCGTGGAGATAATAATGTCTATCAGCTGTTATTTGTAGATGCATTGTATGGACACAGAGTAGATACGTACAGAAGGTATGCTTCGTACAACGAGCGAAAACGCACGCACACATAATTAACAATAGACACGCTTCACGTATACAGCGAGCGCAAGCGCACTCGTTAAATCTCGACTGTCATTCGGTTGAGATGATTGGTTGGTTGTAGGTTAGTTGATGATTGTTGGTTGATGCGGTGTACAATTAAGGTATTTAATAAACAAAATATGGCCGTCACGGGACGCCCGGCAGATGAAAAACATGGCGGGAAGGGGGCGCGACGGCATAAGAGAGCGTCATGCCGTTTGCTGTCACGCCATATGAGTCAGCTTTACTCCCAAGGCACGCCTATAGATGTTTCACATCAATTGAAAATCTTAAATTGATTCACTGACAGACACGCCCAGACTAAACCGATGGGTCCAGAAGCATACAATTTAAACACCAGAAATAACGAAAGTGAGCACTAAGAATTTTTGAAAGAAGTATCTTTCTTTTCTTTTTCTTTCAGTGGAGTACACTGAAGGGGTTATACCGGGTCAAATTAAGTTAGCTAGCGAAACTTCGCAGAATTTATGGGTATAGAAAGAAAAAGAAAAGAAAGAAAACTTGTTTACTCTGCACAAATTATTTGTGCAGAGTACAAATGCACATTAGAAAAAATAAAAACACGACAAAATAAAACTAAAAAAGAATTGATGATTTTTTTTTTTTTTTGAGTCAATGAATGGTAGTGTTGTTACTTGAACTGTGAGTTGATAAAGTCAGTTTTATCGTGTATATCGATCCCCAATCACGTCTGTGAAGTTTACACAAAAAAAAAACTGATTTTTAAACTGATATTTTATGTGAGTATACCGGGGCTTCATGATGATGACTTAAAAAAAATCATCAAATTTATTTATTTTTTTGTTTTATCATGTTTAGATATCGATACTCATCACATCTGTGGAGTTTTGCTAGTTAATTTAATTTGACCCTGTACACACAGCTACAAATCAAGCTATATATTTCCAGTTTACACTGACCTCTCATTGTAAGGAAATCCTATACCATGCGAGATTAGCGTATACTGGAAATGTATAGCTTGATCTGTAGCCATGCGTACAAGGGATGTAAGTTTGTATGGAAGTCGTAATTTTTTCCGATGGGAAATCCCATCAGACACACAGCTTAATAAATAAACTATTTTGATCTAAATCCGTGTCATTGTGCGCGTGTGCCTGTCTTCACTCGTTGTACGGAGCTGACCTTCTGTACTATTTTGTAGTACGGATATAATCGATGTAGAGACCACGGTAGCGGTACAGTACCAAAAACGATTTCGCACAATGGATAATAATAGTGATAATGTTTTATGAATATTAATCCGTATTGCAATGTCCGGTGATAACAGTGACAATAATTTAAGACTATGTCTTCCGGGGTGATACTATGATTGTGATACAGTATTGTTTATTTTTATTAGTGATCAATTAATACATGTTTGGCGACACACAGCAAGGTTACCTCATTACTATTATCGCTCACTATAATATTTATGACATTTGGGACTGCCTCGTTGGTGTAGTGGTCGTAAGGGCTACTGCTGAGCATGAGCTCCTGGGTTCGGTTCCCTGGTCGGACAAAGTGTTATTGAGTTTTTCCAACTGGAATTTCTCGAGTCTGGATTTGTGCCCGGTTGATGGCAATAGGCTCGCCTCCTATTACATGGGATTTAACCTTAACTGGCAAAATTTACTATAGGTACATCTCTGCCTTACCCTTCGGGGATTGCAGTCGTAATAAAAATAAATAAAATAAATTTATTTCAGTTAACTTTACAAACTTCTACAATATATAATCTTGCATAGAGGCCTCCTTTTAAGTATAATAAATACCTGTACTAGGAGACCCCGCTCTTCTAAAACTAGAAACAATAATAATGTAGGAGTGTACATACAAACGAAATTTAACTTAAATCTAGGAGGGTATGTGTGTGTGGGTGTGTGTGTGTGTGTGGGGGGGGGTATGTGTGAGTGTGTAAGGGTGCGGGGGTGCGTGCGCGCGTGTGTGTTTGTGTATGTCGCTTTCGTTAAGTTATCACAATGTTATAACTGTATGTAATGTTATGTTATGTTGTATGTTATTTTGGAGAGTTACCACCACCTATGTGTAGTCATGAAGAAGGAAGAAATTTGAGAGCTGATATGTTCTGTGGTCAAGCCTCTCGAGCGTTCTCGATTTACGTACTTTATACCGAGGGATACGTTTACTTCGACATAAGAATAAGCTCGCGGCTAACCACTGCCTAACTGAGTCTGAAATAACTATATATATGTCTAAAGAAATAACACTAGAGAACCAAAATTACTTATCATTGAGTTTTTAAGGGCTCCGTACCTATCTCAAAGGAAAAAACGGAACCCCTATAGGATCACTTTGTTTTTCGTCTATCTCTCTCTTTGTCTGTCTGTCTGTCAAGAACCTTTTTCTCAGGAACGCGTGGAGATTCGTATCAAGCTGAAATTATTATCAAATATGGAAGTCTATGGTTCCTTGGAGCTCTAAAAAAATCAAGCTTTTAAGTCTACGCAATAAAAAAATGCGGGCATTTATGCGACATATTTTGATAATCAAAACCTCTAAGGTACTTCCCGTTGACCTATAATCATGAAATTGAGCAAGAAGCAAGGTCTCCCAGCACAAGTAAAGGAAACAGTCCGAAAATTGTTAATTTGTAAAATACATAGGTAATAAAATATTTTTTTTGGATTACAAACTTAGAGAATTGAGCGTGACGTAATATATAAATGTAAGCAAGAACATGTTTTTCAACTACAATTTTAAGTATATTTTTGGGATAAATTCATCCCAACTACGGAACCCTTATTGTGCGTGGTCCGACACGCACTTGGCCGGTTTTTTTTGTTTCATCTCTAAATCGTACTTAATACAACTTGTAGTGGTTGCTTTATTAATCTTTTATTATTAAGTAGTTTTCAAAAAGTAGTTTAAGTATAAAGGCCTCTCCAGATATTTTAGCTTCCATTTTCTTATCTCAATCTTAACCTCAGGATAGATTTCTGATTAAGAATATTCCTACCTTTTACAAAATTAATCAAAATTACGAGAATAAAAAAAATTCATAATTACCTTTTACAACATCTCCGTCTCTGGTCTCATGTTGTGATTTCACATCACCCGTAGAGTGGTCTGCTACGCCGTAGTTGAAAGCGTATTTTGGAGTATCCTAAAAAATAATAACGTCAGAATTACTTATTCAGACTACTCATTAAACAAACACTTCCACACAATAGGAATAACGGACAGTCCTCTGTGCAGGGCCTGCATGGAGGCTGAGGAAACCGTTGCGCATGTGCTTTTTGAATGCACAGGCGTCACCCAGATTAGAACAGAAACTCTCGGAATATCCCGATCTTTCACAGATGTTCTTAACAAACCCGGAGATTTGATTAAATTCTGGAGGGAGGTGGGCTGGTTGGAATAAACCCCCGACGGCCGCCATGGCCCACGCACAATGGTCCACATGAAGGACTAAGTGCGGAAATCAAATCCTATAACATAGAACATAGATTACTTATTCAGTAGTCTAGTGATTATGAGAACATTCTTAACGAGGTCCGACTTCAAAATATTGTATGGGTCTTCAAAAATATTATATGCTCTAGCTGTTGCCCGCGACTTCGTCTGCGATCCAGGATAAAAACTAGCCTAACCCAGTATTTCCTAACTCAAGTCATATTCTACCCATGTGCCAAATTTATCCAAATTCGTTCAGCCGTTTTAACGTGAAAGCGTAACAATCAAACAAACTCATTTTCGCATTTATAATATTAATTAGGATTTTGATTATCACAATAGCAAGATGACACAAACATGAGTTATGTTAATAAAAATGGGAATCCATTTTTTTTTAATATTTCTTACACCTATTATAGTAGTGTCTAAGAACGCACCAACCTCGAAACGTTTTGGACAGTCTCCTAGTTTATCTTGATAAAAAAAAAACAAGAAAAATAAATATACAAATCTTACATAATATTCATAACCGGGCATACGATACACCTGTCCCGGGGGCAACGCAATTCTCGGCGCAGCCAGCGTCAGTGGCGCTCCAAAACATACAGCCAAAACGAAGCACAGACAACGACACATAATGCCAAACACTTTGCACACACTGTAGGAATACAACCGTCTTGATCAGCGTCAACTCCTTGAGTACCACAATGGTGGGTTCACAGGCATTTATATGTGGCCTTATTTGATGCCAGCCTTGGTTCGTCTATCTACCGAAAGCCTTCCGAAAATGAAGTTTCCTTTAGCGTTTCGTCGCAGCTAATTGAGAAAATTTTCGCACGGCACAATTATAGGTCGCATGTAGGTAGATAAGATTGCTTAACTGATCCAGATTATGTCTTATTAGGTGTTGTTTTTCTAAGTAATACGTTTATCGAGTTAACGTAGGTAGCCAACGTCAGTTATGGAGATGATTTTATTTCTATAAATAATTTTAATAACTTTCGTAAGCCATGTTAATTAATGCTTAAAAGTAGCACGAAAGCCAGCTGAAGAACCAGAAATATTTTTAAACATAAATCAAATGGAAACATCAAAAACTGAAATATCTTTATTGCATTTTTAACCAACTTCAAAAAGGAGGTTCCCAATTCGCCGGAACATTTTTTTTTTTTTTTTTATGTATGTTACCCGATTACTCGAAGATGGCTAAACCGATTTGGATTTTTTTTTGTTTTAATCAAGAGGGTATTCATCAGAGTTGGTCCCATATAAAATTGATTAACTTTGCTTCGGTAGTTTTTGAGTTAGCTTCAATAATACGTATTTTTTCCCCACTTTTATATGCATAATGTTCTAGTTTGTTTTGCAGGTAGTTGTATTAGAATTTGTGTGGGGTAGGTACCACAACTAAAAAGTGAAAATTAAAAACTTTTTTACAAAAAAAATACAACCGACTTCAAAAAACAACACTACAAAGTGAAAAATAACTTTAATTTCGGAAGTCGGTGGCAAAAAACGAAAATACATTAAACTAGACACTGACTTCTGAAATTAAAGTTATTTTTCACTTTGTAGTGTTGTTTTTGGAAGTCGGTTGTATTTTTTTTTTGTAAAAAAGTTTTTAAATAAAGAAATGACTTTAGGCTCGGCCACTTTTACATGGTATTTACTTGGGACACAATTGGTGAAATATAGGAGTAATAAAAATCCACTCCTTCAATCCTTTGATGTACCTAAGATGCGTTTTAAATATAGTTTTTTTACACTAGCTAGGTACTATATTTATGTATTTCTGGACACCAAGTTTATAAAACATTATTAACACAAGTTACTAATCGTTTTCTGATTTTATATTCAATGATCTTCACTGGATGCAACTTCACGTTTGGAAGCCAACATGAATTTATTATGCTCCTCCTACACGTAATTTTCAAGAAATGCAACGCATGCGATGCATTGAGAAATATTAGTGTTGTCATTCACTTTGTCAATATGTCTGCCTATACTATTGTTCGATACAACATAGGACAGGCTTTTTTTTTTTGTGGATGGGAAATCATCAAATGACTTCTCCTGCTCTGGGCAGAGCGGGAGGGCGTGTCAGACTTTTACTGACTAAAAACCACCCGTGTATCTTCAGTTGCCTGTGCCAGGGCCACGGTATCTCTTTCAAAAAACCCGTGATCCTGGCGGCAACATAGGACAGGCTGAAATTATTGGTTAGAACTTCATAGTGCATAAACCCAAAAACACGGCCCGAACTGGGAATCCAATTGTCCAGTACCTCATACTCAGCAGTCATGGCTGCCACCACAGATCAACAAAGAAGTAAATTCTAAGTAAGTCTCGTCTTTACTTAAACCTTAACACTAATCTTGTCCCTGAATTAAGTAGATACTTACAAGACAAAACCAAAATTGTAGGAGCTCTAAATATGGCAACAAAATTAACATGGAAGTTTAAACAACCTGCAAGGCTATGTGACAATAGATTCTTCAGTTTTCCTATGAAGATATGCGGAAGGGAATCAGTATATCTAGAATAATCTGGATCCTACCTCATTTCATCCCGGAAAAACCAAAAACATAATTATTCAAGAACTGAATGAAGCTTGCACATATCCACCAAGAGAACATGGCACAAAAGAGAAGAAGCCTACTCAACAGTGGGTGGAACAAGGCTCTAAAGACTTGGACGAGACTCGCATGTACCAGAGAATCATGACACAAAAAGTAGTAGGCCTATAGGTGCTCAGCTATCGCTGGAAAAAGCTTGTCAATAGCGATGATGATGATCCCAGAAAACAAATAATTTTACACGAGCTCATAATCTGCCCTCTTTACTAAACACTCAAGCTTGTATCTTATTAGTAGCCCTTCTGATTAGTATGGGAACTCCGACTATGTCATAACGTTCAGTACCGGTTATAGGCGTATGCACGTAGATGAGAACCTGTGTACACGCACCTTACAAATACAGGCCTGTAACTAAATCTTGGTTATTGATCTCGTGTGAAACTATTTGATGATTTATGTCGTCAGAATTTTATTTGTGTTAACTATAATTAGTTAACACAAATATCGACCGACCCGTACGGCTGTTATTACATAGCCACGAGCTCCTTACTAGTCAATTACTATAAACCTACCTAATTTCTGAGTAATGCAAAATTCCCTCTTGTAGAAAATATTTTCCGAAGATACTTAATAGTAACTTACAAACACTCCTTGTACACAGTCCACTGTAACAAATTGCTTAAACACAAACAAATGCCAGACTATGACCAATCTCAGCCGTTGTTAGTACTCGATCTACGTTCACCACCAACTCTCCAAAGGTTGACGCTTCCTTATCGGAACAATAGAAGACTGGAAGAATCCTCTCATCAAACGAACCTTCGCATTTGATTCGCTGCTCGATCAATGTAACTTAACAAACAAGGTTGGTCACCCCTGTCTGTGTATCTTTCACGCTTTTTCTAAGCTGCGAAAGTAGTTCTGTATTATTAACGTTTTTGAGTTTAACAAATAGTGGGTGGTTTAATAAGTGCATGCCTATAAATGAACTGGCCTGGTATACTTGTTAGGTTAGAACAGCCGCCCTAACCTACTACTTTATTTTTATATCATCTCACCATCTTCTTCAGCGCATAAAAAAACTAAGTATATAAAAAAAAAAAGAAACATTTATTTCAGACAAAAAAGTTCATACGCAAGACAAGGTTGTTAGTATCAAGAGTTTTGCATATAACTAATGCTTGTAAAAAAAAAAACAAAAAAACTACACACACCGTCTACCCCTGCACATCAGGCTCACCAGTCTCGCAACACATGGAGTTCAGTGTACCTACTGAGCAGAACAGTATCGGTTCATATGGAACGAAAAATGCGTATACGCAACTATTTTCATAACAACCAAAGTAGTTACAAAACGTCTAACCAAAAACCACAGCATAATATAAGGAAAAAAGGAAGAAAAACAAATTGTTTAACTAAACGTCTCTGCTAATAGATGAGCCATTGAACGTTTGATTATCCTCACGATAACAAAATTGCGGATTAGCATAATGTCTGTTTGTTTCGTGTTCTCAAGTGGCTAACAACAAAGGGCTAATGAAGTAATTACAAACACCTGAATTTCGACAAAAGATGGAGATACAAACCGAGGATAACATATTATGTAGGTAGTAAGTTACTTACCTACCTTTCAAGTTTATTCGTGACATAATTTCAAAATTCAACATTTTCAATACTGATGTTGTTAAATTGAAAAAAAATAATCTAATAGCTTTTTCGAGCTGTTATACCCTAAATATGTAAGGGTTAATGCCAGATCAGCGGCTCATCGGCGCTGTCAGCTATTATGTACTTGACGCCTGGAGACGCCATCTTTAAAGTCCTCAGTTGACACTCAACCTTTTTAGCAAACGGGTCTGCCCATGAGTCTCACGCGTTATCCTAAATATTAGTATCCTAAATTACGTGTTAATTGTAACCTTTATATTCTAAAAAATAACTATCGTCCTAAATCAAATAATTGTTTTTTTTTTTAAAGACGAATCGGTGAAGACCAGATCGTAAATAGACATTTTCTTTTGTGTTTTTGTTATAGTGAATACTTAGTCTATGATCAATTTTCTGCTTCATATGATTTGACTACATGTGGAAACTTGTAATTGGCCTTATTTTGTTTGAATTTTCACTTACTGTATCTTTTAGCTGTAAGTTTTCCTAAAATTAATAAAATCAAATAAAATCTTGAAGGCTTAGAAGCGCTTCAATTTTGCCAACTCAATGCTGAAAAATATACTTATTCCAGATGTGCTAGGTACTTAGGTAGTTATCCTATAAATCCAATGCTATATTGCATTACGCCTGTCTTGTGTACAGATACAATAAAAAAAAACTTTTTACAAAAAAAATACAACCAACTTCCAAAAAAAAACACTACAAAGTGAAAAATAACTTTAATTTCGGAGGTCGGTGTCTTTGGTTTTGTATTTTCGTTTTTTTCCACCGACTTCCGAAATTAAAGTCATTTTTCACTTTGTAATGTTTTTTTGGAAGTCGGTTGTTTTTTTTTTTTTTTTTGTAAAAAAGTTTTTATTTTTCACTTTTTAGTGGGTCAGTTTGTAATTTATTTAAGTTACAATAGTCTAATGTCAATTGCTCATCACCTTTTACAAAATATTGCTTTTCCCGATGCAGGGAAGTTAGTTGTTGAGGAGTTCTCCTAATAAGAACCAGGAGAACTGGTGAAGCTGCCATCAGCTCCACTTCACCATATGCATGGTGACGAGCATGAATTGCTTATAAAAAAGCAACCTTGCTTTTATAAAAGTAATCGAATCGCAACGTTACAATAAAAAATTACCCAAATCGCTATAGGTGTGCCTATAAAATTTGAAGGTGTCCCTCGATTTCCATGGGATCCCTTCATTAGATTCTGATTTGGTGACAATGGCACCACCTCGAAAGCATACCCTTTCAAACAAAAAAAGATTTTTCAAAATCGGTTCACAATTGACGAAGAAATCGGTGAACATACATAAAAAAACCAGCCAAGTGCGTGTCGGACCACGCACAATGAAGGGTTCCGTAGTTGGGATGAATTTATCTTAAGAACAAACTTAACATTGTAGTTGAAAAACATGTTCTCCCATACATTCCAACTGTAAATGTGAGTTTGTACTCACAATATTGATAGATTTACCATGTTATTTTACGACCACAGACTTCAAAATACATTTTCCTGTAATCTACAGATAAAGATCTATTTTCTGTATTTTTTCAAAATTTTAGGCTCACTAGTTTCGGAGATAAGTGGGGGGGGGATGGTCAATTTTCGTCTATTTTCTTATATAACTTTAAAACAATTTATTTTAAAATTATAAAAAAAAATATATTTGATACCCTCATAGTAAGCCTTTTCATTTGACATGCCACATGGTGAAACCAGCAAAACTTTTTATTTAAATTTTCTTATTTGCCTCCCAAAAGTGACCTCTATATTCAAAATTCATTTATTTACTTTACCCGTCCGCGTTTGGGTCACAGAAATTCATATGTGTACCAAATATCAACTTAATCGGTCCATTAGATTCGGAGCAAATTGGCTGTGACAGACGGACAGACAGACAGACTGACAGACAGACAGACGGACAGACAAACAGACAGACACACGAGTGATCCTATAAGGGTTCCGTTTTTTCTTTTTGAGGTACGGAACCCTAAAAACATACATAAAGTCGAACATAATAATAACCTCCTCCTTTTTGAAGTCAGTTAAAAAGCATCATTATGTCTGTTATTAGATCAGGATCTCTTGGTTATTTTGGAGAAATAAACATGGTCGTAGAACTTTTCCCTTTTGCCCGCATAGACTTTTTCAAGAAAATTTGTTGACACTTAATCATACTATCGACCGACTTCCACCTAATGCGAAGACAATTAACAATGGTTTAAGTTATGGGTTGAAATGAATGCATCTAAGTAAAACTCATTTATGAAACTTACTAATGAAACTATTAGTAACAGATACGAATTACTACTATAAAACTACGTTCTATGAATACAAAATCATATCGTTAGAGCCACACATATATGGTGCGCGAAAAACCAATGTCCATGGGGACAGACCACGGGCGCCATTGTTATCACAAACGTCTTGATATCCCATTGTTTCTATTCACACAAAACCACGCCACTAACAAACGATTTATCCTAACGTATTCTGCATAATAATATGTATCATATCATTGTGATGAAGTCCTTCAGTTTTTTCTCACACCGGTGGTATGGTATTTATTACAATTCTTAATTGAAACTAATTATTTAATTTAATGCCCCTAATTATAAGGTTGGGAATTCCACATGTTAATATCAGAAGCAAGTTGTAGTCTGTCCTTACTATCCTCTATTCAATTATGAATTGTTAATTCTAGATGCTAAATGGAGCGACTGTACTTACTCCATTACCCCATGACTCCATTACTGTACTGTACTTAGGTAGTCCATTACTGAAATAAAGGGCATAATATTTTATTTACTTTCCAATTTACGAATAACAAACAATGCTAAATATCGTCTATTTATTTGACAAAATTGTTACAAATAAAAACATTAATATTAACATTTTATAGGAAAGAGATAATAATATAAATAACAAAGAACTTCCTATAACATAAGATAACTTTAACGTATAACAATTCAGGTACTTCTTGTGGAAACATTTAACAATAACAATAAATAAATGAAAGGTTTAACAATCAAACAACTTGGAGATCGAGAGTTTTGACTTATCCCTTTCATGGAACAACAATTTTTACAAGTATTTCACGCTATTAATTACCTATATCATTAAGTAAGCACTTATAACTAAGGCAGTAATAAAAACATCGAATATTGGCCTTGATTGAACTTGCAATCAATTTTTGCATCCGAAATTATATATGTGGTACTCCAACAAGAACTTCAAAGGATTATCTTTCTGCCCAATATATAGTGACGAAATATTTGATGATGGTCTTAAATAAATGTAAAATATTTTTTAACAAAAGCATTTCTCTCATTTTGGTCAGTGTTTGGTCAAACGGAGAAAATGCAGTTGGATGTTCGAAAAACCCAATATATTTTTTAGGCCATTCTGAGTCACTAATTCTAAATTTCTTAACATATTCGTCATAGTCGTTCTTAGTATATTTTGGGCTACAGAAAGTTTCAATTGCAACTCTAGTTGGTTCTCCTACATCATCAATGGCTTAGTGGTGAAGATGTGCAGCCTCATGGGGGGATAAGGGTGCGGTCTTGTGTACCACTGCGTTGAAGCCGTTGTGCTTGTCGGCGGTGTAGTCCACCGTACGGATGGAGCCGTCGGGTTCAACCACCGTGTATTGACCTGGAAGGAAAGTTGGTTCTTGTTAGCTATTGTAAGGTCTTTCTTAGAGATGGAGAAAAGCTGCTGTAGAAATAATAAAGTTTAGGCTCAAAGATTTACTTATAGTATGATTTTGTATTTTTATGATCCAGGAATTGCGTCATATTGTACTTTGATCAATTCCTGTGGTCGCGTAGTTTTAATGGATTTTTATATGCAGTGTCATGAGTCTTAACTAGTGCTTTAGGTGATTTTTTTAGTTCGTTAGATACCTTACCATAAACTTTCTAATAAGTTTTCCACAAATGAAAATCCTTCTAATATTATCCGATCAAGTAAAATTTGTAAAACCAATCATATTATAATAGTTGCTCCTATATAGGAATTTAGTTGCCATTGATGCTCTCAGTTTCTATTCTTTCTTTTTCTTTTCAGCAAAATACTGGTATTCATTTGTATCCGGTGAGACTAGACGCCGATACCAACATAGTTGAGAAAAGGCTAGGCAGATGAGAAGAAGTATAGTAAAACTGACCTTTAACGACATCGCCATCCCGACTCTCATGGTGAGTCTTAATGTCACCACTGTGGAAGTCATTCACGCCATATTTGAAGACATATTTCGGATACGCCTGGAAAATAAAAATTTTAAAGTTAGACAAGCAATATTTTTACAACTGAAACTTTACGAGCGGAAGTTTAGAGACTATCATGGGCGTTTTATTTTTTCCATGGAGAAAGGATAAATGCAGTTCCCCATGCTGGTTTCCAAGACCCGCAAGAACTGTATTAGTGATGATCCTATCTGTATGTACCATCGTCAGTACCTATCGCCCATAAATCAATACATGGAGTATAAATCAATTAATCATACAACGCAGAAGAAAACGTTTGAAATATATAATTATTAAATTAAAACAAACCAATAAAACGTGCCATGCAATCAAAACAGAATGATGCAGGTCAAAGCAATTACCCCTAACAGCAGGTTATCAAAGCCATAATATTACATAAGCCCAATGTCAAATTTCGCCCGCATGCAAATAGTGAACTTGTAAACACTCGGAAGTGTTCGGAAGTGTCATTCATACGAGTTGCGTGCAGTGAAACCTTTTAAACCACATGCTATTACGCAACAGTTTCTTTAACGTTTTATTAATTTATAGGCGGAGAGCGAATTGCCTGTTTATAAAGCATATCAATAGCATGAACTACCACCTCATCTTCCAGATAACCAGAACATAATATCCGGAGGTGGCAAAACAGGTCGTAAGGTTAAATTAATGGACTTCTCTTGAGTTTTACAAGATTTTTTGTTAATTTTCTAAGCTTTTTTCTTTTAGATTTTTGGTCATAATATTATAAACAGAACTATGGGTAGGTAGGTATGTAGGCGTTGCACAGAGGGGGTTCCGGATTGGTCTTTTGAGAGGTAACGGTGCCCCTTCCATGTGCAGATGATGACCACCGGGGTGGTTTTAGTGAGGTAAAAATCCCACACTCCCCGGTCTTTTCCCCAAAGCCCGGGCGCCTTTTGAAGGTTTCCCTAAGAAAACAAAAAAAAAAAAAAGGTAGGTAGGTTCCGCATAAGACAAGACTTTAGAGAATATAAAACATTAAATTGGTGGGACACGTCTGAATTTTCAAGACGCCTTTAACTTCAAACTTGGACCACAAACGCAGGTTACTTACGCATGCGCAAGTTCATCAACAAGCGGAACGTCGCACAGGAAGCGCAATCTTGTCGCAATTCCTGCTCATTCACAAATGGATGTAGACGTAAATACAAATAATTATGTGACTTTTTTACATATACTTAGTTAGAATTAGCTTTCAAACAAGCTATTGTTACGAGAGGAAGCTACTTAGGTCGTAAAATTATGATGTTTATTGCTTGTTTTATGGTTCGTTTCATTATTGAAAATATGTGAGCATAAAATTCATAGAAGTTAATAAAATAAAATAAAAATATCTGTTAAACGATAAAAATAATCTATACAAAATATAACTTTATGTTCAACGCGCATTTGCATTTCCTGTTAACCGTCTGGTTACGGAAGATATTTTCTTTTGCTATATTTATGGTGACTCAACTGGGATTGTATCTCATAACATTATGCAAGTTTAACTACAATCACATAAACTATCTTTGTATAATTTAATGATAATATATTAAATTATTGATTATCTGTCATCATTTCATATACCTAGGTCTATTAATATATATATACTTGAAAATAATGGCACACCGTTATTAAACCTATGTGTATTTTTAAATTACTATCTTTCACTTTATAGTAATAGTATTACATACTTTAGTTTTCTGTTTATTGTGGTCAGAATTTTTTTTTTTTTAATTTGTCTGCTTAGCTTTATTTGTAAACTATCTGTAGCAACATAATCAGGTTGATTATGTTAACTTAAAAGTAAAATATTTGTGACAAAATATTGTTTTTCATATTTTACTGAAATGAAGCGTATCCAAGTGTATAAAAGCTTATGTGGAATATCTATGTTTTTCCATTGGTGATAATTACAACCGTGGCATTAAAGTTATAAAAAAATAATTTAACGTGGAAAACATACTCTATGCTGTTTAAGTTCTAAGTCATTTCTAAGTTTTATTTTTATTTCCATTGATCATTTCACTTTATTTTAACAAGTGCCTGCGACGCAATAATCTAATAGCATAATCAGTAAAATAACTGTTCCCACTGCTGGGACACAGGCCTCATCTCAGTAAGAGGGAGTGGGCTATAATCCACCACGCGGGCCCAGTGCGGGTTGGTAGACGTCACATGTCTTCGAATTTTTGGTTCTAAGACATGCCGGTTTCCTCACGATGTTTTCCTTCACCGTTTTGAGAGCAATGGTGATGAAATTATTTACACAAAGTAAAGCGCCTGCCTGGGTTCGAACTCACGAACTGCAACTCGTAAGTCGGGACCGTTACCACTGGGCCACCACTGGTCTCTGTAGCAAAAATAAAAATAATCTTTTCTATTTCAGTGCTCCGTAAACAAGAAAAGACGCAAATCTTTATGCAAAACATAAAAACTACTAAGTAGTACCTAAAGAACGGTTCTGTGAATGGAAACCAAGGTTGGGTCGAAGAAAGTGTGCGTACAACGTAACATAAACCATTGGTTTTAGTATCGTGTTACTCTATAGTACATAAGAACTGCATAGTATATGCAAAGTTCACAGATATGAAATGGATATTCAGAAATTGAACCCATCTGGGAGCTAGTAAGCCAAATCAGTCTGTAATCAATCTGCTAGCCTTTTCCCAACATGTTGGAGTCGGCTTCCAGTCTAACTGGATGCAGCTGAATATCAGTATTTTACATGGAGCGACTTCCCATATGACCTTCACACCCAGTTACTGGGTAACATGATACCCCATGACAGACTTTTGGGCTTCTAACTACCCATAACGACTGTCAAAGATTTACGAATGACAGCCAGGACCAACGGCTTAACGTGCTTTCCGAGGCACGGAGGAGTCTTGATATGTAATGGATGGTCACCCATCCACAAACCGACCGCGGCAAGCGTAGCTTAACCTTTGATCGACCCGTGTGGCTGTTATTATTCAGCCACGAGCCTCTTCTATATAAAAAGGGAGCTAGTAAACCAATCCTAAAACGTAAGTTAAGGTTATGACATGATTTTGACACCTGCAAGGCAAGAGACAATTGGCATGCTTTTTGAAGATAGAACTTTATTGATGTTGATATTAAGCGATGACGATCAATCGCGTGATCGATTTTGGTGACATAGAGGTCGACGATGGTGCACAGTTTCCTAGAAGAAACCTATTCACTCTCAACTATTATACACGGTTAATTTTACATCGTGCTGGAGCCGAAACAGACGAGTAATAGTTACTATTGACATTGTCATTGTTTTTTTTAAGACATCTAATAAAGAAGTTAGAAATTTATCACTCTTTTTTCTGACATTCGAGTTAAATTTTAGTGGCGCTTCCACTATTTGATTCATAAACGCAAGATCGTACGGAACAAGGAAGAGCGGGCGGTCGGCTAGACTGTAAGCGTGGGGTGGGGGGGGTAAAGGGTCGGGGGCGTGACTTACGGATCATGCTGTCTGATCGATGAATGGATTTTTCAATGGGCACCGTTCGCATGTGTTGTCGTTTGTTGATACGTTTTACACACACATATGCATTGATCGCAAGGAAGCGTTACTTGGAGTTCTCATTATTTCACGAAAAAAAAATTTATTAAATTTTTCGTGATTTTTTTTAATGTTACTTTTTGAAAATAATAGTCCCAATCGATTCGGTTTCAATGATCGAGAACATGGCTTTCGGTTCCAGAACGACCTAAAATTAACCGTGAATAATAATAATAATATCAGCCTCTTACTGTCCCACTGCTGGGCAAAAGCCTCTTCTCATACAGCGAAGGCGTGAGCATTGATCACCACGCTTGCTCAAAACGGGTTGGCAATTTCAGACTTATATTAACTACAAGTCCAGGCACACGATGTTTTCCTTCACCGATGCCAGTGACATTCAAAATAAACGTAAAAAGTACATTTGAATTAAAATAGTCACATTAGTACTGCACGGATTTGAACCCACAACCTCGTACATGAGACGTGAGGCCTTAACCCCAGGGCTATCACGACATGCGACATACCTACATCACAAATATTATACATTACTCCAATTAGTATTTATCAACAGTGCTAGATGTTGTATCATCAAATCAAAATCGATTACGATTGCTGTCATAAATCAATACATTTTACACAACACTGAAAATACGTTACTTCATTCCACTTTTTTCTTATTTACTTTTACCCATGTTGGAAGTAGCAAGTAGTAGGTAATAATTAAACGGTTACACACTAAGACGTAACGTTATTGCATGTGCATTGTAACTTTGATCGTAATACTGGATAACACTTCAACAGTTTTTTTATTAAAAAAAAACTACACGACCGCAGGAAATTACTACAAGCAAATAGAGTGTTACTAAAACAGAAATAATAAGCGGTTTAGAACCCAGATATTTGAACAATTTTTTATAACAAAAAAGACAACTATGCTTTATATAATTAACTCGCAAAAATCGTGTTCTGCGTGCCCGAAAACCTAGATGATAAATTACCGAAGAATGCTACTGAAAATGCAATTGGTAAGTAAATTTTGGGTGAAACAATCCAGATTGTGCATGTGACTTGACAAGGATGAAGAACCCACAAATACTATTATTACCTGCAGTCTACATGTTCATACAATATCATACTCAAAGAGTATCGTTACCCAAGCCTGCCTCTTCATATTTCTGATCTATCCGTAGTTATTTTATAAGTGTGGCTCGTTAATCATAGCTCCGAATACTTACATAGTAATCTACGTGTTCATCTTCCGAGATGTGATGGTGTTCGTAACTGTGCTTAGGCTCTGGGTGCACGATTGTCGCGGCCGGCTGCAGGTCGGAATGGACCACCCTGATTGGTCTCAGGTTGTAGAACATCCGTCCGTGCGTGCACGCGACTATCGTCAGGGCTATGATCACCACCTGAAAATTATTGGGGATAGAAATGTTAAAACTTAGCAAAATAACCCACAATATACAGAATGGCGATTTAGCTACGTGTACCTACCCCCCAGCTCGATGGACCGACGACCTTAAAAAGGTGAGTGGGACAGACTGGATGCGGATGGCGGAGGACAAGGTGTTGTGGCGTAGCCTGGGAGAGGCTAATGTCCAGCAGTGGACTGCGATAGACTGAGTTGATTGCTTGATTGAATCGTCATTGGGGTGATTCTGCCTTCAAACTAAACAATATTCGCTATAAAAACTAAAGGTGATCTATTTAGGTGAGCGTCCACTGGCAGCGCACGCACGGCATGGCAACGGATTTCGGCTTGCTTTGTATGAATTCATATAGCATTTTGATTTCTTCATACAAACAAACCAAAATCAGTTGTGTGCCGTGCGTGCGTTGCGGCCTACGCGGACCAGTGGACGCTCACCTAAATCACCACCCTATGTAACCCACAATAACCAATTGAAACTAGTCTCATGGTTTATGGACCTAAAAATTAGGAATAAACAGGGTATGTTTTTTATAACTGCTGTTTATGATAAAGCGTTGTCCTGAACAGAGGTCGTCTTGAATTAGTTTGGTAGTAATAAAAAACACCCTCCTTTACCGTTGTTATTTACTTCAAATCTATGGTTACAACTCTACAGATACTTATTTAGTCAATTAATCAATCAATAAACTCAGCCTATCGCAGTCCACTGCTGGACATTAGCCTCTCCCAGGCTGCACCACAACATCCTGTCCTCCGCCTTCCGCATCCAGTCTGTCCCAGCCACCTTCTTGAGGTCGTCGGTCCATCCAGCTGGGGGGTGCACCACACTACGCTTGCCGATACGCGGTCTCTATTCCAGGACTTGTCTGATCCACCGGCCATCGGTCCTTCGACAAGTAAACATGGCCAGCCCACTGCCACTTCAGTTTGCTTACTCTGCAAGCTGTCTGTTACTCCGGCTCTTTTCCGGATAACTTCATCCCTTTCCTTCAAAGAAACTTATTTGGTAGCTAACTTCAAGAACATTTTTATGTAAAAGCTAGTTTTTTCTTCAAGCAGTTTATCGACTCATAAATATCTCAACTAACCAAGCTTACTTTCCTTCCTCGTTGATAAAGATCCAATTTACGACCATACATTATAATTAAATTATCATAATAACACACTAGCGCTAACATTATAATAGATTTTACAGAAAATTACAGTGCTTTGAAAAGATGTTATGATCGTTTCATAGTCTGGTATTATTAAAAGCCGTTAGATACATTATCATAGTCACTTTCAGAATATCTTGATTCTTGATTAAATTGATTATGGTTATTGTAGTGAAAACTTGAAGATATTGAGCGTCCCAATTACGTAACACACTTTGAATCGCAAGAATTTTGATGGAAATTCGTAGGTAATACTTACTTTGTAGGTTTAAAAATTTCATCTGAGGTCTGAGCTTTCGAAATGAATGGCACTGTCATTGCAAATGTGTTACGTAACTACTCTGCTGATTATATTTCGGTTGCTATTTTATAATCTATAAATTTAAGGGTGAAACAACAGACCATCAAACAGTTTGATGGTCCTGTACCACACATTTAAATTTGACCACACCTTTCTGACACGCCCTTTGTTTTTTTACTAACTCAGCTTCAAATCTGTGTCTATCACAAACAAATGTATCTCCTATGTAGGTACTGAAACGTAAAATATGCACTCAACTCAACTGGCCGCTTCATTTAAACCTTTTTAAAATATGCTAACCCTGAAAATGCTCATTTTAAAAATTGCTCTAACTAACTAACTACTCCTCGTAGACCAAAACCAAATAAAAGCAACAACAAAGCGAAACTCCCAGGGACATATAGTGACCTTATCTATGTTGTTCTTCAGCAAGGTCAGGTGAGTAGTACTCGCAACCGGCGTGCGTTTACGACCATATGTGTATATGAACGTAAACGAAGCAAAAGGAGTATTATGTTGTGGTCGTAGCAGGTGGCGTTCTGTAGTTTCTGCCTACCCCCATGGAAAGAAGCCGTGAGTGTAGGTATGTATGTAACAATAAATCAACTCATTACGAATTCTTCAAAACAGCCATTACATAAGAACAAAACATGAATCGAATGTTTTTCACAGTCACTGATTATTCTGAACTCGAGCACAATGCATCCATAAGAGACGTTTCGAGCCATTTTCCATGAAACAATGGTGTGTTCTTACACTTTTTACCAGTTATCTCACACACGCTTTCAAGACTCCATTGATGTTTACCCAGAATAAGTTTTTGCTTATACACTTGCAATGCTACCTAGCACTTTTATTTTCACTTGAAGAATATTACTACGAGTAATTACCTCATGTTTATCATGTGTTGCTTGTTTTTTTATTTGACGACACGGTTGGCGCAGTGGTTGAGCGATTGACTGCTGCGCAGCATGTCGCGGGTTCGATTCCCGCACGGAACAAATATTTGTACGACCTACAAGTATTTGTTCCGAGTCTGGGTGTTTTTCTATCTATAATATGTATGTATTTACAAAAAAAAAAAAAAAATGTATATAAGTAGTTTATCAGCCATCTCGTTACCATAACACAAGCATTAGGTTGCTTAGCTTGGGGCTAGATGGCGTTGTGTGATATGTCCAAACATATTTATTTATTTATTTATTATTTATGAGTATCTTAGAGGTATTGTGGTTAGAAGGATAGTTACGAAGTGTGTTCAGTTCCGAAGCCATGTAAAATGTTTTTGAGATTTTCTAAGGGTAGGTAGTAGATTTAATAGGCAGAGGCATATTGATGGCAATGGTTTCGGTCCCTATAACCACAGTATAATAATGTTACAGCAGTTTATCTTCATAGAAAACGGCTGTGACGACGCGCTTCGGAATCTCAGTATGTACCAGTACGCAACAGTTCGTGTGCGCGGCAGTTACGCATGGACCGACGCGTATGTACTCGTATCTACCGAGCGGCCGAAGGTAATATTAATTCAAATTTACTGCCCAGATAAACTAATGTAGCTTTTTTAGGGTTCCGTAGGCAACAAGGAGCCCTTATAGTTTTGCTATGTCCGTCCGTCTTTCCGTCTGTCCGTCCGCACCTTAGCTCAGAGATTCTTAGTACTAGAAAGCTATAATTTGACATGTGTGGTAAAATAAAATCATGAACATTTTTTTTTTTTGGTACCTTCATGGTGTGGGGTGTTGTTGGATGGGTCTTTCAAAAATATTGCGAGTTTTTGAAAACAATTTTTAGATTAATGGATCCGTTTCTGAAATATTAAGCTTTAAAGTGCTCATTTTTGTTAGAGTCAAGTGTCCCCCCCTGCCAGCTAAACGGTTATTTTTGGATGGGTGAAAAAATTCACGGTAGTAGTATATATAACGAAGATAAAAGGAAAACTATCACTTCTAAATAGGCTTTTCAAGTTTACGAGTAATAGTCATCCAACTTACACTTGCAGTTGGAATGTATGGGAGACCATGTTTTTCAACTACAGTGTTAAGTTGTTCTTGGGATGAATTCATCCCAACTACGGAACCCTTCATTGTGCGTAGTCCGACACGCACTTGGCCGGTTTTTATTGTTTTATCATGTTTAGATATCGACACCCATCACGTATGAGGAGTTTTGCTAGCTAATTTAATTTGACTTTATCTATAGTAGCAGTAAAGGTGATTTTCGTAGTGGAAGTGTGCCCCTGATGTGTGGTGACCGTAAATTATATATGCGCTGTTGGTCTATATATGACCTTATCTTATAAAACTTTTATTCGATTAGTAAAGTTGTTCTGGAACCAGTATTTAATTAAGTTTATTATTAATTAGTAATATTTAAGTAATATTACAGTATTATTTAAGTTAAAAGTAAAACTATCACAGCTGAATAGGCTTTTCAAGTTTACGAGTAATAGTCAAATATTCATGAAACAACAAAAAGCCCTCTTCTTAGTCCGCATTATCGTGCAACTACGGAACCCTATTACTGCGCGTGGCTCGACACGCACTTGGCCGCTATTGTTTCTGATAGGTTTTATACAGAAACGCCATTCTTGCCACGGGGTCTTATCATCTTAACCAACGATAAAGACTAACAGTACTTTGTTTCGGGCTGAAGATTTTGAAAAAGGAACGACTAGCGTTCTTTAGGGGTAGGCTACTTTGACTATGATTTTTGGTTTTGGAGAACCGTCTGAGTCTTCAAGTTTTAGTCTTTAGATAGAATTTTTAATAAAGAAACATGCTTAGAAAAGAAGTTTTGAAGGTCAATCTAGATCAATTGCTAAGAACAGGGTTTGCTGAGACAGTTCTTGTTGTTTTTGTAGTCTTAACCTATTTACTATATTTCATATACATTAAAATGCTTATATAATATATAAAACATCTAACTATCTAGATCAAGTACAAAATTATAATTTTAATTTTTTTATTTCTTTTTTTGTAATTATATTTTGATTGCTAGTTTATTTATTTATAAGTATATAAATTATCAATTAGGTATGTTGAAACTGTTTGTACTCCCCGTCACTTGTCCCTACAGGTTCATTAGAAAACCAGTGTCAGGCAACATGTGTCTGGCATTAATGCCGAAATGAACCTTTTTGGCGCAGCCGAGAGGCACACACTGTGTGTCCAAATAAACGTTTGTCTTTCTGTTTTTCTTTCTTTCTTTTACTACGTGACGTACCATCGCGGACATTTGCGGTGAACGACTTTTCGACCTTATTTCATACCTACTATGGTAATTTGGTTGAAAAGTGGTTCACCACAAATGTCCGCGATGGTACATGTGAAAATTTAAATATGATAAAGATAAGCTTTTTTTCATGATATAGTGCAACGTTTTTCCTACCTTGATTTATTTTAAAGTCAGTTATAATTTATTTTCATATTGCAATTGCGTAACACACTATCAATCGGAATCGGTTTTATTTTGACAGTTCAACAACATTCATTGCGTTATTTACGTTGTCGAGGAGACATTTTTTTTAATTTAAGAAGCAATGGATTAACAATTTCCTACATTATTCAGATTTCCATTGATAGTGTGTTACGCAATTAGGATAATAACTCTTTACAATTAATAATTTAGAATGTTTTTTATTGAACCCTTTCTTCAAAATATTTAACTTTTCCCATAGCATAACTTTTCAATTGTAAGTATTAAATTAAGGCTTACCTTGAAGGCCATTTTCGACGTACTCGTAACTAACACCACTGCTTCTAATTAAGACACCAGCACACGATCACTCGAATCTTAATCGATTTAAAACTAAAAAATTGAATGATACACTCGTTCGAAGGCTGAGTATCGAATGTGGCGAGTGAAACTACGCGCTAGATTTATATGTGGGTAGCTAGGGTGGTGGATACGCCGCACGCCGGGGAAATAATATTAAAAAGTAGCTACAGATTTAACAATACTTTATCAATAATATCAATTAGAATCGTGTAACTTTAGCTATGAAGTAATATGGTATTAACTAAAATCATCATAGTACAGTATATTATATTATTGTCATCTAAAATCTTGTTGAAACTAAACATGTTTCAGGACGTTTCAGAAAGTCCTAGTAGAAGCATTTTCATAAGTTAGTTATAGCCTCACTATTGAAATTGGAATCATGTTAAAAAAATCCAGATCTATACAACATGTCCCAGAATTGATGAAACAACCACTTAAGGGGTCATTGTCTCATCATTATGAACAACTTTTATAATGGGACCAAAACTGAAATCGCGAAAAAAAACAGCTGCGCCCTAGATTTTGACGAGTTTGGCGTAGATAAATGTACTGAACAGAAAATTTTTTTTCAAGGCTTAAACTTTGGTCCCATAGTAAAAGTTGTTCACAATGATGAGTGGTGACCCCTTAAGCACTTATGCCATCAATTCTGGTACATGTTGTATAACAAAAACATTTCACAGACATAGGTACTGATATTATATGAAAATACCTAGTTCCTTCCTAATCATATAATTTTAACAACGAACCATAATCAATATAAAACCTTATTAGGGCACTATCGCGTTACTAACTAGGGGTTATGTCACGCTTGCACGCCTATCACTTAGTTAATACTCTCATTACATTGAACTGCGTCCAGCGGTTATCAACACTGCATGCAATATACAGGCGCTGCGCTGTTTACTCAGCCATAAAAACCTTAATTACCATTCCAAAGAAATAATTACGAATCGACATGAAACTGACCTCTCTTTCACTATCCATAGTTATGAATGCGACAGCAATATAAACGTCGATGTCGATAAAGTTAGTACTAAGCAGATACGTATTGAATAACGATAGATGTCTGATACACTTACGTCAGTTTGCGAACAAAAATACAACCGCAGACGATAGCATTATAAGAAAGCTTCCTGATGTGAAGAAATTGTTCTAAGTAGGTTATACAAGAACAATATGTGTCAATGATGCTAACATTATAGTTTTCTATATGGATTTACGAATTTTTGCCAATAATTAATGCATGTTTGGGGACCTTGCAGGTCATCAGATAACTTTTCGTTAAACGTGTGCATGGCTTAATGTAACAGACCACTAAAAATAGCTCCGATGCTAAGAACTAAGAATATTGTTCAAATGGACAGCAAGATTAATCTTACCACAATCAACCTTAAACATCAACTGACAAAACACCATTTTGATGAACATCATTATTGTTGTAAAAATTTAACCGTGAAAACTTAGTGTAGTGAGCTATCAATTCCTGCCAATTTTAGTGGGATGACAGTTCACTTCTAAGGACCTAGACAAGTGGCATTCGCTTCGGAGCGATTCTATTTTTAAAGTGACATTGACATGATCACGTGACACTTCAATAGCTTATGTCAACCCCATACATTTTTGTTTTTTTTTTGGCATTTCTACTAGCGTCATCACTAATTAAATGTTACTTCTTCTAGGCCCTTTCTTTTTTTTTTTTTTGTGGATGGGAAATCATCAAATGACCTCCCGCTCCGGGCAGAGCAGGAGGGCGTGTCAGACTTTTACTGACTAAAACCCACCCGTGTTCCTTCAGTTGCCCGTGCCAGGGCCACGGTATCTCTTTCGTACTACCCATGACCCCGGCTTTTTCTGCCCTCAGGTGAGATTTTTAACCGAAGAAAAAAGGAGGAGGTTCTCAAGTCGACGCGTTTTTTTTTTTTACAAAATCGACCGGCTAGTTTATCAGCTGCTATCGCATTGGCGGCAAAGGTAAATCATTAACATACTTTAACATGAGAAATTACTGTGATGTTCTTGTTGAGCTACGCGACGCAAATTCCTTTTAAGTTCGAAACAATTCACGATGTTTACGGTCTCTTGCTCAAGAAAATTTTAAATTTTACATGGTTTTTCGGTTTCGGTATGTCACTAATACGCGAGAGGTTTACTTATGTAAGCCGTGCATGATTGCTAGCCCACTTTCCTTACACCTAATTATGTGACAATGGAGGTAATGGATGTTATGTGTCCACAAAATAATTTGTAGGTATGACGTAAATCAATGATGTTGATATTGTGTTCAAGATTGATGGAGGCAACAATTTGTCATGGTGGATTGATTCCTTGTGGTAGGAAGCGGCTTGGTTATTTGAAACTGTTATAAGAGCTGATGCCATTAGAGCCCACGGTTAGGCTACACAAACGTTAGATTGTTGATTGTTTTTGTGTAAAACATTCATAAGCTTTTTATCCTTGTGAAGTAAATAACAATAGACAAGATATAATATTCAGTTTCGAGATGAAAAAGAAAAGTAACCCATATTAAAAAGTAGAACAATGCAGATGGCAAAAATTAAGTCTCCAGTCTATAAAATTAGGTAATTTAAGAGGGCATTTTGTCACCTCTCTTGCTCACACGGGACCAAATTTTAAAAAAAAAAAGTTAGTTAAATTAAAAAATGCTTTTTTAGGTAGGACCTACCTAATTATTTGGAACAAATTTCTATTGTGTTATTTAATAAACTCAGTTAAAAAAGTATTATCTGTATTGAGATGAGTTAAATAAATGCGACAATAAAAATGTGTTTTTAATAATTACCTATTAAATTTACTAGTTTCATAACTTATTACATTTTTCAAAAAAGCATCTTTTCATTTAAGTTCTTAAAAATTCGGTACCGTGTGAGCGAGAGAGGTGACAATATGCGACAGCCGTCTTAAGAGCTTTATTACAACAATATAATGGTTTTTCGGTTGTACAAGTATTTGTTCCGAGTCTGGGTGTTTTTCTATCTATAATATGTATGTATTTACAAAAAAAAAAAAAAAAAAAAAATGTATATAAGTAATTTATTAGCCATCTCGTTACCATAACACAAGCATTAGGTTGCTTAGCTTGGGGCTAGATGGCGTTGTGTGATATGTCCAAACATATTTATTTATTTATTATTATTTATTTATTATAATCAGAAATAATAAATCCCAAAAATCAATATTACAAATTAGCATTACCAAAAAAGTAACTTATACCTTGCAATGACTAAGGGCCGGTTTCTTGATCCGTAGTTAACTCAACCAATCGTTAAACATAGTAATTAATCGTTGAATTTTGGCTAGACTAAACATGAATGGCGTGTTAACTCATTCATATAAAAAAAGTAGTAATTAAAGGCACTTTGGCAAACATAATTAAGTCAACGTTCAACCATTAGTTCTATTGGTTGAGCTAACTATGGATCAAGAAACCGGCCCTAAGTGTGGGTTGTACAGACGCCAGCACATCAAGCTACTACAATCTGTCAAATTTCTTTAATAGATTTTCATCTTTCTTGCTAAAGCATTAGGTTCAAGGTTGATTGGGAAAATTTGACGGTTTGACCTGCTGGCGTCTGTACCAAGTGCTCCATTATAGTTTCCGTCAAAGTTAATTTTTGGAAGAAAGAGTGACAAACGACCTGATTTTAAAGTAATGTCACAAATAACGATAATATTAACCGCTCTACTTCGGAAGGTTGTAGCTACGTGTGACATTATTATTGTTTACAAGACGTCTTGTCACTTGTCACCCTTTTAACTTTAAACTTTTACATTTTATATGATAGTGCAACAGTAGGTAGCAAAATTCTATGGTCATTTTTAATGTTACTGTTCAAATTAATTTTGACGGAAACTAAAACGTAGCACTTGGTGCAACCCACCCAAATGTTATGCATTACGATATCTATTGGTTATGTGGCCAACTTATACAACCATAGCCTTTAGTGCCTAGCATACTTAGTTTACCTACTATGCTATACTTTCTTTTGTAATATACTTTATTTTCCATGTGTTATTCTAAGAAGATTAACTTCATCATGCACAAAACTAAAGAATGTAAATTATTTTCAACTGATCCTATCTCTTTTCAATAAGCAATGAAAGTGTTTAAATGTTTTCCAACTACATAGTAATATTATACTACTCTTGGCATAACGCAGACATGTGCTTACGCACACTTCTTTTTCGCTTATTAGATCCAATAATGAGTTTAGTCTATTGCCAGCGCTCATAAAAAACTAGATATGCCAGTAAATCAGGGTGATTATAACATTACCGACACGAAGGTGTCACAGTACAAATAATTTATTTTTTGCAGCTTTTTCGGCACTCATTCCTGTTATACAGGATGTTAGGTTAAACGAGGGACATACTTTAACAGAGTGTAGTACTCATGAAAATAAATAACTTTTACCATGGAACTAACACTGCAATATGAAAAAAAAAAATCTGCTGTCTCGTACATTTTGATCGCGTAAGTTGTACACTTTGTAGAGAACAGCTGATTTTCTTTTTCATATTTCAGGGTTATCCATGGTAAATGCGCGTGGATAAGGAACATTTTGAAATTTTCTATGGTCACATTTTTGGTGAGATAAGGTAGAATTTTTTGACTAAAAATGTGAGCATAGGAAAGGTCATTGGGCATTTTGTTCGAACATTTGACCCACGGCGTACACTAACAAAATAGGGCAAGGTATTTAGATAAATGTATCTGCACCCCAGTGGTACGGGTCGCATTCTTGTGGGCCTTGGGAGAATTAAGAAAAAAAATATTTTATTTATAATTCTTATGGCATTTTTAAAGCATTTTTGTAACGAATTAACTCAAAACTACTGGACTGGTTTAAAAAATACTTTTACCAGTCGAAAGCTAGTCATCCCTAAGTGGCATCGGATAATTTCCCATGGGGAAATTCCCACGGGAAAGAATGTAGAATGTGCTAGTTTTATCAAAAGCAGTTATTTTAAACTATTTAATGGACGTAAAAATAAAATCCAGTTCTACTTAAATAATACTTTTATTCTGCTTGATCAAAATCTATTGTTATTTCATCTAAAAAGGCTGCAGGTGCATTTATTACATCTTGATGCCTGGCCCATGATAAAAAAGTAAACTATGCTTACAACATGCGCGCAGCTTCCAACAGTGCGGCGGCCGTGTATACACGAGCAGTAATACTGATCAATGCCATTTCTTCCAATTCGATTGGGTCTACTAATATATACGTATAGTATCGTTTACTACGGACGTGTCGCGACTGAATTCGGCCTCTTATTAGTATCTTGTTTTCGATAATTTCTTGGTGTCGGTATATTTCGATGTGGTAAACTCCATTAAAACGCATGTGCTCGTGGCAATATGACCTCGCGATTCTTAAGTGGTACGATCCCAACGTAAATAACATTAATTCTTCATATGTTAGGCGCGGAAAGTCTTCAAAATCCGGATTGTTTCCGTCGAGTTGCATGAACGCTACTCTCTGCCCGTTCAAATTATGCCTTATCACATAATCTGACAGCTCATTGCGTTGATTCATCCGCTCATTTATTATGGATATGAACTGTTCAGCATACATATGGTCTTCATATGGATTTCGAGTGGCATTAATTATTGCCGCAGTTATTCTGAAGTCGACCATCATAGCAACATTAAAATATACATGGCGGAAGATTTTAAAATCTTTTTTAAATCTGCTGTTAATAGTTTCTACTACCCAACGGATCATAGTTATTAACCTAGATTTATTGGCATCTAATATCGTCAGTTGCTGTTCTCCTCTTGCTCTCGTTGGCGGCATGTGAGGATTATATCCGCATTCTTCAATAGTATTGATCGAATCTCGAAATCCACGATCCAATATAAAAATGTCATCAGTTCTCAAGAACCCATGAATCGGAGAATCTGGTCGCATCAGGTCGAGCATAATTCTTGCGTCCGAAGTATTTGCTGTATATGGTCCCATAGCATCTAGTATGTAGAAATCGGTACATACTAATAAAAAGGGTTTGACTAAGTTCCGAAACTTATGGAGACTGTAAGTTTTCCGCTAAAAAAGGAAATTCGCACTCTTCTGCAGATAAATATAATATGTTCCAACACATACGACAATGGCTGCGGGATCATTTTGGTTACCACCAAAAAAATGACTTGGGATTGAAAGGTTTCTGGCTACCACATCTTCTCTTATAATATGATTTAAATCCAAATGCTGTGGCACAAAATCATTAATTAAGCATTCTCTTGCTATCGCCAATTTCCTTTCTAATGTTCTCCTCGACATATTGAATTTAGTTGCTAAGCGCTCATCTGGTTCACCGGTTCTTATTTTAGTTAGGTAAATTCCAAGAACCGTGGCAGGACGTTCTGATCTATCACGCAGAGAAGGCGTTTGGTTTAAAATCACATTAAATTGATATTTTGTAAGACCCGTCCAAAAGTGGAATTCGTTGTCATCTATTTGTTCGATATTTTAATAATCAAATTGATTTCTCCGTTCGAAACCCCATTTGTACAGCTTCATCATGCCAACAACATGAGTACCATTAAAGTTTTCGAGTGAAGTGGTATTAATTAAGTCTTCCCAATCATTTCATATAAAATGAGGATTGCAAACCCGAGCTAATTCCGGTATGTAAAAATTATAATTATGCAAAAATTTAAACTTAGCATACGGTGGAACAATGTGGGCCACCACATTTCTGCAGTTTGGAAAAACACAATGTCTGGCTGTATCTGATGCTCGCAAATATCCACTAGGCGCAACAAAACCGGGACCCAATTGTGGACCCGCAACATCTCTCTGGTCTGCCTCTCCTTCAACTTGATGGGGTACATGATCTTGAACTGCTTGATCTTCCACTGGTTGATCTTGCACGGGTTGGTCATCCACTGGTTGATGTGGTATATGTTGATTTAGTACAGGCTGGTTTTCCATGGGTTGGTTGTGCAATTTACGATCAAATCTCACCCAGCAAGCATGGCATATGGCCCTTGAGCTATCAAAACGAATCTGAAACAATTGATAAAAAATTGCATATACTGAGAAATATTTACATCATCATCTTCACATCAACCGGAGAACTTCCACTGTCAGCATACAAAGATCTCTGCCAATCGCCAATGACACTCACACACATCGCTTTACGACGACGCGTGCGGCGTTGCCGTCCCATGCATTAGCGCTTCATGGCAAAGTGCCGCACCTGGATCTTTCCATCGTTTATGACCAAGCACTATACATTATATTAATTAGCAATTATAAATAGTTTCATTTTAGTAAAAACGATTGTAATTCTTCACAAACAAAGAAAACGTTTGCGATAACTACGACTATAATCACGGTGAAGGCTGCAATACCAAATAAGCGTACCTATAATGACAAAAGCATGGTTAAAAGTATTTCTTTCTATCGCTATTTCATGATAGTGATAGAAAGAAATACTTTTAACCATGCACCACCACCACCATTTTACTTTTTACCGTACTTACCGGCTCACCAAACCTCGACTATGAAGTGTTTGGTGAGCCGGTAAGTAGGTACAATAATTGTGTAGGTTACTTACCTCGTGTGGAATAATTTCTTGCAGTAATAATACTGCATGACCTCGGTATCTTTCTAAAAAGAGCGTTGTCAATATGTGTTTTCGTCGACGTAACACAGATCGATTACACGACACACAACTATTTTGTCTTTCCATTTCAACGTAAAACCAATCATCAAACAAAGCCAATAGTCCATAAAATGCGCACAGGTAGTCGATAAAATGAATAAATAACAGAAACACAGGTGTAAACGCACAGATCGAAACGACGGATGACGTACGACTGCGACGTGGTCTATGCGGCGCTGGCGCATGCACACTTCGGTACCTACCTGTTTTTATCTACCTGCTAAATGTGCGAGCGAGAGAGAGATATTTCGTAGAGCTATAGTGACTGAACGACACGTTTCCACAATGCTAAAAGTAAAAACTTTTGTTTTATTAACAAAAGTATATTAACTTTTTAAATGTTAAATAACTTTATTTTCCCATTGGATACTTTAAAAAAAAATACATATTTTGAAAAGTGGGATTGAATTCTTTAATTTAAAACTGATTTGGTTTCTGTACGCAAACTTTCATAAAGTGGGTCAGAAACGCCCAATGACCTATCAAAATGTTCTATATCTCCTGACTTATTCTTTTTTTTTTCATAATGTTGGCGCAGTTAACAGCTATACTCACCTTAAGGGATCACTAGTGTGTCTGTCTGTCACAGCCAATTTGCTCCGAACCTAATAGAACGATTCAGTTGAAATTTGGTATCCATATGAATTCCTGTGACCGAAATACGGACGTATAACGTAAATTCATGAATTTTGAATATAAAGGTCACTTTTGGCGAACAAATTAGAAAATTTTTACAAAAAGATTTGTAAACTGTAACTATGTTACTGTTTATTAAGGTCTCAATTATTTTTTTAACCATTTTAAAACAAATACTTTTAAAAGTTATTTAAGAAAAACTTTTTTACAAAAAAATACAACCGTCTTCCAAAAACAACACTAGAAAGTGAAAAATAACTTTAATTTCGGAAGTCGGTGTCTAGTTAAATGTATTTTCGTTTTTTGCCACCGACTTCCGAAATTAAAGTTATTTTTCACTTTCTAGTGTTGTTTTTGGAAGTCGGTTGAATTTTTTTGTAAAAAAGTTTTTATTTTTCACTTTTTAGTTGTGTACCTACCCCACACAAATTCTAATACCACTATCTGCAAAACAAACTAGAACATCATCCATATTAAAGTGAGGAAAAAATACGTAGGTATTATTGAAGCTAACTCAAAAACTACCCAAGCAAAGTTAATCAATTTTATATGGGACCAACTGTGATGACCCTCTCGAATAAAACAAAAAAAAATCCAAATCGGTCCAGCCATCTTCGAGTAATCGGGGAACATATAATACATAAAAAAAAATTAAAAAAAAAGAAAAAGGTTCCGACGAATTGAGAACCTCCTCCTTTTTGAAGTCGGTTAAAAATAGATGATTCCCTCCAAAAAATTGTTCTATACTTACGGATTACAGTAAAACCTATAAAAAGTCTATGGGTATTAAAATAACATGGTAAATCTCTCATGTTGTGCGTACAAATACATTTGCAGTTGGAATGTATGGGAGGTCATGTTTTTCAACTACAATGTTAAGTATGTTCTCGGGATAAATTCATCCCAAATATAGAACCCTTCATTGTGCGTGGCCCGAAATGCACTTGGCCGGTTTTTTGCAAACCTGAACCGTCCCACTCCTGGGCAAAAGCATACCCCTATTCTTCCATTCCTTTCGATGTTGTGCTTCATCTCGCCTATTTTCGAGGAAGCTTCCGCAAACAGGCACGATGCGACGATACGACGAGATTCTGATAGAATAATTTACATGAAGTTCTCATAGAAATTGTTCAACTAGAATCGCGTCGCGCTGGTGCGTAGCGCTTGTCTGCGAGAGCCGTAATACATATTATAACTTAATTTTAAACCACAACTAAATGAAAAGGGTTCATACAACGGTTAAACAGTCGATAAGAACAGCCATAGCCATCGGCAAGGTATAGGTAGATAGGTACTAACATAATTTATATTTACAAATTGTTAATAATGCCCTAACATTTTGTGATCATAAGTTACCTATTGTTATAATATTATGATTATATACCTTATAAGGAATTTTCTCTGAATTAAATGATTATTTATTTATTCAAAACAAGTTGAGCAGTGAACGTCTTTTGCCTGAAATGATGAGTAGTGAACATGTAAATATTGAAACTTCAACATTTCACTGTACGAAAATCATATATACAATCAGCATAGAGAATTTCTAGTATAAACTAGAAATTTATAGCTTAGCCTTGTGTACAAAGTGCTCAAACAATAAATATCCAACAGGAAAGTACAATGCTGTTAAAACTACAATGTGCATATACGCAAATGTTTGAATGGCATCCGCAATAACGTTTGCTACTGGCAGTAAGCACATTGCTTGATTAAGTACCGGTTATTAACCATTTTACTGTTTAACATTGACTGTAATCGTTTCACTCATTATTGAGTGTGGGTCTCCTTTATCTGATTGCTGGCCTGCTTACCTTTATTCTGCAGCTGAAGCTGCACCACAACCGTCAAAGGGCTCTGCCCTACCTGCTGTTACTTAAACATTTAGTAAGTGGTCTTGTTCAAATGGTAATACAATAGTTTCAGAAATACAAGTTACCGAATTATCTTTAATAACAATTATCTTTTATAATTTAATAATAATTATCAAGGTGATTCGACAGAGAACCAAAGTTGTCGACATACAATAAGCAAGCTGAAGTATATTAACCGTAGAACCGATGACCGATGGGGTAGACGTGTTCTTGAGTGGAGAGACCGCGAATCGGCAAACGTAAGGTCGATCGACGATCTTCATAGGGTGGCTGGTAGCAGCTGGATGAGCGTTGCCGAAAATCGAGCTGAATAGCGTGTAGTTGGAGAGGCATATGTCTAGCAGTGGACTGCTATAGGCTGATGATGATGATGAAGTTATCTTTACAGTCCTGCCAACTTACCTGTGAACTGAAAGAGGACGCCACTGTCGATGCGTCGACACAATCGAATGACATGCGTCGACACAATCGAAGACATTTCAACATGATGGCCGTAGTTCCAATTTTCGCCATTTCACAGATAAGTTGGTAGGAGTGTAATAATCAAAATATTTGTAGCAGTCAAGTCAGAGCAATTAAAAAGGTTTTATTACTTTTTAATATTTTTTGTCATCTATTATTAAGAATTTATGAAAGCTGACATATTTAATCTTCAGTCTATTTTTCTATGACACAGTTTGTCAATGTTTTAATAGTTTTAAAACGTATTCTCACGTATTTAACGATTTAGAACGTTTTATTTGTACTATAATTCTTTCAACTATGTTAAAAAAGGTAACGTAATCTTCCTTAATCGCTACTAGACTAATCAGATCGCTTTGTATATTAGTATTCGTTTTGCACATGTTATTTCGTCATAGCGTCCGGATGCAAAGGCGATACATGGCAATACTGTTAAAAGGAGCACTACACTTTCGCTACATATCAATAAATTCCTAAATTCAAAACATATAAAGAGTGGTGTCGTGAAGAATTACATTAGCATAAGTAAGCAAATGGAATAAAAAGCCAGTTTGCTAGGCTTTTACTACTGAGCGTCAAACGAGGGACCATAGACAACAACACGTTAAGGGGCAGTGTTCCATATAATTAGTTTAATTTGTTTGTAAAGTCGTTTCGTGAGGCTGCGTGCGGCTTGTTCCTGCGGCTTCGCCCGCGTGTATGTCGGAAAATATCGAACGAAAATCCTTCCTTATTCCTTGTCTACATTATAAAGGGAACCTCTGTGCAAAATTTCAGCTTTCTAGGTTCAAGGGTTTGGGCTGGGCATTAATGAGTCAGTCAATCAGTCAGGATTTTTCGTATATTGAGATTGAGATGTATCAACTAGCGTAAACGCTCACGGCTATTATAATGGATGTTCGAATTGGTGTACTTACATTTCATCCAAAATATGTTTTGTTTGATGATCGTAACTTAAATTAAGCGAAAGGGAAATTAAGCGTTGCTCTACTTAACAAATTAATGAGGCAGTTGTATTAATAAATTGCAAAACTATGGTAATGTTGGTATATATCTTGTATTGTTATTCAGAACATTTGTGAATATTTTAACATAATATATTTTACTCCCCATAAAAAGAAAGGAAACAGTATTGTTAAGTTTAACAAACTGGCTAAGCCTTAAACCTATTGAACATGTTAAATAACATAAGGTTTTGCCCACTTCACCTCATCTGTAGTTCTAACTCGTCGCATCTGGATCGAATGGGCCTCAATGACGAAACTGTTGCATGCAAACTGACGTTAGATAATGTAAAATAGAGCATTTACTATATTACTGTAGCTACAGTAATTGAATGCAGTACTTATTATCTTAACAAAATGACACAAAAGATTTTTTCCCACGTCGACACTAGCATGTGGAAATAAGAAAGCTCATGCCTTATTAAAAAGATAAGCCAGTCTGTAGATTGGTGCTCAGAAGAAACGCTTTTATGCCCTTGAGTAGGCCTTTTTAATGTAGGTAAAATTTTTTTTTTTTCCCCCAAAACTTGCTTTTTACATTCTTATTTTATTTTGTTGTCCTTTGCGTCATGTTTACCGCAAATAAACGTATTTTCTTTCTTTCTTTTCTTTCTTTCTTTATATTTTTACATTTTAAGGGTCCTATCCTTAAGTCTTCCAACACTTCGAGTACGGAAAAGAAACAAATTCAATGCTCGGTTTGCAAAACAACGGCTAAGTCTATCATCAATGTATTCGAGTCCGGGCATAATATCTCCAAAAGCAGTCATCGTTGTGGTAAGAAAATCATAAATTCATCGAATCTTTCTAAAACAAAATAAACACCAGAATTAATGTTCAATCATTTTACGAGGGGAGACAGAGGAGATAATTTTGTTTTTTATTAAGTACTAGCTGCACCCCCCGCCCAGAGTGGGAGAAGTCATTTCCCATCCACAAAAAAAGGGTATAAACTATCTACATACCAAATTTCATTCAAATCGGTCCAGCCGTTTGAGCGTGAAGAAGTATCAATCATACAAACACACACACACTCACAAACTTTCGTCTTTATAATATTAGTGTGATATTCATTTTACTTCAATAGATGCTATAATGAAAGGCAGTAATGAAGGTGGTGACCAAGAACATGAAACGGAATTCAATCCTGATACTAATATCCCACCACTACAAATAAAAAAATCCAACAGAAAAGCAACAGATTTAGCAAGTGGAGATCATGAAAGTGAACTAGCCGTTCAAGGTAGAATTATATTGAAACATGTTTATTTACTTTAGCATTTCATTAATATAATCTTTTTAATCAATACAGAAATAAAAGACGAAGTAAAGAAATCCTGCAAAGAAGACGGTAAATTATTAATTAATAAGGTACATAATTTTCACAATTCAGCCTTTGAAACAGCTAATAAGCAACGCCTAAATATTTGTTAAAAATTTTCAGGAACTTCATCCGAAGAAAAGCATTGAAACAAATATGGAATATAAAAATCCTAACTTCCGAGAATCAAGCGTAAGCACTATTATGGAAAATTGCTCAAAAAATACTGAGAGCAATGACGAAGATGAAGTGGAAAGCAGTGACAAAGATCCAAGGCAAAATTATTTTAATTTTATTTACACGGCTAACAATCATATAGGGCTATTTTTTACCCGACTGCGGCGAAGCCCAAAAGGAGGGTTATGTGTTTGACCTGTATAAGTATGTATTTTTGTATGTGTGTATGTCCGTTTCTTTGTTCCCTCGTAACTCCAAAACGAATAAACGGATTTGGATAAATTATACGTCTTTAGATTGGGCTTGGTAGTGCGAGTGTCGCTGGCTACATTAAAATAAAAAATAAAGTAAAATGGCGGATTTGGGGTGCCATATTGTGGAGATCGTTTTTTTTTTTTCTTCTAATACCATCGAGTGGGATATCAAAATGAAGGATTTTTAAAGGTGATTACAAAAATATATGCAACTTATATGGTTAAAAGTAATTCAAAGTGAGAAATCGTAAAAAACACGTAAAAAAAGGCTTGGCTATTTTTGTGCACTTGAACCAAAAAAATTACTCTCACGACCAAAACTCCTTGCAAGAACTAAATCGTCTGCGAAATCTTTCACATTTGTAAACTAAAAAGCTGGAAATAAAAAAAGTAAGTAATTAAAAAAACTAAAAAACCCGACTGCGGTAAAAAACTGAAAATTTAAAAACATAAAAGTAATAGTAATTAAATAAAAGTTGGAAGCAGACGGGACCCATTCCATTTTTATATTTTCTAACTCAAATGGGTCCCGCCTGCTTCAACTTTTATTTAATTTAAAATGGGCTTGTTTTTAAATTTTCAGTTTTTTACCGCAGTCGGGTTTTTTAGTTTTTTTAATTACTTTTTAATTACTTTTTTTATTTAGTTTACTGACAATTTTTTGTGTTTTTGCGGACTGTTTTTCGTACGTCAAAATGCTTAACGGGACATTTAATAACCAACAGAGTATAGCAAACCTGGCCCTAAATAAACAATTTTCATTTCAGGCCTGTGGTGTGCCCAGTAACTGTCTGCTCAAAAATTGTGACTATTGATTCATTTATGTTACATTTTCTTTTCGATCACTCCAAAGTCCCAAGAGCAACTTTGGATGACACGGCGCCTCAAGAGGTTATCGTCAAATCTGTAAATTTTTCTACGGAAATACAATGTGTCTCTACATTTATTATCGAACCCCAAAAAAGGTAATTTTGGATATTGAGTACATAAAAATATCTTTCATTCATGAAATATTATAAAATAACTCATAATTTATAATTTCAGACCAAGCCAGACAATTAAGAAGAAAATGGAATCACTCACTTCGACTCGCAATTCAAAGAAGGAAAACAAATTATTACTATTATTGTCTGTGAGATTGCCGACGAGTTCTCTAAAATTGCCAAATGTTAAATGTGACCCATCGGCAATTTTCACAAGGAGTATTTACACGCAGACCGAGAAAATGAACGAACCGTATTCAGCGGTATCGGAAACTGACAATATTATGCTATAGCTGCGTATTCACTAGGAGACAAATTTCCGTGAATGTCGGGTTCGCGGGTGTATTTCTCAGAAATGGTTGAAATATATCACAAAAATTAGTACTTAATTAGTACCACATTGTACCACTTGTGAAATAATTTGTACCTCGTGGGGTCGCAAGTTATTGCAATAGTTTCATACACCCGCCATTCCAACGTCAGCTTGGCGGGGTGTATTTTTGTGTAGCCGAAATTACTGAGAAGCTAGATTTATAACATACATGGATATTTAGTACCTAATTGGTATCTCTCGAAACATACCTGTCAGTGAAATCTCATCAGAATTCGTCAAAAATTGAAAAATTGATCAGCAGCCATTCCTTTATACAGGGTGTTACAATATGTTGTTTATTTGACACAAAGAGTAGAGGCAACCGAGGATACTTGACTATAGAGATACTTAGCATCGGGTGGAATGACAGCTCACTTCACCAACGTTTTCAAGGTAAGTTTTTATAGAAATAGACCGGCAGGACTCGTTTACTCCATCGGTCGACCGGCATGTCGTTTAGTTGCCTGAAAATAAGGCTAAATAAATAATCGTCTATTGCTCATGCTCATCCTTTATCATAATTATACACTTACTACGGTATTGGTCAACTAGCCCCGACAATGAAGTCAACCTACCATGGGCATGTGGTAAGTCAACATGGGCTGCTCGAGCAGTTAGTCAGTGATCAAAATACAAGGACCGCCCGTGCAGTGAACGTCAACTGCTTGAAGCTGCCACTGCTGCAAAAGCAAGTGGGCGGGAGGCGCACGCGACATGGAATGAGGAGCGTGGTTGGAGGGAGTAACTGCGCGAGAGCAGTCGACAGCTCGAGCGGTCAGTGTATGGTCAAGCAAGTTAAATAAAACGTTGAATTTTTGTTGCTTAGTTTGTTTTATTGCTAGTGTTTTTTTTTTTTCTCCAAATAAGGGTAGGTAGGTAACCCCACAATTTGAAATCTCGTAGAACGTTCACCGAACATTGCGCCCCCTCCCACTTGTTTTCAATGGCTTGTAAATAAAACTGACGAATCTGTACGCAGATTATAAACCGCCAGAAAAAAAGACGCGGTGCGGTGTGAAATTCGTAGTGCGGGCTAACTAAAGTCAGTTAGTCCCTCCGCCCGCTTTCCTTTTTCCATGTCGTGAGCGCCTACCGCCCGCTCACTTTTAATTTGCAGCAATGACTCAATGGCAGCTTCAAGCAGTTGACGTTGATTGCACGAGTGGTCCGTGTATTTTGATCACTGACTTACTGCTCGAGCAGCCCATGTTGACTTACCACATGCCCAGGGTAGGTTGACTTCATTGTCGGGGCTAGTTGACCAATAGATACCATAGTAAAGTGTATAATTATGATAAGGGATGAGCATGAGCAATAGACGATTATTTATTTAGCCTTATTTTCAGGCAACTAAACGACATGCCGGTCGACCGATGGAGCAAACGAGTCCTGCCGATCTATTTCTATAGAAACTTTCCTTGAAAACGTTGGTGAAGTGAGCTGTCATTCCACCCGATGCTAAGTATCTCTATAGTCAAATATCCCCGGTTGCCTCTACTCTTTGTGTCAAACAAACAACATATTGTAACACTCTGTAGAATGGCTGCAGATCAATTTTTCAATTTTTGACGAATTCCGATGAGATTTCACTGACCTAAGGTATGTTTCGAGAGATACCAATTAGGTACTAAATATCCATGTATGTTTTATATCTAGGTTCTCAGTAATCTCGGCTACACAAAAATACACCCGCCAAGCTGACGTCAGAATGGCGGGTGGATGAAACTATTGCAATAACTTGTGATCCCACGAGGTACTAATTATTTAACAAGTGGTACAACTAATTAGTAGGTTGGGGAAAAAGTTTCTTCGCATTTTTTAAGAAAATTCAAAACATTTTTTAATATACATTATTTACATTTATCTAAAGTATGTAGGTACCATTTTGTTCGATAACTTTTTGCCATCTTGTAGGTAGGGACATGATCCCATTGCTATAGAAATTTTGGGATTTCTGATCAAAATACCGCGACAAGTGGTTTTGGCAGTCCTCTCGTGATGTTAACCTGACACTGCCTAAAGAATTCTGAAGAAACCGAAACAGGTGGAAATCTGAAGGTGCAAGGTCAGGACTGTACGGCGGATGCATTAACATCTCCCAGCCAAACTTTCTTAATTTTTGCTGAGTGGCTAAAGATGTGTGAGGTCTAGTGTTATCATGATGAAAAACCACACCCCTTCTGTTGATTAATTCCGGCCGCTTTCTCTCAACTTCTTGCTTTAATCTCATCAGTTTTTCGCAGTAGAGTTCAGAATCGATGGTCCTGCCTGGTGGTAACAGCTCATAATGAATAAAGCCCTTCCAATCCCACCACACACACAGCATCACCTTGTTGCGAGTTAACCCGGGTTTCGTCACAGTCTGTGAAGCCTGACCGGCCTTTGACCACGACCTTTTTCGCACGTTCTTGTCGTACGTGATCCACTTTTCATCACCTGTTATCAGCTTCTTCAAAAATGGTTCGGTTTCATTACGTCGTAATAAAGATTCACGAATGAGTACACGGTTCATTAGATTTCTTTCAGTGAGCTCGTGAGGTACCCAAATATCGAGCTTTTTTGTGTACCCAAATCTGTTTTGTGGTCAATTCCTAGTTCTTCAGCTACGTCGTAACTACTGATATACCGATCTTGCTCCACTTTTTCAAAAATGGCATCTATTTTATCCGTAATAGGGCGACCAGAGCGACGTGCATCTTTGACATCAAAATTTCCGGATTGAAAACGCTTAAATCAAATTTGTGCTACTCTCACAGACACTGCACTGGGTCCATAAACATCGCAAATTTTTTTCGCGGCTTGCGTTGCATTTTTACCTTTTTGTAGTAAAATTTTAAAATGTGTCGAATTTCTTCATTAGATTCACTCATCTTGACAGTACGAAAAACAAATGAAAATCACACATTTTCCTAATTTGAATTTGGAATTATGTTCTTTAAAATTTAAACTTTCAATGATACCAAAACCAGCCAGATACAAATAGTATAGCCAAAGAGATTTTATTTTAAGTTCAAACATACTATAATGCGAAAAGACTTTTTCCCCAACCTAATAGGTACTAAATTTTGAGATATGTTTCAACCACTTCTGAGAAATACACCCGCGAACCTGACATTCACAAATTTCCCGCAATATTTGTCGCTAGAGATATTGGGCGAAGTCGGGCGACGTTGTCCAACTTCGCCCGACATCTCTAAAGACACAAATGTCGTAGCCTCGTGGGACATTAAGAGTCTCGTAGTGAATACGAGGCTTTTAATAGTTCTAAAAATGAAAACTGAACACGTATTAAGAGGCTACCGAGCGCGCAGTGGCGCCCTGGTCGTTTGTTTGGTTATTTCTTTTATTTTAGAATGAAAATGCAGAAAATAAGCCGGAATAGTTGGGCTCCACAAGACTATACGTTATTATTATTACAAATAGTAGCTTTATATTGTTAAATTTTATTATAATCGTTAAAACGGAAAAAAGTAGCCTCTATTTTCCGTTTTAACGATTATAATAGGGCGCCACTGCGCGCTCGGTAGCCTTTTAATATTAGAAAGAAAGAAAAATATTTCATTTGGAACACGCACAGGAAATACAGTTAAGAAGGAGCATAAATAAAAGTAACAAACATTTAAAACAAAAAAAAATACTCTATACCTATAGATACTCTCTTTCAGATTAGCACAGAATGCCTCAGCAAGAGTGGTAGCGAATACAAATCTTGTACTAGTAGATCTGTGCTCGATACGGATGAAGTGTTTGTATTATGGCTCTGCCAATTAGATGACGCAGAAAGAGTGTTTAGTGTAAGTAAAAATGCTCATTCTATGCGTTGATTGTGCTAATCTCTTTACAATCCCAATTCATGTTATCTACCTAGTTTACTATTACACTACTTATGCCCGCGGCTACGCTCGCGTGGAGGTCGGGAAATCAATTCTTGAAAATTATAAAAAAAAATCTTTATGAAAAAATACATAGGTATAAGTGGGCATGCCAAGTTTATAGGGTGACTGGTAATTAGTGACCGATACTTAAACAAAGGATTGTACCCATAATAACAAACACATTTTACAATAAACCCAAACCTGATATCGTGAAAAAAAAAATGTGCTGTTCCCTACATTTATGTTCGCATAACTCATCAAAATGCAGTAAACAGCTGGTTTTTTTTCACGATTTTACCACGCTTAGCCACCACCATAGAAAAGGGTTTTGTCGACCGAAGAATAGATAAAATGACAGATTGTAGAAAGATTTCTATCATGGCGGTGTGTCATTTTGTCACTAAGTTCGTTCTTACGTCGACACGTTCTTACGTCGACAAACCTCGTTTCTATTGTGGTCATGCTATGCGAGCAGGTTTTGTCCCTTATCAAGAGTACAATATTGTGTATCATGTATGTGTGTGTGTGTGTGTGTGTGTGTATTGGTCACTAATTACCAGTTATCCTAAAAGAGGTGAAGTACTACAGAAAAATAAGAAAGATTCTCTATCTAACTAGCCTATACTGCCCGACTGTAGTAAGGCAAAGGTTCCCTCTCCTTTTCTATATTAAAAAAAATTTTTTAGATAACTCTTTTAGGGGAAGACAAAAGAAGAGGCTATTGTTACATTGGTGGTGCCGTTCATGTAAGAGACAAACAGGATCCATCTTTACTCTACGATAGATCAGAGTGTCTCATAGTCAAGGGATCTGCTATCAATCGCCTCTTCAACCCCAAGGGTCAGATTACCGCTATAGTTAGTCTCATAGGATGATTTAATAAAATATATTATAACCAAAAACATCTTTTATTGCTAATCATTATCTAATTCGAAAATTGTTCACAAAACTTGTCAGCTTCAGCTAAGCTATTGGCAGCACCGCGCGTCTTTCGATATTCTTTCTTATCGTAATACACACGAAATTTTTCTTTGCTACATTTATTGGATGCCTTCGGATCATTTTGAAAAAAAATCTCATAATCGGGGTTAGGTTTCACTTTGTAACGGTTAGTTTTAGTTACTTCTTTGTTCAAATATTCGTATGGACTCGTGAAATCCTGGTTCTTGTATTTATGGACCGATTGTAAGGCGGGACGATTGGTGTTTAATAATTCTGCAGCTGTCTTCGCACCAGATTCAGTGTCGAAACTATTCGGAGCATTCTGAACAATATTTGTAGACGGGAATGGTTCACCAGTTGAATCTACCATTTTGATGCTCTTCATCTCAACCCTGAAATTATTACAAATTTTAGAACTGGTTTAAAACAAAACAAGAACCATGTCCCAATTACCTCGTTCAAGATGAATAGAACAGTGACATTGCTCTTCGCAATATAAAATGTTACAAGATGAATGTCACTCTTATGCAGTGGAATATAGTAACTTAAATCAAACCGAGACCCACTAAAAACTGAATGAAAAATAAAAACTTATTTACAAAAAGTGAAAAATAAGTTTAATTTCGGAAGTCGGTGGCATAAAACTAAAATGCAGATTCAAGAGCACCGACTTCCGAAATTAAAGTTATTTTTCACTGTGTAATGTTTTTTTTTTTTTTGGAAGTCTGTTGTATTTTTTTTTGTAAAAAAGTTGTTGTTATGGACGCTGTTACAAATGGGTAGTCAAATCAATACTTTTTTTACACAAAAGTATGTTTATTAAATAAAATTCTTTACATTCTTAAAATGTTTTTTGGCCAAACTGTTGATAGATGTGCATGGTACGATTCTGTACTATAAATATAATTTTAGATAGGTATAGCTTCTCAATAAACGTACCGGAGTGAAAATTTTTACTTCGGTACATTTATTGAGAAAATGTATCTAATTAAAATTATATTTATAATTCAGAATCGTACCATGCACATCTATCAAAAATTTGGCCAAAAAACATTTTAAGAATGCAAAGCATTTTATTTAATATAAACATACTTTTGTGTGAAAAAGTAATGATTTGACTACCCATTTGTAACAGCGTCCTTAATGGAGATAAAGCTTAAAATGCTTTGAAACTGAAACTGCTCGCCGCTGCTCTTTCGGTGTGTTTTGAGCCTAAGGCCCTATTTCACGATGTCGGAATAGCCACTAATACTCACCGAATAAATTAAAAAATTAAACCGAATTTGTATGAAATTATCTGCCAAGTAAGTTAATCAGAACTTAAACGTAGGTCGTGAAACAGGCCCTAAAAAGCATGTATAAAATCGAACCCGTAATAATTCCATTTTGATGTCATAAAAAATGAATGTACACTCTTAGTTTTTACAAAGAGCAAATATAAAAAGGAAGTGCTTTAATTAAAAGGGTGGTCATAATAATGAGGTTCAAATAATTTTTGAGGAGGATTTTACCCATAGCTTGCATTGTCAGCGTAATACTTCACTTGGATGGGATTCCCTTCGTTGTCCATATAAGTGTATTTACCAATTGTAGTTCCATTGGGAAAGTGCTTTTCATCCCCTAATTCGGGCTGCAACTCTAAATCTGCCTTCTCAATAGGATAGCCTGTGAAATATTACAATAGGGATGATGACAATTTTCTTTCCGTGATTTAGATTATTAAAAAATATTAGACATATATTTTTTCTTCTTTTGCGGATTACGGCGATACATTCAAGTTAAAATGTGGCATGACGTCACGCCTTGCTAGGTTTTATAAGTAGTTGTGACGTAGCGTTACCCTAAATTCAAACCTACAATAGGGATGATACCTGGGTAAAAAATAAAGAAATTCTTAAAAATAAAGATAATTAAAAAATCAGGCATCATCCCTATTGTAGGTTTAAATTTAGGGTAACTAAAATAACAGTCAGTCGCTCTATGTAAAATACTGGTAATTAGCTGCATCCGGTCAGACTGGAAGCCAAGCCCAACATAATTGGGGAAAAAGCTAAGAGGCTACGTAGATGATAATAAGGATTATTTTTTCTAAACCTGTGGTAACGGCCCCGACTTACTAGTCGTGGGTTCGAACCTAGACAAGCGCTTTTCCTTGTGCAAATAATTTCATCACCACTGCTCTCAAAACGGTGAAGGAAAACATCGTGAGGAAACCGGCATGTCTTAGAACCAAAAATTCTAAGACGTATGACATCTACCAACCAACACTAGGCCCGCGTGGTGGATCACAGGCCACTCCCTCTCGAAGAGAGAAGGCCTGTGTCCCAGAAAAGGGAACAGTTATTTTAGTGATTATGGTATTAGATCACATTCGCACTCGCTTGTGTCGCAGGCACTTGTTAAAATAAAGTGAAATGATCAATGGAAATAAAAATAAAACTTAGAAATGACTCAGATCTTAAACAGCATAGAGTATGTTTTCCACGTTAAATTATTTTTTTATAACTTACATGCCACGGTTGTAATTATCACCAAAGGAAAAACATAGATATTCCACAAAAAACTTTTATACACTTGGATACGCTTCATTTCAGTAAAATATCAAATACAATATTTTGCCACAAATATTTTACATTTCAGTTTGTCAAGATGACATAATAACGAAGTTTATTTTTCTTGTTTCTTTTCAAAGCCTCCAGAACTTCTCTGGAGGTTGAGGTGATATCTAATATTAACATCTCACCTTTCTGAACCGCTTAGGGTCAGATCACAATGAGACGCGACGTGACGCAACGTGGCGCGCACTTTTATACAAAACTAGCTGACCCGACAGACGTTGTCCTGTCTTGGCTATGAATATTCTAATGTAAACGCTTGAAGTTAAAATGTTTTTTCTGAAATTTCCCAATTTTCTACGAAATTTTCTTAATTTTTTTTTCATAAGAACCTTCTCCTGACAATCATAAACATAACAAAAATAGAATTAGCGAAATTGTTCCATCCGTTCACATGTGATGCGATGACCAAGGGAAATAGGGATTCATTTTTATATATGTAGATATAACTTTATTTACTACACAAAAAGATACACGGCCGTTAAGTTGATGAGACGAGTAGCATAACCCTTTTGACTAGGACTTAGCAGACATCCAGGCATTTACCACACCACGTTGCGTCTCGGTGTGAACTGACCCTTAAAATAATCTTTTAAGATTATTATTAAAAACATGGCCGTGTTATGTTGATGATCGCAGAGTAACCCTTTTGACTAGGACTTAGCAGGCATCCAAATTATTGCAAAGACTTTTGTACTCCTAATCTTTATTTTCTAGTAAATTTTATTCTGCTTATTTTTTTTGTGTTATGTTCTTTGGATGCTGAACGGTAAAATATGGTGATACCAAGACTGTGATATACTATTATTATATATACATTATTGTTTACCCATATTTGCAAATAAATGATTTTGAATTTGCAAAATTGCAGAAACGCAGACGAAGACCTGATAAAATAAAACATAGTAACAAATAATCTTGTTCAATCATTTATTAGCAGCTTATTAACTAAAAAATGCTGGTTTAAATATTACAGATAAAAACAACAAGCAGAATGTTCACAAGGTTCTTCTGGCGTTTGGCAAAAATAATATAGGTAAAGCTACAAAGTTGTTTTGGTGCGTGGCAAAACTAGTATTTGTAGGTAAAGCTACAAAGTTTTTTTGGCGCGTGGCAGAAATATTATAGTTACCGCTACAAAGTTCTTTTGGCGCGTGGCAAAAATACTATAGGTGATGCTACAAAGTTCTTTTGGCGTGTGGCAAAAATATTATAGGTAACACTACAAAGTTCTTTTGGAGCGTGGCAAAAATATTATAAGTAACGCTACAAAATTCTTTTGGTGCGTGACAAAAATATTATAGGTAACACTACAAAGTTCTTGGCGCGTGACTAAAATCAGAACTAACGCTGCCATCTTGGTTAATACAATGGGGAAGCTAAATTGTAAATGGCGTGATCATAGCTCCCGTCGTGGTCCCTAAGGCCTATAATAAATTTGACATTTCGTTCATTCATTAGTTTGGTTTTATATCACTATTTCGTTATTTTCGGTTATTTTTATATTTTTAATCAAATAATTGACATGGAAAGTGTCGGAATTTAAAACCTTAAATATTTCCTCGTAATCACTTACTTCAAAATGTTTCGATTAATGTTTATTTTTTTTTAATCTTTACGAATAGCTTTTATCCACAAGCTTCTAATCTTACAGTCTCTCGGGAAATGGTGGACTTCAATTTTCGAGTACTTAAGAACACAACAACGCGTCATTTTCGCAAAAATAAAATAATACGACCTTGTGTTGGGAACTAGCTATGACAGCGCCATTTTGACAGTTTCCTTCCCCAATTCTGTGACAATTTTACAAATATCTACCAGGAATGTCATTCAGGTGCCAAAAGATCCTTCTTGCACTTTACTTATCATTTATGATGGACTATTATTATTAAATGCTTTTGTTGGCTTTTGTAGTTCTGGACAATCTTACAGTCATCCTTTTATATGAATTTGGATTTAGAGAACAATGTTCCAAGCTGCGTCACAATATTGTGAAGGACTTTCATCTTGTTTGGTTTTGGAGGTCGCGTCCACGTGACGGATGATTCCGTTGGTTCATGTGCTAGTGCCATTGGGGTAGGTACTGCAGTTATCACGTCGGAGTATACCCTGAAAATAAAGATTGTGTTTACAGGTATATCATAGACTAGCTGCTGCCCGCGACTTCGTCCGCGTGAAATTTCTTGTTCCCCCGACCCACCCCGTCGCATCGCATTGCCTGCCCGCGCTATTACTTCGTTTTCGCTTAGCGTTATTTCTGCCTTTTTTTCTTTTAGCTCGCCAAGCAAAGGTCCTAGAGTGATGTTAAATATGCCTATAGCCTTCCTTTAGATTTGGGCTATAAAATCCAGAAATATTTTTTAAAGTCCGACAGGTAGTTCCACAGATTAGCACGTTCCTTCACCGCATCCTCTTCCCGCTAACCTCTCCCTCCCCCTCTCACCCACTCTCACACCCCCTTCTCCACATCCCCTTCCCCCTCTCTCCCTCACCACCCCGTCCCCATCCCCTTACCCCTCACCTCCCCTTCACCTCCTCAACACTCCCTCCCCTTCACCTTTCCCTCCACTCCTCCCGGCTTTCCATCCTCACCCCCCTTCACCCCTCCCCGCCCTTACCCCTCTCCCTTCCCTCGGGGGGAAAAACTATTAATGACAAACTTTATTACTTACTTAGGCAAATATTTGTGCCAAGTTTAAAGTTAACTAACCAAATGAATAAGATTTGTCACATAAACTGTATTCCCTGTATTCATCCCCACAGGAGTGGAATTGTAAAAAATCGTTTCGGATGTTTTCATAACTTGACTGAAAGATTATTTTTACCAATTTTCGAGTTAATCAAGCCCCGCAGTAAAATCCTCCCCTGAAAAATTTACTACCTCTTTTCACCCCCTTATGGGTAGATTTTCGAAAAACCCTGTTACACGTCATTCTTCATTTTTGGTCTCAAGAATGAAAATACTGAGTTTGGAGTTAATCGCGGCGCGGCAGTGCGTCGTCGAACGAAACGCATACGCCATTTTTATAATCGTGATAACTTCGTAATTAAATGTCCGATTCGAATGAATTAAAAAGTAGTTTACTGCTACATAAATGTCCTTGATGATAAAACTATTTATTTTAGTAAGAATTGATACTACGATACGAATGTAACCAACTTTTGTTTCTACCGGCGATTTTATTAAATTTTAGAACACAAAAGCTGCTATAAATTGTGACTTAACTATGTTATTTAGATATATTACGTCGCGGACTTTTTTGAAGGTAATGAGTACTTTAATTATGTAGTACATATTTTTTATGTATCATCAATAGTTTTCTCAGCGCACGCCAAATAATGAATTTTATAGGCAAAATGTTGCTACTTTGGGTTACATTATTGCAATTTTCTTAAGGATCTCTAATATTTTTTTGAAAATAAATTATAGTCTATATTACTTTCTGATAAATTAACTTTCTACTGGTGAAAAATGGTTACAATCGGTCCAGTAGTTTCGGAGCCTATTTGGTACAATCAAACAAACAAAAAAATCTTTCCTCTTTATAATATTAGTATAGATATATAGATATGGTGTCCTAAAAATGAACCCAACATTCGTATTATTACGTAGACCGAAGAGCGAACTAATTCGAATGAAACAGAGTATTTTTAACAGATTTCCACTACCATTGAAATATATGATCCGTCTGAAAAAAAAAATTTGCGTTTGTTTATCGTATTGTCACTATTATCACAGGCGCTGTTTTGTTCAAACCATTTCACTATAACAATCTACCTGCCTAGCCTTTTCCCAACTATGTTGGGGTCGGCTTCCAGTCTAACCAGATGCAGCTGAATACCAGTATTTTACATGGAGCAACTGCCTATCTGACCTCCACAACCCAGTAACTGGGTAATACGATACCCCTTGGATTGACTGGTTGTCAGACTTTCGGGCTTCTGACGACCCGTAACGACTGTCAAAGATCCACGAATGACAGCCGGGACCAACGGCTTAACGTGCTTTCCGAGGCACGGAGGAGTCTCGTTATGTAAAGTAAGGTCCACGGACAACCCCGGCACGCGTAGCTTAACCTGATAGATCGACCCGTGCGGCTGTTGTTACTAGCCACAAGCTCCATTTCACTTTATGACTTAGTTCATTTGGCATTTGTCTTGAGCTTTTTGAACATCAGATTATTTTTTAGATTTTTTTCATTATGGCTTATTATCTATGATATTGATTATTTCTTTTTTATTTATTTTTTTTTAAATTTTATTATTGTTATTGATTATTATGTTTTGAAGTGAATTTACGAGTATCGTATTAACTTGTCCTTCATACAAAGATAGTGCCTTTAACATTTAAATAGCAACTCCCAGTAGAGCGTTGTCGTTTCTTTTATTGCGTTGTCGTTTCTTTTATTTTACTGTTTGATTTAGACGAGAGAGATTTTAATGTTAACCTACTGAAATTCTATAATTATTTGCACATTTTTACAACAAGAAGAGCATCAGAGAACCTAAATAGTTCTAAATGTGTCTCTATAATTAATCCAAATACATTCAGTTATTAATAAAATGAATAACATAATGCTAAATGTGATAATAATACGATTTTTTTTTACCTGTAACCGAACTTGTCAGCGATGTATTTGAATTTGACTGGTCTGCCGTAAGGATCTACGTAGCCGTAACGCCCTATAACTGTTCCATTAGGATGTCTCTCTTCAGACCGGTACTGGTTGTTGCCAGTTGCTGGGTCTGATACATCGTAACCGAAGGAAGATACCTGTGGGTTTCCTGAAACACAAAAGAAAATTTTATTTAAAACTAGCTGATCCAACAGACGTTGTCTTGTGCAAATTTCAATAATTCATTCAAAATTCCCATACAAAATGCACTATAGTTTTCTCGAATTTTCCAATTTTCCTTGCAACTTTTCTAAATTTTTCTTTTCATAAGAACCTTCCTCAGACTTCAACGAATATTTGAAAAAAAAAGTTAGTCGAATTAGTCCAGTCGTTCTAGAGTTTTGCGCTTGGCAAAACATTTAGCCATTAATTTTTATTTATATATATATGTACATTATCTGTAGAATACATAATGTATAATCTTCCAAAGTTGAACGTGGAACATCACATGAACGCTATAAAGATTTATTTTCACATAGACTATACACTAAAAAAGACTATGCACTTAAAAAGTCAGATTGTACATTTCTCATAAACGCATAGTAAAGATAGGTTTATTACTTATACTTATCACAAATATTTCGATGGGGATGAAATATTATACACGTATTTATTGTTTTATAAACAACGATTTAGATAACACGCATTAAAGTTGGAGAGTGGGGGCTCGCTACGTCACTTCTACGTATAAAATCTAGCTAGGCGTGACGTCATGCCATATTTTAACTCAATGTATCATCGTAATATTTTGATTACGTAAAAAAATAAAAAAACCGGTCAAGAGCGAGTTGGACTTGCGCACCGAGGGTTCCGCATCATTTATATGTAATTTTCGTTGATGATTTCTGAAAAACTGTGCTATTTCGAGACATTGTTTTATTTTTCCTGTAATCTATACATAAACTTCTATCACATAGAATAATTTCAGATTTTTCTCTATGCAAGCTTCGGAGATAAGGGGGGAACGCTATTTTTTTAAACATTTTCCATCAAAAATCGAAAACTATGCTGCCTAAAAAAAATAAAAAAAATGTTTGAGAATGTGCAAACAACGCTCTTTCATATGATACCTACCCCACATGCTCTAGTAGCCCCACTTCGAATTTTTATGACCCCCTTTCAGTCCCTGTTGCAAAACAAAACATATATTTTTATTTCTTCCTTATTTGCAAAATAGTCATCTAAAACTGTTCCAAATTTAAAGTTGATAGCATTAGTAGTTTTGAGATATCCAGCTATGACAGACGGACAGACAGACAGACTAAGTCACACCAAAAGGGTTACTTTTTACCATTTTGGTATGGAACCCTAAAAATACGTGTCAAATAATTTTTAATAATATAAAATGATGGATAAAAACAAAATTTTTAGGTAATGTTTTTTTTTGCTTCTTCAGATTATTTTATAAAACACTCAGAATTATTACCACTACAACTGTTCCGACTTACGACTGTCTTACCATCAAAATTGTTGTAAATGTAATAGGGTGCATGTTCTGCTAATGTGAGCCTGGGAGTCCTTGGAGCGGTATACGCCTGTGCCAGAATAGAAAACATCAGCAATACCTGCAATAGCAATAATATTATATATTATTATTTACTTATTTGAGAATTGACGTATAATTCAAAAAACCTAAACCTCGGCTCCACCCCCAACGTAATCTTACGTGATATTTTAAGTGTAAATATGTAAATCTGTGCTTGATTGCGTTGGATTTATTTTAATAATTTTTTATAACAATTACCCAGTTTCTAGCAATTTTACAGTTTCTCGCGAAAAAAAAGATTAAGTGATATTTTCCGAGAACGGGAAGGTCTCGGCAAAGCCTGAAGTAACCGAGACGAGTCGAGTAGACGAGTCGATAGACACCTCATGTATCCACCCAACCGTTAATGCTTCGAGGGTATAAAAAAACCCACATAAAAAGATCCATAAATATGTGCCTTTCTTTTTGTCGCGCAGTCGGGCGAAAAAGAAAATATAATGCTCTTCGGCACCGAAATTAGTTGGGGTATTCTTATTGTTCTTTTTTTTTTTGAGGAGCTCGTGGCTAAGTATTAACAGCCGCACGGGTCGATCCATCAGGTTAAGCTACGCTTGCTGGGGTTGATCCGTGGATGGGTGACCATCTTTACATACCGAGACTCCTCCGTGCCTCGGAAAGCACGTTAAGCCGTTGGTCCCGGCTGTCATTCGTGGATCTTTGACGGTCGTTACGAGTCGTCAGAAGCCCAAAAGTCTGACAACCAGTCTTACCAAGGGGTATCGTATTACCCAGTTACTGGGTTGTGGAGGTCAGATAGGCAGTTGCTCCATGTATAATACTGGTATTCAGCTGCATCCGGTTAGACTGGAAGCCGACCCCAACATAGTTGGGAAAAGGCTAGGCAGATTGATTCTTATTGTTCTTTTTACCTACTTGTAGTTGATTTAACAACGAGATGGTCAAGATAGACCAACGACCTCTAGAGGACGGCTGTGGCAGACTAGACGCGGAAGGCGGAGAACTGGTTGTTATAGTGAGTAACTAAGGTACTCCCAAGTTGCAAGCACATGAGTTTTAGAAAACTTTATCAATAACTGGAAACACAGTTAAAACGATGTAGTTTTAAGTAATGGTTTAGTTTTGAGAGAGATTCTGTAATACGGGCTTTATAGTATCGAGTGAGTTAGTGTGTTTTCTTGTGGGACCACATAATATGCAAAGAAAATAATAAAGAGCTGTGTGATGGGCGATCGTTGATACATGTTGCATTCAATCATTCGCAACATAGAACCGGATTCGATGGCCTGTTGAATAGTTGTGCATAAGGTACTAATTCCTTTGTGATATGGACCTCCTTTTGCGAAGCAGTAATGCTCGCGAAGGAGGAGGTGGAATTCGTGAGGGAGAGGCAACAGTCGCGCTCTTGCGCCCCTAGCCGCCGCAGGAGACGCCCTGGGCCGCGGAAATCTATTGCCGATTCCCGACCACCATAGGCACGGGCTTGCGGACGACGAGTAATGGGTAGCTCGCCGTCCGGTAAGGACCAGGCCCGGGTCAACGGCGCGTTGTGTTCCACGCGCGCCTCAAAGAGATGTCATCAATGACGGGGTCCAATAGGGCCGATGCCGCCGGGGTCGCGGGTTGTTCGAAAGAGATACCGTGGCCCTGGCACATGCGACTGAAGGAACACGGGTGGGTTTTAGTCAGTAAAAGTCTGACACGCCCTCCCGCTCCGCCTAGAGCGGGAGAAGTCATTTGATGATTTCCCATCCACAAAAAAAATTAAAAAGAAAAATAGAAATCATTATCCCTACCTATTACTAACATATGGCTACCATATTCCTTACCACCTACCTACCTACACCTACCTACATCTGTAGATTTTATAATTCTCTACCGTAAAACATGTCTGATGATATCTTAAATTGCTAAGAAAAGATTTTTAACAAATTAATACGTTATCAAGATGATTTAATTGCAAGATAACCTATAAATTATCAATAAATCTTCAGATATGATCAACATTTAAGGTGCGCGTGCGTTTATTTTCCAAGACACTGCTAAAGTGCCTCATTTATCTACATTAAAGTCGGTTTGAGAAATGTTAACCATTAGTTAACTGTCCGTTAATATGATACGCATGAACGGAAAAAAGTATTCGTTTTAATTGTAGTTTTTGTTTAAAGAGAAATATTAATTAATTTATGGGTATTCCCATAAGCAAAAGCAAAAGAAGAATAGATAAACGTTAATTTATTTATTTTTTTCCTACTTCCAATGCAAATGACTTGATTATAATTTGTAATGAAGACGACGAAGATCATCATGGTTTCTGGATGTATTTTTTTTTATTAATTGAGTGGGTAATATTAGGAGCTCGTGGCTAAGGAGGAGCTCGTGGCTAAGGAGGAGCTCGTGGCTAAGTAATAACATCCGCACGGGTCGATACATCAGCGACGCTTGCCGGGGTTGGCCCGTGGATGGGGACCATCTTTACATACCGAGACTCCTCCGTTTTGTTAAACGGAGGAGTCTCGGCTTTCTGAGGCACGGAGGGGTCTTAGTATGTAAAGATGGTCACCCATCCACGTACCAACCGTGGCAAGCGTAACTCAACCTAATCGATCGACCCGTGCGGCTGTTATTACTAAGCCACACCTAATGTATATTAAATTCAATAATGCCAAAACTATCTTCTATAGCTCGTTTTTGAACCCCAGATAGTTAAGGACGCTGTTACAAATAGGTAGTCAAATCATTACTTTTTTACACAAAAGTATGTTTATTAACTATATTGCATTCTTAAAATGTTTTTTGGCCAAACTGTTGATAGATGTGCGTGGTACGATTCTGAACTTTAAATATAATTTTAAATAGGTACATTTTCTCAATAAATGTACCGAAGTAAACATTTTTAGTCCGGTACATTTATTGAGAAACTGTACCTATCTAAAATTATATTTGTAATTCAGAATCGTACCATGCACATCTATCAACAATTTGGCAAAAAACATTTTAAGAATGTAAAGCATTTTATTTAATAAACATGCTTTTGTGTAAAAAAAGTAATGATTTGACTACCCATTTGTAACAGCGTCCTTAATTTGACATTTCAAATGTTCCATGTAAGTATAATATTTTAACCGACAAAAAAAAAGGAGGAGGTTCTCAATTCGACACGTATGTTTTCTTTTTCATTTCATAGTTTGACATTTACTCTTGTCAAATTACTATCTGGGATTAAAGAACGAACTTTACTTTTTAAACAACATCATTTCAAAAAAAGAACTTATCATCAAATTGAAATTTTCACTCTTTACAGTACACGTTGGAACTTACCTTGTAAACACTGTCCATATTCCTTTAAATTATTCACAATTCCACTCATAAACTTGGCAGTCTGCACAGTGTTGCAAGCTTCGTTCACATGAATGAACATATTTATCCACCTCTCCTTTTAGTAGTTTTTTCTTCGTAAAAAACAACGGCCACGCACAATGTTCGTAAAGTCAGTGGGTGAAGGCAATTTCGCCCGTATTCGCTTCAGTGATGTCATTCTAGGTACGACAGGATACGACAGTATTACCTTTTACGCGATAAAAGTTAGATATATGACAGCCAATGATGGGAAATTACTTTAGAAATCAATTATATAGAAGTTGTCTGAAAATAATGGCTGCTATTAAATTAAATTTGATATTAATAGAAATGCTCTTAATATGGTTCGCAGATTCGCAAGGACAAACGAAAAAGTTGATTTTTTGGTGATTTTTATAATGAAGTTAAGGTAAGACTTGACTCGTTAGAAAAGTTCGTTGCACCTAAACACGTCATTGATTTTAAATTATATCACCTTATTTAATCACTGTCATTATTTACATTAATTATTATTCAAGTCACACAATTAAAGATAGTGTTTAAATTAATCTTAACGATACAATCATTTTAACAACACTTTATTTTACTCATCTGATAAAGTCGTTGCCAAACCTTATGGCTGGTTTATACCTACAGTGCGAGCTGCTGACTAGACAGTACACAGCTGCTCGCACTGTATACTCGCATGTCAGTAGCTCGACTTGCCTTGGCTGTTTACACAGTGTGGCTACTCGTCGGTAGGCCAACTCGCACAAAAACAAAAAATATTGACGTTACTCGGCTGCGAACTACCGTCCAACTCACAAGTGCGAGTAACTCGTATGATACGTCTACTCAGTGCGAAGTGCGAGTTGCTGTACTGCAATTACTCGGTAGGCCGACTCCCACGCTCGCACTGTGTAAACTACCTATTAGTTATCTCACTTTAACGGCACTTTTATTGTTTTTTGGTTAAAAATAACTATATTTAACAATGTTAAGGTGTCAATAAAAAGACAGATTGGCGTAAAAGGCTTGATACCGTAAAATTTTCTGTTTTGGAATTCTCCTTCAAAGGTAAATCACCCACACAGAACAACACAAAATGCTTTGGCGACGGTTCTCTTGAGAAAATATATTAGGTATGTTTTAAAAAAAACTACATCATCGGCAGACATGTGAAATTGTATTTTATGACTTTCACACGTGTGAGGTGAATAAAAGCAAGCATACTTATATTTTTTTTTACTTTCCTTGCATTAATCTGGAAGAGACTTTTGTCCTCCAATATTTGGCGTGCTTACAATCAGATAGCTAGATAATTTCCATCATTTCACTATTTTAAGCTTTTTAACACTGCGGGACACTAAACGTCTATAGGCGTTATAACAGTAAAATATCTATTGTGTCTCGTTCAGTGTCCTTGAATAGTAATAACATTTCTGTAATATTTCCAATCAATTTATAATGATACCAAAGTCCTTCATTTTTATTATTCGCGCAATTTCTTCGGTAACTGTAGTACCTACACAAACATCAGTAATTAAACGCCCTTATTGCGTAACATACTTAGTTCATAGTCCATTACTTCATTGGTTTGACAAATTCGTCTACTCAACAACGAAAATAACAAATGTTGAATTAACAAAATTAAAGACATTGCCGTTGTAAGTATGTTAAGGCTCTCGCAAATAGGCGCAACGCGTCGGCGTCGGTGCGACGTGATTCTGGTAGAAAAATGTTCATAAAATTTTCATAGAAATTGTTCTATTAGGATGGGTGACCATCTTTACATACCAAGACTCCTCCGTGCCTCGGAGAGCAGGTTAGCCGTTGGTCCCGGCTATTCGTGGATCTTTAACAGTCGCGTTACGTTTCGTCAGAAGCCCGAAAGTCTGACAACCAGTCTTACCAAGGGTATCATATTACCCAGTTACTGGGTTGTGAAGGTCAGATAGGCAGTCGCTCGATGTAAAATACTGGTATTCAGCTGCATCCAGTTAGACTGGAAGCCAACCTTAACATAGTTGGGCTAGGCAGATTGACCATTCTCCATTGCCCTTTGGGTGACTTTCAGCCTTCTGTGAGGCCCATTGTGAGCAACCACGTTTCAGTGCCATAGGTCATCACTGGTAACACGCACTGATCATGATGCATTAAAATGTAATGCTCAAAAAATATTTAGTCAAAATATGATTTTTTGGATTTTCAAACTAAAATAGCAGCGGAAGGATTAATTTTATACTATTGTTGTAATAGTAAAAAATGAGTCAGAAGCCCGAAAGTCTGACAACCAGTCTTACCAAGAGGTATCGTATTACCCAGTTACTGGGTTGTGGAGGTCAGATAGGCAGACGCTCCACGTAAAAATATACTGGTATTCAGCTGCATCTGGTTAGACTAGAAGCCGACCCCAACATAGTTGGGTAAAGGCTAGGCAGATTGAGTCGCGCCGCGCCTGTCTGTGGGAGCTTTTACGCAATTACTCCGCAGGTTTAGTTTTCTACAGCTGTATAACGTCTTCTTATTCGTTGACTTTGTCGAAATATCGCCATTCTGCTTAGTTCAAAAAGTGTTTAACACACCAAAAAACACGTATCATCAAAATTCAATCATTTCTATTTTAGAAGTGAATTCTCATTCAAACAATAATAAAAATCAAATAATGCTCACTGAATTAACACATAAAATACCAAATGAAGATTTATCGCTTTGATGATGAAGTGGTTAACTATCCACTCCGGATTAGGATATAACATAAAGGAAACAAGTCATTTGTCCAAATAACAGCTTTTCTAATAAAAACTAGTTTTGTGGTAAACGACCAAATAAATTAAGACGTAGCTTAGTAAATTAAATATTTCTAAATAAAGTCAACAGGGGTTACCGAACTTCACGAATATTATTTTAATGATGGGAAAGAATCAAAGAAAGAAAAATTGGTTTATTTATCACAGAAACAAAAAAACATACAAAAAACAAACAACAACAACAAACAGAACAAAAACAACAAAACAAAACAACAACATATACCTACAAAAAGATAAGTTAACTCGAATAATAAAGAAAAACTACTGAAGTAATACTGCCCCATTGGAGGAAAGTCAGCGCCTCCATCAAGTCAGCGCCTCCACCAAATACGCGCCTCCACCAAGTCAGCGCCTCCACCAAGTCAGTGCCTCCACAAAGTCAGCGCATGCCAAAGATCCACGAATGACAGTCGAGACTAATAGCTTAACATGCTTTCCGGTACACAGAGGGGTCTCGGTATGTAAAGATGGTCACCGATCCACGGAACAACCGCGGCAAGCGTAGCTTAACCTGATCGATCGACCCATGTGGCTGTTATTATTTAGCCACAAGAATAGAACGTTTGTCTAATTAAGCCCTCTTGTCCTTGTTTATCATACCAGACTGTATCATCATGCTAAAGTAGCAGCACTTCACTTCTGCGCACCACTCTCCAATGGCACGCCATCTTGCTAACAGCCTCACTAACAACCTCCATCAAAGTGTATGATTCACTGTTGTAATGTTGTTTAAACGCGTTCTAAATTGATTTATTTAAATAGGCCTGCGATGGTACTAAACTTCGTGTGATTTATAATGGACCATATATTCACTTAGCTCTTAACTATTAATCACTTTAATTATTATGAGTCAGCATCGTTATTCTATGCTGAATGAACCTTCAATTTTAACGATATTGCCCGAAGAGAAGTTGCAAGCGCAGTGGAGAAACACAAACAGGAATCTGACACTAGACACCCACTATCTGACGCACAACTATCAACACAACAGCTAAAAAAAAATGTTATTAAAAAAACTAAAAAACCCGACTGCGGTAAAAAACTGAAAAGCCACAAACAAGCCAATTTTAAATTAAATAAAAGCTGGAAACAGGCGGGACCCACATGAGTTAGAAAATATAAAAATGGAATGGGTCCCGCCTGCTTCCAACTTTTATTTAATTTAAAATAACTTTTTTTTTATTTCCAGCTTTTTAGTTTACAAATGTGAAAGATTTCGCAGACGATTTAGTTCTTGCCCTGAGTTTTGGTCGTGAGAGTTATTTAAAAGCTTTTTTGGACCAAGTGCACAAAAATAGCCAAAGATAAAAGATAAAGATAAAGATAAAGATCATTTTATTTGTCAAAAACATGCGTATACATGCAAATTATGCATGCAGGATGTCACAATATTAATTTATATTTTGTACGTACATGTTTCACCCGTAAGGCGTACAAATTTAAAAATTTACAAAAAATCAAAAACTAAATTACAAAATAAAAACCAAATTATTAAAGACAATCTAAGATGGTAGGTACATAATAGTCAGTAATAAACATTGATACGTCAGTAAAATAAATTAATCATTAAAATGTCACAAAGTTTAGGGATTAATAAAATAAAATAAAAAAAATGTCAAATAGTGTCATTCAAAAAGTCATTTATATTATAATAACACTTGTCTGTTAATAAATCTCGAATCTGTTTTTTAAACAACTTTACCGGCAATGCTTTATATGACTGTGGTATTTTATTATAAATTTTAGGAGCCATACAGAAAACGCTTTTACCCATTAATGCAGTCTTTGCTGTATGCGAACACAGTTGAGTATTGTCACGTCTGTTACGGGGGAAGGTGTCAGCTAGTCGTGGAAATAGAAATTGATTTGCCCTAACAAATGTCGCAATTTCAAAAATATACAGCGATGGTAGAGTTAATAATTTGTGTTTTTTAAATAATGGCATACAGCTGTCGGTCGAATTCAAATTGAACATAGCACGAATGCATCTCTTTTGGGCCTTAAACGCTATTGCTTTGTCTGTGGAATTCCCCCAAAATATAATACCGTAGCGCAATAACGAAGCTACTAGACCATGATAAGTTGTTACTAAGGCATCTGTGTTTAGCTCTGGGGCCAGTTTATATAAAGCGTACGCAGAGGTGCTCAGCCGTTTACTTAGGTATTCTATGTGTGCCTTCCAGTTCAATTTAGAGTCAATAATAATTCCTAGAAATTTTGTTGCGTCGACTTTATTAAGTTCAGTGTCCTTGTAAATTGCGTTAATGTCAAATATAGCTTGGGTCCGTTGCCTAAAATGCATAATCGTTGTCTTATCCAGATTTATTTTTAGGTTGTTTCTGTTTAACCATGATATTATTGAATTTAAAGATTCATTTATGTCACTTTCATATAAGTCTTTATTTTTACATGCTATAGTCATAGTGCTGTCGTCGGCAAAAAGAGTCATGGGGTGTTCAATAGCATTAGGCATGTCATTAATGTATATTATGAATAATAAAGATCCGACTACACTGCCTTGAGGAACACCGTATGTAGGTGTGCGTTCGCTTGATATATAAATTTCCTCTTTTTTTGTCTTAACATTAATTCTCTCAATTTCTGTGTATTGTTTTCTATTAGTTAGGTATGACTGAATAAGATTTAGAATGTTTCCCCTTATGCCGTAAGCTTCTAATTTCTGTAGCATAATGCTATGGTCAACGTAGTCAAAAGCTTGTGTCATGTCGCAGTATATAGCACACACCGGGATTCTCCTGTCCATATTCGTCATTACGGTATATAAAAAGTCATAAATGGCCATACTGGTTGACATGTTTTGTCTAAACCCCTTTTGCTCTTCACTAAAGATATTTTTCTTTTCAAGGTATGAGTACAGTTCTTTATGAAGGTATTTTTCAAAAATTTTGGACATTATAGGAATTAAGGCTATTGGTCTATAGTTATCCATGTGTTCCTTATTATTTTTTTTAAATAATGGTTTCACTCTTGAAACTTTTAGGGCATCCGGATATACACCTGAGCTGATGCACAGATTAATTAGGTAGCTTAAGTGGGTACAAATGGTTTCAGAAACATACTTTACCACCTTTGTAGAAATACCATCATAACCTGTACTATTTGTAGTATTTAAAGCTTTAATTATGTTTAATATGTCTATAGGTATACTTGGTGCAACAAAGATTGAGTCTTTCTGTTTTATAATATTCGTTGTTACTTTGCTTCCCGAACCTTGCCTTGGTTGAATTTTATCTACAAAAAAATTGTTAAACGCGTTAGCAATTTCTAGAGGGTCATTTACTATTTTGTCATCGACATTTATATAGTTAATGGATTCTTTCGGTAAAAACGGTTTCGATTTATTTATTATATTCCATGTCATTTTGGATTTATTTTTTGCAGTTTTAATTGAGTAATTATTTTGAGCATGTCGAGTCAATCTCATAACTTTTTTAAACCTTTTTGTGTAATTCTTAAAAATATTTTTGTTCGTCATATTTGGTTTTAATCTGTAATTCCATAGCAATTGACGTTTCTTTTTACTGCATAATTTAATGCCATGAGATATCCATTTTGATTTTTTAATTACATTTATAGTTGTCAGTTTATATGGAAAACAGAGGTCATAAAATAGTTTAAAGTTGTCAATAAATATGTCAAAAGCGGTATTTGGATCTTCAGTTTCATATATTTCCGAAAAAGTCAAATGTTTTAAGCAGTCTCTAAATTTATCCATATTCTCTACGCTTAAGTCCCGTCGTTTTCTGCGCCAGTATTTTAACATACACGTTTTTTTTACCGGGCATTTTATTATTTGCGCTGTGTGGTCTGACAGCGCAAATTCAATAACGTCTGTTTTACATTTGGCTCCAAAATTATGTGCGAAATTGTCAATGCAAGTTTGGCTATGAGTTCTGGTTGGTTGCTTTAAAGCTAACTTAAGATTGAAATTTAGTAACAGACATTCGAAATCTAAAACAACATTATTTTTCTTCATTATATCAATGTTAAAATCTCCCGCCATTATAATATGCTCATACTTTTTTTTACATATTTTTTGTAATATTTTTCCTATTGTTTCAAAGAATACATTTAGATTATTTTGTTTCGGTACTCTGTAGACACATAAAATAATAATATTGTGTTGTATGAGCTCCACACCGCAACATTCAACTACACCAGTTATAGATGCCCCAGCTATATGTGGAACTTCTCTCCATTGATGTCCGTTTCTAATCAATATACAAGCCCCACCTCGTTTACTTTCTTTCCTACAGAAAAATGATGCTAAAGAATAATTGGGGATATTTAAATGGCCTTCGTACCCTGACCTCATGAAGTGTTCTGTAACACACAGCGCGTCAATAATAATGTCCTTTTCTGTCAATTCATCTAAGCAAACATTTAAAGCATCGACCTTATTTAAAAGCCCCGCTATATTTTGATGCATCACGTTAAGGCTTTTAGTGAAGAAAAAACTGCTTTTCTGTTTCTAATACGTGTGTGGGATTGTGAGACGTTAATGTTATTAGGGGAGTATTTACTGTTTTATTATTATAAATGTTGATGCATTGATTGTCATTAATTAACGCTAGAAGATTAACAAAAATGGAATGGAACCCAAAATTATTTAGTTGTCCAGACTTCCTGAAAAATGTTTTATAATCATAGTCGATATTTGCATTTGAATCCAATACATGAGCATATTTATGTGTCCAGATATCTTGACATAAAGAATAGTTAAAGTTCATGACTCGCCAATTATACATATTTGAGTTCATGTTATATTTATATGTGGGTAGACAGATAATAATATTAGTATGAGTTATTTCACTAAGAGTCTTCCTTATATCTAATACGAGTTTAGAGTAATTTTTTGCTATTTTGAAGTCTTGTTCACCAATTAAAATCACACAGTAGTCACTCATTGTGTAATCCGTAAGTTTTGTGTTTATCCCCTGCAGGAGGTCACATGTAGCTCCATCTGTTGTTAGGTAGTGACAAAAATTAAATTGTTTCTCAAAAGTTTCTTCTATTAAAGACAGGATCTTATTTTGTTTATTAGCACTCAGAATACACAATTTGTTTTGTTTAAGTTGTTGTGGAGGGTGAAATTCGGTCTGGATTTTGGTTTTGGTTCCTTTAGAATTATGTATTTCTTTTATGTCTGACTTATTCATATATGTTTTTGTCCCCTGTTCATTTTTGGAAGTTTTTAGTTGATTTTTTGTGTTAATAGTTATATCGGTTCTTTCACGTTCTAGAATATCCGTTTGTGTCTGTTTTGTTTTATAGTTATTTTGGGTTTTTCTTCTTGGCGTATTTTGGCTTGTTTTAATTGGACTATTTGTAGCCACTTTTTTATACACGATATTTTTTCTTATCAAATTCTCATTTTCACGCTTTAGTTGATTATTTTCATCCGATAATAGTTCTATTTCTTTATGAGCGCTATCTAACTGTTTTGCAAGGTTTTGTATCTCCTCTCTTAATAACTTGACTTGGTCGTCTTCATTATCAGACAAGTCAGGCATACTACTTGTGGTGAACTCCAGTGTGTTAGGAATTACAGTGTCACAGTCGTCGATAGTTGGTGATTCCGATTGTGAACGGGGCCTGGGACGCCTAAATGTTACATTTAAACTGTCGAAGAAATTCATCTCAGGAATTATTTTGTGTCAAAAAGTGATCACAAAGTTTTACTGTATCTGAGATCCGAACGCCCACTATGTCGCACCACAGGTAGGGTCTTACACCTCTAGACCACTTGAACCGTAGCTTCGCATATCGTAAAGCCTTTTTTTACGTGTTTTTTACGATTTGTCACTTTTAATTACTTTTAACCATATAAGTTGCATATATTTTTGTAATCACCTTTTAAAACCCTGCATTTTGACATACCATTCGATGGTATTCGAAGAAAAAAAATATTTGAAATCCACAATAAGGCACCTCAAATCCGCTATTTTAATTTGCTTTTGATTTTAATGTAGCCAGTGACACTCGCACTACCAAGACAAATCTAAAGACGTATAATATATCCAAATCCGTTCATTCGTTTAGGAGTTACGAGGGAACAAAGAAACAGACATACATACATACATACATACATACTTACATACATACAGGTCAAATACATAACCCTCCTTTTGGGCTTCGCCTCAGTCGGGTAAAATCAGGTACAGCTTCCCATCGTCATCGACAGCGTCTCTACCAGGAAACCCGGCTGACGCCCGCCCGTTGCACACTGTGGCAGGATATTCTTCCCCCTCCTACTTACTATCTACCAGCAAAGGATCATCTCCCGACAGGGTCTAACCGTTCATGGTCCACTTAAAAGTCCCTGAACCGTCTCCGGACACAAGTGCGAAGATGTAACTCAAACCTGGTAAAGTGGGGCTACGTCGACGGAATGGCAGCAGGCGTCGATGTGGAGCTATGTCGCAAACTATGCTCAACCTCCTATCCTACCCTCTGTGTACCAAAACATGCAGCCAAAGTGGTATCTGCGCTGCCACCGATGACGTCGTGGAAATGGTGAAGTTTTGGGCCAACAAGATCTAAGGTACAGTCGTACCAGCAACACGAAGAAGAAGAATAATGTCCCGTTTGATTAACAACATATAGCAATCCACAACTGGACCTAGGGTGAACTGGAGTCGTACGTGTCGTGCGTGGTAGTGTCATCATGATTCCGTTGTGAAAAAAGGATGGTGCTATCGGGCGTATATAGCTCCGTCTCTCTCTCACACTGGAACAATGACGGCTTTAACACGTCATAGTAAGCCCCCGGGGCATACTCGTAAGTGTGACTTTTCCTAAGATGCGATTCCATAATATTTATTTTCCTCTTATTCGGACGAAAGCGTTCTTAATCGATAAACATAAAAAAAAACTACTGTTTTTATATAAAGTGATTCTATTTAATAGTTACAAAATTACACATTTTATTAGTTTGAAAAAGGTTTGAAAACATAGTTGACAGAAGTTTTAGTAAAAACAAAATACAATGTCAAAATATTGAGATCATGGCAAATGAAACTGAATAGTTTTAGAAACACGATCTACTTCTAATAAAAACTTAAACACAAATATGAATGGTACAAAAGACTTATTTATTTATTTATAAATAAATTAGTGATCTCTAAACACTATTATGTAAGCATTTAAAGCGATTTAAATATATAAAAATATCGATAATTGTACTTCAGATGCTTCATATACAATGGCAAGTTATTCACTTATGTGAATAAATATCCACAAACTCTTATTCAATTAAATCCTTCCACACAACTATTTATAGTTTTCATGATCATACCCATTTTTTATAGCGTTTGATGTTAGCTTCCGGACACTCTAAAATCGAGCCATGCTGCTTAAAAGTTTCTTAGTCGTTAAACAAAAATCATTCAGTAAATAAGAAAATCTTAGTCATCAACAGTAACAATGATCTCGGAAACATTTTTTTATTCGGAATTCTAAATCATCAAAACGTTCGGTCCAAACCCTGCGCGTGCACATAACATAGACCCACCCTTAACATTAACATACAGTATAAACATAACATCTACGGAGTATTAGAGTCGTTAACACTAGGTTGTAAGTAGGTCGTTAGTGAAGCCCGTAGCCGTGGCCGTAGGATGCCACTGCGATGGGCGCAGGCGCGTAGTGGACCGGAGCCGCGTGCGCAACCGCTACTTGTTGCTGGAAAATTGAATTGTTTTTTTTTTTAATCTTGCACTTAATAAAAACTTTAGTTCATTCATACATTCATTCACTGACAGTCAACGCACAGCCTAATCCGCTGGATCTGGAATAATTCAATTTTGCGCAATAGTGCCTCATATAATGAAGGTTAGCAGAAAGGAATTTTGAAAATTTATCCCCTATAGGGGATAAAAGTTTGTACAGTAATGCGTGGTTTGCCACGCAAGAGAAGGAATGACTGGCTATTCGTCGTTCTCAGCATTATGTCTGAGTACGTAATAGAATGCCTATTAGCGAATTAGGTATGTTATGAGAATTTATAATACAGTTAGTACCTGGGCGACTGAGCTCTGCTCGGGTAAATATAGAGAAAACGAATGTTTCCAGATATAAGGCCTAGCTAGATCCATTTTTCGCCCCCGTAAACCCCTTTGCAACTTCCATCGAAATCGTTAAAGCCGTTTTCGAGAACGTGATTACAAATACAGGATGGTCCAAATAGTGATATCAAAAAGAAAAATCTGAATTCCTCATTTATAGGGTGACTTGCTATAAAAATATCTGCCACGGCTTCAATGGGAGATAGTATTGAGTATATAGATTGCAATAGTGAAAAAATTTCATACCCTGGAATAGTTAAATCAATTTAAGAAAACAAAGTAATTAAATAAACATTTACTTTATTCCAAACTACGCGCGCTGTATCGCTTGTCATTGAAAACAATTATTGCTACCTCTTTCTAACTGTTCTTTGAATGAACACTATTTACTACGGGACGGTTTCATACAAATAAATCCATTCAAATTTATACGCACTTTTTTTTGTATGAATAAATTTATGACATAAGATCAATAATTTATCTTTATTATTTGTAATTTATATACGCAATACTGTCTCCCATTGCAGCCGTCGCAGATATTTTTATAGCACCTTATATATATGTTTATATACTGGGTGGTCCCCTGTTTACAAACATATATATGTACAAATATTGCTCATTTAATAGTATAGATTTACTGAATGTGTGGATTTATTGAAAGTTGGATTTGTGGCTGGACAATAAAATATATAATTTAATTTTTCATTTTCGTTTCATTACGATTATAAAAGTTTTGCTACAAAATCCGGAATTTCGTTGACACTACTCAGTAACACCAAGGTTTAGATTGTAGATCCAAGACTGTAAGGTATGGTATGCACTATAAGATAAGTATGTCCCATTAAAAGTTTTCAGATCTACTAAATCTGAAGGTTAACTTTCACAAGATTTCATAAACATTTTACACAAGAAAAAAAAGTCGTGAACCTATTTTGAAACGGTAAATTCCGAAGCTGTAGTGGAGCAAATAATTTCTATGCGCGTGAGTTGTGTCGCCGGTTCAAGGTTGTGGCTACTCAACCATTGCATTTCAATGGTAAGTAATCGATTATTTACAGCTGTTTAACTCTTTTACTACTTTCGATTGTTATTTACTTACTCTATTCATCTTTTCTATTCATCATTTTGAGGTTTCCAAACTATCTTTTAGAGCTGTTGTTGTTTGATTTGTTTTGCAGCAAAAAACGATTCGAAATTCGAAACGTACGACAACGTTCAAAGGTTACATCGTTTATCTTCGGAAAAACAAAATATAGCGAATAAAATGTGACTATCGACCAATAGAAATTGATTTACATTCCCAATTAAATTACCTATTGACGCGTCAATCGCTACGTCTAGACGTAGCCATGATTGCAGTGTGAAGTGTGGCAGTGAGATGCATATATACAAGATTAGTAGGAAAATTGAGACAAAGCATCGTATCTTCTGTCTGTTACGGCGCCGATGCTTTGTCTGCCGTATTTTTGCTTGGCGAACTTTTGAATGTTAGCCAAACAAAGTGCTTTCACTGTTACAAACTCTGTCTTACGTCAATTAATTTAACTTTTTTGGACAGTTTTTGCATTGTACGTATGTATTGACATGGGTTTAAATCCAAAATATGAAAGATTTCTTACGTTAAACCTTATTTCTCATACCACATAACCTAGAAAAAGTATTATATTACTATCTCATGAGCGGCCACGCAGTGGCTCGACCTATATGTATATTATCTAAGATTGACGCACTAATTCCATCACTCCCATAATGGACCAGTCACATTTAATTCGGCAAAGTTAGGTTTTTCCGAAGATAAACGATAAAACCTTTGAACTTTGTCGTACTGTACTTTATTTTATTGATATAAGTAACTAATTTTCGTCGCATTTAAATCAAGAATATACGATACGATAGATATTACAATGTTTTTATTTGAGCTGGAAATAGCTACCTATTTTGATATAGTTCAACGTCCCTTATAACACCATAGTTGCCAACATGTTTTCATAAACAAAGATCGCTCGCTTACCCCACGCGTCAATCACGAATTCTTATCACGTTTATAAGCGCGCTGAGATGCGAAAAAAAAATTACCATTTACTCCTAACTTGTAAAATAATTTAAGATTTCACCACATTTTCCGTAAAGGCCAAACGTTAGAGCAAAAAAATAAGACCAACTAAACATCAAACGAGGTAAAGAATCAGAGTCGCAACTACTTAGATAAAAAGCTTTGAAATAACCATAACTGCCATAGTATTAAGGCATTCCGTATACTTCAACTCCTAGTCAGTTTTATCAATAAGCAAAACACTAAACTATTTATCGGGTATTTTTCTCGGAACGCCCAACGGCTGTTATCTGGGAAATTCGGAGTAGTTTGACCAAGATCCACAAGTTGTGGCGTTTCCTTATAAGCGCACGCGCCATTACTGTTTGCGCAAGACTCGCCGTCGGCTCGCAATCGCAGAGAAATCAGGTTTGTGTAATGTTGGCCTACGACAGTTATCAGTGAAAAATCATACTTTAATAAATAAGAGAATGATTTAACTTAAAGACATCTTCAGTCTTCTATGTATATTTATAAACATTAGGTAAAAAACAAAGTCGCTTTTTGCGTCTGCCTGTGTGACCGCGTTATTTTTTTTAAACTTTGCAACGGATGATGCGGTTTGCACCATCATTTATACTATTTAACCCAGGGATAGGCTAAGTTGATTGATTGATACACATAAACAATCAACTCAGCCTAATGCAGTCCATTGCTGGGCAGGCCTTCTCCCAGACTGCGTCACAATATGTGTAATACATTAACATTTAACTAATATAATAAAGATCTCGATGTTTTGTCAGTCGTAAAAACCGTGCGAAGCAGGGGCGGCTCGCTAGTGCCTATATCATACAAGAGTATTATTTATTTTTTAAATATTAAACAAACTTTTATTAGTCTGGAGTCAAGATGAATCAAACGAGCCCAAACTCGATAGGGTTGCGTCGTTTTATTACTGAATTCCCATGGCCACCTTCCGGCTTCATCATCAGATCAGCTCCATGTCATAATAATATTGCGTTGTCATCCGATATTTTTAAAATTTTAAAATAATTTTAAAATTTCAGCTCAATCAGAAACTGGGAAGTGGGTCTTGCAAGATTAGATTACGGACAGACAGACACCGGGACAGGTAAAAATATATAAAAGCTTGTAAAAAGTATCCGAAAACTGCCTAAAATCCTTATGTAAAAGTAGTAGGTACCTACTCCGCAAAAAGTCATATAAATAAGTTCCTTAGATGGCTATCTGGTAACATGGAGAATGTCTCACCGCCAGTTTATTGGTCTCGCTAGAGTTGTTTGTGACTAACGCAAAAGATGGCGCTGTTCAGATTGCAAAGTAGCACCTACTGTCAAAATTAGGCATTTTTTAAATACGATTTAAAAAATTTTAACCCCTGAATCGAATAACCAGTTTTATACGATACAGATTTTTTTGTTGCTATTTTTTTTAAATCCCCTACAGGATTAATTGGTTTACGTACCACAACCATCACAAGTTTGACAGATCAAACATACACACAGATCAGCAGTGCTATTCTGTACAAATCTCACCGTGAAAACTTAGGTGAAGTGAGCGTGGAGTGAGCTCTAAATAGTGTCAATCCCTAGCATCAGGCATAATGACAACTCACTTCACTTAGGTTTTCACGGTGAGATTTGTACAGAATAGCGCTGCAGGATTGAGTTAATAAAAGCGCTCTTCCTCTCTCTTAAAGCTTGCTGTGCCAGACAGGGTCCATAATTGTTTCTAAAATGTCTTACCACCTGTACCAAATTATGGATTGCAATAAAGATTATGTCATTGCGTATGTCTTGGACAATGTGTTTCGTCGAGCGATGCCCGATGGACGAAAAACACCTAAAATCATCAATCTTTTCTACTCTCAACGTTATCATCACTGATTACGCCATTCAATTTCGAAGTTAGTCAATGAATCTTACCGGATGGACAGCGTGTCCGGATTTGTGCACGACGGCGTTGAAACCGGTGTGATCATCTGCGGAGTATGCCACTGTCCGGGTGGAACCGTCGGGCTCCACTAACGAGTAGCTTCCTGAAGAAATAATTTAATTATGCTTCGTTAGTTTAGTAAATTAGTACAGCTTCATGATATATTACTAATGCTTAGGTAGGTATAATAGCCGGAAAATATCTTGAAGAAAATGGCGATGGCGCTGCAGTCAGTGGGACCTCTGACTCGCACCCCATACGTTCCTAAAATTACTTCACATAAACATATTTCGCGCGTGTTCAAGATGTTTACCGACTATACAGGGTCAAATTAAATTAGCTAGCGAAACTCAGACGGAATCGATATCGATGATGGGTATCGATATCTAAACTTGCTAAAACAAAAAAGAAATTAATTTGATGATGTTTTTTTCTTGGGGTCATTAGTAGTCACTTAAAATATCAGTTTTTTTTTTGTGTTATCTTCACAGTCGTTATGGGTATCGGCCGATATCTCAATACGATAAAACAGATTTAATATAATCACATTTCAAGTAACAACACTACCAGCGGTCGGTAAAAGATTTGTGATGATTTTTTTGGGTCAATACCCCAAAAAAAAAGCAACAAATCTTTTTATTTTAAATTTTGTCGTGTTTGCGAAACTCCGCAGACGTGGTAAGTCACGTTTGCGGAGTTTCGCAAGCTGATTTAATTTGACCCTGTATATGTAATTAGGGGTCAATACGAGACAGTGAAAGCACCCATATTTGAACACGGTAGATACGGTAGTCCATCATCAAACAAAAATAAACAATTGTTTAAAAAAATTAAAACAACTGAAGTCTAAGCCGAAGAAATGATATTTTAACTACTTTAAATTTCTAATTAATTCCAAATTATGACGCTTTAAATCGGGTTCCAACATACAACTAACGACGTTGCTTGAATTCAAGACTTTATCATTCGCTTGTTCAATATTTTAGATTGTAATTACGAACAAAAGGTTAAAGGCCCTTCTACACTAACCTTTAACGACGTCGCCGTCACGCTCCTCTTGCTGCGACTTGATGTCGCCGGTGTGCGGGTCCTTCACTCCGTAGTTGAATGCGTACTTTGGATAGGACTGCGAAAATTAACATTGAATTGAAAAAAACGGAAATTTCTAAAAAAAGATAAATATAAATTATTTAGTTTTCACCACGTTTCTGGAACGATAATTATTATTGACGCGTCAAAATGAAACGCAAGGCGATTGGCTGTTATTTATTTATTTACTATTACTACTTACATTTGTTTTCATAGATGGGAACTTACAACAATGTAGTCACAATTTCCACACTCAGAGACGTCACCCAAAAACCAATCAAACACCACCATCAACACACATGAAATGTTTTTAAACTGTCATATGATTGACAGAGCTCGTAATAACAGCCGCACGGGTCGATCCATCAGGTTAAGCTACGCTTGCCTGGGTTGGTCCGTGGATGGGTGACCATCTTTACATACCGGGTCTCCTTCGTGCCTCGGAAAGCACGTTAAGCCGTTGGTCCCGGCTGTCATTCGTGGATCTTTGACAGTCGTTACAGGTCGTCAGAAGCCTGAAAGTCTGACAACCAGTCTTACCAAAGGGGTATCGTATTACCCAGTTACTGGGTTGTGGAGATCAGATAGGCAGTCGCTCCACGTAAAAATATACTGGTATTCAGCTGCATCTGGTTAGACTGGAAGGCGACCCCAACATAGTTGGGAAAATGCTAGGCAGATGATGATGATTGACAGTGTTCAAATTTATAGGTACCTGGACGTGAATGAAAAGTACCAAGTAGCGAGTCTGAGTACCGGCGGCACAAGTCATACAGAGGACAATAAATGTTAAGTGTGGAATTTCGCCAAAGAGCAAGTAAAGATATCCAATCGCAGAGACACGCTGTTGAGTATCTTTATTGCTCGCCATACTAGGAAGATGGGAGGGCGCAAGGGTACCGACACATGTTTTATCCCACGCCGAAGGCCCGCCTAACTGCCAAGGCATTATGGTCATTCCGTCTGGTCACTTCTCATAGTCAAGTGCCAAGCCGTCGCAGGGTTCTAAAACAGCTGTTCTTAATAAATCTTTGTGTCGATTTTCGTTCCAGAAACCTGACCAAAGTCGTATTTAGAGAGTAATTTAAAATCTAGCTTAAACAATAAAACTTTACGTGAGGTTTCTCCATGACTTGATTGTTTTTAGGTTACTTTTCAACATCAGAAACCTCTCTCTCTCTCTTTGTTTCTGATATAATACCTCATATTTTAATTCATAACACTGGCAACATTGCAGTAAGCAGACAACTTTACCACACTATGAGTGCCTACTCAAACGTGCGCTAGAATCTCCGCAATCTGATAAGTACAAACTCAAGTGTACGTAGCACTATTAAGTAAACTCTGATAATACTGAAGTCTGGTAGATAGATTCCTCTAGCATGATTGATTATGTAACAAAATGGTAATAATGTTACCGTTATCGTGCAATTTAAGTTTATTTGGAACTAAACGAGAAAGGCATAAGCTTGAAAAACCGGCCAAGTGCGTGTCGGACCACGCACAATGAAGGGTTCCGTAGTTGGGATGAATTTATCCCAAGAACAAACTTAACATTGTAGTTGAAAAACATGGTCTCCCATACATTCCAACTGTAAATGTAAGTTTGTACTCAAAATATTGAGAGATTTACCATGTTATTTTAAGACCACAGACTTTTTATAGGTTTTCCTATAATCTACAGGTAAAGATCTATTTTCCCTATTTTTTTCAAAATTTTAAGCTAAGTAGTTTCGGAGATAAAGGGGTGATGGTCAATTTTCGTCAATTTTCTTTTAAGAAAAGAAGTAGAAGTTATGTATAACTCGATAACCGTGTGTATAACTTCAAAACAATTTATTTTAAAATTATAAAAAAAAATATATTTGAGGCCCTATTATTTTATATGTCACAAGGTATAGTTTGCAAAACGTTTTTTTTTTTTAATTTTCTTATTTTTCCCCCAAAAGTGACCCCCATATTCAAAATTCATTTATTTACTTTACCCGTCCGTGTTTGGGTCACAGAAATTCTTATGTGTACCAAATTTCAACTTAATTGGTCTGTTAGATTCGGAGCAAATTGGCTGTGACCGACGGACAGACAGACAGACACACTAGTGATCTTATAAGGGTTCCAATTTTCCTTTTGAGGTACGGAACCCTAAAAATGTGTGGAAAGTAGTAGTCTGCACCTTTTTCTGACAGTTTGTTAACAGAAGCAGGCTTTTGACTGCACATAATACGTTTTTACAACTTCCTGAACACATTAAAGTAAATTTCGCAACATGGAATCTATGGCACGATGAGATTTCAGCGTGGTGACTCATATGTGTCAAGTAGCGTACTGCCGGCATTTAAAGATTAGATCGACTTGCATACTGCACTGATGCACGTAAATGATATGAGGTCTGCATCGACCGTCAGAACTATTTAAAGTACACAGTACTGTATTTAGGTATATCAAGATATTTTTAAAATCTATGTCTTGTCTTAATAACCAACTCAATGATCGCCGTATGAAGAAATCCTTCCTTATTCTTCGCAGCACTCTTGTCAGAGCGGTCGTGGTCATCATGTAGGTTCTTGTCTACAGGCCTCATGTGATTCGCTGCACGATTTCTCGCCATTTACTCCGATGTTTTATTAACCGACGAAAAAAAAAGGAGGAGTCTCAAGTCGATATGTATATTTTTTTAAGTAAAAAAAAAAACTTGAGTCATCGTCACGCCTCGAGACGTGTCCGAAGTATTTTAGGATGCGCGTTTGAATCACAACAGATAGACGCTTTGCAGATGAAGAAATAGAGCACCAAAAAAGTGATACAACCTAGTGCTTGAACATCCTAAGCCCAAACGTTGAGTCAAAAGTTTCCGCGTCATTACCGAGCGCTGACTGGATTTTAAGAAAGAAAAGAAAACCAGTTTATTCTGTACAAATAAAACGCACATTATAAAAAATAAAATAAAAAAATACAAAATACACTCAAAAACAATGTGAGCAAAAGCCTCATATTCAATTAACAACATACATATGGCCATGGCAGTTTATCCAACATTGTAAATACCGTAAATTATTGTCCGATTTTAGATCATTCAACAAAAAATAAAGTAGGTACCTCTATTCGGGCGCATGTAGAGTAATACACCGCCTATGCTATAGCAACTCCTTATTCGAATGAGATGTATTAAAAAGGAAAGCCGTTTCAAAAATGAATGCTTAAAGTTTCAGTGAACACTTACGATTGGCTCAGCCTGTACCGCGTGGACTACCGGGGCAGCATGTACCAATGGCGCCGCATGGATCACCGAGGCCGCATGGACCACTGGAGCATGTACCGCAACGGGTGCATGCCCGAAGTACCCACCATATTCTACTGGCACTGCCACCGCTACCGCTGCGCTCACACATGCTAATATCAAAAACATCTAGAAGAAAAGAAGATAATGACTAAGGAGGCAGTGAAATAAAGCGAAGAAGTGAAGTAAAGGTTAGCGGTCCTCATGGTCTAACAAAATTTTCATCCTATCGATTAGGATCCTTAAAATCAGTCTGTGGTAAATCCTACAATTATCATAAAACCACAAAAAATAATAAAGACTCATTTACGCCGGAGCCACATCGTGCGACATTGTGGCATGCCACAGGGCCGCAAATCGATGAAGTAGACCAAAAATAAAGTAAAAATATACGGCACGAAGTTGCCTCGGTGTAAAATAAACTGCAGCATGCTACATCCGCCGCACGATTTTGGCTTATATAGCATGCAACAAGGAGATGCATGGCACAATTTTTGGCATGCTACAATGTCGCACGTTGTTTGATCCGGCGTAAACGAGCCTTAAGACAGTAACTATTCAGGCCGTGTCCTATTTAAAAGCGATCGTCGAGCGAATACGCGACCGGTCACTTTTTGTTCGGTAAATCGGAGACCGCCCTCTGTCAGCACGAACACGTGTTCAGATTCACCAAACAAAAAGTTCGAACGATTGTGTATTCGCGCGATGATCGCTTTTAAATATGACGCGGGGTAAAGCTACGGTTTCCTAGGAAAGCGACTGTAATGGCCGCCATATCATATTCAAAACGCGCCCCCCAAAGATTACAATCGCTAGATTTGCCATCACCGTACTTACTCACGCAAAAAAATGTACATACTTAGAACAGTGAGCTCACACATTTATTAAATAGTATTTCCATGACAATAAAGTCAAGTCACTAAGTCATTGTGTTGCAAAAGTATCAAACCGAAACAGAAAAGCGACTATTTTTTGTTGCGACAGGGCTAATCTAAAGATTTAAATCTATGCATCTGCCATCATTTTCATGACTGCCGTCACTGCAGCCATAATACGCGGTGACCGCTCTTCTAGAAAACCGTAGCTTTCAAAGTCCTCAAAAAAACAAGTCAACTGCTTAGATTAATAAAAAAAACTAGACTAACGTTGCAATGTTGTAAAAATTGGAGACAAATCTTGTTAGTTTTAGCATCGAATATCTCTAGATAATCATCTTTATTACGAGGATTAAGATTGACAGGGAGGAAGCAAGGCACTTTATTTTATTCCAAGCCAAAGGTATCTCGGCATCTTATATAGACATGGGTAATAGTAAAAAGTTGCTAGGTTTAAAATTTATATAATGATTTCAAAAGAGGTTTAATGCCGAGATACTAACCTGTTCGTTGCCTACGGACATGATTTATATCTCCTGGCTGTTTCCGTGTTTACGTAAGAGGAGAGATGCTAAAGTATTGCATCATAAAAGCTTAAATTTTGGAGAGTATAAAATAAACTTAGTTTATGATATTTGCTGTTGACTAAACTTGCTAAAAAAGGATTGTCATTTTTAATGTATCAAAAATCACAAAAAGATTGCTGAAGTATTAAAGTTATAATGGGGTTTTAAAATAAAATTATAAACAGTTAGGAATTAACTATAGGTAAAATAAATATAGGTAAAAATCAAAATATTATTTCATACAAACTGATATTTACCTAAGTCTCGTCTTACCTAATAAAAAAATATGTTGGGGATCAAAAAAAAATCAAGAAAAAAATATCATTTTATAAAACACTTATCACAAAACATATATAAGTCCACAAAATATCGTAAATTCGTAAATGACGCAACTCACCCGCATATTCGTATCTCAGGTGCACAACGACACACACAACACACTCCGGGCAACTTGCCTCGGCGCAGGCGCCTTATAAATATAGGACCCCACTCTATGCACCTGAGTTAGATGCACCTACAGGGGACACATTCATAAATACGTTTGATACCATTCGATTGTTTTGACAACTACAACGCAAACACAATACAAATGGGTAAATTAACTAATTCCTGACCACGGTTTTGGATTTTGGAAAGGATTCAAGGCAATCATTCTAAAATAGGGTCAAGTACCTAGTAAATATCAACTTCAATATTAACGCTTTGAAGGACACGAAACGAGGCGTAATAACAATAAAACTTACCTGTATTGTGTCTGATATTGGGACGTAACGTTGGAAGACCTCCCACAAGGTGGACCGATGACCTTGTAAAAGCCGCAGGAATCCGCTGGATGCGGGAAGCACAGAACCGGTCGAAGTGGCGGTGCTTGGGGTACCTACACTTATCTCCAGCAGTGGACGTCTTTCGGCTGAAATGATGACGATGATATTGTGTCTCGTTCCGTGTCCTATTCAACCGATGAAGATCAAAGTTAACAGAAAAGTTCAAATAGCGTTGAAAACAAAACTTCCAATATGTAGGTAATTAACCTGTTAAAATTAGCTAATATTCTTTCTTTTAAAACATTCACTATTGACTGGCTTCAACTTAAAAAAAATACGATAGTCAATTGAGTGACTGACATTCTATTAGACCTTCCAAAAAGTGCAATTGGTAGGTAGGCCAGCGTGGGCAGTTTTAGTAGGTATATCTCTAATTTAAGAATGACTCACAAGAGATTGTAATAAAATTACCAAATGTTATCCCATCGAAGAATTGGAGTAACAATTTGGATAAACCTTATTGATGTATCGGTATCGATCGATCATGCATTTTCACGTGCAGAATAAACAGCGTTGCAATAAACATCTAAATTAGGTTCCTACCTATGTTCATAAATAATACTTGAAATTCCTGAAGTAAAATCTGGCATCGTTTAATATCATTATTGAAACATTCCTCAAGAAACAGCAAGCCAATAATGCAGTAAAACGCTTATTTCATCCAATCCTTGGCACTCATTGGTCAGGTCCAAAGTAACATAAGGCGTAAAAATCAAACTCATTCAATTACACTGAGAACCATCACTTTTTGAACGGCAAAATTTCATAAGACAGTCCCCCAAAACGCCCGCCCTCCACCTATTGCTTTAGCTGGGAAGAAGTGGCGATGAGTGCCAAACTCCCCAATATACTCGTAAATTATGTTAAGAATAGAGCAGAATATTATTTTTTATGTACACCATAAAAATTGCAGATTTATATGTAGAAAATTTTACATAGGTTGACACAATGGGCGGACTTAGCGCTAAAAGCGATCTTAAAGTTATTTTTACGAGTACTTGCACCTTATTATTTTTCGGACTACGTCGTTACCATTTTTAACCGACTTCAAAAAGGAGGAGGTTCTCAATTCGTCGGAACCTTTTTTTTTTTGTTTTATTTTTTTTTTTATGTATGTTCCCCGATCACTCGAAGATGGCTGGACCGATTTGGATTATTATTTTTTTTGTTTGAAAGGGTATACTTCCCAGGTGGTCCCATGATCATCAATTCAGGATCTGATGATGGGATCCTGGAGAAATAGAGAGAACTCTTCCAATTTTATAGGCACACTTGAAGCGATTTGGATAGTTTTTGGAAGAGTACTTTCTTGGAGTGGTCCCATTTCAATTTGGTGAAGATCTGATGAAGAACTTCTGAGATAGGCAACGGAACTCCTCAATAAATGATAGCAAATGGACTGGGATTGCTGAAATCTCATGTCTGTTTGTTGTTCACACCAGTTCATAACATAACATCACGCCAGTACGCTGTGAAGGGGTAAGCACATGTGAACCACTAAAAAGTGAAAAATAAAAACTTTTTTACAAAAAAATACAACCGACTTCCAAAAACAACAGTACAAAGTGAAAAATAACTTTAATTTCGGAAGTCGGTGGCAAAAACGAAAATACATTTAATCAGACACCGACTTCCGAAATTAAAGTTATTTTTCACTTTGTAGTGTTGTTTTTGGAAGTCGGTTGTATTTTTTTGTAAAAAAGTTTTTATGGATGAAAATGACAGTTCGAAAAGGTGGCATGCGCCAGCTATGTGGGATTGGATTTTGATTTAAAATTGGTTAAATCGCTTCCTGCGCCTTGTACACTACTTACTCGTATATGCGACAATACCAGCCCATTACCAAGTGAGTAAAGAAGTTAATGATTTGGGTGGTATGGTTTTGGTATTAAGGCCCTACCTTGAAAATAAATATTAGGTCTTTACCTATGAAATTGCCGTTCTGCAGTACTGGCCATTTCAAATCAAAATAATTTTTGTTTGGCTAAGAATTCTAATTTCAAATTAATTTTATTTTAAAAACATGGTTTTTTTTTTCCAAAAGTAGTCATTTGTTTATTGATTAGTGTTACATTTTCATCGCATTTCAATCTTTTTCGTCATCATGGATACGTTAAAATTCGAGTAATTATGGAATATGAGTACCGTCGTGGCAGCAACGCGGCACAAGCGGCACGCAACATCAACGACGTTTACGGAGCTAACACTACAAACCAACGCACCACTTGTTATTGGTTTGCTCGCTTCCGTTCTGGAAATTTCGACCTGAAAAATGAACCTCGCGGTCGTCCGAAGACTTTGGTCGACAATGACGAATTAAAGGCGATTGTGGAAGCTGATGATACACAATCTACGGCTGAATTAGCAGCAGCTTTCGACGTTAGCGTCAAAACAATATTGGTCCATTTGCGTCAAATTGGCAAGGTAAAAAAGCTTGACAAATGGGTGCCCCACGAACTCAATGATCGCCAGCGCGAAGTACGCGTCGAGACGTGCCTTGCACTGCTCAACAGACACACAAATGAAGGAATTTTGAACCGCATTGTTACCTGCGATGAAAAATGGATTCTGTTTGATAACCGCAAGCGCTCAGCAAGTTGGTTGGATCCTGGTTCAGCACCTAAACAATGCCCTAAACGAAAACTTAGCCCTAGAAAAGTGATGGTCACTGTTTGGTGGTCTAGCGCCGTGTGATTCATCACAGCTTCTTACCAAACGGGGTGAGCATTACTTCAGATGTGTACTGTGAAGAACTGAACACAATGATGGAGAAGCTGGCACATCTTCAACCAGCATTGGTCAATCGCTCGTCTCCGCTGCTCCTGCACGACAACGCGCGACCTCATACTGCACAGCAGACGGTCTCCAAGTTGCAAGAACTGGGGTTGGAAGCTCTCCGTCATCCGCCCTACTCACCAGACCTTGCGCCTACAGACTACTACTTTTTCCAGAATTTGGATAACTTCTTGGCGGGAAAAAAATTCAATACCCGAGAGGCAGTACAAAATGCCTTTGAAGAATTTGTTGCCTCCCGTCCAGCTGATTTTTTTAAGAAGGGCATCAATAAACTGCCACTGCGTTGGCAAAGATGCATTGATTGCATGGGTGATTACTTCGATTAATACAAATAAAAAATGCATGAAAAAAATTCGTTTAAATTTTTTCATACAAAACGGCAATTTCATAGGTAAATACCTATTAGTAGCTTGATGGGCGTGGCTTATTTTCCCCGCACGCGGGTAGTGGCAGTTCCATCTTCCGTGGTCGGTCGGTCGCCACCACAAACGTTATCTGAACCAGTGCTATCTAACTAAACGTATTGTGGTGGTGGTATCTAATTGCTTTTTGGGTGATGTGTCTGAGTGTGGAAATTATGACTACACTGTTGTAACCTTTTATACTACTTCTATTTCTTTAAGTTTGTTTTTCTTCCTTTTTTTTTTTGTTATTGGCACCTTGTTTTTATATTCATCTAGTTGTACTTTTGTGTGTTGCTTGTGTGCACCAAATAAATGTTTTGTCTATCAATCTACCCACCTGTAAAAACAAATGGTAATAAATAAATAAATTAAATAAATAAAAGTATAGTTTAGTTTTCTTTCTGGCATCAACTTTGCATTATTTTCGTTTAAAACTGCTGTTTATTATCCGTCGTCCGTTTCATCTGCCTAGCCTTTTCCCAACTATATTGGGGTCGGCTTCAAGTCTAACCGAAGGCGGCTCATTTCAGCCGAAATACGTCCAGTGCTGGCCATAGGCCTCCCCTAAACACCGCCACTTCGACCAGTTCTGTGCTTCCCGCATCCAGCGGATTCTTGCGACATTCACAAGGTCCGCATGCAGCTGAATAACACAAATTCACAATGTCTCAAACAATCTGCCTAGCCTTTTCCCTATGTTGGGGTCGGCTTCCAGTCTAACCGGATGCAGCTGAATACCAGTATTTCACATGGAGCGACTGCCTATCTGACCTCTACAACTTGGTAAGACTGGTTGTCAGACTTCTGGGCTTCTGACGACCTGTAACGGCTGTCAAAGATTCACGAATGACTGCCGGGACCACAGAACAGATATTTTCTGTGGCCGGGACCAACGGTTTAACGTACTTTCCGAGGCACGGAGGAGTCTCGGTATGTAAAGATGGTCACCCATCCACGGACCGACCCTGGCAAGCGTAGCTTAACCTGATGATGGATCGTCCCGTGCGGCTGTTATTACTTAGCCACGAGCTCCTCACTATTTTGAGTACGACTCGAGACCTCACAAAACAATGACTATTTTGCTTAATTAAGAGTCTCTTAAACTGTTTCGGTTTCTGATTTCGATACGGAACACTAAAACTATTACCTACATATAAAAATGTTGATATCACACATACAGACACACGAAGGATATTGCAGAATGCCGTCCAGCATTTGTTCTACATCTTGACCGATATATTACTGTCATTGCTTAGTGTAAATATTTCATTACGAAACAGATATAGTCCCACGCCAGTTGCACTGATTTTATTTACTTTAAAGGTTTAGAAAGTGTGTTTCAGCTAATTGCTACACATTAGGACTTACATAATGTACCTATAGGTATACTCGTGTGCGAACCGACTAACATATTTAAGCCTTAAGCTACTGATAATGAAATCTAGAGTAATTATCGACTCGTAAATTGGCTAGTCCACCTAGATTTTGAAACTCCTTATCTATAGGACCCAGATTTTAAGTCAAATTAAATTAGCTAGCGAAACTCCCCACAGACATGACGGGTATCGCATCTAAACATGATAAAATTATATGATGGTGTTGCTAGCGGCGGAGTGTCTGGCGGGATCTTATAGCACACTAGCTGCGCCCTGCGGTTTCACCTACGTAGACCGAGATAAAACGTGGCCTATGTGTTAATCTAGGGTATAAGCTATCTATATACCAAATTTCATTCAAATCGGTCCAGCCGTTTGAGCGTGAAGAAGTAACAAACAAACAAACGCACACACACACACACACAAACTTTCGCCTTTATAATATTAGTGTGATTAAAGGTATTTATATCCTTTGAAACACATGGTGGTCTGAATGCCTACTATATTTACATATGAATATAAGAGAATTTGGTTCAGTATTAAGAATATAAACAAATGATTCGTATTCCAATAAAGCCATACAAAAATCTGCATTGAAGACATCATAAGACATATGTGACATAATAGATTCACTATTCAGGACTCGGCTATTTATTACTAACTACATCGCTTCTAAGTCCTGTTTACAAGAACTCTGGGTGCTTAAAATGCCACTTTTAGTTAGTGCCGATTAATAACCATTTAAGCAGCTTTAGCAAAAGGAAGCATGTAAAGCCAGTAAATATATTAGGCACACACATCACAGTGAACCTCTGAAAAAAAGGTTGAGATTTGATACCACCAACAGCATCAGACTACTTTAAAAGTATCTTGTTTTGAAATTTTTAGTAATTGCAGACGGGTTTTTAGATTTTCTCAACTTTTTTTATATCAACCTTTTCGTGTATTATACTTTTGTAATCGTCTTCAATCCCTTAATTTTGATACCCTAAATAAGCATGGAACAAAAAATAACTTATTACGGCTTCTGTTATAGCGGCAATTTTTTTTTCAAATCCATGTATAAGTACCGGCAATCTGTATAATCCGGTATTCTATAGAATACCTAGGCAATGTATGTAAAACATTTAGGTAATGTATGAAATATTATTTATTTTATATTTTGCCTGGGTATTCTATACAGTACCTACCGAATGCGCAGCTGGCAATGTGTGTAATATACTATGTGTTCCAATATACTAGCTGTAGTCTTACAAAAAACAGATGACGAACTTTATCAACTCCGAACAAAACAAGTTGTTGTAAAGACATTGTATTATTGCAGGTGGCTAGCCTGCCGCTAGCAAGTTGAGAATCGCATCTTCTCCGGCGCTACGGGAAGTGCAGCCTCTTCGCCCTTGCGTAATAAGGCGCAAGCACCTATGTTCGCCTTATTGCCGTGAGCGGTGGCTGCCCTCCCTACGCACCTCCGTCTCTAAAAAAACACTCTTGGGATAGGGCAAACAAGTACCACGTGGAGTCGGGGTTGACTAACTCGGTTCTGTGACAGTTTTTGAACCTAATCTATTGTAACTAAAACGGCTGGTCAGAGACAAAAAGCACCTAACATTGATAAATACAGACCAAAACCTATTTACTTTACACATTGACGGTGGATCAGCAGGTACTCCATACAATCCCTGGGAATTGTATACATTACCATGGCAAAGTATGTAACGGACATTAATATTCGTAATATTTCATACATTGCCTGGCCGCCCCAGGTATTCTATATATTGCATAGGTATTGTATAGAATACCTGTATTATACAGATTGCCGGTAACATATACAATGTCACTCTCATCAATACGAATCCAACGATATCTCATTTGTTAAGATTAGTACGTTCGTTCAGCCTTGTTCAGCCGCCCGGGTCGATCCATCAGGTTAAGCTACGCTTGCCGGGGTTGTCCGTGCATGGGTGACCATCTTTACATACCAAGACTCCTCCGTGCCACGGAAAGCACGTTAAGCCGTTGGTCCCGGCTGTCATTCGTGGATCTTTGACAGTCGTTACGGGTCGTCAGAAGCCCGAAAGTCTGACAACCAGTCTTACCAAGGGGTATTGTATTACCCAGTTACTGGGTTGTGGAGGTCAGATAAACTCAAACTCAAAACTCAAACTCAAAGCATTTATTTCAAATAAACCAATTACAGGCACTTTTGAATTGTCAATGGGTCGGTCAGTCAGAAAGATGAAGCTAGTTGCCCATTCCAAAGCGTAGTAGATCCCTATGGAGAAGAACGGGCAAGAAACTCCACGGACACTCTTTTAAATCATAATATTTTTACAAAATATTGGTTACATCGTTCAAGTTGAAAATATACATGTGAGAACAATGTCGAAAGACGTGCACGTTAAAAAGCGTCCGTAATAAAAAGATAATAACTAAAACAACTAAATTAAATATTAAAATTAAAAATAAGCCATGGCAGCTAAGAGACGACCAGTCCCAACTGACGGCGCCCGTTCACGAACATGACGCATGGATCAGCAGCATTTAGCTCAACCATTTTGAAGGGAACTTAATGATCCAACACACACGCCACCATCAGCGAGACATTTGAGTGAGCATGACATACTTTCAACCGCCAGGGCACACTCAGTCAGATAGGCAGTCGCTCCATGTAAAATACTGGTATTCAGCTGCATCCGTTAGACTGGAAGCCGACCCTAACATAGTTGGGAAAAGGCTAGGCAGATATTTTAGTACGCTCGTTTAGCCTCTACGAGAGGACAGAGGTAGACAAACATATCAACTCCGCTCCGGCTCCGCTGCAGTCGGGTATTAAAAATTAAAAATTTTTTTTCTAGATCACGTCCACATTATAATAAAGACATTTATTTACAACGTCTTGTTAAAATTCATAGTTTTAAAAGCAGCATCTTAGCGCTCACCGCCGGAGCTGCACTGTCTAGGAGCACTTCTTATGCAAAGTGTATCTTTGTCCGTACTAACTCTGTTTTACGTCATTTCTGTTTTGCATAGAATTTCTTAAAAGGAAGCTGTCTGTCACATTCCTCGTGAACATTAGAATTCTTAACAAACGGTATTTTAGCAGCGGATGCTGACTAAAGAATACGTTCCCGAGTTTGATTTGAAATAGGGCTTATTTATTTAGTTACTGAACGGAAATTAATCTTTTGCTAGTAAGACGGTGCGGCATATGAATTAAATTATCTGTCTACGAACACATTTTTATCCGACGAATAAAAGAGGGAGGTTCTCAAGTCGACGCGCATTCTAGTTTATTTTTTACCCGACTACGGCGAAGCAAAAAGGAGGGTTATGATTTTGACCGGTATGTTTGTATGTATATATGTTCATCTATTCCCTCATAACTTCCAAACTACTTATCATAATTTGACAAATAAGGTAGCGTTGGAAGCATCTTGATCGTCCGGTGGTTATAGGCTATGTGACGTCACATTAAATTGAATATCCCTCTAGGGTACATAAAGTGATGAACTAAAAAAAAAAAAAAATTATGATGCCTTATCAACTGAAAGGGCTTAATTAGCACATTTCAAAAATATATATATTGTAAGCTATTGCTCCCGGCTTTGCTTGCATGCACCCGATAATTGGGAAAAAAAATCTAAAATGACGCCTCACAACCTCACATGTGAGTCAAATATATTTTCTCGCCAAATCTGCCCAAACTACATGTATAATTATTCTTCTTTTAAAAATGTAAAGTGACTGCAAATACTTTACCACGAAATTAAAACCCGAAAATAATTTAAATAAAAAGTAAGTTTAAAAACTAAAATCCAACTACTGAAAAATCACGCTCTAAAAAGTATGAAACAAGAAAATAATCTCATCTGAAATTGGGGAAAAGACAGACAACTTAAAAATCCGGAGTCACACATAAGCGGTTCGGTTTATGACTAACATGACGTGTGACTCCAGATTTTAAATTGTCTGTCTTTTTCTAATTTCAGATGATATATATTTATGATATATGATTTTATTTCATACTTTTTAGAGCGCGATTTTTCAGTAGTCGGGTTTTAGTTTTTAAACTTACTTTTTATATGGTAACTATTAATATCTAAAAGAAAACAATCTCATTCGTCTATAAAGACCCAAATGATCATATACATATTAATATTACTACAAAAATCTATGTCGAAGTAATAAAGCAAATACTATAGAAAATGAGACCTATATTCCTAAATAGAATTAAAGTAATAAAACATACTATTCCGGCATAGTATTTCATGTTGAAATTCGCTCTAGATTGCAGCTAGGTACTCACTCGAGATGCGTGGCCGTGTAGCAAGTTAAATTTGTGGCTGCGCTGGCGCATTAAGCTTGTCACACACAACAATCTATCTAGACTGACTGATTGACTGACTCATCAACGCCCAGCGCAAACCCTTGGAGCTAGAAAGCTGAAATTTTGCACAGAGGTTCCCTTTAAAATGTAGACAAGTAATAAGAAAAAAATTCCCGGTAGTACATTCCCATGGGATATTTTCCGACATCCACGCGGGCGAAGCTGCTGGCAAATGTATAAGGGTGGAAATAGACACAACGATTTTTTTTTCTCGAATATGAGACCTAGCTAAATCGATTTTTTAGCCCCCGTAAACCCCCGTAAATATTGCAAGTTTCACCGAAATCGTTGAAGACATTTTCCAGAACGTGATTACAAATATATAAGTATACAAATATTGCTCATTTAATAGTTTATGATAATGTCCCAGGATGTATATTTTACATTACTTTAAAGTACACGCAGTAGACAATGTATATCTTTGCTTCGTTTGACTGCTGTATCGTCTAGCTGACGCATGTTTTAACCTCTGACATGTCGCTGCACCCCATGTGTGCATAAGGAAAAATCCTTTATGTAATAGGTATATAAGCTTATATCATATATAACGTAAAAAACATCATCCGATGGAAAAAAAATCATCATCAGTAGTTGTGAAGCTATGGGGTTTGCAACTAACCCCCCCCATGTAGGTGACTATAACTTTAACTACCTATTTCCGTATCGCTTGATATCTTAGAGTACTAAAAGGTGTTAAAATATCTAATAATAATATCTAGGTGTTAATCCATACTAAAACTTCAATCTCTTATCCCTATCACACTCCATAGTACAATCACTTCTAAAATACATCAATACCTACCGCACCAACCGTCTCTCCTCACTCATATCACGCATACCCGCACTTACTTCATAGCCTCTTACTCACACCAAAGACACATACGCGCACTCACACACACTCATGCATACACACACACTCATGCATACACGCGCACTAACATACGCACTATCACTATGCGCGCGCTATTAAATTACCCAATTTTCATTTCTTTTCCTTTTTGTTTAATTTAGACTCCTCCTTTTAAAATGGAGGATTTGTCTACTTATTTAAAAATTCATTATCATAATTCAATAACTTGTATACGACACTGTACTGTAGTTGAAGGGCGGAATGTCCTAGCACAAGCATTTATTTTGCTTAAAGGGTTATTCCTAAAGTATAAATGTAACTACTGTAAGTTATTGAAATAAACATTTTAATTTTTTTTATTTTTTTTTATTTTTTATCTATTATCGCTTCCATGTGTTAGCTTCTGCGGTGGTGGTGGTGTCTCTCAAGATGTATTTAAATATCCATACCAATCCATACACCTACTTAATATTGTAAATGCGAAAGAAGCTAAGTTTGTCTGCTTGGCCTATCTGTCTGTATGCTACCATTTCTTACCCGGATTCCGATGTGGCACTCACAATTAGACATGACCTAGGTAAGGACACAGGATATTGTTTGACTCGATAGTACGTTCCCGTGGGATGATTTCCGACCTCCATGCGGGCCGCGGGCAAAAGCTACTCTGCTATAATATACATTTGTACGTTACAGCTACCGTGTGTGACGGCCTTTAGACAGGTGTGGGGGATTCGGATTTAACGGCTAATTGCCTGTTTACACGCTAAGTGTCTTAAACCTTATTGAGAGTAAACCAACACAAGTAAAATGGCAGTCTCGTTGAGGTCGGGATTTTAAGTCCTATTACAGTTCCGTTGGTGGTTAATCGTTTTTAGCAGCAATTATAACAGAAGAACAGGGGAAATACCGCTACATGTCTCTCACCTGAAGTCTAGGGACTGATGCTTTTGACAGCTCACTTTCAGCTCATTTCACCTAAGTTTTCACAGTGAGATTTTTAAACTCAACTCAAAGCATTTATTTCAAATAAATCAATTACAAGCACTTTTGAATTGATGAAAAGGGGTCGGCAGTCAGAAAGATGAAACTAGCTGCCCATTCCAAAGCATAGGTTCCAATGGAGCCCCCCGGTGGGTTCCTGCATTGTTGAGGCGGGGAGCTCAGTAGCCATGGCTTGGTCATCCACGGTGGCTTTTGCCGATAACCGACGACGACGTAGCGGTCAACAAGTAGATTGCGGTGCCGCTTGGGCGACATCGCAACTAAGGTGAGCCGCGATGTCGTATCGGAGGCATCGCGGCTGAGGGTTGGAGGCCGCGGCGTGAGAGAAGTGCCACCGTCTGATGGCGGATTCGGTGGGGCCGCAGGGGAGGAGTGTCGGTATGGCATTGGCCGCTTTCCCTGTCCTCTGCGGCCAAAAAGTGGTAGGCGACGGGGCCACTGTTTCGATGTACTGATCGCATTCAGTTTCATTGGTGAAATCCGCCTTAAGTCATATATGTTAGGATAAGTAATTAGTTCAGTGATGGTTCTGCTTAACTTAGAAAACAGTAATTCAGTTCAAATTATTGCCAAAGTGGATATAATTGAGTCCGTAAAAGAAACATAGTTTTTCTATATCATCCTCAAAATTAATCGTTAATTGATATTCTGCTCATCATCATCACGCATCTGCATTCTTGAAAATCTTTGGCACTTAGCTATAGGTATTGTTTCTTTTTACAGGGTGTACCAGAAAGGTGTGCTCAAATTTAAGGGTGTGGTACAAACCATCAAACTTTCTCCATGAGACCAACATCGTAATCGCAAAAAAATAATCAGCTGTCATTTGGGTCGAGTGGGTATTGAAGTTTTGTATGGGACAGTTGAAATTTTTTTCGCGATTACGATGTTGGCCCTGTGGAGAAAGTTTGATGGTCTGTACCACAAGTTTCTGGTACACCCTTTCTATTATTATACAATAACAATCGAAGCTCGGTTACCTAATGGTTCTAAGAAATAATATCAGGTTATATCGTGCACTTATTTTGTACTTAAGTACAGCACTATCAATTCGGTACTTACCTAACTTAATTTAATACTGATTCTTACTTGATACATGATTAAATATAAATAAGCTGCAAGTTTGATTATCATTGTCCACCGAAATTAATTAAAGCAAATTGAATACAAGCTAAATTCAAATCACAACTGTCATTCTTTTAGAGTAGTATGAAAAAGTTATAACACGGTAAATTGACGCAGGGTTCGTCAATTTCCTTAAAAATTACTTGCCCTGACTGTACCTGGTTGTACTAATTCTTATAAAATGTTTACCTTTTGTCCCAATTGTGTACCTAACTAAGCAAATTCTTGAAAAAAAAAACGAAAAATTTGAAAAAACATTACTATCGATTACTCCCTGCTAGAGTCATTTTCTTATCCAGTGCGGATTTCATCAGCAACGAAACTGAACGCGTTCAGCACATCTAAACCGCCAATTTCCTTAACAATTACTTGCCCTGACTGCACCTGGTTGTACTAATTCTTATACAATGTTTACCTTTTGTCCCAATTGTGTACCTAACTAAGCAAATTCTTGAAAAAAAAAACGAAAAATTTGAAAAACGTTACTATCGATTACTCCCGCTAGAGTCATTTTCTTATCCAGTGCGGATTTCAGCAATGAAACTGAACGCGTTCAGCATATCTAAACCGCATTCAAAAGCTGTCAGTGACCAATTCCACAACAATTTTGACACTGACAGCTCTTGAACGCGGTTTAGATGTGCTGAATGCGTCCAGTTTTATTGGTGAAATTTGCCTTCAATCTTTAAAATGTTGCTATGCTATGAATATATGTTGAGGAAACCGGTTTTAGTCATCAGCTAATTGATTTGTACTATCAAGCTAAGGCAATAATATATTATGCTAAACATAGGAGTCTCCCACTAGTAATTCTTATTTATAAATTAAATGACATAATGCTTATTATTTATAAATTATATTATTTATAAATTAAATGAATTAAGCTTAAACACGATACTTTTCTTTCATAGCGTGCAAACCGGTAACGGCGCAGGAGTAAATGTTATCACCTGAGGCCGTAATATACCTGACACTAACATACTTGTACATAGAAAATTGAAAGATTGCAATAGTAAATAACTAGTGCAAGCCTTTCCCATATGAAGCAATGGTATTGGACACATTTATTTAGCCAAGTCAATTTAATGGTCTGCAGACTGCTATCTTGTCTACCAGTATGATATTGTGGGAAGATAAAGATTATTGTGAAGCTTGCAGAGAAGCTTTTGAAGTAAATGCTACAAAGATTTATTCGTTGTTCGTAAACATTTTGTGAAATTGTAACAGAAATTGATTTTGTTTTTTTTTTTTTTTATTAATCCTTATTATTTCAGTTATAAACAAATCTTAATTACAGTTTACAAGCTAACACTAAAATATATATATTATTTGCAAGTATATAATAAAAAATAAAAAATGGGTAGAGCTCATTGGGCACCAAAAAATTCGTCCGCATCGCTGTCAATGGGAAAAGGGCCTAAAAGGCTGGCAGTACCACGTTGAATGTTAATAACATGTCTTTGGGCTAAAAATAGGCCAGCCCTTTGATCTCGTGTAGAGTCGACCAACCGCTTGGCGATGTCCAAAAAAACTCGAGCACTCGGACCCCAAATGTAATTGAAATTGTATTTTGACAAAACATGATGGTGGCACTAGTAGGTTTTAATTAATATCTACGCTATGTACCTACGTCTTACAATTCACTGCTGGATAAGGCTGCGTCCTATTTCAAGCAATCTTCGCATGAATACGCGATCGTCGCACGAATGAGATCGCGTATTCGTTCGCTATGTTATGTCCTAATATTATAAGCGATCGTCGAGGATCGATGGTCGCATTATTCGCGTCAATGAGTCACATTATACAATGGACGTTAGAAACGCGCAGTTTTTATTATCGAGCAATATAAGTTACCTTGCTGAGCTACAAGACCCCACAGTGATACACAAAAACGTTCGCGCGAATGTCAGTTAGGCCACCTGTTTGGTAGCACTATGTTTGATCGCGCAATCGTTCGAACTAAGTTCTTGCGAATTAGTAATCAAACATTTTATTCGCACGAATGTCAATTAGGACACTTCGACTCCGGTACATTTGATCGCTTGTTCGTACTAACAACGTTCGCGAGAACTTGCGATGGTCGCGTAGTCGCATTCTATTAGGACGCGGGGTAAAGGTGGGTTTTTTGTGTGGAATTCTTAATGAACGACCCTTCACCCTGGGGCAGGAGAAGGCGTCTGTAAGTCGTAGAAGACTCGTAGCAACTACAAGGTGTTCATCTAACTAAGCTCGGCCTGGGGACAGGAGAAGCTACATATAATACCTGGTTTAGAAGAACATCGCGGCTGTCGCCAATTACCTTTTAATGACGAATAACTGAACCTAAAATACATATGTCTCAAAACTAAGCCTAGGTACGCTGTAATTATGTAAACTGATTTCCATGGAATGACCGATACCCAATCATCATCGCAACGATATTGGACGGCTGTTCCTTCGGGTAGCCTCATGATGTTGGCGGGCTATTCCCCCCGGCAGGCTCATCGTATTGAGGGGCTATTCCCCCCGGCAAGCTCATGATATTGAGGGGCTATTCCCCCCGGCAAGCTCATGGCATTGAGGGGCTATTCCCCACGGCAAGCTTATGATATTGAGGGGCTATTCCCCCCGGCACGCTCATGACATTGAGGGGCTATTCCCCACGGCAAGCTTATGATATTGAGGGGCTATTCCCCCCGGCACGCTCATGACATTGAGGGGCTATTCCCCACGGCAAGCTTTTGATATTGAGGGGCTATTCCCCCCGGCACGCTCATGACTTTGAGGGGCTATTCCCCACGGCAAGCTTTTGATATTGAGGGGCTATTCCCCTCGGCTAGGTCATGATATTGGGGGGTGTTCCCCCAGGTGGCCTCCAACCTCCCCTTACAGCCACCCCAAGCCTCGCATCTGAATACTGGTCTGATTTGGTATCATATCTGAATCTGATCGCTAGTAAAACAACACACACACACGTCGACAACATTGTAAAACATTATAAAATGAATATCTGGTAAATCTTAAGGCACATGCACTGAGAAATAACAAGCTCACTCACCAATATACTGCTCGCTCCGACCCTCAGGTCCAAAGTGAAGCGGGCGCGCGCGCGCGCTGTCTATCATCGCGCGCTACCCCCTCCTTTGCTCATCTTACGCCACCTCACGCCACGTCTTTACTAGTTATTATCTGTGCCTATAGGCTATATTACTTCGCATTCGCGACACTCCCGCCCAAGGGAAGAGATAATTGAAAAATCTAATATATTGAAATAACTGTTTAATCAAAATCGTAATAGGACTACAACTGATACATTTTTAGAGTGATGACGGGTTATAACAGAGTTCTGATTACCAGGATTAATGAATACAACTGATTCCAACCGACTACAACTGATAATAACTGACTATTGTCCACTAATTTTAAGATCAACATTGATTAACTGATTATTGGAACAATCTGCTCATCAACTGGGATGTCCACTGTTTAACTCTCTCTTTTGCCTTGGCAGCTGATGCCCTGATTGGTCGTCTACTGGTGTCTGGTACTGACTGAACTTTGGGTGCATCATTGATAACTGGCTTATCGCCTTGAGCACTTCGAGACTCAAGGTTAATACTGACTGGATGTTCGGCCTGTACTGATTGTTGCTTCTGAAAATCTTCAGAGTATGGACTGATTCTGGCTGGCGAGACATTCTGCTTTGGGGACGATTCTGTACTTTGATCGTCAATCTCCAACGGGAACAGATGACCTACTGAACGGGTCAGCGTTTCTCCTGATGATAATTTGACTTTGGCTACTCTAATTTGCCCATCCGATCCTTTAATCAACTCTGCTATTTTGCCAACTTTCCAATGTGCCCTATTACTATCCGACTTGATTTGTACTGCCTCTGCTAACTTTGGTGGCCTATCAACAACGACTCTAGGTTGTTTGTGTTTGTCACTTCGTTCCCGAAGGCTAGCCAAGTATTGATTAGTGAACATTTTGGCGAATTCCGAGATGATGATTTGACCACGTTTCCAACCGTCAATCAGATTCCTCTTGGTTACTGTAGCCGATTCTAAGAAGTCTCGATCTGCAACTTCAGTTGTCAAAGTTCCGCCCACACGTAGGAAATCTGAAGGAGTCAATATGTGCTCTAACTCCGCGCCTACAGTAGTCAGTGGCCTTGTATTAATTACGGCCTCAAGTTCCTTCATTACTGTGCATAACTGGTTATGGTTTATGAGATGTTTGTCTAAAGTTCTCTTCATACTATGCTTGACTAAACCTACAAGTCGTTCATAAAATCCTCCGAACCATGGAGCCAACTCTGGGATAAATTTCCACCGCAAGTGATTCTGAATGCAATAATCTGAAGTTAACACTTCTGCTGTAAGCTTAAATTGCGAAGCATTGTCTGACACGAATAATTGAGGTAAACCTCTTATAGCGACGAATCTTCTAATGGCTAGTAAACATTCTTCTGCTGTTAAATCTTTAACGACCTCCAAATGTATAGCCCTAATTGTCAAGCATGTAAACAGGCATACCCAGCGTTTTTCTTTACTACCTTCATCCACAAGCAGTGGACCAAAATAATCCAGGCCCGTAAAGGCGAACGGAAGACTAAGGTTGACTCTTTCCGCTGGTAGATCAGGCATGGATGGTAATTTAAACGGACCACCACCGTATTTTACGCATTGTGGACACTTTCTGAGGACTCTTTGAACTATTGACCGTCCATGTAGTACCCAAAACTTTTGTCTTAATAGAGCTAGGGTATGAGAGACACCTACATGATAGTTTTTCTGATGGAGTTCGGTTATAATTTTGTGCGTAAAATCTGAATCTTTAGGAAGTAGTACAGGCTCTTTTTGATTATGTGACAAATTCATGTATCTGAATCTACCTTTACACCGAATAAGTCCTTCGTCGTCTTTATATATTTTCAGTGATCTCGATAAGTTGGTTGTGATACCGTCAACTTCTTTAGGAAAATGTTTAGCCTGAATTTCTAATATTTTACTTTCATTTTTGTCTGAATCATCTACTATCATCATTTCTGGAATATCTAAACTTGGTATATTATTATCTGAATGCATTGAATTCGAAAGACCCTCCCCGGCAATTGAAATTTGAGTATCTGTATTATTAATTGTAGGCCACTGATTTGAGTTACTCTTTAAAAAGTCAGGTCCTATGAGCCATCTATTATAACAATCTACCCGTTCCGTCCTAGTGCCTACATCAGATGGATTTAATTCACTTGGCACATATCTGATTTGTAAAGTCTTGTTCTGTTTTATTTCATTAATTCTGCGCGCCACAAATGGAGGAAGCAATTTGTCTGATTTGAGCCAGCTTATTACTATTTGACTATCAGTCCACAAAAATTGTGCTTTGATTTTTAATCGTAAAAATTTTGTTACATAACCTATAAGTCTACATCCGATAAGTACTCCCAGCAATTCTAATCTTGGTATGTGTAAGTCATTTTGGTCCTTTAACGGCACTAATCTAGACTTGCCAATAACAAAACTGACAATATTATTAGTGTGCAAGGTACCGCGTAAATAAATTACTGCTGCATAAGCATGCATAGATGAATCCGTAAAACAATGTAGTTCGTATTCAATTTGCACTGCGACTAGACTTTTATTTAAGCCTTGAGCAAAGTAACGATCAACATGAATATTCTCTAGACATACAAAATTTGATGCTATTTTTTGCCATTCTATAAGTAGACTTTCACTCAATTTGACATCCCATTTAACTTTTTCTTTCCATAATTTTTGGAAGAATAGTTTTGCTGGAAGAACTACCGGAATCGCGAGACCACACGGATCATAAATTGAAGCAATGACCCTTAACACGTCTCTTTTTGACAGAACTATGCCTGAATCTGAATTGAAGTTAGATTTCAAATATAACTGATCTTTATGTATGTTCCATATTAGACCGAGAACTTTTATGTGTTCACGGTCTTCTGCTCTAAATTTATCTGGTATGGAAGAAACTAGTTCCTTTGAATTTGAATTCCATTCACGCAAATTCATGGACAAGCTATCAAATGATTCTTTAGCAGCATGGTACAGTTTATTTGCGTCTGAAATTGTCTGTGCGCCAGTTACAATATTGTCTACATAAATATCTTCCGCAATTTGTTTCAGAAATATGTTGTTCGATTTATTTAAGTGATATCTGAGTGTAGCATTTAGTAGAAATGGACTTGATATGACACCGAATGGCATACGACAAAAACGTAAGTGCACCACATTATCTGGGTGAACTGGGCTGTTTACGTCCTTTAACCAAAGAAATCGTGTTACATCCTTATCTAAATCTTGTAAACCTAACTGTAAGAAAGCTTTCTCAACATCTGCAACTATTCCTATGGGGTGTTCTCTAAACTTAATTAGCAATCCTGTAAGATCCTCTAACATAAGTGGACCCCTATATAGGCATTCGTTTAAACTTCGATTGTCTGCAGTTTTAGCTGAGGCGTCATAAACAATACGGAGCTTTTTGGGCTTATCGCGACCACGAACACAATGGTGAGGAAGATAATGAACTGGATGATTCTGTGCGATCTTTGGATCTGGCACAATCTCAATTATTTTAGTCTGTAACTGTTCCTGAATGACCTGGTCGTATGCCTTTAAATCTGAATTATCTAATCGTTTCAGTAAACTATTGAGCCGACCCCAAGCTAAGCCTAGATTATTAGGAAGACTTGGGGGTAATTCAGTCCATGGCCATTGAACGTGGTATCTGTTGTTTCGGTACCGAATTGTTTTATTAAACTGCCTAATCGCTTCTTCATCGCGAGTGGTTTTTGGGGAATCTGTAATGCCTATTGATTCAAGGTCCCATAACTGTTTAACATCATCGAGTTTTAGGGGGAGATCGGGTTCGTTTAATTTAGTATCAAATGGCCCATCCGATTGAAAATAAGTCAATACAGTTAACTGATCGGAACTATCAATGTTCTCACTAATCCTTCCAGACCATATCCAACCAAAATCTGAATTAACTAAGAACAGATCTTGAGTGACCGATATCTTTTCTTGTGACATGAATGAGTGGTAATAATCGTTTCCGATTAAAATATCTATTTGGTCGCCACAAGACCCATCATCAGCCATTATTCGATTTTTAATTCCGATTTTGTCTAAATCATAAAAGGTTGGTGGTTTTATACTCTGAGTAATACGAGGTACTACATTTGCATGAATAAGACAAGTGAATCCCGTTCGAGTTGTAATACTAAACTGTACTATAGGACTTGTAATAAGTTGTGGCGATTTGTTTCCAAATGTAAATATTGATAAATTAATTTGTTCAGTAATAGGTAATTTAAGTAAATTAGCATTATGTTCAGTAATATATGAGCGCTGGCTACCACAATCGAGCAACACCCTACATTGTAATTTTGTTTTAGTTTCTAAATTATCTACAATTACTAGGGCTGTCTGCAACAGCGTAGTGCTATTTGTATTATTAGTATGTAAGGTATTGGTTGGTACGGACTTCACTGGCTGTGTTAGCTTAGTTAGACATAATGCTCGATTATGATTGCCAAACTTATTACAATGTCGACATTTCCGTTGAACACGGCAATTGTCAGCCCTATGACCTTCCCTGAAACAATTATAACAACGGTTTCTTAATTGAGCCTTTCTTTCTTGTAAGGTTTTGTACACATTACACTCATCATTAAAATGATCCTGCTTACAAAATATGCATTTAGTTGATTTCTTTTTAGGTGGCTCATCGGACCTGTCACCGTTATATGGTCTTTTCCAAGGGGGCAGTTTACGCTTATTATGCTCTTTATTTTCATACCTAGATTTTTCCTTTCTGAAGTTTGATGTAAATCTACGCCTTTTATTATCACTAGCCTCTTCTGATCTGACATGTAATGATCCTATTGTAATATTATCTGAAGCCTGTTTGTCTTCACTAGTTGTTGTATTTTTATTTTTAGTGCAATCTGCAGTTTTCTTTAATCTATTTGATGTTTCTCTAGCTGATATGATATACTCTAAGAACTTTCTAATATTATCAATAGACTCATCTTCGTCAGTTATCTTCATTCTTAATTCGTAAATGAGGTCCTCGGGGAACTTTTCTAAAATCATAACTCTAAGATGATTGTGATTTACATCTTCGCCTAAAGAACTTAATACTCTAAGATGTCTCTCAATTTCATTTAGAACGTGCCTACAATCTTTAACCTGATTAGATTCCGCTGATTTAATTCTATAAAGTGCAACATAATGAGCATCAATAATTACGCTGGGTTTGCCATAGCGTTCTTTTAATGTGTCGACAGCAATACGATAATTTTTGTCTGTTGTGTCCAACCCATCAATTGCCTGTTTCGCGTCACCCTCAAGGACCGATTGAAGGTACAATAGTTTATCGACATCATTAATATTTCTCTTATCAACGTTCGATGAAAACTGATCCCAAAATTGGTACCACTTTAGAACATCACCATCAAACTTGCTTAGTTCCATTTTTGGTAACTTACTAATTGTGTTAACATTGTTGTCATTATTTGTAAACACAAGTGCGCGGTTTCGATTATTCTGTTTAATATTTACATCTATTTCTGCTATTAACTCTTCGGCCTGAATCTGTGTGGACGTATACTGACTAATTTCCTCAACGTTGATTTCTTTTATCAATTTACAATAATTGTGAATTTCCGATACAAACATCTCATTTATACCCTTTAGTTTAGCACCAATTAGTTCTAATCCTTTATAGTTGGGATCTTCTTCTGATAATTCCGTTAGGGCACACCGAGCAGAGCTTATGTTTGATTGGAAGGATTCATAAATAATTTTTAAACGAGATCGGATAGCGTCTTCCATTTTAAATAGAGTACCAGCTAAGTAATATCCAAGTTAAGGACCGCTCTCTTAGTAAACGAATATCCCGAGTATCTAAAACAATATAACTTGGTATGAGATTCTTATGAAATCCAATACCTATTGTAACAAACTACACACATTAAACCAAAGTATATTAAATCCATCAATTTCCTTAGTAGGAATACTCGTACTCCTTTAATTACTGACAAACATAATATAATTAACTAATAAACTTTTACTAATATCGTTCGTCACTACGTAACGTAAAAAGCATAAGTTTTATTGGACTTCATTCTTATATTATCGTGCCCTCAATTACTAAAGAAATGTATATTATAGTCGTGACTGAATACTGTCCAGCGCGTTTAATATTATTTCTTGGAATCGACTTGACGTAGGGTAGGCTGCGTTATTAATCTAAGGCTGGTACCCAAGTGCAGACTGTGTAACCTGACAATTAACTACGTTGAAATCAAACTTCGCTCGAGTATAGCTACAACCTTATTCTAAAACCCAAAGTTCCAATCCGCCACAGTTTTAGGTATAAACCATACCAACAATGTATCTAAGAAAACACTTCATAATAATAACATGGAACTAAATTACTCAACACTCACAACAGCTTGTTTTTTGTTGATAATGTTCCGATTAAATTATCTGGCAGAGAATTTCATAGGTACAAATTCTGTTCCATTTTTGAATCCATTCGGTGAGCATAGCGTCTATTCGGACACCATATGTAACTGGCCTTATTCTTTTAAATGCAGAACACTCGATCTACCCGCATTATTTTATTTTTTTAGAACTGAACAGAACATCATTTTTAAACTATAATAATGAGATCCCAGCATCTCCACCATGTCGCCAATTACCTTTTAATGACGAATAACTGAACCTAAAATACATATGTCTCAAAACTAAGCCTAGGTACGCTGTAATTATGTAAACTGATTTCCATGGAATGACCGATACCCAATCATCATCGCAACGATATTGGACGGCTGTTCCTTCGGGTAGCCTCATGATGTTGGCGGGCTATTCCCCCCGGCAGGCTCATCGTATTGAGGGGCTATTCCCCCCGGCAAGCTCATGATATTGAGGGGCTATTCCCCCCGGCAAGCTCATGGCATTGAGGGGCTATTCCCCACGGCAAGCTTATGATATTGAGGGGCTATTCCCCCCGGCACGCTCATGACATTGAGGGGCTATTCCCCACGGCAAGCTTATGATATTGAGGGGCTATTCCCCCCGGCACGCTCATGACATTGAGGGGCTATTCCCCACGGCAAGCTTTTGATATTGAGGGGCTATTCCCCCCGGCACGCTCATGACTTTGAGGGGCTATTCCCCACGGCAAGCTTTTGATATTGAGGGGCTATTCCCCTCAGCTAGGTCATGATATTGGGGGGTGTTCCCCCAGGTGGCCTCCAACCTCCCCTTACAGCCACCCCAAGCCTCGCATCTGAATACTGGTCTGATTTGGTATCATATCTGAATCTGATCGCTAGTAAAACAACACACACACACGTCGACAACATTGTAAAACATTATAAAATGAATATCTGGTAAATCTTAAGGCACATGCACTGAGAAATAACAAGCTCACTCACCAATATACTGCTCGCTCCGACCCTCAGGTCCAAAGTGAAGCGGGCGCGCGCGCGCGCTGTCTATCATCGCGCGCTACCCCCTCCTTTGCTCATCTTACGCCACCTCACGCCACGTCTTTACTAGTTATTATCTGTGCCTATAGGCTATATTACTTCGCATTCGCGACAGCGGCCACACAGACAGACACGAAAAGCGACTTTAATTTATAATAAGAAAAATAATAACAACTTCCACTTCTTCTTCTTCTTCTTCTCTACACATTATTTGAAAAATAAAAACAATAGTTTAATCTAACATACTATACCTAAACCTTTAATAAGAAACTAAAATGAAATATGGCGTCTAGAAATTCCTCCGACTGGTACTATGCCCAAAAGACTGGTGGCTACCACTACGTTGTATGGCAACACCTCTGGCCAAGGTAAAAGCCAACCCTTTGTTCACGGGGAGTGTACACATCGGTAATGCTATTCTGTAAACATTTAGGTGAAGTGAGCGTGAAGTGAGCTGTCATCCCACCTAATGCTAGGGATTAACAGTATTGACAGCTCACTTTACGCTCACTTCACCTAAGTTTTCACGGTGACATATTTACAGAATAGCACTACACCGATTCGATACCTAATTAGTTTACTTTACTTGCAGAGGTGTTAATTTTGAATACCTATTTAGGTACCACTTTAGGACAATTATTTGTTACTTCACATAGCTCTATAGAGCAACTTCGCAACAAAATCATATCAAATATCGAACAAAAAATGATCATTCAATATATCGAAGGAATATTATATTTATCTGAATACCTCTCTTAAATCCTAAATATATCACATTGCAACCTACAGAAAAACTTGACAACCATTTTCCAATGAAATCGATTGTATCAAAGTTTTTATAAGACATGTTTGCTATAGAAGTATTAGAAGCTGTAATATATAATTTCCAATAAATAATATTGACCGAGCGAGCGCAGCAAGCAAACCGTCTCTGCTTCAAGTCTGGCGAAATTTGCTTTCATCTGTCTGTTTGTTGCTACTCCTCTACAGGTCGTATTTTACTACCGATCTGGACGAAACTTGACAGACAGGTTTTACGACTTTATAGAATATTTTGTAAACCATGTCATTGGTTCTGTAATTATCGGTGTTAATTCCATGAACGAATAGAGTTGGATGCAAACCGGAATATTTCTATGTTGTTTGGTACTCATAAGTATTGACTGAGCGAGCGAACCGGCTCTGCTTCAAGTCTGGCAAAATTTGCTTTCGTCTGTCAGTTTATTGCTACTCCTCAACAGTTCATATTTTACAACCGATCTGGACGAAAGTTGCTATACAGTTTTTACTACTTTATAGATTTTTTTTGTAGCCCATGACATTGGTTCTGTAATTATCGGTGTTAATTCCATGAACGAATGGAGTTGGATGCAAACCGGAATATTTCTATGTTGTTTGGTACTCATAAGTATTGACTGAGCGAGCGAAGCGGCTCTGCTTCAAGTGTGGCAAAATTTGCTTTCGTCTGTCAGTTTGTTGCTACTCCTCTACAGGTCGTATTTTACAACCGATCTGGACAAAACTTGACAGACAGGTTTTACGACTATAATTTTTTGTAACCCATGTCATTGGTTCTGTAATTATCGGTGTTAATTCCATGAACGAATGGAGTTGGATGCAAAGCGGAATATATCTATGTTGTTTGGTACTCATAAGTATTGACTGAGCGAGCGAAGCGGCTCTGCTTCAAGTCTGGCAAAATTTGCTTTCGTCTATCAGTTTTCAACAGGTCATATTTTACAACCGATCTGGACGAAACTTGCTATACAGATTTTACTACTTTATAGATTTTTTTTGTCGTCGGGGATTTTTGATTAGAGGGCTACTTCCTCCAAAAAGGGGCAAAACGGGAGCTACTGGACATCACCGCCTTATGAGATCCGATTTCGATAGTTCTTTTTTTATTTGAAAGGTAGTCGGTCTCATAAAAATTTGGTAAATATCTGATGAAAAAAAAACATGGTAAATATCCCGTTTTAAATAAATTTTGTGTTGCAAAAAAGTTTGTGCTAGTTAGGTCCTCTGTTCCGCAGAACTACTAGTGGTAATTAGTTTTATGTACATAAGGTGTGTGTTAATCTTACAGTACAGTTGATGATAGTGGCTGAATGATATGTGTGTAAGCATCACCTAGCTGGATTTATTTATATTACGGAAAACTAGTACAGCCTCAACTGAATCTTTATAAAACCTTTGAAGTAAAAAAAATACAGGAAATAACTTTTTTACAAAAAAAAACAACCGACTTCCAAAAAAATATTACAAAGTGAAAAATAACTTTAATTTCGGAAGTCGGTGTCTTTGGATCTGTACTTTTTGCCACCGATTTACGAAATTAAAGTTATTTTTCACTTTGTAGTATTTTTTTGGAAGTCTGTTGTTTTTTTTGTAAAAAAGTTTTTTCTTTTTTTTACTTTTTAGTGGGTCAGTCTGTAATTCATCTAAGTTACAATAGCCTAATGTCAACTGCTCATCGCCTTTTACAAAATATTGCTTTTCCCGATACAAGGACGTTAATTATTGATGAGTTCTCCCAGTAAGGAATCAGGAGAACTGGAACTGATGGTGAAGTCAGAATCAGCTTCATTTCAACATATGTATTATGACGAGCATAAATTGCTTAGCAATAATCGAATCGCAACCCGTGAAATACGTATTATTGAGTAGTTCCGATGGCCATCTCGGGTCTTCCTCATCAGTTCCACTTCACTAAATGGCGCTTTCCGGGAGCAAATGCACGAGTTACTATAAAAAATACCCAAATCGCTATTTAGGTGTGGCTATAAAATTTTAAGTTTCCCTTCGATTTATCTGGGATGCCATCATCAGATCCTGGTTTCCTTATCGTGGTACCCTTGGGATATCTCCTTTCCAACAAAAAAAGAATCATAAAAATCGGTTCATGAACGACGAAGTTATCCGCGAACACACATAAAAAAAAATACATACGGTCGAATTGAGTAACCTCCTTTTTTTGAAGTCGGTTAAAAATGGGCAATAAAGAAGTTTTCTTTGTCTTTGCAATTCGAAAAATATCTTTTCTAAGACAAGCCTTTCAATTTTTATTCTTAAGCGTTTTTTTTAATCCATGACTACTAGGTACTGTTAGGGTTTGACTAAAGCTCTGCAGTACCTACACGCGACTACATATCAAGCTATAAGTTCCAGTATAAGGTGACCTCTCATTGTACGGATATTCTATAGAATGCGAGATCAGCTTACATTGGACATGTATAGCTTGATATGTAGCCGTGTATACTCTAAAATGGATCGCTGCCTAAATGCACTGCTTCGAAAATATTAAACACTTTGTTTTTTTTTCAACTTTAATTTAATTAAAGGCAAAAGCAATTCTGACAAAATTGTTATCAATAACGCAATACAGTGTGGGCCTGACGCAAGCAACGAAGTAAATTAGGACTTTTCGACCTGCCAGGCTGAAATATTAGCCAATCAGAATTAAGTGCAGCTGAATTATGCACGATTCAGTATGAATCAACATTATAGTGAATGACCGTACATTCTGGCAGACATTTAATCAAATTAGATTGATGTTAGTTTATTATTGTTGGATCAATTAGAGTCTTCATAGAGAACAACTTAATTTATTAAACAATTGTAATATCGAGAAGATAAACACGTTAGTGTACTTTCAGCCACCTACAGCTATACTGGAGCTAGGCTGGAGATAATTTTAAAGTAAAAGAGAAGGGCGAATTCGAAGATCGGCGATTATGTAAGTTAGGCCACGTTCACACCAAACCATGGCACACGGCGCCGCGGCGCGGTGATAAAAAATCTATTAAATACTAGTTTAGAAGCAATCAAACAGCACGCTAGCCGTCGCCGCCGGTGGATAAGTATCAAAATATATCCTGTAATACATCTAGTAAACTCGTTACGCATCCTGAGTCATATGTGTACAAAAAACTTTGCAGAAGTTTTACTTCGAACAGAGTTTAAAAATCTGTATAAATAAAATGAATAATGAAACTGGAGAACGGCGGGCCATTTTTTTTTCAAACATTCTTTGAAGTCCGTGGAAGATTCTTATCAAGAAAAAAATTGGAAAAGTTGCCGGGAAAATTCGGGAAAACTGAAAGTGCATTTTCTATGGAAATTTTGTACGAATTATTGAAATTTGGACAAGACGATGTCTGTCGGGTCAGCTACTAGGTAAATAAATAAAAGAATAGGCAGGCAAAGACTGAATCCAAATCAACGTCATACTAAAAGAATTGTATGGGTATTTTCCAGACAATAATTTGTCCCAAGTATCTCATTATCATTTATCATTCATTTATCTCAAAGTACTGAATAGGTAGGTAAGAGGCTGAAAATTAAAACTGTTTTTTTTTGTGGTTCTTTGTGGGTTTCTCAAATGCTCCAGCTCCAACCCCGCAAGAAATTAAAGGTCTCGTTGTTTAGGTAAAACAGAAAAATCACAAAACGAAGACTGCAGTTGAAGAAGACATTCAGACAGTCCTTGTCTGTATGTTGCTAGCTCGTATGTATGTACAAATAAAAATTTCGTATCTTCTGACCTAGTCTTTTACTGTATCTACACAGATCAGTATGCAAGCCTGGTGTACAGCAAGCAGTTTAGAAACCCCAGATACACAGTGTATGAACTGCTTATCAACATGCATTGCAACCTGGCAACTGACGGAAATAGATGGCTCAAGTACCTACTCGTGTGCGGTGGAATGGCTTCTTGTCACCAATTATGCAAAAACCCTGACAAGCTGAGTGCAAGTAATTTAAGTGATACACAAGTAATTTAGGTGGGTAGGCCTTTATGTGGGATGCAACGTGTGTGCAACTCTTGCGCCATCCCATCTTCCTGGCTCGGCGTGCTGTGCTGGCTCTGCTGCTGCGGCTGCGGAAAACCTCAAGCGGCGAAAATATAATAACCTTATTGGTAACTATATTTTCGAGCCGTTTGGGGTTGAAACCCTCAGGCCGTGGGGTCCGAGTGCCCATAGTCTCTTTAAAGATATATCGAAACGTCTGGTTGACACTTCCCGTGACCCAAGGGCTGGCTTTTACCTTGGCCATAGGCTAAGCATTGCCATACAACGTGGCAATGTCGCCAGTCTCTTGGGTACTTTACCAGTCGACAGCGATGCGGATGAATTTTTTGACGCCTTGTTTTAGTTTGTGAATAGTTTTAGTTTTTTGTTAGGATATATTTTTGTTATTTCTATAATTATTTTTACTTGTCTTATATCTAATAAATATTTGGCGAATCAGTGATACACATGACTTTACATGTGATTGAGACATTATTATGTCCTTGGAGTGTTTGAACCTATATTACCTCAGCTTTTTATCTCGCTCACACGATACTGCTCGCGGACTCAGTGAGAGCAAGATTGAGTGCGGTGCTGGGCGCCGATAGTTTAGGTAATTGCTTTTTACGGTGAAAATAATGGTAATTTGAAATAAAGAAACATTAGACCTGCTTTATAGTTAGTTCAGTTAGTATACAAAGTTTCATGATCTAATTTGAAGTATTTTTTGAATACCAGCGGTTTATTGTTCGGTTTGGAGGTAACTTTGGATTTTTTTTCTATCGAAAAAATTTTATGGAATCGTGTTTTCGTCAAACATAGTACTTAAAATGAATTCTCAACTTTACCATATATTAGGTCTTTACCTATGAAATTGCCGTTCTGCAGTACTGGCCATTTCAAATCAAAATAATTTTTGTTTGGCTATGAATTCTAATTTCAAATTAATTTTATTTTAAAAACATGGATTTTGTTTTCCAAAAGTAGTCATTTGTTTATTAATTAGACTTACATTTTCATCGCATTTCAATCTTTTTCGTCATCATGGATACGTTAAAAATTCGAGTAATTATGGAATATGAGTACTGTCGTGGCAGCAACGCGGCACAAGCGGCACGCAACATCAACGACGTTTACGGAGCTAACACTACAAACCAACGCACCACTTGTTATTGGTTTGCTCGCTTCCGTTCTGGAAATTTCGACCTGAAAAATGAACCTCGCGGTCGTCCGAAGACTTTGGTCGACAATGACGAATTAAAGGCGATTGTGGAAGCTGATGATACACAATCTACGGCTGAATTAGCAGCAGTTTTCGACGTTAGCGTCAAAACAATACTGGTCCATTTGCGTCAAATTGGCAAGGTAAATGGACAAATGGGTGCCCCACGAACTCAATGATCGCCAGCGCGAAGTACGCGTCGAGACGTGCCTTGCACTGCTCAACAGACACACAAATGAAGGAATTTTGAACCGCATTGTTACCTGCGACGAAAAATGGATTCTGTTTGATAACCGCAAGCGCTCAGCAAGTTGGTTGGATCCTGGTTCAGCACCTAAACAATGCCCTAAACGAAAACTTACCCCTAGAAAAGTGATGGTCACTGTTTGGTGGTCTAGCGCCGGTGTGATTCATCACAGCTTCTTACCAAACGGGCTGAGCATTACTTCAGATGTGTACTGTGAAGAACTGAACACAATGATGGAGAAGCTGGCACATCTCCAACCAGCATTGGTCAATCGCTCGTCTCCGCTGCTCCTGCACGACAACGCGCGACCTCATACTGCACAGCAGACGGTCTCCAAGTTGCAAGAACTGGGGTTGGAAGCTCTCCGTCATCCGCCCTACTCACCAGACCTTGCGCCTACAGACTACTACTTTTTCCAGAATTTGGATAACTTCTTGGCGGGAAAAAAATTCAATACCCGAGAGGCAGTACAAAATGCCTTTGAAGAATTTGTTGCCTCCCGTCCAGCTGATTTCTTTAAGAAGGGCATCAATAAACTGCCACTGCGTTGGCAAAGATGCATTGATTGCATGGGTGATTACTTCGATTAATACAAATAAAAAATGCATGAAAAAAATTCGTTTAAATATTTTCATACAAAACGGCAATTTCATAGGTAAAGACCTATTATTTATTTCAAAATTAATTCCGCAGTATTTTCGACATAACGGAGGATCATGCTAAGCCATTTCAGGTAGTATAGGCTCTTAAAACTAGTGCTAAACCAGTCCTAGCGTTATCGTAAATCATTAAAAATAACTTTATAAAAAGTAAAAACCGACTTCAACACCAAAAACTAATAAAATAACTTTCATAAAACACTTAACAGCTTCTGAAGTCGGTGTCAAGATAAATTGCATTGCAGATTTGTAGACACCGACTTCAGAAAGTGTTTAAGTATTTTTAGTGTTCCTGTAAAGTGATTTTTTAAAGGTAATTTATTTGTTTTTGGTGTTGAAGTCGGTTTTTACTTTTTTTAAAGTAAATTTATTTTTCCATTTTTAGTTGAATATACAATTACAAGACGAACGAAAAGAAGAATCATCAAAATCGGCTTAGAAATGCCGGAGATACAGTACATTCATGCATATAACATCGTACATAAGAATAATTACATAATGTATTATATACTTAAACCTTCTTGAAAGTATGTAGATCACGATAGTGAAAGAATCATCAAATTGGTTCATTAGTTTTTGAGAAAATCGCGGACAAACCAACATACATACATACATATATACATACATACATACATACATACATACGGGTCGAATACAGAACCTCCTTTTTTGAAATCGGTTAATAAAATCAATACAGTACTACAATGCTCCAACATGCTTTTTGCTAAACATACATCAATCAGTATGGAATGAATTTGAATTCCAAATGTGACCAAAAAGAGAGGATGATCCATGTATCTATCTGTTGTGTAAAGTTTTTGCTAAGCGATAGGGTGATGCAGGCTGATAGTTGCAGAGGATGGCAACATGGAGTATAAGATCACTATGGGCACACCTAACTTATATTAGGTTGGGGAAAAAGTCTTTTCGCATTATAGTATCTATGAACTTAAAATAAAATCTCTTTGGCTATACTATTTGTATCTGGCTGGTTTTGGTATCATTGAAAGTTTAAATTTTAAAGAACATAATTCCAGATTCAAATTAGGAAAATGTGTGATTTTCATTTGTTTTTCGTAGTATCAAGATGAGTGAATCTAATGAAGAAATTCGATACATTTTAAAATTTTACTACAAAAAAGGTAAAAATGCAACGCAAGCCGCAAAAAAATTTGTGATGTTTATGGACCCAGTGCAGTGTCTGTGAGAGTAGCACGGTTTAAGCGTTTTCAATCTGGAATTTTGATGTCAAAGATGCACGTCGCTCTGGTCGCCCTATTACGGATAAAATGGATGCCATTTTTGAAAAAGTGGAGTAAGATCGGCATATCAGTTAGGTACGACGTAGCTGAAGAACTGGGAATTGAGCACAACACAGTTTTGACGCATTTGAAAAAAACTGGGTACACAAAAAAGCTCGATATTTGGGTACCTCACCTCACTGAGTAATGAAACCGAACCATTTTTGAAGAAGCTGATAACTGGTGATAAAAAGTGGATCACGTACGATAAGAACGTGCGAAAAAGGTCGTGGTCAAAGGCCGGTCAGGCTTCACAGACTGTGGCGAAACCCGGTTTAACTCGCAACAAGGTGATGCTGTGTGTGGTGGGATTGGAAGGGCATTATTCATTATGAGCTGTTACCACCAGGCAGGACCATCGATTCTGAACTCTACTGCGAACAACTGATGAGATTAAAGCAAGAAGTTGAGAGAAAGCGGCCGGAATTAATCAACAGAAGGGGTGTGGTTTTTCATCATGATAACGCTAGACCTCACACACCTTTAGCCACTCAGCAAAAATTAAGAGAGTTTGGCTGGGAGGTGTTAATGCATCCGCCGTATAGTCCTGACCTTGCACCTTCAGATTACCGCCTGTTTCGGTCTTTTCAGAATTCTTTAGGCAGTGTCAGGTTAACATCACGAGAGGACTGCCAAAACCACTTGTCGCGGTATTTTGATCAAAAGTCCCAAAATTTCTATAGCAATGGGATCATGTCCCTACCTACAAGAAAGTTATCGAACAAAATGGTGCCTACATACTTTAGATAAATGTAAATAATGTATATTAAAAAATGTTTTGAATTTTCATAAAAATGTGAAGAAACTTTTTCCCCAACCTATTATTATACTAGCGTCCCACCCCTGCTTCGCACGGTTTTTACGACTTGACAAAACATCAAGATTTCTTTAAATATTGATTTTTTATAGACATAAACCTTCCGGAATAAATTTTCTAATTAATAATAGAGAAAATCGCAACAAAATCAGTTGCGCAGTTTAGAAGAACAACGCGGCCACACAGACAGACACGAAAAGCGACTTTAATGACTAATATTTTGTACCTATAGATGTAATACATATCCTACTAATATTATAAATGTAAAAGTTTGTATGTTTGAATGTTTGTTACTCAATCACGCTAAAACGGCTGAACGGATTTGAATGAAATTTGGCACATGGATAGACCATGCCCAGGATTAGGACATAAGTTACTTTTTATCCCATTAGTACATTCCCGTGGGATAATTTCCGACCCGCTTGCAAAAGTTAGTAAATTATAAGCTTACTCTGTCATACAAACATCGCAACAATCGAATCGAATAAATTACCTTATAATTTCTCACAAAAAAACTGACGCACGAGCGTGCAACGTGCTAGTCGTTGACAACAAGTTTTCAGTCACCAAACAAATTTGTTATCATATCATACATAATAGACATTCTTGCTAGGTACCAAAAAAGCGTGTGTTCCAGAGATTCGATTACAATAGACGCGAAAATTTTACAATAGACGATTGATCCCCACGATTCTCAATTGTATAGTTAGATGTTGCGCAATGACGTATACGTGGGTACCTACATACATACTTATTTCATAGCTCATAATATAAATGCGAAAGTAAGTGTGTTTGTTAGCTTTTCACGCCTATACCACTAAACCGATCATCCTGAAATTTTGCATATACGTTGTCAGGTGTACAGAAACGGACTTAAGGTACCTTTCATCCCGAAAAAAGTACTGTTCCCGAGGAAAACAACAATAACGTTTTATGACAATAGATGGCGCCACGTGTCTTCCGAATCATGATTGAATTATATTATTACAAGCAGAGTAAAACCCAAATTGATTGTCAAATTCTAAATTAACGCGAGCGAAGCCGCGGCCAAAGCTAGTATGTATATAAATAAAGTACCTATTTAAGAAGGTACCCGTGTATGTGTGTGTATAGATTTATGTCTGATTACATAGCTGCTGAACAAAGATATCATTTAAAAATAAATCTCAGGAATTCATTTGATGTGTCGCAACTTTTTTTTTGACAATTGTGTCTGTCTAGTTCTATCTATCAGTGAATATGCTGGTCAATGTATCACCACCACTGAGCAAGCGAAGACGGGTTGCAGAAGATCACAACAAGTAATCTGATGACCTATATGACCAATCCTAACAAAAGAGGTAGAAGTTGGACCTCTGATAAGAGTACAATTTTGCCCTCTTTTGGGAGCAGTGGTGGTCCAGTGGTCACGGCCGCGACTTACAATTTGTTGGTAGTAGGTGCTTTACTTTGTGTAAAATATTTCATCACCATGCACTGCTCTGTGCCCATGTGAGCGTAAGAAAAAATCAATCAAATTGTTGTTATTCTATTCAAACAAGTAGTTATTAGTCATATCGTTAGTTTTCGTAAAAAATTTGGGTTTGCGCTATGGGAAACTATTTAGTTATTTACGGTACTTATTATATATAAATGTAGGTCCCACCTACGGATACGGATAGCTATAAATCTAATAAGGTTTAAGTTAATCTTTATTTATAGAATTTGACGGAAGATAATTACGGACCAGCGGTAACGGCCCTAACTTACGGTATCGTATTTCCCAGTAACTGGGCTGTGGAGGTCAAATAGGCAGTCGCTCCATGTAAAATACTGGTATTCAGCTGCATCCGGTTAGACTGGAAGCCGACCCCAGCATAGTTGGGAAAACGCTAGGCAAATCATACTCAATTATGATTTATAGGTCATCACCACTGTACTCAAAACGGTGAACGAAAACATCGTGAGGAAACCGGCATGTCCTTGAACCAAAATTTCGAAGACGTGACATCTACCAACCCGGCCCACTCCCTCTCACCAAGACGAGGCCTGTGTCCCAGCAGTGGGAACATTATAGGCTGATTGATTATGATGATTGGTAGGATTGGCCATCAGAACTGAGAACACATGACGATACGACGATTACACATCATTCATATTGACGATGTGGAACCATTGTTTTAAAAAAAATGTTTGTGATACCATCCCGGTACTAATCAAGTACCTAGCTTATTACTTGGCAGGGCGCCATACTAGAATGCGGTAGTTGACTTTTACATTGTTTGCGAAACGGTAAACAATTGGATCAGCGTTTTTAATACTTTCCCTATTACATCGATGTCTATTATTTCAATTGCTGATGCCGATAGTGACATGATGACATGGGTCTGGTTAATAATTTAGCTCAGGATAAGACACATTGAAGACTATGAAAGAAGTGAACACTGAGAACTACTGCGCTCACTCCTAATAGATTGGAATTAGGATAGGAACATGATGACAAGGCACTTCCCTACGAGTCGATAAAATGTCGAATAAGTGTCAATTATTAAGACCCCCGATATACAGGGTTACTGGTAACTCGACGTATTCCTTGCAGGACGTCATAGTAGGGTTAAAATGCAGCAAATTAGGCCACCAAATGTTCTACCGAAATTCAGTAGTTTTTGAGTTAATTCGATTTTTAGCTTTTTTATGAAAAATCCCAGATTAAATCATTTGGAGCCAATTTAAAAATGATTTACGGCGCGACTGTACTGAAATTTAAGTTAACATCATAGCTGACGCCGTAGCAGATCCTTGTTAATAATTCAAAGTTCAAAAATGCCAAAAACTTTGGCAAATATCACTAAAGAAACATTTAGTTTTTTGTGAATTTTGCTATTACTTCATACAAAATGTTGTCTAGTGAAAATAAAAATTACTACGCCTGATGTACAAATTACTAGGAAAATATCCTTGTCTTATCAGCTATTCAGAAAGGTATGATTGTCAATACTTTTGCATGTGTGACAGGGAAAGAATGAGTTTTATGAGGAGCAGGTAAAATTGCGAGACGGTCAACCTATTGTTTCATATTCGTATTATTCGTAGTTTTTACCTGCGCTTGAACCCCAAACACTCGGCAAGCTTTGTGATTGGTCACTATTGTTCTCCCGGCATGACACGGGGTGCGACTTTACAAAATCTGGTCGTCAGAGTCAGTTAGTTTCAACTCTACGTCGCGCAAGCTCGTGTTTTGTTATCTGGCTATTTCCTTAACTGATACTGCGTATCTTGCTCTTGTGCTGTGCTGTGCCTTCATAAGTGCTGACTATGGCTGCATATTCTAACCTTGAATACGCTGACATAATGTACTGTTACGGACTTAGTGACGGTAACGCTGCTCAGGCGCGGAGAGAATATCAACTTCGTTTTCCCAACCGCCGACTCCCACACGTTAGTGTTTTTGGATCGACTTATCGGCGATTATCTGAAACTGGCAGCGTCCAAAGAAGCAGGCAAATTGACACTGGTCGTTCTCGGAGATACACGGCTGAGGACGAAGAGCTGATTCTTCAACGTTTTATTGACGACCCCAACATATCGACAAACATCGTAGCGCGTGAGCTTGCTATGTCACAGTGGAAAGTCTGGTCTGTAGTTCACTTATCAGGCCGACATCCATACCACTATCAACCTGTCCAGTCATTAGAAGAGGGAGATCCGCCAAGACGGCTTGAATTTTGTCGTTTTATGCTAAATGCCGACGCCGAAAGCGAAAACTTTTTAAAAAACATTCTGTGGACCGATGAGTCATGTTTTGACCGTGATGGTATCACAAATTACCACAACTTACATTACTGGGCACCGAAGGCAGAAGCAAATCCTAAGAAACTGAAACCAACCGCATCCCAGCGTAGATTCTCGCTTAATGTTTGGATGGGTATTATCGACGACAAATTAATTGGCCCACATTTTTTACCCCAAACATTAAATGGGGAACTTTATGAAGATTTCCTAAGAAATCATTTAACACCACTGCTCACGGATGTACCGGAAGACAGAAGAGCAAACATGATGTATCAACATGACGGATGTCCAGCCCACTTCCGAATCACAATTCGACAATTGCTGGATGAAACCTACCCAAACCGATGGATAGGGCGCGGTGGGCCAATTCCGTGGCCTGCACGTAGCCCTGATCTTACGCCACTAGACTTTTACGTCTGGGGTCATATGAAAGACCTAGTTTATGTGACCCCAGTAAATTCAATTGAAGAACTAAGGGAGAGAATAAGAGATGCAGCGGACCAGATGAGGGCAACAATCACATCAAGAATCACAAAAACTGAAGTGAGGAAGCGAATAAGAACGTGTATTAGAAACCGAGGGCAGCACATCGAACAAGACGTGTGAAAGTGTAGTAAAAGTTTTTAAACTGATATTTTATTATTAAAAATAATGCTAATATTCACGAAATAGTTTTATTGATTTTCCGAATAATCACCTTTTTGTGAGACGCACATAATGTAGTCCTTAACTTTGTATTAACTTTCATACCTTTCTGAATAGCTGATAAGACAAGGATATTTTCCTAGTAATTTGTACATCAGACGTAGTAATTTTTTTTTTCACTAGACAACATTTTGTATGAAGTAATAGCAAAATTCACAAAAAAACTAAATGTTTCTTTAGTGATATTTGTCAAAGTTTTTGGCATTTTTGAACTTTGAATTATTAACAAGGATCTGCTACGGCGTCAGCTATGATGTTAACTTAAATTTCAGTACAGTCGCGCCGTAAATCATTTTTAAATTGGCTCCAAATGATTTAATCTGGGATTTTTCATAGAAAAGCATAAAATCGAATTAACTCAAAAACTACTGAATTTCGGTAGAACATTTGGTGGCCTAATTTGCTGCATTTTAACCCTACTATGACGTCCTGCAAGGAATACGTCGAGTTACCAGTAACCCTGTATAAAACAATGGTTAGACCTGCTGTCTGTATGGATCAGAATGTAGGACCACAAAAGGGATGAATGAAAAGCAAATGTATGCAGCTGAGATGAGAATCATAAAAGGTTAAAAGCATAGACCAGATAAAGAGGTTCAATCTCTGTTCTGTGTTTAAAGGGTTGTATGGTGTTACACGAATGGATAGAATAAGAAATACATAAGGGGAAGTCTGAAAGGGGAATCGGTGACTAAAAAGTTGTGCGAAAATCGGTTGTCATGGTATGAGCATGTGATGAGGAGGAATGAGGAAAATGTCGTGAGGAAAGTTTTGAGTATGAATATAAGCTATAAGAGTAGGGGAAGACCAAAGAAACGATGGCTGGACTGTGTGAAAGATCACATGGCTAGAAAGGGGGTGACTACCGAGATGACGACTAATAGAGAAGTATGGAAAAAAGGACATGTTGCGCCGACCTCAAATAGATTGAGGAGGATTGAGGGATTGGATTGATTGGCAAGAGAATGATTATAAGTGTCAATTATAGACAATAATCAGGCTCAGCTCATCTTTCTCAAATAAATGAAAATCTGACGATCGATATACGAGTATACTTTTTTTGAGCTGTAGGCAATTACTATACTAGCAAATACGTTTAAAAAAGATGGTTGTTATAGTATATATTCATAGAAATTCGTTCACGGCACGTGTAACTTGGCGGGGATCGAACTCACGACCTCTCACTCGCCAGTCGACGCCTAGACGCTGAGCTATTGATCTCAAACATTACAAAGATTTATTACAAGGTACGCTTACCGTATTAATTAGGTCGGTAAATAAATTCCGTGCTAATGACTTGAGCTCGGTAAACTTTGACGTAGAATATGGGTAGTGTAATGATAGATTTTTTTTTTCTATACTTCCCCGTGTTGGTTGCTAGTCCAGCCGGCTCATTCAGCTTTGGTTGAGGAACCCGGATAATTTAAATTTTAATTTCACGAAGGATCACGGAATTAACTCGCAATGTGCAATTGTCTATCACTCGTGAGAAATAAATGCGCATAAATGGTTTACACAGTGCGAGCTGCTGACTAGACAGTAGACAGCTGCTCGCACTGTGTACTTGCATGCCAGTAGCTCGGCTTGCCTTGGCTGTTTATACAGTGCGAGTTACTGCACTACAGCTACTCGCTAGGCCGACTTGCACGCTAGCTCTCACGGAAACAAAAAATGTTGAAGTTACTCGGCTGCGAGTGACAGTCCAACTCGCAAGTGCGAGTATCATGTAGACACGTCCACACAGTGCGAGTTGCTGCACTGCAGCTATTCTGTAGGCCAACTCGCACGCTAGCTCGCACTGTGTAAACTAGCCATTACAGTGCCTTTCATTTTGATAATTCATTAACATTCATAGCGTCATTTACGTTGTCGAGCAGACGATTTTCCTGTAAAATATGAAGCAATGGATTAGCAATTTCCTTCAAAATCCTTCGGATGGTGATTGAGTGTGTTAATTAATGCGTAATTAGGGTGCTGGACAAAGACCTCTCCGAAGCTGCACCACAACACCGGTGTTATGTTGCTGTGGATGCAAGAGTACCCGTGTTCTTCCGTAGCTTCCTCAGTTAACAATATTGGTACTGTTTTCTTATCTTTAGTCAAGTTAACTTTAAAAAACCTCCGACACCCTCATTTTTTTTGCTACTCCATCAACAGACCCTGATTGCCTATAACCTATTCGTAGAGACCATTTGAGCCAAACACCCCTCTGCTGTAAGTTGGTGAGGAAGCTGGATATCCTGCTAATTCCATGTAATGCTGCAGCATCAGTTTAAGGTACTATGTTATTCTAATATCATTGAAGTAACAGAATACAAAATTTCGACTCGATCAGACCTGTGGAAGATGTTGACATCCATTCATCAACTAGAAAAGAGCTGATAATCTTCAAACGACTGAATAGATTTTCTTGAATTATAGCTAAGAACACAAAAAATCGAATTCAGTCCAGTCGTTTGGGAGCTACGATTACACAGACAGATACACAGATTCACACGTCAAACTTATAACACCCCTCTGTTTCCGTCGGGGGTTAAAAATGGAACGAGAACAGACCTCGTTCTTTTTTTAAAACAGAAGAAAAGAGGCTTTAGCGGCCAGTGAAAAAAAAAGTATCATCATCCAGCCCAGCCACCGTATGTATTCCACTGTTGAACATTGGCCTCTTCATTGCAATTTGTCACTGAGCTCAATCGAGGTCACGCCTGTAATTTGATGTTTCATTTATTTCATAGTGATTTACAGTGCTTTACTTACTAGTCAATTTGTTCTCCAGTATTTTCCCCTTACATTTAGGTAAAACTGCAGTATATTTGAGAACAAAAATAGCCATAGTATATAAACCGGGAGACGTCAGACTGAGATCAAAGATAGCGTTGTGTGAGTTGGACATCGACCGACTTTGATAGAGATGTGACCTACTTCAGGCTTACAGCAAAAAAATCATATTTTCCACGTGAATGTTGGTCTGGTTTGGTTCTATGTTACGAAAATAATATGCTTTATTATAATACTAGCTTTTTCCCGCGGCTTCGGCCGCGTGGATGTCGGAAGTTTTCCCACGGGAACCTACCACCGGGATAAAAAGTATCCTATGTGTTAATCTAGGTTATAAATGATCTGTGTGCCAAATTTAATCCAATTTGAATTAAATTTGGTACACAGATATATATTTTTTATAATATCTTAATTTAATTCAATTATTATTGTAAAAGACTAACTAACTAACTATACAAATAAATACAAAACAAAAGGACACTTAGGCGTCGAAGTACTCGTCCGCATCGATGTCATCATGTACACAGATAGTTTATTCGTTTCGCCGTTTTTGCGTGATTGAGTAACAAATATTCAAACATACAAACTTTCACATTTATAACATTAGTAGGAATATGGTGAAGTCCGACCTTAACATAGTTGGGAAAAGTCTAGGCAGATTTTTTATTGTGAAGTTCGTGCGCGCACTGGGAAATTAGGGAAGATTGAGATCGGTTTTATGTAGTGTTCGCACTTATAATTTTCCGTGAAAATTTATGACTGTGAAAATATGTTCTTACTATCTAAATTAACCATACGTAAACTAACTTCGTCTTTGAACCTAGTTTACCCAAGATTAATAATTCGTTACCGCCAGCTGTGTTTGGGAGCTGCTGAATTCTCCATAATTAATATTCGTTCCGGATATTATTTTTCAGTGGCGTTGACAAGTCCCAAACATGAAAAAAAAAAAAAAAAAAAAAATGAAAAAGTGTTTATTCACAGAAATATTTTTTTCAAATACATATCTATTACTTCTGCCAAACTGCAAAGCAGTTTGTTGGCAGACGTAGCCCCCTTTTTCTTTTTTTTTGACCATGTTATGAATTGATAAAGTGTACCATAGCCGTAGTTTTACAAATAGAGCACATATGGATGTATGCCGGATGCCGGATGCACAGCCAAAGTGCCTTTTCATACGTCCCGGTTGCCAGGTAGCCGGTGCCGGGTACCCGGCAGCTAAGTGTATGCGCTTGCCGGGTAGATTACGCCGGAATGTGTGAAAGATAATGTATGCACATACACTTAGCCGCCGGGTACCCGGCACCAGCTACCCGGCAACCGGGATGTATGAAAAGGCACAAAGTGTGGAACTCTCTGCCGGCGTCTGTGTTCACTTCCACATATAACCCGTCTGCCTTCAAAGTAAGAGTTAACAAGCATCTTCTGGGCATGCTCGTCCTATCTTAGACCTTATCCATCGCTTTCCATCAGGCGCGATCGAGGTCAAGAGCAAGCCCGGTCAGCAATAAAAAAAAACATAAATGTTCAGAAATGAAAGACAAATCATAACGTGCTAATGAGATCAGTAAACAAATTATTATCATCATAACTGCTATACAATATTTAGACAACGAATTGATTTGCGATGTAAATATTTTATAGTTTATAACGGCAACATTACATTACCCAGCTGTTCCGAACAAAACGAGTGTTGTACAGATGATGAATACTGAAAATAGACATGCAACATCATTTTTACATCCGAAACATAAAATCTGTTGATACTTGTCCTAATGACTCGTCTTCAGATCCGGCGCTCGCGCACTGTCGTAAAACAATCTGATATTCGCGTACTTATTATCCAAACATCCTGTTATTATTTATGTAGTGCAGCGGCGCATGAAACGCCTCAATATACCTAATTCTCACAATTTGGAGCACCGCGGCCCGGTGTGCGCCCGCGCCGCCCATCGTTATGGCTCAAAGTGCGTTATTTATTTATTTTTATCAACAACCTGATCTTCCGCGCGTCTCACCTTAGTATCAATATAGACAGCGGTTTGAAGACACGACCACTTTACCACGATTGACAACACGGTCAATGCGTTTCACATTACGCGCTCTCTTGTACCACATGGATTTCGGTTGCTACGACAAGGATTCGGGGGAAGTGGAGTGCTACCTCGAAATACGTAAATACATTTTCACTAAACGCTATCAACGGTGATTTATAGCTTTCTTATTGTTGTTGAACATCGCATTGTAATTGATATTTTTAGTTGGAATCAGTGTAGTTTTTGGGTCGTGTAAACAGCTGGACTCTTCTGACAGTAAGTTAGTTCGAATGTCAGCGCAGTCCGCGATAGTTAGTCGAGTAAAACGCTGTTATTACGAATTTATTGCTCCTCCCTCCGATATAACAATAACATAATAACACAGTAGGGAACGGCGGGCTCTCAAAATGCGCACGGAGCTAAGAACGATAAGCACTAGGCGTGACAACGTGCCCAGTCGTGAGTAAACACTGAACTTAGTGCGCTTGCGTCTCCACAAATTAAATAAGCTCTAATTTTGAACATTTGAATATTTTAGATTGCGATACGGGTACTTCTTGCGCTATCACGATACAAATGCGTAAGTACCTTGACGTCAGAGTGAAGCTTGCAAGGAGGCTTAACAAATAATTCGCGCTTTCGTCTCACTTATTAACCGATTGTTCAGTTTTGCGATATTATTGTCTTTTTGATAATGCGTGTGTATTTGTGATACTGGAGTTACGTGATATCAATCGTGATAATGGAACATAGTGTTGTAGGCATTGGTGGTTTTGGTTATTTTTTTTATTAATTCGTAAATTGTTTTGTGTGTGGCAGCGAATCCAGACTCGGTGGGATGTATAGAGCGATTTGCAACGTTTCTTTCATTCCTACTTGTGATCATCACTTTCCCGTTTTCACTGTTCGAGTGTTTCAAGGTAAATAAATAACTATTAAATAAATAACAACATCCCCCTACTTTTGATGCATAGTGTCGATCATCGCCTACGTTATTAATCGGTTCAAATTCATCAATCTAAATGAATGTAAGAACTTTTTTCGGGATAATTTACGTGAGAATAATTAATTATTCTTCGCCGCTAAACTGTTTACGACTAAATGTTCTGATTAATTAAATGTGTTGTTAAATATTTGAGTGGATCCATCTAAGTTTCACAATATGAAATGCAATTGAAAAAAATAATTATCTTTATTCTAATTTTGTCAGACTACCTCAAAATCAGCCAAGATTTGTCTTTTAACTTTTCAAGACTAATTCTTCTCTCGGACCAGTATATAAGTAAATTGTGTATATCTATTTTCCTTTAAAAACTGCATGACCTCATTTCTAGGTGGTCCAAGAGTTTGAACGAGCCGTCATATTCCGGCTCGGTCGGGTAAGAAAAGGAGGTGCAAGGGGACCTGGCCTGTTCTTCGTGCTTCCTTGCATCGACACTTACAGGAAAGTGGACTTGCGAACTGTCTCCTTCGACGTGCCTCCTCAGGAAGTAAGTGTACCTTATTTAATAAGCTTTATATTGTACTAGTGACCCGCCCCTATTACACACGGTTTTTACGACTTGAAAAAACATCGTGATTTCTTTGTTAGGTACCTATACAGGCTTTCTTTTAATTCGACGTATTCCTTGCAGGACGTCATAGTAGGGTTAAAATGCAACAAGTTAAACCACCAAATGTTCTACCGAAATTCAGTAGTTTTTGAGTAAGTTAGATCTTTACTTTTTTTATGAACCCAACCGTACTCTGTTTGAGTAAGAATCGTCGGCAATAAAAGTTAACGTATCATTGCGACAACGACAACAGTAAATGAACGCATGTTCTGGGATGAGACATCTCATTATGATAGGAACCCTTTATTTTTCATGTGAATAACACACATGAAAAATATATCGTTGGATCCTAGATCTAAGCATCTTTCTGTGCTGGATATACTTTCCTACCTCCTGCGGTCTTCTTGAAAAAGTTTAAATGTGAAAATTTAAAAGAAAATCTGAGTTTTTCTTAAGTAACGAAAATATCGTCACCTACCTTGATTCGCACCTGCTTGGTTTATTTTATGATCAAGTTTCCAATAGCTTGTAGTAGTAGGTAATTTATCAATATTGCTCTATTAGGTACTCTGGGCCTGGGCAAAGCGAATTTATGTAATAGCACTTTGTTCATTCCTAACTCTGCCACTGATGATGTAACTTCAATGGTCATGGATTCCATTTTATGTTTTCCGTGTGTCTGAATGTCATAAGCAGAAGTAATGGCTACTTTACAATTGCAATTATGTTTCCATTTTATATTATTCGTACCTTCTCTGCCGCAAGTCTGGGTTACCACCAAAATCCCATTTTTCTTAATGATCCATTTTCTCAGCTTTTCAGTGGATTTTTCTCTCAAAAAAGCTGTAGCTACTCCATCTTCTCCTACTGCAACTTCGGTATTGTGACTATTCTTTAATACAATATTGTTATTTGGATTTTTGAAAAAAATATTGAAGGTATGTATATTAAAATTCTACTTCTTCTTCCTCGTGTCTTTGGCACGACAGTTGTTGAAATTTTGCTGGCCCAAAACTTCCCACTTCCACGGCGAAAACCTACCGAAAAAAATATTCATACAATGTCTAAAATTACATTTCCTGCTGACAATAATAAAAGTTGTGTATACCTACACCTTGGACTCAAAAAATGAAATGTATTAGTATAACGCGGACATCTGGTCATAACATTTTGATATCGTCCATTACCTACATGTCTGGCAGTCCCGCCACATGTTCAAAACTGCACGTAAAATAAAAACCATAGCATGACCAATAGCCGCCGGGTCAGTGGCTTTCAGATTACAAATAAACACATCCATACTTTAAATAAATATACCCACGCATTTATTTAATACATACATCTTTCAGTAATATTTATGTAATTACAGCAGTTTGGTTGGAGTTTTTGTAATAAAAATGTCTCCTAACATTGATTCAGTGGAGTTCTTTGCATTTTTGTTTGCCTTGCTGCGTAATGAGGAAGTGTTTGCCAATTAGCAGTTCTAATCAGTTCAGTATAGACGTCAATGCCATTTAACAATACCTGTTCAAGTAAGCGTTACCAGTAATTCTCAAAATCCCAGTAACATAATGAGTTAGGGCCCGTCCACATCTCCACGTCACGACGTCGTCAACGTGGAACGGTGCGGTGTCGCGGCACGGTGCGTTGACATAACGTGCAAATTTACGTTACCGTATCGTAAAAATGCACGTCACGTATGAATTCTGTAAATATTTTAATATCGATATTGGAGCACTTAGTTGGCAATTAACTAAAATATAAATAACCAACTTCGATAAGATCTACGATAAGAGGTTTTTTTTTTTCCAAAAAATATTTGAAATTATTTTTATAGCCACTCATAGTTTTTTTTAACAGACTTCTAAAAAAGGAGGAGGTTCTCAATTCGGATGTTTGTATTTTTTTTTTTTGTATGTTTTTCGGATGTTTGTTCGCGCATAACTCCGTCGCTTGCCAACCGATTTGAAAAATTATTTTTTTGTTGGATAGGGTATACTTCCCAAATGGTCCCATTTTTGTCAAAATCCAGTTCTGATGATGGGATCCTGGAGAAATCGAAGGAACTCTTCAAATATTATAGGCACACCTATAGCGATTTGGGTATTTTTTATAGTAGCTCGTGTATTTGCTCTCGGAAAGCACTACTTGGTGAAGTGGAACTGATGATGAAGACCACAGATGGCTACCGGAACTACACAATGATAAATATTTCACGGGTTGCGATTCGTTTACTTTAATATGGTTGCTAATCAATTTCCGCTCGTCACACAATGCGTGATGAGTGGTTGTTGAGGAGTTCTCCTGGTTCTTACCAGCAGAACTCCTCAACAATTAACGTCCCAACATCGGGAAAAGCAATATTTTGTAACATGTGATGAGCAATTGACATTAGACTATTGTAACTTATACAAATTATAAACAGACCCACTAAAAAGCGAGAAATAAAAACTTTTTAACAAAAAGAAAACCGACTTCCAAAAATCACTACAAAGTGAAAAATAACTTTAATTTCGGAAGTCGGTGGCAAAAAACGAAAATACATTTAACCAGACACCGACTTCCGAAATTAAAGTTATTTTTCACTTTGTAGTGATTTTTGGAAGTCGGTTTTTTTTTTGTTAAAAAGTTTTTATTTTATTGAAATTTACCTGCTAAACGCGCCATTCTACGGCACCGCACCGTTACACGTTGACGACGTCGTGACGTGGTGATGTGGACAGGCCCTTAGTGAGAGTACTAGCTATTCAATAAAGACAAAATTAGGACATGCTGTGCCGACCCTGAATACACTGGGATGAGAGAACGAAAATGATGGTGAAGACACATACATAGGTAGAACATAGGTAGAATTCGCAGATAGTGGATAATATATCCTAAAATCCATCATGTCTTGTATCTCGCCCTTGTCTACAAATAGTAACTCCAGACAATTAGTTTACAAGAAACGTTTGTTTTACATGTCGTAAAACTTTGATTGATAGTTTACAGCCACATCAATTAATCGTTAGCCAACTGAATGGCGGGAAACAACTGGGTTAACGATTTTCAATACCAATGCCATACCAGAGCCAGTTTTGTGGCAGCCACGTGGTACAATTATTTACGTTATTGTTGAAACAAAATGTTAAACACGAGCTAGAAATGTGCAAGAAACTTATAGATTTACGCGATTGGTATTAGTTTTACATCTTGCATTCGATGCCAATGAAACTATCAATTCTGTTTGTTCTTGCTGTTGATAAAATAAAGCTGCAATAATAAAGCAGAAGTGCAATCGATTTAGATACAGAGCACTTCCAGAATATCAAAAACACCTTGGTAAGTAGGTACAGTCAACAAAAGTGATATTTACGCAGGGTATACTAACATATTTGTATGTGAATTACTTCATGTTCAATTTTATCTATATTACTTATATTTACAATGGAACGTTAGTCAATTTATAATTAACGCCAAAAGTTAATTTTTAGCACTAATGTTTTAATGAAACAATACGTCTACAAATATATTATAAATGGTTCATAACTACATGTTAGGTGTCGTCCTAATTAGCAACTCATTGAAGGTTTACCTAACACCTCCAGATTCGACTAAAGAAACAAACAGGCTTCTCTGCTGATAGCAGGTGCAATTCGTTGACACGATCCACAAACACAACCAAATATCAGTACGACAGAACTTTACGCAATCATGACAGCAGACAGACCAGTGTGAGGATACAACGATTAAACAACTCATAATGATAAATCCACATTTTCAGAATTAAACAGCAGCCATCAATTGCATTGCACATCGATTTTATAACATCTCAGGATTCTTAATATTTGTCGGTCTGGTTTATTTCAGTTGCCATCATAATTCTCCATGTTATGAAATTCTGCAATCAACATTGTTAGTTTTGCACTTAATATATCGAGTAAACTAACTTCCATGTGTAAGTTCTCATAATCAGCATGTATTTATAGCAGGCCGTCGAAGTCGCTCCAATTAACATTGTTAAAAAAAAATTTGCCCGTTCCTATGTAAATATATGGTTACTATCATGAAGGATGCAAGGCAGATTGTTTTAACTCACAACTTGTCCATTGTTCTGTCGAGAACAGACGGCTTCTTTGACCTGAATACGTTTTGTTTGCCGGATGAATTAACGATGATTAGACGGTGTAATGTTAGAATTAGGGCATTGAACATTCTACGGTAACGTACTAATAAGATGTTGGTATATTTATGCTTTATAGAATCTCTTTCTCAGTTTTCAAAATCAGAAGTGTAAAAACTGAGTAAGGCGCTTGTTGGCGAAAAATAAATCTGTTAAACAATTATGAGTACTGCTCAGTTTTTGTTAAATTCAGTTGAAACTTGAGTAAGTGTTACTTATACTTACATTATCATTAAGTAACTTATACTTTTTCATGAAAGATTCTAAAAGTAACACTTGAATGCACCGTTCCATACGCCTGCAGAGTTGCTTACACAAATTGCATAAGATTTATGGCTGGCCTTGCTCTGGAGAATGCACAGTACTTTGTGAATCATCTTCAACTAACCATTTTGGATCAGTATTTATGTTGTGAATAATTAGAAATACCAAAAGGCAAGGTCTGCTCAGACAATTGAATCTACTGTGTTCCAGCTAATGTATATACATAATTAAAATTAAAGTCGCTTTTCCTGTCTGTCTATGTGAACTCGTCGTTCTTCTAATTTAGAAGAACAACGCCAAACGGATTTTGATGCGATTTTCACCATCATTTAGAGAATTTACTCCGGATAATTTAAAGAAGATATCTCAATGGTTTGTCATGTCGTAAAAACCTTGCGAAACAGCCCAAGTAGCAAACAAGAATAGTGATTAAATCTTACATATCTGGACTTTATCTAACATTTTTAACATTTTTTTATAACATGCACATTTATAGAAAATGTAGTACCTACTATGCACTGTATGGCACAAACATTTTCTTATGCAATACTATTATACAAAATTTTATTGTTTGTTTTCTAGTATTATAAAAGCCCGTGTGTTTTATAGCATTAACTAGTGCGTTTTAAATTTGCAATGCATTCAACGACATATGAAAGCTTTTTCTAGACATAAAAATTTGTTGTATAATCGCCATTTTCATAAATCTTAAAACAGTTTCTGTAATAATTTAAAAGTTCACCATATTTTCTAAAATAAAGTTACTCAAAGCACTTTAAAGCAAAATAAGTTTTTAATTTAAGATAAGATCGAATATGTGCAATTAAATATTAATAGTTTTAACTAGGTATTGCAGATATCTTCAAGTCTATTTCTTGATCTGAGTCAACCTACAAGATATGTTGAAATCAGTATTTAGAGTTCTCCAAAACCACATTCTTAAATAGGGTTAAAGTTTAACTAAACAGTAGTATTAACTCTTTCTTAACTATTTTTTAAATGCTGTGTCCACTTTTACTTAACTGACCCTTGGAGTGTATCTAGGAGATATCTTGAGGGACATATTAGTTTTAACCAAGACAACAGCTGGAATTAATCTACTAGCCTTCAAGATATCTGCAATACCTTTTTAGGACATTTGTTTGCTACTTGGGAGGATAGGGCATAACATTATAATAACTTTCTAACAAAATTAGTACTTACATAATACGTTTTAATTTCCTTATCCCGCATAATACGCTTTCGTTAGCGACAAATTTTTGCAAGATTAAGGGTCTATTTCACGATGTCCGAAACTACTCACCGAATAAATTCAAAAATGGAACAGAATTATTATTAAATTATGTGCCAAGTAAGTTAATAGGAACTTATTCGTAGGTGGTGAAACAGGCCCTAAGTTAGATAGATAAATAAGTAAATATTTTATACTCTTTATTATGTACACCGTAATATAAACTGCTAATAAACCAGTCTTCTTTTTTCATATTTACGGTACTTTACCATACAGGTACTTGTGGAACAGATTATACACAAAAAAAACAACCGACTTTCATAAAGAACAACAAAGAGAAAAATAACTTTAATTTCCGAAGTCGGTGTCTGTTGATCTGTATTTTAGTTTTTTGCCTACTTCTGAAATTGCACCAATTCCTACACCACTACTTCCTCTGTAAACAACAGTGACAGGAAGTATTATAACATCATCAAGATATACAAAGTGGATTAAATACGTATTATCTAAGCTAACTCAAAAACTACCCAAGCAAAGTTAATAAAATTTATATGAGACCACCGCGTTAGCTTTCTCTTACAAATGGAAAAATAATTTTTTAAATCGGTCCATAATTGAAGAAAATATCGACGAATATACATTAAAAAAAAAAACATCCAGACGAAAGTATTTTCATCACTCATGGAGCCTCCATACTTTAACCGTTTCAGATACTTCTTCACAGACAATGAAAGTTCATCCTAGTGAGTTATAAGACAGTAGTATTAATTTCGTTCGTTGTAATGTTTTACTAATATTAATCAGCCGCAGAGGCGTCGTGATGTCGCTAGGAGAGCGGTGTCTTCCCACGACATTTGAACTTGGCAAATGTCATCCCACAAGCAGCTGCCTCATGCCTCACAGTTAGAATTACATCCTCTCATTCGAGTTGAACACGTTCATTTACATTTACTTATTTACTACAAGGTGCGTGTATGAGTTATTGTCGTTTTGCTACCTGGCCTAGTAATTAGAAATCATCATCATCTTCCTACCCTTTTCCCATGTTACGTGGGGCTGGCGCAACACGTTTTCTTCTTCCATCTCCCCTGTCAACCGTCACACTATCATTTACTCCCTTCTCTTTCATAACATTCCTTACACAATCCATCCATCTTTTCTTTGGCCTAATAGAAATGTATAGTTAGCATAATTAGAAATAGAAATGTATACGCTAAATATTGAAACAGCTGGATTATGTAGACTGGCTGTCGAGAGAATGCGTTCTTGACACCTGTCAGTTTCATACTAAGGAGTAAAAAAAAAGACAAAAAAAAAAATGTTTGCTTTGTGCATATTGTTTTGCAGATTTGACCCTTATTACTACTACAAATTTTCCAACTGACAGTGTCAGGAACGCATTTTCTCGACGGCCGGATTGTAGGTGGGAACTACTCGGTTTTTTACGAAGACATTAAAATCGCTTGAACTATGCTAGTCATCAGACAGTTATAAATTATCTTAACAGGATCATAATTTTGCCATTCTAAAAGTCTTTGATTAAGTGCCATTTCCTGCATTTGTCGGTTCGATGCTTGGGGAAAGGCTATGTCCAGCAATGGATATCTGTCGGCTGAATGAGAATGACGTAATCCAAAATTCACGATGACGTAAAACCGTTAATAAGTCATTGCAATGTAGCTTTCATCTCATTTAAAAAAAAAGTCTCACTGCAATGACTTAATTAGAATGGTTTTACATCAATCGTTAATGTATCGTTGAACACGAACCAACGAACATCGGTGTTTATATTTTTCATCCTAACACAAGCAAACTATTTGCTTAAAAGGATTCTGCCCATATTGTAACTAGAATAAGTTATTTAAGCTGATACAATAAACATTTTTATTTTATTTTTTTATATATAAAATTCTTTACACAATGTTTCAGGTTTTGACGCGAGATTCTGTAACAGTGGCTGTGGACGCTGTTGTCTACTACCGGATCAAGGAGCCTCTGAATGCCGTCGTTCGAGTGGCTGATTACAGGTATCCTCCTATCCTTCTTTTGCTTCATGTCTAAAACACTCCTGAAAGTTCTTAGTCACAGCAATTTCTGTCAACAATTTTTTTGTTTTTGATTTCAGACATTTCCAAGACATCTCATGGACATATAGAGCCACAAACTTATCTGACCCGGTAACGGCGGTGATGTCGGTAAAGAAAATATATGATAAGCCTTATCACTTTTCATAGTGATTTCGTTAGTTCCAATTAATTTAAATAAATAAATAAATAAAGTCACCGTGTCAGATAAGTTTGTGGCTCTTTAATTTACAACACCTACGTTTCTCCCATATTCTTGTATTTTCTGTTATGTAACTATTTGAAGAGTTATTTAATTGATTACTATGATAAATACTACCTTAATTAAATGCAGAGATAAATGAATCGAAAACAAAAAATATAATCTTTTGCAATACAACCGCACATCTGAGTCGTGACACTTGCAAAGGCGAAAATCTCCGTTACTGCTACGACATAATGGCGCAATGACAAATTGCAATCACTGATGTGCGGTTGACTGTACAGTCGACTGCACGTCGGCTTTTACACGTTGACCTTGAGCTGGGTTAGCGTTGTACGAAATTTCAATTGAATAAGAGGCCAGCTTATACTGGTGATGTTACCATTGGCATGCCGCCTACTGTACATATACATCTTCAATTCTTCATGTGTTGAAATCCCGGATGCTGAACAACGGGAATAAACTAGGAATAAACAATCCAATTCTCATTATTCGTTTTCCATTTGCTTCAAAGCTTATTTTATTTTCCAGTGCATCAACGCGACTTCTGGCTGCAACGACACTCCGGAATGTTCTTGGAATGCGAGACTTGGCACAGCTGCTGTCAGACAGAGAAGCTATAAGTCACATGATGCAAGCCAGCCTTGATGAAGCGACTGATCCTTGGGGAGTTGAAGTGGAGAGGGTCGAAATGTAAGCCAGTATTTGAATACCTTACAAAACAATCACGTCAAAGTCATATGTGTTTCTTCTTTAAAAGAGAATGTGGATATACCAGTAGCACATCCAGTAGCCCATGCAGTTCTCCTAACAAATTAGTCACTTGATCTCCATCTGTCAGTTGCCCAAGCCAATCTTTAAGTCCTGATTCCTCGTTCCTCAGATTCAACTATTTTCTTTTCAAGAAGGAATACATATGTCTCAAATACTGACTTCCATTTCCAGTCTCTCCGTTTTGTCTCCCCAAGGAGCTATTCTCAGTAATAGCCTGAGGGTGGAATTTTGTTTTGTCTATTAATTGACTGCAAGTCCGCTCCTATCAAAGTGGGCTTTTTATCGTACTGAAGTAACTGAGAATTAACAATATTACAGTGCGACTAAAGGTTTGCCGTTCTATATAGGCTCATGGACGTAACGGTAATGTATCGTATTATATCTAGAAGTAACCTATAACGAGCCCCTAAAATTAGACACTTTTATTATAATTCAAATTTTGTACCCTTTAAGCATTTATACTGTTTGACTGTTTTCAGAAAGGACGTGAGACTGCCTGTGCAGTTGCAAAGAGCGATGGCCGCAGAAGCCGAGGCAGATCGTGAAGCTCGAGCTAAGATCATTGCAGCAGAAGGAGAAATAAAAGCGTCTAAAGCTTTGAAGGAGGCTTCACTTGTTATGATAGATAACCCAATGGCATTGCAGGTAAAAAATAATAGGTAGTTGGCCAGGCCAGGGCTGGCTAGATCACCTACCAGTTAAAAGACAACTACAGATGGACAATGATCAAATATGGCCACAAAGTCCTGCGCTGCCCGTATTCAACGGATTCCCGCGTCGTCTAGATTCTCGAGGTCTATCCTGTAGGTTCTTCCCAACCTGGGCCTTCTGGAATGCGTATTTCCGTGACTTTATTAGGCAGTTTATTTAATAAACCATGTACATCTATTTCAGTTGCGGTACCTTCAGTCACTGAGTTCGATATCGGCGGAAAAGAATTCCACGATAATTTTTCCGTTTCCGATGGATTTCTTGAGATCATTCATGGGAGGACCAGGACCAAGCTCACACCACCAAGTCAATTTATAAATTATATATCAACTGTCATTGAATAAATTAACATTATGGCTGATTTTTTAATAGTCAGATAACTTTTATCTGAAGAATAAATATGCCAGTTTCAAACCGCCATATTTATTCCATAAATAAAAGTTATCTGACGATTGAAAAATTAGCCCTTAGTCAAATAATAATTTTAATAAAATATTGTTGAAAATTCTTTTTATTTCATTTCTTTCCGAAAATGAATGCAGCTTTTTAAGAAGTAGACAGAATTCGATTGACGTTACTTGTCATTATTCTGTTGGTGTTTGGTGTTTACATTGACCAATATTTTAGTGTATTTTACTCATTGACTTCTTAATTGATTCTCATATTATTAGGCCCAGTATGTCTTCGAAGTCTGTATCAGAGCCATCAAAAGATGTAACAGCTATATCATCCGAACCACCTAGACATGTACGAAGTAGGTACTTACTACCTAAACTTAGTTGCAGTTATTTTACTAGCTACAATGATTCGAAATACATATGAAATACTTAATAGTCATAATAGATGTGGGCCTGAATTACCTACATGCTGTGCGGAGAAGGTGTAATGGCTAGACTGGAGCGGAGATATGTGCTGGCTAGAGCGGAACTGATGAGCTGCAGTGCGACGCGGGGGGAACTAGCGGTGCCGCTCACTCCACGCCGCTCACAGCTCTTCTCATCTCCGCTACACGCCATCGCCAGCTTGCGAGGCGCAGCTCACATCTCCGCTTCGATCGCGCCATACTAATATGAGACATCTCCGCTCAGTGGTATCCACTAAAGCTGACTGGAGACGAGATGTTTCAATAACGAGATTCTATTGGTTGTTTAAAACACAACATCTCGCCTCTCGTCTCGTCTCCGCTTTGTTGGAGTCCGGGCCTTATGGACGGTTAGGTTTCGAATTTTCCTTTTTCTTGAAGTGATTTTGTCTGCTCAAGGTTAGTCCCTTAGTCGCCTTTTACGACAACTTCGGGTTGAAATGGTGCGATGATATTATGTATTTTTAATCCGTCACAATTTAAATATTAAGTAAATGGATAAAAGGTCCGTACAAAGCATGTTCTGGAGCGGTATGAACTTGGTCCTACTAGTAGAACTACGCGGTCGAACCACGGGCAATAAACGATGAAAGTTGCGTGAATTTTTTAGCAGCATTATTCGTTTTAGTAATTTTATTTTGTCTCTGAAACTATAGGACCAAATGACATACTGTAAAGTGCAAATCTTATCTCTATGATGTCCTTGTAGTCTTAAAATAATTTGTGTGATAAGGATTAATATTTTGTTGTTTAAGTAATCATCCAAACATAAGTATGTCGAAAAAATACTTTTCTATAACACAAAAGAAATATAAAAGATAGAAATATGGTGTCGCGGAATTTTTTGTAGAATTATTTAAGGCGGCCATACATTGTTTTCAATTACATAAATGTATACTAGTACACAACTGTTTAGGCAGCACACGCAAATAATGATGTCTTAAGAGGTATTTCTTTCCGACTTGCTAGAAAAAAATTGTGATATAGTTCGTGTCACGTAAAAAGTACGCTGGCCAGCGGTCAACTGTAACTTTGTATAGATCGTGTCACGTAATAAGAGCGCTGACCAACCGCACAACCATACCATACCATTTTTACGTGACGTGAACTAATAAAACGTATGGTTTTGCAGTTGGCCAGCGCGCTTTTTACGTGACACGATATATACAACGTTACAGTTGTGCGGTTGGCCAGCGGTCTTTTTACGTGGCGCGAATTGTAGCTCGGCTATTATGCATGATATAAATATAAATTATAACCTATAGCACTCAAGAATAATGTTGCTTTCTACCAGTGAAAAAATTTTTAAAATTGGATCATTAGTTCCGGAGATTACCCTTACATACAAACTTAAAAAAACAAGCAAATTTTACTTCTTTTATTATTAGTTTAGATTGTTGTAGGTTTAACCTAATTTATTGTATTGGTACTTTAGTGTAATAAGTACCTAATTATTTTTCAGAATCATCAGCATCTAGTCAAGAAAAACTTGTTCAAATAATAGCTATAATAGCAATCCTCATATTTCCAGTTTTGCTAGTAGTATGTTTTAGGGTAAGTATTATTTGTTGATAATTACTTCCAAATACAAATGCAAGGGCTAAGTCATTAACAATTTTCAATACAAAACTGTTTCATAACAATTGATTCCACAATCCTGTAAGGCTCGAATTCCAATTTGCACAGAACAGACACACACAATCGTTGAACAAATATAATGTCGCCTGTGGGACTGTGAAAAATAGATCCCTGGCCAGAGACAGTTGGAGTTTAGTCAGTAAACGTCTGACAAACTAACAGACGACATTACCTACACCAGTACATACACATGGAAATTTTAACCAATAAAAAACTTGCCAATGATATTTGATATTTTCACAAATATATATTGTTCTAGGTGGTAAAACAATACAAGCGAGCAGTTATTTTGCGCTTCGGCAGAGTTCGGTTAGATTCGCCTGCTGGGCCAGGAATAATATGGGTGATGATACCCTGCACCGACGAAGTTCAAATGATCGACCTTAGAACTCAATCCTTTAACCTGCCACCCCAAGAAGTAAAAGTTTTGTTTAAACTCTAAAAAAAAAGGATAACGTATTATCTGGTGCCTTAGTTTTGATTTTCGGCATTTTTGTACTCAGTCCAGTCAGTAAAATATTATTGACTTGGGCTTCTCCAACGGTACCTATACATATAATTCAAAGTAAGCAAAGACCCTTCGTTTCAGGTTCTTACAAAAGATTCAGTAACAGTTACAGTCGAAGCAATCGTCTACTTTCACATTGAGAGGCCACTTGCTTGTCTATTGAACATCCAAAATAATAAGTAAACTATCAAACTACTTCAATTAGAATTGAAACACAGTCTACATATATGGACAGTATGGAAATTAGGACTATTTGTTGAAATAATTATCTACGCTCCATATTGGAGCGTTAGAGCTTGTAAAATTGAAGTGTTTTATTGGAACGAAGTTCTTTAACGCGGCTTGCGGTAGGAGATAAAAGGCTTGTGGTGTTATAAATATGCCTCCATGCGACCTTCTTCTTTGGTCAAAATGTAAATCCAAGATAGCGGCTGCGGAAATTTTTAAATTTTTCGTCATGGGTGTCCTTAGTGGGTGTCATAGAAATATAAAAAACAGGAGAAGTGGCATGGGGGCGTGCCTGTGTCCACGCGTTATGCGCACGCTGTGCCTTTACTCGCTAAATGGCCGTCTCCGCGAACTAGTACGCTTTCGACCGTGGTCACGATAAATTATAAAAATGCCGTGTTGTTCAGTGGTTTCCTGCAAAAACCGAAGTGATATTAAAAACTTCGTATCTCACGGGATCACTTACCATATGTAAGTAAAAGTATTTTACTGTATTTATCTTTAAAATCATAAAAAACAACAAATCGTAAAATATTTCTTGCTTTTACTACGTTATTTTTGTTTTCAAATATCGCAGCGGCTGTACTATTTTTGCAGCAAATACATTGCTCCTTAACCACTACCTTAAGTATGTCGCTAAGCGACTGGACAAGCAATGTAAAAATAACAAAACGATACTTTATTTACGCGGAGCGTCGCATAGTACAGCCGCTGTGTCTTGCGGCGAGATAGTGATGAGGTTAAGATCCACTAAAGTAGGCTATCGATAATAATGTCGATTGCCCAACGAATATTATATTGCTATTATAGTTTATTTTTCAATTTGTCAACCGTTTTAGCCCGGTTGGAACACTTGAAAAGATGACGTTTAAGTACGGTTGGGAAACCTTTGAGAATGTAAAATAATCTTTTTTACTGTTTTTGATTATTTTACAGCGTACCTAGTAGAGAAATGCATAACCAACGGTCGTAAAGTAAGTTTATTAATGTTTAGGTGGAGTGTTTTTGGGTTTAAATTATCGCATCTTCGTGCTATTTCCTTACGTTTTTTTGGTTTTGGTATTTTATTTCCGCTAAAGTCTTTAACTATGCACCACAAGATTCAAATGCGTTGTAGTAATCGGTATGGTTCAGATAAAATATTAGTGATTTTAGCTTAAAATAAGTCAACATATTCATGCTATTTATTTGTTATGCATGAGTATGGTATGTGTTTGTTTTCATATATTTAACTATTTCTTAACTAAGGGTTTTTTTTTTAACAACAAAAGCGTATTCGCCTGTTGCCTGCTACCTGCTTACTCATCGTGAGGTTAAGAAGTATAGACAACGCCTTAGGTATGTGAGCGGTGGGATGGAGGAGCAGGGGCGCATTACTCAGTACGTGCGTTGCGAACCGCCGCCTCACCCCTGTCTCAGCGGCCAACTAGTTCCTAGACTATAGACTATAGCTTAAGATACTTATTATGTAAATGATAAATAAGTTCTTATAGTACCTTTTTAGCTTCCCAAAAGATACAAATACAAAATAAGAATGGATTGATGCCACAGTAAGACCACCTAACTGGTTCCCAACAAAATATAGCACCATATGCTCAATTCACTTTAAGGCAGAAATGTTCCAGCCTCTAAAGAAAACTCGCAGGCTTTTTGAATGAGCAATCCCAAAATTAAGAGTACGTCAAGTACTGAACAAATACCTCCACTTTACAGGTCAGTGAGTAAACACATCATAACAGGGTTCAACAATTCCTATGGTTTCACAGCCTAAACCAACTTAACCGGATTGTTTTAATTTATTGATTCGTGTTTTTTTTTTTTAATATACATTTTTTTTTTTATTTAAAATGTATAATACTTTCTGGACATATCATTTTTATTTTATTTTCAGGACCCCAAATTTTTCTTGTACAGTAATAAATGGAAGTATCGATAACTTTCCGTTTTAGTCAATCACTAGCGTATATGTAAAATAAATTGCTTTTTGCACAACACAATAATAGCGACAGATGTTTTTGTGTGAGTAAGTTGTACGGTGCATGGTAAATGCACGCTGTGTGTGACGAGTTAAGGTTTATAATTGACTGTGTAGTATGTTCTGATTTATGAATTGCAAGTGTGTGCGCGACTTTGTATCTATTGCTTTTATTGAACTACATGTGTAGTAGTGGCGCGGTGGTGGGGCCAACCTAGCGACATCGGGTTCTGATACATTTTCAACTACCGGGCATATCTCCTTCTTTCATATATCTATGGTGGGTGTCATAGTTTTCAAGGGTGCTAAAGCAGATAGTGCGCTCAAAATGTACATCCAAGATATTGGCTGTGAAAATTTTAAAATTTTTGGGGTGCGGTACCTCAAACTGAAAGAACGGAACCCTTATAGGATCACTTCATTGTCCGCCTGTCTGTCTGGCAGTCTATCTGTCTGTATGTATGTCAATGTGTCAAGACCCTTTTTCTCAGGAACACGTGGAGGTATAAAAAGTTAAAATTTAATATCAAATACGGCACAGAACAGATCGGTCCCTTGGAGCTCTAAAAAAATCAAGCTTTTAGGCAATAAAAAAACACGACATATTTTGATAAACCTATAGGTAGGGTACTTCTCGTTAAGGCGGGAGGAAACGCCCGGGTGTCACCATTGTGTGGATCGCCCGGAGGACACGGTGGAGCATACAGTGGAGGTCTGCCCGGCTTGGGCGGAGCACCGCCGTGTTCTCACGGAGGCGATCGGCGGCGGCGATCTCTCGCGTCCAAACCTGGTCCAGGCCATGGTGCGGAGCGAGAGTGCATGGGAGGCTGTCACCTCCTTCTGCGAAGCAGTAATGCTCGCGAAGGAGGAAGCGGAACGCGTGAGGGAGAGGCAACAGCCGCGCCCTCGCGCCCCTAGCCGCCGTAGGAGACGCCCTGGGCGGCGGGAATCGATAGCCGATTCCCGGCCACCGTAGGCGCGGGCTTGCGGACGACGAGTAATGGGCAGCTCGCCGTTCGGTAAGGACCAGGCCCGGGTCGACGGCGCGTTGTGTTCCACGCGCGCCTCAAAGAGATGTCAGCAGTGACGGGGTCAATTGGGCCGATGCCGCCGGGGTCGCGGGTAGTTCGAAAGAGATACCATGGCCCTGGCACGGGCAACTGAAGGAACATGGGTGGGTTTTAGTCAGTAAAAGTCTGACACGCCCTCCCGCTCTGCCCAGAGCGGGAGAAGTCATTTGATGATTTCCCATCCACAAAAAAAAAAAAAAAAAAAAAAAAAAAAAAAGGGTACTTCTCGTTGCCCTAGAATCATGAAATTTGGCAAGAAACAAGGCTTGTATGTAGTTTCTGTACTGTCCATTTACATTGTGACTGAAATGAGGTTATAATTTAGTTACTTAATTACTACAATCCTCAATTGCAGATACGCTACAGAGTTAATAACGATTGCTACGATAAGGAATATCATTGGGGCGCACTCGTTGTCTAATCTTTTAGCAAGCCGGGAATCCATAAGTTTTAAGTGCAGGACGGAAATAGATAAGACCACATCTAGATGGGGAGTTGTCATAGAACGAGTTGAAATGTATTTTCATTTTTTCCTCTCACTACACAGCGTCTTTACCAGTTACAAAAGTTACTTTTTTTTCTTTATGATGAGGAGCTCGTGGCTAATTAATAACAGCCCCATGGGTCGATCCATCAGGTTAAGTTACGCTTGCCGCGGTTGGTCCGTGGATGGTGACCATCTTTACGTACCGAGACTCCTCCGTGCCTCGAAAAGCACGCTAAGCCGTTGGTACCGGCTGTCATTCGTGGATCTTTGACAGTCATTACGGGTCGTCAGAAGCCCGAAAGTCTGCCAACCAGTCTTATCGTATACCAGGGTATCGTATTACCCAGTAACTAGCCGACAGTAACAGTAGTAAGCCGACCCCAACATAGTTGGGAAAAAGCTAGGCAGATTGATTTATATTTTCTTTATATTTTTATAGCTGTGGCACCACTGCTTAATTTTCGTATATTAAAGTATCCTACGATGCTTTCCGAGATGGATTATCCTCATGTATTTAGCAAATCTATATTTTTCCAGAGAGAAAAGAGTCCCAGTTTCTAATCCATGATTTGATTCCAGAAAAGATGTATTTTTACCTTTAGAGCTCCAAAGAGCAATGGCAGCTGAAGCTGAGGGGACTCGCATAGCTAAAGCCCAAGTAATTGAAGCAGAAGGTGAAATTAAAGCAGCTGAAAACCTCAAGGAAGCCTCTCAAATAATAATGGCAGATCCACCTGTTATGCTGGTAAATATTATGTTAACAGATTAGGTAGGTATAGCTGTCATTTGCTTGCCATGCCCCCTACGCAATACGTTACCACACTTCCTACTTCTTCTTTTCGTTCCAACAACTCAACTAACTCATGTTCGACCATTACTCGCGACCAGCACGCTTAGCATGACCGCCATAGAAACAGATATTGTCGACGGAAGAATAGACAAAATGGCAGATAGTAGAAATATTTCTACGCATTCTACGCGTCTAAGCATGGCAATCTCTCATTTTGTCTATTCTTCTGTCGACAAAACCCGTTTCTATGGCGGTCATGCTAAGCGTGCTGGACAGCTCTGTTGTTTGACTCATTTAGATTCTGAAGGGTGCAGGTGTTTGTACCTGACGGGTAGGAAAGAGGGGCTAACTAACTAACACTAAAGCCGTACTTAGACGATGCCAGCCATACAATGGCTGCCATGTTTGCTTGTGCCATGTATATTTATTTTCAAGCAATAAATTACTTGCATAGTCTAACCAATGTTTAGTTAGACGGTGCAATTTATGTTGTTGCATGCAAATGGCAGTTAATTCGCACCGTGTATATCGGTTTTCATACTGTGTTTTAGATGGGAAGGCGGCCAACATGAGCTCTCAATCGGTTCTCAGATTCCCATATTGACCACTGTAGTTCGTGTCCATATCGTACTATTTTCTTTACACATTCTTAAATTTCAGCTCCGATATCTGCAAACATTAAGTTTTCTTGCTACGAATCACGCTACGACAGTAATATTTCCCTTCCCAATTGAAGCCTATAAACAGCCTAATGTGAAAAATAGAAAATTCAAATATTTTTGAGGTTAGAACACAAGTAAATGTTAATTTGTTTATAAACTTTTTTTTTATTGTGTAATACATTGCATTGTGAACCTAATCGTAGTGCAATATGAACCAGTTTTCGAGGAAGTGTATTGAAAAAAATGTTCCGTATTGTTTCGCTTTAGTGTCTTTAAGGGTGAATTCGACCAAACGTTTATACTCAGTAGAAGTCTTAACCTTCGAATACATTTTGAATTTTTGACAGTTTCACCATACAAAAACTGTCAGTCGTCAAATTTATTCCACGTATAAAAGACATCCGACTTTGGTCAAATTAGCCCTTAGACGTGCTGTATGTAACAGACGGACAGTCAGTCAGTCAATTTCGGAATTATTCAATTCATATACAGGATGCCAGGGACATCGACGCACAACCTGTTACCATGGATTCAGTATTATGATTCTGGACGCCCCAGAGTTGAAATTTTTCGTCGGTTATTAAAAAAAAATGCAGCTGTTTCCTACAAATGTGCAATACCTACGCGGTCAAAATGTATGGAACAGATTTCAAAGCAGGGGTTCCAGAATCATGTACTGAATCCATGCTAACAGGTTGCGCGTCGATGTCCCTGTCACCCTGTAAACATATTATTATTAAAATATTATACATTTAGTGAACGAATGAACCAGGTGTGCTTTTCCAATAGAATTTTCTGCTCACACAGAACTGCCACACAATTTTTAGCAGCTACAACTCTACGTAATGTTCTTGGAACGCGAAAACTATCTGACATCCTCTGCGACCGGCCTGCAGTAAGCGCTCAGGTCTTTGCAAATATGAAGTATTTGACCTTGAACTGGGGTGTCAAGATCGTGGGATTGGAGCTGTAAGTGGCAGATACAATTATTTAATAAAAATCGAAAAGTAATTTAGGCGCTTCGGTGGAACGTGGAACATATCTAAATACACACACACACACAACATAGTCTGCTATAAACATTCCAGACTTTTGGCTTTGCCGTAGTCGGATAAAAATAAAATGACTATGAGTAGTATGCCAGAGAATCTCGCAATAAGAACATGGTATTTGTTACGTATGTGTATCAGTCTTTATAAAATATATATTATCTGTGGTATTTCCGGATCCTGTTGTCTTGTCACCGACTCCGATCGCTCGTCATGCAATGGCTGAATACACGATACATAAAATAGTCTGGTCGTCTTATTTATTTATAATATCTGGCCACCCGTCGTAACATGGTGTCAGAAGATACAGAAGAAAAAGAAGTCACAGAAAAACCACAAAAGTAAGTGCCGCAAACAGTCAAAAAAAAAAAAAAAAAAATTTCGAGTAAAACGTCGCCGCGTGGTCCAGCCCTAAAATGCCGGAAAATAAAAACGCAAATAATACAAGTTATCCCCTGCCGCCGAGTAATTTCAGCTTAGATATCAACAACTCGAACATGCCATTGGCTTGGAGAAATTTCAACACAAGTCTAGAGATTTACATGATAGCCAACAATTTAGAAGAACAACCAGACAAACGAAAGGTAGCCATTTTACTACAAATCATAGGCCCAGACGCTCTTCAGATATTTTACTCGTTTAACATACAAATTGACAAGATCACCTATAAGGATTTACTCGCCAAATTTGAAGACTACTTCACACCACGTGTCAATATTTCCGTCGAAAGACATAAGCTGTTCAACAGAAAACAAGGTCCAGATGAAGAAATTGAGACATATGCCACGGATCTCAAGAATCTAAGTATCCAATGCAATTTTGAAGGTCTTGCCGATGATATAGTAAAGGACATATTCTCATGGAACTTAAATTCATCTTGCTCGTACATCAGAGAACGTATCCTGATCGAGAAACCATCAACATTTGATGCCGCCGTCAGTCTCGCTAAAACACTAAGAAATACTAGGTTACAGGCTAAAGCTTTATCAAGCCAAGAAGTAAGTGTCGTTGCCAGTCGTCAATCGCATCACAGTCGCCAAACACATCGTAGTCAAGAGAGTCGCAATCAAAAAAGTCACAGTCAAAGAAGTCACAGTCGTCAAAGAAGTCATAGCCGTCAAGAAAGTCAAAGTCATCAGTCTCAAACAAGTCAAAGTCGTCAATCAAGTAAAGCATCGTCCAGTCAAGAACCTCAATCCAAACAGTCAACCAAGAATTGTTCCAGATGTGGTCAAGTTCACCGAACAAAATGTCCAGCCATAGGAGTCATCTGTAACAACTGCCACAAGCCCAATCACTTTGCCAAGTGTTGCCGCAGCAAACATGTGAGATCCATAGAAGAAGAAGAAGAAAGTACGGGTACTGATACTTATTTTCTAAATAGTCTTTTCACTAATGAGATTTCTGTCAGCATAAAAAACCCTTATCATACAACTTTGTCCATAAATAGTAAGAATGTAGACTTTTTACTTGATACAGGTGCTGACACTAACATTTTATCATTTAACTCTTATAAAAAACTTAATTTGCCATTGAGTAGTTTAAAGAAAAGTAGTCACAAACTATCAACCTTTAGCGGTGAAGTATTACCGACTGTAGGTCAATGCATTCTGTCTGTCACACATAACAACAAACTATACAATGTTAATTTCCACATTATAGATATACCCTGTAGGAATATTATTGGTCGCAACAGTTGTGAGAATTTAAAATTAGTTAAAAGAGTCCATAATGTCCAATTTCATGAGTCACTCAATGTATCACAGCTTGACAAATATAAAGATCTCTTCTCAGGAATAGGTTGTCTTAAAGATTATGAATGTCATTTGTCAATGAAGCCTGATGCTGTACCGTCTATAGATGCCTGTCGTAGAATTCCATTCAGTCTCTTAGAACAATTAAAAGAAGAATTAGCCATGTTAAAAAAAAATCAAATTATAGTCAAAGTCGAGGAACCTACTGAATGGGTAAGCTCAATTGTAATTGCATCAAAGAAAAATGGTAAACTACGCCTGTGCATTGATCCAAGAAAACTTAATAAAGCCATTATGCGTCCTCATTATCAATTTCCAATTATTGATGAAATTAAATCCAGCCTCTCTGGTTCACAATATTTCACTACCCTAGATGCAAACAAAGGTTTTTATATGCTAAAGTTAGATGAAGCTTCCTCAAAACTATGTACATTCATCACACCTCAAGGTAGATATAGATTCCTAAGACTTCCCTTCGGGATAAATGCAGCCCCAGAACTGTTTCATTCCATCATGACAAATAGATTCAGTGATATTCCAGGAGTCAAAATCATGATGGATGATTTCCTAATTTACGGTCAAACTAAACAAGAACATGATTTTAGGTTAAAACAAGTCTTAGATAGAGCTAGAGAAATAGGAATAAAATTTAATAAAGACAAGTCTAATATATGTAAAAGTGAAGTCAAGTACCTAGGACACATCTTTTCTAAAGATGGTGTGAGAGTTGATGAAAACAAAGTGAAAGCCATTTGCAGTATGCCACCACCAACAAATGTCACAGAATTACAAAGGTTTTTAGGTATGGTTACATACTTAGGCTCATACATAGAGAATTTGTCAGATAAAACTTCTAATTTAAGAACACTTCTGTCTAAAGATAATGAATGGTCTTGGCAAGAGAGACATAATGTAGAATTTAATGAATTAAAGGAATGTATAACAAAAGCCCCTGTCTTGACATATTATGATCAAAATAAACCAATTACACTGTCAGTTGATTCGTCTAAAGATGCCATGGGTGCAGTGATTTGCCATGATAAACACCCCATAGCATATGCTTCAGCTTCATTAAGCTCATGTCAACAGTCATACTCTCAGATTGAGAAAGAGCTGTTAGCAATCCTATTTGGTTGTACAAAGTTTCACCAATATGTCTATGGTCGCCACACTTTAGTTGAAACAGATCACAAACCAATAGTATCGCTGTATAAAAAACCAATTTATAACATTCCACCCCGTCTTCAAAGAATAATGCTAAGATTACAACCATATGACCTGAACGTAACTTACAAACCAGGTAAATATCTTTATGTAGCTGATACTCTGTCTAGAGCAGCTTTACCAGAACAGTCATTACATGATCTAGATTCTGATCTAGATTTACATGTCAATTTAGTCATTAGATCACTGTCAGTTAGTCCAAATAAACTTAAATCTATTCAAGAACAGACTTCCCAAGACAATGAATTGTCACTCTTAAGTAAATATTGCATAACAGGTTGGCCTGAACATAAAAAATTGCTTCCAGACATACTTAGGCCTTATTTTCCTTTAAAAACCGATATACATATAATTAATGGTATTGTCTTCAAAAACAACAGTGTCATTATACCAGTAGCCATGAGAAAAGACATTTTGAAACAGATACATGAAGGTCACCAAGGTATTCATAGTTGCCAAAGATTGGCAAGAAATCTAGTATACTGGCCCAATATGTACTCTGATATAGAAAAATATGTTAATAATTGTCATAACTGTCTCACTAACAGACGCAGCAATTCCAAAGAGTCACTACAGCCCCATGAGGTAAAACCAATCCCTTGGATCTATTTGATTTCAATTCAAACAAGTATGTCATAGTCGTAGATTATTTTTCCCAATATGTCGAGCTTGTAAAGCTAGCAGGTGGTTCTACTAGTAAAATTGTCATTAGTCACCTAAAGTCTATATTTTCCAGACATGGAATACCCAACATTCTAATTTCAGACAATGGTCCCCCATTTAACTCAAAAGAGTTTAATCATTTTGCTTTAGATTGGCAAATACAACATATTACATCAAGTCCCTATTATCCACGGTCTAATGGTCTTGTAGAAAGAACCATAGCCACGGTTAAAAACATATTAAAGAAATGTCTTACTGATAATACAGACCCTCATCTAGGATTATTACAGTATAGGAATACACCTAAAGAAAATATGTATTCGCCTGCCCAATTACTAATGTCCAGGACACTCAGAACTAAACTTCCAGTCTTAGAACAAACTCTGAAACCTAAAATACCTAACTACAGGTCTCTAACAAATAAAACTCAAATAAAAGTGAACAAATCACAGATTTATTATAATAAACATACTAAACCGTTGTCTTCCCTAAACATTGGTGATAAAATTTACTTCCAGAAACAGCCAGACAGTATTTGGACACCTGGTACTGTGTCAGACATAGGTCCACAGCCTAGATCATATACTATTGTCTCCCCGGAAGGTACTTTTCGCCGTAATCGCCAACATATCCTACAGCCAAAACATTCACCAACTGAGTCCGCTCCTAGTAGAAGAAGTTCACTTCAATCCCCATCAGTTCCACTTGACACTGATCCACCGTCGCCTTCCAATATACTGCCGTCGTCATCTCCATCTAATTATCAATCTCCTTGTACAAGTAATCCTGTCCAAGAATCTGAAACAAAAACAAACACATCACATACACCAAATAAACAAACTCAACACACAACTTATTCTTCATTCGGTAGAGCAATAATAAAGCCCCGAAGATTTTGAAAATTGGTCTAGATTAAGTTCTTAATTTGTACTTAGTTTTAATTTAATATACTAAATGTATTGTTTGTTGTACAAGCATTGTCAAACCTAATTTTGTTTTGTTAGTAGCTGTCAAAACTTAGTTAAGTCAATTTGATAGACGTCACTGTCAGAACTGTCGCAATGTAAATGTCAGTCAAGTCAACTTGTCACTTCTTAGAGATGTTCCGTTCCACTTAGTCTACTAGTATATAAGAATTTTGTTAATGTTAAAAAAAAAAAAAAAAAAAAAAAAGAGTATACTTACGTACCATGTTCCACGTAATGATTCCATTTTCTTTTCTTAATAAGGGAGATGTTACGTATGTGTATCAGTCTTTATAAAATATATATTATCTGTGGTATTTCCGGATCCTGTTGTCTTGTCACCGACTCCGATCGCTCGTCATGCAATGGCTGAATACACGATACATAAAATAGTCTGGTCGTCTTATTTATTTATAATATCTGGCCACCCGTCGTAACAGTATTAAGAAATGATCCCGTTAAAATATGATGGTTTAATAAGCCAATCGCTGAAGCCTGCGAAAGTCGCGGTGACAGAGGTCATGTGGCTTGACATTGTAAGTTTTCATCAAATGAATTAAAGTCATCGCAATCCCTCAAAAGTTTCGCACCAATAATATGTTACACTAGCTGCTGCCCGCGACTTCGTCCGCGTGAAATTTCTTGTGCCCCCGACCCACCCCGTCGGCGTCGTATCGCATTGCCTGCCCGCGCTGTTACTTCGTTTTGGCTTAGCGTTCTTTCTGACCTTTTTTCTTTTAGCTCGCCACGTAAAGGTCCTAGAGTGATGTTAAATATGCCTAATAGCCTTCCTTTAGATTTCGGCTATAAAATCCAAAAAGATTTTTTAAAGTCCGACTGGTGGTAGTTCCAGAGATTAGCACGTTCGTTCGCCGCATCCCCTTCCCGCTAACCTCTGCCTCCCCCTCTCACCCACTCTCACACCCCCTCCACCACTTCCCCTTCCCCCTCTCTCCTTCACCACCCCGTCCCCTCCCTGTCCCCCTCACCAACTCCTCCTCTCCCCTTCACCAACTCCTCCCCTCCCCTCACCCTCACCTATGCTTCCTCTCCTCACCAATCCCTGCCCTTATCCTCCTCCCCTCTCCCTCCTGACCACCTAACCCCTCCCTCTTCCCCTCGCCCACCCCCTCCCCTTCACCCCTCTCCTTCCCCTCCCCTCTAACCCTCCCTACAGGGTAGTTTTGAAAAACTATTAATTACAAACTTTATTACTTACTTAGGCAAGTATCTGTGCCAAGTTAATTAACCAAATAAATAAGATTTTTCATATAAAATGTAGTCCCGTTTTCATGCCCACAGGAGTGGAATTTTAAAAAATCGTTTCGGATGTTTCCATAACTTGACTGAAAGAATATTTTACCAAGTTTCGAGTTAATAAAGCCCCGCAGTAAAATCCTCCCCTGAAAAATGTATTACCTCTTTTCACCCCCTTATGGGTAGATTTTCGAAAAACCCTGATACACCTTATTCTTCATTTTTGGTGTCAAGTATAAAAATACTGTTTCGCGCGCGCTGGCGCGGCATGCGGCAGCGCGACGTCGAATAGAACGCGTATGGCATTTTTATATCATTGGCATTTATACTCATTATAACTTCGAAATTAAATGTCCAATTCGAATGAATTAAAAAGTATTTTACTGCTAAATACCCTTGATTATAAAACTATTTATTTGAATAAGAATTAATACTACGATACAAATGTAACCAACTTTTGTTTCTACCGGCGATCTAATTAAATTTTAGAACACAAAAGCTGCTATTGTGACTTAACTATGATTGCCTCGCGGACTTTTTTGAAGGTAATACTACTCATGTACTTTAATTGTGTAGTTGGAAGATAGGTGCTGTTTTGTTGCGCGCTCGCAAAACTAGCACAATCGTGTGACAAAGACATAATGCCTAATAACTATTGTAAATTAAGAGATACAATTATTATTCTTTGGTATTTATGGTGCATAGCTAAACACGATTAATTTGATGGATTACATTATTATGCTTATTAATAGAATACAAAAGTTATCAAAGTTTGCTGTGGCGCGAACAGAGTGTGACGCGCGAAGGACACTAATTTTGCTCCCGTTTTCGATATTAGATATGTTTTTTTTTAACATTATAAATAATTTTAGATGTTTAATGTTAAAATTATACACATATATGTAAAGAGTAATCTGTATTTGGTCCTAAGACTGAATGTTTAATAGGTTAGGAATTAAGACCGTGTGACCGCGTTTTGAGAGTCCTCGAAGAATCACCCAACTAAGGAACTACTTACATAGTTGTCGGTTTCATAGTTATTGAATGGCTTGTTGCGTATTCAGAAACGCGCTGAAACTGACAGTTAACAGACGTTTATTGCATAACTTTATTGAGACAATAGCTACTGAGAGTTTATCTGAGGATCTCAGTAACTGGGCATAAATATTATCCAGTCTTTACTAAGTTCCATTAAATCTTTTGTTTTTCTTGCTCACAGTAAGGGCATAAGCCTGCCCTTGCAACTGCAAAGAGCAATGGCTACAGAAGCTGAGTCGTATAGATTGGCGAATGCTAAGATCATTGTAGCCAAAGCTGAAATAGAAACCACTAGAAATCTTCAGATAGCTACTAGGATACTTATGGATAATCCATATTGCATGCAGGTTGGCAGCATTTTATATACTACATTCTGATCTACAGGATGTATCAGAAAGTTGTGGTCTTAAAGGCTGCAGTAGGTACTTTCTCCATGGGACCAACACCGTAATCGCGAAAAAATTATCAGCCCCGTCCCATTTATATATGTTGGTCCCATGGAGAAACGTGTTCAGTTTGATGGTCTGTGCCATACACTCAAATACCACACCTTTCTGAACCTACACCCTGTGTAGATGCTTAATTATTCAAACTCCCTTATTTATAAACGTTCGTTGCTTATAATAATGATTAGCGTCTGCTTGACCATAATTTTTTTGTTTGACTTATAAACGTCTATAACTTTAAGCAACGTGTATACTTATACAAAAGCGTTTAATATCTATAAATTGTGGTATATATAAAACAAAGTAGCTTTTCGTGTCTGTTTGTGTGTTCGCTTAGTTCTTTTAATCTACACAATAGATTTTGATGCGGTTTTCACCATGTCTTAGGGAGTTGATTGCATTAATATTAGGTTGGGGAAAAAGTCTTTTCGCATTATAGTATGTATGAACTTAAATAAAATCTCTTTGGCTATACTATTTGTATCTGGCTGGTTTTGGTATCATTGAAAGTTTAAATTTTAAAGAACATACTCGTAATTCCAAATTCAAATTAGGAAAATGTGTGTTTTTCATTTGTTTTTCGTACTGTCAAGATGAGTGAAGAAATTCGATACATTTTAAAAATTTACTACAAAAAAGGTAAAAATGCAACGCAAGCCGCGAAAAAAATTTGCGATGTTTATGGACCCAGTGCAGTGTCTGTGAGAGTAGCTCAAATTTGGTTTAAGCATTTTCAATCCGGGAATTTTGATTTCAAAGATGAACGTCGCTCTGGTCGCCCTATTACGGATAAAATGGATGCCATTTTTTTAAAAGTGGAGCAAGATCGGCATATCAGTAGTTACGACGTAGCTGAATTGACCACAAAACAGTTTTCGCGCATTTGAAAAAAACTGGGTACACAAAAAAGCTCGATATTTGGGTACCTCACGAGCTCACTGAAAGAAACCAAATGAACCGTGTACTCATTTGTGATTCTTTATTACGACGTAATGAAACCGAACCATTTTTGAAGAAGCTGATAACTGGTGATGAAAAGTAGATCACGCACGACAAGAACGTGCGAAAAAGGTCGTGGTCAAAGGCCGGTCAGGCTTCACAGACTGTGGCGAAACTCGGGTTAACTCGCAACAAGGTGATGCTGTGTGTGTGGTGGGATCGGAAGGGCATTATTCATTATGAGCTGTTACCACCAGGCAGGACCATAGATTCTGAACTCTACTGCGAACAACTGATGAGATTAAAGCAAGAAGTTGAGAGAAAGCGGCCGGAATTAATCAACAGAAGGGGTGTGGTATTTCATCATGATAACGCTAGACCTCACACATCTTTAGCCACTCAGCAAAAATTAAGAGAGTTTGGCTGGGAGGTGTTAATGCATCCACCGTATAGTCCTGACCTTGCACCTTCAGATTACCACCTGTTTCGGTCTTTTCAGAATTCTTTAGGCAGTGTCAGGTTAACATCACGAGAGGACTGCCAAAACCACTTGTCGCGGTATTTTGATCAGAAGTCCCAAAATTTCTATAGCAATGGGATCATGTCCCTACCTACAAGAAAGTTATCGAACAAAATGGTACCTACATACTTTAGATAAATGTAAATAATGTATACTAAAAAATGTTTTGAATTTTCTTAAAAAATGCGAAGAAATTTTTCCCCAACCTATTATTTAAGAGCGTTCATTTCACGCGGGCTGGCAACGTCGCATTTCTAGAGGTTTTTCGTGATTATTTTATTAAATTTAAATCAAAGCATTAGCAGATCGTTGTTTTATAATTATTTTTAACATTTACTCTAAAGTAAATAAAAATATTTAATAGTATTACAGAATGTAAATTATTATGAGTAAATTTCAAAATAACATAAAAATAAACATTCATACTCACTTATAAATAAGAACCTAGTGCTTAGCCGAGAAAAAATAGTACTTTGATTTTACTAAAATAATCACGAAAAACCTTAAGAAATGCGACGTTGCCAGCCCGCCTTGAATATATTACAGAAATCTCTATATATTGACATGGCGCCACAACCTTAGGGTCGTCGCTAGTTTGCAATAAAATTATTGTCTATAATTGGAAGTAAGATCAGTACCTACCTATAATTTCAATCCCGATCTCGATCTCGATTTTATGCTCGACATTTAATGTCCTTCACTCATTGTAAATTCTAACCTGTTTATCAAACTTTTCAGCTACGATACTTACAAGCATTGCAAATGATCGCCGGAGAGAAGACGCACACCGTCGTTATGCCATTCTCAGCGGAATCGTTGAAGAAATTAATCAAGTGAATAACCGAAAACTTTCATATATGGACGTATACGTGTGCTGTGTGTGTAGTAACATGTTTTAGGATTTGTAAATTATATGACAAGTAATGTATCACTCTTTTTTATTGAACAAAAGGAACTAATAAATAGTCAACAAAGTATAAAACACTAAACTAAAACAACGTAACGGGACTAGTATTCTCTGGAGTCGTCTTCTTGCTTTTTATGGCCATAATGTACAAGTTTCTGAGGTTGACCGCCCGCTTTTTTATGTACTGTAGCCTGAAAATTGTGGTAAAAGTCAAGTAACACCATTTCATGTACAATCACGTTACTTCGTGGTGATACACTTTTCCTTATAAGTCATAATAAGTTCAAGTAATAAGGTCGAAAAATGTATCACCGGGATGTAAAGCGATTGTACCTACGTCAGTGCACCTAAATATACAGGGTTATTGGTAAAATACCAGCAACCCCTTAAAGGGTCATTGAACTCATCATTATGAACAACTTTTACTATGGGACCAAACCTGAAATTGCGAAAAAAAATCAGCTGCTCCCAACATTTTGACGGGTTTGATGTAGATAAATGTACTGAACAGCAATTATTTTTTCGCGATTTCAGGTTTAGTCCCATAGTAAAAGTTGTTCATAATGATGAGTACAATGACCCCTTAAGAGGTTGCTGGTGTTTTACCAATAACCCTGAATACGCGATGAATTGAGAACTTCCACCTTTTTTTAAATCGGTTAAAAATGCATTGTCATAACCACGGATGTCATAACATTTACATGTAAGTAATGTATTTTTTACATTAGGATAGCATAAGCATAATGAGGCTATAACGTATCCACTACTGGGACACAATTTCTGTTCTGTGGACACAGGCCTCCCCTCTGTGAGAGGAAGCGGGCTGTAATCCACAAAGCGGGCCCAGTGCGGGTCGGTAGATATGTGCAAAATGTCTTCGAATTTTTAGCTCTTAATGTACTAGACATTGCGATTTCCTCCCAATGATTAAGAGCAAAAATCATACAGAAGTAAACCTTTTGAAATAAAATTTACCTGGAAACCATTCTTGGGGTCAGCAGTGTATCTTACAAGACGGATGGAGCCATCAGGTTCGACCAGGGAGTATTCACCAGTGACAACATCGCCATCGCGATGTTCTTTATGGTTCTGAAGATTACCGGTGTGAGGATCTTCTACGCCGTATGAGTAAGCGTAGTCAGGTTTGGCCTGGAATAATTTAAGAGCAGATTAAGCGTTGTAATCTCATCAATTAGGAGAGAGAGAGAGAGTGCACGCACAAATACGCACAACTCTTAGTACAATGCTGATTATTGCAATTACAATCTTTTACATTATTCAAAATGAAAATCAAAAGTCAGTTATTCAATTTCATTATTAAAAATATGTCATTTTTATAATATATGTATTATGTATGTCATTTATTTATTCAATATAGACTGAGAATCTGCACTTTTCGAACGTTAAAATTACATAAGACAATCCTCCAAATCGTCCGCCCTTCACCACTTCCTAGTGCCTTAGCTCGGAAGAAGAAGTGGCGCAATAAACTCTATTATATCAGTTTTACTTATTTACGAGTAGATAAAACCTTACCACGTAGTCAACAGTCTTCAAATGTTCATATTTAGCTGTGTCCGGGTGAATTTGTCCTGTTTTGTGGTCGTAGCCGTAATCTGCGTGTTGCTGGGCCGGGATCCCCTCAGCTGCTGGCACTTGGACCTCTACAATCTGACCACTAACAGGCCCACTGAAGCGGCTATATGAATACCCTCCAGGTTTTCCTGACAACACCGCTGTTGCTAACGCTACCGGTATGAGAAACTGAAAGAAGAACAATTAATATCAACATCTAGGTACTAAGGGGTATCGTGTAACTAGGTTGTGGAGGTCAGATAGGCAGTCGCTCCATGTAAAATACTGGTATTGAGCTGCATTCGGTTAGCCTGGAAGCCGACCCTAACACAGTAAGAAAAAAGCTAGGCACATAGGTAAGCACGTAGTATCCCCTTGATTTGCTTCCTGATGCATATCAGGAAATAAATCAAGCAACTCGTATCCAGCACTGCAGCCATTTTCGATGCATTACCCCATACATGGAAAACGAAACAAGAGGTAGTACTTTCGTAAAAGCATCGTAAATCGTTTGTTAACAAATTCGAAAAATAAACCTAAATCGGAACCACAAAATAGTTCTGGGCATTTATGGGTTACTTTCATCAAAAATGGCTGCTATAAATATAGCGGCTTTGGTCCTGAGTCCTGACTCCTGAAGGTTTCATGATTAGATTTGACTTGGCTCATAAAAGGCAATGTCACATAATTTTAATCACTTATACCAATCTAATATGAAGTATTCGACGTGTTTGTAATTCCTTAGGTACCTACTGCTACTAACGCGGTTCTGAGTGAAATATTAAGTTCTTTTTCGTTAACCAAAACAAGGATCATTATTAGAAACAGTGACCTACAAAGATGATAGAGGACCACAGTTTGAATCGGCTAATATATATGTAAACAAAAATTAAATGCTGTTCGTTGGTAAGCGTATCACTTGAGAACGGCTGGACCGATTTGGCGCTATTATTTGTTTTAAAATGTTCGTAATACCAAGTCCAAATTAGGCTGAACAAAGTCAGCCGGGTCAGTAAGTAAACCTTAAATAACAATGGGATTGTTTACCAGAAGCTTCGCTGCAAGGGAGCGCTGTGTGTTTGTCACTTGTCAAAGTCATCTTGAAGACAAAGCGACCAATCGTGACAAGAAAAAACACTTAGCGCCATCTCACGGCAAAGCTTTTAACAAGGTACAGAGGCCAGCACATCAAGCTACCTTAATCTGTCAAATTTCTTTGATGGATTTTCAACTTTACACCAAAGGAATAAGGTTCATATTCATTTCGAAAAATTTGACAGATTGGGGTAGCTTGAATGAAAGCAATTGACAGCTGAATGAAAGTAACAAACACTTAGCGCCACCTACGTGGAACTAATTTGATAGTTTTCTTCCCTATTGAAATGCGTATATGCACTGATGGGTAATGGAAAAATTTTGGAAGAGAAAGAAAAGAAAAAAAAATCGAAAAAACATCGGAAAAGTATTGACAAATATTTTTCAAATATTTTTCAAATATTTGTCAATACTTTTCCGATATGTTTCCAAATCAAAAAGCTGACTGTGATTAGAAAAAAAAAGACATAATAAGTGTACATTAAAAAAATATCAATATTTAATCTTTAACAATTTAAAATTCTTGCCATTATCAATGTTGTTTTATTGGAAACTAGCACTTTGCCTGCAACTTCGTCCGCGTGGATTTCGTGCTTTTCTCTAAAATTTATAACAAACAAAACACAAAACAAAATTGTACAGTATACCTACAATATTTTTCCATTATTTTTCCATATTTTTATTTTTCTGAAAAAAAAACCGAAAAATTTCCTAGCGTTGAAAAATTTCCGAAAATTACCCATCACTATGTATACGCGATGACGATCGATCGTGGGAGTTAATTTCCCTTTATTTTATTGACAACACTTCCAATGCGCTGGTGACAAAAAACCGAGGCCTTCACGGTCAGTAGGTATTAACTCGTTACTCAACGGCGACAATGAAAAATAATCGACCACGAAGAAAGTGAGACCACAGTTTTTACGATAAATCAACGAGACTAATGTGATTGAAGTTTGATTGTTATTTTTATTTAAAAATAGGATAAGGTGATAATTTGTAGTATCTAGTCCGTGTTAAAATTAAAAGTAAAATATAATTGTTGCTGTAGGCTACTGTAATATGAAGCTAGGTATATAATATACCGTTTTAGGGTTCCGTACTTCCGAATGAAAAAACGGAACCCTTATAGGATCACTCGTGTATCTGTGTCTGTCTGTCCGTCTGTTACAGCCGATTTGCTTCAACAAATCTACTGGACCTATTAAGTTGAAAGGTACTCATATGAATTTCTGTGACCAAACATGAACGTGTAAAAATAAATTAATTTTGAATATGGACTTCACTTTAGGGTGAAAAATTAGAAAATTTAAAAAAAGGTTTTGCAAAGTTTACTGTGTGACATATCATATGATAGATTTTATGAGGATTTCAATTTCTTTTTATATATATAATTTTACAATAACAGTTTCAAAGTTATTAAAAAAAATTATGAAAATTGACCCCACCCTATCGACGAAATTGCTGAGCCTAAAATTTTGAAAAAAATACAGAGAATATTCTATATACTCGTACTTACAGCTTACAGGTTACAGGAAAATTTATAAGAAGTCTATGGTCTTAAAATAAATGCTAAATCACTCAATATTGTGCGTACCAACTTACATTTACAGTTGGAATGATGGGGGGACATGTTTTTTAACTAGAATGTTAAGATTGTTCTTGGGATAAATTTATCCCTACTACGGAACCATGACCAATGAAAAGTCATTGTGCGTGTTCCGACACGCACTTCGGCGGTTTTTTTTCCTAGCTAGGGGAATGCTCATGGATACCCTCTATCTGGGGAGAACGGAGGGTTATGATGGACCCCTACCAACTAAAATTATTCCAATGTTCCTTTTACTACCATGAGAGGGAAATACTTGTACATTCACCGCACCCCCGACTGGCATCAGCCCGCCTGCCTAGCGGGCGCCATCCCCAAGTGCGACCGATCCTACAACCGCACGTCCTCCCATAAAGGCGTGCCACCTCTTTTATAGGTTCCTATAATTATACTTATGAACCTACTTAACAAAAATTTTGGCTACTTAAGACGCAGAATATGCCAGTGGCCTTGAGTGGTCAGCTTGCGTGTTCTGCTGAGCTCACGCAACGCGTCATACTTCCAGTCAATAATAGAACTTGCCCATCGAAAAGCGCTGTCCCCCAAATTAGACGTATTATTAATTTGTTATAAGTAAACAAAAGATATTATATTAAAAATAGTATACTAAAAGATAAATAATTAAATTATCTTTAAAATGGTGAAGGTTTTCTACAAATAAGCTTAATAGTTTTTGCGTAATTCTCAGTTTTTTATCCGCATTAGATATAAATTTACAAAGCGTTAGATATAAATTTACAAATTAATTGCACGGTGTAATATAAACATAATCTAAAATATTCACATATTAAGTTGTTAATAAAATGCTCTAATTTAATATATATTATTCCCGAATCATTATCACTACTTGTTTAGACGTGATCTTCAGTTTAAAATCATTAAAAGTCGGTTATCGTCGCCTTAAGAAAATGTTTTAGGAAATCTGTAAGTAAGTAATTAATTTTGTACATAATACGCAGGCAGCTCTGTCGGTTTACCCTGGCCAGTAAGTAAAACAACTCAAAAGGAATCTTGTTGTGTTCATTTTCTTTTGGTAGGTAACTACTACTATACAAGAGTATTAAAATTTGTAACGATGCACTTGTAGTAATCATCGTTTTGTATTGTAGCGTGTAGGTACTGAAAATTCATCTCGAGTTTAATAACAGCCAGACTAAAAATCTCACCGTAAAAACTTAGGTAAAGGAATAATTACTATCTTACTGATTTCTAACCACAGTAACTGTTTCGTTTTTGTGTAAATAATTTGATGATTATGATCGGTGTCAGTTAGACTGTTAATTACTCGTAAGTATCACGGAATAGTACCTAGGTATGGCGTAAACTGGCAGGTCACTTTTAATTAGATATAACGATCAAGAGGTACCTATTATTTGAATAATTAATTACTTATTAAGTTGGTACTGGTTCGCAGTGGCACGGGATTCTTGGATGAATTTGGGGGAGGCCTTTGCCCAGCTTTGGTAAAGTGAAGGCGAAACAAAAAATGGTACCTTTGGAATTCTGATAAATAACGATGATTGAAAAATTGAATCTTATTAATGAATAAAAAAAGACAAAATACCTTGTATATGAAAGCCATTATTCTGGAGGTAGTGTCGTGGTGGTCTCCCAATGATTCCTGCGGAACTGATGGCTGTGCCACAAGTATTGTGGTTTTATACCAGCTGTCACCTCGGCACGAATGAAGTGCAATCGTGAACTTGTACACTACGGTTGCAGCAAACTATGAATCAATAATTTTCAATATTCGGCACCGGGTACGCAGCCAAACGTTACAATGAAGTTGCGTAGATTTGTTTCAACTGTCACTTGTTAGTTTATATAGAAGACCTTGGGCATTTTTTATTTAATTTTGACCAGGTATAGTCATTGATAGGTATTTGAGACCTACATAAGTTGTTAGGCCAATAAGTTTCTTTGAATTCTCCGAATAGACCAACAATGTTAGGATAACATCGCGAAGGTAAAGTAGGTAGGTTTTATAAGCCCTAAAGTCAATCGTTCTTGAAATCGTAGGTTTCCTTGTTTTACTTTATCGAATCAATCAATCATCATCTTACTTGTAGTTTGAGTCTTAGGTAATATTTATATATTGATACTAATAGGTCTTTCCCTATGAAATTGCCGTTTTGTATGAAAAAATTTAAACGAATTTTTTTCATGCATTTTTTATTTGTATTAATCGAAGTAATCACCCATGCAATCAATGCATCTTTGCCAACGCAGTGGCAGTTTATTGATGCCCTTCTTAAAGAAATCAGCTGGACGGGAGGCAACAAATTCTTCAAAGGCATTTTGTACTGCCTCTCGGGTATTGAATTTTTTTCCCCCCAAGAAGTTATCCAAATTCTGGAAAAAGTTGTAGTCTGTAGGCGCAAGGTCTGGTGAGTAGGGCGGATGACGGAGAGCTTCCAACCCCAGTTCTTGCAACTTGGAGACCGTCTGCTGTGCAGTATGAGGTCGCGCGTTGTCGTGCAGGAGCAGCGGAGACGAGCGATTGACCAATGCTGGTTGGAGATGTGCCAACTTCTCCATCATTGTGTTCAGTTGTTCACAGTACACATCTGAAGTAATGCTCACCCCGTTTGGTAAGAAGCTGTGTTGAATCACACCGGCGCTAGACCACCAAACAGTGACCATCACTTTTCTAGGGGTAAGTTTTCGTTTAGGGCATTGATTGTTTAGGTGCTGAACCAGGATCCAACCAACTTGCTGAGCGCTTGCGGTTATCAAACAGAATCCATTTTTCATCGCAGGTAACAATGCGGTTCAAAATTCCTTCATTTGTGTGTTTGTTGAGCAGTGCAAGGCACGTCTCGATGCGTACTTCGCGCTGGCGATCATTGAGTTCGTGGGGCACCCATTTGTCAAGCTTTTTTACCTTTCCAATTTGACGCAAATGGACCAATATTGTTTTGACGCTAACGTCGAAAGCTGCTGCTAATTCAGCCGTAGATTGTGTATCATCAGCTTCCACAATCGCCTTTAATTCGTAATTGTCGACCAAAGTCTTCGGACGACCGCGAGGTTCATTTTTCAGGTCGAAATTTCCAGAAAGGAAACGAGCAAACCAATAACAAGTGGTGCGTTGGTTTGTAGTGTTAGCTCCGTAAACGTCGTTGATGTTGCGTGCCGCTTGTGCCGCGTTGCTGCCACGACGGTACTCATATTCCATAATTACTCGAATTTTTAACGTATCCATGATGACGAAAAAGATTGAAATGCGATGAAAATGTAACACTAATCAATAAACAAATGACTACTTTTGGAAAAAAAAATCCATGTTTTTAAAATAAAATTAATTTGAAATTAGAATTCTTAGCCAAACAAAAATTATTTTGATTTGAAATGGCCAGTACTGCAGAACGGCAATTTCATAGGTAAAGACCTATACAATGGTTTCAAAGTTGTTCAAATTTTAAAAATCGCCAAAGAGAAATAAAAAGGTTTTACTTCTTCGTATATTTGTAATGAAATAAAATTTGATTTAGTTTTATTTTAAAAGCATTGCTCAAATATTTTAAAAGTTATCGCATTTTTATAACCGACCCGATTTATTTGCGGCCCAGTTCACAGATTCAGTTCCA